>CM069860.1:91016848-93416848 GCA_036172795.1 Pelodytes ibericus
CATTTATACAAACACCTCACACACACACACACACACACACCTACTTTACATATACACATTTATACAACCACACACACACACACACACACACACACACACACACACACCTACTTTACATATACACATTTATACAAACACCTCACACACACACACACACACACACCTACTTTACATATACACATTTATACAAACACCTCACACACACACACACACACACACACACACACACACACACACACACACCTACTTTACATATACACATTTATACAAACACCTCACACACACACACCTACTTTACATATACACATTTATACAAACACCTCACACACACACACACCTACTTTACATATACACATTTATACAAACACCTCACACACACACACACCTACTTTACATATACACATTTATACAAACACCTCACACACACACCTACTTTACATATACACATTTATACAAACACCTCACACACACACACACACACACACACCTACTTTACATATACACATTTATACAAACACCTCACACACACACACCTACTTTACATATACACATTTATACAAACACCTCACACACACACACACACACACACACACCTACTTTACATATACACATTTATACAAACACCTCACACACACCTACTTTACATATACACATTTATACAAACACCTCACACACACACACACACCTACTTTACATATACACATTTATACAAACACCTCACACACACACACACACACCTACTTTACATATACACATTTATACAAACACCTCACACACACACACACACACACACCTACTTTACATATACACATTTATACAAACACCTCACACACACACACACCTACTTTACATATACACATTTATACAAACACCTCACACACACACACACACACACACACACACCTACTTTACATATACACATTTATACAAACACCTCACACACACACCTACTTTACATATACACATTTATACAAACACCTCACACACACACACACACCTACTTTACATATACACATTTATACAAACACCTCACACACACACACACACACACACACACACACACACACCTACTTTACATATACACATTTATACAAACACCTCACACACACACACACACACCTACTTTACATATACACATTTATACAAACACCTCACACACACACACACACACACCTACTTTACATATACACATTTATACAAACACCTCACACACACACACACACACACACACCTACTTTACATATACACATTTATACAACCACACACACACACACACACACACACACACACACACCTACTTTACATATACACATTTATACAAACACCTCACACACACACACCTACTTTACATATACACATTTATACAAACACCTCACACACACACACACCTACTTTACATATACACATTTATACAAACACCTCACACACACACACACCTACTTTACATATACACATTTATACAAACACCTCACACACACACCTACTTTACATATACACATTTATACAAACACCTCACACACACACACACACACACACACCTACTTTACATATACACATTTATACAAACACCTCACACACACACACCTACTTTACATATACACATTTATACAAACACCTCACACACACACACCTACTTTACATATACACATTTATACAAACACCTCACACACACACACCTACTTTACATATACACATTTATACAAACACCTCACACACACACACCTACTTTACATATACACATTTATACAAACACCTCACACACACACCTACTTTACATATACACATTTATACAAACACCTCACACACACACACCTACTTTACATATACACATTTATACAAACACCTCACACACACACACCTACTTTACATATACACATTTATACAAACACCTCACACACACACACCTACTTTACATATACACATTTATACAAACACCTCACACACACACACCTACTTTACATATACACATTTATACAAACACCTCACACACACACACCTACTTTACATATACACATTTATACAACACCTCACACACACACACACACACCTACTTTACATATACACATTTATACAAACACCTCACACACACCTACTTTACATATACACATTTATACAAACACCTCACACACACACACCTACTTTACATATACACATTTATGCAAACACCTCACACACACACACCTACTTTACATATACACATTTATGCAAACACCACACACACACACACACACACACACACACCTACTTTACATATCCACATATATCCAAACACCTCACACACACACACCTACTTTACATATACACATTTATACAAACACCTCACACACACACCTACTTTACATATACACATTTATGCAAACACCTCACACACACCTACTTTACATATACACATTTATGCAAACACCTCACACACACCTACTTTACATATACACATTTATGCAAACACCTCACACACACCTACTTTACATATACACATTTAAGCAAACACCTCACACACACACACCTACTTTACATATACACATTTATGCAAACACCACACACACACACACACCTACTTTACATATACCCATATATCCAAACCCCTCACACCCACCTACTTTACATATACCCATATATACAAACACCTCACACACACCTATTGTACATATACACAAATATCTAAACACCTCTCACACACCTACTTTACAATATATACAAACACACACCCACCTCACACAGTATTTTATTGGGTTTTTTTTCTTAACGTGTCCCCCCTCCCTGCTGCTTTACCTCACTGCAGGGGAGGGGGACATCCGTGCTGCAGCTGATCTCCGTTGGTCGGCCTGCTGAGTGCCAGGATGTCACGTGAAGACACCCAGCACTCAGACACGCGTTGCGCGAGGGGGAGGAACTTGTAGTCTGTGCCATTTACCCCCTCGCTCTGCGGAAAAAATCGGATGGCAGCGGCAAGGGGACCATGAGGCTGACAGCACCCAGGCGCCAGGTCTAATTTCCTGGTCGCCATGGCGACCTGGGTTTGTCGAGCCCTGAGCTAAAGTGTCAATAGCAAAAACAATAGTCCGGTTCTGTACCAGATTTCTTGTAACACATAAAGCATCATTGCTTGACCTTGTGTTTCATTTATATGGCAACCAGGACCATAAAACGGCCTAACAAAAATGAACTACTTTACATGGTCCACCTGTTCAACAGACCTAAGTTCCAGATATTACCTTCAAGGGCGTCTTTATACACCCACCAAACAGGTTTAAAATCTATTGTCATTATTGGACCACAATGCAGTTGTCTCAAGCATTTGACTCCCTTAATATATATTACATTCTTGTAGAAAGGAACACAAGTCTTGCTGGAACTCATTTACGGTAATTAAAAGAGGCTACTTGTCTGCAGACATGACCACTTCATACTGTGGCAAAATACTACTAGAGTACATTAACACCTTCGCGAAAAAGGACGTGCCAGGCACGTCCTGGAAGAAACTCCCTTAACGACAAAGGACGTGGCACGTCCTGCGGTGAATCAAGCGGTTTTCGCGATCAACGATCGCGAAAACCGCTTTAACGGTGCTGGTCTATTGCCTCGATGTCGAGGCAATAGCCAGCACAGAAATTTCTGTTTTGGAGCACCCACGATCGCCCCACGGAGCGATCGTGGGGAGCCATATTGACGGAGCATGCTGAAAAATCGGATGGCAGCGGCAAGGGGACCATGAGGCTGACTGCACCCAGGCGCCAGGTCTAATTTCCTGGTCGCCATGGCGACTGGGGTTTGTCGAGCCCTGAGTTAGGCTAGTCTTTGAGAACACCGCTAGAAGGGTCACAGTGCTGTATGAGATTTCCTTTTACACTTGAACAGTTAATTAACATTGAATTAGGGATAAGAAGGTTGTGTAGAGAATTAATTGTTATCAGGCTTCACAAAACCTAGAAGCTATAAATCCTATAAATCCATACTGTTGGCTCCTTAAAGCCATCCAAACAGTAAACACGACTTGACAAATATTTATAGAATTTAGAAACCAAATACACTAATTCAGGAGCACACTGTTGTAATTGACTAATGAGATTTATCAAGGCTGAAGCTATGTAAGTATTTTTCCTGGCTTCTTAAGTCTATAACTGTGTGTCAAGTACTGAATTAATAACCTAAAATAGGAGCATGCCAAATCATGGAATAACAGTACCAGTATAACTTGTAAGGACTGAAAAAAAACTAACTTGTAACTGATGAATTTATTTCCAGGATATTTTTACACATTTTATAATCCCTGTAGGGGAAGAGTTATTCAACCTTGCTTTATGATCACACTTGTTGCTATGGCAATCCATGCATCTCATCTCTGACCTTTGTTACAACATATGAGGTGACATCATAAAGACACAGGATGTCACAGATGGCCACATTTTTTTCTTAAGTGCAAAATCAGAAAAGCCTGTGCGTGTTGGGCTGCATTCATTTTTTATTTTATTTACAGTATTAGTGAAGATTCACTTGTTCGCCATAGGAAAAAAAGTTATTTAGCAGTATCTAAAAGCAGCTTAAATTAACTTTAGTCAAACAAAAGTGTTTTTCGAAGATGGACAATTAAGTCAGATGACCCACACTTTGGATGCCCCTGCTTTATGTGATATTGAAGAGAACTCATTAGAGAAGGGGAGGCAATAAGAAAATAAACATAGGCTATATTGGTAAGTAATCATAATTGTAACGGAACTGTGACCAGCAATATTGTTCTGTAAAGAAGGACGGTGGTGATACTTTCACTCTTCTTGGTACAGGGCTTGACAAAAGCTGGGAACCCTGGCTCCTTAAATCCCTACAAAAATAAGTTAGCAAAATTCTATAGCCTGCAAAGGGCACAAGTAAGGTTTCCAACATTCTTAACAGCTATTTAAGATTCATCAATGAATATTCTATTATTGGTGTAATTTTAGGGGGCATATCTTCACAGAACCTATGTTTTATTGTTCCATACAAAAAGTAATTTAAGGTAAAAGGCAAATTAAAAGGATACACATTCTGAGTTTAGGAGAAAATGGCTATGTCTACGTATAAAGCTCAATGTGTGCCAGCGCAGCCCATGCATAAAGAATCCGGAGCTCAAAAGTGTTTAGTGAAGATTCTTCTCCCACATTTTAAAGTGGCAAGATGTATAAAAACGGTGCACATCGGTGTTATACATCAGGAATGGCAATTGTACCCCCCCCGAGACTTTGTAGTGCCAGAATTTTTTTTTATACATACCCCCAACGTATAACTATTTTGATCAGTTTGTATTCTCTACATTCACAAGATAAACAATGATTAGGTAGCAGATTCGCTTTAAACAAACTGTATTAAAGTATTTGCATAAATAAGCATGCCAAAAAAATACCATGTTCCACAACTTGATACAGCTGTACAGTCAGAAGTGGGCATGCCGAGAAATGTATTGGACATACACCAGTGGGCATCAACATGCATTTCTATGGATAAAGTGCTTTTTGCCACTGGAGAAATGCTAGGGACAGTGTCATCAGCAGGGATCCGCCAATAGTAGCCCAGTTAAGAGCCCGGCTGTCCTGGGCGGCACAGACAATTTCAAGTATGATGTCATACGATGTGGTGTGAGTCTGTGAGAGATAGGTCATAGGAACGCTTAACCGTTAATTTTTTTAGAAGCTAATAGTTGGGGGGGGGGGGGTCTGCCAAGTAACCAACACCACAATCCCATGGGCACAGCAATGGCTCCTTGTTGGTGGGGCATGGGGGCAACTGCAGCAGTAAAGACAGCAGTCCTAATCAGTACAAAGTGACAAGAGAGGAAGGGGGAGCAGATGTGCTCAGATCCTTCCGCTCAATGCACTGGACAGAAGAATATAAGTGTGAGTAGCCTACAAATTAGCAGTAGCCTAGACAATGAGCAGGTAAGCATCAACAGTGGAGGGTATATTTATGGGGATGCCCGGACCATTTGTTCTCAAAGAACCTCAACATTTCTGATAAGCTCTAGCTAGGGACACCCTTTTATTTTCAATCCCCAAGATGTCATCTTTGGATGATTGAACAAAATTCAGGGTATACATTACAAAAATAAAAGAAATGACAAATTATGAGTGCAAATGATTTTTATCTTTCAAATGTCATCTTAATATCCATTTGTTGTTTTTGTTCCCCCAATCTGGATCCCTGAGTACAAGTCGTCCAATCCCCTCCCTACCTATAAACAACCTACCAAAACATGTAAAGAGAGGTGTCAGTTATGACAGCTGGATCTTCTTATACAGCAATGGCTACCCTTTGGCATGCCACCTGCTGTGGATGACGGCAGGCTGAGCATCTTGAGTAACTGTAGACCACAGCAGCTGGAGAGCAAAAGACTACCTATGAGCTCTGTGACAGGCTAGACCTGGATAAGTGTCGCTCACCTCACGCACGCTGCTATTTTCTGGCACCGCAAACTCTTCCTTCTCCTTGGGGGTTTTTACGGTGACTTTGATGGTACGGGATGCGTCAGAAGAGGAGGCTGAGGCGGCAGATGGTGGATCCGACATGGCTCCGAGAATAAGCTGTAGAGCCGGGGTTATAACAGATACCTGGGCTCAGACAGTAGTCGAGTGAGTGCAAGCTCTGGCTCTAGCGTTAGGAAGAGATCAGTTGTATGATGTCATCCAATGTGGTGTGAGTCTGTGAGAGATGAGTGTACACTGAGAGCTGCTGAGTGCCGGTTTCTGTATAACTTGTGTGGCGCGTTTGGAGCCGTCAGGCGGTGCTGGCGCAACTCAGGCCACACTAACGGCGCTTCCTCATACCGCAGCGTCACAGTGACGTCACAGATACTGGCCACAGCAGAGCATTCTGGGATATCAGACCTTGGTGGCTAAGCAATGGCAGCTTTATGTCCCCACCTTCGTGGCAGAGTGAGGGACAAAGACACGGACAACGCGTTCCTGAATTTGAGAAGCGTAGTGTTAAGGCAAAACGACTTATTCTGCTTGCTGAATCTTAAGTTGAGTTTCCTTACATTGGCGCATTTGAATGACGTAGATAGTGTCATAGAAACTGCTAGAACGATGAACAAAGTTCTGTAAAAACGCTAGGGTGCGCATGCGAAGCAGAAGAGCTTTCTCATTAACGTCGCTGGCCTTGGTGTTGGCGGCCATTTGTATGGTTAGAAAAGCCGAGCGCAGACGCAGTTTAGAGAGTTGACTACATCGAGATGATGTGAATATGTAAATATATCTATATATACACCCCCCCCCCCTCCACCGTCACTATTTAAAATAAACTGTTCTTGTTTTTTACCCGAATCAATCTGTCTCTTTTACACCCTGATGTACCTTTTCTCCAGGAGCTCAGAATTTTTGATTTGCATCCAATCCTCACAGAGCCCCACAGCTATCCATTCCAAGTAATGCCCTGCCTATAGCTACATCCTCATACACTCCCCCGAAACAGAAGTGTCCCTCTTTGGCCATTTGAAATATTGTGACATTTATTATATATGATATATATCTAATGTCCCAATATTTCAAATATTTCCTCTTTGTATGTACTATCCACTTTGGAGGAGGAACATTTAACACGTTGGACCCAATTCTTTCTGTCACAGTTTCCTCCTCTTATATTCTGCTTTTCAAGGACTTAAGAATATTTGGTATATTCAAAAAACTAAGTTACTCAATGTTTATATTTCAGTAACAGTGTTTATATATTTACATTTGTATTAACCCCTTAGTGACATGACTTTTGGCTTGTCCGACGCTTGGTGACATGGGCTGTTTTAACATTTCTGAGGTGTTTGTGTTTTGCTGTAATTTATTTCTGTCTCATTTAGTGTACCCGCACAAACTATGTATCGTTTTTATCGTTATAAGAAGGGCTTTCTTTTGATACCATTATTTTGATAATAGCATATAATTTGATGTAAAAAAAAAAAAAATATGGCAAAAAAATGTAAACAAATCTTTTTTATGACTTATTTGAAAAATCGTATACTCATGTACAAGAGACAACAAAAAAACACTGCTAAATAGTTTCTAATATATGTCCTGAGTTCAGAAATAGCCCATGTTTTATGTTTTTGTGCTTTTTTATTCATGTTACAGGGCCAGAACTATAAGTAGTGCAAAGCTATTTTAAAATCCTTTTTTTCAAAATTAGCGATAGTGACATTGTAACACTGATTTCTGTACTAAATCCATGAATGACCCCCAACATGTACATATTTTTGAAAACTAGACCACTACGGGCATTTAACTTGGAGTATTTTGACACATTTCATGTAGCCATTTTACCACCAATCTTTGCCAAAGTTTGCAGCAAAAAATATTTTTTTTAATTTTTCACATAGATTGCAATTTTAAGATTTTGCTAAGTCATGACGTAAAGTCATGATTTATAAATACACGGAGGCGAATATTATGCATTACTCTTTCTTTAATTCACTCCCTCAGCAGCAAATAACATACAAGAAAATTGAAAAAAGATTAACCAATCAACATGCTCAAACTTAACCCCTCCCTCCCCCTTTCATATAAAACCCCAGGAACCGGACTGTTCTTCCTCTTTCTTGATGCGGACCACCACGATATCCGGATAAACTTCACTCTAACAACTCTACAGGAAGTGAACCGAAGAATAATAACTCGAACTCCAACAGCATAAAGTCAATATCTTGATGTGATGAACTTCAGACTAAAGAAAATAAATAACATAATAATAAGTATCCTCACCAACAATAAATAAATAAATGAGTAAATTAATAAATTAGAGGGTAGGGAAAACCTGAGATAATATAATAATAAAATATAATATAGGGTGGGAATAATATTCGCCTCCGTGTATTTATAAATCATGACTTTACGTCATGACTTAGCAAAATATTAAAATTTATAAATACACGGAGGCTCATAATATGCAAGTTTAAAGCTCATCCATTACCCTTGTAGCAAAATGAGGAATGAGTTTGAAATAGAACTCCCTAAATGTGGACTCTCTAGACCAATCCGCAGCTTTCATAATGTCTTCTAATTTGCAACCGAGTGCAAAAGCTATCGAAGCCATGGCTCCCCTAACTGAATGTGGCCCAAATAAAGAGGTATCCACTCCTGCTTCGCCCAATAACCATTTGACCCATCTTGCTAAAGACCCAGTCCCTACCGGAGCGTGGGGTTTACGTAAGGCAAGAAAAATCTCCGGTTGTGACGATGATCACCACTGTGCTGTACGACTTTCATATTCTTTAAGACAAAGCACCGGACATAACTGGGGATGTGAGGGAAAAGCAGGATAAAATACTGATTTAATTGATGTTTTAGTTCTTCTAGAAATATCGAACAACACCCCCTCTGGGGAAAAAGACCTAGAAGAAATATCTAAGGCCCTGACGTCAGAAACTCGTTTACATGAAATGAGACAAAAAAGAATGACCAGCTTTGCTGACAATTGTTTTAAAGACAATTCTTTATTAATTGGCCAGTTTTCCAACAAAGATAAAGGAACAGAAATATCCCAAAGACCGGAGTATCTAGGTAGAGGTGGCCTAGATAATCTCATACTCTTCATCAGATGACATATCAAAGCATGCTTTCCCGCTGGAAGGGAACCAAAGCCCTCATGTTCCACTGAAATGGCTGACCTGGAAACATTGATTGATCTATAAGCTAACTCATCATCAAACTTTGAAGAGAGGAAATCCCGGATGCCCGTCACAGGAGCCAAAATGGGATCCATACTGTGTTCCACGCACCAATCAGTCCATGACCTCCAGGCATCTTTGTAAAGTCTTCGGGTCCCTGGAGCCCAAGCTCCCTCCAAGAGCGTTCTAGTTGACTGTGAAATGTTTCGAATGCACCAGGGTGCCCTGAGACCAGCCACGCTATCAGAACCAGGTTTCCCGTTGTGATTAGTGGATGGCAATTCCCTGCCGGATCCATCAATAAATTCGGTACCGTTGGAAGAATGCGTGGACAATCTATGGATAACTCCAGAAGTGTTGGGAACCATGGTTGAGACTCCCACCATGGTGTGACGAGAACCAAGGATGTCCTGTTCCTTCGTAAGTGAACCAAGCTCCTGGCGATCAGACAAAAGGGAGGGAAAGCAAAGTGTCTGCTGCTCGACCACTCTTGAAGGAATGCGTCCGTAGCCATTGCTTCGGGATCCGGTCTCCAACTGAAGAACTTTAAAAAATGCCAATCGCTGGTGTCCTTGAGGTGTCGAGAGTTCCAATCTGCTTCCACATTCGTCAAACCCGGAATATGAGCGAAAGCACCTGTTAACAATTCTAGGTAATTGATGTGTAGGCTTTGTTCTGAGCGAGACCATCGACCTCCTGTGAAAAACTTTCCGCACTGAGCTTCCCAACCGTGAAGACTGGCATCGGACGAGATCACCAGGTCCGGAGCTGAACTGAAAATCGCTCTGCCATTCCAGGCTTCCATGTGGCATAGCCACCATTCCAATTCCTCCGTTGCCTCGCAATCTAGAGGAACCACATGGTCGTACGTCCATCCTTGGAACAATGATTGAATCTTGAGTCTCTGCAGGGCTCGATAATGAAGCGGACCCGGGAAAATTGCTTGAATGGAAGCGGACAGTAGCCCTATTACACGGGCCAAATGTCTGATTGTGAGCCTGGATTTTGAAAGTGCTCCTTTGATTTCTTTCCTGATCAGTTTGATCTTTTCCTTGGGTAAGTGAAGGGAACCTTGTGTGGAGTCGATGAGGAAACCTAGGAATTCCATATGTTGCGCCGGGTTTAGGCTGGACTTGTCCCAATTGATGAGAAACCCGAGGGATTGTAGTAGGTCGATGGCCCATCTGACATGGTTGAGCAATGAGTTGGCGTCTTGCGACATGATAAGCATATCGTCTAAGTAGATGATAAGCCTGACGCCTCTCTTGCGAAGATGACTCACCACTGGTTTCAGAAGCTTGATGAAGCACCACGGGGCTGAGGAGAGACCGAACGGGAGGCATACGAACTTCCAAGTCCTGTTTGACCACCGGAATTGAAGAAACTTATGGTGGGATTCCGTTACTGGGACCGTCAGGTATGCATCCTGAAGATCCAACTTGACCATCCAGTCTCCTAGACGTAACAGGTCTCGAAGACATTGAATGCCTTCCATTTTGAAATGTTGATATCTCACAAACCCGTTTAACGGGCGGAGATTGATAACGGGACGGGAGCCCTTTTTGGGTACCAGGAAAATATTGCTGAGAAAACCGATTGTCGTAATTTGTCGCCGTGATAGCTCCCTTGTCCAATAGAGTCAGAACCTCTGAGTCTATCAGTTGTTGGTCTATTTTTGAAAATTCTAAACCCAGAGGAGGGGAGGTTTGATGTGGGCATTCGACAAAATCTATACAAAAGCCCGTCACTGTCTGTAAAACCCACGGGTCTGAAGTAATACTGTACCAATTCATCTCGAAGTGTCTCAGTCTCCCCCCTACTTTCCCCAGAGGAGGAGAATAAGCAAGTATTGGACTTACCATAGGTACGCCTATGTTGCAAGGCTCCTCGGACCCCTCTACTCTGCCAGGGACGTCCTCTTTGAGGAAAGAACTGCGGAGCAGGTTCTCTGAATTCCTGTACAAACACAGGTCTTGGTTGGGAGAGGCCTCTGGGACCACGAGATGGACCCCTGTTGAAGAGGCCGGACAGATGGCCTCTAGCTCTGCCAGCCTTAGGAGAGACCTTGGGCTGAAAAACCCTGCGCATATTTGCTTGGGCCTTATCAAGAGCCGTAAAAGTTTGTACGAAAGACCCCAGATCCTTGACGAAGGAGTCTCCGAACAGCATGCCGTTGGCCTCTGATGGGGCCATGCTGACTAATTTGGGTTCGATTCTAAGTAGGATAGACTTCCTACGCTCGGTGGCTATAGCCGTATTGGTGTTTCCTACGAAACAGATAGCTCTCTGAATCCAGCCTCTAACGGCCTCTGGATCCAGCGAAATGCCTTGGGAGATAGCTGTCTCAGACATTTCAAATATCTTAGTCAGGGGACCCATTACATCAAGGACCCTGTCTTGACAGTTCCTTAAAGAGTAGTCGATACCCTTCCTAGACTTCCAACCAGTCTTAGATAGGAACTGGGCGACTTTCGGATCCACCTCCGGGGTCTTGCATGCCATATTAGCTACAGATCTAAGGCTTTACGTACCCTTAGGGAAACAAAATCCGCCGCATGGTTAGACGGGACCCATTCCGTCGACCTGGGATGGTGGAGTCTCTCCGGATCGAACAGGGGTTTACCCCTGGGATCCAAGACACAGTCCTCAGGGACCGATAAATTTGTGTCGGCAGGGGTATCACCCTCCGAATCTGTAATTGACACAAGGTCATTCTCAGGGACAAATAAATCAAAATCAATAGAATTATCAGATGCTCCCTCTGAGATGGACTCTTGAGTCCTCATCCTGTAGGGCTCTTGCCCTTTTCCATGAATGCACCGACTTAGCCTGGTGCGAGGTTCTTTTGCGCGGTAACGCGCCATCATCGACATAGCGTAACATGTCCGTGGAATTAGTATCGAGAGCGTGCTTAGATTTGGCCGTGGCCTTCTGACCCACAGGTTGTGGAGTGGGTTCACCAACCGGCCGAGACAGATCTCCCTGGGGAGAGGAAGCCTGTGCAGTCCTCAAAGCTGATGAATGGATGAAGCCAAATTGGCTGTCACCATTCCCATTGCTGACTGCACAGCCTGTGACATTGATCTAACCATAGATGCATCCAGGAGACTTTGAAGTTCCTGAGAGCCTATGGGATCAATGGAAGGGTTAACATCAACCACTGCTTGAGCTGGGGGTATGGGAGCTTGAGAGCCTCCTGCCAACTCAGAGCCCCCAGGTGACAGCATGGTAACAGATGGGTACATGTAGTATTAACCCAAAACACCAAGAGGGGGTGGCAATCAAGGGATATAAATCCTAGCACTAAAGCTCAAAAAACTTTAATACATACAAATCGCTGATTCTGTAGTGTATGGGTGCTCCCAGGCTCCAAACCGTCACTTTCGCGCTAAAAGGGGCGTGGCCGAGACGGGGAGGCGGGAAAACCCTCTGTGTGTGGAGATCTATTGGAGCCCGTGTGAGTAATACACAAAGGCTCCGGAAATATGGCCGCCGCACTAATCGCGCATGCGCGATTGAAGTAAACGGGACCACACCAAGATGGCCGACGCGCTAGGATTACCAGCGCGAGGGACACCCACGGAGGGGAGTAAAGGTAACAGAGCCTTTACTAACGGAGGAGGAACATCTCCTGAGGTAGATGGCAGCCTGAAAGACTGACACCCACAAGAAGAAGGAGAAGAAGAAAAACGGGGAAGGGGAGGGGTATAATCACCCCTGAGGTAATTCAGAGGTGACAAGAGATAGAATAAAATAGAACAAAACATTAAAATACATCACATATAAGAGTAAATGAAAACTACTTATCTGAGGGAGCAGCAAGAAAGAGGAAGAACAGTCCGGTTCCTGGGGTTTTATATGAAAGGGGGAGGGAGGGGTTAAGTTTGAGCATGTTGATTGGTTAATCTTTTTCAATTTTCTTGTATGTTATTTGCTGCTGAGGGAGTGAATTAAAGAAAGAGTAATGCATAATATGAGCCTCCGTGTATTTATAAATTTAGGTAAACATTACCTTAAAATGTGAAGGGGTATTTCCAAATAACACCTCAATATGTGTTCAGCAACATCTCCTGAGTACAGGGATACCACCCATGCATAGGTTTGTTTCGGGGCTAAAAGGCCACATTTAGGGGGTGCGCATTTTAGTTTTCCAACTTGGAATTCTGACGTGCAGAAAACTTGCGCCCATGTCCCATTTGGGACATTTTTGAAGCCAGAAAGTGTATTCTACCCCACAAAGCCATATTGTTTTTTAAACTAGACACCCTAGGGTATTTAAAATGGTAGTATTTTAACACTTTCCATGCACTAATTATACTACCAGCCTATGTCAATGTTTTGGGTAGTAATTTTTTTCACATACATTGTACTTTGGGCATGAATTCACAGATCCTATTATGTGTCAGTGCCAAAAAACACCTCAATATGTGTTTAGCAACATCTCCTGAGTACAGGGATACCACCCATGCATAGGTTTGTTGGGTAGTTTGGGGGCTAAAAGACCACGTTTAGAGGGTGGTGCATTTCCAACTTGGAATTTTGACATGTAGTCAGCCTGCGCCCATGTTCCATTTGGGACACTTTTGAAGCCTGTCAAAGTATTTTACCCCATCAAACCATATATTTTGGAAAACTAGACATCCTAGGGTATTTAAAATGGTGGTATTTTAACACTTTCCAAGTGCTAATTCTACCACCAACCTATGTCAAAGGGTTGGGATGTAAATTTTTCCCCACACACATTGTAGTTCAGGCAGGAGTTTTCAGATTCTGGTATTTGCCACTGCCAACCAACACCTCAATATGTGTTCAGCAACATCTCCTGAGTACCCATGCATAGGTTTGTTTTGGGGCTAAAAGGCCACATTTAGGGGGTGCGCAATTCCAACCTGGAATTTTGACATGTAGTCAGACTGCGCCCATGTTCCATTTGGAACATTTTTGAAGCCGTCCAATGAATTTTACCCCATCAAACCATATATTTTTGGAAAATAGACATTCTAAGGTATTTCAAATGGTGGTATTTTAATACTGTATATGTACTAATTCTACCACCAGCCTTTGTAAAAGTTTGTGGTAGTACTTTTTTGGGAGTTTTGTTTTCCACATGCATTGTACTTCAGGCATGAATTCACAGATTCTGGTATATGTCACTGCCAAACAACAACCCAATATGTGTTCAGCAACATCTCCCGAGTACAGGGATAGCACCCATGCATAGGTTTGTTGGTTTGTTTTTTGGCTAGAAGGCAACATTTGTGAGATGAGCATCTCAAAATTCCAACTTGGAATTTTGAAATGTAGTCAACCTGCGTCCGTGTCCTATATGGGATATATCTTTGAAGCCAGCCAATGTAATTTACCCCCATCAAACCATATATTTTTTAACGGAAGACACCCATCACTCCTTGTGGCAAGGGCTCAGCAGCCACCGATACATCACTAGATGATGTATCAGAAAGCTGACCAGGGTCAAAATCGAACCCTGAGTCCGCGGCCTCAGAATCAGTGCGTAAGCAGTGATCTCGAGCAAAGAATGGGTTAATAGCTCTTAGAAGAGCCATTCTAGTACTGTAATACATTACAGTACAAAGTAATTAATCCATAAAACAGTGCAGACAGCAAAACATACTGTTGCTGTGCAAGATTACTGCTTATACAGTGATGAATGGCAGGGAAGGGGTTAATACACAGTGAAAGACTTTCATAAAATCTGCCAATTTTATAAAATGTTATTTTATATCACTAATACTGATCTGTCTCTTTCCGTCACAAAAATGTAAGTGAGGAGAGGGAGGCAGATCAATATTTGATCTGACCAGGGCGAATGGTGAGCTTAATTGAGAAATCACCAAACCGCCTTTGCCACTAATTCGCTGTTACTGATCGCTATGCGCTCAGGTATCTTAAAAAATAAAATCTCAAATATTTTTACTTTACATGTAATCCCATAGCGGGTATGTGTAAAAAAAAAATATGCAGACAGATAAAAATTGCTTTGGCGTCAATATCATTGCGTAAGCAGTGATCGACGGCAAAGAAGGGGTTAATAACTCTTAGAAGAGCCTTTGTAGTACTGTAATAAATGACAGTACAAAAAAATAAACCCCTAAAAAATGCACAAACAGCAAAATAAATGTGCTGATGTGCACGATCACTGCTTACGCAAGATCAGTGGCAGGGAAGGGGTTAAACGCAGGGATTTGCTTTAATACATTTTTTTTTTATTGTTTTATTATTCGTGTGTTGTGTATTTATTATTTTTTTGTACTTTTACTTACTTTTATAACTTTGATCTGTCTCTCTCCCTCAGTAAAAAAAATGTGAGGAGAGGGAGGCAGATCATAACTGGTCAGATCAATATAGGGTTAATATTGATCTGACCAGTCAGTGGGGATGCTCATCAGAGCATCCCCACTGCTTGTCAGTGTGCCTGGCAGTCACTGATTGCCTCTGTGAAGAGGCAATCGTGTGGCAGCCAGAGAGCACAGGAAGCAGGTACTTCGTGCCTCCTGTGCTCTTGCCCTTAGAAGGGCAGCGCCATCTTGGTCACACAGTGACCAAGCTCGTGCATTTATTTATTTTTTGTTCCTGATTGCCTCAACTTGCGAGGCAATCAGAAACACTTTCTGAGCATAGGAAGTGAAAAATTCGCTTCCTATGCTTGTTTTTGAAATGCCCACGATTTAAAGGCGCTGTGCCTTTAAAACCGGCATTTCAGTCGCTCTCTGTAGCAATCGAAATGCCGACGGGCATTTTTTTCAGTATTGTACGATGCTTCCGTACGGAAGAATCGTTACAATACTGCTTGAGCACTGAAAGCGGAAAAACTCCGCTTTCAGTGCTCGTTTTGACACAGGACGGACTAGGTCCGTCCTGTGTCACTAACGCTTCGGCACACAGGACGGACCTAGTCCATCCTGTGTCGCCAAGGGGTTAAAAAAATGCAAACTTAAATTATATCCGTTTGCAAAAATAGGCCAGGGCTTGACAAATTTAATTTAGTAGTTTAAGGAGCTAGCACAAAAAAATGTAGGAGCCATACAGCAACACGTATACACAATCACGCAAACATACACACACAGACAGTCATGCACACAGGTAGTCACACAGACAGTTACATAGACATGCTGACACAGAGTTAGGCACAGTGCCATAAACAGTGTCACATATGCACACAGACAGTCACACACAAACCAGCAGTTTTTTTCTTTATCTCTTTGCAGAGGAAGGGTCTGCTGGTGTGGCCACGGCTAGCAGGGCTGGCAAGATCAAAAGATCACCCCTCTCCAGCCCTATTCATCAGATAGGAGGGCAGGAAGCGGATGTTTGCGCACTGTCCAGGCACACAGACATCCTCTTAGGCTGCCTGCTTCTCACGTTCATGGCACATTGGAGCTTCGGAGTATGTGACCTCCTGACACTCGGAGCATCAGGGACATGTGACCTACCAACACGAGTTCAGAGATCGTGGGTGTGTCCTGTGCCCTTTGTGTGCTAATGAAGTCTTCTGAGTGCAAACTGGAATAAGTCCTGAGTGCAATCTCATTGGTGGGGAAAGTCCTGTGAGGGCATTCTGGTGCTGGGGTACATCCTGGGTTTAATCTGCGTAATTAGGTTAGTCCAGGGTGGTGGGGTAAATTATATGAGTGCAATCTGGCTGCTTGGGCAAGTCCTAGGGTGTAATCTGGCTTCTGGGGCATGTCCAATGTGTGCAATCTTTGTTCTCTGCCAAGACCTGTATGTGCTGCAAGGTGGTGCTGTGGAAAGTTAAATGGGAACAATCAGATGGTATGGATGTGGGGCCAATAATGAAAGGAGTGGTGGAGAAATGGAGTGAAGGTGGCAGAAGAAATAAATAAAAGCAAGGAATGCATTTTTAAAAAATAATTTTATTATCTGATAACAATATTTTTCCATTGCTTGTGGCTGGCCAGGGAGGTGGGGGGTGAGCCACTTCTTGGAATGTTCCACTGCTCTCTAAGTAAGCCATGAAAATATACTGATTTTATTTAATACATGTAACTGAGCATAAAATATGTTATTTTAATACAATAACATTATTTAGATTTTGTAGGTCCCGTAATTAAACTTAACACAGCATGCTTGCTTTTGTTATATATTTTTGCTTCCGGTGTGCCGCAGAATTCTGGGGAGGGCTTTGGTGTGCCCTGGGTCAGAAAAGGTTGAGGAGCACTATGTTAAAAGACAACTGTAGCAAACCTTTGTTTTATTGAAAGATTGCATCAAATGTAGATAGTTTATATTGAAATGCTTTAATGACAGAATACAAACAAAGTACCTTATTGTGTGCCCTTTGCGCCAAACAGCTCTAACAAAAACAGACATGTTGCTTACAGTCTTGGTTCATATACGTCAGATCCTCCTTCATCTGACCCAAGATTCCAAACAACATGTCGGCCCCCTGAAACCGTTTTTCCCCGGAAATAAGTCTTATATACTTTTTTGTTCCAAAATATGCATTAGGGCTTATTTTTAGGGGATGTCTTATTTTTTTTTTAGATTGCACTCACACGACCCCAGGACTTAGATTGCACGCACCAGATCCCAAACCATTAGATTACTCACACAGGACTTACCTCAGGCTCCCAGCACTCTACCAGGATTTCCTGGTGCGCAGGAGGGGAAAATGCCAGATATAACTTAATGTCATATCCGGCAAGGCAACTTCCGATATGCAGACCTCTCCGCATCTCACAGTGGATGGGGCCGTACAGCCCCATTCTTAATGCGGCCGGTCATCTCCAGCTTCTTAAAGCAGCCGCCTGTCGCTTCATAAACGGGCGTCCATCTGGCTGACAATATTAAGTGGGGCTTATTTTTGGGGTAGGGGTTATATTACGAGCATCCTAAAATATCATGCCAGGGGTTTTTTTCTGGTTAGGTCATATTTTTGGGAAATAAGGTAGAACTGTATGAAGCAAAGAGGGTTCATTCTGTTAATTTATTTGCATTCTTTCAATAAATAATTTTTGTGTAAAACATCTATACTATGCAATCTTTCAATTAAACATAAATTCCATTTTTAAATGCCAATTATGTGCAGTAAATGCATCAACTTTATATATCATGCCAATCATGAGCTTTACCAGCATAAACGTTAAATATCATGCCCATCATAAGCTTTAAATGCATAAACTGTGTCTACCATGCCCATCATGAGTTTTACATGTATATACTTTATGTACAAGAAACAAGAGAGAAACACACTGCGCCCAATTGTGGTGGAAACAGCTGCAGCAAATTCTACCAGTGTCTCACTCCTGGCAATAAACAAATCAAAACAATACACAAGTGAAAAAGTGCGCTGTGACCCAACACTTCAAAACACACAACTCAGGAAAAATAAATAATAAATTGTTACCCTTAAAGTAAATCAGCCTTAAAGTAAATCAGCTCAATATTCAATCCAAAGGGAAAAAAAAATAAAACAAAACAGAACAGAAATAATATAGTGTAGTATATCACATAAAAGTGCTGATACCAAATAATAAGTGAGAACACACTCACATCTTCCTGAGCAGAGATCTGCTCAGTCTATACAGCATCCAGGGAGCCCACCAAGGGGTTAAAGATCCAACTGCTTCACAGAGGAATCCTAGGCAGCTTATTCAGGGTAGCAGACCCAGAAGGTACTCCTAGCAGTAGTATAAGAGAGGGTAAGGGGGAGACTATTTAGCTTCAACGATTTTAATACCAATAAAAACATATAAAGAATCTTACATTCAAAGATCCACTTGAACAGTACATATATAGAGTCCCAGTAGCAGTCTCCTCTTGTCCACAACGCGTTTCAACCCCAAAGTAGGGCTTTTTCAAGACTTATTTCCGGGGAAAAACGGTTTCAGGGGGCCGACATGTTGTTTGGAATCTTGGGTCAGATGAAGGAGGATCTGACGTATATGAACCAAGACTGTAAGCAACATGTCTGTTTTTGTTAGAGCTGTTTGGCGCAAAGGGCACACAATAAGGTACTTTGTTTGTATTCTGTCATTAAAGCATTTCAATGGCAGTATGTATCATACCAATCATGAGCTTTACATGCATATAGTTTATATATATATATTTAGATAAATATCTCAATCATGAGCTTTAACCCTTTCGCGACCTTATGACGAGTTAACTCGTCATGTAATCTGCCAACTGGTCTGAAACGGCTCCCGGACCCCGCCTCGCACCTGAGGCACACATAATGGGGTGTTGTTTGGTAGTGACACATACCAAAATCTGTAAATTCATGGCTGAAGTACAATGTATGTGAAAAAATACACAAAAATTACTACTACAAACTTTGACAAAGACTGGTGGTAGAAGTAGTGTATGGAAAGTGTTAAAATATCACCATTTTAAATAGCCTAGGGTGGCTACTTTTAAAAAATAGTCTGCATGTCAAAGTTCTAGGTTGGAAAACCAAATTACTACCCCTCCCAAATGTGTCCTTTTACCCCCCAAACAACCCAACAAACCTATGCATGGGTGGTATCCCTGTTTTTTTTGTTGGGGGGGGGGGGGGTGTTGGAACCTATATTTTTATGAATTAGTTAGGATAAGTTGTTAGTGTTGTACTAGTTGTGTAGATTATTGGAAAATAATGGGTGAAAACATTCCCCCCCCCCCCCCAAAAAAAATGTCCCCATCTTAAATGTAAACTAAAGATTATTTTTATGTATAGGGTATCAAAAGAAAGCTCTTAACTGTCCTTTCAAAAACAACATATAACTTGTATGAGTGCGTTAAATGACAGAGAGGAAAATTATGTTTCAACAACTACATATCAAAAAATAAAAAAATCGCTCTGGTCCTTAAGGGGTTAAATGAATAAATGTCAATCATGAGCAGGGTGTAACTTTATTACTAAGCCAATCATAAGTTTTACATTCATAAACATTATATATCATGCCAATCATGAGCAGGGTGTCATGGCCCGGGCCGGCATAGAACATTTTGGGTTCTTTTACATAAATACCAAATACTGACCAAAATACTCCCACTTCATTTCTCATTTTGTTATTGCCCCCAGGACATTCCCCAGCATATGCTCCATCAACCACATTACACACCCATGACATGCCCCATCACCCCTGGACATGCCCCAGCAACCACATTGCAAACCCAGGCCTTACCCCAGCAACCACATTTCACACCCAGGACATGCCAGATTAAGACGTGGGCTTTAGGTTCTGCAGCCCAGGGGCCTTGGCCAGATGGGGGGGACACACAGGGAAGCTTGAGAGGCTGCATGGTAGACATGGTTGTGGCTGATGGCTGGGGTAAGTCCTGGGTCTGCAATGTGGGTGATGAGGCATGAACTGGGGTAAGCCCTGGCTGTGCAATCTGGTGATGGGTTTCTGGTGTGCAATGAGGGTGATAGGGCATGTCCTGGGTGTGCAAATGCAAAAAAAGGCAGAATGGCAATTCTCTGGGTACATTGACAAATCTGGGGGGAGCCTGGGTAGCGCTCAGACACCATGCTGCCTGCTCACCGCAGAGAGGCTGGTGAAGGGAGATATTTAGATTCTGGCTCTGCCAGTGTGGGGCCACTGGGCACTCCACGAATCCTCCATCATCTTGGGCGTATGGGAAAGAAGGAAACAATGCATCTTCATCATCAGGAAGTGGTTTAATCGTTGTGGAAAGTGGAAAAGCCACTGCACGGATTGAGTTTTCACTCCACGAACGTGCCCATAAACACTTTGAAATAGGCTATCACAACTCAAGCAAAGTGGCAATCCATTAGAGCAGTAATGAGGATGAGGTCAATGATGCATAAGATGAGGGGGCACATATAAATTCAGAGCTATGGTAGTTCGCACATTTTGGTCTCGTCACTCCAAATGACTGTGTGAGAAGCTGTGAGGCATGTGAAGGTGTTGGGCACATTGTAACCGGGTTTCTTTGTGGCATTGGCGCAGTAAAGGGTTCTTTTCTGGTAACTGAATCATGCAGCTTATTTTTGTTCAAGTATTGTAGTATTGTGCTCCATGAAACAACCACAGCATCTTTTTCCAGAGCAGCCTGTATTTCTCCTGAGGTTACCTGTGGGTTTTTCTTTGTATCCCGAACATTTTTTCTGGCAGTTGTGGCTGAAATCTTTCTTCCTGACGTTGGCTTGGTATCAAGAGATCTCCAAATTTTCCACTTCTTAATAAGTGATTGAACAGTACTCACTGACATTTTCAAGGCTTTTGATATCTTTTTATATCCTTTTCCATCTTTATGAAGTTCCATTACCTTGTTAAGCAGGTCTTTTGGCAGTTCTTTACTGCTCCCCATGGGTCAGTATCTAGCCTGCTCAGTGCATTCATGTGAGAGCTAACAAACTCATTGACTATTTATACACAGACACAATTGCAATTTTAAAAGCCACAGGTGTGGAAATTAACCTTTAATTGCCATTTTAACGTGTGTTTGTCACCTTGTGTGTCTGTAACACACAAGGCCAAAAATTCAAGAGAATGTAAACTTTTGATCATGGCCATTCTGTTATCATTATGATTTAAAAAGAGCCAACAACTAAGTAATAATAATTGGTTTCGTATGATAACTATACTTCAATAAAAGACATTGTCTGGCATGATCAGTCATATTTTCAAAATCAGTGCCAAAATTTCTGCCAGGGTATGCAAACTTTTGAGCACAACTGTATCTCTGTTTTTTTCTCCATTTTGCACTTTACCCTGCAGCCAAATCTGTGGCAAACACTTGCCTGAATGGTACTGCCATTTAGGGTAAAAGTTTGGGTTGGGTTCAAAAGGTCACTGTAGGAAAAAACACTATTTTTGTTTTTTTGCCCTATAACTTGCAAAAATCTGCAGAGAAAATGGAAACAAGCATATTTCTGACAACAATGTTCGGGACAACATTTAGAAACAATTTACGCAGGGTATTTTTTAATGATTGGATTTGTGTCAATTCTTTTTTAGGTCAAAGTTAGAAAAAGTGTTTTATTTTATTTTATGATTTCATATTTTATAATTTTTTATTTAGTATATTATAAGATATGATGAACATAATGGTATCTAATGAAATGATAAAAACAACATATAATTTGTGTGGGTACAGTATGTGAGAAAGAAGAAAATGACAGCTAAACACAAACACCCCAGAAATGTCAAAACAGCCCTTGTCACCAAGGGAAAGACAAGGTCAAAAGGTCTTGTCACTAAGGGCTTAAAGACACAGGTCGTACACTTACGTACTGTGTCATTGAGGGGTTAAAGTGATACCTTGTCAATTTTACATGACAAAGTATACTATCTTTTTAACCCTACTATTTTATGGTTCACTTTTTTGGACCATTCCCCTGCATTGTTGTTTCACTGGTTTTAAAATATAAATAAGGTTTTAAAATATAAATCAATCAATCAATCACAAATCCAAGCTGAAGGAGAACTCATGGTCTGCAACTTAGCCGCAAAGTGCATCAAATTTAACTTTACACTCATTAAATTGATTATCCTGCAATCATATTTCAAATACAACATCAAAAAGAAAGTTAATGTGATCTATAGCCTTAATTATACAGCACTTTAAGTTTAATTGTAATAACACAAGTAAGTGCTTTATTTCTCACTTGAGATAATATCCCTATTTGCATGATCTCCCAGCTGCATCAAGTAAAACCAAATTCCAAAAAATGATTACTTCCCATCCTTATATTAGTGATTTTGCACAGAATGGGGTAAAAAAAGGAAAATTAAGATGGTCAAAAATGTCAAATTACTTTCAGAAGAGTGTACATATTTTGGAGAGGTTATTAAAATCCATCTTATTTTATTTGTATAATTTTACTTTGATTAAATAGTTTTTAAATGCTAGAATGCATTCACATAGTGGAAGTACTTCAAATTCAATTTATGTACAAAAGTGTTCTCTCATAATCCCACAATTTTGCTAATATATATATACTCCAATATCTAAAGTAAATAAAATAAAAACACAAAATATTGCTTAGAGTGTAAAGAATATATTCCAAGAGAACAAAACACAACATAATATAGTGCTAAATGTTTTTCCGCATATTATAGGGACTAAATCACGTAAACATTCCTATATATTGTGAATGTAGACAACAAAAATGATTGAAATTATTTATAAATCTTCAAACAAAGCCCTAAATTAGGAGAATTTTTTTAATATAAAATATATATTTATTTGCACAAAATAAAATCATTACATATCCCTTCATGCATACGCAATAACAGGAGCCATTTTATTGTCTAAATAACAAAACACGTGAAAATCCCACAATATGTAAAAAAAACCTATTCAACTTGTAACATCCCTAAATCAGAAAATGTCACAAAAGTTAAGCACAAGTCATCCACTATAATGTACATCATAATATTCAGGTTTTGTATCACATAAGGGAGGAAAAGGAGAAGAAAAAGAGATAAAGGTATATGAAGGAGAGAGTGTGGGAAAGGGAACAATGTGAATCCACTGTCAGCATAAAGCATTTGTCATATAGTGTTTCCAAATGGTAGCTATGTAATTTAGGAAACTTATCAGAAGTACAAGTCGACATCTATGACATATAACAATTTATTAGGCACAATAGTTGTTTGGGAGCAGAATAAGATGAAAGAATAGGATTAAGAGAGAGAGGGAAAAATAGAATGAAAGAAGGAAGTATCAAGGTGCACCAAGAGAGGTGCCACCACAAACGGTACTTGGAGTTCTGCAAAAATGGGCAATAGGCTGGGTGAGCAGCACAGGAGTGGTCAAACCAGTCTCGCTTTTTCGGCTTAGAGTAGACCCACAAATATTTAGCATTAATACCAAGCAGTATGTACAGAGACGCAAACCCAAACTGAAGTCCCACTTAAAATATACAGGATTCCGGGGGCGCAGCCAACTATACAAGCAGACAGACGCATCCATGCTGAGCTCTGCTCTGATTGAACTGAAACCACCAGATTTTACCCCATCGCGTCGACCATCGCAACACAGAAGCAGTGTTTTTACTTACCTTACTTTATGGGTCGAAAATATAAAAAGGAGGGAAATCCTCCGAGACCATCCACCTCCAATATCGGCACCTTACTATCAAGGCCTGCAAAGCCTAGCCGGAGTACAGTTGAGGTGGCGCGATCTGCAGATCAATCTGAAACCGATGATTCGTCGGACGAATCTGTGGCGATTCAGAGGATGACTCATCCCATTCTGACTACAGATACACCCAGGATAAAAATCCATCTACAAAGGGGGATATTAAGAGGCTGTTTTTAGATTTACAAACGCTGATTCATACAGAAGCAGCAAAGATACGAATGGATATTTCCTCCCTGGATAAAAGAGTAGCTGTCTTGGAAACAGAACAGTTAACTGCTGTAACGGATAGAGCTGACTCTAAGCAATTCATGTGTGATATGACCCAGCATATGAGAGATTTGCACCGACAGGTACTTTTGCAAGAGTTGAGAAGTCGTAGTGCCAACATACGAGTGAGGGGAATCCCAGAAGCGATAGGGCCCGTCACCCTGCGGACCTACTGTAAGGAAATTTCCTCTGTCCCTTAATGCGACCGTCTTGGTTTGACTTGTAAATACTGGATCCAGGAGAGCTATTTCACAGTGAATAAAAGAGACCGACACCAATGCAACTGTGAAACAACTCTGATTTTAATTGTTTAAACAAGCATATATATACGAAGATAAAAACATTAGTTACTACGATATAATTGGTTATTCTAATATTCTAATATGCAGAAAGGCGTGTTTTATAAGAAAATACACTTAAAACGTAATATGTAAAATAGTGTTACAAAACTCGTTCTTATAGGAAAATTACAGAACTTTCAGAGACGACTTGTTGATGTTCCAGAAACCTCTGTTCTAGCCTTGGAATAGTAAGATAAGACCATTCTAATAACAATTATGCTACTGGCGTGATCTGGCCTTCCAGAAGGTGCTGCAGACATCAGCTTCTTTGACACACTGTCGGCTTTTAACCCTCACAGATCCAAATTAATCCTTTCAATCCCCTCTTAGAACCATATGATTCATATAATATGGTTCTTCCCCTTTTGCTTCTGTCTATAGATCTGTAAATACTGTCGGTATCCTTCAGGGGTATGTTGTTGGGGATCAATGGGTAGGTTTGTTTCAATCAAAAATACCACATCCATAATAAAGCTTATAATAATCGACTATGGCTGTCCTGTTTTACCGGACTGCCTCTGGACAATACTGATTAGGTTTAGACCTTTGGCGACTGTGCAGACCTTGGCTTCACTCAGCAGAGATATTGGACTTATAATCTACTCGGGTTTTTCCAACAATTGACAAAAAAGACTGATTCTGGCAATTGTGAAATACTGGAATGTTTCAGAATGAGGAAGGCACGGAAAGCTCCGCACACGGTTCCAAGAGATACGATTTTAAAATTGAGAAGTGCAGCAGATAAAATACTTTTTCTACAGGCAGCCTGGAAGACCCCCTCCACTGAATACGCTGGTAGCGCTCTATCAATATATGAGGATCTCCCAATGGAGGTGGTAATGTGGCGCCGATCGATGTCCAATTTGACTTTACATTTGCGCACTCATGAAGTGAAATACCGATGGAGCTCTCCAACATCGCTCTCGGTGTCTAGGTAGAATAAACTGCTGACAATTGAAGATCCTTCGGAGATTGAGGCTTTTCTGCGGGACCTGGGACTTCCACCTTTGGAGGTTCCAAAGGATGGGAGAGAGGGATCTACACCTGTTGTATCTGTTGCGGTGGAGGCGATGTCAGGTACATGTCCTTGAATCTAGACTTTGTTTTTTATTCACTCCAATAACTTGATATACTTGTTGGACTTTTGGAACAGCATGGTACTCATAGACGATCCCCCCCCCCCCCCCCCCCCCCGGGGCTCTGTTACCAAACCGGCAATGTCGGGTGGTAGCATCTTTTTTTTATGGCAGATGAGAATCTACCCATCGGCCCAGTTTTTTGAGCTAAGCACACTCGGCCCAGCTCGCTACCTCTCTCTTGAGGAGCCTTTTTCTCTTGCTTTGCTATGTTTCTCACTCTGTTATGTTTTATTGTTTTTTTCTTATTTTTTCATACCTCGTTTTATTCTTTTATTTTTTCCCTTCTTTCTGAAGGGTAATAACGTTGTGTGTATGGGCGTCTGAGGTAGCCGTTATGACAAGCACTGTATTTTGTCCGTAATGTTTAGGTAGCCCTCATACGATATGTCTCACTGTTTTCGACAAGAACAAGGAGAAGGAGAAGAGAAAAGAAAAGAAAACAAAAAATTGATGTTATTATGTTTATGTTAAAGGACTACAAGAGGGGTAATTTTATTAACATGAAGAAGTTATTGATGTTCAATATATATATATATAGGAAAGGGGGGGGGGAAAGAGAATGGGACATTATAGGAGGAAGAGTTGTCTCATATGTTTCTGTTTTTTTCCTTTGTTTTATATATATATTTTTTTTTTACAATTTTTTAGATGACTGACAATACCTGATCCATTCAAGTATCACAATATCATTTGGATTTTTTTAATGATAGAACATTTGAGACATAACATACGTGTATATTACTTATTTCTAGAAGACGCCCTGTTGCCTGTTTATGAATATACTATTTTCTCTTTTTTTGTTGTTATTTAAAGTGTATACTGAGGGTGGATTTGCATTTTTATTTCCACTTTCAAGTAACATTGGTATTGCTGGGCGAGGTTATGGTCCTGCAGATTCAATCCTCCTTTATACATGGTATTATACTGTTATAAATACAATATCTGATTGTAATGCACATCTGTATGATGACGTTTTTAATGTGATTGACAATTACGTGATGCAATAAAAAACTTTGATTTAAAAAAAATATATATATATAAATACAGGATTCCATCAAGTAAAAAAGCATTTCAGAGCATCAATTTCCTGTTCAGGTAACTTCTTGTTGTACACAGATTCTATTAAATTTGTGAGTGCATAAAATACACATATATAGCCACCATTGTTTTCACGGCTATATTGCACTATGACGTGTTGTTTTAATTTTTCCAACATGTGATTCTGTGGTACTACAACTATATATTGATTTTCAAAATCTGGTGGAGGTGTAATCTAATTTCTCCATGCCACATGGGGTGTCCCCAGGGTCCCTGTTTTTGTATTTTGATGATGGCAGCTGCGGCAGGCCAAATGCCAATAAAATATCCGGAAAAGTATCCATTGTGTCTACTTGTATTCATATATGATATTTAATGATCAGTATTGAACGACCTGCGCCCCAACAGAATCTCATGTCCAGGTAAGTGTGTGGTTAGAGGCACCATCGATTGTTGTCACATCAACACAGGTGGTGGTATGTCTTCAAAAATCTGCAGTATAGAACTTTCATAGGTCAGCTGTTGAGTGTTTCTCAAAATTGATAGCAATGAGTCAGGGTAGCTGTGACTTTAAGAATATTTGGAAACTCAACTGCAGAAATAAATGACAATCCACACAAGGTATATCGTTTAAGCAATTCTTGTATTAAAGTTTAGCAGCAAAAAGAAGAAAAACTGACTGATATTGATTGCAGAGAAAAAATAAATGGTTTGAAGTAATATGGAAAAATATATGTAACTTGATTGAAGTATAAAGTAAAAAATATGATGGAACACTTGATTGAAGATATGGAAGGTACTTGCGATTAGGTGATAGAGAAAAAATGCAGGATAACAGGGACGGTCCGTATTCAGAGGATTGGAGAAGTACACAATTCGATTCAGGAAGCCAAAGGTCAGGATTGGAGAAATCAGAATGGTCGAGGATATCCGGGTCAGCAACAGGTAATCAAAAATGAAAGTAGCAAGATACTCTAAGGTAGCTTGGAGCTAAGGAGTCAGGAACAACAGCTGCTAAAGACAATACTCAGCGATTTGTGTCTGTTGCAGACTGTTATTTATAGTCCCAGGAAGATCGCGTCATCGAAAGGGACGTGGCCTAATGAAGGGGGCGAGTAAAAAAAAAAACAAAAGTAAAAATGAAAGCCTGACAGGATCCCCGCCAAAAGGAGCAACCACAGGGTGCTTAGGGCCGAGGCTTCTCAGGAAATCGCTTAGGGAATGAGGCCACGAGATTAGGAGCATGTACCTCGGTTGCATCTTCCCACGGGTCCTCCTCAGGTGAATAACCCTTCCATCGGATTAAGTATTGAAGTTTTCGTCTGAACACTCTGGAATCTAGTAATTTGTCAATTTCGTATTCAGGTTGTCCTTCGACACTCACAGGATCAGGGTTTACATATACTTTCCTGGAGAAAGGATCGGGAACGTGTGGTTTTAGGAGGGAGGTATGAAAAACGGGATGAAGACGAAGTGAAGAGGGTAAGGTGAGTTTGACTGCATTTTCGTTAATGATTTTCTCGATTAGGAAAGGTCCCATGTATAATTGGTCCAATTTCTTGGAAGGTCGAGAAGTACGAATATTCTTAGTAGAAACAAGTACAGCATCACCAATCTGATATGAAGGACTTAGTCGTCTTCTAAGATCATAAAAAATGTTATGGCTTTGGAGAGAATTGTTGAGGTTTGTTTTCAGTTGTTCGAATAACTTTTCCATTTCTGAAATTTGGTGAGTAACGGTGGGGTTTCTTTGTAGTGACGGAATGGATGGGAAGGAAGAAGGATGGAACCCATAATTGGAGTAGAAGGGGGTCATCTTTGTGCTGGAATGGAGAGTATTATTATACGAAAATTCAGCAAGGGCCAGGAAGGAAGACTAGTCATCGTGAAGATGAGAACAGTAGCACCGTAGGAACTGTTCTAAACATTGATTGACACGCTCAGTTTGTCCATTTGACTGAGGGTGATATGCTGAGGAGAATTTAAGTGATATCTCAAGAGTTGAGCAGAGTTCTCTCCAAAAATGAGAAGTAAATTGAGTTCCTCTGTCAGAGATAATTTCGGTAGGTAATCCGTGTAATTTGAAGATGTTATTAATAAATAGTGAGGATAATTCTTTGGAAGAGGGTAGTTTATTTGTCGGAATTAAATGAGCCATTTTTGTAAATCTATCTACAACAACCAGGATAGTGGTAAATTTATCGGAAGGAGGTAGTTCGACTATGAAATCCATGGATATGGAACTCCATGGAGTATTGGGTGTAGGTAGATTCATTAATAACATTAATAACCCAAAGGGTTGTTGGTGACTTGGTTTATTCTTTTGGCATGTCGGACAGGAAGATACATAATCCTTGATGGTTTTTCCTTGTTTAGGCCACCAAAATTGTCTTTTTAATAACTCATTTGCTTTCTTTACTCCAGGATGTCCTGCTGTAGGAGAATCATGGAACATATGGAGAATGTATACTCATAAAGAAGGAGGTATATAAAGTTTGGTATCTTTGAAATAAAGTCCTTCTTCCTGTTGTAAATCAGATAGGTCATCCTTGGTTGCTTCATTTTTTGTGAAGGTTTTGAGTTGATTGATGAAGGTGGAAGAAAGGACACCAATAAATCGTGAGGATGGTAGAATGTCTGAAGAGGTAAGATTTTCTGGTTTGACTCCTGGGATTCGGGATAAGGAATCAGCCTTTTTATTACGAGATCCAGGTCGATATACAATCTGGAAATTGAACCTATCGAAGAATAGACTCCAACGAACCTGTCTGGCGGTGAGTGTTCTGCTCTTATGAAGGAATTCGAGATTTCTATGATCAGTGTAGACAACGATAGGTACCTCTGTTCCTTCTAATAAATGCCTCCAATTTTCAAAAGCTGACTTTATAGCGAGTAACTCTTTTTCCCCTATAGGATAGTTGACTTCCGCAGAGATCAATTTACGGGAGAAAAAGGCGACAGGATGAAGGACTGATTCTGTTGAGATAGAACAGCACCAAGAGTGAAATCAGAGGCATCAACTTCGAGAACGTAGGGCAAAGAAGGATTGGGCATCTTGAGGATAGGAGAGGAAGTGAACTTTGTTTTTAATACTTCAAAAGCCGCTTGAGCTTGGGGGTTCCAGACGAAAGAAGTATTTTTCTTGGTGAGCAGAGTAAGAGGTTGGACTATAGAATAATTTTTTTTAATAAACTTTCTATAAAAATTGGCAAATCCAAGAAAACTTTGAACTTCTTTCACATTTGAAGGTATGGGCCAATTGAGTATACATTGAATCTTGGAATCGTCCATATGTACTTGTTGGGGGGTAATGACGTATCCGAGGAATGAGATTTTTGTCACCTCGAAAAGACATTTTTCTGGTTTGGCGTACAAACTATGAGTCCGTAACCTTGACAACACCCATCGTACATGTTTCCGATGTTCTTCTAGATTGTCTGAATAGATTAAAATGTCGTCAAGGTATATAATGACACACACATCTAGAAGATCCCGGAATATGTCATTTATGAAGTGCTGGAATGTAGCAGGGGCGTTGCACAATCCGAATGGCATAACTAAATATTCAAATAACCCGTATCGGGTGCGAAAAGCAGTTTTCCATTCGTGATCTTTCTTTATCCTTATAAGATTGTATGCACCTCTAAGATCAATCTTGGTGTAGATGGTTGCGGTACGTAATCGTTCAAGAAGTTCAGGGATTAGCGGTAGAGGATAACGATTTTTTACAGTGATTTTATTAAGTTGTCTGTAGTCAATAATAGGTCTGATGGTTTTGTCTTTATTTGTGACAAAGAACATCCCAGAGGCTGCAGGAGAGGTTGACGGACGGATAAATCCTTTGCGTAGATTTTCATCCAAATACTCCTTGAGGGTGACTAATTCTTTATCAGACAGAGGATAGATATGCCCGAATGGAATGGGAACTCCAGGAATCAGATCGATAGGGCAATCATATATCCTGTGTGGTGGTAAAGTTTCGGCTTCTTTTTTACAGAAGACTTCCTTAAAATCAGAATAGCATGGAGGAATGAGTTGTTCTTCTGTAATTTGTAGAAGTGGAGTATGGAGGAAACAGGTCTTTTGACAGTAATGGGAATCGAGCTGTATTTCAAGATTTTCCAAGTTGATAGTAGGGTTATGTAGATGCAACCAATTCATTCCAAGGATTACAGGGTATAACGGTGAAGAGATGACATCAAATTTGATGTATTCTATGTGATGATGATTTACTGTCATCTTTAGAGGAATTGTTTCGAAGGTAGTGGATCCTGAGATAACATGGATCCATCAACAAGTCGGATAGATACAGGGGAAATCTTCTTTATTAGAGGTATATTCTTTTCCTTCACGAGGTCTTGATCTATGAAGAGACCAGCAGCCCCGGAGTCCAGAATGGCCTCAGTATGTATCCTTTCTTTGTCCCACTGTAAGAGGAGAGAGAGGGAAAGATGAGGAAGAGATTTCTGGGGTATGTAGAGAAGGTTTCTGTAAGAGAGGTGCTTACCACTCTTGTTTCTGGAGAGAATAGGACAATTTTCCACAGAATGTTCAGGGGAAACACAGTACATGCAGAGGTTTAATGTTCTCCTCCTTATCTTTTCATCCTGTGAAAGAGGACCACGAATAACTCCCAGCTCCATAGGTTCAGGCGGGGAAGTCTTGTCGGTTTGTTTCACAGGGGTTATAGCTCTCTTCCAAGGATTGTTAGTAGAGGAACGTTCGTCTTTCCTCTCTCTAATACGTCTGTCGATGTTGATGGACAATTGCATTGTGGCGTCTAGAGTAGGAGGAAGAACAGTCCTGGCTAATTCATCCTTTACAGCTTCAGATAGTCCGAGACGGAATTGATTCCTTAAGGAAATATTGTTCCATTCAGTGTCTACGGCCCATCTCTTAAATTCAGCAATATAATCCTCAACAGGAGCGGATGGTCATATCTGCTGTGGCTTGTTTGTTTTGATCCTCATATAAAAGAGACATTTCGGTGAGGAACTGGTCTAATGAATCGATGATAGGGTCATCTCTTTCCAAAAAAGTATGAGCCCAGGACATGGGTTCACCTCTTAAAAATGAGATAATTGTACACACCTTTATCCTGTCTGTTGGATAAGATCTGGGTTTCAGGGAAAATAGAAGGGTGCAGGAATTTATAAACTCTCTGTATTTGGATCTGTCTCCAGAGAATTTTTCAGGGGTACACACAGAAGGTTCTGGATATTCCTTTGGGGGAGCAGAGAGGGGAGTGGTGAAACTTCTGCTTTGCAATTCAGTGGTGTATGAAAGTAAGCGGTCGTGTGCCAAACGTAAATCCTGAACACTTTGAGTGAGATGATCCACTCTTTGAGTTAATGAAAGAATTTGGGATGCCATTTCTGCTGGTTCCATTTGGTAGGCCATTTGGGAGTATTTTGTCAGGGTAGCTGTGACTTTAAGAATATTTGGAAACTCAACTGCAGAATTAAATGACAATCCACACAAGGTATATCGTTTAAGCAATTTTTGTATTAAAGTTTAGCAGCAAAAAGAAGAAAAACTGACTGATATTGATTGCAGAGAAAAAATAAATGGTTTGAAGTAATATGGAAAAATACTTGGAAGGTACTTGCGATTAGGTGATAGAGAAAAAATGCAGGATAACAGGGACGGTCCGTATTCAGAGGATTGGAGAAGTACACAATTCGATTCAGGAAGCCAAAGGTCAGGATTGGAGAAATCAGAATGGTCGAGGATATCCGGGCCAGCAACAGGTAATCAAAAATGAAAGTAGCAAGATACTCTAAGGTAGCTTGGAGCTAAGGAGTCAGGAACAACAGCTGCTAAAGACAATACTCAGCGATTTGTGTCTGTTGCAGACTGTTATTTATAGTCCCAGGAAGATCGCGTCATCGAAAGGGGCGTGGCCTAATGAAGGGGGTGTGGTCTAAAAAAGTAAAAGTAAAAATGAAAGCCTGACACAATGCTATGTTATCAGCCATACAGCGCAGCTTCAACAATATGTCACGTGACACTTAAAAAGGGAGCTTTTAATGCCTTCATACCCAAAATTGGACCAAGTGCTGTCAGCCAGCTAGGCCCAACCTCCGGGACACCCCTTATTTGCATATTACACTGCTGTGCCCTGGCATCCATCGCGGACATCTGTTGCTCAAGGTATAGTATGTGTTGGATCAGCTGGGTTACTTGGTCACAGGTGTCGACAGACATTTGCTTGACTCCAGTCACCTCTGTTTCCAGCGTACATACCTTCATGTTTAGAGCTGCCACATCCTGTCGCATCGCCATTAAGTCTGATTTCAGCAGACTTTGTTGGTCTTCCCAAAGTTTTCGATGATACCCTTTAGTTGTCGCAGCTTCATCATCTCAGACTGGTGCTGGTGTCCCAGTGGATTTTCCACCATAGGAAGCTTCATACTTCTCCGATGGAGTCATTCGAGATACTTCTTGGGCGAGTGTGAGTTAGTGCTGGTGCAATCAATCCCTGGTGCTGCACAGTTGTTGTGCTGATATTAATGGCAGTTGAAGTTCCGAATCTTCTTTTATGGAATCAGCAGAGCATTGGCCACTTTTACGCAGCATGCATCTCAGCACTCGGTGACCCCACTCTGTGACTTTACATAGTCTTCCACTTCGTAGATGAACTGCCGCTGTTCCTAAACGCTTCCACTTTCTAATAAACCTAAAGGGACAACTTTAGTCCTGCGGTGAAACTGAGCGATCGTAGGCACCATATTGATGGAGCAGCCATCTTGTGGTCAGAGCTTCGGAAGTAAAGGAAATTCACTTCAGTCGCTCTGAATATGTTGCTTGACTGCCCCTAGAGGCAGCAAGCAACATTGCAAAGTTAAAAAAAAAAGGGGGGGGGCGTGGTTTGATGCACGAGCAAGATGGTCACCATTCTGTGAGGCTCCGTTGCTTTACCCACCAAAACGCCACACGCAGCAACCATCCTAGCACTTACCAAAGAACCCAATGTCGGAAACGTACTCTGAAGGGGGCAGGAGAACGAAGAAATCTAAAAAACAAAGCTATCCTAAACAGAAAGTATTACAAACGTACTTTCCATCACGCCGGCCAGACGACCGGGCCGCACAGCCCGCCGGAAGCGCCGACGATTTGACGCCCAGCACTAAGGCAGACATCGTGAAACTAATGATGCTTCTGACTACCTGGAAACAATAAATCCAAGCGGATTTTAAAGCAAGCCTAGTCCCGCTGACGCATTGCTCAAATCGGATCACGCACCGATGACTTGGAAAGAAAGTCGGATGAAAAAACAGAGGCACTCGCAGTGGTAGAAAAAGCGGTGGCACACCTCAAAGAAGCGCTATACTTCCTCCAGAGTGCCCAAAAGGAACTTGACAACCGATCCCGCGAAAACAACCTGCGCATCAAGGGGGTCCTGGAGAGTGTTCAAGAGATCTCTCCATACCTACTAGACCTATTCCATAAGATGCTACCACAACTGCCAATGGAACAACTGTGCATGGATAGAGCGCACAAGGCGTCTCGCCCCAAACCGGGCCCTGGCGAACGGCCCAGAGATATTATCATCCGCATGCACTATTACACGACCAAGGAAGCTATAATGAAAGCATCCAGAGATGGAGTGCCGGAGATACAAGACACCAAGCCTCAGATTTTCGCTCCTAACTCTGCAAAAAAGAAGAGCGATGAAACCGGTACTGGACGTGCTGATTGCACAACGCATTAGATACCGCTGGGGCTTCCCCTTCAAGCTATCTGTTCTCAAGAATGGAGTTTTACACACTATTGTAGATCCTGTGGAAGGTCCTGATCTGCTTAACAAGCTCGGTTGTAACAGTTCTCCAACGATCCCGAGCCAGAACAGCTCCCCCAACCACCGATCCAGAGTAGCCGAATGGTCCGCGCTACCTCCAAGACCCAGGAGGGACAGAGGGGATCACTCACGCCTGAGTGAAGCTGATCTCGCAAATTTACTCTAATTTCCACTACCATTTAAAAGTTTACCTGCCGCTTCGTTTTGATGTACCGTTAAACTGTCCACACGACGAGCCGTTCCTTTGCTATATCTTGACTGGATTGCCGAAGCCTGTACTGTCAACCTAAAGCCTCTCGGGCCCTTGACTTGGTACTTACCTGAGTTTCAACTTACGTAGAGGAAGACTGCCCGATGATACCAACAATTAAAGTGACGATTAGTTGGCTCTATTTTTCCAGCTTTGAACTAAACCCAGGCATCCACCCTGTATGGACAAACCAGAACTATCGCACAGTTGATCCTCTCATCAGACGGGCAAGCTTTATAATTTTTACGTTTCTTGTTTACCTATATATGTTGTTTTTCTGACTCATGTTAGGGTCGAGAGTAACAGGTTATATATTTTCTGTGTGGTGACTGGCGGGTGATTTGACGGTCTCTCCCGCTCGTCCAATCACCCTCCCTGCTCATGGGAATTTCTCCCCAGAGCATTCTAAGGTGTGTTCTGTCGCCCACGAAACTCACAGAGACCACCATCAGTCTCTAGGCACAAGATGCCTCTCCAAATTTGGATCGGGTATTTGCCTCCCCCTACCTCCCCCCATGTATCCTCTCTTGTATATATTTTTTTCTTCTTCTTTTATTTCATGCTGTAGTGTTGGTATTACAAGTGGTATCTGAGACCAGTATGTTTCGGACTGCCCGCCCCCACATATATCATGGTGATTAAGATACTCTCACTTAACTGCAATGGTCTAAATTCCCCGGTCAAAAGACGTAAAGCGACCCGCGCTCTGAGCCAAAATAGGGTCGATATAGCTCTCCTCCAGGAGACCCATTTCAAAAAGATGGGAATTCCGAAATACTGGGATGCAAGATTCACCGTCCAACACCATGCGACGGGACCCACTAAAACCAATGGGGTGACGATTCTAATCAGAAACCATGTCGATTTTAAAATTGACAAAATCTACCGGGATAAACAGGGTAGATACCTGATTCTCAGATTCTGGATCCAAGGCTCCCTAACCGTGTTAGCTAACATTTATGCACCCAGTGTTTCGGACCCACGATTTTACACAATTTACTTTCCATTCTAGAACAACAGGGGGATGTACACTACATTGTTGGGGGTGATTTTAATGTGGCACTAGACCCCTATCTGGACCGTTCTCCATCTACGAGGCTTCTTAAACCCCACCCAAATCCTAAATTTGTATTGTCCTTTCTCTCAGACTTAGGTCTCCTACACAGCTGGAGATTACATAACCCCACTGTCCGGGACTATACCTTCTATTCCAATCCACATGACAGCTATGCAAGAATCGACTAAATTTTTCTGTCTCAGTCCATGATCACACAATCTGTTTCGGCTCACATCCGTGAGATATCATGATCGGTCCATGCTCCCATGGATGTGATCCTACACGATCTCGCCCCCACCATTAGACACCGTCAGTGGCGCCTCAATGAAGCTCTCTTGAGGCACCCGGAAATAGCTGAAGAGATTAAAACTGACCTCCAATCTTATTTTACAGAAAATGCTTCACCTGATATTACATCTACCACCCTGTGGCAGGCCCACAAAGCAGTTATCCGCGGTCTCCTAATAAGTAAGGTCACAAAGCTTAAAAAAGAACGCATGAAGCACCACATAGCTCTGACGGCCACTCTCCAGGCCTTGGAGAAGCAGCACAAATCCAACCAATCGCCCCAGATTTACTCCCAACTATCTAAAATTCGAGAAGAACTTAATACTCTCCTAACGGAAGATACCCTTAAAGCATTACAGACCACGGGTCAGAAATTTTTTGAGAAAGGGAATAAACCCTCCTGGCTAGGAAACTCTGAGGCATGAGAACGAGACAGATAATAAATGCACTCCAGACACCTAATGGCCCCCTTGAACGAGACCCCACAAAAATTGTCACCATGTTCGGTACTTATTATTCTAAATTGTACGCGGGACACACGACTGTTCACAATGACAAACACTCTTCCCTGATACAGAAGTTCCTGAGCTCCCTCACACTACCTTCCCTTACGATAGACCAAGTGGAAACCCTTAATGCGCCCATCACCCCAGAGGAAAATTGCCATAACTATCAAGCAACTGAAACCTTCCAAAGCCCCAGGGCCCGACGGCTTCACCGCTGCTTATTACAGATTGTTTTCCGAGACCCTCACACCCTCTTTTCCAGTATTTTAGATGGTGCCACATTCCCAAATGACATGTTGAAAGCCAAAATTGTAGTAATCCCAAAAGAAGGAAGAGATCATACTATGGTACAGAACTACAGGCCAATATCCTTAATTAATACTGATGTCAAACTGTATGCAAAAATTTTGGCCAATTGCCATTCCTTAGTTCTGGCTTCGCTAGTCCACCCTGATCAAGTGGGGTTCATTCCGCGTCGAGGGGCCCCAGACAACATCAGAAGAATCCTAAACCTAGTGGAGACGGCTCGTGTCTCTTCCACACCAGCGATGCTGCTGTCCCTCGACGCGGAAAAGGCCTTCGACAGGGTGGACTGGCAATACCTATGGCAGGCCTTGTCGAGATTCGGGTTCACAGGCCCCTTTCTAGAGGGCACTAAAGCCCTATATCAGGGTCCAAAAGCCTCTGTCTTTGCAATGGGGATTGAGTCTCCTAATTTTCAGATTCTGAATGGTACCCGACAAGGCTGCCCCCTTTCCCCACTTCTCTTTGCCCTCAGTGTAGAACCCCTAGCCCGAGCAATACGCGAACATCACAACATTAAGGGTATACCGGTGTACAAGGCAAACCTTTCAAAGTGAGCCTCTTTGCAGACGATGTCCTTTTAACACTGACTTCCCCATTAACATCTCTACCAAACCTTTATGACCTATTGTCCAAATTTTCCCTACTTTCAGGCTATAAACTCAATCATGATAAATGTGAGGCACTCAACATCACGCTCCCATCACCGATAACCAAATAGATTTCTCTTAATTTTGACCTTAGATGGAAAGAGTCTTATCTTAAATACTTAGTAGTCAATATACCCAGACAGATTTCCCAAGTTTACCAGGTCAATTATCCACCCCTCATTGCGAAGCTTAAAAAGATCTAGCCCAATGGGGGGTGTATAATATATCGTGGTTAGGAAGAATTTATTCCGTAAAAATGAATACTCTACCTAAGATCTTATATCTCTTTAGGACTCTTCCCATTCCAGTGTGCAAACCTGATATCCACTCTCTTCAATCGACAATTTTCAATTTTATCTGGAGTAACAAACGCCATAGACTTTCTAAGAAACTACTCTATAGACACATATTTAGTGGTGGTTTAACTGTCCCCAATTTGCACGCCTACTACATTGCAGCACGGTTTACTCAACTGATTCAATGGCAATCCCCAATCGGCAAGACACGCTGGGTTGACATTGAAAAACTGAGTACCCCCTACATCTCCCTGGGAGGACTTCCATGGCTAGACCCCCCCCCCCCCCAAGCACTAAAAATTCTCTCCCCACTATTGTCAAATATACCTATCAACTCAGCACGAAATATGGCATATGTTCCAAACTCCTATCCCAACACTCATTGTTTACTTGTTTATTTATAACCCATATTTAGGCCCACAATCTATCCAATCCATTAGACAATATTGGTGGTGGATAGGACAACGACTATTATGGATTGACGACTTCTTAGTCAGGGATAAACCATGCACCCATGCCTATTTGAAAGATAAATATAATATTCCCGATTCTGATCTATTTTGCTTTCTTCAAATCACCATTTTTCTACATAAATATCTTAAAGAACACCCTTCCCCAGAGATGTCATTTTATGAATATATGTGTAAGCGCCAAGCACCCGAGACTGGAGCAATTTCTCGAATCTACAACTCTCTACCGAGTGTATCAAGTGATTTCACGCCGAGTTTTCGTACTAAGTGTGAGACAGACCTTAACATGGAATTGACTGACGAACAGTGGACATCTATTTTTCAGAACACTCATGCCATTACAACATGCCTTTCGATAAGAGAAAACGCTTATAAAACGCTTTCGTGCTGGTACCATGATCCAATTAAAACAGCGAAAATCTCCCCAGGAGCCTATGATTTATGTTACAGGAACTGCGGAGCTCTTGGTACCTATTACCATATGTGGTGGGCCTGCCCCAGGGTGCAAACGGTTTGGAAACATTTAGAAGGCCTTGTTACTCAGCTCTTTCCAGAATGCACACCCCTAACCCCTGAAATGGCATTGTTAAACTTCCCCCCAACAGAAACTTTTATCCCCAAAACCCACCTCAAGATCATTTTTAGGATCTGTACGGCTGGACGCATATGCATAGCTCGCCACTGGAAATCGTGCCTCCCCACCCCTGACCAGATACTCACCAAGATCTGGTACATCAGGTCAATGGAACGCCTTACAGCGTTAATCCAAGATAGAATGAAATCATACCACAAAATCTGGGACCCCTGGTTGACGCTCCATGCTCAAATATATGGAGACTCAACTTCAGTGCCCTGACGTGAACTTAACAACATTGACTCCACTGGATATTTTTTTTTATTTTTTTTTTGTATATACCCATGATTTTAATGTACCTTTTATACAGAGGATTATGTATTTAATTTACTCGATATGTTTATATTTTTCTTGCTATTTGTTCATTTTTCTGTGAACTATTGAGATACAATAAACATTTCAAAATAAAAAAATTAAAAAAAAGATTTAATTAGCTGAAAATTGGTATTATGGTTAGATTCGCCTATAGGGTTAAAATTAAATTAAAATATATTAAGGGATAGCATAAGGGTTAGAGTTGGGGTTTAATTTAGTGTTAGGGTTAAATTTAGGGTTCGGGTTGGGGTCAAAAGGTCAATATAGGAAGAAAACAAAAAACACTATTTTAGGTTATTGCCCCATAACTCGCAAAAAAATACAGAAAAATATGGAAACATGCAGTGGGTTTTTAAAAATTTTCACCATATTTTATGTTTTTTTTTGTAGTAAATTATAAGATATGATGAACATAATGGTATCTAATGAAAGCCCTTCTTCTGACGATAAAAAAACATATAATTTGTGTGGATACAGTATGTAAGAAAGAAGAAAATTACAGCTACACACAAACACCCCAGAAATGTCAAAACAGCCATTGTCATCAAGGGAAAGTCAAGGTAAAAATGTCTTGTCACTAAGGGGTTAAATAACTTACGCACTGAAATATAATTTTTCGGTTCCCACTTCCTGGGAGCATCCATAGTGGGGGAAAAATGGGTCGGATCAAACTGACAATGCACACGCCTTTTATGGCTGTTTGTGCATGTAACAAGCCCCGCCCAGCTATCTCTATGGGGAAAGTGGGGAGCTAAACAATAAATAAAAATAAAGGTATTATATGTATCGGTTCATTAAACATTTTATGCACTATTGTTGTTATCAGTATTTAAAGAAGCATGTTTTTTGTCCTTTAACCCAATAACGATGCTGTGGAAAAGTAAACTACGCTGCTACTTAAGTGTTACAAAAATTCCTAAGTGGGAGTGGCTTCAGCATCTATATATATATCACTTGAGACAAAGAAGATGGCTTTATAAGAGTGCTAAAGCAATTGCAGTATCTCGAGTAACATTTTATTCCAATGTTTACTCATTAGGTAAGAAAAAACGTAAATGGCACATTTGTTTCAAGTAATTTTACATGGTCACATATGGTACCTTAGTGACTTGGATAGTTTAATATCAGCCGTGTATAACACTTGCTCTCAGTTTACTTGCATTCAAGAAATCTGGCAAATATCTCCAAAATTCCACAACAGCAGAACTCACCAAGTAAAAAATAACATTCTTACATCTATTTTAAAATGCTACTTCAGTCCTCTTGAAAGTTTCTTTTGTTTTTGACATAGCGGATCATTCCACTTTTGTCCACTCGTTTCATTTTTTTGTCATCTCAGAAATCTTCATGTTTTAGCACCATCTATATTGTTAACTGCATACTAACCAGTTACCCTTTATTTTGCTGTACTAAATATCATTCTGAAATGTGGATCTTTAAGATGCCATTCGAATATAGATTTCTTTTACGCATTTGGTATCTGCACTTTTTTTTATCTTAATGTTTCAGTACCATCTATAATGTTAATGGCACACTAACCAGATAGATCTGTTATCCTTTATTTCACTGTACCAAATGTCTATTGGATATCTATTAGACATGTGTAAAACTAACATTTTTGTTTCGTTTTCGTCCATTTGGACGAAAATGTTATTTATTTCGTCTAAAACGAATTTCGTTCATTACTGCATTCGTTTTAGACGAAATTCGTTCATTATTTTCTTTTCGTTTAATTCGTTCATACGAATCAATTGACCTATACATTCTATAAACTGAATGTCTGTAAACCGAATGTCGTTCGGTTTATAGACTTTCGGCTTATGGAATACATGTAATGCTATTGGCTATCTATAAACCGAACTAGAGTCCCCATTCATACGAATAGGTCAATTGACCTATTCGTTTGAATGGGGACTCTATTTCGGTTTATAGAATAGCAATAGCATTTCATGCATTCCATAAACCGAAAGTCGTTCATTATGTCGGTTTATGTAATGTATGTAATGCTATTGGTACTCTATAAACCGACTCTATTTCGGTTTATAGAATGCAATAGCACGAATGAACGGATGGATGACTGATTTTCGTTTATTAACCATTCGTTCATTTGGCTTTCGTTAGTTTAGCATTTTTGTTATTCGTTTTTTTCGGACAAAAATGCATTCGTCCAAAAACGAATGCACATGTCTAATATCTATGTACGAATTGAACTTTGCACTTTGAGCTGTTTATGATTTCCTTTTCTTTTTATTAAAATATCAAAAATTACAAACATAAAATCATACAATAACACATTTTTACATATCCTTTAGATATGTCTGTTACATACACACATACATACCATAAAGATCAACAATTTCCTAATGTTATAAAGGGCATATGAAGCAAGTGCTTTTTCCTAAAATGCCGGAGTCATTTACTCATGTTTCCTTTTCTCTTATCTTTAAGGCGCTAGTCTATCAACTTCACTAGATTTCTCCTTCTTCTAACGTTCTCTTTCCAATTGTACTATTGTTACCCTACGAAATTCCTACCTTACACTCTTCTAATCCACTGATTCCATATTTCTCTATTCAACGTTTTTTCCTGTAAAATCCTTCCTCCATTTTACAGACAAATTGGATCTGAGCTAGGACTTCTCCCCATTGGATAGGGCCCTTTATTTTCCATTTCCTTGGCATACTTAATTTTGTCGACATTAATAGGTTTATCAATAGATACCTTTGGGATAAATTTTCAACTGGCAAGTAGAGGTGGATAGAAAGGATTGGGGGGTCAACACTGTCTCAAAATTAAACAGTTACATTACAATACATTAACATTTATTTATATAGCTCCAACAATTTACCTAGCGCTAGGTACAGACCATAAAAGGGAACTACATACTGAGTTAGACTAACTAGAACAGACTGGTACATGAGGTAGAGAATCCTTCTTGCAAGCTTACAATCTAGAGGGAATGGGGTACATGAGACACATAAGGGATTGAAGAGGTCAGAGGGAAGGTAGCTGTAGTACAGTAATGTAGATGGTTGGCAGTAGGTGGGATAGGCCAAAGATGAATTGTGTATGTTCCAGATAGGTGGGATCAGCTGGAGGTAAATTGACAGGTATTCTAGTGGGTTGGGTAGTAAGCTTCTTTAAAGAGATGAGTTTTGAGGGACTTTTTAAAGTTTGAAATGGAGGGACAGAGCTGTATGCACTACGGAAGGGAGTTCCAGAGAGAGGGGGCAGCTCAGGTGAAATCTTAGAGATGCAAGTGAGAGGTGGTGATGAGGTTGGAGAAGAGTTTTAGTCCCAATGAGGAATGCAAAGGTTGTGCAGGGAGGTATCGGTTAACAAGACAGGTAAGGTAAGGAGGCAAGTTAAAGACAGGATTTAAAATGTTATCCTTGAGCACACGGGAAGCCAGTGGAGGGCGTTGCAGAGAGGAGCCGCCAAATCAAACCGACGTGCAAGAAAGATGAGTCTGGCAGCTGAGTTTTGGATAGATTGCAGGGGAGACAGATGAGCAAGAGGTAGTCCAATCAGGAGGCTGTTACAATAGTCCAGGAGAGAGATCACAAGCGAGTGCACTAGTATTTTGGCGGTCTCTTCACTGAGGAACGGGCGAATGTGTGCAACGTTTCTTAGGTGCAGCCGACAGGATTTGGCTAAAGATTGAATGTGAGGAACGAAGGAGAGAGCAGAGTCAAAAGTAACCCCAAGACATCGGACACAGTCAGCCGATACGATTGTAGCCTTTTCAACGGTGACTGTGAACCCAGGTGAAGGGACAGAATTTGAGGGAGGGAAGATAATCAGTTCTGTTTTGGAAAGGTTAAGTTCGGACTGACAGCGCTGCGCACGTCGTCATCACGTTGCGCGACGCCGCGGCCCGCAACACTCCTCCCTCTTCTCATCCTCCATGGAGTAAGTCCCGCCGGGCCGCAAAGATGCTGCGGCTGTGCACAGCGTAATGATGGGGGGTGACACATGACACTGGAAGTCATGGCACCCCCCCTAGTCAGTAGCCCCCCCCCCCCCCCTTAGTACGTCACTGCCCACAGACACTACACTACACGTGACACTAGAGAGGGAGTGAGGTCAGGGGAGGAGAGGTAAATCTGAGTATCATCCGCGTACAGGTGGTATTGGAAACCAAAAGAGCGAATGACTTCTCCCAGAGAGGTGGTGTACAGGGAAAATAACACTGGGCCAAGGACCGATCCTTGCGGAACACCAACAGGACGGAACAGGTGACGATGTCGCTCCAGCAAGTGACACTGAATAAGAGTGCTCAGATAGGTACGACTCCAATCGTACCACCTATGCCAAACGAGGATAATCTGTTAACCCCTTAGTGACAAGACATTTTCACCTTGACTTTCCCTTGGTGACAATGGCTGTTTTGACATTTCTAGGGTGTTTGTGTTTAGCTGTAATTTTTTTCTTTCTCACATACAGTACCCACACAAATTATATGTTGTTTTTATCGTCATAAGAAGGGCTTTCATTAGATACCATTATGTTCATCATATCTTATAATTTACTACAAAAAAAATCATAAAATATGATGAAAATTTTTAAAAACCCACTTTTTCTAACTTTTACCTACAAAAATAATTTACACAAAGAAAATCATTAAAAAAGACCCCGTCTAAATAGTTTCTAAATGTTCTCCCGAGTTCAAAAATATGCATGTTTCCATATTTTTCGGTATTTTTTTACGAGTTATGGGGCAAAAACCAAAAATAGTGTTTTTTTTTTTTCCTATATTGATCTTTTGACCCCAACCCGAACCCAAAATAACCCTAACACTAAATTTAAATCCAACTCTAATCCTTATTATATCCATTAATATTTTTTAACTTTAAAGTGATATATTACACTATTGTGTGTTTTCTTTTATTTTTCATATTCCCTTTGTACAACACTGCAAGATACATATTTGTTCTAAGGGTAAATATAAGTGTGTGTAGTGTTGGTTGAAGCGCCCTGGTCACGTTTTTCTTTGTATTGTATTTATTTTGCTAGAAGTGAGACACTAGCGGTGCCCTAGTGCTGCATACCCGTTTACATACAGGCGCAGCAGTCTACACTTTGTGTTTTGTATTCACCTTGAAGAATGCCTGTGAAAAAGCCTCACCAAAGAGGAGAAACGCGTTGTGTGCTATAGGAAACAAGGGATGTGCAACACTGGACTCTTTTTCAAGGATTTTTACCATTTTTACTGCTTTTAATGAAATTGAGGACTCTTCAGATTTTAACTGTAAGAATTCTATGTTTTATTTGTATTACATATTAAACAGTGTTCATTAATATCCTTGCCTTCCTTCTTCCTCATGTGTTTTGTGGAGTCTTCATGGATGAAGTAACGGAACATCATTAACCCTTTCCCTGGGCTCCCTTATGCTGATATCCCTGAGCAAGTAGAATGTGAGTGGCCACTTGGCACAATTCATTCACTTTTTCTTTGATATATTACACTATTGTGTTTTATTCTTTTATTTTTCATATTCCCTTTGTACAACACTGCAAGATACATACTTGTTCTAAGGGTAAATATAAGTGTATATAGTGTTGGTTGAAGCGCACTGGTCACGTTTTTCTTTGTATTCTTCAAGGTGAATTGAGCACCTTGAAAATGGCCAGTGATTGGCCAAAATGCTTCATGTGCATAAAGGAGGGAGTGTCTTCTCAGCGCACTGCTGGTTGCAGAGTATCAGACAACAACCAAGCTGCTTTTATCCTGTGAAATATAGCTTGCAAGGAGTTGAGCCAGACTGCTGCTAAACCTGATTGCTGGTTTATCTTGCAAGTTGCTATGTGCATCTATATTTGAATTCTAGTAAGCCTTTTTTCAACCTAAACTACTATGTAACTATGAATATTTCCATCTCACCCAGCCACAAGTGGCTTCCAAAATTGTGTAAAATTGAAAAGGTCCTGATCCTAACCTACAAAGCTCTCTATAACCTTGCATCCTTCAACAACCCACTCTTAAATGCAAATACAAACCACCTGCATTGTTTTTCAAATTATCTACAACTCTTTTTCCTTATCAACACTTATTCCTACTAATATCTCCATCATATTTCTGCTGCATATGCCTTATCTCTTTAAAAATATTCTTACAGACTCCACAGTGGCCAATTCTTTCACCAGGTTCTCCTCCTAGCCATCTCATCTTTCAGCAAGTTATCATCTTTCCAATAGTTCTTCCTTCACAAATCAGAGGATACTTTTCTTTACTGCTCCCCCCCCCCCCCCCCCCCACCATACAATAGACTAAGTTCACAAGAGGAAGGTCCTCAATCCCTTCAATGTTGGTAAGAATTTATTTATATGTTACATTTCACATAATGCTTCACTTGATGGTATACCCACTTGTTTCTAATCCTATTATTGTGTTGCACTGCTGAAGTTGCTGGAGCATTTTACTAAATAATAATAAAGTATGCAAATGGAAGAATATGTTTTATTTAACATGAAAAACTAACAAAGTATGGCATTTGAACAGCAGTACTTAGACTCTGCAGAAAAGTTAGTGCTTTTAGAAAATGTTTCTACAGCCAGCTGGAAAATTCTTGATCACCGGCCATGATCAGACTCGGAACATCTTTTACCTTTTTTACCTCCCTGTGAAGGAGAAAACATGAAATTAAAGTTTATTGGATTCTATAATGTAAACCCCTCAACAACCAAAAAATGTAAATTGAACACATCAGAAAAACATACAAATCTCTATGTCAAATGGAGGCCTCGGTGGGTGTGCCATCATTTATATAACACATAGAAGCCTATTCAATAATAGTTGAGTTTCGATGAACATTACAGCTCACTGGTCAACTATGCATTGTACAGGGACAATACTGGGAATGATTACATTCTGTAATAGGATTAATTAATAAACTAATAATTAATAAACTAATAATGAACGCTTAAAAAAGTGATAGTTTGTAAAGATTATCCATGGCCAATTAAGCACTTTTAGGAGAATCTCATCAGGTTTGTCCCTGTATAACAGTAAAAGATAAAAGCACAGCTCTTACAACTAAACAGAAATAGTATATTGTGTCAAAACAGCCCCTTCACCACAAATGAACTGAAAAAAACAATACAAGTGAGATTTTTTAAAATATATATATCTATATCCTGTATCTATTGTCCATTTGACCAGCTATTATACTGGTGTTTTAGTGGCACTAGATAATCCTCTTTTTCTGTGTACACACACTTTGCTATTTCTAGTTGTGACATCTAATAAATGTATATTTTATATATTATGTACATCTGTTTCTGGAGTTTCATTTAGCGCTGTCTCTTTTTTAAAATTACTTTGTCCCTGTATAGTTAAATAGAATAGATCAATGTCAGGATATTCAGTTTAACAACTTCTGCATGCATTTCTAGCCATTTCTCTGCATTGTGACCTGTGCCCAAATATGTATTTTACTGGGTTGTAGTTGGAGTGTCAGATCAGCCTTCCTATGCTAAGAAAAATGAAAAAAGGTTTTACACAGATTTAGAAAACTACCTGGTATTTCACTAGTTCTGCTTGTAAAATTTTCACTTTAGATCTCTCTTGTTCCAAAGCAACATGTAGTGCTGTGACCTAGGATTGGAAGAGTGGTAACATTAAAACATATTTTCCATTGAAGTATACCAGCAGACATTAAACATATAGCATTTCATTAGTATGTATGTAGTGCCAACAGTTTACACAGCATTTGGTAGAGAACATAACTGAATGTTGCAAGCTTACAATGTGGACGACACACGAGGTGATAGAAAATTCAGGAAAAAACACTGTGGTATAAAATGGATTGTGGAAGATTGAATTAACTAAATAGGTAGTGTCAGTGAATTCTTACAGTTTTGATTTTGTTCCTTAAGGTCGGCTTATTAAATGTTACTCTTGAACAATGTCATGGGGACCGAAGAATGCCACGGTCAGTTAAGAGTTAATACATAGTCCCCTCTTTGAGGTAAGGAAAAAAAAGATAGACAGTAGTTTGATGTAGGAGTGTGGGTCCTAATGATGGTTATTAATATAGGTGTGAATAGGGCAAGTTTAAATGCTGATGGTACAGTTCCAGAGAGGTTGATGATCTGGGTTAGCATTTGACAGAGGCAAGAGAATAGTGAACCAATAAGATGAGATGGGGTGTAACAGAATGTAATCCTAAACTTATGTGTATAAGATACAGAAGATCACAGCTGTGTTGCTTGGTGGTCCTTCTGTCCTGCACACTACCTTGCGCAGTTTGTCTGTTGTGGACTATATTTCCCATAATGCAAAGCAAGGCATGCAAAATATAAAAAGTATAATTATGCCTGCACTGAACACAGACAGATAATCTGGTTGGTGACAGTCTTCTATTATTCCTGCAATGAGATATCCCTCTCTGTGACAAATTACAACAGAAATGTTCTTCTATAATAATTTGGAAAGAAGCCCAGCATTTTACTGCAGGAGCGTTATAATCTAATCAAATGACATCACACATTGATGCTATTCTTCAATCGGATTAGGAAGAAAACATTTCGTTTAGTCCTGACTGCAGTGTAACATATATAGTTTTAAAAACACAGCAGTAAAATGCATACATTACATAACCTAATGCTCAGATATATTTGAGAACAGAAAATGATTTGTAAACAACATACCTGTGAAGTTAATTCATTTTTAATTGATAGCAGTTCATCCACCTGCAGGAGTACTTCTGCTTTGTCTTTCACTGACATTGATAAACAAGAGTTCATAATTGATTAGTTAAAAGTATAAAATAAGACATATTTCTTACAGAAAAACAATATATAGAACAAATGCAATTTTAAGCTTTACGCATAATGCTCGAAGGCTAGTTTTAAAGAATACTTACTTTCACCTTCTTGTAACATTTTGAGAAGTTGTGCATTTCTTGCTTTTACCTCTTTGTATTTTGCCTTAGTAAAAACAATGGCAACATGTTATAAAACAAAACAAAACTATAAAACAGCAAATACACCTGTAAGCATAAACGTATAGAAAACATGGCTGGTTTTACCTCCCACTGGGAAATGGTATGTCTAAGCTGCTGTATATCCGTGTCTTTCTTCTCTATTTCCAGCTTTAGCAACTCTGTTTTACCATCTTTTAATATGGGTTCCTGAGTGCAGAAAAGAAAATACGGCAGCCATTTTAACAGACTAGTAGACTTTTTCAGAAAGAAGACTGATTTGTTGAAATTATTTAATTTTAGATTTCAAGTGTACTGTGTAACCTCATGCCCTGGCAATTACTCTTTTACCACTGTGTAGAACGGTAGATGGTGGGTGTTAGCCAATATAGTATTGTAAGATGCCCCATACCTACTTATAGGACATCCTGAAAAAAGTGATGTGTATACAAAAAAGAAAACCTATGTTCAAACTCAAGTGGGAAGTTCTAGAACATGTTTATCCAAGATTACACATGGAATGTGATGCACTACTGTTCAAAAGTGGTCGAACTTTGTTTTACATTTAAAATGTTATGATCATCCTTATATTCTCCTCACATAAAACAGGGTTTATAACCATTCAAATACACACTAAGGTCTGCAGACCTGTGGAGATCAACAGTTTCTCCAAGGCTTGGGTTTAGGTGCAATTAGTCTGAATGACACTATACTATGTGTCTTTGTGTTAAATAAAAGAGTAGTTAAGAAACAATAGTGATTTGTGTCAGAACAATGAAAGAATAGAAATAAAGCCAGTAATAGAGAGGAGGGACAAACTGTGTGCTACAGCACTGAATGGTGTATCGGAATAATTTATATAGTATCTCAGACTTGCTGTAACATACCGGAATGTATTCAAACGATACATAACTTTCTGTGTGGTCGGGATATTGGTTTTGTTCTTTTCTCTTCTCCTTCAGAATTATTTTGCTTACATCATCTTCTAATTTATTGAAAAACCCACGTTCTTGTGGTAACACAGGTGGAGATTTTAAATCCTGCAAACAAATGAAAACAATTTGTATGGATTGTAATCAATGAAAAAAATTCACATTACATGTCAGTTAAAATCAAAATACATTATTCAATAAAATATAAACAAACAATCTCATGGATGGGCACCATCTAATGGTCAGATCATGCACCCGTCTTTACGACCCTAAAAGATGACCCTCTCTATAAGACACAAGGAAGCTGGAGGTTGAATGAGTCCTTGCTGGGCTCCAAGGAGAGTACATCGGACCTGATTGATCAGGCAAAACAGTATATGGAGATTAATTACAATGGAAAAGTATCAGCATTCACACTGTGGTGTCCGATGAAGAGCTATTTGAGGGGCCATATCAAGTTTGTTAATTTATGTGGTGAAAGGTTTAAAAAGTAGAGCAATCATCATGGAAATCAATTAAATATTTCTGATGATGGCTCCTTTTTTTTTTTTTTTAACCTTGACCTACCATTAACTTATATAAATAACTTATGTGTAACACAAGAGTGTACTGTATGTAGTATTCCATCTGTGCAACAAGTAGCACTTTAAGAAGAACCAAAAAAAACCTTTGGTTGTCATAGTATCTCCAATTCCAGAACTTACCTCGGTTTTCTTGGGATGTTGTTCTGAAACAGACAAAAAAAATTAGAATTGTAATATGGTGTCTTAGAAGGAACACCAACTACCATGTGCCTGTTAAAACATCTAATACCGTTCACCTAGAAGTCCTGTTAATTGTTTAAATTAACTCCACCCATTCCTGTTCTCTCCTAAAATGACCACAATTCACATCATGTGAAGGCAAAAGTAACTTTGGGACTGGATGGAGAAAATGCAGGCTTTATGATGCAGTTTGCTTTTCCTGTGATGACTTGGACCTGTATTCCCTTCCTCTGTCATTACTGCAGAAATAGGCCATAGAAAAATGCTTATATTAAATCATTATAAAGGATATTGTGCTGCACTATCCAATATTAGACCTAATGTTGTAACACTGGCGTCCTGAGGGGGGTGCAGTTTAAAAAAAATAAAAAAAAGGAGGAGACAATAGGGAACACAGAGCAGCCAGGAGGTGAGTAGTAGGGAAGGGGGAGGAGGGTGGCATATTACTGGGCAAATTGGCTGGGGCATAATAATGGCAAAATAATATTGGCATATTACTGGGCAAATTGGCTGGGGCATAATAATGGCAAAATAATACTGGCATATTACTGGGCAAATTGGCTGTGGCTTATTAGTGGCAAAATAACACTGGCATATTAATGGGAATTGTCTGGCTTATTAATGGCAAAATAATACTGGCTTATTAATGGGACAATTTTCTGTGGCTTAATAACACTGGCATATTAATGGGAAAATTGGCATATTAATGGCAAAATAATACTGGCTTATTAATGGGAAAATTGGCTGTGGCTTAATAACACTGTCATATTAATGGGAAAATTGGCTTATTAATGACAAAATAATACTGGCATATTATTGGGCAAATTGGCTGTGGCTTATTAATGGACAAGCTGGCTATGGCATATTTAATGGACAAACAGTGCCATGTTTTAAACGGTAAACGGTCTGTTGCATATGTTAATGACAATGTGACTGTGGTATGTTAATTGGTGCCTGACAGTGGCTTATTTTAATTGGCAAAGTGATGCTGTGGCATGTTTTGTGGGGCAAATTAACACTGTGACATGACAAATTGTGTGGGTGCAATATGAGTGGCAAGTGCTGTGTTAAGTTCTTTAGGTGCAATGTGGGTGCAGAGGAAGGGGAATTAAACCAATAAATGCAATTTTTCAATAACATTTTTATTACAAATGAAAATAGTTGAATATAATATTAAAAGGTTCATATAAGTATTAATGCAACTAGTGAGAGAGAGAGAGAGAGATTTATTGTTTTAGAATTGTTTCAGAATTATACTTGTGTGTGGCATAACAATGGGGCTCCTGCGTAAGGCATAATTAATGTGGCTCTTGTGTGCGGCATAGTTATGGGGCTCTTGTGCGAGGCATCTCCTGTATGTGGCATAATTTATGGAGCTCCTGTATGTGGCATAATTTATGGAACTCCTGTATGTAGCATCATTTATGGAGCTCCTGTATGTGGCATAATTTATGGAGCTCCTGTATGTGGCATAATTTATGGAGCTCCTGTATGTGGCATAATTTATGGAGCTCCTGTATGGCATATTTAATGGGCCATCTGACTGGCATTACTAAGGAATCTGTTTGGCATGGTACTGAAGGAAATCCAGGGGGGTGACACCAACCCTAGTGATGCCTCTGTGTTGTAAAAAAATACGAAGTAAATATTTTTACAGTAAGACACTGGTGTGTTGTACTTTATATTTTATAAAAGGAATTAAGCAAAAATAATCATTTACTGAGGGTAGCATATGTTACGCAGTACCCCTTTTTACTCTCACCCCATGGAATACAAGTAGATTACAGATTAACAGCAGCATTAAGCACCGCATATTAAAGGAGATTGAACAGATTCCAATAAAAAGATTACCTTCAGACTGAAAGTCCTTTAATGATACAGCAAGAGGCTTGTCCCTTCCCTGGTTATTCCGTCTTTTATCCTTCTTCTGGAGTCTTTTTGACTGAGGAGATCCATTTACCCCACAGTCATCATCCTTTAAAAGAATAGATTATGTTTCTAAATTCTGGGTAATCGCTCAGGGTTTCAATAGCTGTCCCTGATTGAGATTAGGTGAATACAAATGTTAGGGAGCCTTAAAAAGATCTTACATATCATGATGATTGGCTATACATTGACATGGTCCCTTTGACCAGCTTTGCACCTGACATAGTGGTAATTTGGGGAATTTATTTTGTTTTGTATGTCTTTAAATCACCAAGGTAAATACGGAGAGCATTTCGATTTTCATAGCATCAAATGAAGTTCTACTCTATCTACAATATTGACATACATGACATTATAGTCAATGCTTTGTGGGAAATGTAGTTATAAAATAAGGTTTTCCACCTTTTCCAGAGGTTGAGGTCTTTAGATTCACATGAAGATGGGCAGGGCAACACCTTCAAAAGACATATAAGAAAGCTTAGGGCTGCCTCAATTCGGCCTACGGAGGTATCCATTTTGCCTCCATAGAAAGTGATTAAAAAAAAACAAAATCAGAACTTTTGAAAGTTTCCTAACACATAATTTTTTAGGAGCCACCATTCTCAAAATGGAGAAACAAAAATCACTTGCACAAAAGACTTGACATGATTAAGCACATGTAAAACACCATTTACATTTACAGGATAAAAACAAATAATAAAGTTATTCTTTATTCATTACCAATCAAAATCATATTTGCTAGGATTTCAAGGAGAAACATGGAATCTGGTAATAGTGTACCTTTTTGAGTTCCTCATATTCCAGTTTACTTAGTATTAAAGCCTTCTCCAGATCAGCTTCAAACAAATCAGATGTAAGCTAGAACAATGAAAAACAAAACAACAAAACAAAAAACAAACAAAAAAAACAAAAAACAAAAAAACAAAAACAAAGTATAATTCTAGAGCATGAGAAGGGCCAGTTTCAATGTACACTAATAACAATATGAAGGCATACATACCTATTTTAAACAGACACTTGCATCTTATATATCAGAAAATATTGTACTGAGGTGAATATGTAAAATGATTAAATCCTTAAATTTTAATAGCAATTTAATGCCTATCGTGAGAAGGCTGAAATGATCAGCCTCTCTGCAATTTCATGAGCCTCTTTTTTTCTTCCCATTCAACAGGATTACCTGTCCATCATGGAGACTATTTATCCATGCCATGGACACCCACTCCCTTCTTGCAAATTGTGGAAGAAGGGAACGTATATTTTAATTACATTATTTAAACGCTTAAACCTTCGTTCACTATTCTTACTGCTGCATGGTATTCTGCTACCGCATAATGAAAAATATCAGTTTACAGGGTCTTATCAATAAAAAAAGAGAAAAGTAGGGAATTGAGATGGGAGTTTCAAACTATAGGCCAAAGTACATACACAAGAAATTGCACCAGCGGACACCGGAAGAACAAATGAAGATCTTTGCCCACTACCATGTCTGTCTGTCTGACTTCTGTTCTGATATTTTTTATCAGTCTAAGGACTATCAATAATTATTCTACCATTGGAGTATACATCATTGGCAAAGCATAGTTGCCAACATTTGGAAAAAATTTCCAGGGACACTTTGCAGCTCAGCTTCCAATTACTTACTTTAATACTGACCACACCTACTGTTCAAAGCTCCACCCACTCCACATAATTAGCATAATGTAACTCCACCTACTTGTCACAGTGTAGATTATATCACCAAGTTCCCACCAACATTACCAGGATCCTTGGTAATGTTGGTGGGAACTTGGTGAAATAATCTACACTGGTACAACAGATACATTCACAGCACAACATCTACATCAGGCAGGTGCATTGTATCACTTTTACATGATATATAGTAAAACCTGGTGCAGTCAGACCTGTGCTTCAGTCAGAGAGTTGTGTGTACACCATAAAACATACATTAGTATGAACCTACCACTTCTGCTGGAATGCCATTCCATGTATCCACTACCCTCTCAGTAAAGAGATAGAAACATTTAAATACATAAAGGGAATCAACACAGTAAAGGAAGAGAGTATATTTAAAAGAAGAACAACTACCACAACTAGAGGACATAGTCTTAAATTAGAGGGGCAACGATTTAAAAGTAATATCAGGAAGTATTACTTTACTGAGAGGGTAGGGGATGTATGGAATAGCCTTCCAGCAGAAGTGGTAGAGGTAAACACAGTCAAGGATTTTAAGCATGCGTGGGATAGACACAAGGCTATTCTAGCTATAAGACCGGGAACGGGGGACTAATAAAAGTACTCAAAAAAAATTGGTTCTTATCTGCTGACACATTCTATGTTTCTATGTTAAGTAATACTTTAATTAGTCCCTGGCCTAATCTTATATCTAGGATAGCCTTATACCTATCCCATGCATGCTTAAACTCATTTACTGTATTAACCTCTACCACTTCTACTGGAAGAATATTCCATGCAACCACTACCCTCTCAGTAAAGTAATACTTTCTTTAGTGCCTGTCCTTATCTTATTTCTAGGATAGACTTATGCTTATCCCATACATGCTTAAAGCCCTTCACTGTGTTTACATCTACCACTACTGCTGGAAGGTTATTCCATGCACCCACTACCCTCTCAGTAAAGTAATATTACGCTTCTGACCTCCACTGTATTAACCTCTACCATTTCTGCTGGAAGGCTATTCCATGCATCCACTGCCCTCTCAGAAAGTACAGTAATACTTCCATTAATCCCTGGCCTCATCTTATATCTAGAATAGCTGTATGCTTAAACTCCTTCACTGTATTAACCTCTACCACTTCTACTGGAAGACTATTCCATGCATCCACTACCCTCTCAGTAAAGTAATATTTTCATTAGTCCCTGGCCTGATCTTATATCTAGGATAGCCTTATACCTATCCCATTAATCCGTAAACTCCTTTACTTTATTAACCTCTACCACTTCTACTGGAAGACTATTCCATGCACCCACCACCCACTCAGCAAACAAACATTAAATTTTTGACCAGAAAAGAAACTGTAAAATATTAAATATTTCCAGCATTTCCAAAAGCTTGAGGTGGACCCCAAATATATGTATATAACTAGTTACATTTATACCAGGGCTTGACAAACTTAACTAAGTTTTAGGAGCCAGCAAAAAAATCTAGGAGCCAGACAACAGCACATACACACAATCACATGCAGTCATATACAGCCTGTCACACTCATACATACATACATACATACATACATACTGTCACATAGACACACACATACATACATAGTTTGCCAGGCACACACTCATACATACAGTCTGTCAGACACACACTCATACATACATACAGTCCGTCAGACACACACTCATACATACATACAGTCTGTCAGACACACACTCATACATACATGCAGTCTGTCAGACACAGACTCATACATACACGCAGTCTGTCACAGACACACTCATACATACATGCAGTCTGTCACAGACACACTCATACATACATGCAGTCTGTCAGACACACACTCATACACACACTCAGAGTCAGTCACATAGACACACACACTCATACATAGTCTTTCACATACACTCATACATACAGTCTGTCACAGACACACACACTCATAGTCAGTGACACAGACACACACTCCTACAGTCAGTCACACACACTCATACATACAGTCTGTCACACACACACACACTCATACATACATACATCCATAGTCTGTCACATACACTCATACATACATACATACATAGTCTGTCACATACACTCATACATACATACATCCATAGTCTGTAACATACACACTCATACATACATCTATAGTCTGTCGCATACATCCATAGTCTGTCACATACACTCATACATCCATAGTCTGTCACATACACTCATACATACATACATACAGTCTGTCACATACACTCATACATACACACAGTCTGTCACATACACTCATACATACACACATTCAAGTGAGCATTTTTTTTAATCTTAATAAATACATTTTTAAAAATGTAGATCAATAGGTCCCCCCTCCCTGCTGCTATATCTCATGGCAGGGAAGGGGGGCATTTCCGTTCCAGGTTTGTCTGTGCCTCTTACAAAGGCACAGACCATCATTACTTATTAATTACATTATTTTGCCCATTCATTTGTCAGTTTTATTTTGCCCACATTCATTTGCCAGTGTTTTTTTGCCCACATTCATTTGCCAGTGGGTTTTTTTTGCCCACGTTCATTTGCCAGGTTTTTTTTTTGCCCACATTCATTTGGCAGGGTTTTTTTTTTTTGCCCACATTCATTTGCCAGGTGTTTTTTTTTTGCCCACATTCATTTGCCAGGGTTTTCCTTTTGCCCACATTCATTTGCAAGGGTTTTTTTTGTCCACATTCATTTGCCAGGGTTTTTTTTTTTACCCACATTCACTTGCCAGTGTTTTTTTTTTACCCACATTCATTTGCCAGGGGTTTTTTTTACCACATTCGTTTGCCAGGGTTTTTTTTTTTTTGCCCACATTCATTTGCCAGGGTTTTTTTTTTGCCCACATTCATTTGACAGGGTTTTTTTTTTTTACCCACATTAATTTGCCAGGGTTTTTTTTGCCCACATTCATTTGCAGGTTTTTTTTTGCCCACATTCCTTTGCCAGGGTTTTTTTGCCCACATTCATTTGCCAGGGTTTTTTTTTGCCCACATTCATTTGCCAGGGTTTTTTTTTTTACCCACATTCATTTGTCAGGGGGTTTTTTTGTCCATAAAAAGGCAAATGATATTATATATATATATATATATATATATAAAAATGGCATTATAAAATGTTTTACATCTTATTAAGATAGAAAAACTGTACATCACTGTTCCTACCTCGTTCCTGTGTGGGGCTGCGTGACTTGTGGAGGACGCGCACAAGCCGTGCGCATGATCACGTGACGTTGCGTGAGGACATCACGTGATCAGTTGACCTCCGTGATCGCTGCAGAGCTGATTCTCCCGGGATCGAAAACTTTGCGGGACATTTTCAATTTCCGCGGGACTGTCCCGGCAGATCCGGGACAGTTGGCAAGTATGGCAAAGATCTTCATTTCGGTGTCCGCTGGTGCAATTTCTTGTGAATGTCTTTTGAGGATGGGAGATGGAGTCCTACTGCATTACAGCACCCAGTAATTATAAGGAGAAGTTCTTACAGCAGTATAAATAGAGGGATTGAGCTGGCACTTTTGGCCAGTATAGACCAAAGTAGCAGAGTTTAAAATATTCACCATGCAGCTGAATGGGAGAATTTTTCCAACTCAGCTACTTCGGCCTTAAGTTTGAAAGTATCGTTTTAATTCCCTGTGTGTTCTGCTTTAAGTTATTTAAACAAGCGTTATTACTCTGATTTACTCACAAATAATTTATGCATCACGTAAATCATATAGTACAAAGACTCTCTGTCACTGATTTTGTGGCATTGAAAGTCAATTTTCAAATAGAGGACAATGGACAAGAATACTGAAATGCCACAGATATCTATTCATGTCACTTTTTATTTGGAAATCTAATGACTTCCAGCCTAGCTGTAACTCTGTGACACAATCACAGCTTTACAGATACAGGTGGGTTTACTCTCAGCTCTGCCTCAGAGCTGAGGCAGAGCCAGTCGGGAGGCTGACATGCCCTGACAGTGTCAGTGCACGCACAGCCAATGAGCGTGGGGGCTAGCCCACTCATCTTATCAGGGTCTGAATGGAGTGGCGGTCTCTTTCTGCTAGCCCAGAGAGAGACTCTACTTTTCAAAGTGAATTAACAGAGGGAACATAGTTAACGTCCCCTCTGTTGATCCTCTGCACTAACAGAGACGGTCGCTGATCTGACTGGGCTGTCTGCTTCCCAGAGAAGCATGGCAGCTGCCGGTCAGAAGTTAAACTGGCATGTATTTGCCAGTTTATCTTCATACTAGGGGCAGATAATTTTTCACTTTCATATTAAAAGCTTAAAGAGCACTATGGAGGGGATTCTACAAAAATGTCAACAGCTCAGTTTATTTATTCCTAATGACCATACAAGTCTTGCATAACTTTAAATTATTATTTTGGCTGAACAGATGACTTTACAAAGCACTTCTGCAGCAAATGATTCTACTCTGGAACAATATTGATACTGCATCTGCAAGTCTCTCAAAGGGGTAATATGCTTTTAAAAATGTAACTTTCGTACTGATTGTTCATTATCAAATATAACAATCTTGTTTGATACAGGCGAGTCTCGGAAACCGAAACATAAACCAACAGAGAAGATAATCTGTTATTAGTCACTTTGTAAAATAAATAAATAAATCTGTAACAAGCACACAGTAAACACTTTTCAAAATGAATACGTTCTAATTATTCGATGTTTGCAGACATCTGCAACAGACATATTCACAGTAAAGAGTACTTGAAGTTGTACAAATCTGAACCAAAATACATAAGAGGAAAATTGAAATAAGAGCTGCTGCAACTGTGCTTTGTCCACTTTCCCATCAATGACTATAAAATAATATTGTAGATAGAATTTGTTTATGTGGGGGTTATGTATAAAGTTTCCTGCACTGTAAGGTGTCGGGAAGTGAGAAAAATATAGGTGCAATCGTCGTATAATGGCAATTACGCCCTTTTACACATCCCAAGACTTCACAGTGCCAGAGAAGAACCTAAGTCTAACAAGGTTCACCAACACTAATCAGCAGCTCTTCAGTGTCCAGTCAGTGCCAGCGCAACCCGGAAAAGCAATACTGGTGGAGTTATTGCAGGCTACTGGAATTTGTCAGGAGTCTGCTTTATACATAGGTGCACACGCAGATGGTGTCAATACTGGCACTATCTGTATAAGTGCCATGTTTATACATCACCATTGACTAACATAGCAATCCCGCTTAGATCGCGATGTTACTCCATGATAGCGGGGCTCTCTGTATTAATGGTGATTCTATCATTTATAGCAATGTACAATGAAACCCCATATCAGTGAGAGATTGGTTCCAAGCCATTTATACACACATACATACATATTAGCATCCAGAATGGATACGCTGAACGACTATTAACATCCCTGGGGATTTCGTGAGATTATCTTCCAGGCCACGGTCGACCACGGTTACGTGAAACCGCAGATAACAGGGTCTAATCGTATGTTCTGATTTTCTAAACAAACATCCACATGATGCTCAGTCACATAGTTGTTCATTGTCAGAAGTGTGAGAAAGTTTATGCAAAAAGATGGTGTGGTAGTGGTTAGCCTTTGGCACTCCAAGTGCTCTCTTTTTCACTTGGCTTGCCATAATTTTGGCTGATGATTATTGGTACTTATTTACAGCATGTGAAGTACTAAAGGGAAGCAGGTCACTTATTAGTGAAAAAATATAGATAGCCAGTGATGGTTAATCAAATGTCACTTACTCTAATCTTCTACAATTCCACAGCTGCTGTGATGGAGTGAGGGGGAGGGTGGGTAGAGAATATAGCCACTGCTTATTGTGGAAAAAGCAATAATAGTTCATTTTTAGCATCTCATCTTATTGACTACAGCTCCCATGATGCTCAACTAAAAATAATGACTGGCTGAACATACAAATATGAATAGGCACACAGAGACAGATGAATACAAAACTAAATGGAGAGACACACACAATATGTAGTTTAGACAGACACAAAGAGACAGACAATAGATGATACATAGAAAGCAGAAATACAGACAGCATTATCTTGAGCTGACGACCATGCACCATTTCTGAGTGGGAAGAAACTCAAGGATATGGTAAAAGGGCAAGATGACATCCTGAGGGCATCGCAGACAGATCAGCTGTTTACAGCACCAGCAATCTGAGCTCTAGTCTCCTTCCGATAAGATTGTTTGTACTGTAACCCTGTGCAATGCTGGCTGCATGTGGAGCTCCATAGACCAGCCCACAGGATCATTGCTACAGTGTCCTGTCAGCCCCTGGAAAGGGAAATGGCTGTCAAGTAGTGTGTGTTAAAATCCCTGTGTATTATACACAGCTAAAATAATGTATGAAGTGCAATTCTGAGGCAAAGTTCTAACAGTGAAGAAAACATGACCCACGCTTAGCACTTTGCCCCAAAATTGCTCGGTATTATATAAACAGAGGGAAGTGACTGTACATTGAGTTATGCAGTTGTTCTGAAAGCTTATGTGCAGCATCCACTGTGGTTTTATGTGAGCAGTTTACACCCAAATATTAAAACTGCTGATTACGTTATTTCAATACTTTGTCCCTTAAAAAAACCTATGCATACTCATTTGATTACTAGTAGGTAAAACAAGACCAAAAAGTATCAGTCTTATATTTTAAGGTATGCTTGTCAAACTGTAACCCAATTTCTTTTCTTAAGAAATTCTGTAAAGTCAAAAGTGGCGAAAATCAATGGAGAAATCAATGGGCACTAGATGCATTCATTATTAGTAAATACAAGATATAGAGAAGAATATATAAAGCCATGAAGAGACGACACATACTCCCTACCTATAGTTAACAGATGAAATGCAAGCAATAAGCGTTTAGGACAGTTCATCGCGGCTGCTTCACTGCCGGCACTTTGAAAGCTGAACTGTCAGCGGTGAAAGGCAACACGGCCGCTTCATCATGGCAATGTAAGCGCTGAGAGTTAAGCACTTACAAACATACCCCCCCTAATAAGTTAAAACCCCCATAAAAGTTACCCCGAACCCCATACTAACCCCCTCAACCCTAATGCCAACACTACACAGAACCCTAATACTAACCCTCCTGAACCCTAATACCAATACCTAAAGCCTAATAATACTCACCTTGTGCGATCCCACAATCCCCACCAATAAAACCTTCTTTTATAGTAATAATGGGAAAAAAATGTATTTCCTCCACTGCAGGGTTTTTTGGTAAAATAAGTGACTAATAAACTAGTCCTTGCAAGTTCTATTAAAAATATTTTTTGTATTAAGGTCCAGATGCATCAGTTTATACGGGTTGTCTTCATTAAAGCAAGACAATTTTAATTACATCATTCTGAAAACTCGCCACAATCATCATCATGGAATTTAACATATTCTATGCACCTAAAGGTAGTCAATATACCTGTTCATCTCTTTGTTGCCACTGTTGCCAGTCTTCTTCTTGACCATCTTTTGGAACACTGTTGGCTACTTGCTCCGGATGGACTCCACCACTGATCTGAGCAGATCTCTGGGGAAGCTTCTTAAAAGCCAAATTCCTCAGCTAGAATGAAAAAAACATTTACTAAGCATGTCAATAAATACCATATAATTTAAAAGAGAGTTTAGCCCAGTTAGTCCAACTCTGCAGCAAAGACCCTTCATATTGCAAATAAATATTTGTTTAATAAATTGTATCTTCTTTTCCCTTAATTAACTATATCAGTCTCTCACAAGGGCTCCAAGTAGTGAGAAATAGACAAGGAACAAGGTCAACTGATCTATTTCACTTTGTATACACCAATCTATTTTCTGTAAACATTAATATCATAGAACAGGGCTGAACAAATCCCAAGAAGTAGTGATCCATGGTTCCCATGTATTTAACAAGGAACTCTATGAAATTGAATTTCACTGGCTCCTAAAAATAACTAAATTGACTCCTGAACAGGTCTGTTTGGCTCTACAAATATTTGTCAAGCCCAATCATAGAACAGAAGGCAAATTCAGAAACCAGTAAATAAACACCAAAAGCCCTATACCTCATTAGCCTCGCTGTGTTGCTGTTCTTTCTTTTTTCTTCTCTTTTCCTTTTTCTTTTCATTGTTATTGGATTTCCCACCTGTAGCTGAGGCAGGGCGAGACTTCCCTGTTCCCCGTGTTCCTCTAGCCTTCTCAGAGTCAGAATCACTGCTACTGTCTACTTGCAGTAGGGCAAAACGGGAAGTAGTGGTAGGAACCAAACTCACCACAGCAGACGCCATTATTGGATAACGGATCTACCTACTGTAAAACAAAGGCAAGCATTCAAATGAGCATACAGCAAAATTCATTACTATAGACCTCATAAAAAGAGATAACATAGCAGACTTCTTTTGTAGTTAAGGAAACAGACAACTTGATGCATTTGTATCAGGGAACCATTTAACATTCATAATATGCACATGCCCTAAGATTAACCCACCTCATCTCTAAAACTGAAAAGGTACCTAACTTTTAATATATGCCCTTCTAACCCTTTGATAAATATTTTCTAGGTTCTACAACAATCTATGAAGACAGACTGGGTTTCACAAATAGAGAAAAGCTACATAAAGGTAACTTTTTAAATAGACAAGTGGGCTTGCTCCAGTCCTGAGTCAATTGCGCTGAGATGTCTCCTGTTAAATTGGGTGCTGGAGCGAAATAGGAGCCAATATGTGCTCCTGTAATATCCACACCAGAAAAGAAAACACCAGGTGACACCAGTAAAGATGAAGGAGAAATGGAGTGACAATAGTCCAACATTTTATTTCAAAGTGCATAGATCATAAAATAAAAAACAGGTACAAACAAAATTGAGATATGGGCCATTTTGTTAAGGGAGTAATATGATAAATATGTGTTTAGAGGGAAACCAAGTAAAATGTGTCCTGCAAAAAACTGGCAACGCTAGCTGGTGGGAAAAATCTCATGAGGACTGCTCCTCTATAATGTATTTATGTGTACATTGCAAGTCTAGTTGGGACAATACTAGTTATAGGCATGTGGCATAAAATCCAAGAGACCAGGGATCCTAAAATCCCTACTGCTACATTCTACATTTTTATATAGACCTCCACAAAAGTACCAATTGTCTGGCTCCTAAAAAATAACTAGGCTGGCTCCAAAATGTGTCTTTTTGGCTCCTAGAGTGTTAAAATATCTGCAAAGGATCCAGCAGTAGCAATAAAATAAGCGCTGCTTATGTTCCATTTTGCTTGAATGCATGGTAATGGACTGAGGTAAAGGAACTGCAAAAATATAAAGTTATTTACTATTACACAAGGGGAGGGAGAACTTTATGAGGCAATATTTTTAGGAAGTGGCTGTACCACCAGTGTGCATTTTTTTTTTTTAAGTGAGCCACTTGAAATGCCTGTGTATAGGCCACATTTACATCAATGATAACATACTGGCTGTTAGTCTTGGCGAAGTACCGTATGTTGTTTAGGACTAATAGCAATTAGTCCCAAATTCATAAGTTGAATAAAATATGTGTAGTAGTTAGTTTACTTTCCACATATCCAGGATACAAATATAGCAAGGCCAAAACAAAGACTTGGTTCTCCCTTCCTTTTTTCATCAAAACAATAGCTGCACCTTAATTCACCCTCAACGAAACATTCTATCTGGGAAGTAACAGCCCAATAAGAATGTGGTCCAGGACAGAAAGAACAAAGATTTGCAGCAGTACATCTTTCATTTGCCACTTTTCTTTGTTCTGTAAAAGTGCAGCTATGGTAACTAGGTTTTATTTACAAAGGACAAAGACTGCTCTGTGAACTGTGGAAATACATTTTCACTACAGCACAGATGCCAAAGCTGCACAAAGAGAAAGAAATGTACCAAAATATAAAGCATTCTCCCCACTGGGCTAAGGAACACGAAAAGATCACTGTATGTGCTTGTTTTACTTTCATGTAACCGTAGCATTTGATTTAAGTGGTCAGAAGATACTACTCTCTTCTGGGGATTTATTTTTGTTTTATTTAAATTTTTAAGCACATGTCTGTGATTAGTGATTGGCTGATGACCCCCAATTAGGGATCATACCCAGGTAGAATGACACAACATAACCCTCATCTAAGCAACCTCACACAGCATAGTAGATGGTACTACACAATTGGACATGTATTTGAAAAATAAAAACCCTATCTTCAATTTTATGGAAAAAGCTCAAGTTTGATATGATTTTCAAAGCCAAAGCCATTCTATATAGCACAGCACATTCACATGCAGCTAATATATTGCAGAGCGTTCCATAAAATTGAACTCTAATGGAAAAAAAAGTAGGCATGGTAACATTATATATCTTGAATCTATCCTATTTATATAGTTATGTTTTATCTGTCTCACAGCTCTGTCTCATTTTCTCAGTGTGTAAGACACATACATTAAAGTGACACACTTTTTTTGCTGTGTGACAGTATTTAATAACATATGTAACTAGACAAGTATGGCTGGGTGCCGCCATTTTGTGAAATATGGTGTTTTTGGGTGCCACCCCCTAGTGACTTTACGATCCTGTTTTATCAGGTCAATCTCCTCCTCTCTTTGTGTTGGAAGGCAGGTACAAAGGCTTTACAAAGCTACTTAGTCAAGCCCACTAGTGATACACAGGAGCCAGTAAGAGTGCAGGGGAGTATCTTATGACATCATCATGTATTTTTGCCACAGTTGTAAAGTGAGACTGGCTGGAAGATTTTGTTGCATCATGGGAAATATTGAAAAAATGGAGTCAGGAGATAAACAGCTAATTTTATTTTTCCTTTTATATGCAATCATATAAAAAACAAAACAAAACAGTAGCTTATGATTTATATTTGTTTTAAATGACCAGGCTATCTAGTTGCATCTTATGTAAGTAGTAGTGTCCCTTTAAAAAGAAAACCAGAGCAAATAAATCCGGATTCACTCATAGATACACACAGGAGCAATACAGAATATTTACAGTGCTGGCATTTTGTTTAGACCACCAATCCACAACCATTTGTTTATTTCCTGTACACATGTAAGTGTATTGTAGCTCCCTGCCCCAAAAAATCTATGTATTATACATACACACATACGTGTATATATGTAACAAACATGTTTGCAGACCTCAATATGTTTTTTGAATTGGGAGGAACAAACATGTGGATGAACATGCCAGGCAGTGCAGGTTTAACCCCATGTGACAGACCTAAGCGCCAATGTTTGGATAAGCTGCACCCACACAACACTACCGGGCTCTGCATATTAGAAATGCCTTCAGATGGCATGATAACTACATACCACTAGAATTTAAGTATAGCCTACAAACTGGTGTTTCCACAGGAGGATCTGCTCTATGGTTACCGGAGTAAGAAAGGTGGGGTGTGCGCACTTTGGGCCTATACAGTTTCCTCTATCAAGTACAACCGCTTTTTCTAACTGACATTTTTTCAAGTGACAACATTCTAGCGTAACCACGGTGACCTGTGATGCATTACAATCATTGCACTGTCCTTCCAGCACTGGGCACTAATGCAATCCAATGAGTAGCACACAGCAAGAAGCAAACGTTTGCAGGCATGCTAAAAAGCGCGCTCCTAAGCCAAACAGTCATGAAAAGGCAGAGCCAGGTGTGATGTCATTGCGCATGCTAAGATTAATCTCTCGAGGTGTGTTCATGACATCAGACGCCAGCATCTTTAAGGTTTGCCATGGGGGAATGGTTTAGCAAAATACAGAAGAAAGGCAAGTAAGTTGTTTACAATCAAGAATAATGTCATTTGACGTGCATTCAAGAATACTGCAAACTTATATACTTACTTACAAATGTGCATATAAAAAAACAAAAACAATGTTAAGCAGTACCTTTAATACTTGATTTTTTATATTTTCTCATAAGCTCACTGTTGAACTGGTTAACAGACCTCAGTGATTCATAAAATAGAATTGTATGAGAGGCTGGAGGATAAGCAGAGGGTTGGATCCATCTTATAATCAGAATTATTAATGAAATTGGCTGAAAGTGAGGGGCTACTTTCAGCAGATGTTGAGCTTCATAACATTTACCCTGGGGGGATAAATTATTTTCACCATTCTTTAGCACTATGTATCTTCACTAGATGATATTTGTTTCTTGCACTGTTTAACAATGATTTAGGTCTGGGGTCTCGAAACCTTTCAGTACAATGGCCACATTGTACATTTTCGCAGGCCACTGAAAAAACATTATTATAATTCAAATTTTTTACATATGTAATGAAAAGGTTATTGAAAAAATCCATTACCTTTTTTTTTTTCTTAAAATATAAATTTATTGATTTTTGATATTGAAAGACATCACTAAACATTTGCTTGTCATATAAATACAGTATGCACAAAAGCTATGGTAAAAACAATGACATCAAAACGAAAAATGCTCAGTGAAGGCATATCTCAATAGCACTGTGAGGTACATCTAATAACCACTTAAACAGGTACTGTGCAAGAAGCAATGCTAGGGTTGAGGATCCGTAGTTGACATTCAAAACCAAATAAACTTAGTCAAATGCCACGTTATTAAGGTCAAAATTACAATGATGTATTAGAATTGTGATCCTAGTGATATACTTTGCAAAACTCACGGTTAGGGTATTAAACTATAGCATTATGGTGGCCTTTTGGGGATAAAGTAAAAAGAAAAGGATCACCTGAAGCGATAATAGTAAGGAAAAAAGACATTAAGTAGGAAAAGGAGATAGAAAAGAGATGGGGAAATAGACGCAGAGGAGAAGAAAGATAATGGGGGGGGGGGGGGGGGGGGAGGGTAGCTCAATGTAGTACATACCAGCAGTTGCCAGAGGGCACTGCTAAAAAAGGAGGGCAATGGGTCATTAAACGTGGCCAAGTTAACGTGCTGCCTCAATGTGGGAGCACTAACTTCCCCTCTGCGGGGTAAGTAGAATTGCATACCAGATTTAGCAGGAAACTGTCTCCCGCATTCATAATACAATACTTCAAGCCCAAGGTACATCTAGTAAGAGGAAAAAAAATGTACAGCGGGTGGGGACCAAGAGAGTCCAGTAAGTCTACTCTTTTGAAAACAATTAATCTAAGACACCAGCTCCGCAGACAGTGCTGGTGTCCTGGATTCCCATATATCCTCTGCTCACCGCATTAGCTCTGTACGTCCGTAGTAGCAGCAGTGATCAGGGGGATAATCAAGTCGTGTAACAAAGATGGAATAGCCACAGGGTCCTCAATGGGTTGGGACTTGTTTCCGTGGGTGACTGTGATAGAGCATGGCAACCCCCATCCATATTTGATACCATGTGTACGAAGGTGCACTGTCAGTGACGCCATGGATCGTCTCCAAGCCAGCACATGAGGGGACAAATCGTTGAATATCTTCAGCTAGTCACCGTACATGCAGAGCTGAGGTTACTTGCGGCTGCAATACAGGATTGTCAGTTTGTCTGCTAGTGAGTGGAGTTTGCTGAACACATCACATGGAGCATCTTTGGGGGCTCTTTGAGCCTTTCGAACATGATAGAAATCAGCCAGAAAGTCTTCCCCAGTGTCAGAGGTTGGCATCAGGTGAGTTAATATTTTAAGTAGGTAGGGTTGGAGAGGCCGACCGCCTCCGCTATGCCTCTGATGCGCACATTTGTATGTCTGGATTTGTTGCAAGTATTCCACTTGTTGAATCAGAGAAGATGTGCAATCAGTTGCCATTTTTGCTGTTGCGCGACTGTTTCGGCCTAAGTCTCCAGATCAGTAACTCGCCTTTACAGAGCAGTCACATCATTGCGGATTCCCCTCAGGTCTGTTTGCCACTTGACTTGGAACTCCTGAAACAGCTGTCTAATATCTCCTTTGTAAGCAAATCCATCTTCTGAGATACCAGCTGGTTTATTTGGAGACTGTACAGTGGGGCCCTCCTGGTCCGCGTTACCTGTAGAGGAATCAGAATCTATATGTGGCAGGGCCTGCCTCACTGTCGGCATGGTGTGCCGAGGCCTTTCAGAGCTAGTCAGGAAGGCACCAATATCTAAGTTCTGCTTTCCATTTTTTCCTATCTTTTTTCATGAGTCGTCGACCCATGGTATTTACCAAGTCAGATGATCGATAGGAAGTTTGGATGGCAAGGCCATGAACTTTTATCAGTTTGCAGAGATATGTCAAGGAGCTCATGGGAAACACGTCTTCCTGCTAGCTGAGTCGGCTCCGAAAAATTCATTTCTTGTTTTTATTTTTGAACCCACATTGCATCTAGCACTTACCCCAGCACCCAGATGTGCACTCACAGACCGATACCGCAGCCCCCAGATGTGCACTCACAGGCTGTTACCCCAGCACCCAGATGTGCACTCACAGGCTGTTACCCCAGCACCCAGATGTGTACTCACAGACCTTTGTCCCAATACCCAGGTATGCACTCGGGACCCAGATAATTCAGTGTGGCGTAAGGGGGTGGAGCAAGCAGTCTCTGCCGCTGACACAGACTGCTTCCCCAGGTGCTGCGCGGCTCCCCTACACACAGACTCTGGGACTCTGCCCAATCACTCTCTGTGTTTTGAGCTCATCTTGCACAGACCTTTGAAAAAGCCAAATTTGGCAAAATGTGTCAGATTTATACAAGTTAATGATAGGGGAGTTCCTGTTTAAAAATGCAGAGATTATTTCTGTATCGCCAAATCGGTTGACCAGTTTACAAACTGGTGCTTGATGAGCAAAAACACTAATATTTTCAGTGTTCATTAACCTTTTACTCAAAGTGTATACACTTAAAACTTAATGAAGGCATGCAGGACAAGCAGTTAAGAGTGTACTGGTATGCAATAATCATGGTAATGTCTGGGCTGTGCAAATTGAAAATTCCCTGAATGTACTGGCAAACAACTGTTCTTAAAGTTAGTGTCATTTATTCTTTAATTAAGGCATCTCTCAAAAGAAATGGTTGAAAGAATTGATGTGCTGCTTACACAAAGTAAGCTTTTGTGTTGAGATGATCCCCAAGTGTTAGAACTTTAAAGGCAGGAGTTAATAATATTCTACGGCTAAATGTATTTATTTTTAAAAAGAGAAAAATCAGGGAGGTTCTTCAAAAGTCACAGTAGTTACTTTCTAAAAACATAATGCCAGAAGCCAAGGAAAGAGGATGTACGATTGATTGGTCCTGAAGCTTAGTCTTTTGCTAACCATCATATTACTTATTTTTCTGGCCTCCACAACTGTTTGACCTTGAAATGTTACCTATTATCAGATCTTATTTTTTTAGACCATCTCAGGCTTAACATAAAATGGCACTTCTTGAACTAGTGGCAGCTGAGGATTCAACGACTCCTTTGTAAGTGAGCCATCATGTGGACATCAAAACATGAGCACTTTACAAACATGTTCAATCCTTCACTTTTAACACTCCAGCTATTAAAAGAGACATTAAGGCACTACTCCAAGACAATATGTCAACTGCTCTCTGACACTGTGGAAGGCAATGCAAAATACACAGTACTTTCCACTAAAATGTTGATGCCAAAATATATGACCTCATCCTACAAGTACATCAGTTACAACATCAGGTGGAGATTCTAGATTCACAGAATCACTGGAGGAACACATATTCTAGGTATTCTGGAGAACGTCATGATTTTGGAGACTATGCACCTAGACACAAACATCATACCATTAAAGGAAAGCTGTATATTTTGCCATTAGTATTTACTAATGTGTTTAGTTTCAAATAGTCAAGAGATATGAATAATATAGGTCATAAATATGAATATTATTGTGTGCAGCTGTTCATATCAGATTGAACACTTACCTTGCATGCACTTGAGGTTTGGAGAATGCCTTTGTATGTTGATGTCTAGGTAGGTAAAAAAAAAAAAAAGGCAATTAAAATATATACTGCCTCTTACTAGGTTTAGGAGGCATATCCACTATCACACCTAATCCATATAAATCTCAGTACATATGTATTACTGATTATTGATTTAGTATATATATAGTAACGCTAGATTTCCTTTCTGAAAGTAGATATGTGTATGTGATTTGCTTTAGCCTGAACATTTATAGACTGGAAATTACTGCATTATAAATGACCTTTCTAGATAACCACACTTTTCACGCACACATTTAACTATAGCTCCCTCTTTAGTTTATGTGAATCGTTCCCTCGGTAAGATCTATAATGCCCTTCTACAGCTCGGTATACTAATCTATTTCAGTAATAGCCAATCTTTGGTACTTTAGCTATGTGGACCACAGTTATCGCGGCGCTCAACAAGGTACTTGGCTGAGCATCCTGGGCCAGTAGTACCCAACAGCTAGCGTGCCAAAGCTTATCCATCATACATGCAGACACTCTGTACTGTGATGTCAGCGCTGAAAGATTCGATCCGTGTGAAGGAAACCTCTCCGTGACTCTCTGTACAGACACCTGCCAGTACCAACTGCAGACAACCTCCTTCGTTACGGAAGCCCAGCGGACACAACTCGAATCCACGCTATGTGCTCCACCTACCAGGCGACAAGCCGCAGGGACGCGCGCATGCCCGGCTCTGACACACACACAGCTGCACAATAAGCGTCAGGGGACTGTACTTCTGAATAGGGAGGTTGCAAAATCTGTTCAGTTATAATAGTGATGGCTAACCGTTTGTTCTCCAGTTGCTATAGACTCTAAATTACCCGGTGCCACCGAGCATAATATCAGTTGTATTCAAGAGCAGCTGCAGTGCCAAACGTTAAGCATATCTTACCAAATGGCATGAGGCAGATGTCAACGGTAAGGTGATACAGTATATTTGTTTGTAAGCAGCCAGTGTTTACTTACAGACAGGCCTTAGACTGAAGTCAGATATGTTACTAGTTTACTCCAGAATAGGTTTGTGTCATGCGGTTATATAATATTGTGTGATGCCTCTGTTCTGACAAATTTCTGGAGCAAATTCTCCTGCGCAATCCACTAACATAACTGAGATAATTTCTAGACATCAACCCAGACTGCTAAAATAAATATCTACTGCAAACCTCTTCTAGATTAGATTAAATTGAAGGGTTTCCTCTGAATGAAAGACTGCACTGGTAGGTAGTAAGTAAAGTATACTATGCAAGCTGGCTGGGAAATACAGGGAAATTTTATATTTAAAATGATACCCTTTGTTTGATGGATACTTTCAAGACCAAGTTACTAAGTCCTTTGCTTACACATTCTTTCCCACTTTAAGTGCATATATGTAGATGAAGGCAGGGCCAGCCTTACGTGTTGCGCGCCCCCCCCCCCCCCCCCCCCCCATATGTCTGACTCTTTCCTCTTCATCAATGTATGTCTCTCCTCTCCTGTCATCCTCCTCCCCAAATCTGTTATCTCTTTCTCCCTTCCCATATCTGTTATCTCTCCTCCCCCCCCTAATATCGATTATCACTCCTTCCCCTACCCTCCCTTTCCCTTTCCCCATATCCCTTTCCCTCTCCCCATATCTCTCTCTCCTTACCCTCCCCATATCCCTCCACAGAGCTCCATAGCAATATACCACAATAAATCTTATTTATACTGCAGTAAATGTGTTTTCATATTAATTTATCTCAAAATAATGTATTCTTATTCTAAATAACTTATTAAATGACAAATAGTTACCAATTGGCCATAAAATCGCTAAAAATGTGCTGGTAATGCCCTGCCTATAGCTATCACTTCAGCCACTCCCACAAAAATAAGTGTCCCTTTTTGGCTATTGAAATGTTGGGAGGTATCCTATGTGTAACGGACTGTTGTAGGGAATCAAGTCTATCCTGGACCCTTGCTCTTTGTACCCAAATAGCAGACAGGAGACCACTAGCAGTTAGGTACAGCAAGAATGAACAACCATTTTTATTTGTGAAACAACACAGACTTATAAAAAATCACAGACATAAGTATATAATGGGGGGATGGAACTAAGCATAGTTCTCCACTAACTGGGGCTAGGAATACATTATACTTTCAGGCTGCAACCCAAATAGGAATTACCATACAAAAAGTAAACCTAATTACAAAACACACATTAAGACATTTGAAGTCCAGTTGAAAACAGGGTTCCACTGGTGCCATCAAAGTGTGTACCCCCAAACTAATATATCAACACACAGGGTACATAGTCCACAGGCAGTCTTCTGGCCCTCAGGGCCCTCCAAGAATCCCCATCACAGTGGATCTTCAAATCCATTTTGTGACACTGTGACCCAGTGCTGTATTTACCGTGAGGCATCCTAGGCCAGCAAATTTTGGGAGGCGCCCCCCAGCACTGAAAGAAATGAAAAAAATCTGGCCCTTTAAAAAAAACAAGCCCGCTCTTGCAGGCAGAGATGGAGGTGAGAAGGGATCGGAAGATCCCCTCTCACCTTCCCTCTGCCGGCAGGCTGCACGGGGAGCCGAACAGGCAGCACGGAGAAACATCCGTGCTGCCTGTTCGGCTCCCCGTGCAGTGTGACACGGAAGTGCCGACAGTCACGTGACCGGCGCGCTGACGTCAAACGTGACCTGTCGGCACAACCGCCTGAGAGCCGAACAGGCAGCATGGAGGAGACCATGCTGCCTGCCACTAGCCACCAGGGAAAACAGGTAAGTGCTGGGGAGATGGGGGGATTTGGGCAAATTGGCTGGGGCTTATTAAATGGCAAAGAACACTGGCATATTATTGGGCAAATTGGCTGGGGCATATTAAATGGCAAATAACACTGGCATATTATTGGGCAAATTGGCTGGGGCATATTAAATGGCAAATAACACTGGCATATTATTGGGCAAATTGGCTGGGGCTTATTAAATGGCAAATAACTTGGGCAAATTGGCTGGGGCATATTAAACGGCAAATAACACTGGCATATTATTGGGCAAATTAGCAGGGGCATATTAAATGACAAATAACACTGGCATATTATTGGGCAAATTGGCTGGGGCATATTAAATGGCAAAGAACACTGGCATATTATTGGGCAACTTGGCTGGGGCATATTAATGGCAAATAACACTGGCATATTATTGGGCAAATTGGCTGGGGCATATTAACTGGCAAATAACACTGGCATATTATTGGGCAAATTGGCTGGGGCATATTAAATGGCAAATAACACTGGCATATTATTGGGCAAATTGGCTGGGGCATATTAAATGGCAAATAACACTGGCATATTATTGGGCAAATTGGCTGGGGCATATTAAATGGCAAATAACACTGGCATATTATTGGGCAAATTGGCTGGGGCATATTAAATGGCAAATAACTGGCATATTATTTGGCAAATTAGGGGCATATTAAATGGCAAATAACACTGGCATATTATTGGGAAAATTGGCTGGGGCATATTAAATGGCAAATAACACTGGCATATTATTGGGAAAATTGGCTGGGGCATATTAAATGGCAAATAACACTGGCATATTATTGGGCAAATTGGCTGGGGCATATTAAATGGCAAATAACACTGGAATATTGGGCAAATTAGCAGGGGCATATTAAATGGCAAATAACTGGCATATTATTAGGCATATTGGCTGGGGCATTTTAAATGGCAAATAACTGACATATTATTGGGCAAATTGGCTGGGGCATATTAAATGGCAAATAACTTGGGCAAATTGGCTGGGGCATATTAAATGGCAAAGAACACTGGCATATTATTGGGCAAATTAGCAGGGGCATAATAAATGGCAAATAACACTGGCATATTATTGGGTACATTGGCTGGGGCATATTAAATGGCAAATAACACTGGCATATTATTGGGCAAATTGGCTGGGGCATATTAAATGGAAAATAACTGGCATTTTATTTGGCAAATTAGGGGCATATTAAATGGCAAATAACACTGGCATATTATTGGGCAAATTGGCTGGGGCATATTAAATGGCAAATAACACTGGAATATTGGGCAAATTAGCAGGAGCATATTAAATGGCAAATAACTGGCATATTATTAGGCATATTGGCTGGGGCATATTAAATGGCAAATAACACTGGCATATTATTGGACAAATTGGCTGGGGCATTTTAAATGGCAAATAACACTGACATTATTGGGCAAATTGGCTGGGGCATATTAAATGGCAAATAACACTGACATTATTGGGCAAATTGGCTGGGGCATATTAACCCCTTAAGGACAGAGCCTTTGAAACATTTTTGTCCTTTCTGGACAATGGCTATTTTAACATTTCTGTGCTGTTTGTGTTTAGCAGTAATTTTCTTCTTCGTCATTTGCTGTACCCACACATATTATATATTGTTTTTATCGGGACAAAAAGGGCTTTCTATGGATGCCATATTTTTGATCATATCTTATCATATTATTAAAAAAAAATAATAAAATATGGTAAAAAAAAAAAAAATACACAAATTTCTTTGTTTTTATTTGAAACAACTTCTCCTCATCGACAATAGCGAACGAAAAAACATGCTAAATAGATTCTACTATTTCTCCTGAGTACAGGGATACCACCCATGCATAGGTTTGTTGGGTTGTTTGGGGGCTAAAATGCCAAATTTGTGAGGTGCAGTTTTTTGTTTTCCAACTTGAAATTTTTACATGCAGACAGCCTGCACCCATGTCCCATTTGGGACATATTTGAAACCAGCCAGTGTATTTTACCCCATCAACCCATATATTTTTTAAAAGTAGACACCCTAGGCTATCTCAAATGGTGGTATTTTAACACTTTCCATGCACTATTTCTACCACCAGCCTTTGTCAAAGTTTGTGGTAGTAATTTTTTTGTGTTTTTTTTTCACAAACCTTGTACTTCAGACATAAATTTACAGATTTTGGTATGTGTCACTGCCAAATAACACCCCAATAAGTGTTCAGAAACATCTCTTGAGTACAGGGATACCCCCCATGCATAGGTTTGTTGGATTGTTTGGGGGGTAAAAGGCCAAATTTGGGAGGTGAAGTTTTTGGTTTTCCAATTTGAAATTTTGACATGCAGACAGCCTGCACCCATGTCCCATTTGGGACATATTTGAAACCAGCCAGTGTATTTTACCACATCAACCCATATATTTTTTTAAAGTAGACACCCTAGGCTATCTCAAATGGTGGTATTTTTACACTTTCCATGCACTAATTCTACCACCAGCCTTTGTCAAAGTTTGTGGTAGTCATTTTTTTGTGTTTTTTTTTCACAAACCTTGTACTTCAGACATGAATTTACAGATTTTGGTATGTGTCACTGCCAAATAACACCCCAATAAGTGTTCAGCAACATCTCTTGAGTACAGGGATACCACCCATGCATAGGTTTGTTGGGTTGTTTGGGGGCTAAAAGGGCCACATTGTGAAGGTGCGCATTTTCAACTTGGAATATTGACGTGTAGCCAGCCTGAGCCCATCTTTCATTTGGGACTTTTTTTTAAAGTAGGACAGTGTATTTTACCCCAAAAAGTATATATTTTGTAAAAGTAGACACCCTAGGCTATTTTAAATGGTGTTATTTTAACACTTTCCATGCACCAATTCTACCACCAGCCTTTGTCAAAGTTTGTGGTAGTCATTTTATTGTGTATTTTTTCCCACATACATTGTACTTTAGACACAAATTCACATATTTCGGTATGTGTCACTGACAAACAATACCACAATATATGTTCAGCAACATCTCCCGAGCACAGGGATACCACCCATGCATAGCTTTGTCAGCTTTGTTGGGTGTTGAAAGGCTACATTTGAGAGGTGCGCTTTTTGATTTTCAAACTTGGAATTTGAACATGTAGAGCAAGGAAGGGGTTAATAGCTCTTATAAGAGCCTTTGTAGTACTGTACAAAAAAATTAACCCCTAAAAATGCACAGACAAGAAAAAAATTTCTGCTGTGCAGTGATCAGTGGCAGGGAAGGGGTTAATACACTACACTATACAAAGGGTATGGCTTTTATAAAAGCCCTTGGGACTCACAATTTTTTTAACATTTTATTTAATTTATTACAATTAAAAAATTATGTTATACAGATCTGTCTCTTTCCCTCACTAAAACTCAAGTGAGGAGAGGGAGGCAGATCCATATGGGTCAGAACAATATTTACCAATATTGATCGAACCAGACGAATGGTGATGCTCATCTGAGAAATCACCAAACCACCTTTGCCACTGATCGGCTGTTACTGATCGCTATACACGTGTTCAGACAGCTTCAAAAGGAATACACGTAATCCCCTAGTGGGTATAATTAACCCCTAGCGAGTCTGACAAAAAAAATGCTGATAGCAAAAAAAAAATCCTTCTGCGACTAGATTGCTCCATATGCGCTGCTTAGGCAGTGACCATATGCACTGCTTAGGCAGTGACCATATGTGCTGCTTAGGAAGTGATATACGGCAAGGAAGGGGTTAATAGCTCTTATTTAAAAAAAAAATTACGTTAAACGTAGTCCCCTAGCGGGTATAATTAACACGTGACGGGTGTAATAAAAAAGTTTTAAAAAAATTAAAAATGCTTCTGCAGCAAGATTGCTGCATTTGCGTCAGATCTCTGCTTAGGCAGTGATCTACAGCAAGAAAGGGGTTAATCTCTCTTAAAAGAGCTTTTTTTTATACTGTAATGAATTACAGTAAAAAAAATTAACCCCTAAAAAATGCACAGACAGCAAAAAATGTGCTGCTGTGTATGATCACTGCGTACACAGCGATCAATGGCAGGGAAGGGGTTAAATGGCTTTTATAAAAGCCCTTGGTGTTTAAAATTTTATTAAATATTTGTTTTATTATTTTATTTTATTTTTTTACTTTATCTGATCTGTCTCTCTCCCTTACTATAACTAGTAAGGTGAGGGAGGCAGATCAATACTTGTCAAAGGCAATATTTGCTAATATTGCCTTTGACAGTATGATAAGTGCTCATCAGAGCACTTATCATACATGCCTGCACACAGATCACATAGATCTGTTGTGCCGGCATCGATTGGCTCCCCCTAGAGCATCGGAAGTGAAATACTTTCACTTCCGATGCTCTTGCCATTAGAAGGGAAGCGCTGCCTGTATAGGCAGCGTTCCCTTCTACTGAGCCGATGGGGTCGCTCAGGAGAGCGACCACCATCGGCTCTGGGGAGCATCAAGGTGTTACTAAGTGCCTCGCTAGCGAGGCACTTTAGAAACACCGCAGATGCTTAGAAAGCGAACGATCGTTCGCTTTCTAAGCACATGTGTGCAGTGGGCGCAGCCATTTTTAAATGGCTGCTACGATCACTCCGTGGAGTGATCGTAGCGCGCCCCTGCACTTTTGGGGGGTGTTGCACAATGCCTCTACCTAGAGGCATTGTAGCAACACCGTTAGAGTAAAGAAAGCGACCGCTGGTCGCTTTCTTTACTCAGTTTAGTGCATGACGTGCCAGGCACGTCAGCTGTCGGCAAGTCCTCGATTTGCCGTGACGTGCCTGGCACGTCATCTGTCGTTAAGGGGTTAAATGGCAAATAACACTGGCATATTATTGGGCAAATTAGCAGGGGCATATTAAATGGCAAATAACACTGGCATATTATTGGGTACATTGGCTGGGGCATATTAAATAGCAAATAACACTGGCATATTATTGGGCAAATTGGCTGGAAAATATTAATGGCAAATTATACTGGCATATTATTGGGCAAATTGGCTGGGGCATATTAAATGGCAAATAACACTGGCATATTATTGGGCAAATTGGCTGGGGCATATTAAATGGCAAATAACACTGGCATATTGGGCAAATTAGCAGGGGCATATTAAATTGCAAATAACTGGCTTATTATTGGGCAAATTGGATGGGGCATATTAAATGGCAAATAACACTGGCATATTATTGGGCAAATTGGCTGGGGCATATTAAATGACAAATAACACTGACATATTATTGGGCAAATTGGCTGGCGCATATTAAATGGCAAATAACACTGGCATATTATTGAGCACATTGGCTGGGGCTTATTAATGGCAAATAACACTGGCATATTATAGGGCAAATTGGCTGGGGCATATTAAATGGCAAATTATACTGGCATAATATTGGGCAAATTGGCAGGGGCATATTCTATGGCAAATACTGGCATATTATTGGGCAAATTGGCTGGGGAATATTAATGACAAAATAATACTGGTATATTATTGGGCAAATTGGCTGGGGCATATTAATGGAAAATGATACTGGCATATTATTGGGCAAATTAGCAGGGGCATATTAAATGGCAAATAACACTGGCATATTATTGGGTACATTGGCTGGGGAATATTAATGGCAAATTATACTGGCATATTATTGGGCAAATTGGCTGGGGCATATTAAATGGCAAATAACACTGGCATATTATTGGGCAAATTGGCTGGGGCATATTAAATGGCAAATAACACTGGCATATTATTGGACAAATTGGCTGGGGCATTTTAAATGGCAAATAACACTGACATATTATTGGGCAAATTGGCTAGGGCATATTAAATGGCAAATAACTTGGGCAAATTGGCTGGGGCATATTAAATGGCAAAGAACACTGGCATATTATTGGGCAAATTAGCAGGGGCATATTAAATGGCAAATAACACTGGCATATTATTGGGTACATTGGCTGGGGCATATTAAATGGCAAATAACACTGGCATATTATTGAGCACATTGGCTGGGGCATATTAAATACCAAATAACACTGGCATATTATTGGGCAAATTGGCTGGGGAATATTAATGGCTAATTATACTGGCATATTATTGGGCAAATTGTTGGGCATATTAAATGGCAAATAACACTGGCATATTATTGGGCAAATTGGCTGGGGCATATTAAATGGCAAATAACACTGGCATATTGGGCAAATTAGCAGGGGCATATTAAATTGCAAATAACTGGCTTATTATTGGGCAAATTGGATGGGGCATATTAAATGGCAAATAACACTGGCATATTATTGGGCAAATTGGCTGGGGCATATTAAATGGCAAATAATAGTGGCATATTATTGGGTACATTGGCTGGGGAATATTAATGGCAAATTATACTGGCATATTATTGGGCAAATTGGCTGGGGCATATTAAATGGCAAATAACACTGGCATATTATTGGGCAAATTGGCTGGGGCATATTAAATGGCAAATAACACTGGCATATTATTGGACAAATTGGCTGGTGCATTTTAAATGGCAAATAACACTGACATATTATTGGGCAAATTGGCTGGGGCATATTAAATGGCAAATAACTTGGGCAAATTGGCTGGGGCATATTAAATGGCAAAGAACACTGGCATATTATTGGGCAAATTAGCAGGGGCATATTAAATGGCAAATAACACTGGCATATTATTGAGCACATTGGCTGGGGCATATTAAATGGCAAATAACACTGGCATATTATTGGGCAAATTGGCTGGGGAATATTAATGGCAAATTATACTGGCATATTATTGGGCAAATTGGCTGGGGCATATTAAATGGCAAATAACACTGGCATATTATTGGGCAAATTGGCTTGGGCATATTAAATGGCAAATAATACTGGCATATTGGGTAAATTAGCAGGGGCATATTAAATTGCAAATAACTGGCTTATTATTGGGCAAATTGGATGGGGCATATTAAATGGCAAATAACACTGGCATATTATTGGGCAAATTGGCTGGGGCATATTAAATGAAAAATAACACTGACATATTATTGGGCAAATTGGCTGGGCCATATTAAATGGCAAATAACACTGGCATATTATTGAGCACATTGGCTGGGGCTTATTAATGGCAAATAACACTGGCATATTATTGGGCAAATTGGCTGGGGCATATTAAATGGCAAATTATACTGGCATAATATTGGGCAAATTGGCAGGGGCATATTCTATGGCAAATACTGGCATATTATTGGGCAAATTGGCTGGGGAATATTAATGACAAAATAATACTGGTATATTATTGGGAAAATTGCCTGGGGCATATTAATGGAAAATGATACTGGCATATTATTGGGCAAATTAGCAGGGGCATATTAAATGGCAAATAACACTGGCATATTATTGGGTACATTGGCTGGGGAATATTAATGGCAAATTATACTGGCATATTATTGGGCAAATTGGCTAGGGCATATTAAATGGCAAATAACACTGGCATATTATTGGGCAAATTAGCAGGGGCATATTAAATGGCAAATAACACTGGCATATTATTGGGCACATTGGCTGGGGCATATTAAATGGCAAATAACACTGGCATATTATTGAGCACATTGGCTGGGGCTTATTAATGGCAAATAACACTGGCATATTACTGGGCAAATTGGCTGGGGAATATTAATGGCAAATTATACTGGCATATTATTGGCCAAATTGGCTGGGGCATATTAAATGGCAGAATAACACTGGCATAATATTGGGCAAATTAGCAGGGGCATATTAAATGGCAAATAACACTGGCATATTATTGGGCACATTGGCTGGGGCTTATTAATGGCAAATAACACTGGCATATTATTGGGCAAATTGGCTGGGGCATATTAAATGGCAAATTATACTGGCATAATATTGGGCAAATTGTCAGGGGCATATTCTATGGCAAATACTGGCATATTATTGGGCAAATTGGCTGGGGAATATTAATGACAAAATAATACTGGCATATTATTGGGCAAATTGGCTGGGGCATATTAATGGAAAATGATACTGGCATATTATTGGGCAAATTAGCTGGGGAATATTAATGGCAAATAATATTGGCAATGTGCATGTAAAAGGGGTGATGGGGCATGTCATTGGTGTGCAACATGGGTTATGGGTGATGTCGTGGGTGTGCATCGTGGGTAGGGGGGGTGCCCAAAATTTGTCTCCCTAGGCCAGCACAAAACCAAGATACACCACTGCTGTGACCTAAGAGGTTTTTACTTCCGACGCTCTGAATATGTTGCTTGACTGCCCCTAGAGGCAGTCAGCAACATTGGAATGGAAAAAAAAAGACTTAATTAGCTTTACTCGAGGGTTAGGGTTAGAATAGCAGCTAGGGTTACAATTAAATTAGGGTTAGCATAAGAGATAGGGCTAAAATTAAATTAAAATACATTAAGGGTTAGAGTTGTGGTTAAATTTAGGGTTAGGGTTAAATGTAGGTTTTGGGTCAAAAGGTCAATATAGAAAAAAACAAAAATCACTATTTTTGGGTTTTGCCCCATAACTAGCAAAAAACTGCAGAAAAACATGGAAACAAGCATATTTCTGAACTCGGGAGAACATTTAGAAACTATTTAGACAGGGTCTTTTTTAATGATTGTATCTTTGTAAATTATATTTTTTCATAATATTTTATGATTATTTTTGTAGTAAATTACCGTATTTGCTCGAATATAAGACTGCCCCTAGTGGTAGTTAAGTAGCATAACAATGGAAAAAATTTAAAATAAATATTTAATTAATTAAAAACTGGTTATATAGTTAGATTAGCCTATAGGGTTAAAATTAAATAATGTTTAGCATAAGGGATATGGTTAAAATTAAATTAAAATTAAAACATATTAAGGGATATAATAAGGATTAGAGTTGGGGTTAAATTTAGTGTTAGGGTTAAATTTTGGGTTCGGGTTGGGGTCAAAAGGTCAATATAGGGAAAAAACGACCCATAGGTCTTGCAGATAGAATGTCTTTAGTGATCCCATATTTTATACATAGGAACCAGGTCGGTTTTGTAAAAGGTAGACAGGCTCAAGGAAACACCAGGAAAATTATAGGAATGGTTGACTTAATAAAATCACGGGAAATGCCATAGATCTTTCTAGCCCTTGATGCAGAAAAGGCCTTTGACCGAGTCAGCTGGAGCTTCCTTGAGGAAGTAATGGTTGCATTTGGTTGTGGTGGAGCTCTGGTTGACTCGGTCATGGCACTGTATACGAATCCTGCAGCAAAGATAGTAGGACAGGGTATTGATTCAGACAGGTTTGGGGTGAATAAGGGAACAAGACAGGGCTGTCCGCTGGCCCCTATATTGTATATTATGTCTCTGGAACCTCTTGCAAACAGAATAAGGAACTCAGCTAAGATTTGTGGAATAAGGGTAGGCCTTAGAGAATGTAAAATCAGTTTATACGCTGATGATATTCTACCTACGTTATCTAACCCTGAAACTTCACTTGAGGAAACCCTGACAGAGATAGAAATATATGGGAAATTCTCAAATTACAGCCTTAATTTAGAAAAAACCCAAGTTCTGAAATTCTGGCTGCAAAAACAGTCCACTGAAAACTTAATTAAGAAGTATCCTTTTACGGGGAAGGGATTCTTCATCGCGGCTGCTTCCGCGCAGCCGCTTCACCGCCGACTCTACAGCACAAGACAGATCGTCGCTGGAGATTTAATCGCGGGCCATTTCATCGCTAAAGGTAAGTATTTTTCCGATTTTAGTTTGTTTAGAATTAGGGTTTAGGGGGTTAGAATTAGGTTTAGTGTTAGGGGTTAATTTTACTATTAGGGGTCGGGGGTTAGTATTAGGGTTAGTAGTAGGGTTTAAGGGGTTAATTTTAGTATTAAGGGTCGGGGGTTAGTATTAGGGTTTAGGGGGTTAACTTTAGTATTAGGGGTCGGGGATTAGTATTAGGGTTTAAGGGGTTAATTTTAGTATTCGGGTTAATTTTAGTGTTAGTATTGGGGTTTAGTGTTACTATTGGGGGGGGGGAAATCATTTATTAGGGGGGGGGTTATTTTAGTTTTACTTTTAGATTTGTAAGAGCTGACAGTTCAGCGCTGAACTGTCAGCTCTTACATAGCTGCACCCGCGGTGAAACGGCCGCCTTATACTTCATTGCTGACAGTTCAGCGTTCTAACTGCCGCGCTGAACTGTCAGCGATGAAGATGCGGCGAAGAAGTGTCCTAGACCCTCCTTTTACCTGGTCAATGAAATATATAAACTACTTAGGGATCAGGATATCAGAAAAGAATGAACAAATCTTGGAGTTAAATTATGCTACCCTGTTCAGGAACTTGCAAAGACAAATAGAAGAATGGAAGGTGGTGAATGTGTCTTGGCTTGGAAGAATGAATTTAATAAAGGTGTACGTTAGACATGTGAAAAACTAAAATTTTTGTTTCGTTTTCGTCCATTTGGACGAAAATTTTATTTATTTTGTCTAAAACGAATTTTGTTCATTACTGCATTCGTTTCAGGCGAAATTCGTTCATTATTTTCGTTTCGTTAATTTTTATTCGTTCGTTTTATAGAATACATGTAATACTATTGGCTTTCTATAAACCGAACGAGAGCCCCATTCATAAGAAATTCTTATGAATGGGGCTCTCGTTCGGTTCATAGAAAGGCAATAGTACTACATGTTTTCTATAAGCCGAAAGTCTATAAACCGAACGTTCGGTTTATAGACTTTCGGCTTATGGAATACATGTAATCCTATTGCTATTCTATAAACCGAACGTTCGGTTTATAGAATAGCCATAGGATTACATGTATTCCATAAGCCGACAGCCTATAAACCGAACGTTCGGTTTATAGGCTGTCGGCATTTAACTATACAGAGACAGAGTCTCCATTCATAAAATTATGAATGGAGACTTTGTCTCCATATAGTTAAATGCCGACAGCCTATAAACCGAACGCTCGCTTTATAGGCTGTCGGCATTTAACTATACGGAGACAGAGTCTCTATTCATTATGAATGGAGACTTTGTCTCCGTATAGTTAAATGCCGACAGCCTATAAACCGAACGTTCGGTTTATAGGCTGTCGGCTTATGGAATACATGTATTCCTATTGCTATTCTATAAACCGAACATTCGGTTTATAGAATAGCAATAGGAATACATGTATTCCACAAGCCGACAGCCTATAAACCGAACGTTCGCTTTATAGGCTGTCGGCATTTCACTACACAGAGACAGAGTCTCCATTCATAAAATTATGAATGGAGACTTTGTCTCCGTGTAGTAAAATGCCGACAGCCTATAAACCGAACGTTCGGTTTATAGGCTGTCGGCATTTAACTACACGGAGACAGAGTCTCCATTCATAAAATTATGAATGGAGACTTTGTCTCCGTGTAGTAAAATGCCGACAGCCTATAAACCGAACGTTCGGTTTATAGGCTGTGGGCATTTAACTATACGGAGACAGAGTCTCCATTCATTATGAATGGAGACTTTGTCTCCGTATAGTTAAATGCCGACAGCCTATAAACCGAACGTTCGGTTTATAGGCTGTCGGCTTATGGAATGCATGTATTCCTATTGCTATTCTATAAACCGAACGTTCGGTTTATAGAATAGCAATAGGAATACATGTATTCCATAAGCCGACAGCCTATAAACCGAATGTTCGGTTTATAGGCTGTCGGCATTTCACTACACGTTCGGTTTATAGAATACTACACGAATACTACACTACACGAACGGTCGGTTTATAGAATAGCAATAGGATTACATGTATTACATAAGCCGACAGCCTATAAACCGAACGTTCGGTTTATAGGCTGTCGGCATTTCACTACACGGAGACAGAGTCTCCATTCATAAATTTATGAATGGAGACTTTGTCTCCGTGTAGTGAAATGCTATTGTATTCTATAAACCGACTCTATTTCGGCTTATAGAATGCAATAGTACTACGAATGGACGAATGAACAAATGATTTTCGTTTATTAACCATTCGTTCATTCGGCTTTCGTTAGCTTAGCATTTTCGTTCTTCGTTTTTCGGACGAAAATGCTATTTTCGGACGAAAATGCATTGGTCCGAAAACGAATGCACATGTCTAGTGTACGCCTTACCAAAACGGTTGTTCTTTTTGCGGATGATACCGATGCCGATCCCCATAAACTGGTGTGCACAATTCCAAAAGCTAGTTCTATCATTTATTTGGAGGAAGAAAAAGCCAAGAATAGAACAAAACATATTGTATATACATAAATACAAAGGAGGTATAGGTCTTCCACGTATGTCCAGCCATGTGAAAGCTAGCATGTTTAACCATTTATATATCACTCAATCTCCTCTCTCAGTACAAGAAGACAGGTATATAATAGAACAGGAGTTGACAGGAGTTGATAAGTTGAGTCATCTTCTTTGGGTCAATGAACAGCAGACTAAGGAATATGTTAAGGAAACCAAAAGTAGTGTTACCCAGAAGATTCTCCAGTCTTGGCTACTCTTTAAGAAAAAAATGGGCCTACAAAATAAGATAATTCGCCCACTTCATCTGGAGATACTTGAGAATCTAATTCCCAACCTGAGTTTGTCCAAATGGCCTCTGAGAGATAGCACGTTAATAGGGGATTTATTTTCTGGGAAAGAATTAAAAAATGTGCCCCAATTAAAAGAAGATTTTATGATCCCGGAGACAGAGTCTTTTAACCTGTATAGGATAATGGCCTATTTAAAAAAGTCAGTCCAGAGGGAAACAAATGATGAGATAAAACAAAGAGAGGAAGTCTATTAGGTAGATGGTGCTGGCTATTGGAGAATAAACATTATGTAAATTTTCCAAAGGCCTGGAGTAAGTGGGAAGACGAGCTGGGACAAAAATGGGAGTGGGATTTATGGAGTAAATCTTGGAGCACGATAAAAGAGATCACACATTGTCTGAACTTGCAAGAGCTTCATTTTAAAACCTTGTTTAGATGGCACCTAACCCCTTATATAATAAACAAATTTGATCCCTCAACTCCGTCATCCTGTTAGAGATGCGGAAAAGCTTTAGGCAACCACAAACATATCTGGTGGGATTGTATAGCATTAAGAGGCACATGGGGGAAAGTGTTTGACGACATATCGAGATTACTTAATGTTTCCGTGCTCCCCCTCTCTCAGCTGGCAATACTTCACATTGGAACTGAAGCCTTCCCTAAAGATAAAAGAGCTTTAATGGTGCATTTTTTCTTGGCAACAAAACTAATAATTGCTCGTAATTGGAAATCCAATCTGAGTCTGAAGTTAGAAGCCAGATCCAAGAATTCAGTGCCTTGGAGAAAGGTTTTTTCTTTGCACAATCAACCATGGAGAAGTATCACCAAATATGGAATCCATGCATTAACCCCTTGGCGACACAGGACGGACTAGGTCTGTAGTGTGTGCCGAGGCGTTAGTGACACAGGACGGACCTAGTCCGTCCTGTTTCAAAACGAGCACTGAAAGCGGAGTTTTTCCACTTTCAGTGCTCAAGCCGCATTGTAACGATGCTTCCGTGTGGAAGCATCGTACAATGCTAAAAAAAATGCCCGTCGGCATTTCGATCGCTCCGGAGAGCGATCGAAATGCCGGTTTTAAAGGCACAGTGCCTTTAAAACGCGGGCATTTCAAAAATGAGCATAGGAAGCGAATCTTTCGCTTCCTATGCTCAGACAGTGTTTCTGATTGCTTCGCAAGTCGAGGCAATCAGAAACACAAAAAAAAAATGCACGATCTTGGTCACTGAGTGACCAAGATGGCGCTGCCCTTCTAAGGGCAAGAGCACAGGAGGCAGGAAGTTCCTGCTTCCTGTGCTCTCTGGCTGTCACACGATTGCCTCTTCACAGAGGCAATCAGTGACTGCCAGGCACACTGACAGGCAGTGGGGGATGCTCTCCTGAACATCCCCACTGACTGGTCAGATCAATATTAACTCTATATTGATCTGACCAGTTATGATCTGCCTCCCTCTCCTCACATTTTTTTTAGTGAGGGAGAGAGACAGATCAAAGTTCTAAAAGTAAGTAAAAGTTAAAAAAAACAATAAATACAGAACACACAAATAATAAAACAATAAAAAATTTTTTATTAAAGCAATTCCCTGCGTTTAACCCCTTCCCTGCATAAGCAGTGATCGTGCACATCAGCGCATTTATTTTTGCTGTTTGTGCATTTTTTAGCGGTTAATTTTTTTTGTGCTGTAATTTATTACAGTACTAAAAAGGCTCTTCTAAGAGTTATTAACCCCTTATTTGCCGTCGATCACTGCTTACGCAATGATATTGACGCCAAAGCAATTTTTATCTGTCTGCATATTTTTATTTTATTTATTTTTTTTACACATACCCGCTAGGGGATTACATGTAAAGTAAAAATATTTGAGATTTTTTTTTTAAGCTGCCTGAGCGCATAGCGATCAGTAACAGCGAATTAGTGGCAAAGGCGGTTTGGTGATTTCTCAATTAAGCTCACCATTCGCCCTGGTCAGATCAAAATTAATCGGATCAATATTCACAAATATTGATCTGCCTCCCTCTCCTCACTTACATTTTTGTGACGGAGAGAGACAGATCAGTATTAGTGATATAAAATAACATTTTTTTATAAAATTGGCAGGTTTTATGAAAGTCTTTCACTGTGTATTAACCCCTTCCCTGCCATTCATCACTGTGTAAGCAGTAATCTTGCACAGCAACAGTATGTTTTGCTGTCTGCACTGTTTTATGGATTAATTTCTTTGTACTGTAATGTATTACAGTATTAGATAGGCTCTTCTAAGAGCTATTAACCCCTTCTTTGCTCGAGATCACTGCTTACGCACTGATTCTGAGGCCGCGGACTCAGGGTTCGATTTTGACCCTATTCAGCTTTCTGATACATCATCTAGCGATGTATCGGTGGCTGCTGAGCCCTTGCCACAAGTAGTGATGGGGGTCTACCGATAAAAAAATATATGGTTTGGTGGGGGTAAATTACATTGGCTGGCTTCAAAGATATATCCCATAAAGGACAGGACGCAGGTTGACTACATGTCAAAATTCCAAGTTGGAATTTTGAGATGCGCATCTCACAAATGTTGCCTTCTAGCCAAAAACAAACCAACAAACCTATGCATGGGTGCTATCCCTGTACTCAGGAGATGTTGCTGAACACATATTGGGTTGTTGTTTGGCAGTGACATATACCAGAATCTGTGAATTCATGCCTGAAGTACAATGCATGTGGGAAAAAAACTCCCAAAAAAGTACTACCACAAACTTTTACAAAGGCTGGTGGTAGAATTAGTACCTATACAGTATTAAAATACCACCATTTGAAATACCTTAGGATGTCTATTTTCCAAAAATATATGGTTTGATGGGGTAAAATTCATTGGACGGCTTCAAAAATGTTCCAAATGGAACATGGGCGCAGGCTGACTACATGTCAAAATTCCAGGTTGGAATTGCGCACCCCCTAAATGTGGAATTTTAGACCCAATACAAACCAACAAACCTATGCATGGGGGGTATCCCTGTACTGTACTAATTCCTGCCTGAACTACAATGTGTGTGTAGTTCTTTGACATAAGTTGGTGGTAGAATTAGCACTTGGAAAGTGTTAAAATACCACAATTTTAAATACCCTAGGATGTCTAGTTTTCCAAAATATATGGTTTTATGGGGTAAAATACTTTGACAGGCTTCAAAAGTGTCCCAAATGGAACATGGGCGCAGGCTGACTACATGTCAAAATTCCAAGTTGGAAATGCACCCCCCCTAAACGTGGCCTTTTAGCCCCCAAATAATCTAACTAACCTACACATGGGTGGTATCCCTGTACTCAGGAGATGTTGCTGAACACATATTAAGGTGTTGTTTGGCACTGACACATAATAGGATCTGTGAATTCATGCCCGATGTACAATGAATGTGAAAAACAAATTACTATCCATAACATTGACATAGGCTGGTGGTAGAATTAGTGCATGAAAAGTGTTAAAATACTACCATTTGAAATACCCTAGGGTGTCTAGTTTTCAAAAATATATGGTTTTGTGGGGTAGAATACACTTTTTAGCTTCAAAAATGTCCCAAATGGGACATGGGCGCAGGTTTTCTGCATGTCAGAATTCCAAGTTGGAAAACCAAAAAGTGCACCTCTAAAATGTGGCCTTTTAACCCCCAAATAACCTAACCAACCTATACATGGGTGGTATCCCTGTACTCAGGAGATGTTGCTGAACACATATTGAGGTGTTGTTTGGCACTGACATATAACAGGATCTGTGAATTCATGCCCAAAGTACTATGTATGTGAAAAAAAATTACTATCCATAACATTGACATAGGCTGGTAGTATAATTAGTGCATGGAAAGTGTTAAAATACTACCATTTGAAATACCCTAGGGTGTCTAGTTTTCAAAAATATATGGTTTTGTGGGATAGAATACACTTTTTGGCTTCAAAAATGTCCCAAATGGGACATGGGCGCAGGTTTTCTGCACGTCAGAATTCCAAGTTGGAAAACCAAAAAGCGCAACTCTCAAATGTGGCCTTTTAACCCCCAAATAACCTAACCAACCTATACATGGGGGGTATACCTGTACTCAGGAGATGTTGCTGAACACATATTGAGGTGTTGTTTGGCACTGACATATAACAGGATCTGTGAATTCATGCCCAAAGTACAATGTATGTGAAAAAAAATTACTACCCAAAACATTGACATAGGCTGGTAGTATAATTAGTGCATGGAAAGTGTTAAAATACTACCATTTGAAATACCCTAGGGTGTCTAGTTTAAAAAAATATATGGTTTTGTGGGGTAGAATACACTTTCTGGCTTCAAAAATGTCCCAAATGGGACATGGGCACAAGTTTTCTGCATGTCAGAATTCCAAGTTGGAAAACCAAAATGCGCACCCCCTAAATGTGGCCTTTTAGCCCCAAAACAAACCAACAAACCTATGCATGGGTGGTATCCCTGTACTCAGGAGATGTTGCTGAACACATATTGAGGTGTTATTTGGAAATACCCCTTCACATTTTAAGGTAATGTTTACCTAAATTGCAATATATGTGAAAAATTTAAAAAAAAGATTTTTTGCTGCAAACTTTGGCATAGATTGGTGGTAAAATGGCTACATGAAATGTGTCAAAATACCCCAAGTTAAATGCCCTGAGTTGTCTAGTTTTCAAAAATATGTACATATTGGGGGTCATTCATGGATTTAGTACAGAAATCAGTGTTACAATGTCACTATCGCTAATTTTGAAAGAAAGGATTTTAAAATAGCTTTGCACCACTTATAGTTCTGGCCCTGTAACATGAATAAAAAAGCACAAAAACATAAAAACATGGGCTATTTCTGAACTCAGGACATATATTAGAAACTTTTTAGCAGTGTTTTTTTGTTGTCTCTTGTACATGAGTATACGATTTTTCAAATAAACGTCATAAAAAAATAATTTTTTCAATTTTTTTGCCATATTTTATTATTTTTTTTACATCAAATTATATGCTATTATCAAAATAATGGTATCAAAAGAAAGCCCTTCTTATAACGATAAAAACGATATATAGTTTGTGCGGGTACACTAAATGAGACAGAAATAAATTACAGCAAAACACAAACACCTCAGAAATGTTAAAACAGCCCATGTCACCAAGCGTCGGACAAGCCAAAAAAGTCATGTCACTAAGGGGTTAATGATTATAAAGATATAAAGCTCGTGAGTAGTTTACCTGCCTCGGATTGTTGCTTTTTTTTTTCCTGTTCTCTCTCCCTCCTTGCTCCCACGGTAAAATCTAAGTACGCGCTCCCTCAGGCTGCAGCCTGTCTAGTTGTCTGTGTTTGTCTGTTATGCATTTTGTATTGTCTGTTAGTTGTCGAGCTTAATTTAAGTCCGAATGAGAAGAGGTTTTGTAAATAGTTGGGAAAATAGTTCGGCCTCTCAAGCACGTGTGGGTAATTTTGCATATGTATAAAGATAGACACAAGGATGAACTGAAGACACGACATGAAGGGAAAAATAAACTGACCTAAATTTACGTGTCCCAGAATCTGAGTGTGAAAAAAAAAAGTATTTGGAAGATACAGGACCAGATTTGGGAAATTTTTATTTTGAAACTTGGAATTTTGACAGATTCTTTATCTAGGTCCAGGACCCATCTGAGACTGTTTTGTATCCTGTCAATTGAAATTACTCCATCAAAGTATATATTTTTGAAAAGTAAACTAAAATAAAAAACAGTTGACAAAACAAGCATCAAATTTCAAGTAAAATGTACAAAACAAAATGTGAAACAAGGACAAATAAAGTCCCCAGCTTTCCTTTTGATGTTTCTGGTTTACTGGTGTTTGTAAGAGTTGTGGTATTTTCTGAAGCAGTCACCAGTACAGAGGCCAGGCTGAGATCGGTGTTCAGGGCAGTAGCAGGATGTTTCCATTTTGAATTTGCAATGTTTCTGTGGGTGTAGGGAAAACTCTAAAAGGAACATGTCTCCAACATGCACCATGTAGATGGCAATTTTTTTGAACTATAATTTGGTCTCTCATTATCAGCTAGGGCTGGAGTAACTGGTCTGCAGAGACCTACTGCCCCCATGTTTTTGTTGTATTTGGTCACACAGACCGGTTTTCTGATTGTCCTGGTTTTTCCACGGATGGAGACGGGTACTGTAGAATTATTGTGTATACTTGATAACATGTACACATTATTTTTAGCAATGAATTTTACTGCCAGTAACTATTGCTAGCATAAAGGTCTCACCTTTTTGTTATTTAATTGCAGCTAGCAGTGTTGGGAAACCTGCATGGTTCTTGTGAATGGTTCCACATGCCACAGTGTCAAAATAAAATGGGATACTGGTATAAAAGTTGTCCAGGTATAAATGGAAACCCTTGTTTAGGAGTGGATAGACTAAGTCCAATGCTAGTACACTATTTTACCATTAGTTACCAAAATCTCTGGACAAAAGCAGCTGGATGTGAAAATTTCCAGTCATCATTTATTCTAAACATTCACAGTAAATACAGTGTGAATGTTAGATGATAGTCCCTTTAAAACAAGGATTTTTAAAACTTTTTTTGCTTTCTTTTACAAACAAATTGCTTTTAAGGATTTTAAGCATGCGTGGGATAGACACAAGGCTATCCTAGCTATAAGACCGGGAACGGGGGACTAATAAAAGTACTCAAAAAAAAATTGGGCAGACTAGATGGACCGAATGGTTCTTATCTGCCGACACATTCTATGTTTCTATGTTTCTTTTAGTCAGAGATACGTAAAACAGTATGTTTCTGGTTTTCTCACCACACCAACTTTCCCCTACCTGCCTAACACAAACCAAGACCTACCTAACTTCCCACTAGAAAAGCCACCAGAACAGAATTCAAAACAATTCTCGCCCCACTTAATACTTGCAGTACCAACACTGCTGATAAAGCAGTGATGATCAGACAGCTGAAAAGGGTTAAAAATAGAATTTTTATTAAAAGGATCTGCCTTTTCTCTTGGGAACTCTACAGGGACTTGCTACAGTGGCTCTTTCATGTCAACAACTGTGGGGAAAAGGGGAGCAGAGATGAAGACAAAGCCAATGTTTCAAGTTATTGACTTTTGTCATGTGAGCCCTGTGATCTCTGTAATTGGTCATCACAGCGCTCACAGGTGCGGATATGTGGGATTGGATATTGCTAGGCCTGCCTTGGCTTCCAGCAACACCAAGAAGGGGAAGAGATGAGCGTGAATGCGATCACGCTAAAGATATTTAGTGATGACATCCCATTGCGGCATCCCATCCTCAGCACTTAGGATCACTTGATGGCATGGAGCATCATGCTGCCGGCAAAAGGTTAAGGGTTACATAAACACTAGATTTTGTAAGTGATTACTGTATTTCTTTAATATATCAAAGTGGAGTTAAGTACTTAAAGTAACATTGCATCTTGTTTTAACCCTTGCTTCCTTGAAGGAAGCAAGGATTAAAAAAGCATGTCCCGGACTTTTAAGTAAGCCTAATGTGTATCTTAATAGATACACGCGGGTTTACTATCTGCTGTGTCACTCATGCAAGACATAGCAGTTCCTGGTTGTCAGCACGCACACAGCCATGACTGCCGAATGCGAGGGTCTCTCACTGCTCAATGTCCTTCCTTCTGATCCCATGCAAAAACGAGGGGCTCTCACTGCGCTAGCAGAGACAGCCAGTCGCTGACCAGACAGCTGCCTTCTTCCTATGGAAGCATGGCAGCTGTTGGTAAGAGGATAAACTGGCGTGTACTTTCAAAAGTACGATAGTTTATCCTAACACTAGGAACAACTAACATTTCACTTGTGCTTCTATATTAGAAGCACAAGTGAAATATAACGTTTAGTGTTCCTTTAAGAACAATTTGCAAGGAAGGGTAGCATTTTGAGTGCAACCCCTGCCACATGGAGAGATATGTTATAGGAACACAGCAAACATTGTCACAGAAAAAAATAATACCATATTACTCAAGGCTGTGTTTAAAGGAAGTGGTGTTTATACAAAAATGTAAATTTTATAATATTAACATTTAATTAAATCACATAACAGCCAAATGAAAGACCTTATAATAGATGAGAATGGAATCCCTGATTGATAAGAGCATTTGAAATATATTAAATATTCTAATAAATAGAATGTCTGTAAATTAGTGCAGGCGTAAACTACAAAATAGATATTTTTCTCCTGGTTCTGGCTGAATAATCCATTGTTTGGGTGCATAGAACACGCATCTGCCTTAAGTGCTGCTCTTTATAACTTGCAAAAAGTACTAAGCCTTAAAGTCTGTTGACCTTTGCGTTACTTCAATTGAATCAGCTGGAATGGAACCAATGCTGGATCGTCGTGTTGACAGTTCAGATACAGATATCTGACGGAGATCTCTACGTGATAATTTGACAGGAGTTACTCGCAGTTGGGTTATGGTGGGTACAATCTTGGACATTGGAGACAGCAGGGTTTGAGGTTTTGCACCAGCTGATTCCTCTATATCTGCATCATCTCCACTAGACAAGTGACTTCTAAATTGCCTGTTTAACTCTGAAGTCTTTTCATCAACTTCTGCACTTTGCTCCCGTCTGTAAGTGTTGTGTTGAAATCTGGAATTTGGCACATAGTTTAGGGTTTCTTTTGCCTTTTTATGTGGCTTGTTGTTTTCAAGTTGAGAGATTGACATGTGAAGTTTAGTTAAAGATGGACCTGTTTCATCTTCTCTTGGTAGTCCATGTTTAGCACTGTTACCTAAAAACGAAAGCATGTGAATAATGTTGAGGGAAAATAGGCTAAAAAATAGTGGAACATTTTTGTCCTTTTTTGTCAGATGTTATCAATAATACAAAGGGGACTCTGAATTAATTCTGAATCATTTATTATAGATATTTACATAATGTAACACACGGTTTATGTATCTAAAATTGCAACTGTACTTTACATATGATGTTTATTCATTAACCCCTTCAAAACAATATTTTTTTTTTTTGGTTTTGATGTTAGTTTGGGAGAAGAGACAATTGTTTTTTTGTTTTCCTTTTTTTTTCAGGGACACAGTGTATATCTCTCTTCTCCTCAAGATTAAAGTGTGTCAGAGAGAGGGAAGGATTTTGCCAGTTCAGTGTTAATTTTTTTGCATGTGATCACGGTGATTGTTTTTCACAGTGATCACAAGAATAAATGCAAAAACTAATGGTTGAAACTGGCATGCCTAACTCTTAATGCACCCACGATCAACCCACCCCATCCTCTTTTTGGGGGTGAATGGCTGTGGATTGTAATAAGCTCGTGGGCTTGACAAATCCTCTCTGCAGTTGTTGAGACAACTTGTGACTCATCGCTGTGACTGGCTTCCCAGAAATGCCACAGATCGCGATTTTTAAAGCAGCCTGTTCATGTATTGCATTGGGAACATGTACATGTATGGGCATTGTTGTGAAGGGGTAATGTCCACAAAATAGTGGGTGACAAACTCATAATGAAAGTGGTATATGAAATTAAGCTATATAATTGTTGTTGATTGCCATAATTGCTGTAGAGATTCCAACAGCTCTGCATCTGATGTTCATGAGTTCTACCAACGTGGACATTTTAAGAATACTTGTGCACATGTACACTAAACAGTGTTTTGCATCCAATAGTGCCATAGTGTTCCTGCTACCGATCTCCTTATGATCAGTGGCCAGGAACAAAACATGACGTTTTGGTGCTTGCGTCGTCTGGGACGCAAGCACCATGCGTCACAAAGGGGTTAAAAAGACACACCTATATAATTGGTTCACACCATTGCCTCCTTTGCAAATGAGTATTTGGAAGTAGTACTTACGTTTGCCAACGGCAGTATTTGATTCTCCTACCACCTCCTTCAGCTTTCTTTTAAATTCACGGCTAGTCTTCTTGTAGAAGAAAAGCTCTTTTTCTAGCTCCTCAATTTTTGCTTCATAGCCTCTGATATTTCCTGCCATAGCTGGGCTGTCATTATCTAAAATATAAATAAAGAATTCATTTAAGGGTTTTTTTACACTATAAATCACAGTAGTGTTGCATAAAGGGGAAAGATGTACTTATTATTACAATATGCTATTGCATCTCAGAAGCAGTTTTCTTATCCTTTTCAACACTTTCCTGCTGCAATAATCCCACCTTTAAAGTGCTGTAATAATAGCTGCATCTTCTGTTCATGCTCCTTTTGTTGCTGGGTCAGTTGTCGATCGTTTTGCAGAGTAAGATGCTCTAGTGAAGACTCCAATTCTCTTACTATATTCTCCAGCTCAGACACTTTCATGGACAATTCTTGTGACTCCAACTGCAGTTTACGCTCAGACTCCCGCAAACTCACAACCTACAAAGAAGCCAAAGTCCCAGTTTAAAAATGGAGGTGGTCACTGCTGTTTAACACTTACAACAATGGAGAATAATTGTATAATTCTGGACAAACTTTTAAAAACAGAAGAACCAGGGGCATTTCCCATTAAAACAATTGACAATAGAAAGCAAGAAAATAACTTTAGATCCACTAGATATGTTTCATCTTCATTGCTTAATGGTACGTAAATTGTTTTACTCGAAACTCAATAGACATTTATTTTTTTACTATACTGGATTTTATGGTTGATTTATACTTTGGTAAGCTGATTTTGTGGACCACTTGCTACAAGTTTTTTTCCCTGTATTTAATCAGTGTACAAGTGTAAACACATTAAACTTTTGGTTATTAGAGGAGTGAACACAGTAATGTGAAATGTCTAAATCCTCCAGCACTAAAGTTTGCAGAGAAAGTTGACAATAATATTATTCCTTTTTTGTGAGAACACGAAGCATAAGCTGACAAAAGATTTAAAAAAAATGTTATTAAGAGACAGACAAAAAACCACCCAAAACACAAACATATTTACATTTTCCAAGGCCCAGTGAAAAGGAAACAACCTTGTCTGTTAAAAAAGGTGAAAGCAGCATATATTTGTTCCATAATTACTCATATTAACTTTCTCTAACAATAATGCTTCAATTTAAATCCAGTTGGAATGAAAAAGAACATTAGAAGAGGGACTAAACCTTAAATATAAAATGTTGCAATATTATAAAAGTTTACCTAACACTTGTGCTGGAAGAAATAACTCGCCTCTGAACCAAGCATGTTCTGTGCTCCTTCTTCTGCTCCATTTTGTGTAACTTCTCTGAGGCTCTGACTTACCTCCTCTTCTCACAGTCTATGCCCTCCTACTTTACGGTAATTGTTCCTAACTGTTCGCATTTTTATTCTCCTTAGCAATCTAATTCACTGTCCCATTCACAAAACCTTTTTCAACCTCCAAGTTTACATGATTGGCATACAGACACCACAAGTACGACCAAATATTCCTCGACTGCTGAGTGAACTAGTAGCATCACAAAAAGATTTCTTCGAAGTCTTTGTTTATAGACAAAAACTTAGGGATGATTTGTGAATGGTACTTCCAAGAAGTATCATCATTCCAAAAACACAGAGCAAAGAGAAATAGACTTTCATTTTGGAACAGCAATAAAATGATTCCGACCTTGTTGAAGTATCTGACAAAGATAGATCTTGTCTCAGAAGGGGAAAGGGAACTGAATTTTTCTGTGATGTTGGCTTCGCTCTGTGTGAGTATCTGGGTGGAGTTTTTCACAGACTGCTGTCGGTTCTGAATACACTCATTCTTGTAATCAATGGCAGCCTCCAGCGCATCTATACCCTCTTCCAATTGGAACAGGATGTGTTCTTCCTGAGTAAAGAAGTAGGAGAAAATAATCAAAATAATAGTCAAGAAATAATAGTACCGTAATTCGTTTTTACATCCTGTAGCTCATTTACAAAGAATACTAAAAGGTGGATAAATAAAAGTAAATAAAGATAGTATTAATTACTAACCAGTGAATGGTGGTAAACTGACAATGTTCTTGTATTTTGACCTAGGTTTTAAAACTCTGATGTCAGAGTTTAATATAATATATGTATGTATATTTTTCTATGTCGCACATTTTTATTTGAAGCTTTACTGTATGTTTTAAGGTATTATTGATAAGCTTTGTTATTATAAAGCTTTAGCTGCCTATCCTATTATAGAAATTATACATTTTATGGATCTCTTGGCACAAACTGTTTTTAGGGGACTAATGCAAGTTGTAAAATCTGTGTTATACAGTCACTGTGGTGGCTCTGTTTACTGTTGTCGTCTAAGGCGCCGGGGTGCAGGATTGTACAGAACAAGCCATAGATCTTTAATTACCCATGATGGTGATCTAGCCCTATCACAATGAAGAATGAATATAATGGAAACGAATAAGCCAGAAACCATAGAGGAGTGGTTATAACAGGGCGTAATTCCAACACTTTGGTAGTACTAGTCTTTTATACATGAATATATGAATAGACAATAACCACAACTAAAATATAAAAGGATTGTATATAGCACTGCCCAGAAATTGAATGTCTCAAAGTTTTACAATGGAAAGAGCTATATACCTGCCCTATATCTGTACCCTTAAAAACAAATTTGAATATCAATATATTAATGTATTTGTTAGCTACTTACTATTGTAGATAGAAACTTGTTATGCTTTGATTTTTTTTATTGTGAAAGCTCCCACTATGCTTTGGTTGGATTTATAATGAGCAGGGCGTGCTTTATTGCATACTCCTGCAGCCCAGCATCATGCATCATTTTGTGCATGAGCCTCTTACTTTCGGACTACTGCAAAGGGCTGGCAACGACAGCATGCAATAATAACACTTTCACATTTGGAAGCATATAAACTGCTGACTCCTGTTTACTCCCTCTCAATGATGTCACTGAATTTCAAGGCCCCAGTAAAATTATATTCAATGTAAAATCGCAATTTGTTTTAACGTAAAATTATGTGCACTTGACGTGTTAAAGAACAACTAAAGTTTGTTTTCCTGTTTGTGTAACTACTATAAAAGCAAAAGTTAAAAATGTAGTCCCCTAATATGAGGATAAACTGGCATGTACTTTTGATAGTACATTCCAATTCATCTCAGCTGCCATCATTCTCTGTAATCCATGCAGTCTGGTCTGGTCAGTGACTGTTATTTTTCTATAAGATCAGCAGAGGGGTCATAATTTAGGTCCCCTCTGTTGGTTCCATGTAAAAATGATGGTCTCTCTCTGTGCATTAGAGAGAGAACCCTGTTCCGTGCGGACCCCAATTAGACGAGCGCCAGCCTCCAGGCACAGTCTCTTGGGTAGAGCCGAGAGTAAACCCATGTGTATCTAGAAATATACATGCTGGGTTTACTAGGTAGAAGGGGGATACTATTTTCCACTATGGAACCAATTTTTAAAAAAAGTTTAGCTGTCCTTTAAAAACCTGTGCAGCATACAGAAAATAAGTTAAGTGGAAGTAGCCCTTTAAGAAAACGGTGGCACTAAAGGAAGTAACAGAAAAAATACAGAGTTAAAAATGTGATAGAAGCATAGATTATTTTTAATCAATATGAATAAAAGATACGTTTTTACCCTGTAAATCTATTTGTATCAGGTTTTCATTACCTTCACCAAAGCTATTTGTATCTTCATAAGATTCCAATAAGTGTCCTCTCGCTACACATATGATCTCACAGAACAAAGAAAGACCATATAACGATAGTTTTACCTCCAGTGATAGCACTCTTCCATTTTTTAGCTTCTCGTCCAGGCTGTCTCTTCTCTGTAGAAGATGGTCTCTCTCCTTCTGCAACACTTTGATATCTTCAGACACTTTCCATTGTTCCTCAGTATCACCGCTCTGGAGTTTCTTGGTTTTATCACTCAGCTCATTCTCCAAAGTATTCAGACGAGTAGACAGTTTTAACATGTCACTGTTTAAAGCCTAGGAGGTTAACACAATATGCAGAGAGACATGAATATATGTGTCCTTTGGTGACTCCTGGTCCACACAGACAACAGTATCTTAGAATCTCCTAGTAAATATCATTATCAGTACACAGAGAGCATAATGACGAATACCTGGCTTGATCTCAGCTTTTTTATTTCTAGATGGCTTTTCTCCTGTAGAAGGGATTCCATCTTAACAATGCTATCTTCTCTTTTCTTTAAATCTTCTTCCAATTCACTCAGAGCTTGTCGTTCTTTCAAGACCTTCTCAACTTCTTCATCTAGCCACCTCTTTTGTTCTTCTAATTTCTGAGTTATGTAGAGCATAAAGAATATGCAGGTTAAGACTTGACAAAGGAAGTGCCAAATTAGCATGATAGTACAAAATGTTAGCAAACTATAGCTATTAACATCAGCCAACATCTGCCTTAACAATGTAAGGTAGACTAGCCTTTCATATTGGTTAACAGGAACATCCAAGGTGTATCTTCTGATGTAATGTTAACAGACACATGTATACTCACTATCTGGACCTGGTCTGGTATGCTAGTAGTACTCTTCCGTCTCCTGAAGGCTGCAATCTCCTGATTTTTTAGCTTCAGCATTTTCTGTTGCTGTTCAGTTTTGAGCTGGAGATCCTGTACACCAAGGTAAGTGAATCTATTATCTGTCAAACGTTAATGCCAGAGCTACACAAAACTGCTCACCTACAGCTCACGTGGTCACATTCAATGCATGTACTCAATGAATTAAAGGACAACTATGCTTATAATATACACTTGAGAATAACTAACCATCCTACTGAGGTTTGATTTACTCCTGATGAAGCTGTGACAGCTGTTCCAGCGAAACGCGTTGAGTTCGTGCAGTTATTTGTTTGTTTCCAGTGTATTCTCCAGCATTAGCCATTTCTTTCATCTACTGAATTGGACGTTTTACACCTTGGACTATATATACATGCGCATTTGAGACCCACAGCTTTTGGAAGTGGAATCCCGGTGGGGCCAAGGGTTGTGTCTATCTGGTCCTGTGTTCTTTTACTTTTTTGCAGATTAAACCAAGTTTTATACCCAGCCATTTGTGACAAGCTCCATCTATACTTCTGTTTGTGAGTGTAATACTTACCTATTCAGATTATTTTGGGTCTATACTGTATCACACTATTAGTGTTTTTGCATTTATATTTTAAGATTCAACTAGATACTGCGCCTTCCTGATTCCCCCCCCAAGTTTTATCTGCATATTTTGGCACTTGGGAGAGTGCAATACGGGGCTACGTTCAAGTTGCTCAGCAAGTATCAATGTAATTTTTTTTTTTATCTACTGAGGTTTGAACCAGCTTTGAGATAATGTTAACATAGTCCAGGTGTAAAGCAGGAATACAGCAGCAAGATGCTCATGTTTAGTGGAATGCATGTTATGAGTCAAAAATACATTCAAACTACTGAGTATGGAGAGACTTGATTAATAAGAAGGGTTAAGATCAAATATATATTTGTCACATTTTAGGAGGCTTAATGATTGTGTAGATCAGAGATTTAAAAATAGGCCCCTATTTGATACTTTCACGGTTATTATTAATTAAGCATTAGACCAATTTTCCTATTAACCTTTATGTTCTACCAATCCATCTCCCTCTTACCTTGATTTGCTGCTGGTCCTTCTGAATGGATAACTCTAATTTCCTCTTTTTCTCAGTCTCATCCTTCAGCTTTTTTTGGAGTTGGATCTGTTGCTGCCGCATGTGACCAATGTTTTGTTCTAGATCTGTCACACGCTTCTCATTGTGGACAGAGATTGAGGCCAGCTTCTTAGTGTCCTGCTGTTTCTTCTGAAGCACCTGGAGAACAAAATTAAGAACATAACACCTTAAATAAACAGAGTTGCATACAGCTTACCACATAACATCACTCCCATACAGGATAATACTATTTCTACTTTACTCTGTACAAACGTGGTTAAGCTCTTTGCAAAGAAACTAGAAAAATAATTATATGTTTTACACGCAAATAATTTGTACATTGTACACAACATAACATAAAATTAAACATTTTAATGACAAAAAGATAGTATTCTGCAGAATGTAGAGCTTCAATTGTTACTGGTATGGATGAATATGAGAGGAAGCTACCGATTGACTATACCTACCTAGGATGCACTCATTTTAATGCATCCCACCAAATAGTCATGGAATACTAATACAGTACTATCAAAGCACCGGAAAGTGATTATTACGTTTACTTGCAAAGCAAACAGACATTAAAGGGACAGTACAATATAATATAACAGACAACAGGTTGGTATCACCTAAACATAATTTTTACTGTTTATGTAGGGGAATATAAAATGATTGAAAATGATATATAATTTGTGCACAAAAAAAAAATTAAAAAAGTAATTTGTGTGTCTTCTTCCTCATTAGAAAATCATTTTACCCAATACCTGCACTTTTAGATTTGCTGCATCCATTTTCTTGCGGAAATCTCTCTGCAACTTTGCTTTTTGTGCAATGTCCCTCAGTTCTTTGTTCTCCACCACCTGCAGCGTCTTCTGTGCTTCTGCCAGATCTACTTTTGCCTGTTCTGCTTCTTGTTCCAGCTGTGATATCTTTTGAGAGTACTGCGAGTTTATTGACTGGGCATCAACACCTGAAACAGGCAGATAAAGCATTAAACTGTACAATATCCTCTTTGTGATGGGACTGCTTTGGCTATGTTGCACCGTTCAGGACAATGACTGGTTTAACATTTCTGTGGTGTTTGTGTTTAGCTGTAATTTTCCTTTTTCTCATTTACTAGTATAGTATATTTCAGGCGAAGAAGGGATTTCTTTAGATACAATCATTTTGATCATATCATTCACTATAAAAGAAAATTGGAAAAACCACACATCTACAAAAGAGATTGGGAGTACTCCATGTTTTTACAAAGTTTTTTTAAATTTTTACTTTTTTTTCACATTACAACGCAATAAGTACAACTAGTGCATTGCTTTTTTCTAACCATTTTTTCAGGGTGACACTGTAACCCTATGAACAACTTATAAATAAAATATTTTAAAATAATTCTGGCAGTCTGGGAGGTGCTTTGGGAACAGGGGCTACTGTTATTAGTCTCTCTCTCCCTGATAATTGCTGTGGGGGCAGGGAGAGACTAAACATGTCTAAGCCAGGCATAGGCTTAGGCAGCTAAACGCAACTGGCTGCTGTGATTACCAGATGTGACAGAGGTGGCCTCTGAAGACATGGCTGTCATGTCACTTACAGTCTGATCAAGGAATTCCTATTGAAGGGAGTATTTTCTCAGGACATGCCTGGCACGTCCAGTTTGGGGAAGCTGTTAATACAAAGCAAAGCAAAAGAAAAGAGTCTCTCAACCATAAAATTGGAAAAAATAATAATACAGAGGGAGGAACAGACAGAACAAATTCAGTGGTGGGTGGGGAGGCACTGTGAATGGTCTTCTAATGTTATAAATATTATTAACCATTGAATTGTAAGGAAAACATTGTATTTAACATATATTGGTTATGTACTGTAGTGGTGACAGCTTTTCATGGAGAATGAAGTGATCTCAATTAGCACCTGTCTACTTATTTTGTGTGAAACCCAGCATGTTTCAGTGTATAATCGGTGAAAGAGTGGCTCTCTTATAAATGTGATATATTTTATAAAATAATCAAATGTTACATTACTTGGTTATTGGCTACCAGAGTGTGGCTGACAGGCAGAACATCAAAAGATAAATAATTTTTTGTTCTAAAAAATAAATGGTACAGGCTTTTTATTCATTCTCAACATAAGCAGTTTGATCTACTGGCTCCATATAATCATGTACTTCTTTTGGCACACATGTATAAATACAGACCTCCTTTCTGAAGTACACTTCTGTGCACATGTTTTAGGCAGGTGTGAACAAAATATTTAATGTAGGAATGCTTTCTAAATCTATCAGTATTTGCTATGACCACCCTTTGCCTTTAAAACAGCATCCATCATTCTAGATACACTTCCATACAGCCAATTAAGAAACTCAGCAGGTTGGCTATTTTAAACATCTTGGAGAAATAACCACAGTTCTTAGTTGCTTCTCTCTCAAGTAATCCCTGATAGTCTCAATGTTGAGATCAGTACTTTGTGGGGGCCATACATCAGTTCTAAGACTCCTTTTAAGTTGGAGATATTTCTTAATTTTGGCTGTATGTTTGGAGTCATTGTCAAGGCTAAATTAGAAGCCTCTCCGATGGTATTGCATTATGGATATGTATCTGCCTGTACTTCTCAGCATTGAGACGACCATTCATTCTGACCAAATCCCGACTCCATTTGCAGAAATACAGCCCCAGACTTGCAGAGAACCTCCAACATGCTTCACTGTTGCCTGAAGACACCCATTCTTGTACTGTTCTCCAGCCCTTTGGCAAACAAACTGCCAAACATTTTAAATTGTGACTCATCAGTCCAAAGCACCTGCTGCTCCTGTGTTATCACGCATAGTTCAGTAACTTGGCCTTGTTTCCACATAAAAGGTATGACTTTTTGGTCGTAAATCTTCTAGGAAGACCGCTTTTAACCAGACTTCTCTGGACCATAGATGGGTGTACCAGGGTCCCAGTGTTTTGCGAAGGGAAGGAAGTGTGATGTGCCTTTCATCTGCTGCACAAAGTTTCCTTGGCCAATAGTCCTCAACATTCCCCGTTTCTCTGTGCTTCTTCAAAAGAGCTTGGGCAAAATACCTTGCGTCTTGTTGCTGTATTTATGACTTAAACGATCTACAGCAACCCAGTCTTACGCCTCCTACACAGCCATTTCTGATTCAGTTAATGATTGAGTTTCAACCTGGATATTAAACTGATGATCATTACCACCGGTTTGGTATAATTGCTTAATCATTCACCTGGCTTTGTGCAAATGTACCTAGAAGAACTGATACTCAAATATTGATCTGATTTATATTTTTCTTCTGTACACTCATTTTACATTTTGTTAATTGATAAAAATAATATATTAACAAGTATTTAAATGGAAATAATTCTTAGTTTACAGCATTTTTTCACACTTGACCAATATACGTTTGCACAGTATTGGATATTGAAAGCAAAGTATTATATGTATAATATACCTGAGATTTTACCCCCAATTCCTTCACAAGCTCTGGTATTTACCTTAGTATTGTACCTTACAAATATGGTTTAAAATTATATTGTAAGAATATGCAGTTACAACAAAATTCTGATATTTATTATTTTATAAACTCTAGCCCATTAAAACCTTCAGCACTAGAGACAGAACTCTGTGATGTCACTAAACTCTAGTGACATAATAATGCTGTTGCTGTAGAAAATCAGTTGGTCACTGAACAGCTCATCATTTGATCAAGAATGACCAAGTAAGAAACCTAACTTTAGATATATATATCAGCTTTGCATAGTAGTTCAAGAAACAACAATCTTGGTGCCAGGAATACATAAGTACTGGTTATTGTAAGCACCTGAATGATATCTGAAATGGAAGTTATGCTCTTAACACAGATTATTTACAACCAAAGATAAGGCTACAGCAAATCTTGAATACAAAAGGTATTTTTCTTCTGTACACTCATTTTACATTTTGTTAATTGATAAATAATATATTAACAAGTATTTAAATGGAAATAATTCTGCATCTGAAGGTAAGTGCAATAGGTGGAGAGTCCATCTATTGTATCATGTTTAACACTGAAAAACTTGAGAAAAAAGCAAACAGAAAAAAACTAGCTGTAAATTGCATTATGTTTTAATGTTTCTGTATTCAGTTGTAAGGATAGGTTAATGAGATAAACAAATAAAAAGACAGAAATAATGTCAAAAATTGGGGAGAAATAAATAGGTGGAAAATGGTGTCAATATTTTGATCCATTTTAATTTCTAATAAGGTAAACTATTACAAATATTATTAATGTTTGGCATCAGGTTTGAAAATTGATTTATATTTCATGAAAACTTAAAACTAGATAATAATTTTCTTATCTATTTGAGACAATTTTTTTTATTGCATTCAGCCTATCATAATATGGAGACTGTTGTGGGTGCTAGCTCATTGGGGAAAAAGGATAATAAAGAATAGGGTGACACAGATAAAATGTATCAAAAACGTTTTAATCTGTATAAAATATGTGATACTAATAAACATACAAAATAAACATATCCAAATGAATTAAGAACAGTGATATATATATACACAGCATATAAAAAAATAAAAAAGTTGTATCAATTCTTGACTACACCCACAGGGGCTTCTTCATGGGTAGGTATATATTTTGTAGTACTTTATACACTGATCTCAGTTGATAACACCTTGTGTAGAAGAATGAAGAGCTACAGGGAGATTAGTTCCCAAATTGAATTAGAGCTGTGGATACTCGTTCTTAGATTCCAGAGACAAGCGCAGGATGTTATCTTATCTCCTCCTTATGAACGGAAAGTGCTGTGTATGGTAGTGAGTTAAACAGCCTTCAGCTGTCAGATAGATGAGAGAGGTTGTGATGTGAGTACAGAAGTTGCTGGGGCTGTTACTATTCAGCCAGCTTGCTGGTGGTCCCACACTATATGTTTGCAAAGTATATTTTACCAAGGTGCTGTTTAGCCTCTAGCCTCAAGTGACGGTAAACCACGTCTGGGGTATTTGTTAATTCATTCTTATATGTTTATTTTGTATGTCTTTTTAGGATCACATATTTTATATAGATTAAAACGTTTTTGATACATTTTAACATTTTATCTGGTTCATCCTATTCTTTATTATACTTTTTTTTTTACTATGAGCTAGCGCCCACAACAGTCTCCATATAATACTTGTTATTCCTCCTTTGAACCATTTTGTGGAACAGTGTTCACTGCTGGTACCATACTATATTTTTCTCCTTTATACCTTTTCTTTCTACTATTTTTTCAGAAGCTGGCGCTAACTTATATTATATTGTATTCATGATGTTTGACAACATGAAATTTGACACAATAAAAGTAATAATAATTGTGACGTACAACCATTTCTGGTTCGTGGATTGCCACTCTGGGTTTACCAAGTGACTCTGTAGGCACTAAGGAAACTTACTAGAGTCCTCTAGTACTGGAAGGAAGACGGCATTACATATAAGAAGAGATTTAATCCTCTTATGCTTCTGTCCTCTATCCACACCTGTTCCAGTCTTCTGAGTAAACAGTAGCAGGGGTTAACATAACAGGTTACTTTGTCTCTGAAGAAACAGGTATCAGTGCACTTGCATTAATTATAGTTGACACTTCTGCTAAGAATCTTGTCCAAACTTTATTTGTGAGTTGAGTGTGTCTTGCATTAAGTAACAGAGGCCAGGATCTGTTGTGCTACTCTGATCATCCGGTCCCACAATCCACCCATGCAAGAAGCATAAGGTGGATTGAAAATCCATATACATCCATTAGTGCTCAGGAAGTAAGCACTAATGTTCTTCATATGTAAGTCCTTGCATGCCCCAACAAAGTTTGTAGTTGCTTAGCAGGTCCTCTATTAGCAAAGAATATTTGCAGAGCATTGCTAAAACTGGAGGTATCCATTGACTTAAGTACTTCAATGTGTATAGCACGAATATTCAGACAAGTGAACAGATCAGTCTATCTTTTATTATTGGCTTGCCCACCTCTCATTCTGCATGTGGTAACTAACCATAGCCCAAAGACATTGAGGCCTACATAAGTAAAAGACAGTTCTGTATGTGTCTGCTGTTCTTGATGTTTTCTCACATTTAACACACTTGTAAAGTACAGCAGTACAGTGCGTTGTTTTATCTCCTTCCATGTATTGTTGGGTATCTGCTCCATATTTCTTTTTCATCTGTTCCATATTCCTTTTTCATCTGCTCCGTGTTCCTTTTTCATCTTCCCGGGTGGTTCCTTTTAGTCCATATATAGCTACTGTGGGTGATGGACTGTTGCCACAGACATGCATTCTCATTCTTATACCCTATAATGTATATTTGTTTGCGATACCACAGAAATCTGAGGTAGTTCCTGTCATGCTCTGACGGTAAAACAATGGAACATCTGCTGTATGTCTCACATTATTCCTACTTGTTCTTTTCTGAATGGACTCAATACTCTTAATAGACTGTTAGTGAGGTTAGGTCCAGAATGTTGTTGAGTGACACACCCCTTTATACTGTGAGCTTGAGTCAACCACCACTTGATTTGACCTGGTTTACGTGGATGATGCACACACCTAGAGATGGAAGACACCAGTATTCTTCATCTTCCTTAAGTGGTGGAGGTGGTTTGGCTTGGTTATTTTTGAATATTTTGTGCATAAATGCCACAAAGTGTTCCTTCGTTTTTGAATTTTTCTTTAGCGTGTGCTGGAAGGAAGCATGTCTAGTTCGTTTTTGAGCTTTGTTGTAATGTAGTCTTTGTCTTGGACTATGGAAGAGGAGCTACCCAACTGTTTGCATCATCTTTGCAAAATTCCTTGTCCATTACCTTGAGGATTTCCTTATCTTCAATAGGAGGAGCTAGGTTATTATCGTGCGTTGTAGACTGGAACACGCTACTTCATCACAAAAAGGAGAAAAGTGTGTAGTCTAGTTAAACTTAACTGGTATCATTTAACATTTCATACAGGTCAGGTTTCTCTTTTACATAAGACAAACATCCACTCCTTAGCAATTCTTGAAAGAATTTATCTTGCATGGTTGGTATTCCTTTGCCAAGAGAGCCTCTTCAACTACCTAGTCAAGGTTAAGTCTCTGGGCCTCGGGGGTATTTTGAGGTTCATTGCACTGCTGGCGCACCTTGTGTATCCTCAATATGTATCTACCAAGTAGAAGCAATATTTGGGCATTCTTGTCTAGAGCGGGTATGAGGTTAACTATGCATTTCACGTGGGAATGACATCGTGCGGCAGCTTGTCCCCATTGTTTGGTCATTCATTACATTCAGTACATGTGGGCAGCGGTAACTGCAATAGAACATACCATGTAACCATTAGCTCTTCTTCCCATTGCCTCAGTCAGACAAGCGCATGTACCAAGGGTGTAAGGTCAAGCAATCCCCTTTATGTTGCACACGTTAAAGAATTAAGTTCTTTCTAGTGATTGATTGCTTTGTTTATCCAGTATAGCATACATTCTAATTGCTTTCTCAGGCTGGTCCTTAAGATATACTTTGACAAGACTTATTTTAGAGCAGGATCTTTCACTTAAATCTTCTCCACAGACGTTTGTACAGTTGGAAGCAACAAAAGACTTATGATTCTGAATGAAGATCTGACACATGTCTATTGCTTTCACACTCTGAGCATTTAATAGTGCCTTTACAGTCCTTAAAGTAATCATCTGTAGAAGCACCCATAGCAAATTCCATCTTTCTTAAGAAGCTCTTTGTGTCCTTGTAAAAGGTTTTTCCCTAAAAGCATGGCATTTCTTGAGAGGATAAGGGTCCTTGTGTAATGTAAACCGTTTGAGTTCTCAAACTTCTCACCTTGTACCTTCTGACTAGAGGTACATGCAGTTTTTTTTTGGACTCTTATCCTTGAATCTATGTACCTTGTAGCTGTGTTTTCCTATTTTGAATGAGCTTTAGCAGGAACATTGGGTATGCTGAATGAGAAGCTTGGGTCATTCCTTGTTCTTGCTTGTCCCACCTGAACAAACATGCTGTAAAAAGGGGAAAATACATCTTGGTCTCCTGTTTTTATCTTAAACCCTGAATTGACCTTGAAGAGGGTGGGGTAACTTTGTCACTTAGCTTAGTTATGGTAGAGACGGATCTGCTTTAGCTACTTCCAATTCCAACAGAAGATTACTTAAATCCTGTATTTTGTGTTTGTCTTTGCTGGAGAGCTTTGGAAAGTTCTGTACTTTCTTCAAGAGGGCATTCACAATAGCCTCCAGGCTACCAATCCAGCTGAAGTTGATCATTTGGTGTGAAGGTATTAACAGAGTAATACAGATTGAGGTTTGCAGGATAGTATGGATTTGCCAATGCAGCTAATCCAGCTGAAGCCAGTGGCGGATCCAGGGGGTGGGGGCAACGGGGCAATTGTCCCCCCGAGAAGAGAAAAAAATAAAAAAAACAGACGCTTAAAAAAAACAAAAACAAAAACACAATTGCAGGCAGAGACAGAGGTGAGAAGGGATCGGAAGATCCCCCTCACCTTCTCTGCCTGCCTGCCAGGCTGCACGGGGAGCCGAACAGGCAGCACAGAGAAACCTCCATGCTTCCTGTTCGTCGTCTTGCAGTCTGACACGGAAATGCCGACAGGTCACGTGACCGGCGCGCTGACATCATACGCGCGCCGGGTCACGTGACCTGTCAGCACAACCGCCGGGAAGCCGCACAGGCTGCCTGCCACTAGCCACCAGGGAAAGGTAAGTGCTGGGGAGATGGGGGGCACATTGGCTGGGGCTTAGTAAATGGCAAATAACACTGGCATACTGGGCAAATTTACTGGGGCATATTAAATGGCAAATAACACTGGCATATTACTGGGCAAATTGGCTGGGGAACATTAAATGCAAAATAACACTGGTATATTACTGGGCAAATGAGCTGGGGCATATTAAATGGCAAATAACACTGGCATATTATTGGGCAAATTGGCTGGGGAACATTAAATGCAAAATAATACTGGCATATTACTGGGCAAATTAGCAGGGGCATATTAAATGGCGAATAACACTGGCATATTACTGGGAAAATTGGCCGGGGCATATTAAATGGCAAATAACACTAGCATATTACTGGGAACATTAGCTGGGGCATATTAAATGGTAAATAACACTAGCTTATTACTGGGCAAATTGGCTGGGGCATATTAAATGGCAAATAACACTGGCATATTATTGGGCAAATTAGCAGGGGCATATTAAATGGAAAATAACACGAATATTATTGGGCAAATTGGCTGGGGCATATTAAATGGCAAATAACACTGGAATATTATTGGGCAAATTGGCTGGGGCATATTAAATGGCAACTAACACTGGCATATTATTGGGCAAATTGGCTGGGGCATATTAAATGGCAACTAACACTGGCATATTATTGGGCAAATTGGCTGGGGCATATTAAATGGCAACTAACACTGGCATATTATTGGGCAAATTGGCTGGTGCATTTTAATGGCAAATAATACAGGCATATTATTGGGCAAATTGGCTGGGGCATTTTAATGGCAAATAACATTGCAATGTGTATGTAATGGGGTGATGGAGGCATGTAAATGGGGTGATGGGGCATGTCCTTGGTGTGCAACATGGGTTATGGGTCATGTCGTGGGTGTGCATCGTGGGTGGGGGGGGGGGGGTGCCCACATTTTGTCTGCCTAGGGCAGCACAAAACCAAGATACACCACTGGGGGGGAGAGGAGAGAACACTGATGGGGGGGGGGCAGAGGAGAGAACACTGATGGGAGGGGAGAGAGAAGATAACACTGATGGGAGGGGAGAGAGAAGAGAACACTGATGGGGGAGAGAGAGGAGAGAACACGTATGGGGGAGAAGAGAGAACACTGAAAGGAGGAGAAGAGAGAACACTGACAGTGGGGGAGAGAGGAGAGGACACATACATGTTTAGAGGGACAAAGAGACAGTCATAGGAGGTAGAGAATAGAGAGAGACATGGGAAGGGAAGTGGAGACAGACAGACATGGGAAGGGAGAGGAGAGAGACATAAATGGGAAGGGAGAAGAGAGAGACATAAATGGGATGGTAGAGGAGAGATAGACAGACATGCGATGGGAGAGGAGAGACAGAGAGATGGGAAATGAGAGGAGAGACAGACGGACATGGGAAAGAAGAGGATACATAGAGGGACATGGGAAGGAAGAGGAGAGAAATGGACATGGAAGGAAGAGAGACAGAGGGACACGGGGAGTGAGAGGAGTGCGACAGACATGGGAAGGGAGAGGAGCGTGACAGAAGGACATGAGAGAGAGGATAAGACAGACGGACATGGGAGAGAGGATAAGACAGACGGACATGGGAGAGAGGAAAAGACAGACGGACATGTGCCCCTCCCGAGATCAGACTCTGGATCCGCCCCTGGCTGAAGCATATGCTTATTACTGGAAGTGACATTGTTGGAACCCAGCCTTTAGAAAGTACTTGCTCATTCTCAGAAAATAATGTATTGTATATATTTATAACTGTGCTGTCATGCTGCAGAGTATTGATTTATTTTTTCATCTTCAGATGAGTAGTAGAGGCTGTTACTTTGGTTGAGAATGTAGGCACTGGTTCTCTTAGTTGGGTCCTCTGATGCCTCATCACTAATAAGGCACTCTAGGCCTTCTTCACTGTGGGTTGCTTAAGTATCTTTAATTTTGTCATTGCAGAGTGGTTCTAGTCTTGCTTCCACCTCTGACATCTTTGTTCTTAGGGCTGCCTAATTTTCTGCACATGCTTTATGAATAGCTGAGCTTATATGAGGAGGAGATGGTGCTTGTAGGTTTGATAGAACTCATATTATGATTTGTCTTCTAGCTGGTAAGCCATCCTATTTTCAGCTTCTGCAACACATCCTTCCAGGTTAATCTCAGTGAACTGGGTTTGAACTTGCACAGTTTCCTCCACATTATTTTTTTGACAGGAGAGCCAAATATTTACTAGTCTTTCCAATTTCCCATGATTTGTATTCTGTTTTGTTTTTTTTAAATCTGTTCTGCATTGTTAGGAGTTTCCTTGCTAAAATATACACCTTGTCTCTGTTTGCTTCAGTGACATATACCTGATCATACATTGTGTGGTACTTGATTTCTGAGCCTGTTCACAGGATGCAGTGTGGTTAGGGTTGCCACCCAGCTGGTATTTTACAGGCAGGCTGGTAAAAAAAATTGGCTTCATGCCAATGCTAAGTCTATGGAGGTACCAGCAAGGCCAGTATTTTTTTGTAGAAAAGGTGGCAACCCTAAGTGTGGTGCTCTCTGGTAGTATATGTCTTTATGTGATTAGGTACTCCAGTGCAGATATACAAGAGACAGGATTAGTGAACTGTCTCAGCTGTATGATCTCTAAACAGACCAGAGTCCTTGAGACCCCATTGAGCTGAGCTGTATAAACCTCACAGTGGATTTGCTTTGACTATTCTGTTTTGGGCTACTGTGTGACAAGATGGCTGCTCTCTGATGCATGAGGGAAGATTACACCAACTTACAGTTGGTACACTCTGAAGGTAGCTGAGCTCAAAGAACACCACACGGGGAAATGGATCCTTTATGCAGTCCTTTATCATCAGGTGCAGGCATAAACAGATCTGGATGTCCTGGAAGGGTCCTGTTAATTCAAAGAATATATCCTTTGCACAGCTAGTTGAAGCTCAGTAAACTGCCAAATGAGAACTCTAAAATGGAGTTTGCCCATGTGACCAGAACAGTGGGTGGGAACAGGAAGCAATATGCACAGGCAACTAGCCCTTTAAGACATTAAGGGAAATACATATAACTGTAAGTTACAACAGCAAGGAAATAATGAGAAAGGTATGAACATGAAAAGGCCAGGCTCTTGCTTTAACACTAAGGCAACATTGGACCAACAGCTTAAGAATGATGCTTAAGATATTAGAGTTAGTAAAATGCATCAAGTGCGTTCCTCTTTTTCCCCACTTTATCATTCAATACATTTAATTATTTACCTTTTTTCATAAGTTTGGCGTGCCGCAATTTTTTAATATGAAGAATAACCAAAGAGCAGGGGTTAAAAAGAAATGTATAGTTGTAGACTATACAGGGGGAATCGAGAAGGATGTTCACAAAAGTGGCATCCTGTGCTACACCAGTGGGCCGGTTGGTCACACATCTGCCTGAGGTACACCACTCCTGTTTAGTCCCAAGAATCCAAGCCTGGGCTTCAGCACAGTCTTCATAATAATCCATGTAGTCCCCGTCTAGATCTGACAGCCAGCATGGACCTCTGGTTGTGTAACCATAAAAGAAATGCAGGGCGAAGGTAATTTTAAATGTTCTGTTCGAAGGGTCACCCAAAGTTTGAGGAGTTTGGCTGTTCTCCTCCCTTTGATTGGTCTGCCTCAGGTGTCACTCAGTAGCTGAAAGGTTTGAAGCAAGTGGCTGGAGAAATGCAGTCGGATGCCGGCGTGGGTTACTTCTCTCGGCGCTCCAGCCGAACATAGGATACAAAACACAGGAGAGCTGCTCCCAATCGCGACAGAGGAGTCCCAGACGCCGGCAAGGAACACCAGAACCAGGTAAGTGTCCAATTAAAATGAAGTTTATTAAATACAAAATAATTCCAAAAAATGGTTAAGAGCTGGGTATGATGTGAGGATCACCCGGTGAGGGAATGATCTATGAGAAGCCTACACGTGTCGCGCCTAGCCTGGCACTTCGTCAAGGGCTTAAATACTCACTCAGTAGCTACCATAAAAGAACAATGAGGGTGCGCACTCTGTTGAGGAGGTGCCTGACCAGGGATCTCTACCTTGATCCCCAAATGATCAAAAGTAATAATACGCAGTAGCCGGCACTCACAGTGATAGGATTTATTCCAAACAAAAGCAATGTTTCAACCCAACAGGATCTTTATCAAGCTCAAAAAAAATCCTGTTGGATTGAAACGTTGCTGCGGCATGTTCAAAGCCTTTAGAAATGCAAGTCCATCCTCTGGATTTTTGCACTAAAAGGGGCATGTTATGTTTCAGCACCATTAGAGATTGAGGCTAAATCCACATGTATGTCCAAGTTTCTGTCAGGGGTCCCAAAGATCTTCTCCAGTCAATAATAGATGTGGCAAGTCCTCAAAGATCTGGAGAAATTGACCATCCATAGCCAGCTGTTTATTCAACAGCGAATAAATAAATTACTTTGTCACTTGTGGATCTGAATTTGGGAATAGTATCCTTTGGGGCCTCCAGCACCTTTCAGACCAGAATGTGGTCAGCAACCCTAGCACTAACCCTAGTCATTCTGTAACCCTAACGGTTAATTAAGATCTAGGATTAGTTTGGGCTAGTAACAGCAACAGAGGATCTGACACTTTTGGTGCCCATCCAATATGGCACCAGCGATCGCTCCATGGAATTTTGGGGTTGCCCGATAGCAACACCCGCTAAGAATAAGCAGCATCCATTGATTTCTGCCTATGCGGGATTCACAGCAGGACATCATGTACGTCAGCTGTCTCTAAGTGCCATGGCTAGCAGAGATTTACCGTAAGAATATATATAATGACTTCTAGTGCAGAACCTGACCTAACAAGGGAAGCAGACAAACATAGGGAGGGGTCATGGTGACATGCTCACTGCTGCTGCCAATAGAAGGGAGATGTTTTATGAGAGTGTTTATGCCAACATCGTCCGCAATTTAATCAAGTAATATATTATAAATTAACATTAAAGCACTTTAAAATAACACATTTAAACACAAATTACAGCCTATCATTATAACACAAACAAGGCCAAGTTGACTCTTTTGGGAATCAAGCCTGCAAAATTGGGGATGGAACAGGCTCTGAAGTTGGAGTAGCCCTTCCTTAGAGGTGGAATACCTTAATGCAGTAAAAATATTTCATGAAGCCCTGATATACACATAAGCAAATCTTGAGGTTTAAAAAAACTAGCTCTGCGGATTTATGGGAAAAGTAGATTTTCACTGCGTGCAAATGGTCAGAGAGTCACAAGATATTGGCAGCGTTTACTTGATCTTAATAAAACAATAAAATGTGTATGAATCCATCAACCCAGTCTGGCACAAAACAAACTTACCAGTCTTCATTAATTCTTTAATAAGTTCCTCTTTCATTTTGATATTGATTGTCAGCTCCCTCATTTTCTGCTTTGCGTCTGCCAGCCGAAGTTCCGAATTTTTTAATTTCTTTATATTCAGCACTTGACTTTCTTGAAGTGACACAATGGCCATATCTGATGCAAGATAAAATTGAAAAGCACTGAGTCTCAAATAAATACAAAGAAGAAAAAGAAGGTGTTTTATTACAGCAATACAAAACTGATTTTATGGTATAAATAAAGCTGTGGCTTCCATTATATCTGGGGGGGGGGGGGGGGGGGATACCCCATGTCTGTCGTCAATTGACTAACTTGTTAGGGAGGGACTATTTCATTTACCTATTTGGAATTCTGTTTCCCATGGATCTCTGCCAAAGCTTAGTCCCGACTCTATCTGCAGCTGAATTGGCTAAGACGCTGACTCCCTGTGCCTATCTGCCCCCTGGAACAATGCCCTGCAAGCCGCAGAGGAAGAGTATACTCCTCCATCTGATTCACCTGGTACTGTCACGTGAGTGCTTCCCTTCCCATCTCCCTAGCAAGATAATTTAACACTGTGAAACAGCCTTCTCAGACCTGTTCCCTCCTTCACTGATGGAGATTTAGTGGACTAAAATCTCCTGGCGATTTGGTTGACTAAAACTAAACTTAAACTAAAACAATTCAGATGACTAAAATACGATTAAACTATGACTAAAACTAAATTAAAAAAATAGTCAAAATTAGCACTGCTGTCTATATAGTTTATAAAATCAAATATTTGTCCTGAGTTTACAAATACCAATGTTTCCATGTTTTTCTGTTCTTTTTTTGCAATTTATAGAGAAATAACGATTAATAGTGTTTTTGTTTCCTAACCATTTCTTCTACAGTGATCTTTTGATCCCAAACCTAACTTTAACCCTAACCATAAATCAGGAGTAATTTCTTATCACTTCTGACACTTTTGCCTCTTACAGGCAGCCTGAACTCCCCTTCCTCATCAAGAAAAAAAGGTGATGTCATTCGCATGTGTGAGCCAACCACAAGGTCTCTCAGAGATGTATAGGCATTGAGAATGATACAGATTTACACAATGTACTGCACATGTTTACCTTTATGTGTAGATAATGCTTTAACCAGTATTTTTGCTGAGAGAAACTCTGGGTAATTTTGAGAGCTTATTTATTTGGCATGAATAGTGAGTTTACACTTACCTGAACTGTTTTCATGAGTATATAAATCTTCAATGTGTGAGAGAGCTTTGTGGGCTGGATTTGTATCACTGTTTATGTCAGCACTCTGTGGAGCGTGATTGCGTGTCCATGTTCGATTGATGGAACGCCTAAAAGAAAAACAAAACAGTAGGGATACTGTTTAATGTAGCAAAGTTATGAAGCACTCATAATGAGGAAGGATTAGTTTTGGGGACAAAAATGTGAATATTAAATTTTTTTAATTTCTCTTATTTTAAATTGTGTTTGTCTCCTGTTCTAGTTAGCAATTTTCATCCCTAAATGTTAACACTATGTGCCCTCCCATATTGGACATCACCACAAGCACAGATCAGAGCAGGCAGCTCAAAAGGCTTCCATTATTGCTCTTCTTATTGGATTTCATGTAAGGTGTGCAGGGGAGATCTGCACTATTTCTGACACCATTTAAGGAATGTCTTCCCCACTGTGAGAACGCCAGCCCTGCTCACCTCCTGCTGCCATGTGTTCTCCTGGTAAATAGAAACTGTGTATGTATACTGTTTATAGATTTGGGTGCATGCAGAAAGCCCAGCAATGCAGGGGCCCTCTGCAGTGTTATTTTTTTTATGGGACAAGATTAAGAAACACAATAAAAATACTAGATTTTTTTTTTAGTTTCCCTTTACATTGTGCTAAATGGAGTTATGCTATGTGAAACAACACCTTTAAAGTTCACTACTGAATTGTAAATATATTTACTTAAATGGGGATTTCTTTCTATTCCCATTAATTTGTTTATCTTCTTCATCACTCTCGTCTGAGAACTTTTCATGCAAAACTTCATCCTTTTCTTCTATTAAATCCAAGAGCATCTGACTACGTGTCCGAAATGCTGCCACCACTCTCTCCAAGGAGTATGAAGGAGGGCTGGTTTGCACCTAAGGAACAAATTGTAAAAAAAAAAAAAAACCTTTTAGTTCTTTACACTAGGAAAGAGCCACTGATAAAAACTGTAACACAAACATAATTTGTAAGTAAAACTGTATTTATTGGAACTTGAATGGTTACGTTTTTTTTTACAGCTGCAGCCAAAGTTTGAAAAAAATTGTTAAAAAAATAAATAAAAAAAAACATGTTGGAGATATGCGACTTATGTTTAGTGTAGCATAGTTAGAGGAGTGCTGTCCAACGTTTTAATGTGGTGGGCCACATACCATGCAGATGTTTTATAAATGTGTGTAATTTCCTAACTTGAATTACTTTAATAAATAAATGGATCACCAATAACATAAATGTGCCTTTGGTTTACTATACCCAGCACCTCTGTTTGTTTGAATTTTAGTCCATTTTTGTAATGAGGTAAATTACATTTTCTGTCACCAATCGTTACACTGCTGAAAGCACCTCCATTTTCTTCTGTGCAGAAAACATCAGGTTCAGTTTCGGCTTCACATTACTCAATAACTCAATCAGAACTTGAAAGTGGCCAGCTGCTCTTAGAAATCATCAAGAATATGAATATCTGGGTTACCTGGAAATTTGGAACATTTCCATTTACTCAGTCATTAATGTTATTTTACTCAAGCAATGGAAATTAGATGAAATGGAGGAAATGTATTACTTTTGGAGATTTGGTCACATATATGACCATATTATGCTAAGCCCACCACTACGTCAAAGTACTCCAATATTTGTGGGTCCTAACACTAAATACTGTTGCTTATGGGGCTTAATCTCTTTATATGTATTACTTACAAGGGACCATAAGGCCTTCTTATTGTATAATACAGAGACACTCCTGCAATTTATAGGTCTGGACACCACTTAATGGAGCACCTGTGATGGGGAGGGGTGCTAAACCAGAGGCCTGGTCATAGCCTCTACTATACAAACAAATCCAAAAGGAATGCACTCCCCTAAACTAGCATATATTATAAGGGGTGCTGCTTAAGTAGCTTTAATGAAACCTATAGCTTTAAGAGTTTTTCTCCTACCTGCTTTGAGGTGAGTGCGCTGATCTTTGGATTTTGTATAAATATTTGGTCTCAGCAGCACTCCGTATAATATATGCTAGTTTAGGTGAGTGCATTCCTTTTGGATTTGTTTGTGTGTATATATATACACACATACATACATACATACATATATATATATATATATATATATACACACACATACATACATACATACAATCAATATATATATATATATATATATATATATATATATATATATATATATACACACATACACACACACACACACACTTAACAAACTGTAACAGTGACCTGTCAATACCTTTCTTGGTTCTGCATGTGTGGCGGGCTCCATAAAACTTGATGACATAATCTGAGAATGGTAATTGAGGGGAACACTGTAAGGCCTTTTAGGCATTATAGCATGCTCTTCTTCTTCTTCTCTACCATCTTTGGAAGACTGATTATGTTGCTTTTTTTGTAACTGCTTTTTCAGATTATCAATTATAAGTTGTTGTTCCACGAGTTGTTCAGTCTAAAAAGAAAAAAGGGATAGAAATGAATAATTGTTTCATTGGATTTAATTTAAAGGTGCTGTTCCAAATATACTTTTTTTGCACGTTTAAGTACTTATATTAATGTGTACTACTCTTGCATGTTTGTCAAATTATCTTATTCTTGATTTGTTTTTTTAAAAAAAATTCTGTAGTCTGCAGAACTGTTCCCCCTCTTTGATTTTCTCCTGGGATAACATATTTTGTCACTCAAACTCCCTCTGCCCCTGTATGCCTTCTCATATTTGATATCACCACAAGAACAGCACCAAGCAGTAGGCTGCATGTCCTAAAAACCTACCCATGCTCCAACAGACAAGGTAGTTACTGCTGTAGCTTATGAAGGGAGTCTTGTGAAAGAAGTGCATGGGAGGCACTGCTGCCATTTAGAAGAAATATCAAAGCTCACTCCCCCATTGTGCCAACATCTGCTCTGTTCAGCTCCTGCTGCCATGTGCTCTCCCCTGTAGGTAGTAACTGTATGTATATTTGTGTGTTTATGCATGTGGGTGCATGAAGTCATCCCAGAATTACAGGGTTAAACAGACCCTCTGCAGTGCTATTCTCCCACTTGCTACATGCACATAGTCTACTGCCAACCGAGCATTGGAGTACTCTGCCCCTCATTAATCTAAATGGTTTAAACTAGCTATTGTTTGGGGCAATCAAAGCTAGCAAAGACAAGCTAATAGCAAAGTAGTATAGGGGCCTTTTCACTTCCAATATGTGTTCAGCAACATCTCCTGAGTACAGTAATACCACTCATGCATAGGTTTGTCTGGTTGAAGGGCACATTTGGGATGTGAGCATTTCAGTTTTCCAACTTAAAATATGAACATGCCATCACCCTGTGTCCTTTTCCTATTTGGACATTTTTGAAGTTGGCCAATTCAGTTTATCCACATCAAACCATATATTTTTGAAAAGTAGTAATTTTTTAGTCTTGGTTTTTATACACGCTGCTTTTTGACTGTGATTTAGGAGAGCCTGTTATATGTTACTATATGTTACAGACCACCTGAGTATAACTATGCCCCCCATAGGTTTGCCAGGAGTTTTTGGAAGATGTAGTACCAATTTTCTTGCTCATGTTCTTTTGCTCATGTTGGTTGGACTCTTCAGTCTCTGGGATTCTTACATTCACCCACTGCCAGTCTTATTCTTGTTATGACTTCTTCTTTCCACACCCCATGGATACCATTTATTTCAATTCCATGTATTCAGTACCTTTAATATCTATTCCTAAAACCAACTCCTAAAACCCAAACTGAACTAGACATTTGGAGGAAGGGCAGGTTAACTAATCTAAAGTATTTAAAAATAAAAATGGAGCAAAGTGGAAAATGTTTTTATGAAGTAAGGCAAAGTGGAGGAAAATTAAACATTGGCAACAGTGTGGTACAGCTTTAAGAAGGTACTGATGCAGAGTTGAGTTAGTGTCCGTTCTTTGCCCCCCATGTTAAAAATACATTATAAAAGGAAGGGATTTGAAAGGCTGGGCACAACCCGTTTGAGCGTAAGTCTGCACATGCACAATACATATTTTTTTCTGGTATCACAGACACTTGAAAAAGATAGTGAGCTCAGGTTTGCAGTGCTGAATCCCTCTATCCTGCCAAGCTCTACCTCTGTCTCGAAAATCAGGACAATGGTAGAGCTCGGTGGGACAGAAGGAATTTTTTTTGTTTGGGGACGGAACAGAATTGGCTGGTGGACCGTATTCAGCCCGTGGGTTGTAATTTGCTGTTCCCTGACTTAAGCATCAGATGTGATCAGTGATTGATCACATTCAACATTTTTCTGTGATGTGCCTGGCAAGTCCAATGTCGCTCAGGCGTTAAAAGTTACGGGATAGCATCTTTATTGGCATAGACGATGCAGCCTCTTTATTGGCAATTGCTAGATGCCTCAATATGTGATGGCTCTCTAGACGATGGATGCCTCAATAACGTGGCTGCATCAACTGCCAATATCAAAGCAGACTAGCAGCAGCTGCTGATCGATGGAAGTGATCATTGATTGCTTCCAATACTCGTTCCACAGCTGGATGAGCCAGGCAGATCCAATGTCGGCACCAGCTTAAATGGAGATTGCGTATATATAGTTGCTATAGATGTGTACCTGCAGTTTCTTGATGTGCTCTCTCTCTTCTGTATATTTTTGATACTCTTGGTTTTCTTCCAGTAGTGATTGTATTTGCTGGTGTAATGCTTTCAATTCCATCTCCTTTGCAGCAAACACTTCTTCGTCTGTTGCCAGGGCTTCCTTCAATCAACAGGTATATCAGTATTGATTATTTTAGTAGGCAATTCACATGGGCATTAAGCTGCAGTGCATGGTCACCAAAATTATTAAAAACATTCTGAAGACACTTATTATCGAGGATGTCAAATGTACTAGAGTAGCTCTGAAAAAAATGTTATTGATCTGAACACCAGCAATGCAGGCTACAATTAACATCTGCTAAAAGAAACTCTGCAAATACAGCAGACTCTTAAATATCTTGGTGATACAGTCTTGTAACTTGCTGTAAATATAAACCTAATAGCCAATGAAGAAGCCTCAGTAATAACTCTTAATTTCACCTTTTGACATTTCAAGTTATATTCACAAGTAATCATAGGCAAGATTATAGAGAGCATACGAGTAGGATTCTTGAAACAAAGCTATAAAAAAAAAAAGCATATATACACAAAAGATAGACATCTATATGAACTGAGCTTTGATCACTGATTTTAAAGTATTTTTTGGGTGAGTGTACATTGACAGCAAATAAAAAGAAAATACAATGTAGTGTAATTTAAAACATCATGAAACAAAAGGGGAGTGTTTAAGGATAATTATAAGTTTGTGCTTCAGAATTATAGCCTCAACGTGTGTTACCAGCACTGATCTCAAAACTGCAATTGTGTTCCGTTTCTTACCCGTATCTAGTTACATACAGTGTTAAATGAACAAAAGGGAATCAACACAGAAAAGGAGGATGAAAAACTACACAACACGAGAACATAGTCTAAAATTAGAGGGGCAAAAGTTTAAAAGTAATATCAGGTATTACTGAGAGGGCAGTGGATGTATGGCATAGCCTTCCAGTGGACGTGGTAGAGGTAAGCACAGTAAAGGAGTTTAAGAATATGTGGGATAGGCATGAGACTATCCTAGATATAAGATTAAGCTAATGACTGATAAAAAGGCATTTAGAAAATTGGGCATCCGAGATGGGCCAAATGGTTCTCATCTGCCGACACATTGTATGTTTAAACTGACATTTATAATAACTTATTTTCCAGCTGTCTAAAAAATCCCACTGAATGCTTTGTGTCTCCAAATGAAACAATGTAAAGAGTTAAAAAACAAAAGAAACTAATGAACATTCACTTTTCTAAAATGGATTTTGAGGATAAAAGCTTTTTCGTGAATAACATGAATTGAGTAGGTATTGGTGACTGTATAACAGCAGCAGCAAAGAACAATAGACAAAGAAGCGGTTGCTTAGAGACCACTCTATAGACAATAACTGGCCTTTTTCCAGAATGAAAACCCATCAGTGCTCAAGTGCTGGACTGGAAGAGCAACAGGTCAGACAACTGTACAAGGACAGATATTTCTACCAGCTAGAACAGTAGCCTTAACAACTAAGCCTATTTCCTAGGTACCATGTGTAACAGAAGTTTACACTACACTACTTCACATATCAGAGTGCTGCTGAGTGTCTGTCTTCCTCACTAGTTATTAGATAGACTCTCCGCATGATCTATAGTTCTTTCTTTGTTTCATGATGACATTGCACTCAACAGAATATATCAGATTTAATGTGAGCTTGTCAGTAAGTGTGATGAAGACAAAGTCCTTTTCAGATGAGCAATACAATTAATGCATTAATAGCAGAGTTGGAAAAATAGCCAAGTTAGCTAAGTTTACCAAGTCAGTTACCATATTTGCTTGACTATAAGTTGAATGATTATACGGCAACACCCAAACTTTGGTTCTCTCTTATGAGGAGATTCACAAGGTGACCTCGATGGTCACTTCTTCAGAGCTCTGGAAAAATCTGGCATCATATTTGAGCAATGTATTAATGTCTTTTAAAATGTATTAATGTTTTGTTTTGTTTTTTAAATAGTTTTTCAGGTCTTTTAATAAATCTATAGTCTTCTACACTGTGGGTTATAGGTGCCCTAGCAGGGATGGCTAACCTTTAACTCCAGCTGTTAAGCACTAGATTGAGATTAAAGCATTAAATATAGTTGGGAATACCTGGCATTTCCGGAGTTCCCTTTTCAGCTGTAAGATAGTGATGTGATGTGGTTCTTCTCTGCTAGCACTGACGGTTGGGTCTTTTCCTGTTACAGCTGCCAATTCACTTTTCATACCCTCAGTCATATTGAGCCAACTCTGGAACTTATTCTTAAGGGGTTGTGTAAGGACAGATACATCCTTCAGATCACTGAACAGCTCCGAAGCCTCCTCAGTACAATGTCGATAGTTAAAGCATTCCAGTTGAACATTTGCAATCTGCTCTTCCAGAGAGCGAATCTTGTCTTTATCTTGGCTCCATTCTTGAGACACTTGACAGGTTCGACTCACCCTGTTGCTCTGCTGATTTTGCAAGGCTTCCCGCAGAGCCTTGATCTCTAGTTCCATTTCATCAATTCTGTCCCAGTCAGGGTTGTAGTTTACTATTGGTTTGTTCTTAATATTTCTGGCTCGGTTGGCATACTTAAGGGAATTCAAGGACTCATCAAAGTCAGAAGATGAAGGGCTAATACATGTAATCATGACTGTTTTGGCATTTCCTCCTAAAGAGTCTTTGAGAATGCGAGTGATTTTAGCATCCCTATAAGGTATATGTGCACTTTTTCTTTTGGGATCCCCCAGGGCACTTATTACATTCCCCAAGGCCAATAATCCACTGTTGATCTGGATGGACTCTTTAAATCTTTCCCCAGTGTTTCCAGTTTTAGTCACTCTTTCAGACCCTGCTAAATCAACAAAGTGAAACTTAGAGGTGATCATCTGAATTGACTTTGTACAGTCATTGTCACTGTTTTGAGCCGTTTGCTGGCATATGTTAATCGTAAATATAGCATGCGATCGGCTGGAGTGCTCATTCATTTGAGTGGTGCTTGTATGACGGGCAGCACTACCAGCTTCTAGTAGACTGATGACTTCATCGGCACTTTCCACTTGGCATTCCTTGGCACCAACAATAACTTAAAAGATCAAAAGAAAGAAAGAAAGATCAAAAGAAAGCAGTTAGCGAATTCTTCAAAACAAAAGAATAAACCTGCAAAACTGTATAAGGAAATGGGGCAATACACTTAGCATATTAAAACAAGCATTATAGATAGTTGAATGCACACCTGTGTTTCCCTTTTCATCCTCTCTAATGTGGATATCTTTCACATTGGTCTCCAGTTCCAACAAGTCACGCAATTCCTCTTTATATACCTCTATGTAGGACACTTTAATGGTGAATTCTACATTGTGATGTTCCGATATGCTCTGAAAAAGCTCTTGGATGGTACGTGGAATGATACCTTTTTCTTCGTCTGCTACAGAAGCTGAAAATAGAAATAAAATAGTTTTTAGAAATAACCATTCATGTGCTGATGTTGTTCCCAGAGGAACTTTGGGACTCAGTATAGAGCAGGGCTCGACAAACGCCAGGCGCCAGGTCGACCAGAAAATTAGACCTGGCGCCTGGGTGCAGTCAGCCTCATGGTCCCCTCGCCGCTGCCATCTGATTTTTAAAAAAAAATTCGGAGCGCGAGGGGGTAAAGTCTGTGCAAATGGCACAGACTGCAAGCTCCGCCCCCTCGCGCAACGCGTGTCTGAGTGCCGGGTGTCGTCACGTGACATCCTGGCACTCAGCAGGCCGATGAAAGAAGACATACTGCAGCACGAATGTCCCCCTCCCCTGCAATGAGGTAAAGCAGCAGGGATGGGGGACATGTTAAGAAACCAAGAAAAGACTGTGTAAGGTGGGTGTGTGTTTGTATATATTGTAAAGTAGGTGTGTGTGAGGTGTTTGGATATATGTGTATATGTAAAGTAGGTGTGTGTGAGGTGTTTGGATATATGGAAGGCATGGCCTGAAGTTGTGGGAGGGGCTTGGTTCCCCTTCTTAAAGGGGCATCAACCCTTCCCTCGTTACCTGTTGGGTCTGGCGAATTGTCCCACCCACCACACCACTTTTATAAACATTCTATAAGGTAGGCCCTCTTTTTTCAGGCCTACTTCCTCGTCAGTTCCGGCACACCACAACTGACATTTCCATTCTATGTTTGTCATATGTCAATTATACTACGGCTTATGCCATGACCACAAATGTGTATATGTAAAGTAGGTGTGTGTGAGGTGTTTGGATATATGTGTATATGTAAAGTAGGTGTGTGTGAGGTGTTTGGATATATGGGCATATGGAAAGTAGGTGTGTGTTAGGTGTTTGTATATATGTGTATGTAAAGTAGGTGTGTGTGAGGTGTTTGGATATTTGTGTATATGTAAAGTAGGTGTGTTTGTATATATGTGAAGTAGGCGTGTGTGTTTATGAATTTCGTTTATGTTTGCGTGATTGTCTGGCTCCTAAAAAATTTGTCTGGCTCCTAAAATCAAATGAAATTTGTCAAGCCCTGGTATAGAGTGTTACAGTAAAAGACAGATGATTTTTATGATGTATGCACCGCAGTCCTGGTCTATCACCTTGTGAGATTAACCAATTTAATGCTAAGCTATTGTTGCAACACTATGTCACATATGTGTTTCAGCAAACTGTAATGTAACCAAAGATAGGGTAAGAAATGGAACCTAGAGGATCTAAAGAATTGGAAACACTGAGGTGATAACATATGGTTTGACTTTAAAGCAGAAAAAAACACAATCAGCAGATGTTGTTGGGCTAAGCTTTTTGCAGATGGTTCCAGTCTGCATTGTTAAGCCTAACAAAAGAGGGGGATCAAATGCCATTAAGGATTTTGAAAAGAAGCAGTAGAAATATTTCAAGGGACAGTGCTACCTACAATGTCCACAAACTTTAGATCTGTTACTTTTTCTGTACTTTACATAATGCAGCACATGATTATCTTTTGACAGGGATGAGTAGCAGTCCAGGGTGGATTATAATCAATCATTTCATCAAAAAAAATTAAAAAGCATTTTGGATTTTTTTTTAGTCAGTTTTATTTTCAAAATTTAAATACGATTTTAATGAAATGCTTTTAGAGGAAAGGATAGTTGCCCACCTCTAAAGATAGCTGCCCACCCGTCCATGATGTCGACAACCTGGCCTTGTGCCACAACAGGCGGATTGGCATGTCAGTTTGGTGAACCTATGGCACATGTGCCACAGGTTCACCATCGCTGCTATATAATGTTAGTGGTTTATTTAATAAAACCTTTTTAGTAGTTCTCCAAATAGGAGTAATTAACCTATTGAACTGAAACCAGTTCTGATAAAGCGGTTTTGCTAATCTAACTGGTTATTCTAAATATGAAATCTTCATTTGGCTGCAAATATTAAAGATTATAACTACCAGCAAGAAGACGTCTATAAATTGGAAAATCATGATTTAAATTTATTTAAACCCACGGACGTTCCACTGAGCTGAAACATTTTGCCTTCATTTAAACTGTGACAGTTATGATATTGATAAGCTATACTACTGTATTTGGCTCTATTTATGCTAGTCAGTCTCTGTAGTTTGAATATTTATTGTATTGAGTGACTTTAAGAAATAATAAAGATTTATATTTTTGTATTCATCAGAGTATGCTATAAAACTTTTTGTTACCAACTGTGTCGATTTTGGCACAGGGACACTGTGCTAGTTTTGCATACACCCTGGGTGATATTTGCTGCTTATGTTTAACTTATGAGTGCTCTCCTGTATCAATACCCATCTCCTGCCTTTCCTGGCAGAGATGGGACAGGGTTTCTGCTGAAGTAAGAAAGCCTTGGCCAGCATATAGGGTGATCCATCCTGGTTCTACAGCAACTAACTGATATAGTGCACTAGTAGATTAAATTATACCCAAAAAGGACCACAAAAGGACAGAGCCATATCCTGATAGACCTTGGCTCCCTTACTAAAAAAAAGACACTGGGATAGCAGATACTGATGTACAATAAAAAATAAAGAAAAATGTAAAGGTTGGTGGAGAATAGATTTGGGGGAGATTATCTAGCCCTTAAGCACCTCTTGATTTTGCAGGAGATGGCGCTCTATATTGGTGATACAGCGATAGCCCTAGTATTTGTATGAACCTTTACAGTCCACATAATCTCAACCAGGGGCGGGCTGGGCCGGGGGGCAGGGTGGCAATTGCCCCCCAGGCCGCCCTAAGCTATGTAAAACACGGCCGCAGTGTTTTAAAAAAAAACGCGCTTGCAGGCAGAGACTGAGAAGGGATCGGAAGATCCCCTCTCACCTCCGCTCTGCCTGCAAAGCTGCACGGGGAGCCGAACAGGCAGCACAGAGAAACCTCCGTGCTGCCTGTTCGGCTCCCCGTGCAGTGTGCCGACACGGAAGTGCCGACAGTCACGTGATCGGCGCTCTGACGTCAGACGCGCGCCGATCACGTGACCTGTCGGCACAACCGCCGGGAGGCCGAACAGGCAGCATGGAGGGACCATGCTGCCTGCCTGCCAGGGAAGTCCTCCTGCCACTAGCCACCAGGGAAGTCCTGCCACTAGCCACCAGGGAAAAAGGTAAGGGGGGGGGGGGGGGGGGGCAAAAAACACTGGCATATTATTGGGCAAATTGGCTGGGGCATATTACATGGCAAATAAGACTGGCATATTATTGGGCAAATTGGCTGGGGCATATTACATGGCAAATAAGACTGGCATATTATTGGGCAAATTGGCTGGGGAATATTACATGGCAAATAAGACTGGCATATTATTGGGCAAATTGGCTGGGGCATATTACATGGCAAATAAGACTGGCATATTATTGGGCAAATTGGCTGGGGCATATTACATGGCAAATAAGACTAGAATATTATTGGGCAAATTGGCTGGGGCATATTACATGGCAAATAAGACTGGCATATTATTGGGCAAATTGGCTGGGGAATATTACATGGCAAATAAGACTGGCTTATTATTGGGCAAATTGGCTGGGGCATATTACATGACAAATAACACTGGCATATTATTGGGCAAATTGGCTGGGGCATATTACATGGCAAATAACACTGGCATATTATTGGGCAAATTGGCTGGGGCATATTACATGGCAAATAACACTTGCAGATTATTGGGCAAATTGGCTGGGGCATATTACATGGCAAATAAGACTAGAATATTATTGGGCAAATTGGCTGGGGCATATTACATGGCAAATAAGACTGGCATATTATTGGGCAAATTGGCTGGGGAATATTACATGGCAAATAAGACTGGCATATTATTGGGCAAATTGGCTGGGGAATATTAAATGGCAGAATAACACTGGCATATTATTGGACAAATCGTCTGGGGAATATTAAATGGCAGAATAAGACTGGCATATTATTGGGCAAAATGGCTGGGGAATATTAAATGGCAATTAACACTGGCATATTGGGCAAATTAGCAGGGGAATATTAAATTGCAGATAACCTTGGAATATTATTGGGCAAATTTACTGAGTCATATTAAATTGCAGAATAACACTGGCATATTATGGGACAAATTGGCTGGGGAATATTAATGGCAAATAATATTGGAAATGTGTATGTAATGGGGTGATGGAGGCATGTAAATGTGGCGATGGGGCATGTCCTGGTGTGGAACGTGGGTTATGGGTCATGTCGTAGGTGTGCAACGTGGGTAGGGGGGGGTGCCCAAATTTTGGGATATTGGGTGTCTAAATCCTGGCATATTGAGGGGCATAATCCTGGCATATTGAGGGGAAAATCCTGGCATATTGAGGGGGCATCATCTTGGCATATTGAGGGGAAAATCCTGGCATATTGGGTGTCTAAATCCTGGCATATTGAGGGGCATAATCCTGGCATATTGAGGGGCATAATCCTGGCATATTTAGGGGAAAATCCTGGCATATTGAGGGGGCATCATCTTGGCATATTGAGGAGAAAATCCTGGCATATTGAGGGGCATAATCCTGGCATATTGAGGGGCATAATCCTGGCATATTGAGGGGCATAATCCTGGCATACTGAGGGGCATAATCCTGGCATTTTGTAAGGAAAAATTCTAGCATATTAAATGGAAAATCCTGGCATATTGTGGGGGAAAATCCTGGCAATATTTGTTATAAAACAAGGAAAAGATGGCCGTGGATGGGGAGGCGATTCGATGGTGCAATGGGCCACTTGACTGGATTTGCCCCCCAGGCCTAAGGCTGCCAGCCCTCCCCTGATCTCAACCCAATGCTCACATTCACTATACATCAAAACATTATGAACTGTAGCTTACCAACATGTCCTCCTCCAATAGTGTAGGTCTTGCCAGAACCAGTCTGTCCATAGGCAAAAACGGTGGCATTGTATCCTTCAATCAGCGACACCAGAAGTGGTTTAATGCATGAAATGTAAACATCATCCTGGGCAGAATTCTTGCCAAACACAAAGTCAAAGGTGAAGACCCGGTCTTTACCGATAATAATCTGTTGTGTGTTGGGCACGAGCCTTACACAAACCTGATGGTTATGGAGAATTTCTCTGGAGAGGAGAGGACGAACTCTCACTGCCACTTTCACTGGAGTTTCTTCCATTGTGCTCATTTCAACTTCACAATTCTAAGATGACAAGTTCGTTCTGCTTTTTAACAATCCATTACATTTTCTGAAACAGATTAAATGAGCAAGTATGAGTCACCTAAATATATCCAATGTGAAGATTATAAAATCACAAAGTAACAGATGAACAAATACAAACAATTGTTACAAACATGTTGTTTTCTAATCCAATTCATAACATGCTAATTTGTTTACTTTTACATAACTATGATGACAAGTCAGCATCAGTGCTGCATTATGTGTTACCAAATCTAAAATTTCATCCATTCAATAATTTAAATACCAGCTAACATATATTAACCACTTAAGTGTTTAAGGGTTAAATGTGTCCACATGCTGCCCCCAAGTTACCAAACCATTTTTTTTCTCATGTTAAAAAAAATACATATTATTTGATTACTCTACAGCAGCACATGAGAACAAAATTGTATTTTTACTGTTCATTTTTATGTTATTTTTGTGTTGTTGTGTAGTTCTTTTCAGTGTCTAGTTTGTGGGAAATATGAAGAATTTAGGAAGTATCTAGTGCAAAATATATAAATATATATGCTATGTATTGTTGCAAAATTCCAAACTTAAATGTGTATGTCCCCAAATTATGCATGGGGGTATCTGTGTACTAGGGAAAGTGGCTTAAAAATCCAAATATTCATAAAAATAAATAAATTTTATATATATATATATATATATATATATATATATATATATATATATATATATATAAACACTGCAAACTGTGAGGTAGATGCCTTACGAGTAAACCAAATATCACAGTAAAAAAAAAAATATATATATATATAAATTTTATAATTTTGTATTATAAAAGTGCTATGGGGTTACATTTCAAAACATCCATTTAAGCTTTATGCAAAACCTATACCTGATTTAAAACTAGAGGGATTTGGATGACCATGACAAACACTATGAAAATATTATGAAAGCTAAGTATAAGCATTACATGATCACTTCATCATGTTCGTACACATTTGTTCACAAGTAAAAAAATATATATATATATAATACATAAGCAGCTTAACACAAATATGTCAGAAGACTATACTGCTAGCTACATGTAAGCCATGAAATACAAACGCACACAGTACATACAGGACAGGCTTAGGTGGTATATACCGATCTGCTGCAGCCTCTACCTTACTTTACTCGCTTTGGCCGCCACTGTTATTCTCCGGTTGATGACGTAGCTTTCTTGTTTTCTCCCGTTGCTATAGCAACTGAATAGAACGTTAATAGACGCCCGCCTTAGCTCCTAGTCAACGGATACCAGTAGAGTTCAAAAAGGTTCGTCAGAGAGAGTTAAAGCGCTCCTTGTGGCCAAACTATAAGAACATTTAGACACCGTGTGAACGCTTAAGGATGGACGTTATCGTTGAAACATTCCCAATATGCACTTATTTTAATTTAAACTATAATTTTAGTAGACTGTTTTTAGTCTACTAAAAACAAACATTTAAGCAAAACCAACATTCCCTATTGAATTCTGTACAGTTAGCTATGCCGTCCTATAACGCTCTAATTCACTGCTGTCTAACAGTCCAGCTGTTGTCACTGAATTTTCCATAATGCTTAACCAGCCATGTTGCTAGCAGACAAACCAATGTGTAGTTCCCTTGCAGTGTTTGGATATAGAGTTCCGGGTTTTTTACTTCTACAAACAACAGTGGCATATTAATGGACAAATTGGCTGTTGCATATTAAAGGGCAAAATAGCTTTGGCATATTAATGGGCAAACTAACAGCAGCATATTAATGGACAAACTGTGGCATATTTTAATGGCCAAATAGATGTGTCATATGTTAATGGCAAAGTGAGTGTGGCATGTTTTTTTTTTTTTTTATAATATATTATTTTATTCTGTTTTCCTCATTATACAAAAAAGACTCATACGAAAGACAACATAGACGTATAATATACAGCAGATTACAATGCCGTTGTTTTCATAGACAGACAAATATGTAGGAAAGATTGTGCATACAATAACTTTAGAGTTCTATAAATTCGCTCTATTGTTGGTCGAGTCCAGCGAGGTACTTATGGCCCAGTGATTAGATAATGGTAAAATGTAATATTCAGGTCAACACAGTGTAAATAAAATGATATTAATAACGGGGGGGCGTGTCCTGACTGGCGACCGAGCTGGACGTGTTGTAGAGGAGCTCCTCAGAGGCCTACGGGGCTAAACTGGTTTCAGACGGCATTACTTACGATACAGCACTGACAATAACCGTACAGAATGTCTCAACATCGACATTCGAGAAAACAAGAAAAACTGATTAAGTTTATGACTCCAAAAGGGAATAAAAAAACAAATTCTCTCACCGAGCCTGGATTCCAAGATGGCGTCTGTGAGAGTCTGGAACACGAGGAGGCATTCGATGGCGAGGACGCTACCTCTCTGGCATCAACTCCAGGTGCGATTACTGGAGAAGAAATTAAAGTGATGCTTACCACGCTCCGAACGCAGATCAAGGGAGACATTTCTGACCTCACAACAGAGTTTGCAAGGGAAATGAGAGAACTGGGAGATAGAACCACCAGAATGGAAACTAAAATGGACGACCTTGTGGACCACCATAATGACCTGTCCGACTCCCACAAAGATCTCAAAGTGGAAATCCATAGCTTGAGAGAAAAAGTATGGGACCTTGAAGACCGCTCCCGCCGCAACAACCTCAGGTTAAGAGGTATTCCCGAGGAGGTACAGCCAGCCTACCTAGCGGACTGGGTTCAAGGATTATTTTCCACACTCCTTCCAGATATCACCGGAACGGACACCTTGATAGATCGAATTCACCGACTACCGAAACCCAAAAACATACCCCCGGAGACACCAAGGGACGTTATACTAAGACTCCATTTCTATCACTTCAAGGAGGCTGTGATGAGAGTTGGAAGAGAGCTACAACCTTTACCTGCTCCTTACGACAAGATCCAGATATTTGCGGACCTTTCTCAACACACACTACAACAGCGCAGAAGTTTTCAAGCCGTAACATCAGCCCTTCGTGCGGCAAATATTAAATATAAATGGGGATTCCCCGTGAAGATTTTAGTCTCCCGACAAGGTTCCACCACGGTGTTCCGATCCCCAGAGGAAGGAGTTAAATACCTGCAGCTGTGGGAGATCCCATCGCAAAGTACAGAAGATCGTGACAGAGGAAAGAGACAACGTCTAACCAGGGACTGGACATCGGTCCCAGAACATCGTGGACCTAGACGCCCAACGGAAACAGCCTAAAGAAACCATTGATTTTGCAAGTCGTACCAAAGCCCAAAAAGACGAGACTCTTTACCTAAAAGGAAGGTTCAGAGCTACGACACGAACAGATCTCGCCTGACATCCATATTTCCTGCAAAAATGCGACAATCCTGACTATCCCAAAGTGATAAAATAGACAGTGACAATGAAGATTTGGGAAACATCCGATTCCACCGAGTGATGAGTATGGTCGATAATCCCTATATTTCATGCAAATAATTTTACAATATAATCGGAGGTGTTTAAATATGGGACTATGTGAATTAACAAACGATATGTATGAGGATCACCGTATGCAACAGCATCCTAACACAGCTGTAGAAGTAAAAGATTTCTGACATAAAGATCAAGGCCAGAGGCAGCGGATATTAAGGTCTACACACCATACATAGAGAGCAGAGCAGGGATATGAGTATTACAAATGTATAGTTCAGGCAAAAATGTTGAGTAGCCAAGTTTGATGGTTTACCTTTTGTTTTTTCTTCTTTTGTGTTTCTCACAAACTAGTTGTAAATTGTAAGTGTCTGTATTTGGTCCTTTCAGACCAGACCAGGTTATGATTAATCAGTTCCCCAGGAGGCCGCTAGACCTTTTCTACGCACTAAGTTGGTTTGCAGAGATTGGAAAACTCTCTGCATACTACGGATAACCCCTATTCATCTGGAGATGTGTCTAGTGCATCACTGTATTGCAAAATTGCGTGTTGAATGTATAGATGCACTGGGAATGTTTATTAGGTCACAAAATGACCTTCCTGATGGGCATACCTACATATTGTTGCTACTCCATTTTCCTTTAATCCTGTTTCTATTTTCTTTTCTTTTTTCTATTATTAGTTTTAATTCTGTATCTTTTTCTGTATGTCTATATCATACTAGCTACTGGGCCAATTTTCCAAATAAAGATGCAACCAGGTCTATAATGGAAGAAGCCAAGGACAACTTCCTGGTAGGACCTAGAAAACAAAGTGGGGGTGAGTACATCGTGATGGGTGAATGCGCCGCTGGTAGTATTGCTTGGAAGCCTATAGTTCCCTTAGATTGGAGATAATGTCAATTAAAATAATGTCTATTAACACCAAAGGGCTAAACACACCCAACAAACGTAGATTATTATTCAAAGAAGCAAGAAATAAAAAGGTACAGATAATATGCGCCCAGGAGACACATTTCGCGACTGACAAAATCCCCAAAATGTCCACAGCACAATACACAGAGGTATTTCATGCTACAATGGCAAAGAAAAAATGCGGAGTATCCACTTGGTTCCACAACTCACTTTCTTTCCAATTAACAAATATTATTAGGGACAAGAAAGGTAGATACCTCATTATAGAGGCCACCATTAACGGATCATCTTATATAATTGCCAACATATATGCCCCTAATTCTGACTCAATCACTTTTATTAAAAAAGTTATTAACCGACTTGATGTATCCCCAAATACAGCGATTATTGTATGTGGAGACCTAAATACAATAGCTGACCAAGCCCTTGACACCTCTGCTACACCAACAGGAAAATATCTTTGCACACTGAAATCACAAAGCCGAGCATTTCAACAAGTGTTGACAGAAAATAGACTGTATGACGCTTGGAGAATCACTAATGGGTGTTCCAGAGATTACACATTTTATTCACAGGTCCACTCGACCTACTCCCGAATTGATCATTTTCTAATAGACAAATCTACTCTACAGCGGGTAACTAAATGTGAAATAGGGACGATTCAATGGTCCGACCATGCCCCGATATGTCTCACGATTTCTGTGTCATCACAATACAAAGGTATGGGCTCTTGGCGCCTTAATGACAGTCTACTCTCCAACCCAATTACTAAACAAAAAGTACAGAAAGCGCTGGAGGAATACTTCCAACTCAATGACTTACCCGATATGTCAGTAGAGGTTGTGTGGGAGGCCCATAAGTCGGTTATTAGAGGACATCTAATAGCAATAGCATCATACGAGAAAAAAAAAAGAGATCTAGAATTAAAAAAGTTGATGTCCGAGCTTCGGACCTTAGAAGCAAACAACAAGACCAAACATACCACACAGGGGAGGTCTCAAATTGTAGCAATAAAACAGGCCATTTCAAAAATACAACTACACCAAACCCAACTGCAGCTCCAGAGACTTAAGCAAACCTTTTACACACAAGGGAATAAAGCGAGCAGGCTTTTATCTAAAAGATTAAGAAAAATAGAGGCCAAACGGGCTATACCATATATAATCTCACAGCAAGGGGTCAAGACACAGAATCCAGCAGACATACCAGAGGTCTTCGCCTCTTATTACTCATCCCTTTATAATTTAAATATAGATCAGCACACACCACAACCGGGGGCTAAGATAATAGATGATTTCCTGGCAAAGATGGAGTTACCAAAATTGGGGACTCTAGCTTTGCCAGGCCTCACAGCACCGATAACGGAGGAAGAATTAGCAAAAGCAATCAAAGCGCTCCCTAAGCACAAGGCCCCTGGTCCAGACGGCTTCTCTAATCAATACTATACAACGTTCCAAGAATATTTGATCCCATTTCTTTCCCGTACGCTTAATTCTTGTAAACTAAAAGGCGAGTTTCCGCCTTCTATGTTACTAGCCCATATTACCACATTACCCAAGCCAGGAAAACCCCCGACGCATTGCCCCAATTACCGACCCATATCACTTTTAAATGTGGATGTGAAATTATATGCCAAAATACTAGCCAATAGAATTCAGTCTCTACTGCCTAGTCTTTTGCACTATGACCAGGTAGGCTTTGTGCATGGACGCCAAGGCACTGACAACACCCGTAAAATAATTGATACAATTTCAATAATCAAAGACCGTAAGATTCCTAGTTTAATTTTGGCCATTGACGCCGAAAAGGCGTTTGACCGCCTCCATTGGCTTTACTTAAGAAAAGTTTTGACCAAATTTGGATTTCCCCCAGAGTACATACAGGCGATCTTTGCCCTTTACTCTGCACCATCGGCGAAGGTCACGTATGCAGGATTCCAATCAAAGTCGTTCCCAATTACAAACGGATCCAGGCAGGGATGTCCATTATCCCCACTTTTATACGTATTAGCCTTAGAGCCATTAGCAGCTCTGATTAGGAACCACCCTTTGATCTCAGGTATACCATACATGCTAGACCGTGAAATTAAACTGGGGCTATTCGCGGACGATATTATATTTTCCTTATCCCACCCTCAACGCACACTTCCACATCTCCTAGAAGTTATGGATGAGTTCAGTAAAGTATCATACCACAAAGTCAATGTGTCCAAGACACAGGCCTTACCGATAGGGGTGACCCCGAATACCTTACAATCTCTTCAAACTACATATTTATTCGAATGGAGATTAGATAATATAACATACCTAGGGGTACGTATCACAAAAAATCCGGCCCATCTCATAAAACATAATCTTCTTACAACATGGAACACACTAAAACAAGACTTAATGGAGTGGTCGACTTTACTCCTCACATGGCTAGGAAGAATAGCGGCGATAAAAATGACTATTATGCCAAAACTACTTTACATATTTAGGGCCTTACCAATAGCGATACCCAAGTCCGTTCTAAAAACTATACAATCGGACATATGTAAATTCATTCATGCCCACAAGCCCACTAGGATTGCCAACAAGTGGCTGATAGAGCCCCCGGGAAGGGGAGGACTGGGTATTCCCTCTATAGAAAAATACTACCAAGCGGCGCGTATGGCCCAAGCACTAATGTCTCATTGCGCACCAGGTGAAATAGCATGGGTGGATGTGGAGGACTCGATCTGCCATCCCCATAGATTAATTGATGTTTTATGGACACAACATTGGAAACCATTTTCCTGTGGGATACCCAGTATCGACGTCTCGTTAAAAATTTGGAGACAGTATGCGTTAATAATTCCTGAAATGGCTAAACTTTCAATAGCCACCCCTATTTCAAGTCTAGAAAGACTAGTTACTGATCTACATATGAAGACGTGGCAACTTAAGGGTATTATTAATCTTGGCAACCTTTACACCCAACATAAGTTGAGTCCTATTTCTGACCTTAAAGCCCAATATGGTATAAGCGATAAAGATTGGTTAAAATATCTCCTGGTTCAACAAGTTTTAGCACAAACCCCTCATATGCTTTCAATCCCAGGACAAATCCCGCACAAACTTATTTTTACATGCGGTAAGATGCCCTGTGTAAAGAAAGGCCTCTCTATATGTTACCAAGCACTGCAAGTACCCACTATGTTTGGATCTCTTCCTTATGCTCAGGCCTGGGAGAGAGAGTTGGGTACCCAACTATCTCCTACGGAATGGAAACAGGCATTTGATTTCCCACGCAAGATTTCACATAATGCAAATCATGCGGAACTTGTGAAGAAAATATTATTTAGATGGTACTATGTCCCAGCCAGATTGGCAAAAATGTACGAAGGATTTTCAAATTTATGTTGGAGAGGTTGTAATAGACCAGGGACAATGTTACATATATGGTGGGAATGCCCGAAACTCAAAGTATATTGGGCTAATGTGTACATGTTAATAGACAATTTACTAAAGAAGAAAATAGATAAGTCCCCATTACTGGCACTATTACATGTATTTCCCCAACGTATTACTAAGCCGAAGAGGATGATTTTAGGACAGATATTGCTAGCTAGTAAAACATTATTGAGTAGGAATTGGAAAAGTACTACAGTCCCTACTAGAGAGGAACTATGCAATCTAACTGAGTATAATATACAAATGGAAAAAATGCATTACATAGTGAATGACAAAATGACTCAATATTATGAGATTCTTGAGACCTGGGAAGATTGTTTGATTGATCATTAGAACCAATATCTATAATAGAATAAGAAATATGAAGTAGACAACACCTAGATACTTCAATACTTAACTTTCTTTCTTGTATTTTAATTTCCCTTCTATTTCTCTTTTCCCTATATTATTTGAGTTTTATTATTTCTTATGTATAAACCCATTTCTGTTATTTATGTTATATTATGAATATATATTATCATAAGATTTTATTGTTCTTTATTGATGACCCACTTCAGTGTATCATGTGAAATTCCAATAAAGTTTTAAAAACCAAAAAAAAAAAAAAAAAAAAAAAAAAATGATATTAATAACAAAGAAAAAAGAATAAAAATGGTAACAATAATAGATATATATATGGTTTCTTAATATATAGTGTCTAAATTGATTGCTATATTTTCCCCGGCTTACTATGAGTAGTATATTTGGCATTAGATTTTAATTGAATAAAAGTCTATATAGATTCCTTTTCTTCTCTATTAGTCATCTGGGTCATATTGGGCTCAGCTGGCTATCGCCACATTATAGAGACAAGATTTTGTTATATTGCATATATTCAAAAAATTGGAAAGTCATTGTATTATCAATATTGGCAAATACAGTCTAACTGAAGTTACATACATCCTCATTCACAAACTAACAAATACTAACACATAGGCGTGCAAGGCGGGGGGGGGGGACAAGGGGTCTAAGGGCCAACAAATTTAGTTGGGCCCCTAGGGGGAGGACGGGGAAGACCCTACTGGGCTCCAGCCATGTCCGGGATAAGCGACTCCCATTTTGTTTATAATAATTAGGATACTGTGCTGAGTGAAATAACAGGGTTCCAGATTTTAAAATAAGAGGGAAGAGACATATTCTCCAGATAAAAAAACTTTTCCATATTGCATGGATACTGGATTTGGGATCGGATCTCTGACTCAGAAGGAATCTCAGTTTTCCTCCAGTATCGTGAGATACACATCTTGGTTGCCATTAGGACGTGCACTACTAATTTTTTGGAGAAATTGTTAAGCTCGGGCAGGTCCAGATGGAAGAGGAATTTTTCTGAGGTTAAATTTCCCAAATCCAGAAGCAAATCTAACAAAACTTTAGATAAGGCATAGCGAACTCCATCTAGTTTTGAACAGTCCCACCAGATATGCTTTATATTACCAATTTCGTTATTGCATCTCCAACAAAGTGGGGATGTATCAGTTTGGTATTTTGCCAATCTCAACGGTACCCAATACCATCTGTGTAATAGTTTCATGTAGAGCTCCTGTAAAGAGATACAATGTATTGATTTCATAACTAGATCGACTGCTTTATTCCAAGATTGTATTGGGTAGGTTTTACTCAAATCCCTTTCCCATTTTATTATTGTAACCAGTTTATCTTCCTCATGTTCTAATTCTTGTAGTGCTTTAAAAATTTGAGAAGATATTTTTTTGTGGGAACCGTACAGGATTTTGACTAACGGTGACTCTAATTTGAGTTGGATTCTTTTGAGAAAGTTTTTTATTCGCATATAAGTGTACAGTTCGTTCCCTGGTAGGTTATATTTTTGTTGCAGTATCGAGAATGGGAAAAGATCTAAATTACAAAATAGATCCCCAATCTTTTTTAGGTTCGATCCATGCCAATTATCTAAGTTTAGATCTACTAAAAAGAACTTCAGGGTATTTATTGATGCCTGGGGGGTTATCTGTAATTCCTTAAAAAATTTTGATTTAATTGGGGCTATGGAAAGAAACACATTTTGTATTACCGGATTTGAGATTTTTAGGGTGCCAAATTTTTGGTTATCCAGCCAGAAGAGGAGGAACGGGTCCATGTCTCCACATAATTTTTTTTCATATTGATACCAGCTTTTATTCTTTGATTCTACCTCGCCCCATAATAGATAGTGGGAAAACATTATTGAATCGTGGATGTGATATATGTTAGGGAAGGACAAACCACCTAGGGCCATTGGTTTTGACATTATGCAGAATTGAATTCTTGGTTTTTTACCTGCCCAAACATATATAACAAACAGCTTATGAAACATGGATAGATATTTCCTAGAGACTCTAAGGGGGATGGTACGAAAAAAAAATTCCAGTCTAGGGAGCAAATACGCCCTGATCAGGTTGATTCTTCCCATCCATGAGATTTGGATTTTTTCCAAGATTTAATCTTGGCCTCCAGCTCTTTATATAGTCCAAGGTAGTTGTATTCTACTATAGTTCTTAAGTCGAATTTAATACCGATGCCCAGATATCTTATTATATCGTTTGACCAATTAAAGTGATATTTGTTTTTGAGAAATATATCTTGATTCTGAGAAAGATTTTTACAAATAATCTGGGTCTTTGAAAGGTTAATCTTATAGTTTGAGAAGTAGCTAAATTCCTCAACACATCGTAGTAATTCTGGTACAGAGTATTCAGGATGGGAAAGAGTCATTATTACATCATCTGCATAGAGCAGGATTTTTTGGTGATGTTTTCCACATTCTATCCCGTAAATTGTTTTTGTTTGTCTGATATATGAGGCAAAGGGTTCCATAGTAAGATTGTAAAGGAGGGGCGACATTGGGCAACCCTGCCTAGTGCCGTTTTTTATTGGAAACCACCTTGAGTTAAGTCCATTACCATGGATCTTAGCCATAGGTTCTGAGTACATGGACATAATCAGTACTTTAACTATCCCCTCTATACCGAAAGCGGACAGAACTCCAGACATATATCGCCAGTTGACTCTGTCAAATGCCTTTTCGGCATCGACGGCAATAAAGATACATGGAGTTTTAATATTATTTACAGATGAGATTGAATTTAATAGTTTCCTTACATTATCCCCACCAGATCTGGCTGTTATAAATCCTGACTGATCTAAGTGGATCAACTCAGGTATAACCTTTTTTAATCGGTCGGCCAATATTTTAGAAAGAATTTTAATATCGATATTTATTAAAGAGATTGGACGGTAATTACTAACAAAGTTTGGATCTTTGTCCGGTTTCGGTATCGGGGAGATTGTTGCTTTCAGTAGTTCTGGCAAAATTTTTCCGGTTTTACTTATTTCTTCATACATTGAGCCAAGAAGGGGGGTTATTTCTGGCTCGAATGACTTAAAAAATAAAGCTGTATACCCATCGGGGCCCGGCGCTTTTCCATTTTCGAGGTTAATAATTACTTTCTTTATTTCTTCATCACTGATCTTTCTGTTTAGACTCGCCAGATTATCTTTGGATATTTGGGGTAGATTAATTTTTTCCAAAAAAGCGTTCAGCTCTAAGGATGTAAAGTTTTCTTCTTTGAGATTATACAATGACTCATAGTATCTTGCGAACGTTTCGCCGATTTCTTGTGGAGATAGATGGATTTTATCTGTTTCTACAATCTTTTTTATCTTTTGGTTTGTGGTACTATGGTTAATTTTTTTAGTAAGCATTTTGCCGGTTTTATCGTTACTATTGTACCATCTCTGTTTTGAAGACAATAACATACTATTAACCTGTTCTTCTAAGGTTTTCTTAATCTTCTCTCTTATGTTCCTTATTTTCATACAGTTTCCTTCCGTAGGGTAAAGTTTGTTACAACATTCCAATCGGGCTAACTCAATATGTAGATCTGATAGGGAGGCACCCTTATCTCTTTTCTTCCTAGCATGTAATTGTATTAGGTATCCCCGTATAGTACATTTAAACGAAGCCCACAGCATCTGGTCGGAGACCTGGCCATTGTTGTTATGCGTGGTATAGTCAACGATCAGGTCTCTGATATACTTTTTATCCTCTTCCTTCAATAGGAGTGTTTCATCTAACCTCCATTGATAATTTAAATTGTATTCTGAGTTGTTTTTAATAGTGAGGCTAACCGGGGCGTGATCAGACCAGGTAATTTGGCCTATCCCAGTGTTTATTACCTTCTTTAGAGAAGAGGAATTAGTCAGAAAAAAGTCGATTCGAGAATATGTTCGGTGGACGTTGGAATAAAAGGAATAGTCTCTATCTCTCGGATGATAGACCCGCCAGATGTCATATAGGTCGTACTTAAAAAGAATTTCTTGTAAGATTTTTGCTTTGGTCTTAATATAACATGAATTATTTTTTCCCTTTATAGTGTTTCTATCCAATTTTTCATCTAGTATAGAATTCATGTCCCCTCCTATGATTAATATGCCCTTTTTAAGTTGGTCGACTCTTTTAAAGAGTTTCTCGTAAAATGATTGTGTAAATATATTGGGGGCATATATATTGACCAAGGTGTACAAACGGTCATTTAGCTTGCAGATCAATATTATGTATCTCCCCGTTTTGTCTCTTTCTTCTAGTATTAATTCAAATTTAATCCGACTAGTGATTACTATTGCGACCCCTCTTTTTTTGTTCTCAGGTAGATTTGCGGAGAACACTACCGGAAATTTAGAGAATCTCCAAAGTCCTTCCGTGGAGCCCTTCCAATGTGTTTCCTGGACATAGCATATGTCGATTTTTTCCCCCAGTAACATTTTGTATAAGAGACCCCGTTTCATCGGGGAGTTTAACCCCCGGACATTCACTGAAATAAATTTTAAAGACATTTGGTAATCTGGAGACCCCTGTGCTTCCCCGCTCCTCCCCCCGAAAGCCCCGAGTCGCCCCACCCAGCCCTGCACACCCTTACAAACAATACAACACAAATCAAATTACAATACATTGACTTCCTCAAATACATACTTCACCTATAGGGAAACTACCCAGGTGATTCCTGACTATCAGGCTACAGTCGTTGGTGGTCTTACCATGAATGCTACCTAAAATCTTATATTTATCCTGGACAAGTGCTTTACCCCTCTATTTCTCCCCACCCTCCCTTTCCATTCCTCCTTTTTCTCCCCATACCCCCACCAACCTTTCAATATTATTTCTCTCATTGGTTACAATATTTATGTACTAAATCTCTAGGTGTCTCTCAGCTACCTAGATTGTTTATAATCAGCAAGTAGTTTCAAAATTCACAATTTCCCTATAAAATAGATAGTTTAATTAATAGTTGTAAACAGTAATCACCTATTAAAATAATGACCTATCTGTCGATACCCTAGGCCTAATAAACTAGTTCCATAACAGTGCTGTGCTTTAGTGGTTTAGGTTTGTAGGTTTAATCTGTGAAAAGGTCTATTTAATATCTCTCCTTTTATGTGGGTTTAAGTGGATTACATGTGATGCTAATTCCTTAAAAAAAAAAAAAATTACCATACAAATAGGGATTCTTAGTGTCTACAAATATACCGTTAATTTATTCAATTTTGTTTTTATATTATATATAATTATTTCAAAAATATAATGGGTGTATTATCTTAGTGCTTTAGTCTAATTTTTACATAAGAATTTATTTCTTTTGTCCCTTTAATTGTTAAATGTATACTATATGAATATAAAGTGCAAGGTTTTAAGTGCAAAGTTTGAGTGTACAGATCTTAATATAGTGAAAGTCGATATCATTAAGAACGAATCGGCTAAATTTTGTTAGGCAGGTGCTATAATTAAATCTAAACAACCCTACACCCCTTAATAACATTAGGGAGTATTAAGAAAATTTCACCTGTGTTGATTTCTACCGTGCATTCTTTTAGCTATTCCTAAGAAATAGTAAGAAGAGAGAAAAGAGAAAAAAAAAAAAAAAAAAAATTACATTAACACATCTAAATAACTCAAGGTTATAGACAAGCAGTTTATATATTAGATGAATCCGCCCTTTTTTAAAGGATATAGGGTATAGATATTAATCCAGTAGGCCCAATGGTCTGAGTTTGAGTTGGGCCTCCTCAATATTGTTAATTACTATTGTCTCGCCCTTAAAGGGAATCAGCAGTTTAGTTGGGAATCCCCACCTATATAGTATTTCTTTTGATCTTAGTTGTAGCGTTATCTCCTTGAAAGAATTGCGCTTCATCCTGGTTGCATAAGACAAATCAGGGAATACCAGTAATGACTCAAATTTCCCCTTGTTTTTGTGTGGGTTCGTGCGCATCTGTCGAAGAAGCTCGTCCTTCAAGGAACAATTTAAAAATCTCACGATTACTTCACGTGGAGGAGAGCCTGCTAAATTGCCTGATCGAGATATTCTATGAGTTCGTTCAAAAGGTGATTTACCAAGAGTCACTGGATCGACATATATTGAGACAAATTCATACAAAAATTCATTAAGGTTAAGATTCTTAACTTCTTCAGGTATACCTTTAATTCTCAAATTGTTCCTTCTTGATCTATCCTCGAATTCTGTTATCTTATTATTACAGTGTTTAACTTGATCCTTCAGGATAGCATTTTGAGCTTGTAAGTTAGCCATCTCCACTAATATTTTTTTTATTGTTTCATCTTGATTAGATAGTTTAGATGACAATATTGTAATCTCCTTGGATAGATCTGAGATATTTTGTTTGAAGTCATTTTTCAGTTTTTCATAAAGATCGTTCATTGCTGATGTTAAACTTAGGTTCGTTACTGTTTCAGCTAGTACCGAAGTTATATCTTTATCTATAGAAGTGGCTGTACCTAGGGCTGTTGGTGACAGGGATCTTCTATGAGTACCTGATTTGTTAGTATCAGCTTTTGGGGAGAAAAAGATTGCTTTGTTTTTTTCTGTGGGTGGTATTTTTTTTGGGGCCATCGTTCTAGTTTTTTGTTTCCTTTTCCCTTTCTATCCCTTTTCTCCTCTTCTTTCCTTCCTCCCCTCTTCTTATCTATTTATTTATTTATTTTATATGTATCTTCTCTTCTTTTCCCTTTTCTTTCTCTTTCCTCTTCTCTCTTCCTTCCCCCTTCCCTTTTCCTTTCCTCTCCCTCTCTCCAACCCCTAGTTTCTCCTTTCCTTTTCCTTTCCTATTTCTTTATCCTCACTGGTCAGTTTATTTATGCCCCTTTATCTCCCTAGGATTCCAAATAGCAGATTGAGTTCTTGTATTTGGGAGAACAGGATATAAATACTGCTTTTGTATAAACTATCAAAATAGTAACTGATCCGATCAGTAAAACACACAGAATGAAAGCATCACTAGCTAGTCTTAATGTTCGGTAAGTATTTAACCCCATAGAAGCTAGCAGTTTGATAAACCAACGGAATATAACATTTTAGATAGAAAGGCAATAGAAAGATTTGGTTGAAAATATTACTCAACAGTCCACACTGGTCTAATCACAATTCTGAGGTGTTGCTATTTGGCTATACATTACTTTTGAACCCGAACACTTGTTTCCAATTTAAACCCTAGGGATATTTCCAACAGTAAATGGTATTATTTGACCAGTTTCCGTAGACAAGTCCCTAATGCAAAGTTCAAATAAAACTGCAGGAGCTTGATTCTTCAAGGTGTTAACAGTAGTACAATATCACAAATTTTCGAAAGTTCACTGGTTTTCTGGCACTGTGGTACAATGTCATATATACTCAAGGTTGTTTAGTATAGGAAAGATATGAGCAGCTATTACCAGTGGGGGGAAAAAGGAAGTTGGAGCGATCTTACCCCGTTCTCTGCGAATTCCAAATAGAAGCGAGAGTAACCTTTTATTGAATATAGGCTTCTCCAGGATGTTCTGCTCATGCAACAATATATTTGTAAGGTAGATATGGGCAGATAGTCGGATTTTTTCTCTCTGCAGATACAGATCGCCGCGCGTTGCCAACTGCGGATAGTAAGGGTGCAGGGAGGCTTCTCCAATCCGCGGATACTACAGGCTCTGTCTCTCAGTAGGAAATATGAAAACAAGGAAGGTTTGGCCCTGCGTCTCAACTACTGACAACAGCTGATATCAGGTCAAGGAGGGCTCTCCGGTCTACTATCTGCATTCCGTTTCCCGATACAGATGGTTTTGGTCTTGGTCTCCAGAAACAGGCACTTTCTCCAGCTGTACTCCAAACTTCGCTCAGAGGCTCCGTTGATATTATTGCCGCATAGGCTGCAAGTCTCCACCCACCGATGGAAGACTGCAAGACTCGGCGGTTATTTTGTTTTCCAGGTTTTTTAGCCTCCGAGTCTAGTTTGGTTTGATTATGCAAGCCAGTCTATAGTGACCAGGTCAGACCAATATTGTAGCTGCAGAACTCGTAGGGAGGAAGGAAGATTCTAGACTCTTCAGACTTCAGGCATCAGGCTTCAGAACTCCCTTCAAGGGAATTAGCGGGAGCGTTGTCGGTCGGTCGGTGTAGGGTACAACAAGTTAAGTATTCCGGCGGGGTTCAGCAGTCGGTAGTCAGCGTTTCAGCATTCAGCATTCCTGGAGACCACTCCTACGACAGACGCACGTCCTGCGTCTCACGTCATCACTCCTCTCCAAGGTTACATTACTGACTTCCGTGAGTGTGGCATGTTAATTGGTATCTGACCATGGCTCTTTTAAATTGACAAAGTGATGCTGTGGCATCATCTGTGGGGCAAAATAACATGTACTATGGGGCAAAGTGACACTGTGCCATGTTCTGTGGGGTAAAATGACACTGTGGTATGTTCTGTGGGGCAAATTAACAGTGTCATGCCAAATCATGTGGGTGCACTATGAGTGATAGCCAAGTGCTGTGGGTACTAGTATAGTGCTGTGTTAAGTTCTTTAGGTGCAATGAAAATTACATATAAAAATAGTTGCACATAATTTAAAGGAGTTATTATCAGACTGAAGTAATTTAAATGGAGTCCAGGAAAATGGGATTATCTAAAAGTTGCACTGCTGAAGGCAACAGAAAATTGCATTCGGCTTGTCAGTAAGAGCAAAAAATTGAAGAAACCACTGTGGTACTCTGCAGTGGTGGCCAAAATAGTAAAAAAAAAAAAAAAAAAAAAAGTTAGCATTTAGTAATTATAAAAAAAAAAACTCAGAGTGAGGAAGATAGAAGAAGAGGAAGAGGTTTTACTTCAGCTGTCTAGAGTAAAGAAAAATAGGTTGATGGGCCCTGATGGGATTGATTCAAAGTTATTAAAAGAACTTTGTGGTGTACTAGAAAAACCGTTAACAGATTATTTAACCAATCATTGTTAACAGGAGTAGTCCCAGAAGATTGGAAATTAGCAAATGTTGTGCCCATTCACCAGAAAGGTAGTAGGGAGGAGTCAGGTAACTATAGACCAGTAAGTCTTACTTCAGTAGTGGGGAAAATAATGGAAACCTTGTTAAAGAATAGGACTGTTGAACATCTAAAATCGCATGGATTTCAAGATCAGAGACAACATGGGTTTGATTGGGTGACTAAAATAATAGACCAGGGTGGTACAGTAGACATTGCTTTCCTAGATTTCAGTAAGTTTTTTGACACTGTCACACATAGGCTTATCAATAAACTGCAGTCTTTGAGTTTGGATTTCAATATTGTTGAATGGATTAGACAATGGCTGAGTGACAGGCAACAGAGAACCCTAGCAGTCAATGGAGTATATTTGATGCAAGGTCTTGTTACTAGTGGAGTACCTCAAGGAAATGTACTTGGACCCATTCTCTTTAATATTTTTTTTAGTGAAGATGTTGTGGGTAACGTATGTCTTTTTGCTGATGATACAAAGATTTGCAGCAGGGTTGATGTTCATGGAGGGATAAGCCAAATGGCAAATGATTTAGCTAAACTAGAAAAATGGTCAGAGCTGTGGCAACTGACATTTAATGCTGACAAGTGCAAGATTATGCACCTTGGGCGTAATTTCACTTAAAGGTAGGAAGGAAATGTAATAGAGCAGCAGGAAATGCTAGCAGAATGCTTTGTTGCCTAGGGAGAGGTATTAACAGTGGAAAGAGGGAAGTGCTCATGCCATTGTACAGAGCACTGACAAGACTTCACTAGGAGTATTGTACGCAGTACCTGAGACGGTATCTCCAGAAGGACATTGATACTTTGCAGCGAGTTCCTAGAAGGGCTCCTAAACCGGTTCATGGGTTGAAGGATAAAACTTACCGGGAAAGGTTAAAGCATCTTTACATGTATAGCTTGGAGGAAATACATAACAGGGGGGAATATGATAGAAACATTTAAATACATAAAGGGAATCAACACAGTAAAGGAAGAGAGTATATTTAAAAGAAGAAAAACTACCACAACTAGAGGACATAGTCTTAATTAGAGGGGCAACAATTTAAAAGTAAATCAGGAAGTATTACTTTACTGAGAAGGTAGTGGATGTATGGAATAGCCTTCCAGCTGAAGTGGTACAGGTAAACACAGTCAAGGAATATAAGCATGTGTGGGATAGGCAAAAGGCTATCTTAGATATAAGATAGGAAACTGGGGACTAATAAAAGTATTTTGAAAATTGGGCAGACTACATGGACCGAATGGTTATTTTCTGCCAACACATTCTATGTTTCTATGTTTTATATTTCTAAAACATGAACATATTTGCATGTAATATTACAAAGTTTACATTTACATACAGTTTTACATTGCGGCTTTAGAAAAATTGGGTTGAGGGGGGCCTGCTACTAAAGACTTTGCCCAGGGCCCACTAGGGTCTTAAAGTGGCCCTGCCTGTATAGGTGTGATTTTACAGACCCCCTGGACAATGGCTAAAATTAAAGGGGAAGTCATCATAATGGGTGACTTTAATCTTCCTGATGTAAACCAAATAAACAAAACAGGTGGTTGTGCCAGGCGTACAGTTCTCTAAACTCACTACTGGGATTATTGCTAAAACAATTAGCTGAGGAGTCAATTTATAAGGAGGCAATATTAGATCTAGTGTTTACAAATAGAGATATGATATCAGATATTGTTGTAGGTGACTGGGATCTAGCCACTCCACACAAAACAAAGATTCTAGATTTCAGAAAAACTAAGATTAGTATGTGTGTTAAAAAGCCATTATCAGACTGGAGTGGATTACATTAGGTATAGAAGAAATGGTATTATGTAAAAGCTGCTTTATTGAAGGGAACAGAAAACTGTGTTAGGCTGGTCACTAAGAGCAAGTACAATGAAGTACACTGAAGAAACCTCTGTCATACTCTGTAGAGGTGGCAAAAATCGTAAAATACAAGTAGCTAGCATTCAGTAGTTATAAACAAAAAAAAACACAAGCGAGGAGGATAGGCAGATTTCTAAGACAAGACAGAAAGAGGCTAAGAACGTTATTAGAACTTCCAAAGCACAAACACACGAATAATTAACCCAAAATGTAAAAAAAGGGGAGATAAAACATTTTATATACAAATGAAATGAAAGAACAGAAGGTAAAAAAGGATTAGTCAGATTAAAAGCCAAAGAACAAATATGCAGAAAGGGATAAAGGTGTAGCTGACTGCCTCAATGAATATTTTTGTGCCCTTCACAAGAGATGTAGTAGGGAGAGTCGGGCAGGTACAGGTCAGTAAGTCTGACATCAATACTAGGGAACGTAATGAAAACAATATTAAAATATATGATTGTTACACATCTGGAAGCATATGGATTTCAAGACCAGAAACAACATGGGATTACTACAGGGACCTCATGCCAAACAAATGTTATTGATTTTTTGGACTGTGTGACCATAATAATAGACCGAGGTGGTGCAGTAGACATTGCACATCTGGATTTCAGTAAGGCATTTGACTCTGTCCCACATAGACAGCTTATCAAAAAATTGCAAACCTTGAGCTTGGATTCCAATATTGTGGAATGGATTAGACACTGGTTGAGTGACAGAAAACAATGGGTTGTATTCAGTGGACAATACTCAAGAAATGTATTATTATCAGTGGAGTTGCCTCAGGGGTACCTTTTCTTTAATGTTTTTATTAGGGATATTGCAGAAAGTGTTGATGGTAAAGTATGTCTTTTTGGTGATGACACACACATTTGTAGCAGGGTTCGTGTTCCTAGAGGGATAAGCTAAATGGCAAGTGAAAAAGTTGTCTGTTTTGCGGCAACTGTGATTTAATCTAGATAAGTGCAAAAGGATGCATATTGGGTGTAAAGACCCAAGGTCAGAGTTGAGAATATTTGATACAGTTCTTAACCCAACAATTAAGGAAAGGGATGTAGAGGTTATTATTTCAGAGGACTTAAAAGTAGGTAGACAATGTAATAAAGCAGCAGATAATGTGAGCAGAATACTTGGGTGTACAGGCAAAGGTATTGTCAGGGTTTGTCTGCTGTTTTAAACAGAAACCCTTCCTTCGGTGAGTTAATCAGCTGTCATTAATGACCAGCTCCTTTCAGCTACTGTTACTGTCACAACCTTGGATAACAGACCAGGGAGGAGCCTCGTTGCAGGGCAGGGTGTGGGGTCTGTCTGTACCCCATGATGCATAACTATGAACTGGACAGAATTCTCTGACAGGACTGGTAGTGGAGACCGGCAACTGAAACAGGACAGGCAACTGAGAACAGAATGCAGAGACTGGACTGACAGCACTCAGAGCAGGACACGAGCCTGTAATAACTGTAAGGATCTGGTATGAAGTTGGAACCGCTGTGCAGAAATAGGTAAAGGTTATTGCAGGCTTCTTTCCCCCAGGACTTTTGCACTCTGTCAATACAAGGATACCGAAGCATAACCAAAACAACAGGACTGGAGGTGAAGGATCAAGGCGAAGGTACCAAGGGATCAAGCAGGAGAATCGTCAAACAGGCAAGGATCGAGGCTGGCAGCAAACAAAATTTAGTGATGGCAGGCAAACAGGTCAGGACAGGCAGCAAACAGACGTGGTCAGAACTTAGCAGGATTTGGCAACGTTGTTCGGTTTATAGACTTTGGGCTTATAGAACAGCAATAGCATTACATGTATTCTATAAACCGAAAGTCTATAAACCGAACGTCGTTCGGTTTATGGAATGTGTAGGTCAATTGATTCGTACAAACTAATAAAACGAAACGAAAATAATGAACGAATTTCGTCTGAAACGAATGCAGTAATGAACGAAATTCGTTTTAGACAAAATAAATAACATTTTCGTCCGAATGGACGAAAACGAAACGAAACGAAAAGTTTAGTTTTGCACATGTCTATTATTAACTACCAGCTCCTTTCAGCTACTGTTACCATGGTTACTCGAGAGTTGGCTATCGCTGGCATTGGCTCTTTTAGTGAGAACTTATCTCTCTGGGTGGACAGTTTTCTCCAGGATATAGTTTCCTCTTTACCTGGCTACCTGAGGGATACAAAACATTTACTGCACGTGATGAATGGATTACATTGGGAGAAGGACTACATGTGGCTTACAGTTGATGTAGTATCCCTTTATTCCTCTATACCCCACTCTTTGCCATTTATTGCCATTAGACACTTCCTCGCTCGCGAGGTCCACATTTCCTGTGATTTAGCAGAGTTTATATTGCGGGTAGTTGACTTTCTGTTGACTCACAATTTCTTTATGTTTGACAATTCATTTTTCCTCCAACTCTGTGGAACAGCTATGGGGGCGAAATTTGCCCCATCATTTGCTAACCTTTTCCTAGGTTATTGGGAACATCTGTATTTGTTCAGTGACAAGAACATATTTCAATCCCATATAGTCACCTATTACAGATACATTGACGATCTGATTATTATCTGGAAAGGGGACGCTATTCAAGCTAAGGATTTCCTTACCTATCTTAACGATAATGGGTTTAATCTAAAGTTTACTCATGATATACAAGAACATCAGATATGCTACTTAGACGTGCTACTTACAGGTGATCTAGCCAATCATAGTATTGTCACAGATGTTTACCGAAAACCTAACTCCCGCAATACTCTCCTTCACGCCAGGTCCTGTCACCCCAAACATTTGTTTAAGGGTATCTCCAAGGGCCAGTTTATCAGACTTAAGAGGATTTTCAGCTCAGATGCTATTTATCAGCTGCAGTCCCAAGATCTGATCACTAGGTTCCTGGGTTACTCTAGGTCAGAGGTTTTGAAAAGCCAAAAGGGTGGTTGACCGGATCAGGTGAGAAGATAAGAAGGGTGGCAGACCCCAGAAACCCTCCTTTGTCACTCCCTTCAGCCTCGAGTTCGACAGTATTTGTAATATTATTCGGTCACATTTACCGATTTTGTAAGCAGACTCCAGGCTGGAGGGACTTGCAAGGGCTGGCATCAACTGTTCAGCTAAACGAGCTCTCACACTTGGTAATGTCCTTGCTCCCAGCACTTTCATCCAGAACAAAGGCAGTACAACAAAATCATGGTTAAGGTAATTTTAAATGTGGCCACAACATATGTATGTGCTGTCAGCATATGATAGTATCAAAGCAATTTTCATCCACCCAAACGCCTCCCTTGAGAGGTGTTTTTACGCATTCTATAACAGTGCAACGAAAAGCCTGAGAACCTCTAGCATGACTCTGAAAGTGTTTTTTCAAATTTACTAGCACCTATCACTTATTTTTATTCATCAGTAGCCACTTTGCCCTTGCATTTCGTGTGATTCCTGTGTTTTACCTGGCATCTTACTTTCAGTCTCTGTTTGGTTCCTGGTCCCTAACCAGTATTAGCTGTAGAAAGAGGGAAGTGCTTATGTCATCTCTGGTGAGACCTCATTTGGAGTATTTTATGCAGTATTGGAGACCGTATCTCCAAAAGGATATATATAATGGATCATGGATTGCAGGTTAAAACTTATTAGAAGTTAAATGACCTTAACATGTACAGTTTGGAACAAAGAAGAGAGAGAGGGGATATGATAGAAAGGAAGTATAATTAAAAGAAGAAAATCTACCAAAACAAGTGATCATAGTTTTTTTTTTAATTATAATTTTATTGAGTGAGTGTACAATAATACGTCGTACAAGAGAACAACAACAAAAAAGGTGTCGAGAGGTAACATGTAGGATGTTATTAAACAACATGAGATATGATGACTCAATTTTTCTTATTTTTAAAAAAAATAGTAAAAACCATGTATAAACTACTATTAGTGGTAGTGAAAGGGAATGCCAAACAATGGCAGGGAATAGGCTGCACAAACATCAAAATTGCCATAGTAAAAATTTTGCTATCAAAGATCAAACAGCTGCACATACATGATCTGGATCTAAGACACAATATCTATATGCATATAACCGGTGTTCTATCAAATTTCTCTAGCAAATTGTACTACACAGGCGCAGTAGAATTTGTCCCCCTCTGTCCCCTTGTGTGAAATCCACTAACTAGCGTACCATGTAACTGATATAAGTTTTGCTTGCTACGCTAGTAAATTACAATAATGAGTAATACGCTTATACTTACATGTCACCGCACCTGATCCGAAGGGGGCGTGAGGTGGTGTGTGTCCCCAGGGCCGGCCTTAAATGTCCCGGCGCCCTGTGCGGGCTTCCCCCATGGCGCCCCCCCCCCCCCCAGTCTTTCACATGTATGTGTCCCTTTCCTCTTCCTTGCCATGTCTGTCTCCCGCCCCCTCCCCTTTTCTGTCTCCCCCCCCCTACCTGTTCTGTCTCTCTCCCCCCTCACCGTCTCTCTCTCTTCCCCCTCGCTTGTTCTGTCTCTCTATCCCTCCTCCACCTGTTTTGTCTCTCTCTTCCCCCTGTTCTGTCTCTCTCCCCCCTCCCCCTGTTCTGTCTCTCTCCCCCCTCCTCCCTGTTCTGTCTCTCTCCCTCCCTGTTATGTCTCTCTCTCTCCCCCTCCCCCTGTTCTATCTCTCTCTCCCCCCTCCCCCTGTTCTGTCTCTCTCTCCCCCCTCCCCCTGTTCTGTCTCTCTCACCCCCCTCCCCCTGTTCTGCCTTTCACCCCCTGTCTGTCCTTCTCTCACCCCCTGTTCTGCCTCTCTCTCACCCCCTGTTCTGCCTCTCTCTCACCCTTCCCCCTTTTCTGCCTCTCACCCCGTTCTGTCCCTCTCTCACCCCCTGTTTTCTCTCTCCCCCCCCCTCCCCTTCCTTTGCCTGCAAATGTGGATCAAGGAAGGGGGCGGAGCTAACAGGCTGAGAGGTGTAGCTCCGCCCCCACCCTGTGAAGCACAGCAGCATAGTGCAAGCATGGGGAGCCGAGCAGCACCATCTCTTGCTGCCCGTGAAGCAGTCGCTGCTCTGCTTCACAGGGTGGGGGCGGAGCTACACCTCTCAGCCAGTTAGCTCCGCCCCCTCCCGGACCCAGCTGAGCTTGCCGAGCACAGGGCTGGTGAGGGAGGATCTTTTGATCTCCCCCATCCAGTGCCTCTACTGGCTTTTTTTTTTGAGCGGCCGGGCGTGCGCCCCCTGGGGTGTTGCGTCCTGTGCGCTCGCACAGCCCTAAGGCCGGCCCTGTGTGTCCCTCGCGCAGGCACACTTCTGCCAAAGTTACGGCTGTAACTGTGTGCCCATGCGCTGTGGTGCGCAATGAGCAAATTCTACTGCGCCTGTGCAGTAGAATTTGCTCAAGTTTTTTGTCAGAACACCGGGTATCAGTGGAGTGTGGTATGTATCAATATCGGATACGTAGAACATTTAACTAAAAAAAAAAGCATACCTTAAATATGAACGAAACCCACAGAAAAACAGTAGTAATAACAAATTGAAACCGGTACAAAAGCCTTTTGTCAGGTACGGTATGGGAGGAATAATGGTATCCAACGACTGGAGCAGATAACAAAAAATCATATGCATATAAGAAAAACAGTAACCAGCAGATCCATACAAATTATCGGTGAGTTCGCCAGGTATTAAAAACATGATATAACAATAAGCATAGTATAGTCAGTGACTTGGTAACTAAACTGGGATGACTGGACAGTATCCCAAAGAGTGAAAAAGGATATAAAAAGAGGGGTGAATAGGAATCAGAAAGGTGGGTCACCTAGATAGGAGGCACCGGCAGCTCGAAGGGGGGCTGCACAAAAAGAATGGGCGCCTGGACCGCACTTTTGACGGCCAGAAAAAGTGCCTCTGATTCCAGTGATGGAGTGCCAAGAGGCAGTGCCCCAGGGGATAATTTAACCCCTGTGAGAGGGAGGGGGCCATCTCTGTCGAGGCAGATTCAAGGTCTATGACCTTCTTTTGTAATGCTTGGATTTCTTCTCGTATACCTTTTATGTCAACCCGCCACATGGCCTGGAACTCCTGAAAAAAGTTTTTGATGTTCTCTTTTGTTGGATAAGAGTCCCTTGAAGACTTAGTCAGACATTTTAGGGGTGATATTGTTTGGGGGGTCTCCTCAGACTGCTTTGAATTAGTAGATAGGGGCCCGCAGCAGCAACAATCTGTGCTTCCTACTATAGACTACATTTCCTATGATGCTGCGGCTGGCTGAGCATGATAGTAAATGTAGTCACAAACATTGCATAATAAATATAAGTTTTAAAGCTGCAATGACCGTATCCAAAATTTGGCCCTGTACCTGCCACATAACCCTTTCAACCCTATACATGTGGGGTACCGCTATACTCAGGGGAAGTTGCTGAACATATATTGGGGTTTTGTTTGGCAATAAAATAGAACAACCCCTTTAAATTAATACCTAAAGTTCAAAGTGTGTGGAAATAAAACACACACACAGTTTCTATGCCAAAACTTGTCAAAGTTTGGTGGTAAAATGACTGAATGAAAAGTTAAAAAAATACCCCAAGTTGAATACCCTGGGATGTCTACTTTATAAAAATGTGTACATATGTGGGGTTATTCATGGTTCATGACAGATATTGGTGTTACAGTTTCACTAACACTAATTTTTTTTTAAAAAGGTTTTGAAATAGCTATATGCTACTTGTATTTATTAATCTATAACAAGCAAAAAAAAAAAAAATCATATAAACGTTGGATATTTCTAAACTCAGGACCAATATTAGAATCTATTTAGCAGGTTTTTTCATTAGCTTTTGGTGCTTAGTAAAAGGTTTTACAAAGAAAAGTCAGGAAAAGTGTTGTTTTTTTTTTAAATTGTAGCTATATTTTACTATTTTTTTCATAATACAATAGATGATATGAACAAACTAACACAGACACCCTTACACACACAGAACCTTACAGACACACACATTTCTTTTCATTTTTGTGTGTGTTGTATGTCTCCCTCCCTGCTAACTCATCTTTTAAGCGGGATGATTCAGGCACACCGTCTGCATCCAGGGACCCTTTTATATGCATGGAGGGGGATGGTTCAGGCACACTTCCGTCTCCAGGGACCCTTATGGGATGCTGAGCTCCGGGGTGCTCTGCTCTGGGATGCATCTGGAGCTCTGACAGAAACCGAGCGTGAAGGGGTGGAGCATGCACCCCCTTGCACTGCACTCATGTCAGATGTAGGTGCGCCAAGGAGGTGCGGGCCACACTTGGCCCACAGTATGCATGTTGGATGCCCCTGGTCTATGGGCTCACTCTACTAGGGCTCTTTTCATTTCCTGGTCGGCTGAGACTAGTGTAGCTTTGATTTTGGAAGACAATTTTGCACGTTCGATACTCTTATTTGTTGCCTCCAATTAAAACATTTTTTTGCAGTATTTCTTGGTTTTGGGTCTTTCTCACCTCCTAGGAATCTGTTTGAGTATATCCTATACTTCACTGCTGCCATGGTTAACCAGGAAAATCAAACAATTTGTCAGGAACTACCCCGCAGTAGTTCTCCTGTGTATGCCTGCCTACCTGTCCAACCATCGCATGCGCTTGCAAGCGCGTTCCCTGACTCCAGTAATCCCCGTCTCCACACTAGGCGCGCGTCCGATGACGTCACGCCCGTCGCGTACCCGCGAGACGCGGGAGAATTTAAAAGGCAGAATCACCAAACACTCCTTGCTTGGTGATTCTCGTGTTTATCCCGGTTCCCTGGCGTTTATCTCATATACTTACTCTGTTGCTGACCTTGGATTCCTCGACTACTCTTCTGCCTGCCTGTGCCCCTGACCCTGGACCGTCCCTCGTTTTGCTGTTATTCTGATACCTATTGATCCCGGATTACCTTATCGTTTTGCAGTCTCTCTGGCTCCCTCGACCTTGGCCATTATATCCTTAACCCTCCGAAGTCTGGATTACAATATTGCTGTATTTTTGTTGAGGCATCCTGCTACCAGTTTACCCACACAAGCCTGGACTATATTTGCTGTCTGGATTCCTATTGTGGTTTCTTACTTGCCTTCCATAGCGTGGTTTCCTCACAGTCCTAGACAGGTGAGTGTCATCTGCATATTGACCTCCATCCAGTACCCATTCATCACATAATCACCAAGCCGATACATGGAGGCCGCAGGGCTTACCGAGGCAATTGCAGCCCTTACTCAGCAATTAACTACCCTCAATCAGTCCGTACAAGATCTTCAAGCAGGACAAGCACACCTGCAACAACAAGTACAGCATCTCCAGACTCCACCTGGTAACATCCCAGGACCTATAGCGGCAGCTCCAGCACCTCCTCCAGCCCCATTTCTACTTGAAGGAGCTACCTCCCTCGAACCACAAACTGTACTCCCCGAGAAATATGCAGGGGACAGAAAGAAATATCGTACTTTTATCACGTCATGTCAAATCCTCTTTAACCTCCGCCCTCGTACCTACGCCTCCGACTATGTGAAGATACATACGGTAATTTCTCTTCTTACTGAAGAACCCCAACTGTGGCCACATCACCTACTCCACACTAATAGTCCGGTACTGGATAATTGGGGGTCCTTCCGTCAAGCCCTAGACACCTTATATGAAGACCCTTTTCGAGTATCCTCAGCCACTAATACCATCCGCGCTCTGAAACAGGGACGTAGACCGGTGGAGGAGTATATTACTGAATTTCGCAGAGTCGCATTGGAGACAACATGGAATGAATCGGCACTACTCGATCAATTCCGTCTGGGGCTATCTGACGGTCTAAAAGATGAATTAGCACGAGTCGGTATACCATCTTCCCTGGATGATCTCACTCGTCTAGTCACCCAGATAGACCGAAGACTACGCGAGAGAAAAGCCGAACGATCCTCCAATCCTATTCCTACAGGGTCTACTTAGAGTCCACATCACTACGAGACCAGAACCCCTACTGTTCCTGTTTCCCAGAACACGGAAGAACCTATGCAGATTGGATTGGTTCGTGGCCCTCTCACCACAGAAGAAAAGACCAGACGGAGAAACCTAAACCTCTGCTTGTACTGTGGCAAACCGGGACACATGTATAAGGAGTGCCATGCCCGACGACGACTTACTGATGGTAAGCCCACTTCTTATATTTTTGAACAGGAGGCGGTGTCCTTCCCAGATAAAACCCCTCACCTGTCCGTTCCTATCTCCTTACAGTGGACTAACAAGGCTATTTCCCTGATGGCAATGGTGGATTCTGGGGCCAGCGGATGCTTTCTGGACATGGATCTAGCCAAGAACATGGCAATTCCTATCCGCTGTAAGAAAACACCGATGCACATCCAACTTGTTGATGGCAGTCCACTTAAGACCGGTCCGGTGACTCATGAAACCATCCCTCTCATAATGATGATCGGCGAAGGACACCAAGAGACCATTCAGTTTGACATAGTGCCAGCACCTATCTTCTCCATCATATTGGGGCTTCCTTGGCTCCGGTTGCATAACCCTATTATTAATTGGGAGATAGGTACTTTTGTGTTTACTTCTATGCAATGCATTGATAACTGTTTAAATAAAACCACTTTGTGTCTCACCTCTAAACCATCAGTGTTTTCTAACCTACCACCGATCTATGCTGAATACCAAGATGTATTCGAAAAGAAAAAGGCGGACTCGCTACCCCCTCACAGAAATTACGACTGCCCGATTGATCTCCTCCCCGGGGCACCTATTCCCTTTGGGAGAATCTACCCACTTGCCGAACCTGAACTAACTACCCTTAAAGATTACATAGAGGAGAATCTAGCTAAAGGATTCATCAGACCATCCACTTCACCTGCGGGAGCAGGTATATTTTTTGTCAAAACGAAAGACGGCGGACTAAGACCTTGTATCGATTATCGAGAATTAAATAGCATTACTACAAAGAATCGTTACCCTCTGCCACTTATCTCTGAATTGTTGGACCACTTACAAACGGCACAAATCTTCACGAAAATAGACCTTCGAGGAGCGTACAATCTTGTGAGGATTAGAAAGGGCGATGAATGGAAAACGGCTTTCAGGTCCCGTTACGGACACTTTGAATATAAGGTCATGCCATTCGGACTTTGCAATGCCCCGGCCACTTTCCAACACTTCGTTAATGACATTTTTAGAGATATTCTAGATCAATTTGTTGTCGTCTACCTCGATGATATACTCATCTACTCCCCATCCTTGTCAGTACACAGAGACCATGTACGTACTGTATTGTCACGGCTGAGACAACATCAATTATACGCCAAACTAGAGAAATGTATATTTGAGACAAGATCGGTCGAATTTCTGGGCTTTATCCTATCTCCTAACACCATTCAGATGGATCCGAAAAAGATCAGCGCCATTCAAGAATGGCCCACTCCCATGAATAAAAAGAGTATACAATGATTCATAGGCTTCGCAAATTTCTATAGAAAATTCATTAGAAATTTTTCGAAGGTCATCCAACCTATTACAGCAGTAATCTCAAAATACAGTTCCTTTTGTTGGACTACTGCGGCGCAAGAGGCCTTTGACTCCTTGAAGAAACATTTTACCACAGCTCCAATATTAATTCTTCCAGATCCTACAAGGGCTTATACGTTGGAGGTAGACGCTTCAGATACAGCGGTTGGAGCAATCCTGTCCCAAAGACACAAGGAGGACGAACAGCTACATCCAGTGGCCTTCTTCTCTCGAACACTGTCACCTGCAGAACGTAACTATAATGTGGGTGAGAGGGAGCTATTGGCAATCAAACTTGCACTGGAGGAGTGGCGACACCTATTAGAAGGTGCATTGTTCCCGATCACAGTCTTCACTGACCACAAAAATCTAGAATACTTACGCACTGCCAAGAGATTGTAACCCAGACAGGCTAGATGGGCGCTCTTTTTTACCCGCTTCCAACTTCACATCACCTATCGCCCTGGATCCCGTAATCGGAAGGCGGATGCACTATCTCGGATGACCGAGAAGGAAGAGGGGTTGGGTGCCAAGCCAAGCACCATCCTTCAACCAGACCACTTCATAGTCGCCACCCAATCTATCTGGGACATCATCCGTACTCATACTTCCAAGCTCAATCTACCCATTCTTGATCAATTGACTCCTCGACAAGGACTATATTATTATCACGACAAAGTTTTTGTTCCTCCCGAAGCTCGGTTACAAGTACTACAATACTACCATAACTCTCCAGCGGCTGGTCATGGTGGAGTTCGGCAAACCAAAGACCTCATTCAAAGAACATTCTGGTGGCCTAAATTACAAGAAGAGGTCTCAAAATTTGTTTCTTCCTGCGACACCTGCGCCCGAGCCAAAGAGAGACATCAAAAACCTTCAGGTCTCCTCCAACCTTTACCAATACCAGCCAGACCCTGGAGTGATGTATCGATGGACTTCATAACAGATCTACCGCAGTCACAGCAACTCAACACCTTGATGGTTGTGGTGGATCGTTTAACCAAGATGGCACACTTCGTACCCTACACACACCTACCTTCAGCCTCAGAAACAGCTGATCTTTTTATACGTGAGATATTTAGGCTACATGGTCTACCTGAAAATATTGTATCAGATCGAGGTACCCAATTCACCTCGCACTTCTGGAAAGCCTTTTGTAGCCAGTTGCATATTCATCGCTCCCTCACTACTGCATTCCACCCTCAAAGTAACGGGCAGACAGAACGTACTAACCAAACCTTGGAACAATATTTACGTTGCTTCACTATGCATCTACAAGACGACTGGAGTAAATATTTACCCCTAGCAGAATTCGCCTATAATAACCATATCCATAGCTCTACTGGAAAGTCACCTTTCATTGTCAATTATGGATTCCACCCTTCCATGCTTCCAGGAGCACCCATACCCAGTTCTGTACCCTCTGCTACCCTGCATGTCCGGAATCTCACTCGTGCATACACGTTGTTACGTAATACCCTGCTTCACTCTCAACAACGTTATAAAGCTTTTGCTGACCGCCACAGAACCACTGCTCCGGTCTACAGAACCGGTGACAAGGTGTGGCTCTCCACCAAACATCTTAAGCTCTCATGTCCATCCAAAAAGCTGGGTCCCAGATTCCTCGGTCCATTTTCCATTAGCGAAGTTATCTCCCCCTTGGTTATGAGACTCCGATTGCCACCATCCATGAAGATACACCCGGTGTTCCACGTTTCCCTGCTCAAGCCTTGGGTGGATAATCCGTTCCCGGGAAGACTTGTACCTCCTCCCGATCCGATACTGGTAGATGGAGTGGAGGAATACGAAGTGGAGGAGATATTGGATTCCAGGCTTCATCGGGGTCAGCTCCAGTACCTTATCCACTGGAAAGGCTATGGTCCGGCCGACAGGTCTTGGCAGTCTGCTAGACTGGTCCACGCAGACGAATTGGTCCGTGCCTTCCACACCCGGTATCCTGATTGTCCTGGTCGTTGGCGAGCCCGGAGGTCTCGCATTGGAAGGGGGAACTGTCAGGAACTACCCCGCAGTAGTTCTCCTGTGTATGCCTGCCTACCTGTCCAACCATCGCATGCGCTTGCAAGCGCGTTCCCTGACTCCAGTAATTCCCGTCTCCACACTAGGCGTGCGTCCGATGACGTCACACCCGTCGCGTACCCGCGAGACGCGGGAGAATTTAAAAGGCAGAATCACCAAACACTCCTTGCTTGGTGATTCTCGTGTTTATCCCGGTTCCCTGGCGTTTATCTCATATACTTACTCTGTTGCTGACCTTGGATTCCTCGACTACTCTTCTGCCTGCCTGTGCCCCTGACCCTGGACCGTCCCTCGTTTTGCTGTTATTCTGATACCTATTGATCCCGGATTACCTTATCGTTTTGCAGTCTCTCTGGCTCCCTCGACCTTGGCCATTATATCCTTAACCCTCCGAAGTCTGGATTACAATATTGCTGTATTTTTGTTGAGGCATCCTGCTACCAGTTTACCCACACAAGCCTGGACTATATTTGCTGTCTGGATTCCTATTGTGGTTTCTTACTTGCCTTCTATAGCGTGGTTTCCTCACAGTCCTAGACAGGTGAGTGTCATCTGCATATTGACCTCCATCCAGTACCTATTCATCACACAATTGTTTCATACTATCCATAATTTTCTTTTCCTGATTATTATGCATGGCAGCAGTATAATCCCGCCCATTCTTGGTTCCTTGAGAAGATTGGGACAGAGACTGGTAAAGTGAAGTCAAGGGGGGCTATTCATAGGTTTAGTTTTTCTGTCCTGCCTACTCAAATGCTGGAGCTACCAATACGTCACTGCTGCCATGGATAATAATCAAGAAAAGAAAAGTACGGTATGTATTAAAGAGTTTTTGATTTTATCACATTTCACGCATATCTTGATCTGGATTTAGTCGAGTTCTTTATCTGTTAGCCATCTTGAAATCAGGAAGAGAGGTGATCTGGGGGCGGAACTAGCCTGTGATCCAAAAGGCTGCATACTGAATGAGCTCATGGAGACATTATATTACCTTAAAAAATATATATGTCCACTAAAAGGCCTGCATTGGGCACATTACAAACAAAGATGTCCATTTTGTAAGCAGTAATGGATGATGTCCAACAACAACGCACTTGATATGCATGTCATGTGGAGCTTTTGACCCAACAAGTGCACACACTGCATGGGCAACTAAAACTCATGGACCGTAATATTAGACAAAATAATGTCAGTATAAGAGGTATACCGGAGACGATTGGGCCCATCGCCCTCTGTAGTTTCCTCCAAAAGGTAATCGCCTATTATCTGCAGAGCCCGAATAGTCGATCATAGTCTGAATACAGAAGGCTGTGAATACCTAAAAAGAAGCACCATGGGATGTTGTGGCTATTTTCCGAAAGCTACAGGATAAAGTGTCCTTTCTGAACAGCTACAGGAAAAGTGTCCATCAAGAAAACCACTTGCATATTCAATGACCTCCTTGTCATGGGTGGCTAGTAAAGAAGCAAAAAAGCAGCATATCTCCAGAACAACAGATTGTGTTTATGGGAGCTCATATCAATATTATCCAGGCTATCCCTAGACAAAAAGCTGCGGTCCAGACTGGTTGATAGTGCGACAAGAAGTCACATATCTGCAGAATAATATTTCCAATTCCTGGAGAATATTTCTTCAACGAGAGGGTTAGCCAGGTACGCCCATTAACATCTCCAGGTTCCACAGAGAGTCTTTTTGTCAGAATGCCGCAAAAATCACTCTGCACTGGTCACAGAAGATTTGGTGTCCACAGAGTTTACATTATCACCTGGACTGGTGGATGAAGATGGGGCAATCTCCTCAGAGGACTGCTGCTTTTTGACATAGACTGGACTATTTTGACAACAGACACCAGTTCCCTGGGGTGGAGAGCTCATTGTGGGTTTGTGTAGGGCACTTGGACAAGAAGAACAGGACTCCTTTTCGCAAATATCCTGGAGCTGCGTGCAGCCCTCAAAACTATTGTTCACTTTCAGTCTTTCGCCAAAGTTACATGGGAGAAAGTATGGAGTCTTCGTAATAAGGATAAGCTGTGTGGTTGGTCACATCGGTAAGAGGTAAAGGAGCATGCTTGAGTAAACCTGAAAAACTTATCAGGTGACCTGCAGCGTATACGGCCTTCTCAGCCGTGGAGTAATAATGATCAAAATCAGAAAGCTGGATTAGGGCACCATTTCATCTTTAAAGTAAATCCAGAAGTCAACAGAGTGTTAGGCAAAAGTAAAAAAGCATTTATTGAAGAAAAAGTAAAAACATCATCGGAGAAGGACAGTCTCACATTTTTTGGCGTGAAGCTTAATCATAGACAATAACCCTAAGCGGGGTGTCTGTTTAAAAGGGCAGCAAAGGACCTCCCCTAAGCCACGTATTGGTCCTATGGGTCATTCTCCTTGGTGACAGATGACGTGCCAGGCTAATCTGCCTGGCCTAAATAGAGTAAAGAAAGCAACCTGCGGTCTAGGTAGAGGCATTGTGCAACACTAAAAAAAGTGCAGGGGCGAGCTACGATCACTCCCCGGAGTGATCGTAGCAGCCATTTAAAAATGGCTGCGCCCTCTGCACACATGTGCTTAGGAAGCGAACGATCGTTCGCTTCCTAAGCACCTCCGGTGTTGCTAAAGTGCCTTAGCAGCACCTTCGGCTCCCCCCAGAACCGATGGTGAGAGCGACCCCATCGGCTCAGTAGAAGGGTACAGGCAGCGCTTCCCTTCTACTGGCAAGAGCATCGGAAGTGAATGTATTTCACTTCCGATGCTCTAGGGGGAGCCAATCGATGCCTGCACAGCAGATCTGTGTGATCTGTGTGCAGGCATGTATGATAAGTGCTCTGATGAGCACTTATCATATAGTCAAAGGCAATATTAGTAAATATTGCCTTTGACAAGTATTGATCTGCCTCCCTCTCCTTAATAGTTTTAGTAAGGGAGAGAGACAGATCAGATAAAGTAAAAAAATAAAATAATAACATTAAATATTTAATAAAATGTTAGTAACCAAGGGCTTTTATAAAAGCCATTTCAAGTGTTTAACCCCTTCCCTGCCATTGATCGCTGTGTACGCAGTGATCTTCCACAGCAGCACATTTTTTGCTGTCTGTGCATTTTTGGGGGGGGTTAATTTTTTTCTGTCATTCATTACAGTGTATCAAAGGCTCTTTCAAGAGCGATTAACCCCTTGCTTGCCGTATATCACTGCCTAAGCAGCACATATGGTCACTGCCTAAGCAGCGCATATGGTCACTGCCTAAGCAGCGTATATGGAGCAATCTGGCTGCAGATCGGTATTTTTTTCTGTCACACTCACTATGGGTTAATTTTACCCACCAGGGGATTACGTGTATTCCTTTTGAAGCTGTCTGAACGCGTGTATAGCGATCAGTAACAGCCGATCAGTGGCAAAGACGGTTTGGTGATTGCTCAAATGAGCATCACCATTCATTCGCCTGGTCAGATCACTATTGGTAAATATTGTTCTGACCCATATGGATCTGCCTTCCTCTCCTCACTTGAGTTTTAAGGGAGAGAGACAGGTCTGTATAATATGTTTTTAATTGTAATAAATTAAATAAAATGTTACAAAATTGTGAGACCCAAGGGCTTTTATAAAAGCCATACCCTTTGTATTAACCCCTTCCCTGCCACTGATCACTGCAAAGCAGAACATTTTTTCTTGTCTGTGCTTTTTTAGGGGTTAATATTTTTTGTACAGTACTTCTTGCACCACATGTCAAAATTCCAAGTTGGAAAATCAAAAAGCACACATCTCAAATGTGGCCTTTTAACCCCCCAAAAAGCTGACAAACCTATGCATGGGTGGTATCCCTGTGCTCGGGAGATGTTGCTGAACACATATTGGGGTATTGTTTGGCAGTGACACATACCAAAATCTGTGAATGTGTGTCTAAAGTACAATTTATGTGGGAAAAAATACACAATAAAATTACTACCACAAACTTTGACAAAGGCTGGTATTAGAATTGGTGCATGGAAAGTGTTAAAATACCACCATTTAAAATAGCCTAGGGTGTCTACTTTTACAAAATATATGCTTTTTTGGGGTAAAACACACTGTCTGGGTTCAAAAAATCCCAAATGGGGTGGTCTGACCACTGACTGTGATGGCAGCTTAGAACCAGAGCTCCGTCTCAAAAAGAGCAAAAGCAGCGTTTTTTACTACCTTTCCCTGCAATAATGGGCAGAAATAGAAGGACTCTGAAGGGGCAAGAAATCGGGAGTCAACCCTCGAGCTCTCCACCCGCGACACTCCTGGAATACTTCCAAACCCCGAGAATCTTAACGTCGCAGCAAGGCCCGAGTACAGGCCCGGACACGATGAGCGCGACGTCTTCCCCAGCTGATACTCTTCCATCCTCCCCGGAGGCACCGGTGAGACAAGTACCGCCAGATAGCCCAAGCCAAGCCATTTTCCAATCTGGCCCCACTAAAGAGGATTTCTCTCGACTGGTTACAGAGGTAAAGGAGGCAGTGAGAGATGAAGTCCGCATGGCCATAAAGGTGGAATTAGCAGGCCTTACACAACACGTGACGCGACCGGACTCAGCCGTCTCGACCCTGTCGACAGAGGTAGCAACTGTCCAAACCACAATGGCTGCATCACAATCAGCCTATGCGGAGGTCAATACGACCATTGCAGACATATTGTCTACTATGGAAGAGGGGCCGGAGACATAACGTGTGAATTCTAGGTCTACACGAAAGGGAAGATGAGAGAGATCTAAAAGCACAAGTTACCCGCTTGTTCAATACCATCCTGGGACGAGGGGTAGACACTCCAAAAACTCTGGATAGAGCACACAGAGCTCTGAGAGCGCGCGGCCCCTTGAACAGCCCGCCAGGAGATGTGATCTGTTGCTTACAGGACTATACCCTGAAAGATGCCTTGATGCGCAAAGCTAGGGAGGCCAGAAAATGGGCCTTTGAGAACCAGAGAATCTCGATCTTTGAAGATCTATATCGTATTACATTGAGCAAAAGAAGGGCGCTTAGACCACTCACCATGGCATTAGAGGAACGCAATCAACAATACCGCTGGACATTTCCATTCGCCATGATAGTTAGAACGGAGTCTGGTTTGCACGTAATAAGATCACGGACGGATGCATCTGCCCTCATGGAAGAGCTGGGTATCCCTTCAATACAATTAGAAGACTGGAATTAAATTTCTATAACAAAATCTCTAATCCATTGAGGCCCCAACCGCAGAGAGCAAGACGCCCACCCCAAAGGCAAACATCGGTACCCCCAATTAGGAGAACACCACACGCCCGGGACCCAGAAGAATAAACAGCTGGCATCAGTATTCCTCTCTACGCAAAGCTGATCGTGGACGAAACCTGGCTCAGATTACGAAAAATATCTGGAGGCAAAGCATATATTTTCCAACAGTAAGATGGAATAAAGAGATACAACACTTTGAAGTAAATATACACAGACAATTCAAAAATAGCTCAGAGGACACATCCACGGACGTTTTATTGTCGCGGAAAAAATCCCCTTTGATTTTCGATAGGAATTTACTGGAGAACTTCTCCCTGTTTTTCCTAGAGAAAAGACGAGAAAAGACTTACCTGCGGCCGAAGGAGGAAAGATCAACGGGCCTCATAACACTGAAAGGCCAGCACAGGTTCCCATATTGTACATGTCTAACATACAACGATATATGTATGTAAGAAATTGTGATGCACATGTTACTCCCACTCTGAAAGGCAGCAAGGGATGCCCTTGACAAAAATACCAATACAGGGATGACAGATTAAAGAGTTAAAAGGGAAATTGTAATACAATATAGGAGAAACGGGAAAGGGAGAAGAGAATACACAAAGGAGAGGGGGGGAGAACAAGACACAGACAAACATGTCTCCACAGAATAGATTTCTAGAAGGGTCTGAGCAAAGAGGGCCACCAGATACAGAGTACTGAGTTCAGAATAGCAAAACTGTATGGAGATGGGGATCATATCCTTTTTACTATGTAGGGATACATCCCTACCTCCTGAGAGGATACTGTACACACCTCAATGTTATAAATAGGGAAAGGGAGGTAATTGTCGTATTTATAGCTTGAATTGATGTTTCGAGACAGACTATCCAAAGTCCTGTTTTTTCTATATCTGTTACATCGATATTGATGTTATAATTCTATTGTCATTGATTTGCATATTAATATTGTTGGATCTAAGCTAGTTATCGGGTTTTGGACACCCACGTTAACCCCTTTGGATAGGTGCCCCAGGACAGTGGGGTGGTGGCGGAATCAGCAGGGCTGTTTGAGGCTACACCCCACACAGGGCACGGTCTATCCTTTTCACGTCCCATAAGTGGACCGAGCACGGTTCCTACCCCTCCCCCTTTTTTCTCTTCTTTCCCTAATTATTTTTCCGTGCTTCCCTTTTTTTAATTACACCTAGATTCCCCCTCCCCACCCAAATAATTGTTATTTACTGATTTATTTTATTTTATTTGTGTTTTTATTTATGTTTTTATTTTTTTATTTAAAAAAAAAAAATATTTCTCTCTCTTTTATTTTCTCCATTTTTTACACGGGTGGTCTATAGTACATTGTTATAAGACATAACTAGATATTATTGAGTCATGTCAGATGCGAAACCAGCACAATTGAAATTAATTTCCATAAACGCCCAAGGACTCAACATCCCCGCAAAACGTTCTAGGGCCCTGAGGGAATGGAAGGCATTGAAAGCATCCATAATTTATGTACAAGAGACACACTTCAAAAAAGGACAAGCGCCAAATCTTAAAAATAATTTTTATACACAATCTTATTGTGGAAATACTACTGGCTCAAAAAGAAAGGGTACAGCAATTTTGTTTTCTAAACATATCCCACTTAGTAACCCAGAATACCTCTACGACGAGGAAGGGAGATACACATTTGTAAAAGCTTCCATAGCTAACACGCAATACACGTTTGCTTGTATATATCTCCCTAATAAAAAAACAACACACGACTCTTAGCCGGATTTTACGTACATTATCTACATTTCAACAAGGAATCCTAGTACTAGGTGGGGATCTCAACCTTCCTCTAGATCCAACGATGGATAATTCTAAGAAAATGTCCAGTATCCCACAGCATGTTATCAGAAAATCGATTATGTCCCTACATAACAATAGACTAGTTGACTGTTGGAGAGCGACGCATCCTACCGATAGGGACTACTCCCATTACTCTAGCCCACATGGAGTATACACTAGACTGGATTATTTTTTCTTGCAACACCATATGCTAGAATGCTTGACACGGATTGACATAGGGATTACTACATGGTCTGATCATGCCCCTATCATAATGACACTCACGTCCCCCTTATATAAATCTACACAGTCATCTTGGCGCTTGAACGATTCTTTTTTAAACGAACCAGAAATACTCACAGAAACATCCAAACATATAACTAACTATTTTGAAGAGAATCGTTCCATAGAAACCCCTTTACTGACTGTATGGGAAGCCCACAAATGTGTACTTAGAGGCTATTTTATTTCTAAAGCGTCAGTAAAGAAAAAGGAACGAACAGAAAATATCACCAAGTTAGTTAGGGAGATAGCTGGAGCCGAAATATCCCACAAACAGGATCTGAATCCGAATACATATCAACAGTTGATGGCTAAATGCCACCAATTATCTAAACTCATAAACACTGGACTTCATAGAAAGGCACAAAAAAGCAGAGTTCTGTTTTATGAACACAGGAATAAGGCGGGTCGCCTCTTATCTAGGACTTTACACAATAAACAGATGACAAACTATGTTCACAGAATCAAAGCAAACACGAAACAACCATACAAATACCTACCAAAAGACATATTAGACATATTTACATCCCACTACAAGTCCCTTTATAACATCCAAGAACCATACACACCGACCCAACGAACACAAAAACTGGCAGATATTAAACAATATTTAACTAAACATGCTAAAACTAAGGTTTCGGAGGAACAAATGCAATCCCTGGAAGGCCCAATCAGTCTTGGGGAACTGAAACTAGCAATTAAAAATTCTAATACGGGGAAATCCCCTTACGCTACTATAAAATACATGCCGATACCTTAGGACCTCAATTTGTGGACGCATGCAACTCAATACTACAGGGCGAACATTTACATGGCCAGACAACAGCAGCATTTATACACGTGATCCCTAAACCTGGAAAGGATATTTCCTATTGCCAAAATTACAGGCCCATTTCCCTTTTAAACTCTGACCTGAAGTTATTTACAAAAATTATAGCCCAACGAATACAAGAGATATTACCGGACATCATACACCCAGACCAATCAGCTTTCATCCCTGGTAGGGAATCCAAGGATAACACTACTAAACTTATAAATATAATCCATATGGCCGGGAGGAGGAAGGAACCACTACTTTACCTGTCAACGGACGCCGAAAAAGCGTTTGACAGAGTAAATTGGGATTTCATGAGAGCGACTCTCCAGCACTATGGATTTGGTCCCAATTTGCGGACATGGATTAATTCATTATATGACTCGACAAGTGCAAGGGTGAGGGTGAACGGGATGTTGGGAACCTCATTCGGTATTAGCAATGGTTTCCCGCTTTCTCCACTTCTGTTCGCAATCACCCTAGAACCTTTTCTCCAAGCCATACGGGATGATCCTCGGATAAGAGGCATCCAAACACCCAATTCAGAATATAAAGTTTCGGCATACGCTGATGACCTGCTGTTCATGGTCACGGAACCCCTTACAACACTCCCACACATTATGGAAGCATTTCACACATATGGAGAGCTATCAAATTTAAGCATCAACATGACTAAATCTGAAATTCTACCAATAATAAAAAAACAAGGTGATATACAAAGACTCACGGAGGCCTATAAATTTAGAATTTGTACAGAGAAGATGCTATACTTGGGAATATGGCTATCCCCTTCCTTAGAACAATTATTCCCACTTAATTTTATACCACTAGCAAATACACTGAAAACAGACTTACATGCTTGGGATCATAACCATATTTCTGGCTGGGTAGGATAGGCGTAATCAAAATTAATCTACTTCCTAGACTTTTATATTTATTTCAGACGTTACCCATAGATATTCCACAGTCCTTTTTTTTCGGACCTGCCGAAAGTGATATCTAGATATGTATGGAGGGGGAAAAAGCCCCGGATACAACTTAGGGTATTAACACAACCAAAAAACAAAGGAGGACTAGCTCTCCCTGACATGTATAAATATTATCAAGCGGTTCACTTAACAAGGGTGGTAGACCGGATGCACTATAATGTTGACAAACATTGGATATCGCTAGAAGATTCAGCAATTATCACTCCCATACAGGCCCTACCTTGGATATCCCATATTCAGGATCGAAAATTGACTAAGACGCACCCGACCCTCAGACCTACCATTTACATACTCCACTCCCTAGCCAGAATGCAGGGCATTACGACTTATCCCTCACCAATGACACCTCTAAGGGGAAACCCAGATTTCCCACTGGGTACACACACCCCTGGACTGAAAGCTTTTGAACCACTCTCGACCCTACACACATATTTTGTTGTAAATTCAGTGGATTTTTTACCCATTTCTGAGCTCATGAAACACTCCCCGACATTATTGGATAATTTTAACTACATACAAATTAAACATTTTCTGAAGAGTTTGCTCCAACAGCACAATCTGTCCAGAGACCGCACCTGGTTTGAATGCCGTTGTACCTCAAAAAAACAATTGAGACATGGGATCTCAATGATATACCTACAATTGATTACCCCTGATAATACTCTACCACCCCCATACATAGGCAAATGGGAAGATGAGTTGTCTTGTACATTTTCAGTACTACAATGGGATCTTATATTTTCTCTGATGCACAAAAGTACTAAGGCCTCCAAATACCAAGAAATAAACTATAAATTTCTAGCCAAATGGTACCTAACCCCAGCTAAATTACACCATATGTATGTGGACAGTGACCCTAGGTGCTGGAGGTGTCAAAAGGAGACCGGAACAGACATCTGGTGGGACTGCCCAGTGATCCAGTAGTGTATCTACCGCGAGGCAAACAAGGCGCTCGCCTAGGGCGGCGCCTTGTTTAGGGCGGCGCCTTGTTTAGGGTGGCACTTTCCCAGAGGTTGTTAAAGCACACTGGTGCTTTAAACCCTTCTGGTGCAGCAAAGATTTTTTACTTTCTTCCCCGTTGTGTAAAAAGTTGTTCCCTCTCCTCCCTCTCTTTTCCCATCCCCTCCCCCTCCCCTTCCCATCCCCTCCCCCTCCCCTTCCCACACCCTCCCCTCCCCTCCCCTTCCCACCCCACTGCTCTTTTCTTTCTTCCCCTCACCCGGTGCCGTTTGTCATGATCGGGCTCCCTCACTTCCCCTCCCTTCGTTCCCCGTCAGATGTGCCAGTGTAAAGTCTCCGCCCCCTGCCTGTCAGAGTGTGTGTGTGAGTGAGCGTGATGTGAGTTAGTGTGCGACTGAGTGTGATGGGAGTCTGTGTGTGCGACTGAGCGTGATGTGAGTTAGTGTGCGACTGAGTGTGATGGGAGTTAGTGTGTGACTGAGTCTGAGTGTGATGTGAGTACATTATACTTGCTGACTAGATGCATTAACTTGTCATTATCGAGACTACATTGAATACAACTTTCCTGGTTTATACTGCAAGTGTCTTCTAGCCCCATTTACATTTACCAATTGGGAGCCTTTTTGTACTTTACACCGCAATATTTATTTATTTCTTTGCAGCATGACCTCTGGCTCTTGAAAAAAAGGAGATACAAACAGCGCTGCCACACAATTATATGAGCGTGTGACTGAGTTGGATGGGAGTCAGAGTGTGTGTGTGATGGGAGTCAGAGTGTGTGACTGAGTGTGATGAGAGTCAGTGTAAGTGTGATGGGAGTCAGCGTGTGTGACTGAGTGCGATGGGAGTAGGAGTGTGTGACTAAGTGTGATGGGAGTATGAATGTTATGTGTGATGTGGGGTCATGTAATGGAGGTGATGGGGCATGTCGTAGGTGTGTAACGTGGGTGTGCAGCTTGGGTAGGAGGGTGCTTGGATTTTGTCTGCCTAAGGCAGCACAAAATCAAGATACACCACTGCAGTGATCCAGGATTACTGGAAACAGATTCACAAAATTATAGTCAAAATCGATAATTCACAATACCCGTTTACACTGGAGGCTATGTTATTTTTCCAAAATGGTATGTCGCCGTCAGCTTTTAAAAAATCAGTTAGTAGACATTTACTGATAGCGGCTAAAACGCCAATTCCAAAATACTGGAAAGCCACTTTGGCACCTCCACTACCCGAGTGGGTAGCCAGAGTGGAGGAAATAAGAACGATGGAGGAACTTCTGTGTCTGATCGTCTGTCTAAACACATACAGACATGGTTTTACTTGACAGATTTGCTGTTAACAAAAGGTGTAACTAATATTCAATAAGATGGGGAGGAGCATGACGTGAGCGCACGAAGCTGTGCAACGTGAGGCGGGGCTGGACCGACTGTCGGGTGGACGAAGAAGCAGAGTGCCTGAATAATCGCCTCGGATGAACGGAGCAGGACCGGGAATGTTTTAACAGGAGGCCTCGTCACACTTCCATTACCACCGCAGAGGGAGATCCTGGCCTACTCTAACACCACGCTGTGATTCCTGTCCACATTGTCCTGTGCTCGGATACACGGCACTAAATACAGAGGAACAGGGACACGTGAGTGGGTTGGTTCACAACCCGTAGTTAAGACTTTTTTTGTGTGTGAATTAGTAGTGCAGTAACCATTATTCTCTGAGCCAGAATAATGTTGTGAATTGGTTTGGGTATTAACTGAACTGAGTAGAGGCACTCTCTGGAATATACTACCCCCTCCCTCCTACAGTATCCATAAGTGGTGAAAACTCAATACTGGTCTGATTAGATTCACTATCTTATAATCATCATCCTTTAAATATACTTAGCAATCCCACTGAACCAGACCTGCTCATTGCCTAGAGGAGTCCTATAGGCGTACCTATTGGTGGGAAGATAAATAAAGGGAGGGAAAGAAGGGAGAAAAGGGTAAAGGGAGATAGAGACCACACAAAAAAAAAACTGCTCTTAATACAAAATATATTAATTAAAGAATTAAAGAATTAAAGAATTAAAATTGTTTCTCATATAAGAGCCACCAACGTAAACAACTCATAGATACCTAGCCCTAGTAGGACACCCAAGGCTAAGGGGAAAAGGCCTGAATCAGTAAAGACGAAGATAAAGAGAAGAAGCAAGAAGAAATTTAAATTAAAGGGCCAAGGACCTATAATAGAAGCAGCTAAACCAAAGCACTACAGGTCATAGCCAACCCTAAAGGTACAGGTACTGTTACCACCTTTAATAGGAGGTATAAGGGGCACGGGGTCCGGGGGGAACCCAAATATTCTCAAATATATACCCAAACCCAAGTTTCTCCTCTGCGTACATATCGGGGCAAATAGTCAATCTTAAACCCCTGCCTAATTAAGATTTTATTCGGATCCCAGAAAATCATAGCCGCAAAGTAGCATTAATTTTCCCACCATATAATCGCCCAAAATGGCAACCAGGAGGAAAGAGGAAACAAGACAAGGCTCAAAGAGGGAGAAAGAAAGAGAAAGGAAACCAGAGAAGCCAGAAAAAAGACTCTCAACCTTTTTCTCTCCCCATTCGGAAAGAATAGATCGGAATAGACAACCGCCGGAACCTCAATTAAATGCCGATGAAGGGTCCCAACCAGACTCAATTGAAGAGACTTCAAACATTTCATGGTCTGAACAACAATCACTAGATGCTCAGTTTAACAGGATAAAACAAGAAATTGCAAGAAACACGTCCGAAATAAAAAAAGACATAAAAGAAGACTTGAAGAAGGTTTCAGACCGTATTGAAAATATCGAGACTAAATTAGAACATACAACCTTTCAACTAAATTCGCAGGCGGACACAATACAGAAATTAGAAAAGAAGATTTCGGCTCTACAAACAAAAATGACTGATATTGAAGACCGATCGCGCAGATGCAATATAAGAATAAGAGGTATACCTGAAAGCATCTCACAACAACTATTAGAGGACTACCTAGAGAAATTTTTTCTCTTTCTAGGCCTAAATATCTCGCAAGAGTGTAAGTCTCTAGAGAGATGCCATAGGGCTTTTAAATCCTCCCAAATTGCTGACATCTTACCCAGAGATGTGATTGCCTGCTGTCATTCATACCGCTTTAAATCACAAATCATCAATGCAATCTATAAGAAAGACCTCAAGAATACAGAGTATGAGAATCTGAAATTTTTTCAAGACCTATCTTTTCAGACAAGAGAATTGAGAAGGGCCTTTCGACCAGCAACTGATATTCTGAGGAAAGCCGGCATAAAATATTCATGGAAATTCCCAATAGGGCTCATAATTTTCTATCAGGAAAAAAGAGAATCTTTTGAGAACGCTGGAGACTTGTCAAAATGGATGGAGAACAACAATTTAGCAAATTTTACGTAGAGTAAAATTGAAGCTCTGAATAATAGATTGAAACTCCTACATATATAACACCACATATTAGTATTAGTAGAGAACGATTAACAAATTAATAACACAATATAGTATAACCTTCTGACAAAAGGTGGGATAGAGGGGTAAGAGGGAAAAAGTGGGGGAGACAGGGAGTCGGAGGCTGCGGAAATAACGCCTTTTTTCTTTTTTTCTCCTTTTTTGTTACTTTGGGCGGACTACGTCACATTTATTCACACAAACACGGGAAAAATTATATTAAAAAACTAGAAGGGGAGGTGGGGGGTCAATAGGCACTCGATAACACTTTACAGAATCAGATTTAAGCACACGAAATACACCAGGCACTAGAAATGTTCTCTAGCAGATAGTACACCCGGCAGGGGTCCAGTAGCCTCATCTTGTTAGATGAGGTTAAAGTCAATTTACGTTGATGCGGGTCGGCAGGGGTGCCGACCAGCACGCCTACGGAGCTTTAACTTAGTTGTGCTTCGTATTGGGCTGGGGTTTTTTTTTTTTTCTCTCTCTTCTTTTCTTTCTCTTTATTCTTTCTTTCTCCTTTTCTTGTCTCTACGCGCGTCCCCCCCCCCCAGGTTCAGCTTCAGAGATCAGGATTGGCCAGACACAGAAACCCCACTTAAACAACCATTAGAATAGCTACAATAAATGCACGAGGAATCAACACGCCACAAAAGAGACAGATAGTGCAAGATTATTTGTTTAAAGAAAACATACAGATTTGCGCTATCCAAGAAACACATTGGAAGACGGTGGATAGTATAAGAATGAAAAGTAAAAAATTCCCAATTGTTTTGGAATCCTCATTGCAAGATAAAAAAAAGAGAGGAGTCGCTCTTATTTTTTCTAAAGACTTGTTAGTACATATTATTCATTCTGAAAGAGACGAGGAAGCTAGATACCTGTTAGTAATTGCAGACATTAACAATATACGCTTTACCCTGGTATGTATTTATGCCCCTAACCAACCCTCAATGGAGTTCTTTAATTTAATTATAAACAAAGTAGAGCGAGTGGGACAAGGGCATGTTATAATATTGGAAGATTTTAATTATCCTCCAGATCCTACTATGGACACTAAGAATGCTAGAGCCAAACCTCCGAATAGACATACCATTAATACTTCCAGACGTTTCAGGGAGTTCCTTAAAAAAAATCAATTATTGGATCTTTGGAGGATATGGCACCCAGAGGTAAAAGATTTCTCATGCTACTCGGCAACCCACCTTGCCTATTCCAGAATTGACTTAATATTGGGAAAAACTCAGACAGCTAGACTCATAAAGAACATCCAAATAAAGAATAATACCTGGTCGGACCATAACACGGTTATAATGGAGTTGAAAACCCAGATAAAACTACATAGGCCAGATTGGAGATTAAATAGTTACCTTCTCGAAAATAAAATTAATTTGGAAACTATAGAAAACACGACTGAACAATTTTTTAAGGAAAACAGTAATGGAGAGGTAAAACCATCCATAGTTTGGTGTGCATACAAAAGTGTGATCAGGGGACATCTTATAAAAATAGCAGCCACGGAAAAAAAAAAGAAAATAGCAACCCTGGCTGAATCATATATAAAACTAGACTCTCTGACCGCACTTAATAAAGCAATTCCAACGATGGAGACCTCTCAAAAAATAAAAGAACAAGAATCAATAATAAACGATATTTTGATACAGAGAGTAAACTCTACATTACTTAAGATGAAAAGGAAATGGTATTATCAGGGTAATAGGGCGCATAAAGGCATGACAGAAAAACTGAAACAAATAACCGCGTCTAGAACTATTTCTAAAATTAAAGAAGGAACAGAGACCTTACTCTTACCAGATAAAATAGGGGCTGCTTTCCAAAAATTTTATGAAAAACTAGATAACTTACCACCACCTAACAAATCCAAAGAAACCCAAGAGTATCTGGCCCGGCTAAAGATCCCTAAGATTTCAGAACAACAATTAAATAAATTAAACCAACCCTTGACCGAGAAAGAAGTACTGAATGCAATAGGCAAACTTAAAAAAAACAAGACTCCGGGCCCAGATGGCTTTAATAATTGGTTTTATAAAACTTTGAAACTTAAAATAAAAACTGCCTTGACTAGCGCATTTAATAGCTTTCACGAGGGAAACAAAATTCCTAATGAACTAACTCAGGCCCATATAATACCGATACCCAAACAGGGTAAAGACCCAGAAAAAACATCCAATTACCGCCCAATCGCACTACTTAACGTGGAAATAAAACTCTACTCATCTATCCTAGCGGACAGACTCAAACAAATTATATCATTGTTAATTCATAAAGACCAGGTGGGCTTTGTCCCGCGGAGATATTCCTCGGACAGTGTTAGGAGATTGGTGGATTCTCTGGATATGGTCTGCAGGTCCGGCGTGCCCTTGCTGACCCTGTCATTGGACGCAGAGAAGGCCTTCGACAGGGTCAGCTGGGCATTCATGGAAGACGCTCTTCGGCTTTATGGGATAGAGGGAAGATTTTTAAATGAGATTATGCTCCTGTATAAAGAACCTAAAGCGAGATTGGTGGGACAGGGCTGGACATCGGAATGGTTCCCAATAAACAACGGAGTCCGTCAGGGCTGCCCTTTATCCCCGCTACTATACATATTAACAATAGAGATTCTAGCTATAGCTATTAGACAAAACCAAGACATAGTGGGACTGGAAACAACTAGAGGCAGCTATAAAATTAGCTTGTATGCAGATGACATACTACTGACTCTCCAGAACCCTAACAACTCAATGGCAGCATTAATGTCTGAAATAAACCAATACTCAGCATCCTCAGGATACAAACTAAATATAGAGAAGACAACGGCACTAGCAAATAACATCCCGTTAAGAACTAGAGCTCTTCTCTCAGGAAAATTTGGCTTCACCTAGGCAAAAGTAGCAATAAAGTATCTTGGTATTGAGATTTGTTCTCAACCCAATAAAATAGTTGAAACTAACTTTCTCCCTTTACTAACACAGACCAACAAACAGTTAAAAAACTGGAAACCATTAGGGCTCTCATGGTGGGGCAGAATCAATGTATTGAAGGCTTATGTGCTGCCAAAATGGACCTATTTATTTAGGATGATCCAACTTACAATACCATCTGCATGGCTGGAACTGATTCAAAAATCTATGAATCATTTTATTTGGCAGGGAAAAAAGCCTAGAATAGCCCACGCATGCTTAAAAAGAAGTCCAAACCAGGGAGGATTGGGATCCCCCGATATACAGGAATATCACATGGCTTGTAAAATTACACATGCCATTATTACTCAAAAAGCTAGTGCTAAAGAAGAGGCATGGTATAATATAGAGAAAGACCTTCTGGGGATAGATGAATTAATAGGACCCTTCCGGTGGGTTGGTAAAAATAAACGAAGGCTAATAGAAATTAAAAAGAAATCCTTAATAATGGGCGAATTGATCGCATGTTGGGGGAAGCTGAAGAAAAAGTTAAGGATTGATAACTACTTACTGAAAGATCTCCCTTTAGACATTATAGGAGAGAATGTCGTAGATCTAAAATTAAAAGATTGGAAACAAAAAGGTTTGAATAAAATAGGTGATCTGTTCTGCGACACTAAGCCTAAGTCCTTTGAGAATTTACACCTGCAATACGGAATAATTATTAAAGATAACTTTACTTATATCAGACTGGTTTACTTCATAGCAAAACACGTAAATATAGATATATCGGAGAATGTTAAGGGATTATGCAGGTTACTAACAGACCAAAATTGTAAGAAACTAGTCTCTAGATGTGTTTTGTTTATAAAAAAGATTGGTCCTACATTAGTACTTCGCCCTATAAAAAAATGGAATAAGGACCTCACCTTAGACATAACAGAAGATGAATGGTTCGAGTCATTGGCCAAAACTTACAAATCAGTAAGATGTCTAAATTTGAAGGAAACACATTACAAGGTCATGAATAGGTGGTACCTAACCCCGGGCCGCCTGCATAAGATATATCCCCAGAGAACTGATGTTTGCTGGAGATGTGGCACCCATACGGGAGACTTTCTCCATATTTGGAGGAGTTGTCCACCTATTCAGTTATTTTGGCAAAGCATAAGCTCTAAAATATTTAAAATATGTGGTTTAATTCTACCATTGACGCCACAGAATTATCTCCTCCACATATGGGACCCTCCAAGACCAAAAGAGTGCGAAAAATTGACCATCCATATTCTATTGGCATCCAAGTTGGAAGTGGTAAGGAACTGGAACTCCACGTCGGTTCCGACTTGGCTCCAGGTGAAAGAACAACTCAGACACCAACTAACAATGGAAGCCGGAATTGAATGGCAATTTGGCACAAGGGCTAAGAAAAATTCTAAATGGGCAGAATGGCTAATAACTTTAAAGACGGAAATATAGGATCCCGAACATACGACATACGGGCTCTTCTCTATATTTTTCGTTCCTGGGGGGGACACCGCTGCGTGGTCGCGTCTTTCTTTTCTTTTTTTTTTTTTCTCTCTCTCTTCTTTCTTGGTTTGTTTCCCTTTTTTTTTTCCCCTTTCTATCCTGGTTGGGTGCACCAACCCCTTAATCGAATATATAGACCCAAAAACACTGGACTTAATCGGGGTGCGGGGTATCCCACAGGGGAGGTAGGAGCAACAGGTCACTACTTAATATGCAAATAGGCATTAGAAGTAGGTCGGTTGGGGGGGGGGGGAGGGGGGGGTTTGAATAAAATAGTGATAGAATATAGAGGTAAGGGGAAGATGGGATGGGGAATTAAATAAGAACCAGAGTCAGACAAACGATATATATGTTGGCCAAAAGATGCAATATTAAGTGACCTAATTGGTGAAACCATGACCAAATGATAAGGAACACTGGTAAATTGTCTGATGGCTAAATAAATTAAAAAAAAAAAAAAATATTCAATAAGATGTGAAAAACTAACTTAAACTGAATATAAGTAATATGCAGAAATTGTTTATTTATTTTTTTCTGAATATATGTAATGTTTAATTTCTGGCAAAAGAGGGGAGAGGGAGGAAGAGGGGAGGAGAGGAGGAAGAGAGAGGGGGAGGAGAAGGGAGAAAGAGGGAAAAGGGATGTATATGAGGTCTACAGATTAAATAATGTAACGGAAAAGTACGGACCGAAAGAGCAGTAAAAGATATGGAGTATTATAAATGATTGAAATCTGATGATTTACCCAGCTTCTGTGTTATTCCCTCCCCAGGTTCACCCCTAACATTCACTATTATATTTTCTGTAACCCTAGGATGGTAGAATTAGTGCATGGAAAGTGTTAAAATACCACCATTTGAAATAGCCTAGGGTGTGTACTTTTAAAAAATATATGGGTTGATGGGGTAAAATACACTAGCTGACTTCAAATATGTCCCAAATGGGACATGGGTGCAGGTTGTCTGCATGTGAAAATTTCAAGTTGGAAATCCAACAAGCGCACCTCTCAAATGTGGCCTTTTAGCCCCCAAACAACCCAACAAACCTATGCATGGGTGGTATCCCTGTACTCAGTAGAATCTATTTAACAAGTTTTTTTTGTTCGCTTTTGTCGATGAGGAGAAGATGTTTCAAATAAAATTCAGGAAATATGTTTTTTGTTTTTTACCATATTTTATTTATTTATATAATATTATAGGATATGATCAAAATGATGGCATCCAAAGAAAGCCCTTCTTGTCCCGATAAAAACAATATATAATTTGTGTGGGTACAGCAAATGACAAAGAAGAAAATTACAGCTAAACACAAACAGCACAGAAATGTTAAAATAGCCATTGTCCAGAATGGACATATTTTTTTTCAAAGGCTCCGTCCTTAAGGGGTTAACCCCTTAATGGCAGTAAACAACAAATATAGTGGCAATCAGGCATATCATTCACTAACAATTTAGATAACACTGAGCAAGAAATTATTTTCTTATTTTTTTCTGGTTGTTAAACATATGTTCAATTGTTGTTAAAACATAACAAAACTAGGTACATGTACTTTCTTTACTTAAAGATATATTACCTATTACGTTTGCCTAACATAAATACTCAGATATTATACACAAAGGATAACAGATAACAAGACACGGCATGCAACATATATTCATTTAACCTATATCAGTCTATGTAACAATTCAGCTCCCATTCTTTATTCATACTTGTAGGTACCATGGTGTCGATTTTAAAAATCCAATAGACTTCCCTTTTGGCTAGTATCACGTTTAGATCTCCACCCTTAGGGCACAGTTTACAATGCTCTATTGCCATACAGGAGAAATATTTAACCCCTTAAGGACAGAGCCTTTGAAACATTTTTGTCCGTTCTGGACAATGGCTATTTTAACATTTCTGTGCTGTTTGTGTTTAGCAGTAATTTTCTTCTTCGTCATTTGCTGTACCCACACATATTATATATTGTTTTTATCGGGACAAAAAGGACTTTCTATGGATGCCATATTTTTGATCATATCTTATTATATTATTGAAAAAAATAATAAAATATGGTAAAAAAAAAAAAAAATACACAAATTTCCTGACTTTTATTTGAAACAACTTCTCCTCATCGACAATAGCGAACGAAAAAACATGCTAAATAGATTCTACTATTTCTCCTGAGTACAGGGATACCACCCATGCATAGGTTTGTTGGGTTGTTTGGGGGGTAAAAGGCCAAATTTGTGAGGTGCAGTTTTTTGTTTTCCAACTTGAAGTTTTTACATGCAGACAGCCTGCACCCATGTCCCATTTGGGACATATTTGAAACCAGCCAGTGTATTTTACCCCATCAACCCATATATTTTTTAAAAGTAGACACCCTAGGCTATCTTAAATGGTGGTATTTTAACACTTTCCATGCACTAATTCTACCACCAGCCTTTGTCAAAGTTTGTGGTAGTAATTTTTTTGTGTTTTTTTTTCACAAACCTTGTACTTCAGACATGAATTCACAGATTTTGGTATGTGTCACTGCCAAATAACACCCCAATAAGTGTTCAGCAACATCTCTTGAGTACAGGGATACCACCCATGCATAGGTTTGTTGGATTGTTTGGGGGGTAAAAGGCCAAATTTGGGAGGTGAAGTTTTTGGTTTTCCAATTTGAAATTTTGACATGCAGACAGCCTGCACCCATGTCCCATTTGGGACATATTTGAAACCAGCCAGTGTATTTTACCACATCAACCCATATATTTTTTAAAAGTAGACACCCTAGGCTATTTCAAATGGTGGTATTTTAACACTTTCCATGCACTAATTCTACCACCGGCCTTTGTTAAAGTTTGTGGTATTAATTTTTGTGTGTTTTTTTTTCACAAATATTGTATTTTAGACATAAATTCACAGATTTTGGTATGTGTCACTGCCAAACAATAACCCAATATGTGTTCAACAACATCTCCTGAGTACAGGGATACCACCCATGCATTGGTTTGTTGGGTTGTTTGGGGGCTAAAATGCCACGTTTAGGGGGGGGTGCATTTCCAACTTGGAATTTTGACATGTAGTCAGCCTGCGCCCATGTTCCATTTGGGACTTTTTTAAAAGTAGGACAGTGTATTTTACCCCAAAAAGTATATATTTTGTAAAAGTAGACACCCTAGGCTATTTTAAATGGTGTTATTTTAACACTTTCCATGCATCAATTCTACCACCAGCCTTTGTCAAAGTTTGTGGTAGTCATTTTATTGTGTATTTTTTCCCACATACATTGTACTTTAGACACAAATTCACATATTTCGGTATGTGTCACTGACAAACAATACCACAATATATGTTCAGCAACATCTCCCGAGCACAGGGATACCACCCATGCATAGCTTTGTCAGCTTTGTTGGGTGTTGAAAGGCTACATTTGAGAGGTGCACTTTTTGATTTTCAAACTTGGAATTTGAACATGTAGAGCAAGGAAGGGGTTAATAGCTCTTATAAGAGCCTTTGTAGTACTGTACAAAAAAATTAACCCCTAAAAATGCACAGACAAGAAAAAATGTTCTGCTGTGCAGTGATCAGTGGCAGGGAAGGGGTTAATACACTACACTATACAAAGGGTATGGCTTTTATAAAAGCCCTTGGGACTCACAATTTTTTAACATTTAATTTAATTTATTACAATTAAAAAATTATGTTATACAGATTTGTCTCTTTCCCTCACTAAAACTCAAGTGAGGAGAGGGAGGCAGATCCATATGGGTCAGAACAATATTTACGAACCAGACGAATGGTGATGCTCATCTGAGAAATCACCAAACCACCTTTGCCACTGATTGGCTGTTACTGATCGCTATACACGCGTTCAGACAGCTTCAAAAGGAATACACGTAATCCCCTAGTGGGTATAACTAACCCCTAGCGAGTCTGACAAAAAAAATGCTGATAGCAAAAAAAAATCCTTCTGCGACTAGATTGCTCCATATGCGCTGCTTAGGCAGTGACCATATGCACTGCTTAGGCAGTGATATACGGCAAGGAAGGGGTTAATAGCTCTTAAAAGAGCCTTTGATATACTGTAATAAATCAAAGTAAAAAAAAAAAAAATCCTAAAAAAATGCACAGACAGCAAAAAATGTGCTGCTGTGTAAGATCCATGGGACCTCTGTATGTGGCTGCGCAAACCTGGAGCCTCAAGCTGCCAGGGAAGTGCAGTTACCCAGCATAAGGCCCTGTCTCCACCTCTAGATCATAGCTCCTGAACTCAGGCGTTCAGGGTCCCATGCCACCTGGACCCTGTGTGGCACAAAGTAAGAGGATTTATTAAAATATAACTTGCTTTAAGAGTGACAATCATCCTTTAAACAGTGGTCAAGGATGCCTTGACAAGCCAATGGTGGATCAAAATCACATATGCTATATTCCCAATCCCTCTTATTGCAGAAGATCAGAATGGAGAAGGCTATAGACACAGCCATTTTACCCTTTTGGTCTCAGAAACCCTGGCTCCCTTATTTCAGACAGATGGCAGTTGAATCACCACTGGAATTACAGATGAACCCAGTGTCAGATGGCTTTGGATTCTATTATTAGGAGACTGCAATGAGAATGTTTTCCCCATAGATCTGGTTCTTAAAGGCTCTATTAAAGCCCCTTTTTTAATTTATAGAAAACATCTTGAATTCTCTTGAAAGCCTTTAAATCTCTTTTCCTGGTGGCTGTAGTTTTGGTAATTTCATGGCTGCAGGCTTTGTCTTGTGACAGAAAAAAGTGGAACCGCTAACCTCTGAATAAAGATCTGACATTCAGGGATAACTCTAGTGGTGATTTATTCCAGATGGCATACACAGGGCCGGCCTTAGGGGTGTGCGACCTGTGCGATCGCACAGGGCGCAACACTCCAGGGGGCGCCTGCCCAGTCGTTGAAAAAAAAAAAAAAAAAAGCCGGTAGTGGCACTGGCTGGGGGAGATCAAAAGATCCGCCCTCACCAGCCCTCTGCTCGGCATGCTGTGCTGGGTCCGGGGATGGGGCGGAGCCTGCAGCATGGGGAGCCGAGCAGCACTTTCTATTGGTGTCTGTGGCTCCCTGTGAAGCAGACGCTGCTCTGCTTCACAGGGTGGGGGCGGAGCTACACCGCTGAGCCGGTCAGCTCTGCCCCCTCCCTTGAACCACATTTGCAGGCAAGGGGGGGGGGGGGAGAGACAACAGGGGGTGAGAGAGGGACAGAACAGGGGGTGAGAGGCAGAACAGGGGGAGGGGGGAGAGAGAGGCAGAACAGGGGGTGAGAGAAGGACAGAACAGGGGGTGAGAGAAGGACAGAACAGGGGGTGAGAGACAGATCAGGGGGAGGGGGGAGAGAGAGGCAGAACAGGGGGTGAGAGAAGGACAGAACAGGGGGTGAGAGGCAGAACGGGGGGGGGGGGGAGAGAGGCAGAACCGGGGGGGAGAGAAGGACAGAACAGGGGGAGAGAGAGACAGAACAGAGGGAGGGGGGAGAGAGAGACAGACCAGAGGGAGGGGGGAGAGAGAGACAGAACAGGGGGAGGGGAGAGAGACAGAACAGGGGGAGGGGAGAGAGAGAGACAGAACAGGGGGAAGGGGGGGAGAGAGACAGAACAGAGGGAGAGAGAGAGACAGAACAGGTGGAGGGGGGATAGAGAAACAGAACAAGCGAGGGGGAAGAGAGAGAGACAGGAGACGGGAGAGAGACAGGTGGAGGGGGGGGGGGAAGAGACAGACATGGCAAGGAAGAGGAAAGGGACACATACATAGGGGGGTGAAAGACGGGGGGGGGGCGCCATGGGGGAAGCCCGCACAGGGCGCCGGAACACTTAAGGCCGGCCCTGGGCATACACCCGATATACTGGCTCAACCTAACATTTCATGGCACTTAATCAAGACAATTACATACAGTTACATCTGCCCCTTTTAAATCCCTACGGTGCTGAAACAATTTAAAGTGCTAGCTCATTGAAAAAATACATATATAAAGTGACAAATATAAAATATACGAAATATACTAAAATCCTCTATAATAAAGGACAAGTGTCTCTGCGTCCAGTCCCTGTGTCCGTGGGATTGCGCTACTGCGCATGTGCCCCACGGACAGCCGTCCGCAGAGACTTCGGGCAGAACACCTGTTTTGACAGATTTCTCGAGCAAATTCTCCTGGGCAATCGCAGGGGAATTTACTCATTGCGCATGCACACAAAGTTACAGCTGATCACTCAGCTGTAACTTTGTAAAGACTGAGCATGCGCGAGCAACGCTACCCACCTCACGCTAAGGTGGTAAGTAACACGGGGGGGGGGGGGGGGACATAAGGGGGCATCATAGGGGCAAGCACCCTGGCGAGGGGGGAGCCTTGAGGGCTGCCTCATCTTGATAAGAGTTGTGATCCCCCTGCTGCATCAATAATACAGCAGGAGGATCACAACTCCCATCAAGATGAGGCAGCCCTCAAGGCTCCCCCCCTCACCAGGGTGCTTGCCCCTATGTTGCCCCCTAATGTCAAGCCCCCCCCCCCGTCCACATGTTCTAGCGCCCGTTAATTTAACAAGCTTAATGTCTAGTATATACATAATGTTCATAGAAGTCAATATCATTTTATAGTTTTTGTTTCCTTCTGCCCCTCGTTAGCTATACTTTAATATTTTTTACCCCATTCTATAACTATAACCACTAGAGTTATCCCTGAGTGTCGAATCTTTATTCGGAAGTCAGCGGTTCCACTTTTTTCTAAAGCATTTTCACTTTGTTAGCTCGGCTGTAGTATCTAAGCAGAACAGGCTGACCAGGTCAGATTCCATTTACATTCGGCGTGTGCATCGTCCGTCTGATTTCTTGCTTTGTCTTGTGACAAGCCTAGTCTGTCATGAAGACAAAGTGGGTCACCGTCCTATTCGAGAATTCCTCCCTGAGGTGATCTCCAATTTCCACCTTAATCAAGACATTGTCCTTACTTCCTTCTACATGTACCTGGCTACCTAAAAAGGAGTACAATTTGCATATGTTGGATGTGGTCTGCTATCAGTTTATATCAACAGAATAAGGGCCTGGAGAAAGTCATCCCACCTATTTGTCCTTCCATTGGGGTCTTTAAGAGGCCTGCAGTCTCCACTTCTAATATCCATGGCCTACCTAGAGTAAAAGCTGGAACATTTGAAAGTTCTTCATGCCCAATCAACACATTCTTTGTCTCCCTCCTGGGCTGCAGAAGTCATGTCCTCCCCTAAGAGCATTTGTAGAGCTATTACATTGTCCTGTCCATCAATACCTTTTATCCAGCACTATTGCATCAATCTTTGGTGCTTCAGATTTTGGGTTCGGACACAAAGTTCTTCAAGATGTTCAGTATTCCAAATAATTTTTTTTTGCATGAATTCCCTCCTGTTCCATTTTTTCCCCTTAAAGCTTTGTTATTACCAGTTTGTAATGCTGCCATGGGTATCCAGGAAAAAACAAGACTGTTTCTTGCTGTTACTTTCTTTTCCTGGCTATTTTCCATGGCAGTAATAGGGTCCCTCTCCTGATTTTGTTTTAGGTGAAACTTGAAACAGAAGGCTGGGTGATACAGGCTGAAGCAGGAACCTTATACACTACTCTATAAATTAAATTCTGCCCTGTTGGCTGAGGGGGTCAGTTATCCATACGTAATCCTGCCATGGAAAATAGCCAGGAAAATAAACACAGATCTTTTCTTACAATTCTGCTATAACAAAGTATAAACAAGTAATTAAAGGGCAAGCTCTGCCCATCATAGGGGAAGAACATGTCAATATCACTAACAACTTCAAACCACTAGAAGCTGAATGATAAATACGTTTTACTTCCCCAAATCATGCAACCTGTAAAGCTTTGATGTACAGGCTACTATTTACTACTTCTGAGCAAGAATTATAAAACTGCACTAGCAACATACTGGCAATTAAAATTGCATTAAATGGTTGTGAATAAACCAGTGAAATAGCCTTCACTGGTCGCTCTTCATAAAAGGTACTTTTTTTTGTCTATTTACCATTTATAGGCTACTTAACCAGTACAATTAACACTAAAAATATTGGTGCAATACTTATCTTTGAAAAAAGCAACTAGTGGAATTACTTGAACACTTGGATACAGCCCTACTTTGGGGGTGAAACGCGTTGTGGACAAGAGGAGACTGCTACTGGGACTCTATATATGTACTGTTCAAGTGGATCTTTGAATGTAAGATTTTTTTATGTTTTTATTGGTATTAAATCGTTGAAGCTAAATAGTCTCCTCCTTACCCTCTCTTATACTACTGCTGGGAGTACCTTCTGGGTCTGCTACCCTGAATAAGCTGCCTAGGATTCCTCTGTGAACCTGTTGGATCTTTAACCCCTTGGTGGGCTCCCTGGATGCTGTATAGACTGAGCAGATCTCTGCTCAGGAAGATGTGAGTGTGTTCTCACTTATTATTTGTTATCAGCACTTTTATGTGATATACTACACTATATTATTTCTGTTCTGTTTTGTTTTATTTTTTTCCCTTCGGATTGAATATTGAGCTGATTTACTTTAAGGGTAACAATTTATTATTTATTTTTCCTGAGTTGTGTGTTTTGAAGTGTTGGGTCACAGTGCACGTTTTCACTTGTGTGTTGTTTTGATTTGTTTATTGCCAGGAGTGAGACACTGGTAGAATTTGCTGCAGCTGTTTCCACCAGAATTGGGCGCAGTGTGTTTCTCTCTTGTTTCTTGCTATGCTTGTTAGAATTTAGATTTTTTACCACATTATTTATTAAGGGTGTGTAGGATGTACATTGCCGTTGTTCCGGTCATAGTACACTTTTAAAGGAAAATCGATACTAAAGCAGATTTGTTAGTCAGATGGACATGAGTGTGATATTTCACCAATTGTACGTCCCTTCATGTAAATATTTTATTTTTTTTGAAAATGATTGCCATGGGGCAGCTGGCTGAATAAACTTGTACACCACTTTATATTTTTCTTAGTATTATTCCTGAAAACTAAAAAGTAAATGGTATTTGGAGTTCATTTACTTACTGCATGAGTGACAATGCATAGTGGTTTGGAAGTTTCCCATCATATTCTTGTATCAATATGTGCGATTGAACACATTTTTAAAAAGGTAATATTTCTCTTGCATGTTGTTGGACAGTAATTTTGATTTAAAAATTTAAACCAGTTTATACAACATTCGTCACGAGTGATACCATCAGTTAGTTTACATTTTGATCCAACTAAAGTTAAAGTGCAGATGTCTCTCATTTTGTGAAGCATTTTTCCCCCAGCCAAACACATAAGGAAATCCTCTATTACAATAACTTGACAAGGAGGTTCCTTCTCCCTTCAAATCAGATGTAAAATAACCCAAGCAATGGGCGAGTTTGCAGTTCGTTCCTATGTAGATAGTGCTTTAATGGAGATGAAAGTGTTGTAAACCTAGGTTATATTTAAGTTTTTATTTACAAATGTTTGCCCTCTAAATAAACATTAAAATTCCTCATGTGCACTTTAATACAGTCCCAACTCTCCTAAAAATGCACATATGAAGGAGTTCCATTGGTCACTAATATGTCACCAAATATTGTTTTGGTCAGAAAACATAAAACAATCTTGCCTGATAGCAAAGACCATCTGCTAGGTCTGGTGTTGGGGACATTATAAAGACAAAAAGCCATATGCAAATATTTTGAACTACCCCCCCCCCCCCACATTAATTTCACAAGACTGCAACCCACACAATCACATCTATTATCTTCTACACTTTTAAAGATATGCTACATTTCATTGCTGTGATTTTTTTACAAAATGCACAGAAAAACCAAAATGTTTGCTGTAGTGCTTTTAAATGCATTTTTGGTTTTTCCAGCCACCACCTTCACCATTTTTTACAAAAGTTTAAATAGAGAAAAGAAGAGAGTGGGTTTAGATCACCAAGTCATCAATATCACAAGTATAATGGTAAAAAGATAACACTACACAAAATATCAGAAACCATTTTAAATAAAATAAGACAGAATGACCATATTTCCCACTAGGTAAATCAAACTAAATGCATTTATACTACAAAAATTAAAGTGTGGATTATTAACAATGGATACCACTGAATAGACTAGCGTCAAGAGAATACGAAAAGGAATGTCAAAAGCAAACACCATATAAGTGCATACCAGACACTAGAACAGTGATGGCAAATAGTTTTTTCGCCCAAGTGCCCATTGTTATGCAATAAGTCAAGTTAATGATCGCAAAGTGCCACGTCTCAGTTTATTTTGACCAGTCTCCCATTTTTATCTTACTTTGCATTTTCCCTTCTCCCTGTTTATTTTCATTCAGTCACTTTATTTGCACCTACCTACACACATTAATATATATATATATATATATATATATATATATGTATATATATATATATTATAGTGACAAGGCAGTAAGATACAGCATGCCAGAGGTGGCACCTGTACCATAGGTTTACCATAACTGCACTAGGATACAGATCATAAAAGGTTATACACAGGATTTAAAAAAAATAAAAAATAAAAATGGTTTTAAAAGCATCCTAGTGTAAATTTTTGTTGTAGCGAAACATGGATAACTATCTAAATGGTGTCAACACACATAGTGGGTATAGTAATATATGGTTTTCAGAGGCAAAGCGAAAGAAAGACCGTTGCAAAAGCTTCGTTTGCTTTTATTAGCATATCACTTGAAATGGGAAGCTAGCTTTAGGATCAGTTTAGCACCCATTTTTTTAAATAAACGAGACGTTAAAACTTTTCTAGCCTTAGACATTAGCAACGTACTTAAAGACTGCCTTTTCAAATGTGTGTACTAACATGACAATTACCAAACAACTAAAGATCAGACCTATGTTTTTAGTAATAAAATAAAAAACCACCACTTCACTTGGCTACTGCTAAAATAGATTAAAAAAAAAAAATCCTTTAAAAAAAAAAAATTAAAAAAAAGGTTTAATTATATTGTTAAAAACCGAGAGCACAGCGGGTCAATTCTCAATACACTACACAGGTGACTAAATTCAGTTACAACAGATCAATGTAAAAGTGATAAAAACAGCAATGTGTACAACTTGCACATTGTTACAGCGAACACAAACCCCCCCAACTTTAGACATTTCAGAAGAAAGACCCCAAACTTGTAAGTTATGAAGAAAAAAAGGTTTTCATTTTCTGGTCGAAAAAAAAAAATAAAAAAAAAAATCTAACAAAAATGGTATCACAAAAGTTATCCAAACGTAATATTTGCTCAGGAAAGCTAAAGCGGAGTTTAAGTAGACAAGTAGAATAACTAAAAATTCAGCGGGGCTGGGGGGAAATCTTTAACATGAAGATATATTCTTTGAGCTCTATTAATTCTGTACAATATTCTTGGAAGTGGGGTATTCGCTTCTGTTTCTGGATTCTTAGCTCTGCTGGTTACTATTAACAAACGCATCCAAAAGATCCAGATCTTGAGTTGTACTCCAAGAGCAACGAAATGGGAAGAAAAGCATTCCAGGTTTTTCATTGTAGCTGTTCTAAACAAAATATTTTGGAATCCACTTATGCCTGAAAAAGAAATTCATATTTTGTTCCTGATTTATACAAACAACAAAACGAAAAAGAAAATAAAAAAAAACAGACTATAAAACCCAAGCAGGAAACATAAGACCTATAATTCACATTGTGAAGATTTGCCAAAATGATGCTCCTTCCAGTGGGTTGAAGTGTTTTTGGAAAGCTCCAATATAAAATAGCATGTGCGCTTAGCTAGATTAATAATGACCTTATCTCGGTTATGGCAGTTTTTCTTATGTAATTTTTTATTGCATAAAAATTAAATGATCTATGAGACTTATGATGAATTCAGCAATTTGCTGGCAGTTACAATTGACACAATTGTGCTTTGCAAAGCATTTATTAGTGCAGAAACCACCACATTGCAAACAGTCAGCACCTTAGTTCAAATACCATTAAAACTGAGGTTCAGAGAATAAAAAAAAGTTGAAGTGATCAAGTTAGCAATTTCTTGCACTTGTCTCTTGAAAACATTAGTATTGTCCTAATCTAGATGGGAGACATTGTGCAAACTGAACAACACAAAAATTAAAACAGGAAGGTGGCATAGTTTTCTACAAAACAGTATGGGCAATTAGATAAAAATTTTCCATTTGCAATGTGTAAGTAGGCAAATCTGCCATCATATGCAGCAGTCAACTTAATTAAATTAAAAAAACCAAAAAAAAAACTCTAAACCAAAAGGCCAGATCCGAGCTGCTAAGACCTGTGCTGAAACTGCCACCACCTACATATAAAATTGTAGGTGATTGGAACATTGAATCTGCTATGAATGATATGCAGATTATAGCAATTTGATATTTAAAAAAAATATGCACCACACTTAATGCCCACCTATATATTTTTTTTAAATCTAAAATGGAAGAAAACCATTTAAACCTCAATAATCTTAAGAGGAATACACAAAGCATAACTTCAGTAAAATGTGTTTTATTCCAAGGGGAAAAAAAAAAAAAAGTTTTACAATAAAAAACAGAACTGCCACAAGTGCAAGAGAGCTAAATCAACACTTTAACTGTACATTCTCTTCCACAGCGATGGTGTCTGAACCAAGGACCAATTATCCTAAAGGAGAGAAAAAAAAAAATTATATGCTTAAGCTCGTTTAAATACAAAGAAAAAAAAGTATGTTACAATTAAAAAAAAAAAAAAAAAAACCCCAAAACTCACAACTGCTCATGGTGAATAACAAACCAATTTAGTGTATGAAATGCAGAGGTCAACAGTTAAAGGTGAACAACTCTGTCGAAAAAATACATTAAAAAAAAAAATCCACACATACTGCATCTGTCTCAAGCTGCACTACAAAAAAAAATTATAAAAAAAAATCACATATTTCCACCTCATTTAATTGAGCTGCACCATATGTTGAACACAGAATATAGAGCTCTATAGCTTAAAATGTAGTACACCTAAGAAGCAGAGGAATGTTGGGTTTTGTTTTATTATTTTTTGTTTAAACAGACGCAAAAGATAAAAGAAACAAAAGATATGATGCAGGACTCCTTCACCATTCTTCACTAGTCTTAGAAAAACTTGCCAGAATACTGCTTCACACTATAAAAAAAGAGAATCTTACATTAGAAACCTTGAGCATGTGCCTCTCAAATGTTTAGAAGTCAAAACCCATAAGCATAATCTTCAGAATACTGCTTCACACTATAAAAAAGAGAAAATCTTGCATTAGAATACAAGCACATATGCCTTTCAAATATTAAATGTAAAAAGACTGACAACGTACAATATAAGAAAGGTACAAGATTGGAGATTAGTGGTATTATACACAAGAAAAAATAGAACCTAAATAACAAAAGGGTGGTTAGAAAATAGGAGAAAGATGTGAAACGCTGCGTTGACACCAAATCAAAGCCCATTCAACTGGTCCTGTAGAGGCATGGTCTGTGCCATATGGCAGACTGTGATTTGTTGTCAATGCTGTTATCTAAAAACAACAAAATCACTAGTCTTCCACACAGAACTAAACCAACATCCACTGATTTCTTCTAGATTTTATAGTTAATCTACAGGCATGTTATGTTTACAAATACTTTTGCAGCTGTTTCACAACAGAAAAAAAAGTTGTTAATATTGTAAAGCAGAATTAGTTTTACATTTTAGTAGGGAGCACAAAAAGAGCAAGTCAGAAGCAAGTAATGAAGGGGAAGAGGGAAAAAAAATTTTTTAGTACACAAAACATGCACAAGTGTTGATTAATATAGCAAAAACTCACCTGTTCTGAAGCAAATATTGAGCATTCTGGATCTGATCTTGGGTGCCGATAATGGTAATGATACGATCGTCGGAGCCTTCCAATGGTTCGTCAATTTTGATAGATGCACCAGATTCATGACGAATTTGTTTAATTCTTTGACCACCTTTTCCAATAATTGACCCTGCCAACTAAAAGAAAAAAAATGATATATAAATTATATAATTATATATAGAGTGTGAAAGCAAAGATCAGAAAAGTTAAAAAGTCAACATCTGTAAATACTGTTGATGTTGAAATGAATGTCAACTTACATCTTTGGGAATGGTCACTTGTGTGGTTATGACTGGTCCGCCAAGATCGCCATAAGATCCCCGACCTTAAGAGTACAACATAAAATTGTTCAGTACATTAGACTCCTATTAAAACAAATGCTTATGTATTTATCCATATTGAATTAAAAATACTTACCATATCCAGAGCCTCCCTGGAATGTTTAAGAACGAGAAATTCAAGGAAAAAGAGGGAGAAACAAAAATGTATTTAGGATTAGACAAATACATTGGTTCAAAACAATATGTTCATATTTCACGTAAATACATTTTCCACCAGCGACACCATACATACTCAGCAACCTATAATAGTATTTGCAAATTTGATTGTCTACAATGGTATTTGCTACGGTTCCATTAATTCCGAAAGCAGTAAACACCAGTGAACTATAACAGCTGCTTCTGGGTCACTGACAACCCAGAGTAACAGGGGTGGCTGCAAATAAATATAAAGCTACCTATATTTGTTTCCTAGACAACTGTAACTTGATCACACAGGTTACCTAGCGATGCTGGCAGCAGAGAGAAGTAAATATTCTAAAGTAGAGGGAGATTAGAAATTAAAAAGACACCAGGAAAAATCTTGGATTTTTAAAAGGAATTTAAACCAACATTTGAAGTACACTTTAGGCTAATGATTTGAATAACTGTTCTCATGTGACATATATCTATGTACGCATACATAAATGAAGGAAATAAAAGCTGTCAAAATAAATGCTCATCAGCATAATTAAACAAATGTGGTCTTTACATTAAAAGTCCTATAATGTGGCTATGTATTAGCACAGCTTTGAAATACTGATTTTCTCAAGTAACCCACAAAACTTGGATATTGAACCATAGGAGGTACAGATTTAGAATTTTCCTTACCATTCCATCATAATGATCAGGTCTCCCTCTTCTGTCACTAGAGGGAAAGAAAAATAAATAAAAATAAATACACAATTAGGAGAACTAAACACTGGCAACATCTAAGTTTCAACTATGCACACCACAGTCACACAATTACTAGGATTGAGATGGCAAGGTAAGCAAATCATGAAAGGGAATAAAAATCCCTGAAAACTAAACAATATATACGCACACTAATTATTATTAGAATTATTAGCACACACACAAGCATTCTTACCCTCCTCTAGGTGGTGGAGGCGGTGGAAGTGGAAGATTACGGGCTCTACTGCCACCTCTGCCTCCACGACCTGGAGGAGGTGGAAGCGGTCCTCGCCTTGGGCTCATATCATCATAATCTCTTCTGGACTGAGGCATTGGACGACCACCAGGCCCTGGAGGCATCCGATCAAAGCCACCCCTGGCATGCATAGGGAAACCCATGGGACGTCCGCGTCTATCATCGAACATCATTGTAAAACCACCGTAGTCATAGGTTTCATCATAAAAGTTGGGATCATAAGGCTGTGCTCGTCCTTTGATAGGAGACTTTAGAAAAAAAAAAAAAAAAAAGTTACAAAGACCGAAATGTATTAAGCAGAACAATTCCCTCAAAAGAAAAATAGTTACCTCTGATATCAGATCAAGAATAACTTTAATGCATTCCACAACTCTGTCCGGCTTTCCTCCAATAAGCACAACACGGTCTGTTGAATGTGGACAGCACTCCTGGAAAAGCTTAATTGTAGTTTGCGTATTCTGCAAAAATTTGAATTACAATTTTAAGTTGCACATATACAAATCGAATTTCTACTCAGTACTATCGACAAGTGTTTTAGTACAACACTGAACATTTGTAAGATACAATAAGTGTAATATAAATATATATATATTATACACACACAGAAACAGTAGTCGTGCTTAAAACAATACAGAGTGCATTTAATTTTTTTTTAATTAAAGAAGTGAGCCATAGCCATAAGACCCTTACCTCTCTGAGCTCCTTGATCTTTGCACCTTTAACACCAATAATACCTCCTGCTAGACTTTGATGAATCAATAATCTCAACTCACAATCAAAGTCATTTCCTTTGTAGTGTTGGTACTGAAAATAATTAAAAGATAAACATTAACAAATCACCAAAATTGATTGGTTTTATTTAGTAATAGGGGGTGCAAATGGATGACATACCTCTTCTAAAGTAGGAATGATTTTCTTTAATATTTCTCCAATGGTTTCAATATCTGCACTGATGCTCAATATACTGGATACAAATCATGATCAACAGAAGAAAGAAAGGATGTTAATATTCTCCAGTAGCAGTTTAGATAAGAATTTGTACAGCCAAATATTTTCCAAAGTACATAATATCACACATGCATATTTGAGCTTTTTTTATTTTATTTTAATTGGACACGCCAGTAAACGTTTAGATGTTGGTGAAGGGAAGGGTTTTGGAAGGACTCAGATTAAGCGGGCGAGTAGGTGGCACAGAACTGGAAACAAGTGAATGATCAGATTCCCCGTCACCACTAATTTAGGGTACCCTCTCTTTCAGAATGACACGGGAGCACCTCAGGGGAAATTGGAAAATGGAAGTGGTGGACACTATGGATGAGACCATTTCAAAAGTTTAAAAATACTAATGGGCTCTGAAGGAAAAAAAGTGAAAAAAAAAAAAAAGTGAAGTGAAGGAGTGAGTTAAGCGCTTCATTACGTAAAAAATAAAAATGAGACAGGCAATGCTGGAGAAGTCAGGTGGACCACGAAGACAAATAGAAACAGCTAGATGTACAATGTGGTAAATATGCATCTCTTGAATATACGATCCTTCCCTCAGATATCACAAATTAGAAGGCCTGTAGCCCATAACTCAAGTGGAAGATCAGTGCGGGCAGAGAGAAAAGGGGAAAAAAAAACCCTTAAATGGGAAGGGGAGAAAAAAAATTAAAGACAGAAAACAAACACTATGTAGGGGAAACTAATCATATTAAAAGGCAGGTTATAATACATTTCTCTTTCTAATCAGGCAGTGAGGCATAAACTGTTGGGACATACCGCTCGGGGCCACTGCTGTCTGGGACTGAAACACTGGCATTGTACTGCATTGGTCATTGGCGTTCGTGGATGTTGGCATTGGGCATGGGCATTCAATCAGAAGATGTCAGGAAAAGTACCCGTTGGGCAACGAGCACATTTTTGGGCATAGCCAACCAGGGTTTTCACATGGGCGTTCAGGGGTGGATGGGCCGTCATGGTGGGCAACGCAGGGGTAAGACGATCCAGTACATGGGCAACGGAGATATGTGGCCAAAAAAACAAGGAGAGGGAAAAGGGGGGGAAAAGCAATACATTTTAATTTAAACACAAACTATTTTTTTTCCATTTAAAAGTATAAAGCCATACTGTGCTAATACAATAAGCTTGGAATTGAACTAAAATTGACTGTAGTTTAGCTCTAAATGAATTAAAATTTCACTCAGTTCCATTATGCAAGTGTAGTAGGCTGGCTCGTGAGTGTAGACACATCCCTTCTCAGCAATTCAGATTTAAGTAAAAATGACCAGAGTAGGCTAAAAAAAAAAAACAAAAACAAAAAATATATATATATATATATATATATATCCCGATGCTAAAAAAAACCAAAACACTCTGGTGGAAGGAAAAGGGAGAAGAACGTTGCAAGAATTGTTAGTACAACTGGTAATTTTTAAAAAGAGTTTTCAAATTCTCAGTTACTTAAAAGGGTGACCAGACCATAAAAAAATAAAAACTTTCAGAAAGTACTTTTTTTTTTTTAAAATACGAACTTTGTTGAGAAACTATTCATGTGTCTAATCACATGAGTCAACCCACTGAGAAAAAAAGAAAACAAAGCTTCTAACACACACACACACAAGACAAGTAGTTCATTTTAAGCTACCCAACATGTTCCAGAGGATAGTTTTTTTATCCCATTAAATGTTTGCTATAAATTAAAAAAAGGATAAGAAACTGTCACCCCCCCATGCTTCTTCATCTCAAGTCATTCTATAGAATACATATATTCACATTTGCACCAAATATATAACTACACCTATGTAAAAATTAAGCTACAGGGCTGCAGAAGAATGTTACCAAGAAAAAACAACAACCCCCAAGCAGACAAAAAAAAAACAAAAAACACAGCAAACAAAAAGGTGAGTGCCACAACTCACATCAGTCCGCAGTGCCTTAATATTTTTTCCTCCTTTTCCAATTACAGCTCCAGCATTCTGAAAGCAGAACAAAAATTGTTTCACACATGCTGAGTAACACATTTCAATATAAACTAAAAATGATTTCAAAACTATTAAGATGTACAAATATTTAGTTGCAGGTCTGTTCACAAATCATAAAAAACAAAAACATACTTTGCTTTGAAGCAGAATACGTAGCTCTACCATCATATCCGTATTTCTAGATCTCTTAAAAGCCTGTTCCTCCTCCATATCTTCTGCTGGACGTTTACCTAAATAAAAATATATATTTTTTAATATAGAAATTATATTCAATAAGATGTACAATTGCACAGTGGCCAATTCTACAAATCCCAACTTGTACAACAAAAATGTAACATTGTAGATAACTCTGTATGTAACAGATTAGGCAAAACTTACCGTTAGTTTCTGTGTTGGTGAATTCAACCTCTTCCTGCTCTGTCTCCATCTTCTTTTAATAAACTTTTAAAGTGGTGTTTGCAATCTGTCAATAACCAAACATAAAGACATAAACTTACGATAAAACCAAAACATAACATTGCTGCACTGTTAGAGGTGCCAATAAGACAAGTGAACTGCACATCAGTGTTATAAGCAAACAGCATATGCTGGGTGGGTCCAATAAATAATATCACAGCACAGGAACAGCCTATGACTAGCTTGCATTAACCCCATCATTTGCAATTCCGATTTGCACTGGTTCACAAGGCGTAACAAAATTATTTCATCAACCAATCACAGCCCAGAAACAATAATCCGTCATTCACAGTTAAACATATATATATATATATATATATATATTATACACACATAGCCCTTGATTGATCGAAAATGAACTATTATGAGGCAAAACTTTCAAATACGATGGCCACCGAAATACAAACAACTAAATACAAGCCAATATAACAGATTTCTTTTTCTAAGATATGGATGAGGAAAGGACGTTAACAAAGCCAACGGAAGTGCAAAAAAAAAAAAAAATTCTCGCATCGCGTTAAACCCTGGATAAACGGCTGTGGAGGGCTGGTTACCCGAGGAGGGGAAATTTTGCTTCACACTCCTTTGTCTAAGCGCGAGCCCAGGATACCGACCAGAACAGCCCCGCCCCTCTGCCGCGAGCTTCCGCCACCAGCCATTTTGTGGCTGACGAGAAGAAAAAAAAAAAAGACTGATAGACAGCATGGCGGCTGTGATACAATGCCATCAGCCCGAGTTTTGATACCCAACCCCCACCACATAAAATTCACGGAGCCCATCATATGCATACATCTGTGTTTTACACAAAGCCCTACCTTGTATACAGAACAATTTACGAAAATACCGCCTCGCGGAGAAAGTACGCACTATAGTTTTTCATAAAACGTGTTATTTAAAACAAGTGTTATACACAAACGTTTTATATAAAAGAACCCCGCAACCTATGTACGACTAGGGCCACCACACAGCCCACTAGGAACAAAGAGCGCGTGAGTTATAAATGGCGAAAGGCCGCTCTATGGGGACAGGAACATCCAATGCTTTTCGTCAATACACGAACATTAGGCATAGAGGATGATCAATTCTTAACACTGGCTGGATTATGATTCCCCAGTAACGGTTTGCACAACCTTCGTCTAAAGATTTTCACCCAGACTGTGGTCAGCCTGTCTCCAAGGATACACTGATACCTCACAAGCAGTATGGAAAAGGTTAACACCTTAGCATGAGCACCCCTCCCTTCCATAGAGACCAGCTCAACCGTACGAGCCGTTTATTCTACACTTCCCTATGAGTTATATACACACACCGGCACAGCATTTGTTATACTGGAACCTATTCACCTTCCCTAAAACTGAACGAAGAAAGCGCCACAAACGCCGTACAGGATCTTGCTCGGATCGACAAAATATTGCGGATAATTTTTCAGTAGTAGGCCAGCGTACAAATTGAATCTGTGAACCTTTGGGCCTCAAGTAGGAACAATGGCGGGAATTAATGGCGGTGCCGTGCAGACATACAGCACAAGTACCCGTAGGGAATGACTATGCAGTAATGGGGGCACCCTCAGAGCGGACATTTACGACAACATAATGTATTTACAGATCCAACTATGCATGTTAACGCACGTAAAAAGTCAACACAGGAGCAACTATATGCGCTGGTTAGTAGTAATGGCGAGGAGTGATGATCCATGAAACAATTGCATTATGTACCTACCTCACTGTTGCGCCACCGAGCTGCCTCCAGAAACGCGGCCGAAACACAAGACGAAGCCACACCACCGTGCAACCTACCCAACTGATTAATGGTCTCCTGAATAGGCGACTAGTGATTGGCTGAACAACAATGGGCGACATCCCATTGGCTGAGACAATCGCCAATCTGCTAGTAAGCCCGCCCCCTCCAAAAGTATGCGCAATGCAAGTCAAGTTTGGTTGATAGCGCAGCCTGCTTCACGCCAGGTTGAAACTATCGAAATGGTTTCTGGCAATACATTGTACCGAAATTTCATGTAAAGATGAACTATAGATATTTCATATGCCAGTGATGGTTAACCGTTGGCTCCAGCTATTATGAACTACATATTTTGAACCAGCCGTTTGAAGGACCAAATGTTAGCCACATCTGTAATGTTTTATAGTGGTTTATGCAACCTTCGAACTGATGCTGCTCAGAGGAAAGACATATTTATGAATTATAAATAATCACGATAATAATGAAACGTTACTGGTATAAGACAATAAATATGCAAAAGCAGAGTCACGTAAAGTAATTCCAGCCCGTTGCCAAGACAATAGAAGTAGGCAGTTGGTAAAATAAAAATCTCGCGATGTTTGTGTCGACTGCAGCCAATCAGTGAGCGCCGACTGGCTGCTCGCTCCTGATCTTTGGTCAATGCGCGGGAGCTGGCGGGAGTTTGGAAGCGATCCGCTAGGACTGTAATCCGGTATGCGTGAGACGGGAAGCTCTGTATGTGTATTATTATAATAACGTCATTAATATACATGTTAGAGACATTATTGCCAATTTTAAAAAAAACGTGATACGAAAATAGGTTATTTAAAAGTGGCATCAATATTATGTTGCATTAAGTAGTGCTAATAATGCGATAGTCGCTAGTTTTCAAATGCCTTTGATCGTACTATTTTAAAATTATATCTCCAACCCCTAACGTTTAAATGGTATGTGGGTCGTTTTAAAACCCATATCTCTATTGATACTGGCAGGCCCGGACTGGGACAAAAAATAGGCCCGGGCATTTAAGACTGAGCAGCCCATTTTTATTTTTATATGCCAGGATATTGCCCCCAATAAACCATGTTATATGCCAGGATATTGCCCCCAATATGCCAGGATATTGCCCCCAATATGCCATGTTATATGCCAGGATATTGCCCCCAATAAACCATGTTATATGCCAGGATATTGCCCCCACTATGCCATGTTATATGCCAGGATATTGCCCCCAATATGCCATGTTATATGCCAGGATATTGCCCCCAATATGCCAGGATATTGCCCCCAATAAACCATGTTATATGCCAGAATATTGCCCCCAATATGCCATGTAATATGCCAAGATATTGCCCCCAATATGCCATGTAATATGCCAAGATATTGCCCCCAATATGCCATGTAATATGCCAAGATATTGCCCCCAATATGCCATGTATTATGCCAGGATATTGCCCCCAATATGCCATGTATTATGCCAGGATATTGCCCCCAATATGCCAGATATTGCCCCCAATATTCCATGTATTATGCCAGGATATTGCCCCCAATATGCCATGTATTATGCCAGGATATTGCCCCCAATATGCCAGATATTGCCCCCAATATGCCATGTATTATGCCAGGATATTGCCCCCAATATGCCAGGATATTGCCCCCAATATGCCATGTTATATGCCAGGATATTGCCCATATATTATGCTCGTTATGCCACCGACCTCCCCCCCCTTCCCCAGACCCCAGTACTTACCTCTTTGCTGCTCCGTCTCCCGGTGCTCTGAAGGTCCGTGGCTGTGAGGGAAGCGTTGTGAGCTTCCCTCCAGCCGCGCGGAACAATAAAGTTTGTTTGAAAAAAAAGTTCCAACACACTTTATTGACCGCGCGGCTGGAGGGGAGCTCACAGCGCTTCCCTCACAGCCACGCAACTTCAGAGCACCGGGGGACAGAACAGGAACAAGGTAAGTTTTTTTTTTTATTTTTTTGCTCTGCTGGGATCTTCCCCGCCGGCCTCGGCCCATGGCCACCGCGGCCCACCGGGCATTTGCCCGGTGTGCCCGATGGCCAGTCCGGGCCTGGATACTGGACTAAATGATGTCGTTATTCGGAAATCACTATTACCTGTGCAGGAGAGTACTGCTACTGACATTCCCTATAAACTAATACTTTTCATATGAATAATCCAGGCTTTCTTTTGGAGGTAGGTACCAGTGTGGATGGTATTTACAATTTGTTAAGTGTATTGTTAGTATAGATAAGATTTGCCCTCAGAGGAAGCAAGGGTTAAAAATAAAATGTCTCCCTTCATTTAGTAAACCATACTTGTATCTTTGGGGTTTTACTGAGAGCTGTGCCCCTTAAAAGAGGCAGAGCTTAGCTGAATTTTGACAGTTTCAGTGTGTGCTTAGCAAATCAGGACAGGGGCTCACCCTTTTTTTTTTAAATTAGAATTTTATTGAGTCTTTGCTTAGAATACATAACATGAAAAGTCGGGAGTACAATAAGTACAGAGAGATACATCAGCATGTATAACAAGTATCAAGTAAAAAGAGACTCATTTCGCATTTTATAGTAGAATGGAAGGCTCTCATGGCCTTGTTAAACTTAGAACAGTGATAAAAAGGAAACAATTAGGTTAATATCCACCTTAAAAATATACAGAATGAAGGTATACTCATTGATACCTATGGTGCATATAACTACTAACTAGACGGTGAGTGAATTTGTGGGAGGCCACCATCGGAAGGGGGCGGTCCTTAAACAGGTGAACCCTAGCTGCTCTTACATCAGAGCTCACATGTGCACGACAGAACCTAATATGTGCACGACAGAACCACAACAGCCTACCGGTTATATGGCAGAGCTAAAAGAAGAAGAAAGAGGCTCACCCATTTTTGAATGCCACCAACAGTAGCGACCAATTTAAAGTCCTATCTGTTGGTGGCATTCAAAAACAAAGGTATCTCTGCACCAGCAGATAGACTGTTCATGCCAGTCACTTAACTGGCATGTACATGCAGTTTATCCTCACACTAGTAGTAGCACTCATTATTTTCATGTTTGCTTCTATATGGTGTATTTCATGGGAATTTCAAAGATTTATACCAAAGTAGCAGAGTTGGAAAAAAATCTTCAGTGCAGCAGAATGGGAGATTTTCTTTTCCAATTTGACTACTTTGACCTAAAGTTTGAAATTCCCATCTCAATTCCCAACGATTCCCTCTTTATTGAGTATTTAATTAGAAGCACAAATGTGAAAAAATGTTTAGAGGCGCATCAACGTAGTGACATTATTTTTTTAATATCTTGTGATTTTTATTTTTGTACTGTTTGTGCAAATATAAGTTTTGCATACAGGCAATAGATTTACCAAGTTTCCAATACAGTGTTTTTAGTTTTCAATTCAATCAGTCATGCAGGTCAATTTTTGGACAGCATACAAGAAAGTATCCAACATTTTTCTAACCAATGTGCTATTTGATTAATGCTATCTTTTCTCATCTTTTGTTGTGCTTTCAAAACTAACTGCTTATTTTAGAGTTTGATGTTGACTTGAATTATAATTAACTTTTAACTACACACAGTCCTATAGTGAAGTCAATAAGATTTTACTGGTTATTTTCTTGCTGTTATAAAGCTGTATAATCTCTAGCAATAATTACTCTTTTTGAGCTGAAGATCTATGAATCCTAAAATATTTTGATTTGCAGCTAACATCGATTTGCTTAATCTCAGAGGTCACCTTTTCCATGTTAAAGATGCCAATCCACATAATTGTTTTACACTTTAAGTTCTTATATTAGTGTGTAAAACTGGTTAATTTGTCAAATTACCTTAATATTGGTTTTTTTTTTGCTTTTTTTTTTTTTTTTAACTCCTTAGTGACAAGAAATTTTGACCTTGACTTTCCCTTGGTGACAAGGGCTGTTTTTACATTTCTGGGGGCAGTCAAGCGACAGAAGTAAATTTTTTTTCACTTCCGAAGCTCTGAACACAAGAGGGCACAGCCATATTGCAGAAGCATGCTGCTCCTGCAATATGGCTCCAGCGATCGCTGTTGCACCAGAGCCCGAATTTCAGTGGTGACTAATAGACCAGCACTGTCAGAGCAGTTTCACCGCAGGACGTGTCAGGCACATCTATTGTCGGGAACAGAGTTCCCGGCTGGACATGCCTGACACGTCCATTGTAGTGAAGGGGTTAAAGAAGTTGTGTTTTTTTAATTTTTTTATTCTTTAGTTTGCACAGCTGTTTCTCTGTTTGAATTTCCACATAGTTTATCACTCAAGCTTCCTCAGCCCATGTGATATCTGACATCACCACAAGCATAGCACCAAAGCAGGAGTCTGCAGAGTTGTAAACTCCTCCCTCTCATCCAACCCACAAGGCAGTCATTGCTGCAGTTCCTCCTGGGAATGAGAAGTAATGAGTGCATGGGAGCACTACACTCGCTATTACTATGCAACTTATAAGGGAATATCTGTGTTCACGCCCTTTTTGCGCTAACATAATTTTCTGCTGCTGTGTGCGCTCCCTGTAAGTAGAACATTTGTTTATTGCATTGCAATGGTTAAACACATACTCTGCAGCACTATTCTCCAACTTGCTTCATTCACAGAGTCTGCAACCAACCCAGCATTTGACTTCCATGATCCCCTACTTAGGCCTATTAAGCAAAATAGCTTAAGCTAATGATTGGGCAGTCAGAGCATGCAGGGACAAGCCCAGTAGGGTAGCAGTTAAAAAGTGTAAGCCTCTTCACTGCCTACCCCTTATTTAACATTTGAGCCCCTTCCTATACATGTAACACACCTGGATTTGTCAGGACAGTCCCATCAAATATCTGTTTGTCTGGACATTGCTGCTATTCATGTGTTTTGCAATGTACTTTACCAAAGTGCCTGTGTAAGAAAGAAAAAGTGTAGTGAACCCAGCAGGTGTAAAATAAGGTATGGGAACCAGAAACGGTGTGTTTTTATAGTGTTATAAACTTTCAATGAGGTATGACATATGGTATGATGTGCCATTGAAATGATGATTGTGATATGGTATAATGCGCTGGCGATGAGGTTTAATTTATCTCTCCTTTCCACAAACATTCCTCTGTGATACTTTACCTCACCATCATCAAACAAGCATAAATGTGTGTGTATGTGTGTGTAAATATCTATATGGTTTGATTACAGTGATCTCCTTGTTTGTGTTTACCCATAATTGATAGTGGAACTTGGGCATCAGGCAGGTGTTATATAAATTCCTAAGCAATACTTTTTGTGTGCCTCTGGTTTGTGTTGCTGTTATTGTTCACTGACTGTTACAGAAGATGAAACGTATAAGAGTGTTGCACATGGACATATAAAAAAAAGTCAATACTTATCTATTAAATTGGATGGTATAGATCTCATAGACATACAAACACATAAAAAAGACGAAAAACAGCAATGTGTAATTCTTTGAGGTAGTTGAATTATTTCTTGAATCCCCCCTGGAATTTCACTCATGTGGGATTGAGCTTATATACTGACTCTATCCCAAACTAAAGCAACACTCTTTCTTATATTTTCTATACTTGTGTTTCTTGGTGACGGCACTAGTGTTTTCAGCATTTAAAAAAAACCCAAAGTTTTTAGATCACTAATGACATTATTTGCTATATATATATATATATATATATAATTTGTCTAATTTTTCTTTCATGTTTTTTTTCAGATGATGAAACATAACTTATGTTATGTTAGGATATAGCCAATTAATGTGCCAGGGTATTGCCAATTAATATGCCTGGATATTGCCCCTCAGTATGCTCGTTATGCCACCCTCCTCCCCACTTCCCCAGCCAGTACTTACCTCCTTGCTGCTGTCTCCCGGTGCAGGTCCGTGGCTGTGAGGGAAGCGGTGTGTGCTCCCCTCCAGGCGCGCGGCTTCAATAAAGTTTGTTGAAAAAAAAAGTTTAAACAAACTTTATTGATTTGCGCGGCTGGAGGGGAGCGCACAACGCTTCCCTCACAGCCACGGACCTGCACCAGGAGACAGCAGCAAGGAGGTAAGTACTGGGTAGGGTGACTGGCCCGGTCGCAGCGGCGACCCCTGCACCAGTGATAGGTACGCCACTGCATATAACATTAGCATCTTCCATCTTTGCACAGGAAAGGTGCAGAATCACTAGTTCTCTGTACTTTCATGATGGCCTCTATTGGGTTGTTGCAAGGTTTCAGTACCGAACCCTGCCTCTTCAGAGAATGCATTGGCAGTGTGTTCATGCTTGGACCAATGCGTACGTTTTCTCCATTAACAGAGGTCAGTATTGAACTCAATGGACAGGGAAGAGGTTGCATGATAAAAAAAACTGTGTACGAAGAAGCAACATTCTGATCAGGCCCTACTCAATGGTAACTCGGGCCGGTTCGTTAAGCCTCAAAGGTTTGCTGAAAAATATTTGTCACTGGGCTGCTTCCATAGTACCCAAGGATATTTACAATCAGGCCCTATTGTGTTATTCACTTTATCAGCCAACAACATATTTGTTATATGGTATGTGAAAGATGTGTTTGCAAACCTGCAGTTAGTTCTGGGCTGGTATATGAGGAAGAAAATTCATTGTTTACTAACACTCCACAGACTAGAATAATACATTCTTGTTTCAGGATGCAAAAAGAAGGTAGTACTTCCCGCTTTCCTATGCAATATTCAGAGTAGGTGTCTATGTCTAATGTTACACCACTTCTTCAAATGCGTCTGTTTTCAAGTCCTGATATTTTATTTTCTAAACTTTTGTTTGCACTTGTGCTTCAAATATAGAAGTGTCCCTAACATGGGGATAACATGTCATGTACTAAATCAGGTCTTGACAAACTGAATTTATTTACTAGGAGCCCGCAAACAAATTTAGGAGGTAGACAACGACACATCAATCATGCAAACTGTTACATGCATGCATAAATACATACATACATACATACACAGATCGTACACTCACAGAGAGACAGTCACACACATACAAGCCAGCAGTTTTGGGGCTTTTTTCTTTTTTTTTTTTAAAGAAAAGTACATTTCTCTTTTCTCAATGTGCCCCCCCTTATCTGCTGCTTTACCCCATTGCAGGGGAGGGGGCAATTCTTCCTCAGCCTAGTATGTGCTTCTCATCCAGGTGGTGACCATCTCCACTTGTTGTCCTACTTAGTGTTGGGATGTCATGTGACAGCTGCGCTCACACACTAAAGTGTGTGCGTAAGGCGGCAGAGCTGGCAGTCTGTGCAGCCTGCACACAGTTTGCCCCCTTGCACTCTGCTGGAAACAACAACAAAAAACTGTGGCAAGGGGTGCTATGTGGAATTCTACCCTGGCTCCAGGTCTAATTTCCTGTTTGCACTAGCGACATGGTTCCCAGGATTTGTTACGCTCTGTATTACATCCCTGACAGTTTATATTTTGACTGCCAACTGCAATGCTTTTCTGTGAATGGGGTCCTTAATCTTAAATATCATAAAGTTAAAGTTGATAATTTACCATAGGGTTGAAGCTAGAAAACAAAAACATTGCCACAAAGTTTGATGATAAAAGTACAGGTGGAAAATCAAGTTCTGCATCATGTCCATTTAAAAAAACAGGCAAAACCTACACTTTAAGTTCTGTCATTTTAATAGTTTAGCAATTTAGGATAAATTGTTGCTTTAAGCTTTCCATCCTAATTAAGCCTTTCACACTATGACTTTCATTTGTCATTGCATATTCACATTTTCCTGGGATCAGTAGACACACATCAAGTACAATTGGACTATTTACATATATACAAAAGTCATGCACAGTATTGCAGATTATAAATTAGCAGGTATCTCTTCTTAGATTCAAACATGTATGAGAAACATTTTCATCAATTGGTAACTTCAGAATAGGATTGAAGGGAATTGTATTGCAATAACCTGTCAATAAAAATTGGAACATTTTCGTCTTTCGTCGTAAATAATATGTTCTGTTTAATTGCAAGATTATAGGCATTTTAAATCGAAATGCTTTAATGAAAGAATATAAATAAAGTACCTTTAGTGAACCCTTTTTGCTCTCTATAGCTCTCTCCGGGGGCAGATGTCATGGGTAAAATCTGACCAAAGATTCTAAACATGTCCACCTCCTTATAGTTCTATGGAGCAAAAATGGCTCAATAAGGTACTTTATTTGTTTTTTCATTAGCGCATTTATATTGAAAATGCCTACACTTGCTGGAATCTTTCAATTAAATATAACTTTGATAGTAAATCAGTGGTACCAATCGAGAGAACTCACATTCTTTAAATTCTTCACGCTTGTATACATTCTATACCGTCCTAATTTAGTGCCTGTAGAATGGCATAAAAAAATCTTGAGTGTAAGAGCTCATTGCAGCCCCCCTTTTTGAACGCATTATCACTTTTCTCTTTAATACCAGTTACAGGGTTCCTTTCCAATTTTAATATTTGCTCCAGAATATCATTGGCACAATCAGCGCTGTTCTATATGACTAGGGAGCCCCATTTATCTGCAAATTTGCATATAAGTTCTCTGTTTTTACTTAGATCTCTCAGTGCCTTCATCACCTCGTCCAATGTCTCAGGACCAGTAATCAAGGCTTCTGCTGTGATTTCTTAAAATGTTACTCCTCTTTTTTTTTTTCCTGGGTGTAGATGCAAATCTCACAGTGTGGCATTCACCAGCCCAATTGTGGATGTCACCTTTGTTATAATGATTTTGATCTCTTTGGATTTTTTCTCCTCTTCCTTACCTCCGGTTGGGTTATGGGCATTGGTTAGCTCTTCCGGCTTACAAAACTCACATGATGTCAAATTAGCATTTATTCAAAATAGATAAAATGTTGTGGTATATTTGTCCACTCTTGGAAATTTTTAATTCCATAGCTCAGGGCTCGACAAACCCCGGGTGCCAGGTTGCCAGGTTGCCATGGCGACCAGGAAATGAGACTTGAGTCCGGGTGCTAGAAGCCCCCTTGCTAACTTGTGTGTGTTTGTATGTGAGGTGTGTGTATGTTTGCATGATTGATGTGTCTGACTCCTAAAATGTAATTACAATTTTGTGCTGCCATAGCTGGCTGAGAGCTACTCTGATTTTAGCACATAGATGCTTCTTTTATGCATTGCTTTAGTAATGCTATCCACCTGTGAGTATGGTTTTAATACATGTTAAGATTTTGTTTATGTTTGTATGTAGTACAAGCAAAGGTGGAGTTTTGATTGCTTCACTTTCTTTGAATGTAACATTCGATACCTTGAATCACAGAAGCATTTTTTTCTGTGAACCACAGACTTTTCTATTCATATGTTAGTTGCAGTAAGTCAGATCCAGCAAACCACATATGTAAAATAATTCTGACTTGCACACCCCTAATTCCATTACTGCCTCCTGCCTGAGGCAACGATGTTTCAGAGATTCCTCTAACCTATTCAAATGTAAACTACACATACAGTATTGTGCAAAAATTTTAGGCAGGCAGGAAAAATGAAGTAAAGCAAGAATGCTTTCAAAGATAGAAATGCTAACCGTTTATTTTTTTTATCAATTAACCACTTCACAACAATATAGCATTGTTTTCCTCACCTGCACAATATACTATTTTATGTGTCTGTGCAGACGCATTGCATGCCGAAGTTACTTTACCGAATGCTCAGGTTGGTTAACTTGTCTGTTCATGGTCACTATGTTTGCACATACACAAATGTGTTTACCTTTACCGTGTTGCAGGACTAGAACATTGGATGGAGAATCTAGGTCTGCAGGCCATCCCTGCTGTTAACTTCATTTAAATAAAATGTCACCATCTACTTTTCTGGGACAGATTTGAGATGTCCCTGTAATGAAACAATTATGTTTATAACCCATATCCTATAAAAACTAAGCTATAATAAAATATAATGCACACAATGTGGTTGCGTGTATTTTGTGTTGACTATAATCGATCAGAATTTTAAATGTATTAAAAACTTGCAAGCATACTTTTTACATAACCGTGTTACCTGCAGCTAGACGATTAAAAGGGAAGTGGCGTGGAATACTTTTATGTACAAAACTTTCTAATCCTATGCTTAAAGGCATTTTCTTTTATTTATGCCATAAAAGCAATATTATGCACCGATTTTTGTGTAAAATAAATTTTTGACACACACAATGCTATATTTCTGTTGCTAACCGATTGAATTAGTGGTACACACAAAGTCAGTGAGACAAGCATTCTAACAACTAAATACTATATAAAAAGCAAAAAGGCTATTATTACCCCTGCTGCAACAGCACAGTCTCTTCTTTTCTTTACAATCAAGGGCTAAGTGGCATGGGTGGATCAAGAAGTCATTACCAGCACCTGTGGCACTCTCAAGTCAATAATGGTCCCCCCCATAACAAATGCTCTCCCCTCAACCCAATTTTCTCTAATGATTTGGGATAAACACAGATTGCATCAGAACCATTCATTCATATTTTATTTATATCTATCTATCTATATACCTCAGCTAATGCTACAAAATTGGATTAGCAACTGAGTTTGTCCAGTTGCAGTTCTATTAATGAAAGTACTCTTCTTACTTTTGCTATGCTGAAGGAAAAATGTAGGGAACCACAGTCAAATTAGTTTCAAATATTTGCAAACCAGTAATGTACTTAGTCATAACCCATCCCATGTATCTCCAACTGCTTATTCATCTGAACTGGTACATCTGAGTGGTACTGGTACATTCAAAAAGTAATTTCCATACATACTGACTTGGGAAAAAGGAAATTGGCAAGGAATATGATTTGTCAGATTGGTTTATTGTATTGACAGTAGTCTATGAATGTGACTCGTTTTGTTCACATGGTGTCTGGTACATGAAAGCTTGCTAACATATTCCCAGGTACCACAAAGAAAGAAAAAAAAAAAAAAAAAAGAATGCGCTCACAGTCCAAATTCAAGAACCAATAGGGAGTAAATAAAATCAGTCGCAGCTTCATCACCCTTTTCCACAAGTGAGAGTAAATGCCAGTATTTGTATTCCACTCTGCAGCTGCTTAATGTTGAGATGAACTGTCTGGTTTCCAGAGACCATCCGCAAAGGATGCTCAATCCTCACAAATAACTGCCAAAAAACTTGCATATGACCTAAATGCACACCAGGACTCGTTGCTCCAATTTCAAAAAAATTTTTATTTTTATTATACATAATCTACTATATATATATATATATATATATATATATATATATACAGTGCAGATTAGGCTAACCACATTACCCGTTTTGCGCTATGGTAGTGCTTAATCGTAGGTGTACATACCTTATATTACTATCCTTATCTAATTACGTGAGTGTACCTGCCCACAAAAACATTGAATAACATTCATATATAAATTTACATATGGAAAACACTTAACCCTCCTTAATAACAAAGTTTTCAAATGAACTGGAAAGCAGAAACATTCTTCATACTACCTATATAATTAGATAAAATATTAATTTAATTTTAGCTCTTAATTCACACGAAATGTGCATTTTTCTGCCATTAGTGCTTTTATGTCCGATTTCTATTCAGTTCCTAAGCATGACGCTTATCCAAACTATCTCAATTCAATGTTTTTAATTGACACTCTCCTCATTAATTTACTTGATACATTATTGTGTTACCACACAAAAACTTTTACCTGTAAATGAATGGTGTGGATACATTTGTTAACCATTGTTAGCATCAATAGCCTCTGATACAGCTATAAACATTAGGGGGCTCTATGCTGATATGTTTTTTTTATGTCTGCAACTAATATAAATCAGGGGATGTGACTACACAGAATGTAACCAATAACACTTAGTTGAAACTTCATGAATGGATGAGTGAAGTATGTGCACGCTTATAAAAGGTCTTAACCTAATTTGAGTTAATCTAATATCCCTCTCAAGATATGTCCATTATTAATTAATTTAATTAATAATTTACTATCAAATATTAAATAAAACAACATTAAGCTAATTGGTCCAATAAATACTAACTTGTTCCCTCTATGCTGAAGCATTTAGCCACACAATACCTGGACACATCCTTGGTACAACCAAACTCTCATAGACCCAAAAATTAATTGACTTATGATCAAGCAGCCACCTGTCTTCTTATTTTTCATTAAATATGAACTTTACAATCCTTTATTTTAAGACAGATTGCTACTTTATCTGAATAAGTGTAATGTAATGCCAGGCAGCCATTCTCTGAAATGGTACCTGAACAAAACATGCTAAGGAAGAGTTTATCCTGGAACATGATGTTTGCAGATACCAGCTTTATGGGAACTCTTTCTATCCAGGGAACTTTGTTGGATGCTGTGAGACTTCTGCCTGTTAACTAACTGGTACTTTTGGCTATTTGGAGAACTCTTACATCAAAGCTGAGTTTCAAGCAGGTTTGCATTCAGTCCAACAAAGGCGCTATAAACAAACAAGATGGAATATGAAGCACCAACCTCCAGAACCTAACCAGCAGGTTTTTCCTTGAATGCCCTGGGGATCCTTAGCTATCTATTCATTATATACTATATCCAGGGCTGCCTATATACAAGAGTGGCCTTTCAGAGCAATGTACGATTTGCATTAGAAGAATGAGGTTACTCTGCATCCCTGAAATAAAGAGCAAGACTGACTCTTTACTTCCTAGCCACAAGGGACATTATAATGGAATACTTTATTCTTCTCTTCCATTTTTTGTGTGTCCGGCACCTCTTCTGCTGCTGCCAGAATTCATACACAAGGTGTGCTCCAAATTCCTTGCCATCACAATAGCATTAGGAGCAATAGCTCTTACTTACCAAGATACTGAAGGAAACCAAAAAAATCAAGACTTCTATAAATAGCCCCCATCCTCTATAGGCAGTCAGTGTTTTCCTGCCCTACCTCATGGGGCAGACTTCTTCCTCCCATTTTTTGTTTTCTAGTATCCATAGCAGGATTCTTCTCCCAGGCAATAAACAACCTCTGTGGTTAGGCCTTGTCTGTTCTCCCAGGCTCTACACACCGTAGGTGGGGTATAGGCCTCAGCTGCTAAGATTCCTGATGGTGAACATGCGTTTGAGGCTTTTAAAGTACAGCAGAGTCAATAGGAACTACATTTCCCATGATTCTGCGGTGGAGGAAGCCTCCACCACGCATGGGCGCACAGGTGCACGTGCACAGTTCACAGTCGGGTATCTTCTGAATTGCATTGCCAACACAATTGTCAGCAATGTAATTTTGTATGTAACATTCATAGAGTATTTTTCAACCTAAACTACTTCAAGTTCTAACTTTTCCTATTCAGCTGTTAATCCAAAAAAAAGGAAAATAAAAACCATTAATGAAAAAAATATGTAGTTCTTTAAGGTTCAAAAGTCAATTTTCGTATCTGAGACAGCCAAGGCATCTTTGGTCGATATATACAAGGCAGCAGAATGGAAGGAGGGGGGCAAAGGAACAAGGGTGTGGAGAGCGAGAGAAACCAGCATTTATGGTATAAGCTTAAAACTATGGCCAAGGACTGAATCAGCTATAAGGACTTTTCAGCAGGTAGAAAAAAGTAAGAAACATATATTTATTTGAGAAATATAAATAAAAGGTGCACAATTTACTATTCACTTGATCATCTTCTTGCAAAGCTAGATTGAGCCTTGCCTGAACTTTACACGTTTCTCCTCTTGGTATATGCATAATAGGTTCTCCTCCCCATGTCCATCAGGAATTTTTTCATCCCCATGTGTCATAAGGTCTCCTCCTCTCCATTATCAACACTTTTATATGTTACGGAGGGGATAATCTAAAATGAGCCCTGGTCATCATGACGGCTATTCCACTCTAAAAGAACATTGTTCCTGGCGTTGGTTGCCATAGAAACCCGCTTATGTATATGCAGATAAACAAGAAAAGCACAGATTTTGTCATAATAAAAACCGAATATATACCTTCACTTACAAAATAAACTTCCCAATTATATATAAAATATATTCAATAACAATATTAAAAATCAAGTATACAAAGTATGAGCATAATATAAAAACAATATAAAGCACTGAGAAAATATTTTTTTGATAATTTATCACTTATTATTATGCTTGTATATAGGATACCATAAAAGGAAATAATTTTTCATCTAAAATGTTACTGTCACAAAGTGAATCATGACAGTCTGCATGACTGGGGTTCTTGGAGGGCCCTGAAGGCCAAAAACACCTCCCTGTGGACAATGGACTCTGTCTTTGGATGTGCTATGTTTGGGGGTGCATACTTTGGGGGCATTAGTGACACCCTGCTTCAACACAGCTGGACTTCAACACAGGCTCACAGGCTCAGGATGTGTACCTTGAGATCCAAGCCTATTGTATTGTTGTTCTATTTATTGTGTTTTCCCCAGGTTAAAAAATGTTATTATATGTTAGTATTGATTGGATAAGTACACATTTCAACAAGTGTTCACTGTCCTGTGAGTCATCTATTGTCTCTTGTAGTTTGGATCTACAGATGGGATATTTATTTTATGTAAAGTTATTCTGTGTTTAAATCCCTGTTTCGGAAAAGCTTTTCTATTGTTGAGGCTTGCATGTTATATTTAGATGTGTGCCTCCTCCCTAGTTGATGTCATATTTGTGTGTATATACCGTATTTGCTCGATTATAAGACGACCCTGATTATAAGACGACCCCCCAAACTTTGGATATTCCATTAGGAAAAAAACTAAAAGCCTGAATATAAGACTACCCTATAGGAAAAAAGTTCAACTTGTATATATTCATATGTAAATTGCTTTTTTAATAAAAAATTATGATATCAAAAAATGTATTTCTAGTTTTTATTTCTTTTTATGTGCCAATGCTGCCTTTCTCTTTCCCTTGCCCCATTTTTCTCTCTCTCCCCCCTCCCCTTGTCTGTCTCTTAACCCCCTCACTCCCCTTGTCTCTTTCTCTTAACCCCCTCACTCCCCTTGTCTCTGTCTCTTAACCCCCTCACTCCCCTTGTCTCTGTCTCTTAACCCCTTCCCTCCCCTTGTCTCTGTCTCTTAACCCCTTCCCTCCCCTTGTCTCTGTCTCTTAACCCCCTCACTCCCCTTGTCTCTCTCTCTTAACCCCCTCCCTCCCCCCTGTCTCTGCCCCCCTCCCTCCCCCCTGTTTCTCTGTCCCCCCTGTCTCTCTGCCCCCCCTCCCTCCCTTCCCCTTACCTTGATCCCTGTTGGCTAGTGGGGGCAGCCGGGGGATGTCTGCACGATACTTGCAGACATCCTCCATGCTGCCCGACACGGCAGTCTATTATGACGGACAGCTGTCCGTCATAATAGTCTGCCGTGTCGGGCAGCATGGAGGATGTCTGCAAGTATCGTGCAGACATCCCCCGGCTGCCCGATTGTCCCTGGTGACTAGTGGGGCAGCAGAGGAAGTCTGCGCGATGAGTGCAGACCTCCCCTGCTGCCGCCCGGCATGGTCGCCGGGACTTCTGTGACGAAAGCGGAAGTACCCGGCTTCTTCACAGAAGCCCCGGCGGTCGTGCCGGGCGGAAGCAGGGAAGTCTGCGCTCGTTGCGCAGACATCCCCTGCTGCTAGAGAGGGGGATCCAGGTCCCCTGCAGCTCTGCTGGGGACCTGGATCCATGTCTTATAATCTGACCTCAATTTGAGGTCAGATTATAAGAAGACCTCGATTATAAGACGAGGGGTAGTTTTCAGATTTTTTTTTCTGAAAAAAACCTCGTCTTATAATCGAGCAAATACGGTATATATATGACTGAATTAATTGCATGTAAAAGGAAAAATAAAATTAGGTGTTCATTTTCTGGCTCCATTTTGTGAATATTTCCCATGATCAACATCATCCAAAATTTTCCAGCCAGTCTCACTTTACAACTGTTGCCAAAGCCTGCATGATGATGTCTTAAGATATTCCTCTACTCTCTTACTGGCTCCTGTGTATCAGAGTGGAAGGACTCGGTGGTTGTGTACAACTTTTTTTTTTTTCCAACAGAAAGAGAGGGAATTAACCTGATCAAACAGGATCATAACTCTGCCCCATTGTAATGTTCTATGAATAGTTAAATTACCCTCCCATTCAATGCAAGTATATGGTCAGAATTCAGACTTATAGACTGCATTTTGTGTCCCCAGCCACAAAGTGAGAAATGTGTGCTGTAAAGTCACTAGAGGGTGGCACCCAAAACACTATTTCACAGAATGGTGGAGCTCAGTCACACTTGTTTTGTAAAATATTTCACTACAAATAGTGTGGTACATAACATAAACATGGATAATCATCTGACTTGTTATATAAAAGTATGTAATTTTGCAGGTAAAAAGAGATAATGTAATGATAGCAGTAAAATTTGTTTTTCTTTTTTTAAAGGAAAGTAAATTGTAGCACATGCAAATGTCACTGCAGCATGTATTATTTTAACCAACCATGCACATATGCACTGGCTTTGTAACCTGGTTTTCCTTTTTTGTTTTCTATCCAGGATTCTCAGTGATGACGTCTATTGCTGTCCGAGTAAAAACATGGCTTTCATCTACCTGGCATGTTAAAGTCCCTGACCAATGGCTGGAAGCTTGCATTAGTTGGCTCCAACAAGAGAACAGTTCTTCCTTGTCACAAGCAGAAATTAATAAGCAGGTTTTTGAGCAATGGCTTCTTACAGATTTAAGGGATCTGCAATTTCCTATCTTGCCATATGGTATGCTGGAGTCACAGAAATGGGAACTGAATGGTTATTATGCAGTACAGTTAGATTCCCTAGTTGATGTCAGCTTGCCTGCTTATTCACAACTTCAGAAATTAAGAGGAAGAGACAACACCAATGAGCAAGTTACAGCTACTACACAGGCATCTCAAAAGCCATGGGAAGCAAAACCAAACCGAATGCTCATGCTACAACTTACTGATGGAACACAGCAGATTCAGGGTATGGAATACCGGCCACTCCCGACCCTTAACAGCAACCTTTCACCTGGTACCAAAATATTGTTGCAGGGTACCATTGTTACTCGCCTGGGTGTCCTTCTCCTTAAATCGGAAAATGTGAGGGTACTAGGGGGAGAAGTGGAAGCCCTTGTTGAGGAGTATACACAAGACAAAGTTCTTTCAAGATTAATTGGGGCAGAAGATAATTCTTTACCTCAGAGGTTAAATGCTCCAGATCAGGTTGCTGTCAGAGGTGTCCGTGAACAGGTCTTGGGACCATCAGATGAAGATTTGTTAGCAAGCCTCGACGACAATGAAGAATTCACAATTAACAATGGAACCACCCCCGAAAGTGGGTATTACAGTCGAAGTGAAAATACAAGTATCTCATATTTAGAATACCAGCAAGTACAAAACTCAGTGGCTAGGCAAGAGGCATCTCAAACAGGCATTGTTCAAACAAACAGTAGAGATGACTTGGAAGGAGAGTATGACTTAGATGATGATTTATTATTAGAGGAGGAAATACAACGGGAATTAGAAGAAATGCCGATGGAGCCACCTCCGAGTACAAATCAGGACATGGGTACTGAAAGAGTTCAGCATATGGCTGTTATGTCCCAAACCACCTATGGTATTCAGTCATCTGTCAGTAAGCGTACCTCAGATGGTCTTTTAGATTGTTCCCCTTTCACATACTTATCTGTTGTATTGCCTAGCCCAGGAAGAGATCTAAAATGCTTCAAACTTAAGTCATTCATTGTTACTTTGAATGGAACTCTCACAAGCAGTGGTGGCTTCTGGAATATTAAGGCTAAAATATCAGATGGGACAGACTATCTGGATGTGACTTTTAATGACAATGTTCTTACAAAGCTGATTGGGTTTTCAGTGTCAGAAATGAAGAAAATGAAAAGGGATCCTGGGCAACAACAAAAACTCATGGCAGGCCTTCAGAAATGCCAAGTGGAACTGACAGACTTTTGTGGCATTATGACTATTTCTTATGACCCAACCAAGTCTGAAGCAAACGTTGTGGCTTTAGAAGAGGTCAATGAAGAAGTGATGCAGTCTTTAAGAAGAAGGTTAAGGCCTTAATTATTGCTGTATCGTGCACTGAATATTTGTAACTATGTGTTGCTCGTTCTTATAGAAACAGTCTGTTACTGTAATGTCAACCAACACCCCATGCACAGATGGCAGTAATTAATTCCATTTTTATCTAATTGCTCTTATTGAAAGCACTCTGTCGATTTTGAATGGATCTAAACATTGTTTGTACTGCAAATGTTGAGAATACAAAGTGATCTATGTATTGTTTTAATCGAATTGCAAGCATATACATAGATTAATAGAAAAATGTTGTTTAAACTCGACTATGGATTTCTGTAATGTCCTATAAAGAAATAATAACTTGGTGGTATTGACATTCACTTCCCATTTACTGTATATGTATAAATTACTAACGTAGAACTTTTGATTTATAAAAGGTATTTATAATTTTTATGTTTAAATAAAGCATTGAATCAATGTTTGTTCAACCATCATTGGTAAATTGTACACCCTAGCACCTTTAACAAACATTGCATGCAATTAATAATAATTAAAAAAAGGTTTAACTATAAGTCCTTTTCTCTCTGTTGGAAGTTGTATCTGAATGTGTCATTCTAAGCACTACCATTCAAAAGATATCCCATACTCTTTGTTCAGAAAAAGACTTGTGAAAAATGGTAGAGGTGAATGTGTGAACAGTTTGGAAGAAGGAGGAAGGAGAAGGTGAGATATTAGCCCTAGAATAGCAGAGGAAGCACAAAACATGATGAAGATTTATAGGACATTTGTTTTAGATCGGGTAGGGGTTTGAAACAGAAGATAAAAAAAATAACAAGCATACTGAGGGGCTAAATCCTGACATATTACATGGCAAAATCTTTGCTTATTAAATGGAAATACCCTGGCATATTAAGTGGCAATATCCTGGCATATTAATTGGCTATATCCTGGCATATTAAGTGGCAATATCCTGGCATATTAATTGGCAATACCCTGGCATATTAATTGGCTATATCCTGGCATATTAAGTGGCAATATCCTGGCATATTAAGTGGCAATATCCTAGCATATTAAGTGGCTATATCCTGGCATATTAATTGGCATAACCCTGGCATATTAATTGGCAATACCATGGTATATTAATTGGCAATACCATGGCATATTAATTGGCTATATCCTGGCATATTAATTGGCTATATCCTGGCATATTAATTGGCTATATCATGGCTTATTAAATGGAAATACCCAGGCATATTAATTGGCTATATCCTGCCATATTAATTGGCTATATCCTGGCATATTAATTGTCAATATCCTGGCATTGTAAATGGCTATATCCTGGCATATTAATTGGCAATATCCTGGCATATTAAGTGGCAATATCCTGGCATATTAATTGGCAATACCCTGGCATATTAAGTGGCAATATCCTAGCATATTAAGTGGCTATATCCTGGCATATTAATTGGCTATATCATGGCTTATTAATTGGCATAACCCTGGCATATTAATTGGCAATACCATGGCATATTAATTGTCAATATCCTGGCATATTAATTGGCTATATCCTGGCATATTAATTGGCTATATCATGGCTTATTAATTGGCAATACCCTGGCATATTAATTGGCTATATCCTGGCATATTAATTGGCTATATCCTGGCATATTAATTGTCAATATCCTGGCATATTAAATGGCAATATCCTGGCATATTAAGTGGCAATAGAATGGCAAAATCCTTGCATATTGAGGGGGGAAATCCTGGCATATTGAGGGGCAAAATCCTGGCATATTGAGGGGCAAAATATTGGCATATTAAATGGCATATTGAGTGGAAAAATAGTGTGTCTCAGGTTATGTGTGTCACTGTGTGTGTAAGTGGTAAGTGTGTCACTTTCTGTGTAAGGGTGTGTGTACAGTGAATATAAAAAGTCTACACACCCCTGTTAAAATGTCAGGTTTCTGTGCTGTAAAAAAAATGAGACAAAGATAAATCATTTCAGAACTTTTTCCACCTTTAATGTGACCTATAAACTGTACAACTCAATTGAAAAACAAACTGAAATCTTTTAGATAGAGGGAAGAAAAAATATAAAAATAAAATAATGTGGTTGCATAAGTGTGCACACCCTTAAACTAATACTTTGTTGAAGCACCTTTTGATTTTATTACAGCACTCAGTCTTTTTGGGTATGAGTCTATCAGCATGGCACATTTTGACTTGGCAAGATTTGCCCACTCTTCTTTGCAAAAACACTCCAAATCTGTCTCCTGTGCACAGCCCTCTTCAGCTCACCCCACAGATTTTCAATCGGATTCAGGTCTGGGCCATTCCAAAACTTTAATCTTCTTCTGGTGATGCCATTCCTTTGTTGATTTGTATGTATGCTTTGGGTCGTTGTCATGCTGAAAGATGTTCAGCTTTCTAGCAGAAGCCTGAAGGTTTTGTGCCAATATTGACTGGTATTTGGAACTGTTCATAATTTCCTCTCTTAACTAAGGCCCCAGTTCCAGCTGAAGAAAAACAGCCCCAAAGCATGATGCTGCCACCACTGCTTCACTGTGGGTATGGTGTTCTTTTGGTGATGTGCAGTGTTGTTTTTGCGCCAAACATATCTTTTGGAATTATGGCCAAAAAGTTCAACCTTGGTTTCATCAGACCATAACACCTTTTCCCACATGCTTTTGGGAGACTTCAGATGTGTTTTTGCAAAATGTAGCCTGGCTTGGATGTTTTTCTTCGTAAGAAAAGGTTTTAGTCTTGCCACTCTACCCCATAGCCCAGACATCTGAAGAATACGGGAGATTGTTGTCACATGTACCACACAGCCAGTACTTTCCAGATATTCCTGCAGCTCCTTTAATGTTGCTGTAGGCCTCTTGGTAGCCTCCCAGACCTTTTCATCAATTTTGGAAGGAGCTCCAGTTCTTGGTAATGTCACTGTTGTGCAATATTTTCTCCACTTGATGATGACTGTCTTCACTGTGTTCCATGGTATATCTAATGCCTTGGAAATTCTTTTGTACCCTTCTCCTGACTGATACCTTTTAACAATGAGATCCCTCTGATGCTTTGGAAGCTGTCTGTGGACCATGGCTTTTGCTGTGGGATGCGACTAAGAAAATTTCAGGAAAGACCAACTAGAGCAGCTGAACTTTATTTGGGGTTAATCAGAGGCACTTTAAATGATGGCAGGTGTATGCTGACTCCTATTTAACATGATTTGGAATGTGATTGCTTAATTCTGAACACAGCTACATCCCCAGTTATAAGAGGGTGTGCACACTTATGCAACCACATTATTTTATTTTTATATTTTTTCTTCCCTCTATCTGAAAGATTTCAGTTTGTTTTTCAATTGAGTTGTACAGTTTATAGGTCACATTAAAGGTGGAAAAAGTTCTGAAATGATTTATCTTTGTCTCATTTTTTTTACAGCACAGAAACCTGACATTTTAACAGGGGTGTGTAGACTTGTTATATCCACTGTAAGTGTGACAGTGTATGGGTGTGTGTGTGTGTAAGGGTGTAAGTGTGTCACTGTGTAAGGGTGTGTGTGTAAGTGTGTCACTGTGTCTGTGTAAGGGTGTTTGTGTAAGTGGTAAGTGTGTCTCTGTGTGTGACTGCAAGGGTGTCTTTGTGTTTAAGGGTTTCAATGTGTGTTAGGGTGTCAATGTGTGACAAATTTAGAGCATGCAAGTTGAATATTTAGATGTATTTTTTTTCCACACTATACATTATACTTTTATATATATAAAATGTATGGAGGGTTGGTGGTGTGGAAGGCGTGGCGGGTCAGGGGAGGGGCACCAAAATGCACCTTCGCCTGTGTAGACGAAAATCCTTGCGTAGTATATTGGGAGGAGATGACTTTTCCATGGTAACAGCCAAGAGCTGCAGTTCTGTTGCAGAAAGAGCCCTTGTTTGCTGATCCCTGTTCTAGCTCAGTGGCCAGGATAAATGGTGTGTTAGGTGAAACCTTTTAATATAGAAAAATCTTTATTAAAGTTTAGTAACTAAATATATTTTTACTGCTGCATATATTGCTGAATGCAATAATAAAATTAAGATTTTGATGCATAACCATTCATTCTACTGTGCTGTTTCTGAAAAATGCCAAATGAACTGTGGTTCCTTTTTATAATATAGACCTTTAACACTGCCTTTGGTACATTTGACACGGTGCCCACTGATTCAGTGCTGCACTCTGCTGCCATTGATTGTGGTGGGTTTTCCCTTTACATCATGACTAATATGGAAGCAGACAGGAAGGTAAGTGGTCGGCCAGCATTTCTTTTGGCTTTATACATGAAAGAGAGAATTACAGGGAATGGAGAAGGGTATTTCAAACATAAGGTCAAACACATAGATTTAGAAAAGTGTTTATGAATGTGTCTGCTGTTGCCAGATGCTTTCCCTACTATTTGCAATTGGTCAATGCTCAGAATCGTTAGACATATACTAGTAGCTGGTTTAAAGGTCATGTATAAATTAATATAACCTATATAATTAGTGGATTAATATATTTGTAGAAGAAAAGTGATTGTGAGAACCTGTCCTAATCTTATCACAAAGTGTCATTGTAGCTATATCTTTGTGCACCCATGGCAAGATTAGAAAATTGTGCCCCCCTCAATATAATTTCATAGCAGTTACTGAAGAAAATGAAAAAGGTACATAAGTAACAAGAACATTTAATTCTTAATTAATAAATCCTGAACAGACAATAAGTGTAATACTGTATAGCTCACATGTAAGCCAGAGCTATACTATATCTTTAACCTCTCTAGTATAGAACTAGATGACAAACAACTTGCTGTTCTGGACAAAGGCCTGAAATTTGCTCCCATGAACAAGACCTCTCCATTTAATGCTTACATTGACCTACACAAATTCATTAGGAAATTAACTTTGAGAAAATACTTTAGTGAAGAATCTAGAACAGTGAACACCAAACACTCTATATTTGACTATGAACACACTAACCTCCACCCCAAGTCAGGCTTCTATCCTAAAGAAAATAAGGGCCCATTTATAGAAACTTTCCAGAAATTAGTGGAAGGGGAACTAAAAGCCCTTAAACCTATGTCCCACACGAGAGACAATCTCAGCAAACAAGAGAGAAAGGCATTGAAGTTACTTATGGATAATAAATCTATAATTATTAAATCAGCAGACAAGGGTGGAGGGATTGTAATTCAAAACACAGAACAGTATCACTTCGATTGTATGCGTCTCCTAAGTGATACGAATACTTATCAGAAACTTCCATCTAATCCCAGCCAAGCTTTTAAAGTCGAATTAGAACATCTATTGCAGGATGGCCTTTTTCAAGGCATCCTACTCCCTAAAGAATTAAATTTCCTTATGATAAAATACCCCAAAATTCCATTATTTTATCAGTTACCAGAAATACACAAGTCCTTAACACAACCACCTGGACGTCCAATCATATCATTCATCAATTCCCCTTACAGCCAATTTGTCACTATATATAGACAAATTTTTACAACCAGAGGTTCAAAAATTAAAATCCTATTTGAGAGATACGACCCAAGTTATCAACATCTTAAGGGACCTTGTGTGGGAGGAGGATTACATCCTTGTCACGGCCGATGTGAGCTCTCTGTACACGGTCATTGAACATCTACAGGGATGCGAATCTATACAATACTCTCTGGCCAAATATTCGGACCTACACAATAGCCAAATTGATTTTTTTGGTTAGATGTGTCGCTTTTATCCTCTCCCATAATTCTTTCTGGTATGAGGATAGCCATTATCTCCAGCTCGAGGGGACAGCCATGGGCAGGGCCGGACTGGGAGAAAAATTCGGCCCGGGCATTTTTTGATCACAGCGGCCCACTAAGAAGGGGGCGGGGCAGAGGAGGTGTGTTTTGTCATCACCAATGACAAACACGCTCCCTCTCAAAGTGAGCATGTTGGTTCAATGCTCTTCCAGGGCAGACCATGCGCAGAGCTCTGCTGAAGAGCTCTAGCATGAGAAAAAACCCTGTATTTGTTCTGCACAGTGCAAGCAAATATAATAACATGCTTGCACTGTGTTTCCTTGCAACGTGTCTCTGGTGTCTCTATAAATGGATACCAGGAGACAAAAATGCCAGGAAAGAGTATTGAGCATCTGTTTGGAGCCTGCTTGTGGGATTGCGTGTGTGTAGAGTGAGCTGATTGTGGTGTGGTATTGTGTAATAAGGTCGGTTTTAGTTGTGTTGTGTTTGTGGTGTAATGTGATGTATATGTGGCTAGGGGCTGTAGAGAATGTGTGTATAGGGGATATAGCAAGTGTGTGAATACAGGCTATAGTGTGTGTGTGTGTGTGTGTATATATAGATGTAGTGTGTGTTTAGGGGTGTAGTATGTGTTTGCTTACAAAGAATCTAGTGTGTGTATATATATACACACACATATATATATATATATATATATATATATATATATATGAGTCTAGTGTGTGTTTGAAGGACCCAGAATGTGTATAGGAGATCTAGTGAGTGTGTGTGTTTATAACGGTTTCAGAGTGTATATAGGGATCTAGCGTGTGTATGTGTGTAGATGATCCAGAGTTGGGTAAGGGATCTAGTGTGTGTCTGGAATGTAATGTGTTTAGGGGTGCAGTATGTGTGTGAGGGGTGCAGTGTGTGTGTATATATATATATATATATATATATATATGGAAGTATTGTGTACGTCTGTTGTGCAGTGTGTTGGGGGGTTCTGTGTGTGTTTGAGTGGTGCGGTGTGATGAGGGGGGCGGTGTGTGTGAGTGCTGTGTATGATGTGTGTGAGAGTGCTGTGTGTGAGAGTGCAAGAGTGCTGTCTATGATGTGTGTGAGAGTGCTGTGTGTGAGAATGCTGTGTGTGCGAGTGCTATGTGTGTGTGATGGGTGTAAGAGTGCTGTGTGTGATGGGTGTAAGAGTGCTGTGTGTGATGGGTGTGAGAGTGCTGTGTGTGATGGGTGTGAGAGTGCTGTGTGTGATGGGTGTGAGAGTGCTGTGTGTGATGGGTGTGAGAATGCTGTGTGTGATGGGTGTGAGAATGCTGTGTGTGATGGGTGTGAGAGTGCTGTGTGTGATGGGTGTGAGAGTGCTGTATGTGATGGGTGTGAGAGTGCTGTGTGTGAGTGCTGTGTGTGATTGTTGTGAGAGTGCTGTATAAATATTAGAATGGATTGTGTGTGTGTGTGTGTGTGGGGGGGGGGGGGGGGGGTGTAAATAAACAAATAAAATAACAGGCATTATGTCCGGGGGGGACATAATGCCTGTTATTGTATTTGTTTATTTACCCCCCCCCCCCCCCCACACAATCCATTCTAATATTTATACAGCACTCTCACACCCATCACACACAGCACTCACACCCATCACTCTCACACCCATCACTCTCACACCCAGCACTCACACCCATCACACACAGCACTCTCACACCCATCACACACAGCATTCTCACACCCATCACACACAGCACTCTTACACCCATCACACACAGCACTCACACCCATCACACACAGCATTCTCACACCCATCACACACAGCATTCTCACAACCATCACACACAGCATTCTCACAACCATCACACACAGCATTCTCACACCCATCACACACAGCATTCTCACAACCATCACACACAGCACTCTCACACCCATCACACACAGCACTCTCACACCCATCACACACAGCACTCTCACACCCATCACACACAGCACTCTCACACCCATCACACACAGCACTCTCACACCCATCACTCTCACACCCATCACTCCCTTCTTACCTTTAGACTGGGAGGCGGTGTTCCCTGGTGGTCCTCGTGGAGAGTGAACTCTAGCCTGTGGCCGGGCCTGGCCATGGGCAGTAGGTTTGCGCCGAGTTATGCTAATCTTTTTATGGGCAAGTGGGAGGATGAGTTTATCTGGGATGAATGCCCATTTGGCGCAAACCTAGTGCTCTGGCGCAGATATATCGATGACTGCCTTTTCGTTTGGAAGGGTGACTCTACCCTATTAGATACTTTTTTAGCTTACCTTAATAATAACCCTTACAAGCTTGTATTTACTCACAAGAGCTCACCAGTCTCGGTGGAATTTTTGGACCTGGAAATATACATTAAAGAGGGCACTATCCAGACCAAAACTTTTAGGAAGTCGGTTGATTGTAATGGGTACATACCGTGTGACAGTTATCACTATGCCCCGTGGCTCAATAACATCCCCTATGGGCAATTTAGACGCATCAAAAGAAACTGCTCTGAGGAAACTGTACTACAAACACAACTATCAGAAATGGCACAACAATTTAGGGATAAGGGCTTTAATAATCACCTTCTAAAAACTGCACGAGATAGAGTTCAGAGACTCCCTCGGAGCGAAATTCTAGCCAAAAAACCTATCAATCCTGTCGAACAGTCCAAAGATATAATATCTTACATCACTGAATATAGCGACCAGTCCTTACACATTAAAAATATAGTTAAGAGACATTGGAATGTCTTGAAAGGTGACCCCATCCTTAGAGATATTTTGACTCCCACCCCAAGGGTCATATTCTCCAGGGCACCCAACCTCCAATTAATGATTGCCCCAACAGATAGAAGGCCAACCACATCAACCTCAAATATGTTTAATTTACCTTCAGGTTTTTACAAATGTGGATGTTGTGTAGGTTGCAATAACAATACAGAGATACCTAGACACCAATCTAGTTTGAAGAATTTTTCTACCGGTGAAACCTTTGATATCAAACAGGTCATCACCTGCAGAACGAAGGGGGTCATCTATTGTGCCAGCTGTCCATGCTCTAAACTCTATATAGGGAGGACTTCGAGGTCTTTGAGTATTAGAATGTCTGAACATGTAAGGAACATTATAAAAGGTCTAACCACCAATGGACTCTCTAATCATTTTCTTACTTGCCATAGAGCGAACCCAACAGGGCTAACCTTCTTGGCAATTGAATTAGTTAAGAATAATTGGAGGGGTGGTAATTTCGGTGACCAATTAGATAGATTTGAGGCCAGGTGGATATATAGACTGGATACTCTTTTTCCCAGGGGTTTAAATTTAGACTTTGAACTAAAAGCATTCACTAAAGATTCCTGAATGTTCATCATATATTGTCCCTCTATTTCATTCCCCTTATAACAATCTGTCATTTGTAGATATGTATGGCCATATAAAGTCCCTTTTTTTATACACTAATATTTTATGCTAACATTTTTTCAGTCTAGCATTCTCATTGCTGTCTATTTTTATGTTAGTTCTTTCCTATATTTATCTATGAACAAGCATGCACAACAATTTTATACCTACTGTTCCCTTTATGTATATTTTACTATATTTATTGTATTCATTTTTTGTAATAATTGTTCTTTTTTTATATTTAATGATTTATATTTTGTGTTTATTTACCTATCTTTCTAACTGAGAATTGATATGTATTTATATATGAATATATGTATTCTTATATTTTTAACATTTCTATTTGAACTATACTGAATAATAATTGCGTTTTGCTTGCTGTAAGAGTTAAAAAACTGAACCAAGCAAGCAACGAGTATCCTCACTCTCTGTGCTAATTGATTTATTTACATCACCTGATCGCAATAGACACGCATTGAATGTGTGCATATATAAGTTCTTCATTTTCCTACAACTCCCATCGCCCCTGAGGAAGTGACGTTGTCTGTCACGAAACGCGTAGGGTGGGAGTGTTTTAAGCGTTTCATGAACTCCAAGCCTCTTCTTCAACTCCGCTACCTCCTTCCATCTACACGGTGACTAGTCCGGCCGGCTTATCACCACCAGCGCTTCGTTTGAAGAGAGAAGGCTGCACATTGGCAGTTCATTTTTCGCTATTCGTCTTATTTTCCACTGTATCTTGTAAGTTACTTTTTTTTATGCGCTATTAAACCTATTTTTATGGTACACACTATTTTTTGTTTTATTTTCTTTCAGGTTACACATTCTTTTGGAGCAAGCTATTGAAGACTATTTTTTGGACTTTATTTATTTTGTATCATTCTATTGCATTATATTGTAATATTTACATTTGTTCTATTATCAGTTTATATCTATTGCTAGATTTGCCACATTGATATTTATCATTTTTTCACTACTTTTTTCAGTCTATATTGCACTTTATTCCAAGTACTTCTATTGCACGATATTTTAGTGTTTTATTCACACAAGTGCTTACAATTTATTTAGCCTTATTGTCTCTCTTCTTTTGGATATTTGGGAATGTATTGAGTGTATTCACAGATTTTATTCTGTATTTACACTTTTCCTCGCTTCTTCAAGGTATAGTGTAGTATACCTATACACAATCCCATCCAGATAAGATCTAACTGTTGTTTCCTGCCCTCCTTTCTATTCCCATTTTTGGGGTCCCTTTCGCAAGCCAGAGATATATAGTTAGCCAGGGTGATATAGTATAGTTTCCATTCATATATAATTAGCTGGATATAGACGGTGGTATTGTGAAGCTCCCCTCGGTTTGTACTTAACCAGGTATTAACAGTGGTGCAGTATACCTCCTATCGATTATGTAGCTAGCAACCAATAGAAATTATCCCCACGAAGGTATGCACCAGTAAGGGAGACTCATATTAGTTTTTCTTATTTAAAGAATATTGAAGACTTTATTGGATCTGAAATTCAAAGCTAGAAATAAGAGTTCTACCCTTCCTTCACCAATCCATGCAGTGTTTTTCTGCCCTGTGTATTCGCTTATATGTCTCTTGGGGACCTGTGTCTTATGAGTGTGAATTAAAGAATTCCCAAAGCAGGTAGTCTTGGCAGCATCTGTAAGTTTAACGTGATGTACAGCTAATGCCTGTGAGGTTTAGAGGAAGCATATCTTGTAAAAAAAAAAAAAAAAGATTTCAGTGGGGGGCAATACATGTGTTGTGGCCCACCTCTCTGCACTACCTTTTGAGTTGTTGTGTCAGGTTTGAAACCACATAATCTGGTATATTTCAGCACATTACAAAACTGTAAAGATGAAAATACACGGTGAATTAAAGAACTTAATAATATCCATTACAATTGGTTGTAGGCACAGTACCATATGCAGAGAAAAGTTATAATTGTTCTAGGATAGATTCCTGTTATTTGTCTCAATTAAAGAGACTGCATAAACGAACTACTTTTTTTATACAATGAATGTAGAGAATGGAAAGTGATCAAAAATGATACATTGTGTTAGGAGAACTGCAAGTTAATGCAAAACTAAAATAAACAGCTGTGTTATAATTGTCTGTAATGTTTTCGGTTTATGACATCACCTTGTGGTTTGCAGTACAAATATCACATTTCTCATTGAAAGTAGTTAATTGGCATAACAAGCCACAAGGTGATGTTATAAATGGGAGACACCACAGGTCCTGAAAGCAATGAAAATATGATATCTAATTGTGTGCAGTAGCAGTTGAAGAAGGCGCCAGTGGAAGCATACTCCTGTCAATGCACTCTTCTAACAATAAATGCGCCAAATGTGGCTAACAATACAAGAGGGTCTTGTGTTCAATCATTGTAATACACAGTATTTGGAAAGGTCAGCTGAAGAACCCACCACACTGAGCAACTGGGCAAATGCACCAGATACCTAGGCGATACCCAAAACATTCTGCAGTTATAATACAGCAATTGGAGCAAGGTGCCTCTCTTTTTTTTGACTGTGTTTATAATGCATATCACATATTTTTCTTCATGGCTCTGCTGTTTTTCCTTTTTAAAGGATCAGTCTAAAAAAATAAACTGGGCAAAATAAATGAATATTAACCCCTTCGCGACCTTATGACGAGTTAACTCGTCATAAGAGCCACAGCGTTAGCGACCTTATGACGAGTTAACTTGTCATGCAATGTAGCCGGTGGTGCGCTCCATGCGCACCGCCAGCCAGTCTGCAACGGGTCCAGGACTAAGCCTCGCACCCAAGGCAAAGCTCTTGGACCCGATCGGTGGATTTCCGGGCATGTGATCGCGGTGATCGAGTAATCACTGCGATAACATGCAAATTAGATGGCAAAGTCAATGTGTTCACACACTTTGCCGCTAATTCACTCCCTGTGCTTCACATACTTATAGTGAAGCACAGAGAGTGACCTGCAAGTAAAAATAAATAAATAAAGAACATTTCCTGAAGAAAAAAAAAAATTAACCCTTTCAAAAAGTTTGGATAAAAAAGTTTCTTTCCTCTTTATGGCCCTCATTTAGTTTTGTTTTTTAAATTTTTTTTTTTTGCAATTGTAAAGTTTTTGTTTATAAATGTCATTGTAATATGTTTATTTAATTACATTTAACCCCTGCATGCCTGTTCAGTGATTTTTATGGATCTGACATTGTACTCTTCAGAGTTTTTTTAATGTCTTTTTTGTTTAGAGGGGTTTGGGAATCAATATTTTAGTTTTTTATTAGTTAGTTAATGAGGTGGGATAAGTGGGTTAGTGTTGCACTAGCTTATTATTGGGAAAATAATGGGGGGGGGGAAATTTTCACCAAAAATGTCCTCTTTTATATGTATTTTTTAATACTAAAATGTAAATAATTTTTATGTATAGGGTATCAAAATAAAGCTCTAACTGTCCTTTAAAAAAAACCCATATAACTTGTATGCGTGCGTTAAATGAGAGAGAGGGAAAATTATGTTTCAACAAACACATATTAAAAATTTAAAAACGCTCTGGTCCTTGGCCCAGGAAAAACCCTGGTCCTGAAAGGGTTAAAGATGACAATTTAAAAATAAATATGCATTCAAAACTTGACTTGAAAATATACATTTTGAAAGACTCCTCCTGGGGATTGATCCAGCCCACCCTATCAGTAACTCAAGCAAAAAATTGTATCATGTGTTGGGAGATAATCGGTGGACTAACAAGGGAATGCTCACTAAATGTGTCCATTAACATCATAAAATTGAAGGAAGTTGCTCCTGCTCATGAATAGATGGCCCAGTGTACTTGCAAGTTAGCAGAAAGTGTTCTAAAGAAGGGACCTTCGCAATCAATTTCTGAAGCGTACCTGCTTGCATTTGTATGAAAAAGAAGACAAAGGAATGGTCTGGTCACAAAATTTAATTTTAAATGTGTTAGAAATTAACCTACTTACTTAAAAATTGAGCCTTTCAGCTGCAGAGGAACTCATCATCAGAATCATTTGTCAGTCCCATACTGAATGTACATGAAAATTAATTGTGTACATAGTAAACATTAATATTCCCCCAGAGCACCATTCATGAATATTTAATATTACTCTAGAGCATGTATACTCTTTAACTCTTTGGGTGCTAGCTGCACAATAATATGTTTTTCCCACCTGACTTCCCATACCCTGGCCTGCTGTTGAGAGCAGTCAAGCTGATTTTAGAAACAACTGCAGGGCTGCTTGTTATGGATAAGCAGGGGTGAGTTTGAAAAAAAAAACAATGAACAAGAAGTCCTAAAACATCGGTGTGACTCTCTGCTCAGTGTTCTAGTATTTTCCCTCACTGTGACGTCATATGAATCCTCCAATATACAAACATAACCAGTATATTAAAAGGGATGCCTAATGATTTTCTGCATGGCTTTTGATGCAAAAAATCTAGACTGGACAGTTGAAACACTGACAGATAAACCAGGATTAGTTTTCTGCCTAGATATAATTGACTTGTTTTCCTGTGTGTTGGGTGGTTATATCCAAGAGAAGGTGCTAAAATATATAGAAATTAGTATATATATATATATATATATATATATATATATATATATATATATATGTATGGTATGTCCTGATGAAGGCTCCGTTTAGGAGACCGAAATGTTGATATTCTATGTGCCAATAAAACCTTTTTTCTATCCAGACCCATGAGTGCTCTTTTCCATGAAAATAAATTATTTTATGGTCAAAGTATATATATATATATATTGTGTATATATATATATAGAAGTCCAACGAAGAAAGTAGTAAACACGCACTCACGGGACAAATTCAATCAATTTCATCTTTAGTCGATACTCCAGACAATATCATGTACAAGTAATCGACGTTTCGGTCCCCCTCAGGAACCTTAATGGATAAAGGTCCCTTTAGCCCTGACTTTAGTGCTGGTCTATGAGAAAATAAGTTATCAAATGCTGAATATCCCTTTTCATTCACCTCTAGAATGTAAGCTTGTGAACAGGGCCCCCTACCTGATGTTTTAGTCAGAAAATGTTTGTCTAATTTTGTTTGTAACTCCCTTGAATGCTCTGTGCCAAAGCAAACCCAGAACGAATGGTCTCTACACCCACAAGTTTTTTACAACCTTACCAAAAAATTTGGCCGGCCCAATATAGCTCTTATGGCCACAAAGTAGAATGCAAAGGTCAGTTGTTTCGCCTCTCTTCACTCTTCAGATCATCCCTTTCTCCTAGACAGCCTGTCAATTCCATGGAAATTCCAACTGGCATACATTTTTCCTCCAGTGGCACTAATTCCTCGAATTCTGCAAAAGATCCGTACGGATCATGCAAGGGTATTGGGGATCCTGCCCTACTGGCCAAATCGAAGTTGGTTTTCTGACCTGAAGGCGTTATCCCTGGCATATGCAGTTCTACCACTCACAGACCCACTGTTGGAAGACCAGTTTGTCTCACAAAAGACGTTACAGATGTTCCAGTTGACGGCCTGGTTGCTGCAAGGCTAATTCTCGTGGAGAATGGGGTAAAACCAGATTTGTTCAATGTCATCCTAAATTCAGTCAGACCATCTTCTTTAAAAATCTATCTCAGATATTGGAGGAAGTTTTCGGAGTGGTCCAAGGACAAAGGTATTTCTGCTCGGAATCTAGACGTCTCCTCTGTCCTACTTTTCCTACACGAGGGTTTCCAGTCCGGATGCAGTGTGTCTACACTCAAAGGCCAGGTATCAGTCATTTTTTGTTACAGGATCTGGCATCACACATCCTTATTAAACGTTTCTTTAAAGCTATACTTCTGAAGCGACCTCCAAGAAAGAACCCTTTTCCTACTTGGGACTTGACATTGATTTTGGATGTGCTTTGCTCCCTTCCTTTTGAACCACTGGAAGAAATATCGCTCAAACTCCTTTCTCTTAAAAAAGTTTTTTTGGTAGCCATTACCTCCGCTAAGCGTATTGGGGAACGCCAGGCTCTCTCTTCAGCTGAATAATTTTTATGCTTTCACCAGGATAAAGTAGTTTTATATACCAAACCTTTCTTCCGAAAGTTTTGTCTAAAGGTTTCTTGAACAAACCAATTGTGCTTCCTTCGTTTTGTCCGAATCCATCCTCTTGGCTAGAACAAAAATGACACTGGATGTAAGAAGAACCCTTAAAATCTATTTACAAAGATCTAAGGAATGCTGGAAATCGGACCGGCTCTTTGTGAATTTCCAAGGCCAGTGTAAAGGGTCAGCAGTTTCAAAATCGACAATTGCTAGGTGGCTCACTGAAACCATAAAAACAGCTTATAACCTCAAGAACATGCTGCTGACATTCCAAGTGAAAGCTCACTCCACTCGGGCTATGGCAGTCTCCTGGGCAGAAAGGGCTTCAGCTTCACCAGAAGAAATTTGCAAAACAGCTACCTGGTCATCTTGCAGCACCTTCATATGTCATTACAGGCTAGACATCTTTTTCTCCTCTGAAGCAGCATTCGGGAGCAAGGTGCTACAGGCGGTTGTCTCCTAATTCCCACCCTTGGTCTATCTTGCTATGTCCCACTTGTAAAGTACTGCTAATATACGATAGAAAAATCATGAATTTTACTTACCGGAAATTCCTTTTTTCTGAGTATATTAGCAGTACTGGTTCCCCCCCTTATTTTGACATGAATAAATTAAGTTTGTTTTGCAGTAAACCGGTGTCTTGTTATGGAACTGGGGAAGATCAGGTAACTGGGGCTCTTATAGTAGACTGGGAGGAGGAGCTAACAATCTATCTTAAGTCCCATAGGTAACTTGTCCAAGAGGGAGTAAACCCTCTTGTAAAGTACTGCCAATATACTCATAAAAAAGGAATTTACGGTAAGTAAAATTAATGTGTTTTTTTTTCTTTTCAGAAAAGTTGTGACTTAGCAATGTTCAAAATTTTATCATTCCAAAGCTTTCACTTATGAGACTTCTGATCCATTTGGTTGGGTTCATTCAGGCCCCATTGGTTGAAGATTTTTTAGGAAACAAGTTTAACAACAGATAAATCTTTAGGCTATCAAAAAAATGTACAACATTACCCTTCTACTAGAGATTGATCCCTGATACAATGGGAAGATGTAATTTCCCCACAGGAATGGTTGGGAGCATACTCACTTATTAGGAAATGTACTTATAGTTTAACAATGCATGAATTATTCTTTAAAATGATGTACTGGTTGTATTTTACTCCAAGTCACATGAGTAGATTCCTTCCACATTTTTCGAAACTATGTTGGAGATGTTCTAGGGAGGATGGGACATTATTCCATATGTGGTGATCATGCACAGCCCTAAAAAATATTATTGATAGAATTGTACTTCTTTTAACCCCTTCCTGACGCTAGGATGTACTATGCCGTCCTGATTTTACAGTACCTGTCCAGCATTAAACAGCTCATCGCAGGGACTTGCAGCAGTATCCCACCTGTCAGATGAGGCCACTTTGAGCGGCTTCAGTCTAACAGGGAAAAAGTAGCTGGTGCTCAAAGCGAGCACGACTACATTTCACTAACTCATGCCGTGCCCGATCTTCCGGGTTCAGGCACACCTCCGTAACGTCACGTGATGTCCGGAGGTCTCGTGATCTTTTGGCAGGGTTCCCTCAGGTTCTATTAACACCCTGATCGGGTGTCTGCCATAGTGTTCCTGGCTACCAATCACCGGTGGCCAGGAACAAATTGTGAAGTTTTGGTGCATGCATCGTCTGGGACACAAGCACCATGCGTCATGAAGGGGTTAATAGAAACATGCGCTTTTAAGGGCATTCTTACTCCCCAAATATTCCTCCTTCATCTGAACATTCCTGAGTATAGCAAGATTACCAAATGTGTAATGATTCATCCCGATGGCCACAAAATTATGTTTGGCAAAAAAATGGAAATCTGATAAACCTATATATTGGTCAAACTTAGAGCACCAAATAGAGTACCAGTGTGTTATGTAGGATGGCTTCTACAGGTCAAATGGAAGCAGGGAATTAAACGAGAATATCTGGTTACTTTGGATCCGAAGGTCCAAAGAAATACAACAGTAGTTCTATCTTATTACCTATCATTGACGCTCTTCTCTACTTTTCACAATTTCATAACTTATTCCATATGTCTCTAAGGGATCATGCCTTACCCCACCAGACGTCACTCACAATCTTAAGCATTTCAAATGTTTTCTTTTTATTCCCATTAAACACCAAAAGTTTCAGTTTGGAGAGTGAAGCCAGGTTTGTTTGGTTTTTTTCTCTTTGATTTTTACTTTCTTTATTTATCCTGTATTTGGTATTTTGTATTTTTTTTCTATGTATTTTATTTAACTACTTCGATCTATTTTAAGATGAAATATGTAACATTTTTCTACCTTTGTAATTAAAGTACTTATAAAAATAAGTTGAATAACTGGGTTAGAGTCCTGGGTACATGTTGTAGGCTGCTACCTCTTCCTCAGTTACAGGTCTGTATATATTAAGTTTGGGGTAAGTTGAGCTGAAAGAAGTTGGTGAGGGATGTGGTTTAGGCTAATTGGTAGAGTGATGCCTGATAGCAATGAGACAGAATCATTTTTTAGGTGTTGCGCATGCACTTATGATGCCTGCGCAGTGACAGACCGTCTCCCTTTCCATTTGTTTTGGTCACATGTAAGTCAAGGGACAGACAAATAGCACCTCACTCCTCGTGCAGACAGTGCTAATGGGAAGGAAAACTTAATAAAATTACATTTAAATAAACACCTTAATTCATAAAATCTATTGCTCATTTGGTAAATGAGGACATTGCTTGTCCGATAACTATTTTCAATATTATAAAAAATTCTGAAACACCAGCCAATTCCATTAAACTTCTAATTATGATGTTTAAAACCGGAATGAAATTTAAATAAAAAAAGCTATTGCTAAAAATGCTAAATGTTTGAAACAGGAAGCCGTGATGAAAAGTACTCCACGTGATAGAGCTAGTTCCAGCCTGTGGCATACAGATCACATTTTCTGATTGCATGCCCTTCAATCATGATGTTACTCTTCTGCAGTCCTGATTTTGTTTTTCAATTTTCAAAGACCCCATACCAGACATTTTTTTTTACTATAGTTGTCAGAAATCGATACAGATGGGTGAGAGAATATTTGGATTTGAAAGTAGTTGTTAATCAACTTCAGAGTATAATTAGTCGCTGGTTCCTGCATTTCAATATGAAGTTATTCAGTAATTACTCAGCAGGGGCCTCAATGTCTGCTAATGCAAAAGTGACAGAGCATAATACTGCTAAATTATATCTGCACAGCTGGAGGTAATAGTATGAAAAGGCCGGCATCTTATAAATGCATTGTTTAAAAAGCAGCAGGAGCAAAGCACATATTGAATAGAACTCTCTTTAGGCTGAATATTGGCAATCGCTTGCCAGCTTTATTTATTTATTTGCAAACATAAATCAATTAGGTGACTGAAGATGGTATAGTAGTGCAGTAACCAACTTCAGTAGGATAAGACAATGATAGTTTTATGCAATAGTAGGAGACATTAAGAATACCCTGCCATTCTTTAAACCTATACCAACCAAATGAGTCACTAACATTTTATTCATACGTTAACAATAAATAACATCATATGCTTTTATTAAGAGTAGTTTTAAAGAGGTATTAAATGCTCATGTTAGGTTTTTTTTTTTTTACCACACAGAAGACAACTTATTTAAAAAAATAATTGGTTGTGGAATATTTTCAGGCATTCCTTACAGTTCTAACGAAAACTCAGCTTGTAAATTTTATCTGATTAAACTGTACTCTCATTATGCAATCAAAGATTATAATTATATGATAGACCAGGGGTTTCCAACCTTTTAGAGATCATTTGCCTTATTAAAAAGGTTCTTCTAATACTTATCTTTTTTCCTTATCCAATTTACTTAAACAAACAACTTACCTTTGAATTTTCAGCATGCTTCCTTGTCTACTACAGCACCGACATTTTGTGCATCTTCTCTGTTGTTAGACAAAGACTATGGGATGTCTTTTGACTATATTTTAAAACATGCCACACATAAATGATGTAAAACAGGTAGTACTGGCCTTTCATAAATAAAATATAAAGCCTTTGTTGTTTTTACAGGTTGGAACAAACTGTTGGCTAATTTAATGCCATGTGATTGAATGTGCTGCATCATAGAACTGATTGCCACTGTGTCAGTTACAGCTTATAGCAGCGGCATCACAAGAGGGGATGCCGACTGCACCGAGGGAAAATTCTCAATAGGGGTGATAGATGTACTACTATCCTTTATATGCAGCCCAATTGAAACCCTACCGGACGTAGCCCACCGATTATACCTGCTGTGTGGAGCAAAAAGTGTTTTTTCTATTGGAGAAGAGCTTGCCACTATACTGGGCGTGGGTCACGTGACCCCTGCTCTCTCCTTCTAGCACAGGAAGACGAAGGAGGAGAATCTGCTCAGCTTCTCTACCTAAACACTTCTTGCATGGGGGAACAACCAGACAGTTCCTCCTCCTGGAACTTGGACAGCACCATTGAGCAGCCATGTGAGTACTGGGGAGAGGGGACTGTTTTGTTTTAAATGGGCACATGTATGTAGCATTTTTAAAGGCACCTGTATTTGGCCTATTTAATGGAACCTGTATGTGACATATTCTATTGGGCACATGTATGTGGCATATTTAATGGGAACCTGTATGTGACAAATTCTATTGGGCACATGTATGTGGCGTATTTTAATGGGCCATCTGACTGGCATTACTAAGGATACTGTATGGCATTGTATAGGAGGAGATCTGGAGGGGTGACACCATGAGTTACCACACCAGGTGACACCAACCCTAGTGACGTCTCTGGCTTACTGTACCCACCCTTGTGGACATCTATATATTGATTAAACAAGGAAGATTATTTTGTAAGTTGCTGAAAAAAATCCATTTAGTAAATTTACATTTTGCATCTATTGTTCCATAGCAATATATATATAACGTTTGCCTGGGTAACTTGAATTTAACTGGAAACACAAAAAAGAAAGTACACTGTGTCCAAAATAACACAAATATAAGAGAAATCACACATATAAGTACCAGTGTGTTTCACTGCGATGAGCTGTGCTTGGATCACCTTGTGATTGGTGGCCAGGAACAAAAAGTGACGTTTTGGTGCTTGCGTCGTCTGTGATGCAAGGACTTTGCATCACGAAGGGGTTATTATACATCCAATTGTGAGTATAGAAGATATTAGTCAGAACTCTCACATCTTCTAGAGCAACAAAACCTACTCAGGTTAAGAAAATACATCTCTGTTATTGTATCCCCCAAGGAGTGGAAAAGGGGCAGTTCTGTATGTATAAACAAGACAGAGAAAACAATATTTTTAATCTCCAATGCTTGAGAATTGTATTGGGTAATGAATAAAAAATGAAATGTATAATATTTTACTAAATGTTTGACTTTGTCTTTAAACCATATCTGTAAATTTCTTCAGCTATTTTGATGGCTGTTAATACAATTTTATGTACATATAGGGGCAAGACAAGGGTCACAGATGCCTGTTTGCAGGTTTGTTTTGGGTGCGCACAGGTGGGCGCAGTTATATTACCTCCTCCTCTTCGCAAATAGCAATTCTCATAAATAAGCTCCAACCCCTTGGTACACATTTTTTTATCTGAAATTGGAACAGGTTTGAGGTAGATGGCGCTAGAGAGAATATTGCACAAGCAGCAACTTGTCTAGCAGCTATCCCACAATGCTGCAACAGGATACGTGAACAGAAAATACAAAAAGTGACAGTGCGCTAAACGTGCTGTAAAGTGACAATACAATAAAACAGTGGTTCAACTGTGCAAATAATGCAAGATATATACCCAGTGAGGCAAATACAGAGGTATTTTAATAGTGCAAATATGGAAACACGGAGCACTCACATATAGTCCCTATATTATTGGGACAAGACAAAAAATACGTGGCAGCTTCTTATCCTGGATTCTTTCAACCTCCAAGGAATAAAAGATGGTATTAGTGGATTAAAATGGAATTTAATATTAAGTGCATATAATATCTTACACTTAGGATCAGGAACATCAGCAGGTACAAACAAACTGGAACATAGAAGATAAAAGCAGGATCTGGTAAAATCTCAAATGAGTGTTGCTTGATCAACGCGTTTCACCCGTTTTAAATGGGCTTCATCAGGATCCAACCTATTTTTTTATCTGTGAATCCGCAAACGTTCTCTTTGCGTTTTATCACCCACCTTGTCTCAAATTGGGTCAATATTTTTAAACTCCAATGTTTGCGAATGAATAATTAAACGTAATATTTTTTACTAAGTGTTTGACTTTGTCTCTAAACCATATATGTCTGTTTCAACAGCTAATTTGATGGCTGAAAGCAAAGCCTGGACCCACAAAGGCAACTCTTTAGCTTGTTGAATCCATAAACAATGAGTTTATATAGCGCTTATACTTTGATAGTTTGTTCTAGTTTTTTAGTATTTTTTTTTAACCAAATGTACTTTTAAATAAATTTGCCTTTTTCCTATAGTCTACTTATTGTGTGCAATGTCTCCTTATGAACTGGGGAACTCACCAGCATACAGACAAGGCTTGTACAAATGCGACATGTCAATGCACGTTTCAACTCGGAGGTCCGTCAGAGAGGTAAGGACATCCAGGGCTGGGGATAGCAGAAGGCGCAAGTGGGTTGGAACTCGAACACATGCCCAACTGCTGCACACTCACACACAGGATCGGACAACAGCCAAGCAGGTGGGCCGAGCTAGCTGTTTAAACCCAAAGGGACCATAAAACTCACATAGTTTGCTAACTAGTGCTCAGTGCTGCTGTGCTATTGTGCTTTTGCTGGTGTCAAGTTCCTTCCCTTGCTCCTGCTGTGTCTAGCCCTTTAGTTCCTGACTGCTGGTATGACCTATTGGCTTGTCTACAGGATTATCCTTGTCTGCCTGGGACCTACTGACCTTTGCTTGCACCTGTATTTGTCTATTGCCAGCTGTCTGCCCTGAACGCTCTGCTTGGTATTTCCCTGCTGTTTCATCTGGAGACATTTTGACCTCGGACCGTCCACCACTCTGGCTCATTGTGTTAGTCTGTCCGGCACTTGTGGGGCAAGTCCTGAGTGCAAATCTGGGTTCTGGTATTAGCCCTGTGAGTGCAGTCTGGGTGCTGGGGTAAGTCCTGTGAGTGCAATCTGGGTGTAGAGGAATTAAACAAAAACATTAAATGCATTCTTTCAATAACCTTTTATATTACATATGTAAAAAGTTTAATTATATATATTTTTTCTTTGACCCGCAAAAATGTGTACAATGTGTACATTGTGACCCGTGTACTGATAAACTTTGGAGCCCCCTGCTCTAGATACTTTACACGATCAACGTCTTGAGGAAAGGTTGCACCCTTTTACTTGTCTCCCCAATATTATAGAGCTCCTGGTAATGCTGTTAAAATATTTCTAGTATATGTTCTGTCTGATATCTTACCCTCATTTTGTATCTTGAAGCTGTAGTTAAATTGATTTCTAAGGGCCTAGCCAAAAAAAATCTGCTTTATATTTATGCTGATAAAATTTACTTTTCGTAATACAGTGTTTCCTTTGCAGTCTAATATTAATCAGATCTTATAACTCTGCTCTCTTCTTGACCTGATACATATCTGATTTCAAATTCACTTTATCTTATATTTTAGCGATATTATCTAATGTTTGTATATCTTAAAGGGATACTTCCACTTACATAAGATGTAACTAGATAACCTGGTCATTCAAAACAAACACATATTTAAATCATATGCCACTGTTTTTTTTATATGATTTCATTAATTGCATATAAAAGGAAAGATAAAATTAGGTGTTTCTCTCCTGGCTCCATTTTGTGAATATTTCCCATGATGCAACATCTTTCAAAATCTTCCAGCCAGTCTCAGTTTACAGCTGTTGGCAAAGCCTGCATGATGATGTCATAAGATACTCCTCTGCTCTCTTACTGGCATAGTTGCCAACATCGGCCATGTTTCCAGGGACACATATTTGTTCCACATGCTGCAGACAGAGCATGCAAAGTGCAGCCCGGCAGTATGTAGGATGGATATACGCACAGGCACAATCCAATTAATTAATCATGGTAGGTTCTCTGAGATCTCCACCCTGATTAATTAAATGGATTCTGTCTGTGCGTATATCTATCCTACATACTGCCGGGCTGCACTGTGCATGCTCTGTCTGCAGCATGTGGAACAAATCAGGGCCGATCCTATGGTCACGTGCGCCTGGGTGCAGGATTTTTTGGGGCGCCCCCTTGTTAGGAGTGGCTATAATACTAACTCCTCCCCCTTCACAAATGTATTCAAGAAATCTAAATTAAAGTACCAAAACTTTATTATAAATTATTTAAAAAAAAAAAGAAAAAGTAGAAACCCAGTGTGATTACTAATGGAGAAAATTAGTATTTTAGTGAACTTTATGTGAGTGTGTGTTTGTATGTATGTATTAGTGAGCTTGAATTAGTGTGATTATGTGTTAATGCATGTTATGTGAGTATTCAAAAGTGTTATGTGAGTGTGTATTAGTGTGATTGTGTATGTTATGTAGGTGTTCTGGTGAGCATTATGTGAGTGTGCATTAATGCATGTTATGTGAGTGTATACATGCAGACACACTCTCGCAGTCACTCACAGACACACATATACACAATCACTTAGAGACACAAACATACACAGTCACTTAGAGATACACACTCGAATATACACAGTCACACACTCACATATACACCGTCACTTACAGACACACACACACACTCACATATACACCATCACTTACAGAGACACACACACACTCACATATACACCATCACTTACAGACACACACACATACACTCACATATACACCGTCACTTACACACACACACACTCACATATACACCGTCACTTACAGACACACACTCACATATACACAGACACACACTCACATATACACAATCACTCACAGACACACACTCACATATACACAATCACTCACAGACACACTCACATGTGCGCAGTCACTCACAGACACACACTCACATATACACAATCACTCACAGACACACTCACATGTGCGCAGTCACTCACAGACACACACTCACATGTATGCAGTCACTCACAGACACACACTCACATGTATGCAGTCACTCACAGACACACACTCACATGTATGCAGTCACTCACAGACACACACTTGCATGTACCTAGTCACTCAGACACACACTTGCATGTACGCAGTTACTCTCATATGCACACTCATACACAGTCACTCACATATACACAATAAATCCCAAACACACTCACAAATACACACTCACATATACACAGTCATTCAGACACACACTTGCATATACACAATCACTCAGACACACACTCGCATATACACAATCACTCACAGACACACTCACATGTGCGCAGTCACTCACAGACACACACTCACATGTATGCAGTCACTCACAGACACACACTTGCATGTACCTAGTCACTCAGACACACACTTGCATGTACGCAATTACTCTCAGATGCACACTCATACACAGTCACTCACATATACACAATGAATCCCAAACACACTCACATATACACAATGAATCCCACACACTTGCATACACACACTCACATATACACAGTCACTCAGACACACACTTGCATATACACAATCACTCACAGACACACACACATATACACAGTCACTCAGACACACACTTGCATACACACACTCACATATACAGTCACACTCACATATACACAGTCACTCAGACACACACTTGCATATACACAATTACTCACAGACACACACTCACATATACACAGTCTCTCACAGACACACACTCACAGATATACACAGTGACTCCTAATACACCCTTACACAAACATGTATTTTCTTTTTTTAACGTTAAAAATAGTTTTTGAGGTTTGTCCTCCTCCCTGCTCACTTACCTTTTAGTTGCAGGGAGGGGAATGGCTCAGACCGTGTGGGTAATGCTGCTCTACAGCTTCTTCTGAGAATCCGGATGCTCTAACCTATCACAGCGTGAGGGGGGCGGAGCATGCACCCCTCGCGCTGAGCTCCGCCCACTGAGGTGCGGTTACGTGTGCTGTACTTGGCTCCCTCAATGGAGGAGGATCACTACAAACATACAGGGCGCCCGGCATGAGCAAAGGCGTGCTGCTATCAATCATTGTGATAGCAGCGCCTGCTCTGTGTGCCGGCCAGCAGCAGTCTAGGCGCCCCCTTCTTTCACAGCTATACAGCGCCTGGGCGCGGTGCACCCCGTGCACCCGCCCAGAATCGGCCCTGGAACAAATATGTGTCCCTGGAAACATGGCCGTTGGCAACTATGTACTGGCTCCTGTGTTTCATAGTGGGATTGATTATGTGGCTTTGTACAACTTTTTTTTTACCTGTCTTCCAACACAAAGAGAGGAGATTAACCTCATCAAACAGGATCATAACTCCTTCCATTCAATGCAAGTCTATGATCAGAATTCTGATCTGAATACATATTTTATTAAATACAGTCACATAAGAAAAACAAAAGACATGTCTGAAATCAACAATACAAAATAAAAATAAGTAAAACCTTTTAATGTTTTGGTGGGATTTACCCTTTAATGCAAAGTTTTTTTTAAAAGTGACCCCTAGACTTATTAGATGTCTTCTTACTACAGACCTATGAGCCTTCTGAATATATGGCATTGATATATTTTGATTAAGATTGTCCTGAAAGTATTGTTCTATAACAGTTTTAATCTGGGCAGTATGCTCTTGATTCTTAAAAACTGGTTGAAATAAATTCTTACTAATAAAAGCAAAAGGGAGGGAGAGAGCATGATGACATCATAGGTTTGTCACTCTCCTAGAGGCAAAGCTTACAAAACTGTTGCCTGCCTCTGTTGAATAATTCTCTAGAATTTGGTTATCAAAACAAAGTCCTGCCGTCTGCATGCAAGTATTATTAAAGCAAATCCTGCTATTTGCTTGCAAGGTTGTATGGAAATGCAAAGGTCCAATAGTTTACAAAAAGGGATTTGAATGAATAGAAGGGAGTTTTGAAAACTAAAGGATTATAACAACACAATAGGACAAAATACTGTCTTGGTAAGTCCTGGTCACCTTTTCAGAAGATTGTAATCACTGTGCTGGGAGGCAGGTAATAAGAATGAACTGTATACGGCCACCTAGTATTTCCCTAGTGATTAGAAGCAATATATCCAAGTAGACACAAATACACACTGCCATGTATTTGACTATTAGTTAATCTAATTATAACTTATATTAGTGGTAGTGTCCCCTTAAAAATGTGTGATGATAATGCTGCCTTTTAAATTACCGGTGGGCATGATTAAACACTTCCAGAGGGAGATAGACTCATTTATTTGGCTAAATAAGAAACCAAGGATCTCGAGGAAGCTGCTGAGCACCAATCGTAAAGCAGAAGGATTAAGTGTTCCTAGTTTTGAAAAATACTCCCAAGCTAGTATGTTAGTCCATACAACAAGGATGCAATATACACAAAGCAGACTGCAGGACTGGTACTACATAGAACAGGAACTTATTGGCATGGTCAACCTGGAGAATATATTATGGCACCACCAAAAAAGAGTGACCGAATTAAAAGAGATATATAGCAGCAACTATGCGAAACTGTATCGACTTTTGGTTAGGGTTCAAAGGAAAATAGGCTTAAGAGATAAATTGATAGGTTTCTCTCCGTTGAGTACTTTACTGGTAACATTCCTCAACTTGATATGAGAAGCTGGGAAAACATTGAGAAATATAAAATAAAAGAATTGCTTATTATGAATAGATTTAAGCCAATCCCTCAGTTGATCAGTGAATTTAAACTTAAAATATTAGAATACTTTTCACTGATCAGAATTGGGAACTATATGAGATATCATTTGTATCACTGGAGGTAAATGATGTTAAAAAGTCGATAATCGAGTTGTTAAACAACGTTCCTATTAAAAATAGCATTAGAAAATGGTATTATATACTAGAAAAACTGGATCCTCCTCAAAAAAATCTGGCTCTTTGTGCTTGGCAAAAGGATCTAAATATGACTGTCAGTAAAGATCTCTGGTTGGAGGGGTGGAATAGCACCCAAAAAGTTGCAAAATGTTTGAATCTGGTGGAACTGCATAGTAATGTTTCTCTTAGATGGTATTAGGTCCCTGAGAAAATCTTTAAGTTTAGCCCCAGGTCATTTACTACACGTGACTAACGCGATGGCGTTAGGGAGACATGGAATGAGGTATTTGCTATCATCTCTTCCCTCATGAACACTATTATACCACCCACCCCAGTAAGAGCCCTACTACAAATGGAGCTTTCGATGCTCCAAAAAGGAGCTAAATATATGGCTCTTCAATGCCTCTTGGCCATAAAATTGGTAGTGGCCAGATTATGGTTGAAGCAAGAGACCATCAGTATCAACATAGATCATAAATCAAATTAGGCATCAAACCCAGGTGGAGAAGGGCTACTATTTTGCACATAATAAAGGAGAAAGATATTTTTCGATATGGGGGAAGTGGTTACAAAAATACCCTTAGCGGGATGTAGATAAAACATCATCAGGAAAAAGGTTTGGGGCCATTCTAAGTTCGAACTCAAAATTAGGGGTGGTGGGGGGGACTGGGAGGTTGAGGGCAATGTATTTATAGGGACGTATCCATGGGATGAATGTTTGTATATGTCAGTATTATATTGTCTTCTATAGTGATAATAAAGCATTGAAAATGGGAAAAAAATGTGTGATGTATGTTAATATGGTTTAGCTACTATTCTGACATAGATCATTTCTATTTAGAGCTATACCACTTTGAAAAAAACAGTCTTCGTCTGCAAGTTTACAATCACTGCTAACAAGGCTCGACATGTGAACTTCCAGGTAGTCAAAATGATTAAGATCAGCTGATCAGATCTGAGGAGTCGCATTTCCAACTTGGAATTTTGACATGTAGTTAAAAGAGCCTTTGATATATTGTAATAAATGACAGTAAAAAAAAATGAACCCCTAAAAAATGCACAGACAGCAAAAAATATGCTTCTGTGTAAGATCACTGCATACACAGCGATCAGTGTCAGGAAAGGGGTTAAACACTGGACATGACTTTTATAAAAGCCCTTGGTTCTCAATTGTATTACATATATTATAATTAAAAACTTACATTATACAGTATAAAACTCAAGTGTGGAGAGGAAGGCAGATCTACACGGGTCAGATCAATATTTACAAATATTGATCTGACCAGGCGAATGGTGAGGCTTATCTGAGCAATCACCAAACTGCCTTTGCCACTGATCAGCTGTTACTGATCACTATACATGCACTCAGACAGCTAAAAAAAATGTTTACATTAAACACAATCCCCTAGTGTGTATAATAAACCCCTAGCGGGTGTAACAAATTATTTTAAAAAAATGCTTCTGCAGCAAGATCACTGCATTTGCGCCAGATCACTTCTTAGGCGGGTGATCTACAGAAAGCGAGGGGTTACTAGGTCTTAATATAGCATTTGTTATGCTTTAATAAATGACAGTAAAAAAATTAACCCCTAAAAAATGCACAGACAGCAAAAATGTGCTGCTTTGTAAGATCACTGCGTACACAACGATCAATGGCAGGGAAGGACTTAAACACTGGAAATGTTTTTTTTTATAAAAGCCCTTGGTTATTAAATTATTTTAAATTTTATTTAATTTGAAAAATTACATTATTTGATCTGACTCTCTCCCTCACTAAAAGTATAGTGAGGAGAGGGAGGCAGATCAACACTTGTCAACGTGTCATCAGGGCACTTTTCATACATGCCTGCACACAGATCACACTGCGCTGGCATCTACTAGCACCCTCTAGAGCAACAGAAGTGAAAACAATCACTTCCGATGCTCTTGCCAGTAGAAGGGTAACGCTCTCTTCTTCTGAGCCGATGTGGTCGCTCAAGATAGCGACCACCATTGGATCGGGGGGAGACTTTGGTGTTGTTAAGTGATTTAGCAACACCATCAGTGTTTAGAATGCGAACTTTTGGTCACTTCCTAAGCACATGTGTGCAGCCGGCAGCGCCATTTTTTAATGGCAGCTATGGTTACGCCAGGGAGTGATCATAGCGCGCTCCTGCACCTTCGGTTTGCTTTCTTTGCTCTTTTTAGAACATGACTTGTCAGGCACGTCATGTGTCACTAACAGCATGTTTCTGCATGACGTGCCAGACTCGTCATTTGTCATTAAGGGGTCAATGAATAGTTTCCTGCTTGTTTATATGAGGGTAGCAAAGGCAGGAGAGATGGCCCCTTCAAAAGATTTTTTTTCCAAACTCAGCTACTTTGGCCTTTTGAGTTTGAATTTCCTTCTTGATTCCATGCAGTTCTCTCTTTTCATTAATAGCCCTAAATTGTTGTTATTTTTTTTATATATATTTATTATATATATATTTTCCTCTACCATGTAGAATTTTTAAACAGCCCAATCAAAAAATAAAATACATCGAACATGAAAACCTTTCCAAACCATTGAGGGAACAACAGAAAACCTTAATAAGATTGTTTGAAGATAAATTGGATATCATCATAAAGAATATATTGCTGCTTGTTCTTCTTCATTTACTAAGATGCAGGTTTGTGGGACCTTTTATCAACAGATTCTGCTTTTCAACGCATTATCAGAAATTAATGGGCTTGGTTATGTCACTAATTATGTTTTTTTTTAATGTTCATAGGTAACCTGAACAATTTTTAAAGTGGACTTTTTTTATTAGAGATATTACATTATATAAAAGAGCACTGCCCTCATAATCCTAGGGTCACAGGTGGAATGTAGCAGGCCTAATATGAAGGGTAATGGAAAAAATATCTGCTATTTGTGTTTTCTACTTAAATGTCCAGGTTTGGTAAATGGATTATTCTACTTACCTAGGAGTGTGCTCCTACATTAGTCGAGCAGCAATTAGTGAGAAGAGGTTGCTCTGCAAATTGGCTCTACTAACTGTACAGTTCATCTATTTTTATTGTACAAAACAGAACAAAATTCTGCCTAATCAATCCACTTCAGCTTCCTGTCTGGAGAAATTATTTACTATCTCTCAGCACAGAGCACTTTTCATATGTTTTTCTTAAATTAACCAATTGGAAGGAGACATTTTTTTTTTTTTTTTTAGCAATAAGTAGATCCTATAGACAGAGGCCTCAGTGAGATGGCTGTAATAAGGTGGTATTATCTTTTTAAGGGTACTTATGAAATTGATTAATGCTTTTAGAATAATTAGTCCATATTATATATGCAATGCCACACTCTTACTTAAAGCAAAAATATTATAGTTGATATCTGTAATTGTAAGCTTTGAATTACTTTCGGCTTCTGAAAGCTAGGAGTTAAATTATTAAAGCCCTTTTGTGGTTAATGGCTCTTTAATAATATAATTAGAGGAGATTGAACAGCGTACAAGCTACATTTCTCATAAAGTGACAAATGTGGTTAAATGTTTTTATGCCCTTTTTGTATGACACTATTGAGACTAAAATGGATGCATTTCACATGCATATGTATAATATATATTTATAGTTTTCATTTTGCAATGTACATTTATACAATTGGAGGTCTATTTACCTAAAACTATGCCTTATATGTATGGATATATTATATATGTATAAATATCTATAACTATGTACACATTTATATGACATGTATTGATCTCACCTTCTGTCTCATAAGCAATATTATATTGAACTTGGCAATACTTTTATTTGACAGTGCCTCCATCCATTGAATAGTGATATCACTGGGACAAAACAAACTTATGGACTTTGTCAGTTGAACTGGAACTTTATTCAGAACCTGTTGTAACACTTCAAAAGAGTTTAGCGCCCCAATTGTGGACGTCTTGCTGCTATCCAATGCAGACTCTGGCTCTCTCCAGTCCACCCAAATGTGTAACTGATTGCCCGCAGGTCCAAGTGGCTTATTTAGCTCTCAGTAGAAATGAGGGGATTTGTTTCAGCAGGAGTTCAGGACGATTTAGACCTTTCCGCTTTAAGGCTCAACGCAAAGTCTTATTTTTCCTTATAGGAATTTGGACTGCTTTCAGACATGGGCAGATTCAGAGTCTGATCTTGGGAGGGGCACTAGCAGATTATTTTGAGGCAGCAGACTTTTTTTGTGTGTGGTATGTAAGGTATGAATGTTTGCCTTCTGTCCTCAGGTGGTCGGGAAGCTTAGGACACTGGAGCAGCACTATATTGGATATGTGATTAAAATGCTCAAAGACAATATACACTTATATATAGCATTTATCCAGGAACTTTTATAAATATATATATATATACATATATATATATTACTTCCAATTTTGAAGGGACCAGGAAAAAAAAGAGAAGTAGACACCATTTTCTCCCATAGACCAAAATTTGATCTTGTATATGATGAGGCAAATCCTAATGGACGATATTTGATCTTAATAGTAATATTAAGTATATTGTATATACTTCACATAATGTTTATCCCACAAACAGTTTTTGGAAACTTCTGCATAATAATGGACCATAGACAGATGGTAATTTTCATTGTAGGGGGAGATCTAAACTGTGTGGTAGATCCTGGGATGGACCGTAGATCTCATCGAGACAGGGGTGATGGCGACCACATGATTTTTTCTATTGGGATTCAGGATTTTTTGAGTAAAAACTAGTTATATGATTGCTGGAGGCCCCTAATTCTCAAATCTTATATTTGGTTCTAGGACTGGAAGTATCACGTGATCAGATATTGCAAATAATGCAGAATATAGAACGAGAGATTGAATGAAAACTTTTAAAAATCAGAATATAACCGAAAGGAACTCTCCGAAAAGCACAGCAATTCTTATCATTAAATGATCTCAGAGACCATTCTATGGTGTACTTTCACGGCCCATATGAGAGGCATAATAATCAAACTGGGCTCAAGGATCAAAAAGTAAAGTGGGGCTACTCTTGCCGACTTGCAAATAAAACTTACTCAGTTAGAGATAACTAATAAAATTAGTTTTGATGTCAATATCCTTAGTGAGATGAAAATAATTAGATCAGAAATAATGGCAAGAATAAGACTTTGGAGAAAATGATTTAATGCTATTACAACTCAAACATGGTACTATTACCGTAATAGAATTGCGAACAGTTTAACAAATAATCTCAAAACTAAATATAAAACCGAATCTATTAAAAGATTGCTATAAAGGCATTTGATTGTGTAAATTGGAAATTTGTTGAAGAGATGTTATTGAATTTTTGAATTACAGGACCTTTTAAAAACTTTACAATATCCCTATATTCCAATCCTGCTGCCAAAGTAGTTGGGACCTTATTAGATCCATCCATTAACAATGGTACTAGCAAAGGTTGTCAATTGGCCCCACTGCTTTATGAATTAAGTATTAAACCTTTGAATATTGGAGGGATAAATATTGGTCTAGATACTTATAAAATATCCATATATTCAGACAAAGTCTTTCTGTTCTTGACAAACCTACTGTGTTCCATTCTGGTGGTTTTTGACCTGACTACATGTTTTGGCCATTGTTCTAACAATAAAATTAATTTGAAAAAGGCTCAAATTCTAACATTCTCGGTAACAGAGGATGAGCTTAAAAAACTTGGGTCTATTTATGACAATCCCATTTAGAGTCCATTCAAATATTCTACATCAGTTCCAAAGGCTAATAAGGGAATACATATGTTAAAACAAAAGACCAAGAATATCACAGAGCTTATAAGAGAAAAATGTCAGTAAAGGTCAGAGTTTCTTTTCCAGTCATTAACAATCTTCATGAAGTGGCCATGCTAACTCACTTTTTTGCTTGGGACAAACAATCAAATAATCTCCCGACATAGCTGCAAATAGAACAACGGAATATTAGAGACTGAGTACTCTTTTCACTGTTTTGGGTCCTGTCCGAATTGCTAAGAAACCTTAAAGAACCTTCAAGAATTAAAAAAATAAGTTTAAGCTTAAAGATTTCTTGCTAACCTCCAACCCATTGAAGCACTTCAATATTCCATGATAGATATTAATGTAAATAAAATAGCTACAACACGGAATAATGCGACTTGAAAGTATACTTATTCAACAATTTTTATGTTTTTCTGGCAAAATAAATAAAAGTTCGATCTCCCATACAGTGACATTTTTTTTTTTTTTTTACCTATCTAAGGGTTACAAATTACAGACTCAGTATCCATAAATCCATTATTTCCACAGGTTCAAAATTCCACACACACCTGTAGAATGCAAAAGCACAACAGTTTATTCAGTGTCCAGCCCTCCTAAGGTGCGATACAGCCTTTCCATGCATGATCAGATTCTCTAACACCCACAAACCATAATATAATGGCACGTGTGCAGGTCTGATGTGTCAACGGCAGGTTCCCACGGATGCCTCACATCACAGCTACATCACAGTAAAAGGGATTTATTTGTTCTATACAGTATTTGCTTTGATACTACTATATTTCATGAGTGCTGAGAGGCTTTAATATATCTTACTGATGAAAATGATCCATTATCCAAAATGATGCATTATCTAAACTGCTCCTGGTCCCAAGCATTCTGAATAAGGGATACTCAACCTGTATATGTATGCCCTAACAGCTAATTTTGACATAGAGGATTGGCTAAATGTTCATAAAACAAAACAAATCGGTAGACCAAGTAGATTATTACAACATATAACTATTGATGCAAAAGATCCTCCGCTGCTGAAATTTGAACAGGATTAAGATATAGATTATTCTTTATACCTCTTTTTTTTTCCTTTACCTTCTTTTTTATCTCCATTTTGGAAGTTCAGCTTGAAGGTCTCCTTTAGACAGGCTGCAGGTAAGAAAGATAAATGCATTAGCAAATGGATGTGTGTCATGGTTATTGATTGGTAGCAATAAATCAAAAACATATTCAAAATATTATCAATATATGTTATTAAGCGTGTTTTCTCTAGACTAAATTTGTATTATCTTAATGTTGATTAAGATGTAACACTGGTATAATGTAAAATTGTAAAGATATGCTTGTAATTTTGCTACTGTTTTTTATACAATAAATAAAAGGATAAAAGATATCACTGAAATAATTTTGCTCTTATAGTGAACTATAGAGTTCTATAACTGGTAAAAGTCTAACTGGGAAAAATCAATCATGTATGCAGAGAAAATATTTATTTGGATTGGCTCTGAACTAAAATATATAGGTGTGAACATGCAGTTTATACAAGACTAATTATCCAGCTGTGCTGTTTTAATTCAACAGAATCGTAGATGAATGGAAAAAATATTTCATTTCATAGATTGATGGACTGGGAGGATACATTCTGTAATGATGACATCCCTAAAATATTGTTTTTTTTTCAATCTTTAAGTATTCCTGAAGAACAACAAAAAACATATTTGGATGATACAAAACTAGATTAAATAGGACATTTTATGTGGTTATATTATCAAGCTGCTTAGCTGACTTACTTCATTACACTGTAGAATAACACTTGGGCCCTTAAGAGCAGATATGGAAAGCAGCTGTTTTAATTCCGATATCGCTCTTACCTCCTCCTAGCAGCAAACAAATAATGAAATGGTGGAGAACAGATGTACTCTGTTATGTTACGTTCCAGTAGACATGGTAAAGTTAATACAGTGAAGTAGTTTAAGCATGCATGGGATAGGCATAAGGCTATCCTACATGTAAGATAAGGCCGGGGCCTAAAAAAAGTATTCTGATTTTTCTTTTTGTCAGAAACTGGGCAGACTTGATTGGCCGAAAGGTTCTTATCTGCCGACACATCCTATGTTTCTATGTTAACAAATGCTCCATTAATATTTGATTTTATAGAACAATGATATTACACGATGTTCCTCACATGGGTTCAGGCTCTTTGCACATTATAGGGCAAAATCAAAAGAAGTGTTTTTTCTTTTTATTCCTAAACATTTTCTCCTAGTGAGACTTTTTTTTTTACCCCATCCCTAACCCTGATTCTAACCCTAACCCATCTATAACATTAAGCCTAATCATAGATCTAGGGTTAAACTAGACCTAGGTATAGTTTGGGCTTTTTTTCTTTTTTTTGCAATGTTGTTGACTGCCTCTAGAGACAGTGTGACAACATTAACAGAGCAACGGAAGGGAAATCTGATCAGGGCATCACCATATTGCTGCCTTCCAATATGGTGCCAGTGATCACTCCGTGATGTCACCGCTCGTTTTAACGCAGGGTGTGTGTCCTGTGTCACCAACTACAGTAAGACACAGAACATATATAGAGGTCCTTTTGTGCCAAGGGCTTAATTAATTTGTAATTATTTTTATATAAATTTTTCAGTTCCTAACTAGATAAATGAAAGGTATGCTACCAAATTCATTGCTTGGATCTTGACCAATTGTTTTCGTGATTTTTTTCCTCAATATAGATTCTGAACACTTAGGAAACTATTTCCCATGGGTCATTGGTTCCTGTAGCAAAAAAAAAAGGAAATGGACTTTTACTCAGCTAGTGTGGGCAGCCCTGGGTCGCTCCACCATCCATTCTTGGAATCATGCATGACTCAAGCTGGGACTCAACTGGCAATGGAATTCATTCTTTCCTTGGTTGGGTACCCCCCAATTTCATGATAGCCCAGCTCAATTCCCATACACGCTGTGGTACTCCCAGGACATTAATCATACTGATGCTTTTCTAAACTGAGAATCAGACTCTTATCTTACCTTACAGGACTGCAAGTTTAAACAACGTTCTATCATCATGCATCTCATAAACTATTTTAAACTTCATAGCTATAATAGAGAGTTCACCATTTTACTGACCTGGACTGGGACAATTTACTTCATGTTAGGGTTAACTCATCATTTATTGAGTTAACAGCATCACAAGAGTTAATTCAGCATTGGAAGAGTGAACTTCAGGGAAGGGTTAAACCCCCCTCCCCTCTTGGAGGGAGCATATTCTTTGTGTCTGCTTTTATACACACACACACACACACCTGCTTCTCTCTAAGGGCCTTCACTGACCGGCACAAGAATGTTTTATCTATAAACATTGATAAGGCCTGGTGTGGGAGGTGGACAGGAGGTTTCTTCCTCCATGCATCTCAAGCAGTTGGGATATTGTTTTAATTAGTTAACAAAAACCAAAGATATATTGTTTTTAGTTAAATATATAAATATATATTTTTGTAACACATATGTATTCTATGTCTACACCCCTTTTGTACTCTATTTTATGCACCAAATATTAACCAATGATGTTACACTAGCCAACGCCTTGTTGCTTCTATATTCTAAGTTCTTGGTGTTACTATAAACTTTAGAGTTACTAAGTAAGAACTTTGTGTGTCTGAAATAAGTGACTCGCCGAACGTCCATTCCCACCACGAGAATCCAAATCAGAGCTGATACATTGCCGTATACCAGAGACATGCTGAGCTGACCCCCTCAGTAAAAGGCTTGGTCCCTTTCACTTCATGTCATGATTAGACACACTTCCCACTTACCTCATTCTACCAGTAGACTGTACCATGTATTACATAGTCATGCCATTAGAGGGTTTTCAGGTCATCTGGATTGTCCATATATCTACAATAGACCATCAAACAGTCACTGGGACTTCCCTCAAGTTATATAAACTACTCCTGGCAGCTTCCTATACTAATATCTTGATTTATTGAAAATATTACACAATGCTTATTTTTTTTGCCATCAAGATAATGAAAAATGGGCATTCAAGAATCTGATTCTTGACCAAAATGCGGGAGTGCAGCAGCGGAACTTATCCACTGCTTTTGCTCTTGTAAAACTTTACATTGATCCATAGGATATTTGAGTGCAGAAATGGTGATACTGGGAGTGATGGATGAGACTAAACACTCTATTAGGGGTCCGATTCATATCATTTTGGCAGCGGTCAGGAAGATGATTTTCATCAGTGAATCGATCCTGAGCCTCCAACATTTACCCTGTTTAATTCCAAAGTTTATTTATCCTTCCAGATGGATTGTCTGGAAACCATTAAATAAACAACTTTATACAAAGAAGTTCTTTACCACTTGGACCACTTATATTAACAATCTTTGTCCAGTGGCAAAAGTCCTAATTGCTCAGACATTTCAATATACTTATTGGTTTTACAAACAGGTTCTAAGAAATTGACCCCCTAAATAATAACACTTTCAGCTGCAGAATAGTTAGTGGTCTATTGTATGACCCACACCTCTTGTTACTGAGGAGAGAGGTTTGTCTGGATATTGTCAGTAAAATATATTTTGTCCTTTGTTTTTTGGGTCTGAATGAATTTTTTTTTTTTTTAATCTCCCTTGGGTCTTCAGGCTTGGAGAGGGCACATATGTAACATCCTTACATGATCCTCGTCGTGCTGCTCCCCGCATTCGTCGCGATCATACTTAGCTAACTCTGTGCAGCTCCCATCTATGTCCCGCGACACCAACTTACGGAGTGTTTTCGGAGAGCGCAATCGACAAAAGTGACAAAATATCACTGCTCACTGATTGGTAACACCGCCCTGGCTGGCGATTGGCGCCAGATTTGTATTTAAACCCCTCACTTACATTCTGACATTGCTTGTAATAGGCCCTTCGCTGCCTGTTATTAGTTCCCTGGCGATTTATTATGTTATTGACTCCTGTTTTTTTTTTAAATTTTATTTCCTTTTATCTTTTTCTTTTCCATACATAGAGAACACTAAAACAATGACATTTACAATTGTTACATACTCAACGGTCTTCCGATAACATATACATAGAATTTCTACATTCCATTCAAGAAGGGGTATCTGTGGAGGGGTATGGTTAATTCCACGATCAGTTTTTACTTTAGTCCCTCTGTTGTTATTTCCCCTTAGATTTAAATCGGGAGAAGAAGAGAGGAAACACAAAACATACAAGCGTGTGGCTCAGAAGCCAAAAAACACTGTACATATAACGAACATTACATTTACTTATTTACTTTATAAAATATTACATTAAATTATACATTGTACCCATGGGGATCTATAGGGGGTGTGGGGGTTGGAGGGGGGGGGGTCAACCGTTATTAGAGTCTGCCTAACGTCCGGATTTCCCTTTCTTCCTCTCTTTTATATCTTTTTCCCCTTCATTTCCTCTCCTTGCTCTTCTCCTCCTCCCCAGCTTTCCTTTATCCTTATTCAGATTCGATCCAGGACGTATGTTTATTTCTAGGTCTGTGTCTTCCCGTCTCACCCAAGGTCTGTTTAAGTTTCTTAGTTTATCCATTTATATAGTTTTCCCACTTCTCCCACGCCCTTTTTTGAGTTATTCTCCCCCTGTCTTCCATCTGCAGTTGAAATGTTATCTGCTTTTTCAGCTGGTCCCAAGTGGGTATCTCAGTTTTTTTCCAATTTTTTGTGATTAGATACTTGGTGGCTATTAGGACATGTATTATTAGGTAGCTATTTTCTTTCCCCTTCACCGCTAGGTCAAGATGTAAAAGGGCCATCTTCGCAGTAGGCTTTGTATCAATTTTAACCAGGTCCTTCAAAATTATATAAGCTATGTTCCATAGTTTTTGGATTTTATTACATGACCACCATATGTGTAGATAGGACCCTGGTTGATTCTTGCATCTCCAGCAGAGTGTGTCTTGATTGGGGTAGATATTACAAAGTTTTAATGGGACCAAATAAGTTTTATTCATTAGTTTATATTGCATTTCTATGAGGTTCAAGCAGTGTATTTTTTCTTTGATATTTGGGATTATTTTAAGCCAATGGTCTATATCGATAGTATCTGCTAGATCTTCCTCCCATTTCTTTGTGATATGGGTTAGGTCTGCATATATCTCTCGTTTGGGACCTCTGAAAAGTGGATTTTTTAGGTATGTGCTTATTTGACAGTTCTGGGTAAGCATTAGATTCAGTCCTATTATCTCTTCATCATGTTTGGTGTTTTTTATTTTGGGCATGATATAGTTTTTAATTCTTAGGTACTTAAAGATATCTGCAGTGTTTAAGTTGTGCCTTTGTGCGAGTTCGGGGAACGGTATAATATTTTTGTGGGCTACGAGATCTGCAAATGTACAAATTCCCTTTTCTTCCCAATCCGTTAGGTACATGTATTCCATATTGTATTCTAAGAGTTTTATTGGTCCTTCGATTCGCAGGCTGTTGTCCCAGTCTAATTTATACTCCCTTTTAAATTTTTCCCAGAATTCTAGAATCTGTTCTACTAAATTATTACCTACAGTCTTAATTCTTTTACCCCTAAATTTCATTTTTATCCAAGGTAACATTGTGAGATCTTTAATTATGATCATATTGCTTTCTATATTCCACCATCCTTCTGTACTGTTAGTTCCATTAACCCATTTGCTTAGATGTTTTAGAAGGAAAGCATCGTGGTATTTTTTTATATTTGGTAAAGCTACCCCTCCTTCTTTTATGTCCTGGAAGAGTAATTTCTTCCTAATCCTGCTTCTTTTTTTCCTCCAGACAAAGTCCAAGATTAGATTTTGCAGTTCTTTTAATTGTGACATTGTGACGTAACATGGGAAGGAGTCGAAGATATACATTAGTTTTGGCATAATATAGGATTTAACGATATTTATGCGACCCCACCATGAGACCTCCAGATTCGCCCAAGATTGAAATAGATCTCTTATCTGTGACATCAGCCTTTTCAGGTTAATTTCTGATATTTTATTTATCTCGGACGGGAAAGATATTCCTAGATGTTCTATCGAATTTTTTGCCCATTGAAAGTCATATTTGTTACTTTAATTCCATCTCTTTATTTCCCAAATTTAAACCCATACAAATGGATTTAGAGACATTTAATTTGTAGTTTGATAGCTGTCCATATGTATCTATCTCTTTCATTAAGCTATCCAGTGATTGTGTTGGGTCTGTGATAGTTAATGTTGTATCGTCCGCATATAGTGTTAGTTTATATTCCTTATTTCCACTTTCAATTCCTAGTATGTCTTTATTCATTCGGATACGTTGTGCCAGAGGTTCCAAAGCCATAATATACAAGAGTGGGGATAGGGGGCAGCCCTGCCTGGTGCCGTTTCCAATGGGGAACCAGGGAGATCTGATCCCTCCTCCCACTATACTGGCGAGTGGAGCTGTATACAATACTTTAATTGCTGTTTCTATCCAGTTTCCTAGATCCAGGGTTCTTAACACACTAAACATAAAGTTCCAGTTGACCCGGTCGAAAGCTTTTTCTGCGTCTAGGGATAGAATAATTGTTGGATTTTTATTTCTGATGGTCAGATCAATGAGATTAATTAGTATTCTTATATTATTTGCGGCTTTTCTCCCTGGAATAAAACCGGTTTGTTGTTCGTGGATGATAGAGGGGATGCAGTCTCTGATTCTATCGGCCAAAGTTCGCCGAGAAGATCTTAATATCTTCGTTTATCAATGATATTGGGCGATAGTTCCCGATAGAAGTTGGGTTTTTGTTTGGTTTTAAGATAGGAATAATGTTAGCTTTGAGTGTTTCTGGGTCTTTGTTACCTTTGTCTACTAAATCATTGAACCAGATTGTCATGTATTTACTGATATTGGGTTTCAGGATTTTATAAAAGCTACCTGTAAAGCCGTCTGGGCCTGGGGTTTTGTTCGGCTTTATTTTGTCGATTGCTAGAATTGTTTCTCTTTCAGAGAAGGGTTGGTTTAGGGCGGCGGATTGTTGTTGTGTTATCTTAGGGAGAGAACATGTATCCAAATAGTCCTGTACTTGTTGATTGTTATCGCTACCCTGGAGATTGTACATGGTATGATAAAAATCTGCAAAGGCGTTTCCAATTTCTTCAGGATCGTATATTGTCTTATTTTTGTATATAATTTTAAATATTCTTTGGGCAGCATTTTTATTCTTTAATTTGGCCGTAAGATTTTTATCTGCTCTATTACCTTTTGAATAATAGTGTTGGTTTAGTTTGAATAAATTTTCCTTGACTTTTTCCATTAGTTTTTTATTTATTAAATTTTGGATTTCTTTTATTTTGGTTATTAAGTCTTTTGTGGGGGACTCTTTATTTTGATCGGTCAGATTTCCCAATTCGATGTACAAATCTGCTAAAGGTAGTCCTTCTGCCCTTTTTTTTTGCTGTGCCAAGTTTAATTAGATATCCCCTGATCACACATTTGTAAGTTGCCCATATTTTGTCCAAAGTTATATCTGTGGTCATATTTTCTTTAAAGAAATACTCAGTCATTTCTTGTAAGTATTTTAGATTTCCATCTGTTTCCAATAAATTGTTATTTAGTCTCCAAGAGGTTCGTGAGCCCCCGTCCCCCATCTCCCGGATCTCCCATTTAACTGCATTATCGTCAGACCATGGTGTTTCTATTATCATTATTTATTTATTTATTTCAACATTGGTCGATCACCTAAGACCAGATCGATTCTTGAGTAGGAATTATGGATCTGAGACCAGTGGGTAAAGTCTTTAAGATCTGGGTGAAGGGTGCGCCAAACATCATGGAGACAGTTTTTTTTAATAAAAGTTTTAAAGTTTTTGGCCTGTTTGATTGAAGATTTTGTAAGGGTACTCCCCTTGGGGAGTCTTTTATCTATTGCTGGATCGATTAGTAAATTAAAGTCCCCTGCCCATATAAGAGAACCTTTTTTAATCATATCAATCCTATCTATTATTGTTTTGAGGGTTGACATTTGATTTGTATTTGGTGCGTACATATTCACTATGGTATATATTATATGGTTAATCTTACAGATTAGAATGTTATATCTTGCTTCTTTGTCGTTAAATGCCCACATTACGTCAATTACTATTTTGTTTGATACTAGAATTGCGGTGCCTCTTTTTTTTTCTGTTTCTAGGTAAGCACTGGAAATTATTTTGTAGCCCTGAAATTTCATCTTGTGTGTATCGCACGTTTTCCAGTGGGTTTCCTGGAGTAGGCACAGATCAATTCGCTCCTGTTTCAAGAAATTGGTCAATAATGCTCTTTTATTTGGGGAATTCAGACCTTGAATGTTCAGTGACACAGACCTAACCATTATCCCAAACGGTCTCCCTCCCCCTCTCCACTCCTCCCCCTGATCGCCATGGGTTACATAAAGCACATACACATATAAACAAAAATGTATAACATTAAAAACATGCAATTGCAGGGTATTTCCCCCCTCCAGATTGCCTCCACTTATGCTAGTCCCCCCCTGGGGATTGCATATTTCCATAGACATTAGGTCATCGACCCAAACCTTGTTGGCTCGGAGAGGAGATTTCTCTGCTTAACTTGATTTCATTAACCCTTATGGTTATTTATTTAAAATGCTATGAATGTCGTTTTCCCCACGTCAATTAAGGAGATATGAGTACCATATATAGAGGAGGTGGGGGGGGAGGGGCAGGGCAGAGGGCATCAAACTTACTCATATTTAAATTAGTGGTGTATTGACATTTGTCTTCTTTTTCCTTAAATCTAGTGCGTGTTGTGTTGCTTATTCCCTTTTAAAAGTTTAGTGCCAAAAAAAAAAAAAAAATTATTATAGTGTTGCGTGATCTTATTCAATTCTTTTACTTTTATCTTGTGTATCGATTTCCGTGATAGGGGTGTATAGTTATACCTTCTTTTACTTGTGTGTTTATTTGATGTTTTATTGTGTCGTGTTCTAAGTCCTGCTAGTGATTATCTTTTCCAAGTCGTCTTAATTGGAATCTCTTGTTGTGTCTCTAGAAGGTGTTAATAATAAGTTATTCAATACTTTGACAATTAATTTTTCCCTCCTCCCTCCCTCCCCCCCCCCCACATGTCGTGTTATTTTAGATACTCAGTAATCCCCCTAACTTTTAAGGTTACCCAGCCATTCTGTTGCTTCTTCTTTGGTTTTTAGTACATGTTTGAGACCCTCTATATCAGTCATGTCCAAAGTCCGGCCCGCGGGCCAGTTGCGGCCCGTCCTTTACTTCCATACGGCCCCAGAGACACGGCTGATCAATGTCTCTCTCTGAAAAAAAAAAAAGCAGGCAGAGACGGAGGTGAGAAGGGATCGGAAGATCCCCCCCCACCATCGCTCTGCCTGCCAGGCTGCACGGGGAGCCGAACAGGCAGCACGGAGAAACCTCCGTGCTGCCTGTTCGGCTCCCCGTGCAGTGTGCCGACACGGAAGTGCCGACAGGTCACGTGACCGGCGCGCTGACGTCATACGCGCGCTGGGTCACGTGACCTATCGGCACAACCACCTGTGAGACGAACAGGCAGCATGGAGAAGACCACGCTGCCTGCCACTAGCCACCAGGGAAAGGTAAGTGCTGGGGACTGGGGAGATTGGGGGAAAGTACTGGGGAAAGAGGCAGGGGCTTATTAATGATAAGGTAACACTGACATATTATTGGGCAAATTAGCTGGGGAATATTAATGGCAACTAACACTGGTATATTACTGGGCAAATTGGCTGGGGCATATAAAATGGCAAATAACTGGCATATTACTGGGCAAATTGGCAGGGGCATATAAAATGGCAAATAACTGGCATATTACTGAGAAAATTAGCTGGGGCATATAAAATGGCAAATAACTGGCATACTACTGGGCAAATTGGCAGGGGATATTAAATGGCAAATAACTGGCATATTACTGGGCAAATTGGCAGGGGATATTAAATGGCAAATAACTGGTATATTACTGGGCAAATTGGCAGGGGATATTAAATGGCAAATAACTGGTATATTACTGGGCAAATTGGCTGGGGCATATAAAATGGCAAATAACACTGGCATATTACTGGGCAAATTGGCAGGGGCATATTAAATAGCAAATAACACTGGCATATTACTGGGAAAATTGGCAGGGGCATATTAAATGGCAAATAACATTGGCATATTATTGGGAATATTGGCAGGGGCAAATTAAATGGCAAAAAACACTGGCATATTACTGGGAAAATTGGCAGGGGCATATTAAATGGCAAATAACATTGGCATATTATTGGGAAAATTGGCAGGGACATATTAAATGGCAAATAACACTGGCATATTACTGGGAAAATTGGCAGGGGCATATTAAATGGCAAATAACATTGGCATATTATTGGGAAAATTGGCAGGGACATATTAAATGGCAAAAAACACTGGCATATTACTGGGAAAATTGGCAGGGACATATTAAATGGCAAATAACATTGGCATATTATTGGGAATATTGGCAGGGGCAAATTAAATGGCAAAAAACACTGGCATATTACTGGGAAAATTGGCAGGGGCATATTAAATGGCAAATAACATTGGCATATTATTGGGAAAATTGGCAGGGACATATTAAATGGCAAATAACACTGGCATATTACTGGGAAAATTGGTAGGGGCATATTAAATGGCAAATAACACTGGAATATTATTGGGCAAATTAGCTGGGGCATATTAAATGGCATATAACACTGGCATATTATTGGGCAAATTGGCCGAGAGAACCATGCATGGGAAGGGAGAAGAGAGAGACATAAATGGAATGGTAGAGGAGAGACAGACAGACATGGGTTCGCAGAGGAGAGACAGACAAATATGGGATGGCAGAGGAGAGACAGACAAACATGGGATGGCAGAGGAGAGACAGACAGATATGGGATGGCAGTGGAGAGACAGACAGATATGGGAAGGGTTAGTTGTGTTCCTGACATATATTTCAGCATCTTGTGTTGTTGTTTTTTTTCATCTGGCCTTCAGATATGAAAGGCAGAGTGATTTTACTACTGTTTAGAATTGTCATTCAAATCGTTTGCAATAAAGTTTGCATAAAATAGTTCATTTGTACTTAATTTTAACTGTCAGGCAAAATGGTCGGCCCTCACGCATGTTCACTTCATCAAGTCTGGCCCTCTTTGAAAAAAGTTTGGACACCACTGCTCTATATAAATAATCAGACCGGGTGGAGAGCCCCATGAGTATTTTATGCCCTTTTCTCTTAGGGTCGTAGTTACCTGGCTGAAATTTTTTCTTGCTAATCTAGTATGGTAGGAGAAATCCTGGAATATTTTAATATTTTCGTATTCCTTGGGTTTATCCCTCCATAAGATGAATGCGGATATAATTTTTCTTTTTGTTTTATACGATGTTAAAGCCACAATTACATCTCTGGGTACCTCGTCCGGAATCCCTCTTGGCCTAGATAGTCGGTGGCAGTTCTCTATGAGGTCTAGAGTGGGATGGGGTATTCCCATTAGACAAAATAGGTCCAATAGGAACTTTTCCAGATTTTCCTGTGTTTCGATTTCAGGAATATTTCGAAAACGTAGATTATTTCTACGTGACCTATCTTCTAGATCAGCCAGCTTTTCTTGTAAAATTTCAACTTTTTTAGATAGAGCATCTTGTTTCCCTTGTGAAATTGTCTCGTTAATCTTAATTGTTTCCATTTTTTCCTCCATTTCCTTAACTCTGTTGCCTAGAGCTTTGATGTCGTTCTTAATCTCATGTTTTGTGTCTTTTGCGTTTTGTTGAATTTCTGTTTTTATTAGTTCCCATTGGGCTTCTAATGATCTTTTCAGTAATTCTGGGGTGAGGGACTGCTCTTGTTCCTCAGAGGATTCTAATGGTCGGGGCGGTCTTGTTTTTCCTGACATATTTAGTGTGGTATTAGAGGAGGATGAGCTAGAATCTAAAGTGCTTGTTTTTTTTTGATAGGTTGGGGTAAAGAATTCTCCGATGTGCTTATCTTTGGGTTCGGTCGGTTTCTTTTATTTTTTGGGGGGAATTTTGGTTTTTTCCTTGCCCACCATTTCCACTCAAATCCTTTCTTTCTTTCCCCTCTTCTACCTATCCTGTTTCCTGACTTATCTACTCGATCCTTTCCTTTTTCCTCCTTTCCCTTTTTCTCTTCTTTCCCTCCCTCCTCCTTCTCTCTTTCCTTCGCCCTTCCCTCTGCTTCCCCTCTCTTTCCTTTCCCTACCTCCTTCCTTTTCTTTCCCTTCTTCCTTTTTCCTCCCTTTATACTGTCAATTATTGTACTTCTATTACTTCCACCTCTGGGTTGTTTATATACATATATTTTCCTTTTTTTTTTTTTTTTTGTGGGGGTCTGTATCTAGTACAATTTTCCATATTTATGATTAGAAATGTCTCCTTTCAACTATTTTTACCGAATATATAAAATACGGTTATTGGTTGTTTTCAGCTGAATCAGTGGGTGTACGTATTTGGATGCTAAAACAGCAAATCAATTTGTCAATCGCCTTTTAGCATTTAAAGGCCAGTATTCATATTAAATTCTGTTAAACTAACATCTGTATATAAGTTTCACAATGATTATGAACATTTATAGAGTGCCGCAGTCAGATTATCAAAAAAATTTTGTTTCTCTACCAGGTGGCAGGTTTTGTTTGCAATTAACTTAGGTTGAGTAAGGAGTACAAATCATTTCTTTTCTCTGTTCAAGATATCAGTATGTCTTGCCCAGATATACAATAATCAATATAGTATTACAAATTAATTATGTCACCAAACTATATTGATTTGAAGGATTTTGGGGTGAGAGCTCATAGGTTGAATAGAGTTGGATTTTTTACAAGCAGAGATATGTGATACTTGGGGCCTTTTAAGAGGGTTTCCCTTTGATTGAGAGGTGAGTACTGATATTGGTTTAGGTAATCAGAAGCTGTATATATTATGGGGATAAGGCGAGAATGGGGGTGTATCAGACGGTGTTTGCAAATATACATAGGCAATAGAGATAAGTAAATAATTTCCCTATGACATTTCAAATGTTCCTTTGCCAGTTAGTAGGGATTAGATCTCAGTTCGGTTGGATCCGATTGAGTTTAAAGTTCATCGATGAACATGTGGGGAATCTCCCCTCTATTCAGTGGGGTGACGAATGTTCCACCCTGCCAAATATAGCATCACCACTCAGCAATATACAAAAAAGTGTACTTATCACAGCCTGGGGTTATTCGAATCGGGGGCCACTCCATGCACCCACGGTAGATCTGTATCCGAATCTTCTCCAAGTGTGATTACGATGTTTGTTGATTGGTGATCAGAATGCAAAGGTGCCACTCCGGGGGATTCTAATCGTTCGGGGCTGGAAAAAAATAAACAACCACGCCGTAGTCCTCGTTCTGGCTTCCTCGATCGTCGTCCCAGCAGCGCGTCCGGAGAACCTCCGTCCCTCCGTCTGCGATGACAGGGCGATCTTCTGGGTGGTTTGCCGGGTGTCGGAAGGGCTTCTGTGGTGTTTTCCTGGATGCCGAATAGCTGGGGTTTACCTATGGCAGGGTGTCGATTAGACGGGTCATCGGATCTTGTTCTCCTCTCTTGGCGCCAACAAGCTGAGCGCGCGTGATCACGTCATCACGTCATCGCTCCCCCCCTTCCAAAATCTCAATTTCCTTTTTTTTGTTGCTGCAGGAACCAATGAGAACAATTTAATTCAAATGAATTTCCTGCCTCTCTAGTGATGTCGTTAGACAATGTGTTGCTCTTTTAAGAGATCCTACTTTGGACAAGAACAAGTCTATTATAGGCCACACAATGGATTCTATTCCAGCAGCACAGGAAGTGACTAAATGAAACAAAACTTGAAATGCTCAGTGTCTATACAATCAGTGCTGCAGCACCTCACTGGGGGAAAGCTTGAGTCAAATCTAGCAAATATGATTTATAAAGAATGGCTGCATCAAATCGCACTAAAAAAAGCCTGTGCACTATACAAGCAACAATCTTCATCTTGCACAAAAGGAAGTTTGCCCCTTTTATGGTCAAAATAGCTCATTTGGAAAAATTCACCCATTCAGTTGTATGGATGAATTTTTCTAACTTGGCTATAATGGCCTGAAGTTTGAAATTTCCATCTGAATCCCCTGCAATTCTTTCATTATTGAGTAGACCCTTAATTGTTTCTGTAAAATGTTGTGTTTTTGGGAGCTGAATTATATTCTTGTAAGTATATTAGTACATATTATGTATGTCAAGGACTAAATGTTTTCTGTGTGTGACGTTTCATTTAATGACTCGAGTTCATCCTACTCAATCTGCTAATATTACACCAAATGAACATCAGTTCTCGGCCAGACAAAGGGAGGGGAAATCAAGAATGATATAGCAGTAGAAATATAGAACCTAGCTTTCATAAAAAACAAACTCATGAAGACCTTTGCTATATGAACCTTGAGATGTTAGACAACATGTGTACCATGGTGAAGTGAATCACCATTTGATACTTAAGTCTTTTATGAGCTGTTGTTTGATTTGATTGATTTACAATTTAATCTAATAGTCATGAAAAAAGGAATTAATGATCAACTTGTATGCTCAGCATAAAATGTTTGCACGTATGTGAATGCATTTGTATAAAGTGGGGACATGTCCCACCTAACCCCATAATTGCCCCCTCGTTTCAGGCATTTCTCCGGCCCATCAGTATGTACAGTAAGGTGCCTTATAGTCCCAAATGTCAGTCTTTGATCATAACATTTACTGGGCCCTCCATAATTGATGATGATACTGTAGACACATGCTGAGTGCAGCGTCCTAGGTCTCCAATGCCACTTATGGTACCTGTGTCGGACAAGACATTAGTGAATCCAAGGTAAAAAGTTACTTTCTGTGTGATTTAAAGATGACATAGAGGGTTTAGTCCCTCTTTAAGCATTTCTAAATTGTTCTGTAAAGCTGATGAATAGTTTTCACTGAATAATGCAATACGCTGTTAGTAGGTGTACCTCATTGTAGCTTTTTGCAATTTTCAACAAAAGTACAGTTTTTGGTCTCCATAGTAGACATTATGATCCTTTACATATATTATTCCTCTGTCTAGATAGGAAGTCTCTGTTTTGTCCTATTTCTTTGGCCAGTAAGAGCTATGGGCCCATAGGAAATTTGAGTCCATGGGAATTGATATTTTTTTCTTATATCTAGCCTTTTGTGCTTGGGTTTATTAGCATTTTAAAATTAATATTTTATTCCTATGTCACTTTTACATTTGCTCATCAGTTGTTGGTTTATTCACATTGATCAAATGTTTTCAAACAAATCTGTCATTTCTTTCTTGGGCAGAGTTGAAAATTCCTGTGACAGACATATCTAATATGTTCTTTCCCAACCTCTGCACAGTGGAATACTGAGTACTAAAAAATTATAATAATCTCATAATTTCGATTAGCTTATCAGTAATTGCATCTGAGAGGAGTAAATATTATCTAGCAATTTCAAAAAGGGCCACTTCAACAAAGAAAAAGTTAGGGGTGTGTGTGAGGTTCAGTCAATCGGATGCTGAAGGAGGAGGAGTTGGTGAGATTCATCACAACTGTCACGGAGAAGAGGAGTGGCTTACAGTTGAACATGATTATACGTGACGATATATAAGAGGGACTACATGAACACATGGGGACACTTGAAAAAGCCTTGATCCGGAGGAGAAACCCGTTGTGTGAGAATAAGGGACTTTGGACTGATGAACTTTTGTTTTTTCAACACCTGCATCTTTTAATTACTGTGAAGAATCTTCAATTTTTAAGTGTAAGATTTTACTGTGTTTTTATTGGTTTTGTATTAAATAGTTCTATTACATCCCTGTCTTCTCTTCCCCTGTGTGAGATTGCTGGAGGTGCCTGCAAAGAAAATATTGGCTATTTCTCCCATCTTTTATCCTCTTGTGGGCCCCCTGATGCACCTATTCCTGAGCAGGTTACTGCTCAGGCACATGTGAGTGGACATTTCATATAATCTTTTGAAGTGTTTGAAGTGTAATGGTATCTAATGAAAGCCCTTCTTATGGCGATAAAAACAACATAATTTTTGTGGGTACAGTATGTGAGAAGGAACAAAATTACAGCTAAACACAAATACCCCAGAAATGTCAAAACAGCCCTTATCACCAAGGGAAAGACAAGGTCAGAAGGTCGTGTCAATAAATGGTTAATTTTCTGGTCCTGCTTCTCATTGTGGACATCTCCAAAAGTCCAACATACTTTACCACACCTGCTCTCAAAACAAAACTATTGATTGTGTTAATGTTCTACAACCCTGTAAATGTACGTGACTGTGTTTTATATGTTTACATATTTGTATAATTTTATGACCTATATGCTCATTCCATAACCTACCGACATGAATATACTTTGTTTATTTATATGCTAAATGTGTTACATTTTCAGACCTGCCAAAATTTCAAATGGCCAAAGGGGAACTCTTTTGTTTTGGGGAGTGGCTGAAAGTGTGGCTAAGGACAGGGCATTACTCAGAACTTTTAAGTAACTTCATAACCAATCTATTGTTATTTGTGTCATTTGGTAAGTCACTTAGAATAAAAATAAGGTATTTAATTTACAAAAACTAATATCTAAACACATAATACACAGATGTTAATTTTAAGTGTTTTAATGCTTTGGTGCTCTGTGATACACTCATACACATGCCAGATAAGAGGGTAACCAGTGTAGGAAAGAGAGACAGAGGAATTTAGGTCAAAAATATGGACAATTGGAATGTATGCATTTTCTTGGACATACTCCCCAGAACATAACAGAAATCTAAATGAATTATTCACATGTAAAACAAACATATACATAAATAAAATGTGAAGTATGAATAAAAAGAGATAAACGTGGAAGTTGTCCTAGCCCAGAAATAAGCATGTAACCACTGTCTTCAAATCATGACTCATAGTTGCAAAATTCCATATATTTAAAACTGAGTTTGCTGTGTGTACATTTATTATTAGGCTTATACCCAGTGTTTTTTCTTGGTTTTGTGCTGCTCTAGGCAGAGAAAATTTGGGAACCCCCCCACCTACGTTGCACACCTACGACATGGCCCATCACCCACGTTGCACACTCACGAAATGTCCCATAACATGCCCCATCACCCACATTGCACAAACACTAAATGCCCCATCACCCACTTTACATGCTGTCATCACTCTCATTACACACCCCCACCACCAGTGCTGTATTTACCGCGAGGCATCCTAGGCGGATGCCTAGGGCGGCAAATTTTGGGGGGCGGCAGCGCCCCCCAGCACTGAAGAAAAAAAATAAATGTAAAAAAAAACAAAAATTAAAAAAAAAAAAAACGCGGCCCTTTAAAAAAAAAAGGACCGCGCTTGCAGGCAGAGACGGAGGTGACAGGGGATCGGAAGATCCCCCCTCACCATCGCTCTGCCTGCCAGGCTGCACGGGGAGCCGAACAGGGAGCACAGAGAAACCTCCGTGCTGCCTGTTCGGCTCCCCGTGCAGTGTGCCGACCTGTCGGCACAATCGCCGGGAAGCCGAACAGGCAGCATGGAGGGACCATGCTGCCTGCCACTAGCCACCAATGAAAGGTAAGTGCTGATGGGAGACTGTGTGTGTGTGTGTGTGTGTGTGTGTGTGTGTGTGTGTGTGTGTGTGTGTGTGTGACTGAGTGTGATGGGAGTCAGAGTGTGTGTGATGGGAGACAGTGTGTGTGACTGAGTGTGATGGGAGTCAGAGTGTGTGTGATGGGAGACAGTGAGTGTGATGGGAGTCAGTGTGTGTGACTGAGTGTGATGGGAGTCAGAGTGTGTGTGATGGGAGTCAGTGTGTGTGACTGAGTGTGATGGGAGTCAGAGTGTGTGTGATGGGAGACAGTGTGTGTGACTGAGTGTGATGGGAGTCAGAGTGTGTGACTGAGTGGGATGGGAGTCAGAGTGTGTGTGATGGGAGACAGTGTGTGTGACTGAGTGTGATGGGAGTCAGAGTGTGTGTGATGGGAGACAGTGTGTGTGACTGAGTGTGATGGGAGTCAGAGTGTGTGTGATGGGAGTCAGTGTGTGTGACTGAGTGTGATGGGAGTCAGAGTGTGTGTGATGGGAGACAGTGTGTGTGACTGAGTGTGATGGGAGTCAGAGTGTGTGTGATGGCAGTAGGAGTGTGTGACTGAGTGTGATGGGAGTAGGAGTGTGTGACTGAGTGTGATGGGAGTATGAGCTTGATGTGAGTCTGAATGATGGGGCATGTCTTAGGTGTGTAAGGTGGGTGTGCAGCTTGGGTAGGGGGGTGCCCGGATTTTGTCTGCCTAGGGCAGCACAAAATCAAGATACACCACTGCCCACCACATCCATTGCATGCCCCCATCACCCCAATTAATTTCTAAGGAGCTAAAGCTTGCTGAATGGTGGGGGAGTAGTGAAAATGTTTGAAGCACCAGAAGTGTGCTTTACCAGCCTCTGGCAAAGTGCTGCCCTTTGGCAAAGTGCCGCCCTAGGCGAGTGCCTTGTTTGCTTTGTGGAAGATACACTACTGCTTATACCTCTCAAATATTTACTCTTTTTAAGTAAAACGATTTATTTACTTTGAAAATACTCCATTTTGTAATTCTAATTAATAGGGTCTACTCAATAAAGAGATAACTGCAGGGATTGAGATAGTAATTTCAACCTTCAGGCTAAATTTGGAAGAATTCTCCCATTCAGCTGCATTGGAGAATTTTTCCAACTCAACTACTCTGGCCTAAAGTTTTAAATTTCCATCTCAATACCCTGCAATTCTCTCTTTATTCAGTAGACGCTTGATACTTTTTTGTATGCTAAGTACATAACCAGCATAACATGTACCATAAATGATTTATTTTCTAACATTGTACTTGAAGCTTTATCGTGCAGATGTTATCTATTTATTTTGACCTTTTAGCATGTTAATATGCCTGGGCAAACTGGCAGCTATGAAATCTGCTTAACCTATTTTTCCATTTGTCATTCTTAGAAGAATTATTGCAGCAAAATAAAAAGAAAACACAATAAATGGAAAGCTTTTAAAAGCCAACCTTTTTACTCATAAAGGCTATTTTGTTTATACTTTTTTAATTGAACTGCTGAATTCCAGGTTGGTGAAAATTATTTGGAGAAGGAATGCAAAATTGTTTTTTAATGGATCAGCTACTAGGCAAAACAAATGAAATGTTTACTATTATAATAAAGTATTTACTTACAAGAGCCTACAGCATATAATCAAAATAAGATGTACTTCTTAACAATTTACCTGGTACTTGAAAAAAAAACCAAAAAAAACCTACGTTTCTATGGTAACACTTTAACGAATGAGAAATAATAGCATCTTGCATGAATCACTGGCTTTGAATCCAAAGATTATAATGGTACTAACTATGTTGAGCTTTATGTGAACAGAAAACATTTTAATTATGTTTTTTTTTTTTAAACGGTTTTAGAGTTCCGGGTGGTGTGTTGTGGTTTTACTGTATGACTCAGCTCCAGTTCACATACACTGTAATTCATGCACTTCTTTAATACCAAGTTTCTAGGAATAGCATAGTCTATGCTATAAACATTGTAAATGCCAACTTTTGCAGGAGTCATAAAGTGTCTTTTTCTCTATAGTGCACATGTAATTTAAAAATGGCACCGTACTATTTTAAAAAGGGTGAAATTGTCAGGGATTAAATGAATAAATTAGTATTGGCCTTTAGCAGCAATAGGATGCCCTGAGGGAAAGTAAGCCTTATTTGTCCACTCCAGCATTAATGATACTCCGTGGGGCGATCATGGGTGCCCCAGAAAAGAAAATTTGGTGCTGGCTTTTGCCTCGACATCGAGGCAACAGACCAGCACCTTTAAAGTGGTTTTCGCGATCGTTGATCACGAAAACCGCTTGATTCACCGGAGTTCCAGGCAGGACGTGCCTGACACATCCATTGTCGCGAAGGGGTAAATTGTATTCAACACATACCCATTTAAAATTACTGTTGCACTCTATTGTATGGATGATTGTACAATATTACGAACATGTTTGTAGATTGTGGCAGGCCAGCCGTGCCTTGGTTCATAAATCACAAAAAAATAGGTATTTTTATCCAATATGTGTAAGGCTTTATTCAGTATACAGACTGTATTTCAGGTATAACAAAATATGGAAACAAATGCAAATAAAATCCTACTTCCACTCAGGAGTCTGACTTACATAACAGTCCCCACTTTGGGCAGCTAGTAGTTCAATAATCAAAATAAAGACTTTCAAAATACCTTTGCTTTACAGTTTGACAGGCTCATTACATTATAAATTCATAGACATTAAAATGTATTTGGCTCTTCTTTGCATCTATACAGCCTCCACTCTTCTGGGAACGCATTCCAGTTCATCCTAAAGGTGTATGATAGGGTTGAGGTCATAGCTCTGTGCTGGCCAGTCAAGTTCTTCCACACCAAACTCATCCAACTATGTCTTTTTGGATCTTACTTTGTGCACTAGAGTACAGTCAACTGCTGACACACGCATGCTTAGACACAACTTTCGGACTGTCATGTGACATTGCGCCACACCACACTGTGTGAACTGCAGCAGGAGGTGGTCGGCATCTACAGAGAATGCACGGACCACGCTGAGCTACGCTGGACCATACCCCACAAATAAAAAAAAACAAAAAACTGTGTGTGTGAGAGAGAGAGAGACAGTGTGTGTGTGTTTGAGAGAGAGAGATACAATGTGCGAGTGTGTTTGAAAGAGACACAGTGTGTGATTTTGGGCAGACTAAATTGGGCAGACTAGATGGACCGAATGGTTCTTATCTGCCGACACATTCTATGTTTCTATGTTTCTATGTGTGTGAGAGAGAGACAGTGTATGCGAGAGAGAGACAGTGTGTGCTTGAGAGAGACTTTTTTGATGGTGGCCCACTGCCGAAAAAACTTGCACCACCCTGCCCTACTGTAAAATATTTGCTCTGCGTAATATCAGTGCCATACATCATTACTGTAACATAGCTGTATTTTAATTGTAATTGCTGCCAGTACACTGGAATAAAAGTACTCAGCACCTTTATCACAAATGTATATCTGCATATTAGAGAGCACTTACATATTCTAGGCATCAGTTGTATGTGTATTTTTTGGGCGGGCTTGGTGATTAGAGGCCAGGGAGTGGGGGGCAGCAGGGTTAAGGGGCCCAAGCAAATGCGTACCCATCTTATCAATGTTAAAGATGGCCCTGGTCATGCTGTAATAGAAAAGGGCCTTCCCCAAACTGTTCCCACAAAGTTGGAAGCATAGCATTGTCCTAAATGTCTTGGCAGGCTGAAGCATTATTATTTAGCTCAACCCCTGAACAGCCCCATACAATTATCCTTTCTGCACAAAACTTTACAGTTGGTACAATACAGTCAGGCAGATAACGTTCTCCTTGCATTCACCAAACCCTGACCCACCCATCAGACGGCCAAACAGCGAAGTAAGAATCATCACTCCACCGAAGACATTTCCACTGCTCCAGATTCCAGTGTCAGTGTATTCTACACCACTAAATCCGATGCATGGTAATGTACTTAGTGATGTGAGGCTTGAATGCAGCTGCTTGGCCATGGAAACCCATTCCATGAATTTCCCGCTGCACCGTTTTTGTGCTGATATTTATTCCAGTGGAAGTTTTGAACTCATCAGCTATGGAAATATCAGAGAATTGGTGACTTTTCCACTTGGTGAGTTATTGACTGTGGAATAAAAACAGCATGGCTAGGTGCTTGATTTTATACACCTGTGGCAATGGGTCTGATTGAAACCTGAATTCAATAATTAAGAGTTGTGTACCAATACTTGTGTCCATATAGTGTAAAATGTATATGTTTTCATGATTTTCTATTTATTGAGCAGTCAATGAAATGGTGGAAAATGTTCATAAAGGGAGAGGTGGCAGGAAACACAGTTCACGTCCCAGTGCTTTCCTGTTAAAAAAATTACATATTGTCTCTTACTAAATTATTATAATGTATAATCATTATCCAATCTTGAGGAAGCTTTGTGTAATGTCGGGATCTCTTAATAGTCTGAAGTGAAGTCCAGATGCAGAAGACAATAAGCATGTATGCACAAATAAAGAGTTACTGAAGATGGGAACAACAACTTGGTTGGTGAGAAGGTGCACAAAGGCAGTTTAGAATATCCAGGGACAAGGTACAGGAGGGAAAAATAAAAATCGAGGTCAGGCAATCCACGGTCTAGGGCTGGCAGTATAGGATCAAGATCAGGAACAAGCAAAGGTCAGGACAGGCGTCACAGAATCGTAGTAAAGGCAACAGGAATCAAGTAATTATTCAAAGCAGAAATACAGTAGTAAGTAAACTTAACTAACGGACAGCTCCAAAAACCAGAAGCACTGAAACTCAGGTAAGGTGTTGTTTAAATAGGCTGTTAGTGATAAGCCTGTAATTGCAAGAGAGGTACCAGAAAGGAAGCTTGGGTTGTTACTATGGAGTTTTGCTACAGTCACGCCCCTTCATATGGAATCTTTGGTTGGAAATAGGGAGGCGTCTCTGGGAGGTGGGGACTTACGCCCGCCATATTAGATCCATTAGTGGTGACATAAGTGATCGTGTCCGCCATCTTGGATTTGTCACGTGATGTTTTTTAGTTGCTCCTGCCATCTTGGATGTTACATGTGACGGAGGTATTGGAGAGGTGCAGCAGAACAGTGCCGAGTGATGGGGACATTGTGGGATCCGATGGTGAGCATGACACTTTGATCCAAAAACTACCTTGAATAAAATATTGATTCCTCAAAAAATATTGTTATTTTTAGAAAACAATAGTTTGAAAGTGCTCTGTCACCTAAGTATTGTTATACTGTGAATGTGGAGCTTAACCCTGATGGAAAATGATCTATAAGAGAAAATTGTATTTTAAATAAATCACCTTATCAGTAATACCCAAGCTCTATACACTTAGTGTAGTTACAATGTCTCATCACTGTAATTAAGAAGTGAGGAAAACAGAGAACTAACAAAAGTTTACCATAATAATAATAATAATAATAATAATATAGTTTGTCATCAAATACAGCCCAAAAAATAATACATGTATCTAAGGAAGGCCTAAGAGTTAAAAAAAATATTTGTTTTATATCTATGTGTGAATTTTGTATCAAGATACTTTGAACTGCTACATAGACTCTTTGGAATGAATGCAATGCATTTGAAGTATAAAACAATAGGGGATCATTGAACCTGGGATCACATAAAGGATTATAAAAAGATCTTCTTTATATTTGTTTGTTCTCTGTCTTCTCTCTTCAGATAGTCACATACTAGCAGGCAAATTCTTCACCATCAATTCTAAAATATTCTACATATCCTTGGTTTTCACTGTAAATTACTTTTACTTACATAAGCTGCACAATACTTAATTATAGGTTGCACAATGTTGTTTCACTGCTCTGGACCCAACTTGCTGGCCAAGCATCATGAGAGTTTACGACACGAAACAGAAAGGTTTCACATCTTTCATTAATTAACATGTGTTAATTGTTAATATTTGAAATAAATGTTAAGAACAGTTCTTATTAAAAATCAATGCAAAATAATTATTCCCTAATAGTCTTAGTAATAAACAAAATAGCTTTTTTTGTTTCTAACAAGGCAAAATTGGTATGCTCTTCAGCATCTATGCGGGTAATCACTGTTAATACACATGAAAAGAAAGCAGCCGTCTCACTTACACAGTGCCAGGTGTTCAATAATTGTAAAACTGCATAAATTACAGCAAAGCATCCAGTGTGTTTCTCATGTTCACATCATATCACTTTTCAGTGCAAAATAGGACACCCGAGATGTTAAGATTTAACAAATTTGGTTATTCACTGAGATTGATTTGTGAGCTAGAGGCAGTATCCCACCTGAAAGAACTACATGACCTGCGATGAAGGCTTCAGAGAGCAATTACGTTAGACCAAGGTCAGAGCAACGTTGCCCCAATCAGATCTAAGCTTATTGAAAAAAGGATATTGAAAAGATTGTTCTTGCAATATCAATGAGCTCTGAGTTTCTTTTCTAAATACAGTGATTATAAGGCATTGTTTTATCTTGTATATAAAAAGTTGAAATACAAATACTAAACATATCAAATTCATGACTACAGACTCATATTTTCTTAGCTCCCAACATGTCCCACGTCAACATGGCTTGACAGCGCCACTGCACATACGCAATCCTCTGTGAATGCGCAGTATTCATTCTTTGATGTCCCAAACCCCAGAGGATGAAAATCAGGACCACAGGATATCTTTAAGCAGGAAATTGAGGTGTATGCTTTAGATCTTTGTTGTCCAAATGGCATCCCACTTGTTGAACTGAGGCCTCATGGGTTTCTGTAAAGCCTCACAAGCCTATAGATTATATTGCATTAAATTGTAAACTTACCAGCATCCAACCTGTGCTTTTCAATTGTTTTTGGACATATACATTAAACATTGGCGAACACTGTCTTTTTACAATCTTGGAAAATCAGTTACTGCAACAGATTTTCATCCTATTCATCTTTTAAAGTTTTCAATGAGAAAAAGTAAAACTTCCAAAGAAACATCAGTAGCTTGCATTGCACTATAACAAATTGTTATGGAAAAAAGAACATTTTAGTATGTGGTAAGATAGGGATAATAATAATCTATGACCAAGGCCTTTGTCACAATTACTCTGATTTCCTGCTTAGTAATTACCGTATGTGATTTGCATTCAAGTGTAGTGAAGAATGAAGTCATTACCACTTGTTACCACTAGAGGCCTCTGTATTTGTTTGTGTCACTGTTAATCTGCTATCACATGATATGGATATGGTTGCCCCGCAGGTGGTATTTTACCCCAGGTAAAAATTTGGTCAGTAAAATATAGTTCATGAAGGCAATAGCAAAGATGATATTTTTTTGTTGGCATAGTGGAGAGAACTCCCAAACACTGAAAGGATTAATGTTACTGCACTTGTGACTAGGAAAGCTAAACTAATTCAAAAGAGCATTCTATAGACCATGGAATTTGAACTTAAGCTACCAGCAGCTGTGTTTTGTATAAATAAAGTACCTGCGGAAAATAAAAAGCTTTAGCAATTTTGAAGTATGCATTTTAAATTATTTTTACTAGCTTTAATATGTATGCCTCTGCGTAAGAGCATATGAAATGTGTTAGGCTATCTGTTTCATCCTATGGAAGTCTTCATTAATTATTAATACATAAGATTAACTAAAGACGGTCTCTTGGATTTACTGAATTTTCTCTGGCAAGTCTGGTTCTCAACATCCAAGGTTGTTCTCAACAGTTTTATTGCTATTTCTACCGTGGGGACACAGTGAGAGCCTAGCTGCTGTCAATCTGCACATAGCCATGCTTGCCTAGTCCTGCTGTTTCTGAAATAAATGACTCCCCCAATTACTGGAACCCTCCAAGTCTCCTGTCCACCTAGCCAGGGCTGGCGCCTCCTATAGGCGAAGTAGGAGCTGGCCTAGGGCGCACTTTGGCAAGGGGCACCCGTGCACTCCTATAATGTGGCACTGAGGGAGGGAGGTGGACTGCACCGGGGACGAGGTGAAGGTCTGGCCCCTCCTTCTAAATGAGCATGCTTTTTTCCCACTGCTGGAGCAGAGGGCAGTACTAGCTCTGTGTGTTAAATGCACACAGAGCTCAGACAGTGCTTCCCGCGCTCCCTGCGAACAATGCTCTGAATGATCAGTGTTCACATGGAGCACGGGCAGCACTGTCTGAGCTCTGTGTGTGTTTAACACACAGAGCTAGTACTTCCCTGTTTCTCCGGCAGTAAAAGACAAACAAAAAAGCGCTCATATAGAAGGAGGGGGTGGACCTTCTCCTTGTCCAAGGAGCGGTCCGCCTCCCTCCTTTTGTGCTGCATTAGAGGAGCGCGCAGGAAGCTTCCGGATGGAAAAAATGAAAAGGAGGCGGGGTACATACCACAGATCTCGGGGGGGGGGGGGGTTGGACAGACTACAGACATATGGGAGGGGGAGGGGGAAAGACCACAGGAAAGACCACAGAGATGGGAGGGTAAAAGACCACAAACATAGGGGGGAAAGACCACAGATATGGTTGTAAGAGGTGAAAGAACGCAGAAATGGGAGGGGGGAAGACCGCAGATATGGGAGGGAGGGGGAAAAGATCACAGACATGGGAGGGGGGGGGGAAGGACCACAGAAATGAGAGGCAAAGGGGGGGGGGGAGACAACAGACATGGGAGGGGGGAGGACAGATATGGGTGTAGAGAGGAGAGACATATAATGGGAAGATAGGAGAGAGAGACAGGCATGGGAAGGGAGAAGAGAGATACAGACATGGGAAGGGAAAGGAGTGAGCAGAGGCAGCTTTCTAATTTGGCGAGTTAGGCAGCCGCCTAAGGCCTCACACGCAAAAATCTCTGCACCGGCCATGCACATAGCCTTGTGTCCTGCTGTTTCTGATATAAACTAATTCCTGTATCCAAACCCTTTACCTAGCCCCAAACTGAATTATTAACTGCTGAGTCCACAGCCAGGCTTTTGCCTCACCTGACCTTGTCATCATCCTCTTCTCCTGACATCCTCACTTCCTTGTCTAGACCTTTGTCCCTCTCGTCGTCTGCTTCTCCTCCCTTTTCTGTCCCCCTTATCTCTCTTGTGATTACCTTTTTTCCCTTTGGTTTTCCTCACGTTCTGTTCCCCTGTCCTCTGTTTCATGGATCTTTCTATTCTGTTGCTGTGTCTCCCCCTCACCCAGATTCAGCACCTGAGTTTGACTTAAAACCCAGGTTAGAATTTTCTCAATCGGAAGTGGCCTGCAGCGGGATCCCTAGTATGGCTCATCGCGGGGGGCCGTGATGAGCTGTTACCTGCAGGATGGTCTATGCAGTCCTGCAGGTTTTTACTGTAAAATGGAGCCAACGCTCACTTTAAGCGTCGGCTCCATTTTCTGTGTCAGAGTGAGGCAACTCAAAGTGGCCTCAACTGACAGTGGGGACCCTGCTGCAAGTCCCTGCAGTGGGGTCCGCACACAGCTCATTGCGGGGGGCCGCAATGAGCTGTTTAAAGTAGGACGTCTTGGCATCAAAAAGTAGGACAGCATGCAACATCCTACAGGCGGGAAGGGGTTAATCAATCATTTAAGCTTTGCAATATTTGTATTTATCTGGAGTAAATGCTATAGATTCAATGTTAAGACAATACCTAAGGCTTCTGGGTGAAGTACATTTTTAATATAGACAAGAATTTCCAACAGCTAAAAAGGTGAAATGTTTGTTGTTCGTAGTCTCTTCCCATCACCATGATACATCGTCACTGTACTGAGGACAGAGAGACTACAACCTAACAAATCATTTCTCACTGAGTGACCAACACAACAAGGGCTGGGAAAGACTTTTTTCCGTCCTAGGTGAACATATATTTTGCCGCCCCTTACTGATCCTACCCTCAGGCATTTACACACATATAAACACAATGTGACATACATGCAGCCACACGTACACAAACAGTAACACATGCAATGTCACATGCACATGCAGCCACACATTCACAAACAATTACACATGTAATCTTCCCCTTCAATGCCTGGTGTCTTTTTTTCCCCTCCCTATGCCTGTTGTCTCTTTTTGTCCCCTCCCTATGACTGGTGTCTCTTTTTCCCCTCACTATGCCTGGTGCCTTTATTTTGCCATTGCACCCACCAAATGCCTGTGCCCTTTTTTTTATTTCCTTTTGTTTGCCAATCTGCCCCTCAGACTTTACAATGCACCCGCAGACTTGCCACTCTGCCACTTCGACCTGTCAATCTGCACCTCAGATTTGTTAATATACCCCCAGACTTGACATTCTACAACCAGTCTTCACAATGTATTCCCATAGCCAGGTTGATCATTAATATGCCACTATTTGCCCATTAATATGCAACAGTCAATATGAGCTTTAATATTCCAGTTAGTTTGCCAATTAATATGCCACTGTTAGTCTGCTCATTAATATGCTTCAGCCAATTTGCCCATAAATATACCACAGCCAATTTGACCATTAATATGCCACTATTAGTATGCCCATTAATATGCCACAATTAGTATGCCCAGTAATATGCAACTATTAGTATGCCCACTAATATGCCACAATTAGTATGCCCAAAAATATGCCACTATTGGTATGTCTAATAATATGCCACAATTAATATGCCCACTAATTAGGGTTGCAACTTTTTCTTCAGAAAAATACCGGCCTTGGTACTGTCTCCATAGACTTAACATTGGCCCAATGCCAATTTTTTTCCGGTCTGCCAGTAAAATACCGGCCAGGTGGCAACTCTACCACTAATATGCCACAATTAATTTGCCCATTAATATGCCACAATTAATTTGCCCAATAATATGCCACTATTGATATTCCAACTAATATGTCCACTAATATGCCCCTGTTAATATGTCCAATAATATGGCCCACTTAATATGCCCAATAATATGGCCCACTTAATATGCCCAATTAATATGCAGCTATTGATATGCCCAATTAATATGCCCCAATTAGTTAGAGCAAAAAAATTTGGTTTCACCCTTCCCCAGTACTCACCTTCCTGCTGCTCTGTCTCCAGCACTCGCCTCCCTACTACGCTCATCGCAGAAGGTCACGTGATCGCCGGCAGGTCACATGACCCGCGTCGATCATGTGACCTGACGCTTTGAGAGCGACGGGGATAGTGACGGGAGCGTGAGACAGGGAGCATGGAGAATTGTCACAGACCCTATGCTGCTTGCTTGCTTCTGCGGCAAGGTTTTTTTTTCTTTTCTTCGGCCTGGATTAAGCCATGTGCCTCGAGGAATTTTTGCTGAGGCCCCTGGGCTGAAGCCCCTTAAGCCTATGCCTGAATCCTGCCTTGGCCTAGACGAACGCCTAGTTTGCCTATAGGAGGCGCCGGCCCTGAACACAACACACATTGTGATAGATGAATCTCATACCATAGTTTGTGTACACTGGTAATGAGAATGATCTAAGCAAATCTGACCAAGAATAATTTATAGCAGACAACTGGGGATATTGACAACATAGGCCTTAAGACCATTCATTCAGTGACTGGTATACCAAATATTGGGTCAGAAAAACTATGGCTATCTAGGATTGAGATGTTAAAGGGGAAGTTCCAGTAAGGAAAAAGAAACAGATCAGTCTCCTTAAATCTGTATATAACATAACTGCTGTAGGTATAGAAACAGTCACTGTTTATTGCCACAAGCCCTGCTATTTGTGTTAGATCATAGCACACAGAGCAGGCTGAAACCACTTCCCTGCATTCCAAGCTCTTGAAACAGCTGGGTTCAGCAGAAAGAGATGATGTTCACTGAAACAGCTAATCACAGTGCAGAGGGGAGCATGGAAACAGCTGCATAATCATACAGCATGCCTCTTGAGTCTACGGTACCTCTTGCTGATGCCACTGAAATTCAAGTCCCTGGTGACATTTTTTTCAATGTAAGCCAATAGGAGAACTGTAATTTGTTTCAAAGTAAAAACAAGTGCATTTAATCTCATATAATATAAATATGTGCAACATAAAGAAAATAAACTAGGTTCTACTGCCGCTTTAAACCCCCATAGAACTGCTTGATATCCTACATAAACCATGTATTACATCTTCACCTGGCACATAGGACTGAAACTTTCCTGAGCAAGGAAAAGATAATTTGTTAAATGCTGAGTATGCGTCAGAGAATGAATGCAGATGAGAAGTGACAAGGTAATCATTTATTCTGTTACTTGAGTGGCAGGATTCCAGCTCTAGGCTGACACAATGTGGTACTGAATTAAATGGCAGGTGTATGGAATAATAACTCACCAATTATCTACTAAATCAATGCGTGAGAAAAATCTCTTTCCATAGAAATATAAAAAATTCAAACTCTTTATTCTGTTATCATTTAATAAGGTAATTGGGCACATGTTTGCAAATAACATACAAACAATAACAAGCAATTTGCTTAAAAAAATAAAATTCTTAAACAGTTAGCATGTTAATAACCAGAGGTTTAACAAGGCGGGGGTAAGCTCTGCTCCTTTGTGGGGAATTATTTTATAATGTTATCTCCTTCAGTGAGAGAGCATGGGAAGCCTTTCATCCTGCATTGTTATATGGGAAAAAGAATGAAGCACTGGATATGATGTCATATCCGGCACCATCATTCACTCCTACAACATGGCAATAGAAAGTCGTAAAAGTGTAACTGCTCCCTAACTCTTCACATGACCACATCATCATTTTATTCGGGATCAGGTTTATAGGTATAGCCTCTAATCATCTTGTAATCTTCGTTTTACCCAATGTGCCCTGATATATGTTTGTCTTACACAGTCCAGAATAAAACTGCAATATGGTTATCCTGTCCTCTCTTGAGCTCAGCAATAAAAAGATTCCAATTCAAAATAGCATACCAGCACTTCTTTCTGTAAGGAAATATATCAATATTGCATGTTTTATATTTACATATAAAGCCCATTTTTTATATGAATGGTGAACACTTTATCTTTATACACTTGCAAACGCTTTCACTTGTACACATGAGTCAGATCCAGCCCTCAAGGGATTTGTACCTTACCCTCCTGCTGAATAGCCAATAAATTCTAATGCATAATGAAAGTGAGATTTGCAGAGAATATATCAACTCTTTTTTTTTGAGTGAATAAAACTTGTCTTATTAACTTTTGGTAAATATATTCAAAAAGCTTTGGGTACTATTGACTAAAAGTGAGATGCAGGTGAGTTGGTGAACATTTGGTGGCTTAACAATTCAGAAGTTACTCACTAGGTTTGTGCCTTAACAATGTTTCATGTAGATGGGCAAAACGAACATTTTTGTTTCATTTTCGTTATGTTACTTTTTTTGTCCAAAACGTATTTTGTCCATTGCTGCATTCGTTTTGGATGAAATTCAATCATTATTTTTGTTTAGTTATATTCATTTGTACGAATGGAAAATAATTCACCTATTGGAGAATTCGGTTGAAAGAGTCAAATTCATCCGAATTTCATCCCCTACCTTATGCTATTGAGCTGTCAAAATTTGTATCTTTCATCCAAATTCCCCAACCTTATACTATGTATTGAATGAACATAGGTGAAATGTTCATTCATACAAATTGAATAATGAAATGAATGCAGCAACGAACGAAAATGGCCTCACTAATAGTATAAGGTTGGAGAATTTCATCCCTTACCTATGCTATTGAAGTATCGAAATTTGGCTCTAAGTGGTTGGGTAATTCATATATAGAAGCTTATGGACATCATTTTATTTGAAATCAATGAATAAATCATGCAATTTCTCTTGTGGAATACACCCTTTAGTGACCCCTTAAGACATATGGTTCATGCATGCTTTAACAGTATCCCTGGGAGATAGATTGACAGCACCATCACGCATGCGCGGTTGCGCAGTTGCGCAGTCACACAACCAGGCAGCACTGCGCATGTGCAGTATTCAGTCTCCAGTGTCCCAGACACCAGAGAACAGATGAAGAACATGGTGATGCAATTTTTTTTTAGAGGTCGACCTCTAAATTTGAATTTTAGTGAAATAGACCACTCACTTTATTCGAAATGTGTGGAAATTAAGCCAAATTGCTGAATGGACCAATTCCACAAATCAGATCAGTCATCAGATTTCATACAATAACTTAAGCTGAAATTGAGACGAAAATAGAATTCGACATATCAGAGTGGATGACAACATCCGAATGGACGAATGGATTTCTTTCATTTACCATTTGTTCAATTGGCTATCGTTAGAGTTTTTCATTTTCGTTGTTCGGTATTCGGACGAATGGATGAAAATGCATTAGTCTGAAAACGAATGCACATGTCTAGTTCCATCTATATTCAGTTTTATTACAAGTATGAGATATTCACCAATTTAACTATACAGGGAGGAAGCCAGTGAGTTTGCTTAGCGAGTGTTACTCCCCCGGTCTGTCCCTCCACAAAGTATAGCAACATTGGCAAGAGAAAATGTTCATCTCACCTTCAACTCAAACTTGTTTCTTTTCTTTCTCTTTATTTCAAACATTCCCAAATACATACAATCTCAGTAATAAAATGAAATCCTAAAATAAAAACCACTAAAATCCGCTTGTCTGGAGTGTGTGGATATGCTAAAGGAATGCCTGTATACTCTTTTTCACTGGAATCTTGAAAAAGACCCTCTGTTGGTTGAAATGCTGCTACCGGGTTAATATTAAATATCTCCCTATATAAGGGGAAGAAATGCTGAGCGTCCTTGTGATTCTTATTGGTATGGAGGATTTGGTGGAGTCCTGCACCCTTTCATTACCGAGTGCTGTCTTACTACACTTTAATGGTACATGGAATCTTTAAAATGCACCATAGTTACATAACAGTTTAATTTGAAATATACTTTTGTTCATCAAGTTCATCTCGTTTCCTATTCTTGATTACCACTTAATTCAAGAATTGGAAATGCTTCTTGACTCCAAATGGTAATGCGATTTATCCTGCACCGGGTCCTGCGTCTCCACCCCTGCATCGCAGCTCCTGAACTTAGACGCTCAGGGTCCTATGCCACCTGGACCTTGTGTGTTACATATAGGGGCTCTTTTGTACCAACACACTTTTTTTGACTTTTTGTACAGTACCATACTGGTGGTTATTTTGGACTCTTTGGGACTTCCAATTAGGATTGCATGCCTGCTGCCCTTTGGACTGCCCTGTGTTTAAATGTCACCTTGTACCGCTGGATGGACATTCTGTCTCCTAATGTAAGAGCTATATTACATTAAATTTGCTGTTTTGTTTTATTTCCACACAGATTGCCAGCAATCTTTTCCAACTATTTGAAGGCATTAAGATTGCACTAGAGTTAGTTAAGGGCTCTGGTGAATGTGAGTGTGCTTGATATTTAACATCACAATATTGCACTATTATTGTTTTCCATGTGTGTTTTATTTTCACATATATATTTACTCTGAGAACATGCCTGTAAGAAGACTCAACAATATATATAATGTAAGTACAGACTCTTTTTGACATAGTGCACCTCTCACATTTTATGTATTGGTAAATTAATATTCTATTATTTATGACAACAGAAAATAACCCTGATCTAAATTCTACAACTGACCTTACTGTTCATTAATTCAGTTTTGCTATAAAAAATTGCAACAAAAGTTTGAATAAATGACCTAATGTTTTTGTATATAGATTTATCATTTATGAAGGCAACAGTTGATGTCATCTCTGTGTTTCTAAGAGGTAACATTATTGCTATTTTCCAAGAAATTCTTGATTGAATGGATTTTGTTTACAGCTGATTATTCCTAGAACTATCATTACGGATTCAAAAGCAAGCCATACAGATGGGGAGCACTTCGCCTGCATTGTATTTAATGATGACAATTTAAAAAATGTTCCTGAAATGGCAAAACCATAAGGGTCTACTCAATAAATAGAGATTTATATGGGAATTTCAAACTTTAGACCAAAGTAGTTGAAACATTTTCCAGTGCTGCTGAATCAGCATTTTTTTTTTTACAAGTCAGCTACTGTGGCCCTAAGTTTGAAATTCCAATCTCAGTCCTTAAGCCCTGTAATACTCACCATTACCATCTCAGAGTATAAGGCTAGTTCCTGTAAATATGTCTGTACATTTCTATGTTTTTCTCCTCCTTCCCTGACACACCTGAGAATTCCAGCTCCTCTGTCCTCTCCCCATATCCCCGTTTCTGGTTTCCCCTATGAAGTATCTGAGGAACCCAGCTACTCACTCCATCCCTTGTGTTCCTTAACGCTTAGCCCTGTCCTTTGTTTGTTGTCCTGTAGTTGTTTAATTTATTATGTTTCTGTTCTGTTGGTATTTATTCTAGATAAATAAATATTCTTATTTATTGTGTTTCAGCTTTCAGACTTTCTGCTATTCTATAAAGGTTGTTGCCCAATGCCTGCTTCAAGATATCTGCAGGCTTTCTGTTTCCTATCGTATCCAAACTGGATAAAGCATCTGCTTCCACAGGGCACTAGAACGTGGCCGCACAAACTTGGTCTCAAGCTGACAGGGGAGTGTGGTTACCCTGCACCAGGCCCTGTGTCTCCACATCTGCAGTAGGAGGATCTAGGGTTAGGGCTAGCATTAGGATTAGGGCTTATGTTAAAATGTACCTGTATTAGAAAATAGGAAAAAGCAATATTGGACTTTCAACTATTGCCCCATAACTTGAAAAATATAAAAAATGTAAACATTTTGTAATTCTAAACTCAGGACAAATATTAGAATCTATTTACCATGCCACCTGTTGTCATCATAGATAGACACAAATACACAGGCAAACATGCAATAGTCTTGGGCATTTATATGTGAAAAGTGGGGACCTGATAAGTGCTCACTCACTGTTCAGGCAGCTTCAGCATCCAGTAAGCACATGAACAAAATCTGCACTCAGGCAGGAGAATCCAGATAAAGTGCTTTAATCGATAAATCGATTAATTAATCGATGAATAGGCATAATATTACAAAAACGGTATGTGCATGTAGAAGGCAGACTCCTCCTATAAGGGACTTCCTTGTGCCCTAAATGCTTTCAGTAACTCTTTCGTAGGCGATTGGATGTTCGATGCTCGTTCGTCTCTGCAGTTGTCTCGTTCCTCCATCTTGAAGCGCTTTGAAATTGTTGTTCAGCAACTTGTACCACTGTTTCCTTAGCAGTTTCATCCCTCTGTCTTGAAACAATTTGCAATCATTGTTCTGCAAGTCGTGTTTCTACTCAAAACCTAATTAACTCATAACTATGGAAAGGAGAAATGTAGTGAGCTGAAAATAGTTGCATTTGAGAGTTTTTCCTGCTTCAGACATACAAACATTTTTATATTTTATAGTTAATATTATTTTTTTATTTCTTACCTTTTTCCCACCTGTTTCTATTGTTTGTAGACATATGCCTAAACAATTGTGTTTTTGCAAGGTTTATGCATATTATACTACCCCTTAGCTAGTGAAGCAAAATTTCCCAACATACATTTGATCTCAAAACATTAACAACCCTAATTTGAACCTTTTGTGTAGTTAAGAATAGGTTAAACGTGAGTATATATTGATTCTCCTGGTAACACTAACACTGGAGAATTCCAAGATGTTGGTGAATGAGAGAACAAATTGGGTTCACTCTATTGGAGAGTCACACATTTGCGCCTGTATTTCCCATTTTTCAGCAAATTTGTCTACATGCAGTACTAAATTAACCAACTTGACAGGGTATAAATTAAAGAAAAGACAAAAAAAATCACTTCATTGCTTTTCTTTTTTTTATCAAAATCAACTTTCAGTGTTGAGAGCCTCTTACACCCCTAATTTGTTTTTATTAAAGTTATAGCAATACCATGGGTATTTGGAAACATTATAAATAAATAATCTTTTATGAGGACAATTTTCTCTAGAGTCAGTTCCCATACCCCTATGGTAATTGTTCATTATAATTCTAAATTATTGTTTTAAAGTACCATTGGTAATGTGGAGGACATGTTCTCTACTGTCAACTGATAAATATTTATTTTAAATGTATTAAACAGACTCAAAAATATTCATGGCACGGAAACCTTTTTATCTTTGAATAGATTAAATTGACAAGACCAAATTAATGTTACAAATTACATTTACATACTTTTTGTTATTCCTGCAAGGAAGGGTTTGTTTTGCATGTTGACCTTCCCTTAATATATGCATTTAAGAACAAATCACATAAGTGTATATTCTCAGTGGAATCACTAATTTTGTTAAAGCTTCGGTTGTTTGTTTTAATGAAACTGAACACAACATTTCCAGAAATGTGAAAAATTAAGTGTTATTTACTCGTTTGTAATCAAGTAAGAATTTGCAGATGTGAAATCTGTCTCTCGGGTTGTTTTGTCTTTATTCATATATATTAAATTAAGAGGTATAATTCTACCAGTCTATTGGGACTGGATTTAGAGTGGTTTTAATGAGTTTCATTGAGTGAGGAACCATCAATTTAGGTCTACCTTTAAAGGGTTTGATATGCTGTATAAATGAAAAAGCATAAATATGTTTATCACAAAATACAGAATTGACATTTTCATTGGATATGGCAGATGATAAGAACCAGTTGGTTCATCTTCTTTGTACATTTCTTACACGGAAAACAAATCGAGTAATTGTTACATCTCAAGTGCCCCAGGTTGGTGTTACCATGTTTAAACATTACATATCCCTTATCAAAATTCTTGGGACCAGAAGCATTTTGGATATTGGATCATTTCAGATAATTGATAATTTTCCCAAATAAGATATATTAATAATTTATAAAACAACTTAAGGACAGTGAATTAATTGTTGTTCACTTGCAGGTGTGTGTGGTATTTGCAACTTGTGTCAAAATCCAAAAAAATGTTTGGATAACAGATCATTTTGGATAATGGATTTCTGGATAAAGGATACCCAACCTGTATAATGTTTTGCATTTTTTCCTATGTGACCCGTTCTCAGCTTTCTACTACAAATGTCACTTACCTGACTCCTGATAATAATGTCTTTTATAATGATGCATAACAAGTACAATTTAACACATATGCCTTGTCTTAGCAACTTACAATTTATTTATAAGATGCAAACGTACAGACACTAAAACAAAGAAATGTAGCCATCTCACTGAGAACGGGCGGTGCCCTAAAGAATGTAACATCATCATTTTTTGCTCGCTTGCACCATTATATAGGAGACATTGGAGCAATTAACAAATGATACAAATAGCTAACAGAAATGGGTATTGCAGTACATATCAGTGTTGGTGTAGTAGTAATTCAGTGGTAGCACGTTTAAATAGGAGTGTAGTTATGTAGATGTCAATATGTACATGTATGGATAGATTTGATTAGTACAGTGATAGTAAACCAATTGCAATGTTATACTCATACCTTTCAGATGCTCTGATAGCAAGAGGTGGGAGAAGTAACCAGGTCACCCACTGCCACAAGATTATCTGAGATTATCTCCAGAGCCGGCAGACCTGCTAGACTTCGAGGAGGAGCTACTGCAGGCCATGAAGACCAAAGCAACCAGGGCTGGCCTTAAGTGTTCCGGCGCCCTGTGCGGGCTTCCCCCGTGGCGCCCCCCGTCTCTTTCACCCCCCTATGTATGTGTCTCTCTCCCTTCCCATGTTTGTTCCTTTCCTCTTCCTTGCCATGTCTGTCTCTCTCTCTCTCTCTCCCCCCCCATTCTGTCTCTCCCCCCGTCCCCTGTTCTGTCCCACCCTCCCCCTGTTCTGTCTCTCTCTCTCTCCCCCCCTCCCCCCCTCCCCCTGTTTTCTCTCTCTCCCCCTGCCCCTGTTCTGTCTGTCTCTCTCTCTCCCCTGTTCTGTCTCTCCCCCCTCCCCCTGTTATCTCTCTCCCCCCCAGTTCTGTCTCTGCCCCCTGCCCCTGTTCTGTCTCTCCCCCATCCACTGATCATGCGGAGCTACAATGCTGAGCCGGTTAGCTCCGCCCCCTCCCTGATCTAGCAGAGCCTGCCGAACGTTCGGTTTATAGGCTGTCGGCTTTTAACTATACGGAGACAGAGTCTCCATTCATATGAATGGAGACTTTGTCTCCGTATAGTTAAAAGCGACAGCTTATAAACCGAACGTTCGGTTTATAGGCTGTCGGCTTTTAACTATACGGAGACAAAAGTCTCCATTCATAATTTTATGAATGGAGACTCTGTCTCCGTATAGTTAAAAGCCAACAGCCTATAAACCGAACGTTCGGTTTATAAACTGTCGGCTTTTAACTATACGGAGACAAAGTCTCCATTCATAATTTTATGAATGGAGACTCTGTCTCCGTATAGTTAAAAGCCGACAGCCTATAAACCGAACGTTCGGTTTATAGGCTGTGGGCATTTAACTATACGGAGACAGAGTCTCCATTCATATGAATGGAGACTTTGTCTCCGTATAGTTAAAAGCCGACAGCTTATAAACCGAACGTTCGGTTTATAGGCTGTCGGCTTTTAACTATACGGAGACAAAAGTCTCCATTCATAATTTTATGAATGGAGACTCTGTCTCCGTATAGTTAAAAGCCGACAGCCTATAAACCGAACGTTCGGTTTATAAGGTGTCGGCTTTTAACTATACGGAGACAAAGTCTCCGTATAGTTAAATGCCCACAGCCTATAAACCGAACGTTCGGTTTATAGGCTGTCGGCTTTTAACTATACGGAGACAAAGTCTCCATTCATAATTTTATGAATGGAGACTCTGTCTTCGTATAGTTAAAAGCCAACAGCCTATAAACCGAACGACTTTCGGTTTATAGACTTTCGGCTTATGGAATACATGTATTCCTATTGCTATTCTATAAACCGAATGTTCGGTTTATAGAATAGCCATAGGATTACATGTATTACATAAGCCGAAAGTCTATAAACCGAACGTTCGGTTTATAGGCTGTCGGCATTTAACTATACAGAGACAGAGTCTCCATTCATAAAATTATGAATGGAGACTTTGTCTCTGTGTAGTAAAATGCCGACAGCCTATAAACCGAACGTTTGGTTTATAGACTTTCGGCTTATGTAATACATGTAATCCTATGGCTATTCTATAAACAGAAAGTTCGGTTTATAGAATAGCCATAGGATTACACGTATTCCATAAGCCGAAAGTCTATAAACCGAACGTTCGTTTATAGGCTGTCGGCTTTTAACTATACGGAGACAGAGTCTCCATTCATAAAATTATGAATGGAGACTTTGTCTCCGTATAGTTAAAAGCCGAAAGTCTATAAACCGAACGTTCGGTTTATAGGCTGTCGGCTTTTAACTATACGGAGACAAAGTCTCCATTCATATGAATGGAGACTCTGTCTCCGTATAGTTAAATGCCCACAGCCTATAAACCGAACGTTCGGTTTATAGGCTGTGGGCATTTAACTATACGGAGACAGAGTCTCCATTCATAAAATTATGAATGGAGACTTTGTCTCCGTGTAGTAAAATGCCTACAGCCTATAAACCGAACGTTCGGTTTATGGGCTGTCGGCTTATGGAATACATGTATTCCTATTGCTATTCTATAAACCGAACGTTCGGTTTATAGAATAGCAATAGGAATACATGTATTCCATAAGCCGAAAGTCTATAAACCGAACGTTCGGTTTATAGGCTGTCGGCTTTTAACTATACGGAGACAAAGTCGCCATTCATAATTTTATGAATGGAGACTCTGTCTCCGTATAGTTAAATGCTATTGTATTCTATAAACCGACTCTATTTCGGCTTATAGAATGCAATAGTACTACGAATGGACGAATGAACGAATGATTTTCGTTTATTAACCATTCGTTCATTCGGCTTTCGTTAGCTTAGCATTTTCGTTCTTCGTTTTTCGGACGAATGGACGAAAATGCTATTTTCGGACGAAAATGCATTCGTCCGAAAACGAATGCACATGTCTATTTTATATGTATCAAAATGATCTTTTGGTCTGAAAGCTCATCATTTATCAGACCAGTTTTATGTAGCGGTAGTTTAATTTTAGAACTTTGTACTGTAATATGGTTTAGTCATATTATAGTTAAATAACCAAGACTTTTACTTACACTAATAGTCATTACATGTGTCTCTATTGTTTAAGTACTCTGTAAAATGTGTACGGAATATACATATAATACATAATCCAAGATTAACAGTAACTGCACCTATTAAGAGCTGCTGAATATGGGGAAATTTGAATTATATTAGCATTAATTGTTTGCAAGCAAGAGCACAAGTTAACAGCTGTGTGAGGACACATACATGCCACTAAACAATTGTAAGCCCCTTGATGCCTTGTATTAGACGTGTGGTAATGTTTCATTCTCTTTGACAGTCATAATTTGCTCAATTGTTAAATATAGTCGCTAGGTGCGCAACATTTGTCTCAGAATGGTTAGTAGCACTTTAGACAAACTGCTCCTGCTGTTTTGTGTATGATCGCTTCATGAATAAATCATCAGCTTTATATTCCCCATTTTGCAGAATCAACAGAGCTTATTATATTTGCCAGTGTTGCCACCTGAGGCTTCTTAGGCCTATACATGTTTAAGTAGAGAGCAAACTTAGATAAAACAATCTTTTACTGTGTACTTCCTTCTTTTGTTAGTTAAAATAGACACAGTTTTAGCAGGAGTTTGATGCTTTTTCATGGTGAAACTTGATGATGTCATGGACAGTAAATCCTTTTTTTTTTATTGGATCAGTGAGGCAGGTTACCACCCACTGCTTATTTCTTTTTTTACAGGCTAATGGAATAAACTCTGTGACAGAGGCAGTGGGCAGAGCAATACATTGTCCACTGTGGCTGGGATTAGCACCGACCCTTTGTGGGTCCACATCACGGTGGCATGGAAACCCTTTAACTGGGTATGGCAATATATTAGAATGTGGAGCAGCCGGAGACTACATGGCATTTTGCATAGATATACAAGAAAAAATACTCTGGCATTAAAAAATTATGTCGATTTATGCAACCATTTAATTTGTTGGGATCTTCATTTCTTTAGGTTGTACATATATTTAATATACATGAAATGCACTTTATTTTACTTAAAACAATTAACAGTTCAACTGTAGTTTTGCATTAAAGATAATTTCACAGGGGCCTCTAAATTACAATAAGGAGGACTAGGAGTGATAGGCAGGAATGCTGCTTTAGCCACAGCAATAAGTCTATTACACATTTGTTTTTTCGTTTTTAGGACATAGGAGATAAGACTTAGTAAAAAATATATTTGGACAGAATATGTGGAACTTTAAAGCTTGTCATTGACCCTAATAGTCATTATCTGAAATCATTCTCTAAAGTGGGATGAAGATACAGCTGATATGTAAAATAACAATAAAACAAACAAAATCCATTAGCGGTAAAAGGGGAATAATATAAGGGACATCTTAATATGTACTGATAATCGGCCCCGAAATGGTGCTTCTGAATTGTGTGCGGATTTGAGGCACATCGGTGACACATCGGTACTCGAAGTTAGAGCAACTCAGGTAACTCCGATGGTCCTTCATATACGTTCGCAATTTGAAAATTATAGAGAAATTCCACACCGATATCTTCAGAAACCGGAAGCAGGTGAACAATATATCGAAAACACACCAAACCAAAGTGGTAGCCTCAAACACTGCAGGATATCCTATGGGAATTTTTTGTACACAGAAAAAACAGCCCAGAAATACAGAAATCTTGCAGACAAAAAAAAACATTTTTCTAACGAATATAATTAGAAAAAAAATGTATTTATTATTTTAACTTATCTTGTTGTGTCTGTGTTGTTTCTCCAAGTGCTGAATCATTCTACATGGTGTGGTGTAGGAATTATGTACACATACACATAAAAACTCTGGTCCGTCTACTTTAACCCCTTAACGACAGGTGACGTGCCAGGCACGTCACGGCAAATCGAGGACTTGCCGACAGCTGACGTGCCTGGCACGTCATGCACTAAATGGAGTAAAGAAAGCGACCAGCGGTCGCTTTCTTTACTCTAACGGTGTTGCTACAATGCCTCTAGGTAGAGGCATTGTGCAACACCCCCCAAATGTGCAGGGGCGCGCTACGATCACTCCACGGAGTGATCGTAGCAGCCATTTAAAAATGGCTGCGCCCGCTGCACACATGTGCTTAGAAAGCGAACGATCGTTCGCTTTCTAAGCATCTCCGGTGTTGTTAAAGTGCCTCGCCAGCGAGGCACTTTACAACACCGTGCTGCTCCCCAGAGCCGATGGTGGTCGCTCTCCTGAGCGACCCCATCGGCTCAGTAGAAGGGAATGCTGCCTGTACAGGCAGCGTTTCCCTTCTAATGGCAAGAGCATCGGAAGTGAAAGTATTTCACTTCCGATGCTCTAGGGGGAGCCAATCGATGCCGGCACAGCAGATCTATGTGATCTGTGTGCAGGCATGTATGGTAAGTGCTCTGATGAGCACTTATCATACTGTCAAAGGCAATATTAGTAAATATTGCCTTTGACAAGTATTGATCTGCCTCCCTCACCTTACTACTTTTAGTAAGGGAGAGAGACAGATCAGATCAAGTAAAAAAATAAAATAAAATAATAAAAAAAATATTTAATAAAATTTTAAACACCAAGGGCTTTTATAAAAGCCATTTAACCCCTTCCCTGCGTACGCAGTGATCATACACAGCAGCACATTTTTTGCTGTCTGTGCATTTTTTAGGGGTTATTTTTTTTTACTGTAATTCATTACAGTATAAAAAAAGGCTCTTTTAAGAGAGATTAACCCCTTTCTTGCCGTAGATCACTGCCTAATCAGCGATCTGACGCAAATGCAGCAATCTTGCTGCAGAAGCATTTTTAATTTTTTTAAAACTTTTTTATTACACCCGTCACGTGTTAATTATACCCGCTAGGGGACTACGTTTAACGTAAAAAAATTTTTTTAGCTGTCTGAGCGCATGTATAGCGATCAGTAACAGCTGATAAGTGACAATGGCGGGTTGGCGTTTGCTCAGATGAGCATCACCATTCGTCTGGTTAGATCAATATGTGTAAATATTTGATCTGACCCGTGTAGATCTGCCTCCCTCTCACTTGAGTTTTAGTGAGGGAGACAGAGCTGTATAATGTAAGTTTTTAATTATAATATATTTAATAGAATTGAGACCCAAAGGCTTTTATAAAAGCCGTTTCCAGTATTTAACCCCTTCCCTGCAATTGATCGCTGTGTACGCAGTGATCTTACACAGCAGCACATTTTTTGCTGTCTGTGCATTTTTTTAGGGGTTATTTTTTTTTACTTTGATTTATTACAGTATATCAAAGGCTCTTTTAAGAGCTATTAACCCCTTCCTTGCCGTATATCACTTCCTAAGCAGCACATATGGTCACTGCCTAAGCAGTGCATATGGTCACTGCCTAAGCAGCGCATATGGAGCAATCTAGTCGCCGAAGGATTTTTTTTTGCTATCAGCATTTTTTTTGTCAGACTCACTAGGGGTTAATTATATCCACTAGGGGATTACGTGTATTCCTTTTGAAGCTGTCTGAACGCGTGTATAGCGATCAGTAACAGCCGATCAGTGGCAAAGGTTTTTTGGTGATTTCTCAGATGAGCATCACCATTCGTCTGGTTCGTAAATATTGTTCTGACCCATATGGATCTGCCTCCCTCTCCTCACTTGAGTTTTAGTGAGGGAAAGAGACAGATCTGTATAACATAATTTTTAAATTGTAATAAATTAAATAAAATGTTAATAAATTGTGAGTCCCAAGGGCTTTTATAAAAGCCATACCTTTTGTATAGTGTAGTGTATTAACTCCTTCCCTGCCACTGATCACTGCACAGCAGAAATTTTTTTCTTGTCTGTGCATTTTTAGGGGTTAATTTTTTTGTACAGTACTTCAAAGGCTCTTATAAGAGCTATTAACCCCTTCCTTGCTCTACATGTTCAAATTCCAAGTTTGAAAATCAAAAAGCGCACCTCTCAAATGTAGCCTTTCAACCCCTAACAAAGCTGACAAAGCTATGCATGGGTGGTATCCCTGTGCTCGGGAGATGTTGCTGAACATATATTGTGGTATTGTTTGTCAGTGACACATACCAAAATATGTGAATTTGTGTCTAAAGTGCAATGTATGTGGGAAAAAATACACAATAAAATGACTACCACAAACTTTGACAAAGGCTGGTGGCAGAATTGGTGCATGGAAAGTGTTAAAATAACACCATTTAAAATAGCCTAGGGTGTCTACTTTTACAAAATATATACTTTTTGGGGTAAAATACACTGTCCTACTTAAAAAAAAGTCCCAAATGAAAGATGGGCTCAGGCTGACTACACGTCAATATTCCAAGTTGAAAATGCGCACCTTCACAATGTGGCCCTTTAGCCCCCAAACAACCCAACAAACCTATGCATGGGTGGTATCCCTGTACTTAGGATATGTTGTTGAACACATATTGGGTTATTGTTTGGCAGTGACACATACCGAAATCTGTGAATTTATGTCTAAAATACAATATTTGTGAAAAAAAACCACACAAAAATTACTACCACAAACTTTGACAAAGGCTGGTGGTAGAATTAGTGCATGGAAAGTGTTAAAATACCACCATTTGAAATAGCGTAGGGTGTCTACTTTTAAAAAATATATGGGTTGATGGGGTAAAATACTCTGGCTGGTTTCAAATATGTGCCAAATGGGACATGGGTGCAGGCGGTCTGCATGTCAAAATTTTAATTTGGAAAACCAAAAACTGCACCTACCAAATTTGGCCTTTTACTCCCCAAACAACCCAACAAACCTATGCATGGGTGGTATCCCTGTACTCAAGAGATGTTGCTGAACACTTATTGGGGTGTTGTTTGGCAGTGACACATACCAAAATCTGTGAATTCATGTCTGAAGTACAAGGTTTGTGAAAAAAAAACCACAAAAAAATTACTACCACAAAGTTTGACAAAGGCTAGTGGTAGAATTAGTGCATGGAAAGTGTAAAAATACCACCATTTGAGATAGCCTAAGGTGTCTTCTTTTAAAAAATATATGGGTTGATGGGGTAAAATAAACTGGCTGGTTTCAAATATGTCCCAAATGGGACATGAGTGCAGGCGGTCTGCATGTCAAAATTTTAATTTGGAAAACCAAAAACTGCACCTACCAAATTTGGCCTTTTACCCCCCAAACAACCCAACAAACCTATGCATGGGTGGTATCCCTGTACTCAAGAGATGTTGCTGAACACTTATTAGGGTGTTATTTGGCAGTGACACATACCAAAATCTGTGAATTCATGTCTGAAGTACAAGGTTTGTGGAAAAAAAACACAAAAAAATTACTACCACAAAGTTTGACAAAGGCTGGTGGTAGAATTAGTGCATGGAAAGTGTAAAAATACCACCATTTGAGATAGCCTAAGGTGTCTTCTTTTAAAAAATATATGGGTTGATGGGGTAAAATACACTAGCTGGCTTCAAATATGTCCCAAATGGGACATGGGTGCAGGCTGTCTGCATGTAAAAATTTCAAGTTGGAAAACAAAAAACTGCACCTCACAAATTTGGCATTTTAGCCCCCAAACAACCCAACAAACCTATGCATGGGTGGTATCCCTGTACTCAGGAGAAATAGTAGAATCTATTTAGCATGTTTTTTCGTTCGCTATTGTCAATGAGGAGAAGTTGTTTCAAATAAAAACAAAGAAATTTGTGTATTTTTTTTTTTTTTACCATATTTTATTATTTTTTTTAATAATATGATAAGATATGATCAAAAAGATGGCATCCATAGAAAGCCCTTCTTGTCCCGATAAAAACAATATATAATATGTGTGGGTACAGCAAATGACAAAGAAGAAAATTACTGCTAAACACAAACAGCACAGAAATGTTAAAATAGGCATTGTCCAGAAAGGACAAAAATGTTTCAAAGGCTCTGTCCTTAAGGGGTTAACAAACATTTATTCAGAGACAAAACAACAGCAACATACAAATAATAACACACCATCTAAATTACTAGAACAAAAACAATAACTGCTAAACAACAATAACAACTAAACCTTATAAGTAAAAATCATCAGATCTCACCAACACTTCACCAGGATAAAACCTAACCCATGTCTGCTCACATCTACAGCCAGGAAAGACGAGAGAGAAGTGAGAGAAAGGGGGAGTGGTGGTCTCTTCCTAACTTGTAAAGATATTGAATTACCTAATTACCATGTCAAAGGGTAAAGCTTATCCCCCTGTAAGAAAGGTTTACATGAGCTTGATCGCACGACTAGTGGTCACCATTAGTTTGATGACAGAATGTGACCACACATGGGTATATCTTTCCTTTCATTGTGGTAACATATTTATGAATTTGCTGAACATGTATTTTGCAGCTTAACTCTTTTTTTATGTGTTTTCTGACATGTATGTAACATATATGTCCAAATATCATGTATTTTACAAATGTCATAATCTGGATAGTTGCATCAGAAATTATATTATGGCATATATGTAGGCATGTACATGTGAAAAAAGCAATTTTTGTGTAGTGTACTTTGGTGTGCTTTAAAGCCTAACCAAAGTCGGGTGTGATTGAGGAATAAATCTATGGTTTTCCTGGCAAAAATGTACCAATTTGATTACCGATGCTTCGGTTTTTGAATGGCATGAAGTGCCGAATTCAGACATACTGGGACTAATCAATGTATTTTTTGGAATTTTTTGGTGCTTTTTTCTGTTAAACCAGTGGACTGCATTCATTTCTACCACAAATGGTTGTAGGCAATTTTTTTATGGCAAAACATGTTGGCTTTTATGATTCTACATGAAAGCTGAATACAAATTCAGCTATTAATTCATTGTTGTTTGGCCATAAATCCTCTATCTTCTAATTATACTATAGCCGCTCTAATGAAATACCTTGAGTTAGCCAATATTGCGCTTGGCAAGATGTGCAAACACTTTCATTATGAAAATGATGTTATACTGGCTCTTTACCTACTCGTCAATCAACTGATGAAGTAATTTTAAGTTCAGCCTTAGTTTTCTTGACTATAACACAGTGGTGTGTCTATAGAAATGTTTAAATCAGATATCGTTGAGTTTTATTCTTGACCACTCTAAACAGTTTCTACAGCATTATGTTATTAAGCTGTTTAATTCTAAGGGTGATATGCCCAAATGTCTACTAGGGCACTACATTTTTCTACTGGTTGGGATATAGCTTTTCTACAGCCTTCAAGTTTTTTTCTTATCTTAAAAAATATATGTTTAATTTGTTAAATCCTGGGCTAATGAAATAGAAATTAGACAAAGTGTGGGACTGGGCAAGCAAGTGGAAAATGAGGTTTAATATAGACAAATGTAAAGTTATGCATTATGGGCAAAATTATAATGCAACTAATGAAAAGTATTTAGGAATAAATTACAGATAACAGACTTACAGAGGCGTCACTAGGGTTGGTGTCACCCGGTGCGGTAACTCATGGTGTCACCCCCCTGGATTTCCTCCAATATCATGCCAAACAGATTCCTTAGTAATGCCAGTCAGATGGCTTATTAAATATGCCACATACAGGAGCCCCACAAATTATGTCACACGCAGGAGCCCTTTAACTATGCCACATACAGGAGCCCCATAACTCTGCCACACAAGAGCCCCATAAATTATGCCACACCAAAGCCCCATAAATTATGCCTCACCTTGGAGCCAAATTAATTATGCCACACACACAGGCGCCCTTTATTATGCCACACACAAGAGCCCCATAATTATGCCACACAAAAGAGTCCCTTAATTATTCCACACATGGGGCCCAATAAATATGCCACACATGGGACAGCCATTAATTTTGCGACACACAGGAGCCCCACAAGGTGACAATTGTACAATTCGAAAACAATACAAATCTATAAACACAGACATCTCTGTATAACTAGTTGCATTTATACATATTTGAATTATTTAATATTCTATTTAATAAAAATGTTATTGAAAAATTGCATTCCTATTTTTTATTCCCTTCCTCTGCACCCACATTGCACCTAAAGGACTTAACACAGCACCATACAGTACCCACAGAATTTGCCATGCACCTATATTGCACCCACAGCACTTGGCTTGTACTCATATTGCACCTACACGATTTGGCATGCCACAGTGTCACTTTGCCCCACAGAACTAGCCAGTGTCACTTTCCACATAGTACATGTTATTTTGCCCCACAGACCATGCCACAGCATCACTTTGCCAATTAAAATATGCCAGTATTCAACCCCTCGATATTCCAGGATTTAGCCATTCAATATGCCAGGATTATTTTGCCACTCAATATGCCAGGATTATTTAGCCACTCAATATGCCAGGATTTAGCCATTCAATATGCCAGGATTTAGCCATTCAATATGCCAGGATTTTGCCCACCAATATGCCATTTAAAATGCCAGGATTTTGCCCCTCAATATGCCAGGAGTTTGCCCCCCAATATGCCATTTAATATGCCAGTATTTTGCTCTCAATATGCCAGGATTTTGCCCCCCAATATGCCATTTAATATGCCAGGATTATGCTCTCAATATGCCAGGATTTTGCCCCCAATATGCCATTTAATATGCCAGGATTTTGCCCCCCCCAATATGCCATTTAATATGCCAGGATTTTGCTCTCAATATGTCAGGATTTTGCCCCCAATATTCCATTTAATATGCCAGGATTCCCCCCCCCCCAATATGCCATTTAAAATGTCAGGATTTTGCCCCCAATATGCCAGGATTTTTGACGGCAAGTCAATTCTGGTGGCTGTATTTCCTGCAAGCAGCATGCATGCAGAAAGAAACATGGCATATTAATTAGGAAATTATCAGTGGCATATTAATGGACATATTATCAGTGAAAAATGAATGGATAAATTATCAATGGCATATTAATGAGCAAATTATCAGTGGCTATTAATGAGCAAATTATCAGTGGCACTAATGAGCAAATTATCAGTGGCGTTAATGAGCAAATTATCAGTGGCATATTAATGGACAAATTATCAGTGGCATATTAATGGATAAACTAACACTGGCTGTGGCATATTAAGTCTTGGATGTGCAATGCGAGTAATGTGGCACCAGCAAATCCTGAATGTGCAATACAGGTGATGGGGCATGTCCTGGGGTGTATTTAAATCCTTGATATACAAAAACCTGGATAAAATGACTTAGGAGGGTAGGGAGGGTAGGGGGGGCGAGAGGGAGATATGGGGGGGGGGGCAGAATTTTTTTCAGTAAAGGGGCCCTGAAATTTCTGATGGAGGTCCTGATGATAAGTAAAAGGGTTAGACTAGATGGATTTAAGCAGCTGCTGTATCCAGGTCCCAGGGCTTAAGATGAAGTTAACTAAATGATAGCCAAGCAGAGCTAAAACAGAAAAGTAACTGAGGTAGAGCAAAACTGAAATACACATTGCAGGACTACAGGACAGAGGCAAGACATTAGAAAGCAGAAACCAAACTAAGGGTAAATAATACAAGACACAGGGTTAAGGAACACATACAAAGGAACATACATAAATACAGGAGCCTAACACTAAAGATGGTAAAGGTGGGGGTTTGGTTCACCAATTGGCCAATTAGTTGTTAGCTTGCCAACCACATCAAGGTACGCCACATTAGGTAAGTCCCTAACTAAGACATAATATTAGCAAATAATAAATAATGGAATCTAAGACACATACATGGAATTGACACAGAGGAAATACCTGTAGACTGCACTACTAAGGACTGAACAGAAACGGGTGTGGTTTTAATAGAAGTAAACTGACAAGGCAGAGGGAATCAGAAAACCTGGAATGAAACATAAGGACAGGACTACAGGGCAAGGACAGGACTACAGGGCAAGGACAGGAATAAGCATAAATAATAAACAAGAAAGCAAAGCAAGAAGGATACAGAAATGCCTGGATACAGCCTGGAGAAGCCTGAACAAGGCTGCATGGTAACAGTACCCCCTTCTCAAGAAGCGAACTCTGGGCAGCGGCACTGCTTAGCAGACAAACTTCCTCAAGAAACTCAACAAGACGAACCAGGGCTAGGAAGTTGTCTCATGCAGATATCCTGGTCTGGATGGAGATCCACTTCATAGGAGGGCTTCAAACACCGAACGAGGAAAGACCCAAGACCCAGGAACCAGCATACTCAAGAAGCATCCTCGGTTTTTCAAAAGAGCAACCTCCGGACACGACCAACAGATATCTTCTAAGTGACTTCTTCAAGAAGCAATGGACCATGCCAATGAAGTCCTCTTGACTTCCTCAGGAAGCAACAATCCACGCCGGTGAAGTCATCTCTTTCAGACACTCAGGACAGGATGGAGATCCGCTCTGCAGAGGGCCTCAGACATGGAACTCTGATACTTACAATATCAGACTGGAGCAGGAAGCTGGAGGGTCCCTGGAACTGGCATGGATCAAAGGCAGACTCCAAACAGGAACAGCTGACATGCTGCTTGCAAGACTCCACTCCACGAACTCCCGCTGTTTGCCTACAACCATATGTAACGCACGGGGTCCAGGATGGTAAAGGGTCCATGAGTGCCCAAGATCAGGAGCTACGTTGCAAGGTGGAGAAACAGGACCTGGTGCTGGGTAACTGAAATCCCTTGGAGGTTTGTGACCCCAAGTTTTTGCAGCCACAACCAGGCCCTGTGAAGCAGCTGCTGTATCCAGGTCCCAGGGCTTAAGATGAAATGAACTAAATGATAGCCAAGCAGAGCTAAAACAGAAAAGAACCTGAGGGAGAGCAGAACTGAAATACAGTGTGCAGGACTACAGGACAGAGGCAAGACATTAGAAAGCAGAAACCAAACTAAGGGTAAATAATACAAGCCACAGGGTTAAGGAACACAAGAGACACATACAAAGGAACACACATAAATACAGGAACTAGCCTAACACCAAAGATAGTAAAGGTGGGGGTTTGGTTCACAAATTGACCAATTAGTTGTTAGCTTGCCAACCACGTCAAGGTAACACACATTAGGCAAGTCCCTAACTAAGACATAATATTAGCAAATAATAAATAATAGAATCTAAAAGACATACATGGAATTGACACAGAGGAAATACCTGTAGACTGCACTACTAAGGACTGAACAGAGACGGGTGTGGTTTAAATAGAAGTAAACTGACAAAGCAGAGGGAATCAGATAACCTGGAATGAAACATAAGGACAGGACTACAAGGCAAGGACAGGACTACAGGGCAATGACAGGAATACTGGGCAAGGACAGGAATATTGGGCAAGAACAGGAATAAGCATAAATAATAAACAAGAAAGCAAAGCAAGAAGGATACAGAAATACCTGGATACAGCCTGGATAAGCCTGCACAAGGGTGCATGGTTATACTTCAGACCACGTGGGGAGCACAAGAGGCAGCATGGTAGGATGTCCAGCGCAGACATCAAGCTGCCTACCACAAGACACCAGGGAGAGGGAGAACAACTGTAGATGCTGGCTGGGGTAAGTCCTGGGTGTGCAATATGGGTGCTGGTAAATGTCCTGGGTGTGCAGTGTGGGTTCTGGATCTTGTCCTGGGGGCTGGGTCAAGTCCTGGTTCTGCAATGTGGGGGATGGGGCATGTCCTGGGCAGGGCCGGCCTTAGGGGTGTGCGACCTGTGCGATTGCCCTGCCCGGCCATTGAAAGAAAAAAAAAAAAGCCGGTAGTGGCACTGGATTGGGGAGATCAAAAGATCCCCCCTCACCAGCCCTCTGCTCGGCATGCTCTGCTGGGTCCGGGAGGGGGCGGAGCTAACCGGCTCAGTGGTGTAGCTCCACCCCCACCCTGTGAAGCAGAGCAGCGTCTGCTTCACAGGGAGCCACAGACAGCAATAGAAAGTACTGCTCGGCTCCCCATGCCTGCATTGAGCAGGCATGGGGAGCCGAGCAGTACTTTCTATCTGTGGCTCCCTGTGAAGCAGACGCTGCTCTGCTTCACAGGGTGGGGGCGGAGCTACACCGCTGAGCCGGTTAGCCCCTCCCCCTCCCTTGAACCACATTTGCAGGCAAGGGGAGGGGGGGGGGGAGAGAGACAACAGGGGGTGAGAGAGGGACAGAACAGGGGGTGAGAGGCAGAACAGGGGGTGAGAGAAGGACAGAACAGGGGGTGAGAGGCAGAACAGGGGGAGGGGGTGAGAGAAGGACAGAACAGGGGGTGAGAGGCAGAACAGGGGGAGGGGGGAGAGAGGCAGAAGAGGGGGTGAGAGAAGGACAGAACAGGGGAGAGAGAGACAGAACAGGGGGAGAGAGACAGAACAGGGGGAGGGGAGAGAGAGGGACAGAACAGGGGGAGGGGAGAGAGAGAGAGAGACAGAACAGGGGGAAGGGGGGGGAGAGAGAGAGACGGAAGAGAGGGAGAGAGAGAGAGACAGAACAGGTGGAGAGGGGATAGAGAAACAGAACAAGCAAGGGGGAAGAGAGAGAGACAGGAGGTGGGAGAGAGACAGAACAGGTGGAGGGGGGGGGGAAGAGACAGACATGGCAAGGAAGAGGAAAGGGACACATACATAGTGGGGTGAAAGACGGGGGGGGGGCGCCATGGGGGAAGCCCGCACAGGGCGCCGGAACACTTAAGGCCGGCCCTGGTCCTGGGTATGCAATGTACCCACATTGCATACCCAGGACATGCCCCATCCCCCACATTGCAGAACCAGGACTTGACCCAGCCCCCAGGACAAGACCCAGGGGAATGTCGTGTGGATACAAAGGGGTCCTGGCTGGGGTAAATCCTGGGTGTGCAACATGGCTGCTGGGACATGTCCTGGGCATGCAAGGTGGTGCTATGACAAGGAATGTGGGGGCAATAATGAAAGGAGTGCAGAAGAAGTGGGCACCACAATTTCTGGGCATACCTGATCCTGTTTGCCTTTATAGTTAGGCAGACCTGGATCCACCATTATTTTTTGCATTTATTCCTGTGATCACTGAAAATCAGTCACACTGAATAAATACAAAAAAATACAAGAAATTACCATCAGTGTTGCATGAACACTGATTGTCAAAATCATCCCTCTCTCTCACTTACACACTTTGAAAATAAAATAACAAAAAATGTATTACTTTTTATACAGTACACAAAAGGTTAAGTCTCAAGAAAATGGTCCTAAACGAAAGTCATATCTGTCCTTAAAAAACTAATATTGGGGATTCATTTAAGAAGCAAGCTTGCATTTCTATTTAAATGCACCATCGCTAAAGGTGTAAAATGCCACTTGTCACAAATGAACATCACAACAAAAATGTTTTTCTTGAAGGGGTTAATCAGTGTAGCTCCTAGTGGGCCCTTTCCTTGATTAATCAGTTAGTTCCCTCTGGACATACAAACATTTTACATTCTGCAGGGGAGCATTTAAAAATTACATGCATCCAGCAAAAAATACTCACAATATCTGACTAAATAACCATATTAAACTATACAGTTATAGCATAAGCCAGGGTCAGGATTACAGAGGGCACAATCTGGGTGAGTAAAGTCAATGCAAAGTGCAAACTTACCCACTGTACCCAAATCCCCCCAAACAGAACCACTTTTTAATGCCAGAGCCCATAAAGTATGTAGGGAGATGTTTGGCCCTCAGGCCATGGGCATCCACAGAAATTTTTTCGGGGGGGGCATAATTTTACCGTCATCCTTTCTGCGCCGCGCCTCGCCTCTTTTTGACAAGTTATCACGAAGTGGAGGAGCTTTGTCATTATCAGTGAAGGCATGCAAAGGGTTGATAAACCCTGCACCAGACACAGATCCACAGGCACCAGATATAAACCAACCACACTAGATATAGCCTCACTACACCCAGGGCCGTCTTTAACATTGACTGGACCCTGGGCAAACATTTGTTTGGGGCCCCTGGACCCCACCCCTCATTCCCGGCATGCAATCACACCCTCCACCCTAATACCTCCCTACAAAAAAATAAACACACACACTTGCTTTGTGTGTGTGTGTGTGTTTGTGTGTAATATATATATATATATATATATATACATATATATATATATATATATATAAACTTACACAGAAAACCTTACACAGTCAGATAGACACACTAACACACAGACAACCTTACACAGTCAGATAGACACACTTACACACACTTACACACACAGACTTACACAGACAAACTTACACAGTCAGACAGACACACACACACAGACAACCTTACACAGTTAGATAGACACACTTACACACACAGACTTACACAATCAGGTAGACACACTTACACACACAGACTTACACAATCAGATAGACACACTTACACACACAGACTTACACAGTCAGATAGACACACTTACACACACAGACAACCTTACACAGTCAGATAGACACACACACACACAGACTTACACAATCAGGTATACACACTTACACAAACAGACTTACACAGTCAGATAGACACACTTACACACACAGTCAAACTTACACACACTCGTTTGTCCCCCTCCTTGCTCACTTACCTTACATTTGCAGGGAAGGGGCTGTTTCTTCTGTGGGTGGCTCCATGTGTTCTGAGCACCAGTATGTCACGGACATCCGGTGCTCTAACATGCTCTATGAGGGGGCGGAGATTTTCCCCCTCACGTGACACACTTACACATATATATTCACTTACACAGACACCCTTACACACACAGTCACCCTTACATACACACAGTTATACACACCCTTACACACAGTCACACTTACACACACACACACACACTCTTAGACAGCCTTACACACAGTCACACACTTACATTTTATTTATTTTTACTGGAAAAATATATATGCTTGTGTGACACTAACAGTCACACTTACAATTATACACAGTCACACTTACATACACACACATACACACACTGTTATACACACCCTTACACACAGTCACACTTACACAGAAATACACACACTCTTAAACACACAATCACCCTTACACATACACATACACAGACACCCTTACACACAGTCACACTTACATACACGCCCACACTTAGACACACACACTCACACACTTACATTTTTTTTACCGAAAGAAAATAAACATATGCTTTTGTAAGACTAACAGTCACACTTACAAATACACCCTTACACACACAGTCACACTTACATCCACACACAGAAACACACCCACAGTTATACACAGTCACCCTTACACAGAAATTCACACTCTTAAACACACACTCACCCTTATACATATACATACACCCTTACACATAGTCACACTTACACACATAAATGCATGCCCACACTTACAGACACACTCTTAGCCAGCCTTACACACAGTCACACCCTCCCCAGTGTTCTTTCTATCCCCCCCTCCCCAGTGTTCTTTCTATCACCCCCTCCCCAGTGTTCTTTCTAACCCCCCTCCTCTGTGTTCTCTCTATCATCCTCCCCCCTCCACTGCCCTCCTTACCCTAGCGTTCTCTCTTCTCCCCACCTCCCTCAGCGGGGAGACGCAGGCAGCATGTGCTCAGTGTGTGTTAAACACACAGAGCTCCAACCATGCTGCTCGCGCTCCCCGCGCCTAGTAATGACGCAGAGCATCGTATGTCCGATGCTCTGAACCAGCACTACGCGCGGGGAGCGCGAGCAGCATGGATTGAGCGCTCAGTGTGTTTAACACACACTGAGCACATGCTGCCTGCGTCTCCCCGCTGAGGGAGCCGGGGAGAGCAGAGAACGCTGGGCGCACCTGTACTATGCGATCAGGGCTGATCGCATAGTGCAGGTGCATACGGAGGGGCAGCGGGACCACCAGGCAGCTGCCTTGGGCCCCCCAGGAGTAAGTGGGCCCGGGGCAGCTGCCCTGTTTGCCCCGCGTTAAAGACGGCCCTGACTACACCAAATATAGATCCACTGTGCCAGATCCCACAACACCAGATATTAACCCACGGTACCACCTAAAAACCCATGACACAAGATATAAACCACAGCACCAGATAAATATCCAGAGCTCTAGCTGAAACTCCACAGCAACAGATAGAACAACATAGCAAAGACATAACCCCATAGCACCAGATACAACACTATAGCACACAATATAACCCAACAGCACCAGACACAACACTATAGCACACAATATAACCCAACAGCACCAGACACAACACTATAGCACACAATATAACCCAACAGCACCAGACACAACACTATAGCACACAATATAACCCAACAGCACCAGACACAACACTATAGCACACAATATAACCCAACAGCACCAGACATAACACTATAGCACACAATATAACCCAACAGCACCAGACACAACACTATAGCACACAATATAACCCAACCAGGGCCGGCCTTAGGGGTGTGCGACCTCTGCGAGCCGGTAGAGGCACTGGATTGGGGAGATCAAGAAGAACCCCCCTAACCAGCCCTCTGCTGGATCTGACGAGGGGGCGGAGCTAATCGGCTGAGCGGTGTAGCTCCACCCTCACCCTGTGAAGCAGAGCATCGTCTGCTTCACGGGGAGCTGCGGCCAGCAAGAGAAAGTGCTGCTCGGCTCCCCATGCTTGCATTAAGCATGGAGCTTGCATTAAGCATGGAGAGCCTGCATTAAGCATGGGGAGCTGAGCAGCACTTTCTCTTGCTGCCCGTGAAGCAGACGCTGCTCTGCTTCACAGGGTGGGGGCGGAACTACACCCCTCAGCTGGTTAGCTCCGCCCCCTCCTTGGATCAACATTTGCAGGCAAAGGGAGGGGAGAGAGAGACAGAACAGGGGGAGCGGGAGAGAGAGAGACAGGGGGAGGGAGAGAGAGAGACAGGGGGAGGGGGAGAGAGAGACAGAACAGGCGGAGGGGGGAGAGAGAGACAGAACAGGGGGAGCGGGAGAGAGAGAGACAGGGGGAGGGGGAGAGAGAGACAGAACAGGCGGAGGGGGGAGAGAGAGACAGAACAGGGGGAGGGGGAGAGAGAGACAGGGGGAGAGAGAGACAGAACAGGGGGAGGGGGGAGAGAGAGAGATCCAGAACAGGGGGGAGAGAGACAGAACAGAGGGGGGGAGAGAGACAGAACAGAGGGAGAGAGAAAACAGGTATGGGGGAGTTAGAGAGAGACAGACATGGCAAGGAAAAGCAAAGGGACACATACATAGGGGGGTGAAAGAGACGGGGGGTGAAAGATGGGGGGCACCACGTGGCAAGCCCGCACAGGGCGCCGGGACACTTAAGGCCGGCCCTGAACCCAACAGCACCAGACACAACACTATAGCACACACAATATAACCCCTCAGCACCAGAAACAACACTATAGCACACAATATAACCTCTCAGCACCATATACAACACTATAGCACACAATATAAGCATACGGCAACAGGTACAACACTATAGCACACAATATAACCCCACAGCACCAGACACAACACTATAGCACACAATATAACACCACAGCACCAGATACAACACTATAGCACACAATATAACCTCTCAGCACCAGATACAACACTATAGCACACAATATAACCTCTCAGCACCAGATACAACACTATAGCACACAATATAACCCCTCAGCACCAGATACAACACTATAGCACACAATATAAGCATACGGCAACAGATCCAACACTATAGCACACAATATAACCCCACAGCACCAGACACAACACTACAGCCCACAATATAACCCCTCAGCACCAGATACAACAATATAGCACACAATATTACCTCTCAGCACCAGATACAACACTATAGCGCACAATATAACCCCTCAGCACCAGATACAACACTATAGCACACAATATAACCTCTCAGCACCAGATACAACACTATAGCACACAATATAAGCATTCGGCAACAGATACAACACTATAGCACACAATATAACACCACAGCAACATATACAACACTATAGCACACAATATAACCCCACAGCACCAGATACAACACTATAGCACACAGTATAACCCCTCAGCACCAGATACAACACTATAGCACACAATATAACCCCTCAGCACCAGATACAACACTATAGCACACAATATAACCCCACAGCACCAGATACAACACTATAGCACACAATATAACCTCTCAGCACCAGATACACTATAGCACACAATATAACCCAACAGCACCAGACACAACACTATAGAACACAATATAACCTCTCAGCACCAGATACAACACTATAGCACACAATATAACCCAACATCACCAGACACAACACTACAGCACACAATATAACCCCACATGACCAGATACAACACTATAGCACACAATATAAACACAAAGCAACAGATTCCCTAAACACCCAAATTCCTAAATCCATGACATTTCTTTATCTCTTTCCCCCTTTTTTATATGTTTTATTCCTCCATGTTTGCCATCTCTTTCCCCATCATTTTATGTGTTTTATTCCTCCATGTCAGTTACCTCTTTTCACCTACATTTTATCTTTTCTGCCCCATGTCACAATTGTGTCTGTATTCTGCTCCAATCAATCACCTCTTTTCATCCTCTATTATCTTTTCTGCCCCATGTCATCCCATTTTGTTTGCAATCTGCTTCCATCTATCACATCATTTTATCCTCCATTATCCTCCAAATGGGAGGGACCTCCTTGGATTTACCCCACTCTACCATGTACCTTGGCTGTTTTGTTTTTTTAAAGCTATTATAAGCTCTTCCTACCTGTTACAGAGGCTCAGCTATGGTCTCTGAGTATCTTCCCCTGTTTCCTCCATGATGTTGCACTGCAGGCTCTCTTCTGTCAGTCATGCTGCCACATGGAGGGCTGAGGGGCTGGGCTATAACTTCATATCCCCGGGCACCCCTGTCATTGGCTCTCCATGCAGCATGACTGACAGCTGCAGAGAACTGTACCAATGTGGATGGGAGACCAGTATTACAGCAAGCAGAGAGCAACAGCTTTGGGTGCCACCTCCTACCCCAGCAACTGGTGTGCAGTCCCCTAGGGACAACTAGAGGCTGCACACTGAGTAAAAATAATAATAATATATATATTTTTTTTTTATCAGGCCCCTCCAAGAACCCCAGTCATGGAGGCTATCAGGATTCACTTAGTAGGAAATAATTACCATATTTACCTGATTCTAAGTTGGCATCCCAAACTTTGGATCTTAAAGAATGAAAAAAAGAAAATACCTAAATATAAGGTGACCATATAGGATTTTTTTTTTTTACATATAGGTTCGCATGTAAAGTTTTTTATTTAATAAAAATGTTATTGAAAAAATGTATTGTTTTTAGTTCCTTCCTCTGTACCCCTGCATTCCAGTTTTTCTGCCCTCCTTTTGGTATTGACCCCCATAGGACTTGCAACTGCACACATATTGCCCCCACAGGACTTGTCATGGCACCTATATTGCACCTACAGTAGTAGCCACTGCACCCATATTGCACTCACAGGATTATTCACTGCACCCACACGCCTTGCATCGATAATGTACCATTTGGCCCAACTTATCTGATCAAATTCTTCCCACCACCCACAAAATAAATCTGAATATTTCCATTAGTCTCTGGCCTTATCTGTTATATAGGATGGCATTATACCTATTCCATGCATGCTTAAACTCCTTCAGTGTATTAACCTCTACAACTTCTGCTGGAGGCTATTGGACACATGCAGTACCCTCTCAGTAAAGTAATAATTATTGATATTACTTTTAATTCTTTGCCCTCTAATTTTAACTCTAATTGTCCTCTTGTGTTGTAATTTTTCTTGTTATAAATATGCTCTTCATCTTTACCATGTTGAATCTTCTGACATCGGGGGTCACTTGACAGATATCCGGCTGCCCAGGACATAGAAGGATCCAGGTACCTTGCAGTGCTGCGGGGGATTTGGATCCTAGCCTCTGGTTATAAGGCAAACCTTGAGCATAATCTCTGAAAAAAACCTTATATTCAAGAAAATATGGTATAGGCCAAACTTTGCTTTGTTACATTTACATATTTATTTCTATACAGTCATATTAAATGACTCAGAGGCCTGTATTGTGCACCAGATATAAGGCACCAGACTTTCAAAGTTATTAATATCACATACATATTAATGTTTAGAGCTGGCTTAGTTCCACCTGATTGTGTATTATAAATATTTCAAATTCAGAGTAAATATGTATTGTCACATAACATTATTTAATTGCAATTTCTTTCATAGGATTAATATTACAATAATACATATGTTCACCTAATTAGAAGTATGTTCTTCAGTTCATATTATCAGTATACAAACTGGTTATCATATTAATACAGATATGTATTTGTTCAAATCAGGGCATGAGTAATCCCCCCTTAATGCAGTACAAATGCTGTGGTTTAGTTACAATACACAATTATTATTCATTCAGTTTTTACTGTACATTAAGGGCATCAGTCTATATAAACAGTCTACACTCCTCAACTTTCTCAAAATACAAGGGGCATGATCAGAAGCCTTCTTAATTCATAAGACTGATAATAATAATCAAGGCCGGTGTTCCGACGGATTTCTCGAGCAAATTCTACTGCGCAATCGCAGTCGAATTTACTCATTGCGCATGCGCACAAAGTTACAGCTGATCACTCAGCTGTAACTTTGTAAGGACGGCGCATGAGCGAGCAATGCTCACCACCTCCCGTCCCCTTCACACCCCCCCCACACCCCTTCTCACCAGCTGTTCGACGAGGTGAATATACAGCGCATGCGCACGGCTATCAAGCCATTTATCAGCCGTTTTGGCATGCGCGCGTCCCTCGACAAATTTCTCCAGAAGTTTTAATAACGCTATGGTGGTAAGTGACACACGGGGGGGGGGGGGGATTTCTGGGAGGGACAGAGGGGGGACACACTGGGGGCATCTCATTGACTTTTAATAACGCTGCGCTGATTGATAAGTCTAATTGACAATAAGAGGGGCATAAGGGGGCAACATAGGGGCAAGCACCATGGTGAGTGGGGGTGGGAGCCTTGAGGGCTGCCTCATCTTGATGGGAGTTGTGATCCTCCTGCTGTATTATTGATACAGCAGGGGGATCACAACTCCCATCAAGATGAGGCAGCCCCTCAGGTACTGCCTTAGCTTCATTGGACACGGGGGGGGGGGGGGGGAGTCATTGCAGTTGTGATCTAAGACACGGGGGGGCTCATATAAAAAGGGCAGTAAAGACGGGGGGGTCATATAATGGGGGCAGTAAAGACGGGGTGCTCATATAAGGGGGGCAGTAAAGACAGGGTGCTCATATAAGGGGGGCAGTAAAGACAGGAGGCACATATAAAGGGGGCAGTAAAGGCAGGGGTGCTCATATAAGGCGGGCAGTAAAGACGGGGGGCTCATATAAGGGGGGCAGTAAAGACGGGGTGCTCATATAAGGCGGGCAGTAAAGACGGGGGGCTCATATAAGGGGGGCAGTAAAGACGGGGTGCTCGTATAAGGGGGGCAGTAAAGACGGGGGATCATATAAGGGGGGCAGTAAAGACGGGGGGCTCATTTAAGGGGGGTGTTCTGACGAATTTCTCGAGCAAATTCTGCTGCACATGCGCTGTAGAATTTGCTCATTGTGCATCACAGCACATGCGCACACAGTTAGCGTAGCATGTCACTGATAGGACTTTTAGCAAATATATTGATTGCTACGCTAATAAGTGACAATAATCAGTAAGACGCTTATACTTACCTGTCACCGCAGCTCATCCGAAGGGGGCGTGAGATGGTGCGTGTTCGTCGCACATGCGCTCTTCTGCCAAAGGTACGGCTGATTGACAGCCGTAACTTTGTACGCTTGCGCTGTGACATTGGTAACTGGCTGTTACCTTAAAGGTAAGTTATTAAACTATTACACTATCTCTCTTTCTCTAACACTGTGTGTCTTTCACTCTCTAACACTCTCTGGCTCACAGATTGTGAGAATGTGACACTGTGTCCCCGCTCTGCTCCCCAGTGACACCCCTGGTCTGAAAGGCGTGTGCTTCTGTGTGTGAATGGAGACATGAAAGGTGTTACATTCAAAGTTTTTAAATCCTCTGTTTCTCTCTCAATTACTTCCTCCACTTTCTTTGTCACTATCAATTTGCTTTGAAAAAAAAAAATGCAGAAGTCTAAAAATAGCCTTCATCCTTAAGGGGTTAATTACAACACTGGCCAGACTTTTCTATTTCCCCAGCCCATTTGAGGGTGTTACCGTTGTTCCTATCATACCGGGGATACTTCATGGAGGACTGAGCCCTGGTTTGTTTGACCATTACCTCATGGTCTAAATGGGCAAGCTTTTAATGTATGCTGTTACTGTGTTTAGATTTTATTCTTAATATTTTTATTTCTTAGCATATTACTTATTTACAAAATTATTGTTTTCACACAGTTGTGCCAATATCCCTGCCCTGGTAGCTCTTATCAGGAGATTTGATGATTTACTTTTTCTATTTCTTCTAGAAATGGAAGGTGATTACAAGCGGAATTTCCTATTAGCATCATTTGTGACCAAGAAAGTGAACTGAGAGATTTATACGTGACTGAAGTGAAGGACATGAGGCTGGAAGCTAAAGACACTGAAATTTGTCAAACATTTCTTTATTAAAAATAAATATCAAACTACCTAATGGGGGTTTACATGTATTTGGTAACATTTATGCACAGAATGTGTGAGAGAGAAAGTGATTCTCAAGCAGGCCGGACTGGCCTACCTGGATACCGGGAAATTTCACGGTAGTCCGCTGGTCCTGGGGCCACTTTAACGCATTCGGCCACGGACGCTTTAAGTTGTTCGGTCGCTCTGAGACATTCACCACGTGCGCGCACTTCACTAGTTTCCTGTTCAGTTACTGCACAGGATCACGTGCGTCCACAGCCGATGCTGTGTGAGAAAAGGTAGGAAGATATAACGGGTGGTTGTGAGTTTAGGGAGAAGCGGAAAGGGGATAAAATACATAGAGCCGAATGGAAAATTGATGACTGGTGGGGGGAGAAAATTATACATACAGGGGTAGGAAGAGATGACGGGTGGGGGGAGAAAAATATACATACAGGGGAAGCAAGAGATGACGGGTGGGGGAGAAAATATGCATACAGGGGAAGGAAGAGATGACGGGTGGGGGAGAAAATACATACGTGAGTGAATATCAGAGTGTAAACGTGGAACTGAGAGTGAGTGGCAGTGTTTGTGTGAGTGGCATTGTGTGTGAGTGAGCGGCAGAATAAATGTAATAACTGGATATATCACAGTGCTTCCCGGTGTTCTGTCAAATTTCTTGAGCAAATTCTACTGCACAGGCGCAGTAGAATTTATTCATAGCGCACCACAGTGCATGCGCACAAAGTTACAGCTGTCATTCAGCCGTAACTTTGGCAGAAGTGCGCCTGCGCGAGGGACACACACCGCCTCATGCCCCCTTCGGATCAGCTGCGGTGACAGGTAAGTATAAGCGCCTTACTGATTATTGTCACTTACTAGTGTAACAAGCAGTTGGTAAAACTTCTATCAGTGACATGCTACGCTAGTAAGTGGAAGTCACACGAGGGGGACACACAGGAACTTAAGGAGGTGATCACAACTACCATCAAGATGAGGCAGCCACCCCCCTGTGTGTGACTGTGTGTGTTCCCAGTCATGCCCTGCTCTCAAGGCCGATCCTAGGCGGGTGCAGATGCCACTGTGCACAGGAAGAAGGGGCGACAAATCTGGGAGAACCTGTGTATATTTAATATCTGTGAAGTTAGACGTGCACCCTGCGACGGCGCCTCCTCAGTTAGAAGAGCTGGCTGGGGAGATGAAATGTTCTCCCCTCATCAGCCCTCCTTTCACACCGACAAGCAGGAAGCCTCTCGCGCTCTCTTGTGCGGAAGTGTCACGTGATGACCCCATGCTCATACTCTAGTAACAGGTGGGGAGCATGTTAATATTTTATATTAATTGCAAGTGTAATTGTATGAGTTGCAGAGTGTATGTGGCAGTGAGCAGCAGAGCACGTGTGTGTGTGTCTGAGTGAGTGGCAGGATGGGAATTATGAGAGAGATGGGTTTGCGTGGGCATGTCTGCACTCACGCGTCTGTGACCCTAGGAACGGCCCTGGTCACTCTTTCCCACTGTCTGTGTTACTCTGTCACACTCTCTGAGGATTATTCACTAAAAGATTAGATGAATCTTTAATGTCACCGCTTTATCTATACGTTGTGCACGGACAAACCCGACGAGCTTGTTATGTGGGGGTAACTCGACAGGTGTGTCCCTGCCAAACAAATAGCTAAATTGGTGAGATTTAATATATCCCAACTCACCTGCTACTCAACTTTTAATGAATAGACCCCTCTGTGTCAGACTTTTTTTTCTCAATCGCATTCACAATGTCCCCCTTTCTTTTCTTCCTGTCACACGTTTCCCATGCTTGTCTCACTGTGTTCATGTTAATTGATGCACCATCTAAAAAAAAAAGACATTGAAAACAAATTTTTTTCATCACACTTAGAAGATTAAAAATACCATTATTATATGAGTATATGTGTTATGTAAAATAAACAAGAAAAATTGGAAAAGAAAGTTTATTTTTGAACTTATGATTGTAATTATGTAATTTACAGTCACTCACCCTGGTTGAATTGGCACATGGATACCCATGTGAGCAGTAACGCCACGTCAAGGCTTCAACCCTTGTTACTGTCCAGTCACACACCTTTGATATCTCCAGTCACACACACAACTCTAACCCCCGTCTTTACTGCCCCCCTTTATATGAGCACCCACCGTCTTTACTGCCCCCTTTATATGAGCACCCCGTCTTTACTGCACACTATATATGAGCACCCCGTGTTTACTACCCCTATATATGATCACCCCCTGTCTTTACTGCCCCCTTTATATGAGCCCCCGTCTTTACTGCCCCCCTTAGATGAGCACCCCGTCTTTACTGCCCCCTTATATGAGCACCGCATCTTTACTGCCCCCCTTATATGAACACCCCCTGTCTTTACTGCCCCCTTTATATGAGCCCCCGTCTTTCCTGCCCCCCTTATATGAGCACCCCGTCTTTACTGCCCCCTTATATGAGCACCCCGTCTTTACTGCCCCCCTTATATGAGCCCCCCGTCGCTCGCGCATGCGCCTTCCTCACAAAGTTAAAGCTGAGTGATCAGCTGTAACTTTTTGCGCATGCGCAATGAGTAAATTCTACTGCGATTGCGCTGTAGAATTTGCTCGAGAAATCCGTCGGAACACCGGCCCAAGACGTTGTGCTATCTCGGTCCACGGATAAAAATGCTGTCCCTCCCCCAAAAAAATAATACTGGATAGCTCCTCCAGGAAATATTTAGCCAGCCATTTAAGGAATTATGATGGTTTTATAAAATAGTTACTATCAACACATATTTTGCAGTCATTTAATATGTGTGGGTATTGCCAGGCAGCCTGAGAGGATGTCTGCATGCCTGGGCTGGTGAGGGGAGATCTTTAGATACATTTTTTGAAAATCCATTACTCGCTAATTATAAGCTAAATATCAAGAATGATTATGAATGGTAGTTTTAATTTTTTTTTTTTTTACCAAAATTGGGGACTTAGTTCTAAAAGATCACCCCTGATCATCTAAATGGCCATTAGACTTTAATATGGAAATCTGAGAAAAGCAATGGATGACAATATTTAAAAATACACACTCCATTACTAGCGCTCTAAGCAATAATGTGTTTAAGATCATCAGCAGATGAAAACATGATCCCTTATCTTTGTCAAAAAACTTATTTTCATCTGTTTCAGGGGATATAATATGAGAGGTTCTTATTTACATATGTGGTAGGATTGACCATGTATTATCCTAAATGGCATTATCTTGAAATTATTATTTATCATTACTAAATAATAACATTATTGTATCTCCTAAAACAGCCCTCTTAGGTCTGGCACCTAACAATGTCAATATAACGAATACACATATGAAATTAATCTTAGTAAGCACTACGTATATGCTTATGCTTAAAGGGACTCTGTCACCAAACACACAACAGATGAACAGGCAATGAAGAAAATACTAAATTGAAGGTATCTGTCCTATTAACACTGATAAAAATGCTGTAAGTAAGCTATTTTCACTCAAAAATATTAATGAGATGGTGTCATAACTGTGCATAACTGTGGCCACCACTAGGAAAAGTGACATGATATGCTAATGTGATGCACAACCCTCCAGTAATGTCACTTGCATAGGATTGCCCACACACTTGTGAAATGGCTTCAAACACTTTTTCCCAGCAGGGGAAGTGATGTCACGTTGTCTCCTGGCAACCAAACAAATAGCTCAGTGCTTGTGTGAAAAAAACAGGACATAGATTTCAAATCTGTTTTTTGACATGCTGAAGATATTGGAGGTTATTTACTGCTTGATCTGCTGAAGCTTTTCATTAACTATTTCTTTGGCAGTGAGTAGTTTATGACATACTATTACGTCTCAATAGGGGTGGGGCTGTGTTTCCATGTGGTTTATAAGATGATATTATTTACTAATCTATGGTGCATGGACTGCTTTGTCAGTTCTATTGGTCTGGGATTGTGCCATGTGGACTAAGCAGAGCTTTCCTGAATGGGAAACACCAGCTCATCAAAGTGTCATTTACAATTTTTGTTATTTTTAATGGGAAGCTGGTTGTGTGCAAAGTAGCATTTGTACCTTGTGCTGACACTTTGGAGTAGGTTTGACAAGCTATTAATTTACTCATACACCAGGGTGCACCTGTGATGCTGGCCAGACCAACACCTATGTCCACTACAGTGCATTCCATGGGCTATACTGTCTTGCCTTTATTACCCACCCCCAAACAAAACAAATGATCTCTGAACCAACATCTTAACTCCACCCTGCATGTATCCTCCCAGAAAATATGGCTGCTCACATACTTATTTCTGCATAATGTATGTATGGCTCTTCTTTTACTTTTTGGACTTTACTACCTACGTATATTTATATTTACATGTATTACAACAGATACATAGTTGCTTTTGCATTGTTCCAATGATGACAGAGTTCCTTTAGTGGTTTTTTCTTTTGTCTTTTAAAACCTATAACATTTATTGTTAAAAGTACCTTCACCAAATCAGAGTAGCACACATGTATAATAAAAAACAAAAACTCCCAATACAGAGAAAAATGCCAAGGGCCAGTTGAGGACACAGGAGGTAGAATTATTACATAAAATCAAAGTTTTTTTTCATTTGCTAACCAATGAAAACGTATTATAGCTATTTTTTCTTGCAAACTCCTATTACAATGCATGTTCCAGTTCTTCTCATCATTTGCATACCTTCTGTTAATAAATACTTTTTGCATATATTGAAATCTGTTTTAGTTGCTGTTAATACATTTCCCTCTGTAAAACAAGCTGCTCTAATTTGCATTCATTGGATGAAAAGTGATATTTTTTAGTACATGTGTTGAACTGTCTTAAGGTTATTGTTTTGTAGATGATTGTGACAAAATTGGAAAACATAATTGCCTAAAACCACTGCTAGATATCTGAATGGTAATTAATATTTTACTAAAAAGGGACTCAACATTCACAACCAACTTTCTTTTCGGCACAAGACCTCTTCTGTATGTTCAAGACACCTAGTGGTTGTACACAGCACTGATGAGATGTGATTTCTATTTCTTATGTCTAAGTTAGGCTTAGCGACATGGCAGCAGGGATTTTAGATGTGTGACAAACATAACTAGCTGGGCTGTTAAATGGGATAATTAACCACTCGCAAGCCAGTGATGGAGAGAGCTAGACCCTCTTTCTCTGCTGCAAAGGAGCACAACTTGATCAAATGGAAGCTATTTAGTCTTTGCAAAATCTAAATGGAATTAGTGACCTTCTGCCTCATTATGACTGATTTTGTATCTCATTAAAGGTTACCATATTTCAATACAGTGCTATGGGAAAATAACCATTACCTTTGGCATAAAAATTGAACTACGTTAGAAGCAGCGGGTTTGTTTTCTCACTCAATTTGCCATGTACTAGGAATAATATTAATATTAGCCTTGTAACACAATTCAAAAAATGAGGAGGAGCGTGAGGAAACAACCAGAGAATGAAGTGAACATATTATAACAGGTCAGTCCTCCATAATACATCTCCTCACTATAAGTATATTATGTTTTACCTAATATGCAGTATTGTTATTTTTTCCCCCTACATTCACAAGTGAGGTTCTTTTGGGTTTCTGAATTTCCTCTCCACCCCCCTTTATTTCAACACTATATTCTAAACTGGATGTGTTCTTTCTTGATTCACAAAGCACCATGGTAACCTCCACTACTTTAATGTACTTGATTGACTGCTATGATTTCTAAAATTATAGTACAGTAGAAAAATGGAATTATGATCACACTTCACTGACAGGCACCTTAATGCTTTGAACTGCTGGAAAGCTGGTGGGGGTATTTTCTCGACATGCTATAGTAACTTGAGACAAACCATTTCTTATGGCAGAATTTCATAGCAGACACACTGTATGTATGAATCTTATTAGTCTTTCTTACACTTGGGGCAGATCTATGTGGAGCAGAGCAGATGGTAGTTCCCTAGAATTTAGTAATTTTCTAATAACAAAAATAAGAATCTCATGAAATGTATATTATAATAATTATTAAAAAACAAAACATAGATTCATTATCATAATACATGTATTGCAAAAAAATCTACATATACAAAAAACATTTATATATATATATATATATCGCTCATAGATAATATTTTTGTATGTATTTAACTACAGCTGTTTTAAAAAAAAAATGTAAATAGTCTTTGTTGAAAATCTTATGCAATACAAAAATGATACTTTTAAAAAAATGATATTACCAACAATATATTTAACATAAATGTACATCCAATAGTCTCTGGAATTAGAAATAATAGTCTCTAGATTTACTTCTAACAGTATTTGCCAGATGTTGCCTTCATTGCTGTTAAGCCATGGATTTATCTGTATCTATTATGTACCGGTATATATATTATATATGGTTGTATATGTAGTATTGTGTGCAATACATTTATTATGATAATGAATCAATGTTTTATTTTTTATTAATTACTTTTAAATATTTATATATCTCAATATAAATTAAAGTGCTGTCTTTCTTGAGGACCTGTCAGGATTTTTTGAGTCCCCTGTAAGACTAGTGGATCCTCTGTATTTCTTCCTTGATTCATTTGTGTTTCGTTTTAATCTTTTCTCCCCTGTATACAATCGGATTGTATTATTTAATATTTTGGCAGTGGGTCAAAATTAGCTCTGTGTTGGTGTTTTAGTATTTTAATAATTATTTAGTTTTTATCATTATATTCTAATGCAAATCCTTTCTTGCACTTATAATGAAGAAATATTTCTATTCATATGTAAAATTATAAAGACAGTAGAGTCAGTACAGAAAATGCAAATGAAACCTAGGGCCAGGCAAGGAGCTGTTTCCATAGTGCAGTGAGCGTTTCCATAAGATTGTTTGCATTCTATTTGTTATTTGTGTGACATTGTCCAGTGTTCTGGAAGGCAGCCAAGTGTTTAACTATGGACTGGATTTGTTACATATTGAAAAACAAAGCTGTTGTTATCATTTCCGAAACATGTATAAACTGCAGCTTTCTATTTTTTGAATTAGCTAATTTAGTATTTCAGTTTTTATGACTATTTGATATTTATAATAAAAATAAATACTAAATAAAGTATTGCAGCAACCCAACAGAGCAGTCTCCAAGAGCATACATGTATAGACCACTCAAAATGGGGTGCATACAGTATATATGTATTTATGTATGTATGTATGTATGTAACCATTTGTCCCATCTGGTCTGTGCTGTTTACCATAAACTTCCTTAAGTCCTTGTTCTTATCGTCAATGTAGAATAGCCTTATGCCTATCCCATGCAAGTTTAAATTCTTTCACTGTATCTAGTCTTGCCTCCCCTGCTGTAAGTCAATTCCATTCATCCAACACTCTCTCAGAAAAGTAATATTTACTAATGTTATTTTTTTTGTAACCTTTGATCCATGTTTTTGTAGTCTTTCTTCTTTTAAATACTCTCCTCCTTTATGGTGTTGATTGTTTTTAAGTATTTAACTGTTTCTAGCATATTCCCTCTGTCTCTTCTTTGTTCCAAGCTGTACATACTAAGATCCTTCAAGCTTTCTTGATAAGTTTTATCCTGAAATCCAGTAACCAGTTTAGTGGTCCTCTGAACTTTCTCCAAATTATCTATATACTTCTGGAAATATAGTCTCAAGTACTCCGTATAATACTCCAATTATTGCTCATAATGGCATGAGCACTTCTCTCTTTTATATCTACTAGACATTTTAGCATTTTCCTAGCACTTCATGCTGCTTTATCTCATTGTCTACTTATTTTTAAGTCCTCTCAAATAATTATCCATAAATCTCTTTCATCAGATCTTGGGGTTAGTACTGTATCAAATATTCTATACTCTTCCCTTTGGTTTTCACGACCAGGGTGCATTATCCTGCGCTTATCACGTTAAATATCAGTTGCCACAATTCTGCACATTTTTCTAGTTTCTAGATCTAAATCAATCACTTACGAATTTTGCTTATCCCTCCAGGAGCATCTAAAAGGTTTGTGTTTTCAGCAAGAAGACATCCCTTACCATCAAGACCTTCCGCAATACCACTAATAAAAACATTAAAGAGAATAGTTCCGAGTACAGATCCCTGTGGCACTCTGCTGGTAACAAGACCTTCCTACTGTTTGTTTAAATAATACAGATAATAGTGCAGAGTGTATGTAACAACAATAATCAAATATGTATACCTTTCAATGCATTCACAAACAAATCCAAATCAAGAGCCCTACAGGTAAAATGCAGCTTTAACACTTTAATGCTAAAATACAAGATAAAACAGCAACAGTACATTAACCCAGGAAAAGTGAGGTGACACAGGTTCAAGTAACTTACACTCACTATAAGCATATAAAGTGCAAACAGTGTTCTAAACAAAGTCCCAGGAATGTCCACAGCCCTATCCGGACTTATGAACAGTGTTGTCCAAGGAGTATTGAATATCCCTTGCGTTTGCCAGACTCAGTTTGGCTTCCACAGGATGAAGAACATAATGTGAACAGACGCAATCATGGTCAAAGAGAGAACCAACAAGCCTATAATTAAGTGCCTCTGAGTGTGAAGCATATGAGGCATCTGGTAACCAGTGCCTTCCTCACCAAGATTATATTTATTATATATGTTTTCATTATTTTTGTATGCAATAAAATCACTTTCTATCTCATGGAATTGAGCTCCTGACCTGTCTTTTTTTTTCATATACAGAAGGAGATGTGGAGGTCTCTGGTTGGTGAAACCCGTCTGAATTTCCAAAGTGTGTGCAATAACTAGTAGTAGTGCCTGGAGTCCCATAGTTTTTTCTCTTTCAATGAGAGAACTAAACCGGGACTGTTTGTTTTAAGAAGTATGCCTTTAGCATGCCAGTTTCTATTGGCTGTGGCTCCCACAATGCTCAGCAAAATAAATCATATTCCACTGGAGCTGTAGTCCCAAGGCTAACTTGTCCATGAGACAGATCTTGACTTTCACTGTCTACATTTGTGTAAGCAATATAATGATAAAATATTTTTTTGCGCTAATTCACTATTGTGTACACTCACTTAAATATACTGTAACAAATCTGATGACCCCTGAACTTCTGTTGTATACACAACCCTTACATATCTCCCACCTGTCCAGCTTTGCACCAGACAGTCCCGATCTGGGAGGCCTGTCCTACTATCATGCCTCAGTGGGACAGTGGACCTCAGGACCGCAATTCTGTGACACCAGAAAATCCCAGACACCAGAGAATGCTTACTGCTCATATGCAGCCCTGTGCGCATGCACAGTAGACATCCTGGCTTCAGGTGCCAGGAGCTGAAGCCATTGCAGAACAGTGACAAGTGTTTCCGCATCTGCATGGTAGCGCTGTCAGTTTGAGTGTCACTCACCTCCCCAGACTCCGCCACTGGTGTACTGAATCGCCAACAGGCAATGTTGGGAGGTATGCCCATATATCATTCAATTAAAGGTTGTGCCTAGCTGTAGCTAAAATGCTTGTTCTCTTTATGCATTGTATTATGTTACCCTCTTGCCTTCATTTAACATCCAGAACAAAATGTAATTTGGTATGGTTAGTTCATATTGCAAAATTGAAGAAAAAAAATGTACTCAACAAAAGTGCCTGTTGAACTGTACAATGTAAAAAACAGTCTCCATGACAACAGTGACATGCATGCTGTTCAACAGAGATCTCCCGGCACTGTTAATTTGAATCCTTCCTCCATTTAAGGCAGGTAATTTACCTTGGTATGGCTTGCTGTTAGAGTACACATTTACTACTTTTACTGAGTCTAATTACAAATGATTGCCATGGGACATTAGAAATTTCCAGCAAGCACTATCAAGGCTTCCAGTTTTCTACATTTTTCTGCAATGGTCATAAATATTCGCACAAGCTTGCATGCACACTTACGCTCATGTGTAGCTGATCTGATTTAGCTTGAAATAAACTTTTACATATACTATTGTACATGCTACTTTAAGTGTATGCCTCAATGCTGAGACTGATGAGAGAATTCCTGTTTTTAGGGGGCACACAACCGTAGATCTTCTCAGTGAGGGAGCAGTGTTTTGTTCTCAAGAAAGTTTTTAGAATAAATGTTTCCATTTTTGACATTTACTGTCCCTAGAACTATGACACTGTTAAGTATTATTGCAGCTTCATCGACATTATTTGGAGAAGGGGGCCCCAGACAACACTATCATGCTATTATATCTCATCCTTCATTACAGATAAATGATACCTGGCATTTTAGATATCAATATAATTGCATACCTGTCATGACGATGGAACTTATATAATGAAAATGTATTATAAATACCTATATGCTTTTCCTTGCCAATAGACTTCAAACTTCAAAGTGCTGACAAAGTAACAAGGTGATTATGTAACATCTTTAAATATCTATGCCATTTATTCTACTTGGAAGCCCTATACAGTGTAGCCTTTCATTTATGTGTTTATTTTTAACTATCTCTCTCTGCCCATTTTTTTGCAAAATATTGATTCCATCATTTTTTAAATGAAATAAAATGGAACACATTAGGGTTCAAGTAGATTATCATGATTACAAGTAGATTATTATTTCAATGTGTCACACTTTTCATGCCTTCTGCTAAGAGGGGTTGGTAAAGTCAGTAGCTACATCATGTCCTCATGCCAGTTGGCATCCTGAATATTAGCATTGCTTACACCCAATCAAAATTATGTATACCCCACACTAAAGGACCACTCACAAGGACTGAAATTAATCAGAAACAATATTAATGCAATGTGCAAGTATATACATAAGTATATTAAATGACGTATAAGTCCTGCAGCAGCAGAAATACAGTCTTGAAAAAAACATTAAAATGTTCTAGTCATTTTAACAATCCACAGCTCATCTACATTTTCAAAACAAAAATTTGAATGCAATATGAATTAAAAAAACAGAAGAAAAATGAATATGGCTTGGGGCAAAAAAGTCTGTATATCAAAAATGGAAAATTAAATAGGGGTTAAATAAATATAACATGAAAGCAAAAAATAAAAAATAAATAAAAATAAATATGAAAATATGAAATAAAAATAAAGTTACATAAAAAATGAAATAAATTAAAATAGAAAATAAAATAAATAGAAAAATAAGAAATAAAAATGATTGGAAAAACTAGGAAAAATGTTATGTGATTAATTGGTTACGTGAAAAAATGAAAAGATGCTTTTAGTTTAGATAGGTTTTGCCTCTTCTGTTAGGAATTACATACGTGCACATCTGTATAAAGTTATTGTATCTTGGGAGATCACGTGTTCTGGGCAGCTAGTGTCGATTCGCTTGCCACCAACAAGACTAAGTGGACTGATGTGGATAGCTGGGAGTCGTCATGGGGAGGAGCCAGCTAGTCTTTCAGCCCCTTTAGATAGGTGTTCGGGAGGGAGGGAGGTGGGGGTGGCTTGTCCCCCGTCTATACCATGTGATCGCATCTAACTGATGGCACGAAATGGAGGTTTTTCTTCTCGATTGCATTATCAGGTAGGGCTCTGACTCAGCTAAACATGTTGAGAATTCAGCTTTTTTGAAGTTCCAGTACTTGATTACCCTATCCCGGAGGCAGCAGGAACAGAGTTGGAACATCTATCAGGGCGTTATTAAACGCAAGTTGCACTTTATGTGCTTTTTGTTGTTGTACGTGTATTCAATTTTTAAATTGCCATTTTATTGTGAGATACTGCACAATTGGTCTTTAATATATATTTTTTAGAGTGTGGAAATAAACCAGAAGAACTTATATCAATTTGATGAGCTGGATTTCTTCCTAAGTTTTTGATTGTGATAACTATCAATACTAGTTGACACTTTGTTTGTACTGTATTACACTATATATATTTTCTCTTTTCTTCTGTACATGCGCCTCTACATTGGTATATTTTGATATTTGGAGTACCCGAGGAGCACTTAATTGAGAGCTGCAGTACTATAGGAGGAGTATTTTTTATTATTTCACTATTTGCTCTTGTGGTAATGTTGCTTTCTGTATCACTAACAAAGGAATCCGAAGAGAACCAAGATGCTAAGGAAAAAGTATATAAACCAGGTATAGACATTCGGAGCATGCCTATGTTTTTGGGGGGTTGGGGTGGGGGACCTCTGCTGGGATTGAATCCTGGGCCTTTGTGGATCTGGTGCCTGCACATGTTCTGCTCGCCACCAGAGGGTTTGTTTTTCAGCATTGCTTTGTTGCTCTCCACCTCCTGCTCAGGTGTTCCTTGTATTTCTTTACTGCCCTGTTATATAAACCCTCTCCTCCCAGAACTCTTCACTGGAACATTTTACCTCCCTGACACTTATTTGCTCCAATTTTTTTGATTTTCTGACTTGCCGGTATCGACTCGGCTTGAAACCTCATTGCTCCGTCCTTCTCAAGACCTGACCTTTTTGCTTGTGACCCCTGACTACGACTCTTGAATTTACCCTCTGGTTCCTGTTTACTCAAGATGACCAAACTGAGGCTCAGACCCCTGTCTGTGGCCACTCAAACCTTGAGGCTCCACCTTTTGGGGCAGAGTTGTCACCCTGCACAGGGTATTACACCTGCTCCTTCCCCTGCATCTGTACTCCGCCAGGAAGTGGCATCCATACCAGTGACCGTTTGTAGCACTATCTGGTTGAGGGTGTAGAGAGATGTACTGGCAAGACACCCTAATAAGAATGTCAGCTGAATGCCATACAGAAAGCTGAAGTGCTACTGGTAACACCAAAAAGTTGCCTGACAATAATATTTTTTCACACAACCAACTCACTGACAATGGTAGGGTTAAGCTTACAGTTGGCTTCAGTGTTGCAACCAGACAAGAATAGATGATTAAGAATATACTCTTCTTCTGATATATTTCTTCCATATGTTTAACATCGCTATTGAACCCAATTAAAAACCCAAAAGCAGAGTTAAAACAAATGTTACAAATCAATGTTGGATATCCATGTGACACTCAGAGCATGATCTGCCTATGTATATTTGGAACTTGATCTTTCACATATATCATTTTGTGTGTTAAATATAACTATATGTGTTTTAAAATAAGATATCAGGGACTTTGATGCATGCATACACACACAGTCACCCATGCAATGTCACATGCAGCCACACGTACACACAGTCACACATAAAGTTACACACACACATACAGCAGAGCTCCCATCAATATGCAGTTAGCCAGACACAGATGTGGTACAGCATAGCTTTCATCAATATATTGTCTGCAAGGTACAGACGTAGTACAGAATAGCTCCCATCAATATATGGCATGCAAGGTACAGTCATTGTACAGCAGAGCTCCCCTCAATAGATAGTTATCCTATCTTTGGTACCCCCCTTTCCATGTCATCCTTGTCTGTCTCACTCCCTCTTTCTCTCTCTCCCTCCATGCCATGTCTGTCTCTCTCTTTCCCACAATGTCATTCATGTTCCCCTTATGTTTTCTCCTCTACCCTATGTCTCTCTTACCCATGTATTTTGCCCTATTTTGTCTCTTCATGTCCCTAAATGTCAATCTGACTTTCTCCTCTCCCTTCCCATGTCTGTTCTCATTCTCTCTCCCCCCATGTATATCTCTCTCCTCTTTCTCCCATGTATGCGAAAGGGACTAACCCCAAAAATGGGAATAGAAAGGAGGGCAGGAAACAACAGTTAGATCTTATCTGGATGGGATTGTGTATAGGTATACTACACTATACCTTGAAGAAGCGAGGAAAAGTGTAAATACAGAATAAAATCTGTGAATACACTCAATACATTCCCAAATATCCAAAAGAAGAGAGACAATCAGGCTAAATAAATTGTAAGCACTTGTGTGAATAAAACACTAAAATATCGTGCAATAGAAGTACTTGGAATAAAGTGCAATATAGACTGAAAAAAGTAGTGAAAAAATGATAAATATCAATGTGGCAAATCTAGCAATAGATATAAACTGATAATAGAACAAATGTAAATATTACAATATCATGCAATAGAATGATACAAAATAAATAAAGTCCAAAAAATAGTCTTCAATAGCTTGCTCCAAAAGAATGTGTAACCTGAAAGAAAATAAAACAAAAAATAGTGTGTACCATAAAAATAGGTTTAAAAAAAGTAACTTACAAGATACAGTGGAAATTAAGACGAATAGCGAAAAATGAACTGCCAATGTGCAGCCTTCTCTCTTCAAACGAAGCGCTGGTGGTGATAAGCCGGCCGGACTAGTCACCGTGTAGATGGAAGGAGGTAGCGGAGTTGAAGAAGAGGCTTGGAGTTCATGAAACGTTTAAAACACTCCCACCCTACGCGTTTCGTGACGGACAACGTCACTTCCTCAGGGGCGATGGGAGTTGTAGGAAAATGAAGAACTTATATATGCACACATTCAATGCGTGTCTATTGCGATCAGGTGATGTAAATAAATCAATTAGCACAGAGAGTGAGGATACTCCCTGCTTGGTTCAGTTTTTTAACTCTTACAGCAAGCAGAACGCAATTATTATTCAGTATAGTTCAAATAGAAATGTTAAAAATATAAGAATACATATAAATACATATCAATTCTCAGTTAGAAAGATAGGTAAATAAACACAAAATATAAATCATTAAATATAAAAAAAGGACAATTATTACAAAAAATGAATACAATAAATATAGTAAAATATACATAAAGGGAACAGTAGGTATAAAATTGTTGTGCATGCTTGTTCATAGATAAATATAGGAAAGAACTAACATAAAAATAGACAGCAATGAGAATGCTAGACTGAAAAAAATCTCCCATGTATATCTCTCTCCCCTCTCTCCCTTCCCAAGTCTGTTGTCTCTCTCCTCTCTCCTTCCCATGTAGGTCTCTCTCACCATGTATGTCTTTCTTTCTTCTCCCTTCCCATGTCTGTTGTCTCTCTCCCCCACCCTTTGTCTGTTGTCCCTCTCCTCTTATGTCTGTCTCCATTCTCCTTACCCCCATGACTCTTTCCTCTCCTCCCAACTATGTCTGTTGTCTTTTTCCTACTCACTTTTACCTTAGGGAGCAGCATCAGCTCTGTGTGGTAAACAACTCTGCACTCGTATTTCATTATTTCTGATACTCTGAATCATCACTATGTACAGCGAGCGAGAGGCAACACTGACTGTAATCCGAGTGAGTTTAACACACAGAGCTGATGCTGCCCGTGTTTCCCCAGTGAGCCTCGCACTGCTTCACGGTGGGGGCTGACATGCACCCCTGTTCACCTTTCTGGATGAAGCTGTACGTGCTAATAATAAGCAGCAGCCGCCCATTTTAAATTGAACAAAAAGGACCAAAATGTCAATAAACATAGGATTGTGACATATTTATGTTAATCGATGACTAATTGCTATCACTGTCCAATCATAGAATTTGACCGCGTATAGTTATGAAGTTTGAGTATGTGCAGGTTTAATGATATGCCCTTACCCCTTTAATTAGCTATAATATCTGATGCATGTGTGTTTATCTGTTTGACTCAATTAAATAAATACACCCATCCCTAAGAACACCGAGCACCTTTATACTAATGGACATATTATAAGATGGTAACGTGCTCTCTGCACATTCAGTAAAATTGCAACAGGTTTTAATGTTATAAAGCTTATATTTTGGACCAGTGCTGTCCAAAGATTAAATAGTGTATGCTTCTGCATTAAGGTAGTCTAATAATGCAAAGTGACTCTGTAATATTATCTACCTACAGATTGAACATTTGTTATTCTCATTCAGATAATGGTGGTTAAATGCCACATGACTGATATTTCCTGTACAACAGAAGCAAAGCAGTTAGCAATAAATGGATAATCTGTTCTTGTCCTGCATGTTGACATTTGACTTGGAATCCTGTTTTATGTTTGCTTCTCTGAAATTATCCAAAAGAAAGTGACTGCCATCTATTGACACATAGTGCTTTATTCATGAAAGAGGGGATTGCATGGAATTGATAAGGCAATTTCAAACTTATGGTCAAAGTAGCCAAGTTGGAAAATGTCTCCAATTCAGCTGCAATTCCTGTAACCATGCACCCTTGTGCAGACTTATCCAGGCTTTTCTGTATCCGTCTTGCTTTGCTTTCTTATTATTTATTCTTATTCCGGTCCTGCCCTGTATATCTGTCCTGCCCTGTATTCCTGTCCTGATGTTCCATTCCAGGTTTTCTGATTAACTCTGCCTTGTCAGTTTATTATTTAAACCACACTCGTTGTTTTTCAGTCCTTTGCAGCAGTCTACAGGTATTTTCTCTGTGTTTAAGTTCAATGCCATTTATGTGTCTTAGATTCTATTTATGCTTTACTGATATTATGTATTAGTTAGGGGCTTGCCTAATGTGGGGTACCTTGACGTGGTTGGCAAGCTAACATCTAAATTGGCCAATTTGTTGAACCAAACCCCCACCTTTACCATCCTGGACCCCGTGCATTACAATTCGTTCTTTCATGAAGAAGCTCTTAGGAAATATACTGTACATTAATAGACTATTTTATTTTTGTATTTAAGTTCAGCACATAGGTTACTTGCCCATGCAACTGAACCACGCTTATCTATGTAATAATGCAGTAGGAACCTTTTGCTTAAGTAGCAAGTGCATCAAACCCTGCCACAGACCAACCATACTTCTCAATTGCACATGACTACAATACAATTTCACATGAGATTAATGAATTGACCTCAACCCTAAGAACAATCTAAAGTGCTTCACATTTATTTTTGTAGAATCTGTTAAACCCTCAGGGTTGCAGTTTAAATTCTTGGCAGGGCAGATCTTCATCCTTCCAAGGAAAATGTGTACCATTAACTTTGGATTTAGTAACATCCTCAGCACATACTTGAATCTGAGTGTAACCTTCCTGGTTAACATCTCTGAGACCAATGCCAGTCCAGGAATGTCATGGCAGATCCGATCGTGATATGCACACTGGCATTCTGTGATTGCGATAAAAGTGACACGGCTAAGTTCCTTGGTGCCCAGGGACTTCAGCCAGGTCTGCTGAGGCCCCTCCCAGGAAACATTCGATCATACCAACTGGATGTTTATAGGCGTTAGTCTCTCCCTGCTCCACAGTAGTAACCGTTTTCCCAATGGTCACCCAAGCACCCCCAGGCTTTTTTAATTTTAAAAGACACCTTCTTTCTTTTCATCCTTACCCCAGGCTTAGGGTTCATCATAACCCTAACCCTGGAGTTAAATAAAAAGGTCACGTCCTGCGGTGGAACGAGTGGTTTTCATGATCAACGATTGCGTAAACGACTCTGACGGTGATGCTCTATTGCCTCGATGTCGAGGCATTAAGCAGCACCGATTTCCAGATCCTGGACAGGGTCACAATTCAAATGTGCATTAAGCAGAGGATCAGGAACAGAAGCAGCAGCTCTCAGAAATCAGGCACCAACTTCACTGCAAAAGCCCTGTTTGCCAGAAACTGCAGTTATTTAACCTGGGTGTGAGCAAAAGGTAACGAGCCCACCTGACACCAAACAGTGGGGAAGAAATACAAGCAAAGTAAGGTAGGGAGGCCTCTAGAGGCGGCAGGAGGAATATAAGCACATAAATAATGACATTAGAATGCATGAGTCAGAAGGTCAGTGTTGAACCCTGACAGGTTAGCATACGGGATAGGGTTACAATTAAAATAAAATTAGAATAAATTAAGGGTAAGGGTTAAATTTAGGGTTTGGGTTGGGGTCAAACGGCCACTGTAAGAAAACCCCCTTCTATCTTTGGTTTAAGTCGTATAACTCACAAGTCGTATAAAAACTGCAGAAAAACATGGAAACAAGCATATTTCTGAACTCATGACAAAATTTAGAAACTATTTAGATGGGATCTTTTATGATTGTATTTGTGTAAATAATTTTTTAGGTCAAATTTATAACAGGTTTTTTTTTTTTAATTTTCATCATATTTTATGATTTTTTTATAGTAAATTATAAGCTATAATGAGCATAATGGTATCTATTTATTTAAGGCCCTTCTTATGACAATAAAAACAACATATAATTTGTATGGGTACAGTATGTGAGGAGAAAATTGCAGCTAAACACAATCACCCCAGAAATGTTAAAACAGCCCTTGTCACCAAGGGAAAGACAAGGTCAAAAGGTCATGTCACTAAGGGGTTACACATTATAACCAAGTACGTTAGTCAGAAAGTGTCTATCTTGGTCTGGCTCTAGTGAGTGTTTATACACACCCCTAGCTTATCTGAAAGATCTAAAGTTTCTGTGATAATATAGAGATCTAGCTCTACTTCTATTCTTCTGTTATTTGTTACTTTCTTTCCCAAATAAAGATCATCCAAGTCAGTGGAAACTTCTAATCAGAAAAAGATGGTTTAATTCAGAATTTAAGCCTAGCTACCGAATGTATGCTTCTTAATCCCGTAATAATGTCATTGTAGATTTCTATAATTATCCGATAAATGCTGTGTGTTTACATAAATCATTCTGGTCCATGTGGATAAAGATGTAGAATTTCTTTGTTCTATAGCAGGGGTGTCCAAGTTTATCCGGCAAAGTGCCACTTCAATATAAATGTATGTGTGCGTGGGCAGCATTCATGTTTTATTCATTCAGAGAATAATATATATAATTATATACATATATACGTGTGTGTATATATATATTATATATTATATATAATTCACACTAATATGCAGTGGTCACATTAACTACACACATGCATACACAATCACACTTACCACACACACACATACACACTTACCACACACATACTCACTTACCACACACATACTCACTTACCACACACCCACATACACATTTATACACAAAAACACTTACCACACACTCACATACATACACTTCTCACACAGATACATACACTTACCCCCCCACACACACCACACATACACTTACCCCCCCACACACACCACACATACACTTACCCCCCACACCACACCCCACATACATTTACCCCCCACACCCATACACATTTATACACACACACTCATGTGCATACACTTACCCCACACACACATACACATTTACATACACTTACCCCACACACACATACACATTTACATACACTTACCTCACACACTCACATACATACACTTATCCCATCCTTGCACATGACCGCTCTGTGTAGGGAACTTTGTTCCCCGACACAGCTTCCCGTGCAGTGAGCAGTTGGAGGTGCGGCTACCTGAGCAGAGTTCAGGCAGGCGGCACCTTGATGCCCGGCGCCGCAAATTGGACGCCTCTGTTCTATAGCCATGGAGAAAGTTTTCTTTATTTATTTTGTCTTAGATTACCATTATTTACAGATTAGAAGTCACTTTATAATGTAGGAACATAAAATGTATTATGTATAGGGATAGACAAAATGCCCATACAAGGACACCAGCGTACATGGAATGGTTTATGAAGGTCTATAGAACATCATTAAACTGTAATTCATAAGCAATGTTTCACTATTTAATGAAGAGTCCTTAATAAGTAAAAGCAGAACTCACTTTACAATTGCTTCTTTTGTTCTGCCCTATTGAACAATAAGGTACACCTGAACTATAAGGGACCTGACCAGTTTATAAATGGCAAACAAAACAAAAAAAAAACACCAACAAAACCAATAAACATTTGACTTCTGTCAGCTGCAATAAAAGGATACACCGTATTTCTAGAATACAAGACAAGGTTTTTTTCAGAAAATGCTCTGAAAAAGTCCCCTCGTGTTTATATTCGAGGTTCGTCTTAAAATCATACCTCAAATCGAGGTCTGACTATAAGACTTGGATCCAGGTCCCCCACAGAGCTGCAGGGGACCTGGATCCTCCTCGCAAGCAGATGATGGATGTCAGCATGCATTGCGCAGACATCTTCCGCTGCTGCCCGGCACGTCCGGCGGGACTTCTATGACAGAAGCTGGTAGGTCATCTGACTTTCTGGTGGTCAGACATAGACGTCCCGGTGGGAGTGTCAGGCAGCAGAGGAGGATGTTTGCATGTATTGTGCAGACATCCACCTGCCGCCCCCACTGGGGACCAGGGAAATCGGGTAGGTCTATGGGGAGGGAGGGGGATAGATGAGGCAGCATAAGCAAGTCTGGGGGAGGGAGGGGGAGACAGAGGCAGCACTGGAAAGTCTGGGAGAGGGAGGGGGCAGAGGCAGCATTGGCAAGTCTGGGAGAGGGAGGGGGCAGAGGCAGCATTGGCAAGTCTGGGGGGAGGGAGGGGGATAAGAGGCAGCATTGGCAAGTCTGAGGGAGGGAGGGAAGAGGCAGCAATGGCAAGTTTGGGGTGGGCAGGGGAGAGGCAGCATTGAGCAAGTCTGAGGGGGAGAGGCAGCATTGGGCAAGTCTGGGGGAGGAAGAGGGAGTATAGGTAAGTCTGGGGGATGGAGGGGGAGAGGCAGCATTGGGCAAGTTTAGGAGAGGCAGCATTGGCTAAGGCTGGGTAGGGAGGGGGAGGCAGCACTGGTTACGTCTGGGGGGGTAGGGGTAGCATTGGCTGGTGGGCGGATGGCTGTGGAGGAGATGCATTGGGTTCGTCTGGGGGCAGATGGGCAAATAAAAGGAAATAAAAACAAGAAATACATTTTTTTTCTATCATAAATTTTATTAAATATGGAAAAACTATTTACATGTGAATATATACAAGTTAAATCTTTTCCTATATGGTATTCTTATATTCAGGCTTTTAATTTTTTTTCCTAAAGAAATATCCAAAGTTTGGGGGGTCGTCTTATATTCGAGCAAATACGGTAGTACATGTTCTTACTTAAACACATATGAACATATTCCTATGTAGCTTTCATTAAACATTTTGTACGCATAATTAAATGAGCACCTTACTTAAAACATTTTATTCAGCTATTAACTATTTTTTTAAAATAAGATTTTCACCTATGATTGTCTGTATTGAAACATGAGTATGTGATATTGATGTTAATATTTCTAGATAATTACCACCGTGCTAGTACTAAGCCAGTTAACAGTTTAAGGGCACAGTGAGGTGAATTATAATTAATTGAAGGATGGAGCTAGCCGTCCGCAACGGTGGAAGCACTGTTTGAGAGCTCCGTGACTACTGCTATTGAACCACCTATTTGTCCAGCATATATGCGATAATAGGTCACCAGAATAAGCAGGTTAACCCACCGAGACCTGAAAAAAAAGCAAAAGAGGCTTCCACAATTCCTCCTGCTGACTTTTTTGGATGCTCAGAGAGCCCGGGGACGGCTTTAGGCCTAACCAATATGGCCACTGGCACGGAGAGGGAATCCCCGACTTCACATCTGCTTGACCCTGCTTCATGGAAGGGCCCCCCAACAGATTGGAAAGAAGAACTCAGCTTATTACCTACGAAGGCGGACATTTCTGAGAATCTTGCTACAGCACTTCAACCTCTCCGTACCCACATTTTGGAAATCTGCAAAGACCTGTGGCAGATGGAAGGAGGACTACTCACTTTGGAAGAAGTGCCTCAGACAAAAGAAACGATCGATATGCTGAACTAGCACAGCCAGGCACAGGAGATTCAGATTTACACACTTCAACAGCGTTTTGAGGAACTTGATAACCGAAGCCACCGGAATAATGATGAACTAAAAACCACGATCAAAAGCCTCTTTGATGCTATACTGCAAAAGAGCACTGATAACACTACTGAAGTGGATAAAGGTTATCATTCACACAGACGGATGGGTTCCCAGGGCTCTCTATCAAGAGACGTATTTTGCACCCTTCACTTCTAGATCATATTCTGCGCTCTTACCGTATGATGGCTCCTATTAAGCTACGAGAAGGAGAAATCTCACTTTACTCGGACCTCTCCCCTACCACCCAGCGGACACGCAGAGCTCTCAAGCCACTTACAACAGCTTTGAGGGATGCGAATATTGCCTATACCTGGAAAATGCCGTTTTCTCTACAGGTATGGAGGAACAATGCAAAGCACATCCTCAGACACCCAAAGGACTTACCCTCATTTCTTAGTAACCTTGGCCTACCAAATATCCAGCTTCCTGACTGGCTGCAGCCAAATACCTTTCCAGGCCCGCTTAGTGAGCCAAATCGAGAGGGGACCTTCTTTGAATAAATGATGCCATGGGTTCATGGACTGAGCACAGACACTGCACTCAACTTGTCTTCAGTTTTATTGTTTTATCGAGTTTCACTGGGTTTTTTACACGCTAACCTAATGTTTTGTACATTTTTATGTATTAGCTTTTCCTGTTCATTATATACAGTACTGTCAAGCTCTAGGAACCCATAGAAATTGTTCTTTATCTTTGTCCTTCCTTGCCCAGTCAGAATACAAGGTCACATTGATACCAGCCCTTTTTTTAAACCACTAGTCTCCTGTTCCTCCCAAGGCCCTCCAGCTGCCCCTGCCGGTGGCATTACTGGAAGTCGGTCATTCTTATTGACCAGATGGACTCCTTTTTATCGGCACTCTCCGTCGAGAGTGGACTATCCCACCAGGGTGTGGATTTCTTTCCCACTACCCCATTTTATTTTTTTATCTTCTTTTTCGCCTTTCCCATTACCCCCTCTGTCTGCCCCTCCCTCTTCCCCTTCTTCTTCATCTATTTCTTTTTTGTGCTCTCTTTTTTTCTTTTTCTTTTGTTTTGTTCTCATTATTGACTCACCACTTGACTAAATGCCTCTGTCTTGTTATCACTATGTTTTTGATATTTTGCTGATTGTTTATGCTATTATTCTTTTCTGAATAACTTTAATGAAAATCCTAATAAACACAGATTTACAAAAAAGAATTATAATTAATTACGTGCTACTACAAACAAGGTAAGTACAAGACAAATGCAACTAAAAGCTAACATTCACGTAATCTGCACAGTATGTGTAAGGAATGCTGTAACATTTACAATATACCTTTAGTCTGTTATTTTAGACAATTCAATATATTCAACAAATATTTTCAATAGCGAAATATAGCTAAATAATGTTAGCTAAATGTTAAATAATTGTTAGTGGTCAATCATTAGCTTTAGTCTGCCACCTATAATGCTGGTCTGATATTAGGGGTGGAGTTATTAGAAATTTGAGTGCTCCATACTCAGCTTCTGTGATATTAAATCTAATTTTAAATCCATTACCACAGAGTGCATTAAAAATAGACAGAACTATCTTCCAAGGTATTTTTCCCTCCAAGTAGTAAAATTTCAATGACAAGCTCTTCTACATGTTGAGTAAAAATGGGTAAATGCTCAAAAGGATAACATCTAGTAGCCAAAGATTATTTGTACCTTTTTATTTCAGTATGGTCAATGGAAAAGGCAGGTAATGATGCTAAATGTCCAAGTAATTTTCGGTAATGATCCCCTTATTAAAAAAATGTTTCATTTTTCCAATATGTCTATTTCAAATTTAAAAAAAGATGGAAAGTAGTCATGTATTGGGAATACTCTGAAAAGTGAAAAATGCAGTGCCTTATTAAAAAATGGTCTTATTATTTCAAAATGTAAAGACTGTTAGTAAGTAAATATAGGTATGTTCTTGTCAGGATTCGGATTAGAAGCTAGGAGGGGATTAAAAGGGGGCACAACTTGTCAAACATTGTTAGGTAGTCTAATGTATATGGACCAATATGCTCAGGCAACATGCATTTACATTTTCTTCACCACCTCCTCAGACCTGTTATTTCCACCAACTAATTCATAATGGACTGCCGTGTCGGGCAGCATGGAGGATGTCTGCACGTATCGTGCAGACATCCCCGGCTGCCCCCACTAGCCACCATGGATCGAGTTACAGGTAAGGGGGAGGGAGGGGCAGAGAGACAGGCGGAGGCAGGGGGGCAGAGAGACAGGGGGAGGGAGGGGGGCAGAGAGACAGGGGGAGGGGGGGACAGAGCGACAAGGGGAGGGAGGGGGGAAGAGACAGAGACAGGAGAGGGAAGGGGGCAGAGAGACAGGGGGAGGGGGGGACAGAGCAACAAGGGGAGGGAGGGGGGAAGAGAGAGCAACAAGGGGAGGAAGGGATGAAGAGACAGAGGGAGGGGGCAGAGAGAAACAAGGGGGGGAGAGACAGAGGCGAGGGGGGAGTCAAAGGGAGGGGGAGAGAGACAAAGCTGGGGGCAAGGGAAAGAGAGAGGCAGCATTGGCACATAAAAGGAAATAAAAACAAGAAATGCATTTTTTGATATAATTTTATTTTATTAAAAAAGCAATTTACATGTGAATATATACAAGTTTAACTTTTTTCCTATAGGGTAGTCTTATATTCAGGCTTTTAGTTTTTTTCCTAAAGGAATATCCATAGTTTGGTGGGTCGTCTTATAATCAGGGTCGTCTTATAATCGAGCAAATACGGTATTACTTTACAGAGAGGGTAGTGGATGCATGGAATAGTCTTCCAGCAGAAGTGGTAGAGGGTAATACAGTGAAGGAGTTTAACCATGCATGCCATAGGTATAAGGTTATCCTAGATATAAGATAAGGCCAGTAACTAATGAAAGTATTACTTTACTGAGAGGGTAGTGGATGCATGGAATAGTCTTCCAGTAGAAGTGGTAGAGGTTAATACAGTGAAGGAGTTTAACCATGTATGGGATAGGTATAAGGCTATCCTAGATATAAGATAAAGCCAGTAACATTAAAGTAATACTTTCATTAAAGAGGGTAGTGGATGCATGGAATAGTCTTCCAGTAGAAGTGGTAGAGGTTAATACAGTGAAGGATGTGGGATAGATATAAGGCTATCCTAGATATAAGATAAGGCCAAGGACTAATGAAAGTATTACTTTACTGAGAGGGTAGTGGGTGTATGGAATAGTCTTCCAGTAGAAGTGGTAGAGTTTAATACAGTGAAGGAGTTTAAGCATGCATGGGATAGGTACAAGGCTATCCTAGATATAAGATAAGGCCAAGGACTAATGAAAGTATTACTTTACTGAGAGGGTAGTGGATGTATGGAATAGTATTCCAGTAGAAGTGGTAGAGGTTAATACAGTGAATGATTTAAGCTTGCATGGGATAAGGCTATCCTAGATATAAGATAAGGCCAGGCAGTATTACTTTACTGATAGGGGAGTGGATACATGGAATGGCCTCCTAGCAGAAGTGGTAGGTTCATACTAATGTATGTTTTATGGTGTACACACAGCTCTCTGGCTGAAGCACATCTGCACCAGGTCTTACTATATTTCATGTAAAAGTGAAATGTACCTGCCTGATGTAGATGTTGTGCTGTGAATGTATCTGTTGTATACCAAGGATGCATGGTAATGTTGGTGTGAACTTGGTTATATAATCTACACTGTAGGTGTTTTTAAAGGAGGTGTGGTCAATTGGAAGATAAGCTGCAAAGTGTCCCTGGAAATTTTTTTCAAATGTTGGCAACTATGTACTTGTCACAGTGTAGATTATATCACCAAGTTCCCACCAGCATTACCATGCATCCTTGGTATACAACAGATACATTCACAGCACAACACCTACATCAGACAGGTGCATTACATGAAATATAGTAAGACCGGGTGCAGATGTGCTTCAGTCAGAGAGCTGTGTGTACACCATAAAACATACATTAGTATGAACCTACCACTTCTCCTGGCGAATCCGGGACAGTTGGCAACTATGAATATTAACCTAGTATGGATCTGACCATTTAGGATCTGCCTCCGTCGCCTCACATTTTTTTAGTGAGTGAGAGAGACAGATGAAAGTAATAAAAGTTAGAGTACAATAAAATAATAAATACACAATACACTAATAATAAAACAATTTAAAAAAATTGTAAAAGCAATTCCCTGCGTTTAACCCTTTCCCTGCCATTGATCTTGCGTAAGCAGTGATCTTGCACATCAGCGCATTTATTTTTGCTGTTTGTGAATTTTTTAGGGGTTAATTTTTTTGTACTGTAATTTATTACAGTACTACAAAGGCTCTTCTAAGAGCTATTAACCCCTTCCTCACCGTCGATCACTGCTTACACAATGATTTTGAAGCCAAAGCAATTTTTATCTGTCTGTATTTTTTATTTTTTCACACCCCCGTGTAAAGTAAAAAATATTTTTGATAGGCTTTTTTTAGGCTGTCTGAGCACATAGCGATCAGTAACAGCGAATTAGTGGCAAAGGCGGTTTGGTGATTGTTCTGATGAGCATCACCATTTGCCTGGTCAGACCAATATTTGTGAATATTGATCCGATCAATTTTGATCTGCCTCCCTCTCCTCACTTACATTTTTGTGAGGGAAAGAGACACATCAGTACATTTTAAAAAATTGTCAGGTTTTATGAAATCCATTACCTGTGTATTAACCCCTTCCCTGCCATTCATCACTGTGTAAGCAGTAATCTTGCACAGCAACAGTATGTTTTGTTGTCTGCACTTTTTTTATGGATTAATTTATTTGTACTGTAATGTATTACAGTACTAGATAGGCTCTTCTAAGAGCTATTAACCCCTTCTTTGCTGTAGATCACTGCTTAGGCACTGATTCTGAGGTCGCTGACTCAAGGTACCTTTTTGACCCTGGTCAGCTTTCTGATACATCTTCTAATGATGTATCGGTGGCTACTGAGCCCTTGCCACAAAGAGTCATGGATGTCAACTTTTGAAAAATATATGGTTTGGTGGGGGTAAATTACATTGGCTGACTTCAAAGATATATCCCATATAGGACATGGACGCAGGTTGACTACATGTCAAAATTCCAAGTTGGAACATTGAGATGCACACCTCACAAATGTTGCGTTTTACCACCCAAGCAACCAAACAAACCTATACATGGATGGTATCGCTGTACTCGGGAGATGTTGCTGAACACATATTTGTCACATCAGCGCCTTCGCACTGCAGGACACGTCCTGCTTACCTTAGCCGCCGCTTGACACGCGCTTCTTCTGCGCGTGTAATACTTACCACAAGGTCCTGTCCCGGATCCGCTGCTATGGTTCCAGAGAATGTGCGCATGCGCTTGCGCAGTGCAGCGCATACTCCTACACAATATACGCTGCCAAAGAATTAGCTATTGCCATGGGAAGTCCCTTCCACACGGCGGCGCCATCTTGGTTTTTATGCTACTTCCTAGTTTGCTTTCCAAGCCTCATTTTCATCCCAGAGGCGGAGACTTACCTTGGAGGGATATTTAAAGGCTCAGTCTGCATTCAGCCTTTGCCTGTGATAGTGCCTCGAGCCTTTACTAGCGTTTTTGTACTTCCTATTCTATATTACTGTTGCCGAACTTTGCTAACCTGACCTTGCCTGTTTGCCGCTTGTCCTGACCTGTTGCCTGTTTTGACTTCGCCTGAACTCTGCCAGCCTCGACTTATCGCCTGCCTGACTACAATTTTGCCTGTGTCCCTGTTACCTTCGCCTCGGTCCTGTTTCAGCTTCCTATCCTATACCTCCGCTTCGGTCCTGTTACAGCTTCCAGTCCAGTACCTTGGTTTCAGCTTCGATACTCTGGTAGTAGTGCAGAGTGCAAAAGACCTGGGGAAACGAAACCTGAGGCTCAACCATAAGGTGGACTTCCTTCAGGCGGAAGAATTCTGTTCTATTACCGGGGTTCGTTGCACTAACCTCTATTTCTCTGCAAAGTGGTTCCAACCTCGCTCCTGAACGTGACAGTTATCACAGGCCATTGCCATGGAACCCGCAGATTTAGCCCGAGTGTCTTCCAGACAAGACCATCAGGACCCGATCTTGGCTTCCCATGCATCACAGCTCCAGAGTCTCGATCAGAAACTAGACACCGTCACTGAATTACTAAGATCTCTGACGACGGCCTCTCCAGCAGCAGCCCGTTCGGTACAAGCTCCAGAACCATCTGACTTAGGTGCCCATGGAGCTGCTAAACCTCCAAAAATGCCGGCCCCAGATAAATATGCAGGAGCTCCCAAGGAATGTAGAGGGTTTCTCAATCAATGCCTCCTACACTTTCGGACTCAACCACAAACCTTTTCCTCAAACTCATCTCGGGTGGTCTTCATTATTAATTTACTTAGGGGCGAAGCTCTGGCCTGGGCCTCTCCATTACTCGAAAGAAACTCCCCACTCCTGGATAATGCTGAATCTTTCATTTCAGCATTTTGTGCTATCTTCGATGCACCCGGTAGACGAGAATCCGCTGAATCTAGTCTCATGGAATTAACCCAGGGTAAGAAGACGGTAGCTCTGTATGCTATAGAATTCAGGACTCTGGCTTATGAGACCGACTGGAACGCAAGTGCACTCAGAGCGGCCTTCAGAAGAGGCCTTAATGACTCCCTTAAAGATGCTCTCACGTACCGTGACTTACCAGATGATCTAGAAAGTTTAATTGCACTCTGCTTAAGACTTGATGCTTGCAATCAAGAAAGGCGTAATGAGAGAGAGAGATCAGGACAGGAACCCCAGGTTTTTCAAACTTCAGCCCCCCTATTTCCCTCAGAATCCCAGTCAAGAAACCTCTAACCCTCCAGCAGAACCTATGAAGATCGGGCCCGTGTTACGCTTGTCTGAGGAGGAAAAACAAAGGAGGAGGTCCAAGGGTCTTTGTTTATATTGTGGTCAAAAAGGACACATGGCCTGGTACTGTCCTCAGAAACTCCTTCTCATCCCAGAATGTTAATACCAATCACGCTCCGGTGGAAAGGTCACCAAGTGACCACACAAGCCTTCATCAATTCTGGAGCTGCTGGAAATTTTATTGACAAGAATTGGGCTATGCAACATGGGATTCTCTTCACTTACAAAAAACAAAGTAGTCCCATTGCTTCCTTAGACGGCTCTCCGCTCGGTACTGGAATCATTTCTGAAGAGTCTATTTTATTAGAAGCTAAGATTGGGATATTCCACCCTGAGGAGATTACTTTTGACGCCCTATGTAGTCCTCTTCTTCCAGTCATATTTGGTATGCCATGGCTACAGAAACACAACCCCATCATCGATTGGTCTCAAGGTGAGATTACTGCCTGGAGTGATCATTGCAAGAATACGTGTTGTCATCAGCCTATCAAGGTCTACTCGGTTCTTGAACTTACTCCTGAAGATCCTCGATCTATAGTTCCTACTCATTATTGGGAATTTCTAGATGTCTTTTCTAAAGAACGTGCTGAAACTCTCCCTCCTCATAGAAGCTATGATTGTACTATCGAACTCTTGCCCGGCACTTCGCCTCCTTCAGGACTTACTTATCCCCTCTCTGAACCAGAAAATCAAGCAATAGCACAATACATTGCCGAAAGTCTTAAAAGGGGCTTTATAAGACCATCCTCCTCTCCTGTGGGGGCAGGGTTTTTCTTCGTAGCTAAAAAGGAAGGCTCACCCAGACCATGTATCGACTATCGAGGATTAAACAAAATCACTGTAAAAAATAAATACCCTCTACCTTTGATAGCTGAATTACATGATCAACTCAGGGAAGCTACGGTTTTTACAAAATTAGACCTGCGTGGGGCATACAATCTCATCCGTATTCGCGAGAATGACGAATGGAAGACGGCATTCAATACCAGATATGGCCACTACGAATACTTAGTGATGCCCTTCGGCCTATGTAACGCCCCCGCAGTGTTTCAGAATTTCATGAATGATATCTTCCGTGATATGTTATTGTCCCATGTCATGATATACTTGGATGATATTCTAATCTACTCCCGAGATATCCAAGAACACAGGATTCAAGTAAGACAAGTACTCCAACGCTTGAGAGAACACACGTTATTCGCCAAAGCTGAGAAATGTGAATTTGAAAATAATAAAATCAAGTTTCTGGGCTACATCATTACAGAAAACGGCCTCGAGATGGACCCTGACAATGTTCTGGCTAATGAAGACTGGCCACCTCCCACCAACATAAATGGCATCCAACGCTTTTTAGGGTTCGCCAACTACTACAGAAAATTTATCAGAGACTTCTCTAAAATAGTATCACCCATAACAGCGCTCACCAGAAAAGGTGCTAATCCTAAGACCTGGTCTCCCCAAGCCACCCAAGCCTTCAAAAAACTCAAAAAAGCTTTTATTACAGCTCCTATACTTCATCGCCCATATCCTAAATTACCTTTTATTTTGGAGGTTGATGCACCAGAATTCGGTGCTGGAGCTATTTTGTCACAGAGAGATCAAACAACCAATAGTATTCATCCTTGCTCTTATTTTTCTAAAATGTTCACATCTGCTAAATGTAATTATGATGTCGGTAATAGGGAACTACTAGCCATTAAAATGGCCCTAGAAGGATGGAGATATTTATTGGAAGGCACAATTATTCCTATTACCATTCTGACCGATCACAAGAATCTCCTTTACATTGAGAAGACTAAAAGAATTAATCCCCGACAGGCCAGATGGGCATTATTTTTTAACCGATTCAATTTCGTACTGACCTACCGTCCCGGGTCCAAAAATAAAAAAGCAGATGCCTTGTCACGAATACATGAACGTGCTACCTACATTCCTAAAGAGGACACGATTCTCCCTTCCACTCAGATCATTGCGGTAGTCTCTCTAGTACTGTTACAACGGATTTCCAGAACTCAATATCCTAGACCGAAGGGCCTGCGATGCCCCCCTGGCCGTTATTTTGTCCAACCTAGATTCAGAACAGCTGTACTATCCTGGGCGCATGACTCTCCCATCGCCAGACATAGGGGAGTCGCCAACACTAAATTTCTTCTCCATAGATATTTTTGGTGGCCCACCCTCTCCCGTGATTACGTTACTGCTTGTGCTAAATGTGCTCGATGTAAGACACTCAGAACCAAGCACTATGGTTTCTTATGTCCATTGCCTGTTCCTAAACAACCCTGGTCCCATATAGCTATGGATTTCATTACCGACCTCTCGCAGTCTCTGGGTAATACTACTATCCTCGTAGTTGTGGATCTCTTTTCTAAATTTCATTGCGTTGAAGAAATTACCCTCCGCATCTACCCTTGCTCAAGTCTTTTTAAAAGAGGTAGTGCGGATCCACGGGGTTCCTCAATCCATTGTCTCTGATGGTACTCAATTTGTCTCTAGATTTTGGAGAACACTTTGTCGGCTGCTTGGTATTTCTCTGAAATTCTCCTCTGCGTACCATCCCCAAACCAATGGACAAACTGAGAGAACGAACCAGGTTTTGAAGCAATATCTCAGGTCTTATGTTGACAACGACCAGTCTGATTGGGTTGATTTTTTATACCTTGCAGAACTCTCTTACAATTGTGCATATCATAGTTCCTTGAAAATGTCACCCTTCCGTGCCATGTACGGAGTTGAGCCCTCCCTTTGGCCTCTGGAACCAAGTCCATCGAACATCCCGGCCGCGGACCACGCTATTGCTGATCTCACTTCTCATTGGACTACCTTATCCAGACAATTGCTTGCTGTGAAGCAAACACAGAAATCCTTTGCCGATAGGAAGAGGTCTCGTATTTCCTTTTTCGAGCCTGGTGATTTGGTTTGGTTGTCCACTAAGAATCTCCATCTTCGACAATCCTCCTATACTCTCGGTCCTAAATATATTGGACCTTATAAGATTTGCTCTTGTGTCAACGATGTCTCGTATTCGCTTGAACTGCCTCCTTCCATGCGCATCCATGATACCTTCCATGTCTCCTTGCTTAAACCTGTGGTTTCTAATCAATTCTCCCCTCCTGTTCGTCCTCCTGATCCTGTTCTGGTGCAAGGTCAAGTAGAATATTTGGTGTCCTCTATCCTCGATTCTAGACATTACAGGGGTCGTTTGCAGTATCTTGTTCACTGGCAGGGTTATGGCCCTGAAGAGAGATCATGGGTTGATTCTACTGATGTCCATGCTCCTTCTAGGGTGCGCTCTTTTCATGCTCGTTTTCCTGATAAACCGGGTTCCGGGCGCCCGTACTGCGCCCGTCGGGAGGGGGGTAGTGTCACATCAGCGCTGTTGCGCTGCAGGACACGTCCTGCTTACCTTAGCCGCCGCTTGACACGCGCTTCTTCTGCGCGTGTAATACTTACCACAAGGTCCTGTCCCGGATCTGCTGATATGGTTCCAGAGAATGTGCGCATGCGCTTGTGCAGTGCAGCGCATACTCCTCCACACTGTACGCTGCCAAAGAATTAGCTATTGCCATGCTATTATCTATTGTCCCTTCCACACAGCGGCGCCATCTTGGTTTTTATGCTACTTCCTAGTTTGCTTTCCAAGCCTCATTTTCATCCCAGAGGCGGAGACTTACCTTGGAGGGATATTTAAAGGCTCAGTCTGCATTCAGCCTTTGCCTGTGATAGTGCCTCGAGCCTTTACTAGCGTTTTTGTACTTCCTATTCTATATTACAGTTGCCGAACTTTGCTAACCTGACCTTGCCTGTTTGCCGCCTGTCCTGACCTGTTGCCTGTTTTGACTTCGCCTGAACTCTGCCAGCATCGACTTATCGCCTGCGTGACTACTCTTTTGCCTGTGTCCCTGTTACCTTCGCCTCGGTCCTGTTGAAGCTTCCAGTCCGGTTACCTCCGCCTCGGTCCTGTTTCAGCTTCCTATCCTATACCTCCGCTTCGGTCCTGTTACAGCTTCCAGTCCAGTACCTTGGTTTCAGCTTCGATACTCTGGTAGTAGTGCAGTGTGCAAAAGACCTGGGGGAACGAAACCTGAGGCTCAACCATAATGTGGACTTCCTTCAGGCGGAAGAATTCTGTTCTATTACCGGGGTTCGTTGCACTAACCTCTATTTCTCTGCAAAGCGGTTCCAACCTCGCTCCTGAACGTGACAATATTGTGGTGTTGTTTGGCAGTGACATATATCAGAACCTACGATATAAAATTTACTACCACAAACTTTGACAAAGGCTGGTGGTAGAATTAGTACCGTTTTTTTCCGGCGTATAAGACGACTGGGCATATAAGACAACCCCCCAACTAAGTCGTCTTATAAGCCGGAAAAATCGCATCTATATTTTAACTTTTTAGGTTAAAATATAGAGTTTGCCACCCTCCTCCCCCCTTCCCCAATCCCCAGTCCTTACCTATCTTATGCTCTGTCTCCCGCTGTTAAGCCGGTCCGTGGCTGTGAAGGAAGCATTGTGAGCTCCCCTCAGGCCGCTCGGGCAATAAAGTTTGTTTAAAAAAAAAGTTTAAACAAACTTTATTGAAGCCGTGCGGCCTGAGGGGAGATCACAACGCTTCCCTCACAGCCACGGACCGGCTTAACAGCGCGAGCGGAAAATAGGTAAGTAAATCCCAGGACCCGGCGTATAAGACGACCCACCAACTTTTGAGAAGATTTTCAGGGGTTAAAAAGTCGTCTTATACGCCGGAAAATTCTGTACATATACAGTATTAAAATACCACCATTTGAAATATCTTAGGATATCTTTTTTCCAAAAATATATGGTTTAATGGGGTAAAATACATTGGACGGCTTCAAAAATGTTCCAAATGGAACATGGGGGCGCAGGCTGACTACATGTCAAAATTCCGAGTTGGAAATGCGCACATCCCAAATGTTGCCTTTTAGCCCCAAAACAAACCAACAATCCTATGCATGCATGGTATCCCTGTACTCAGGAGATGTTGCTGAATCCATATTGAGGTGTTTTTTGGCACTGACACATAACAGGATCTGTAAATTCATGCCCGAAGTACAATGTATGTGGAAACAAAACATTAAAAAATTACTAACCTAAAATTTGACAAAGACTGATGGTAGAATTAGTGCATGGAAGTGTTAAAATACTACCATGTGAAATACCCTATGGTGTCTAGTTTTCAAAAATGTATGGTTTTGTGGGGTAAAATACACATTCTGGCTTCAAAAATGTCCCAAATGGAATATGGTGCAGGTTTTCTGCATGTCAAAATTCCAAGTTGGAAAACCAAAAAGTGCACCTCTCAAACGTGGCCTTTTTACCCCCAAATAATCTAACCAACCTATACATGGGTGGTATCCCTGTACTCAGGAGATGTTGCTGAACACATATTGAGGTGTTATTTGGAAATAACCCTTCACATTTTCAGTGAATGTTTACCTAAATTGCAATCTATGTGAAAAATTAAAAAAAAAATATTTTGCTGCAAACTTTGGCAAAGGTTGGTGGTAAAAAGGCTACATGAAATGTGTCAAAATACCCCAAGTTAAATGCCCTGAGTTGTCTAGTTTTCAAAAATATGTACATATGTGGCGGGTCATTCATGAATTTAGTACAGATATCAGTGTTACAATATCACTATCGCTAATTTTGAAAAAAAAAAAGGATTTTGAAATAGCTTTGCACTACTTATGGTTCTGGCCCTGTAACATGAAAAAAAAAAGCACAAAAACATAAAACATGGGCTATTTATGAACTCGGGACAAACATTAGAAACTATTTAGCAGTGTTTTTTTGTTGTCTCTTGTAGATGAGTATACCATTTTTCAAGTAAAAGTCCTAAAGTCCATTTTTTCTCCATTTTTTATTATTTTTTGTATCAAATTATATGTTATTATCAAAATAACAGTATCAAAAGAAAGCCCTTCTTATGACGATAAAAACGTTATATATAGTTTGTGTGGGTACACTAAATGAGAAAGAAATAAATTACAGACAAACACCTCAAACACAAACAGAAATGTTAAAACAGCCCATGTCACCAAGCGTCGGACAAGCCAAAAACGTAATGTCACTAAGGGGTTAAAGGTCTTAGGGGTGTGCGACCTGTGCGAGCGCACAGAGCGCAACATCCCAACGGCTCCCGCCCGGCCGCTCCAAAAAAAAAAAAAAACCCGGTAGAGGCACTGGATTGGGGAGATGAAAAGATCCCCCCTCACCAGCCCTCTGCTCGGCAAGCTCTGCTGGATCCGGGGAGGGGGCGGAGCTAACCGGCTCAGCGGTGTAGCTCAGCCCCCACCCTGTCTGCTTCACGGGGAGCTGCTGGCAGCAAGAGAAAGTGCTGTTCGGCTCCCCATGCTTGCATTAAGCATTGGGAGCCGAGCAGCACCTTCTCTTGCTGCCCATGGCTCCCCGTAAAGCAGACAGGGTGGGGGCTAAGCTACCCCGCTGAGCCTGTTAGCTCCGCCCCCTCCCCCGATCCAGCAGAGCTTGCCGAGCAGAGGGCTGGTGAGATATCAGAGAGAGAGAGAGAGAGAGAGAGAGACAGAACAGTGGCAGGGGGGAGAGACAGAACAGGGCTAGAGAGAGAGAACAGGGGGAGGGGGGAGAGAGAGAGAACAGGGGGAGGGGGGAGAGAGACAGAACAGGGGAGGGGTGAGAGAGAGAGACAGACAGAACAGGGGCAGGGGGGGAGAGACAGAACTGGGGGAGAGAGATACCAGGGGGAGGGGGGACAGAACAGGGGAAGGGGGAGAGAGACAGAAAAGGGGACGGGGGGAGAGAGACAGAACAGGGGAGGGGTGAGAGAGAGAGACAGACAGAACAGGGGCAGGGGGGGAGAGACAGAACTGGGGGAGAGAGATACCAGGGGGAGGGGGGACAGAACAGGGGAAGGGGGAGAGACAGAACAGGGGACGGGGGGAGAGAGACAGAACAGGGGACGGGGGAGAGAGACAGAACAGAGGGAGAGAGAGATAGACAGACATGGCAAGGAAGAGGAAAGGGACAAACATGGGAAGGGAGAGAGACACATACATAGGGGGGTGAAAGAAACTGGGGCGCCACGGGGGAAGCCTGCACAGGGCGCCGGAACACTTAAGGCCGGCCCTGGTGCCAGCTCATCCTTACCCCGTTGTGGTTCTTGTGACTGCAGTCTTCTTTGTGTGCTAACCATTCTCGTGTACCAGCCCCGGTTTGTCTGCTAACCATCTTTTGTGTATTCTCCTTTGGCACCTCACATTCCCCTCAAGGCTGTTTGTCATTCAGTTAAGTACTGTACCTGTTTACCAGGTTTCAAGTATATTCCATTGTGCATTTCCTGCAGTGCAATCTTTGCTACAGTTTATTTTGCTGCAATCTCTTATGAAGTGTAAGCTCTGTGACATACTGGATTTCAGTGTTCATCTGCCATCAACTTTTATGAAGTGCAAGCTCTGCTACAGTTGGTGTTCTAGTTCATATCTGCTGCAACCTTCTGAGATTTATAAGCTTCTTTACAGTCTGTGTTTTAGTTAAAATCTGCTGCCATCTTTTGAATAGTGTAAGTCCCGCTGCTTACTGCAATACAGTTTTAGCTTAGAATCTCCTTCGTTTGGAGTGTAAGCTCTGTTACAGGTGTATACCAACTTGCTACTATTTTGTGTGAACAATGAACTCTGCAAAAGCTCCTGCTATCTAATTCTGTTTGCTGAAAAGTTTATACATGTTTATACGTGGTGCCATTTATGCAAAGATACTATCATCCTGTGTGCTGATGGTTACAGACTGTAACCTAAGTTAATTTAAAGAGACTCTTTATGAAAGGTTTTGCTATTTAGGTTTTCCTATATTGCTATATAGTTCTACAACTGTCTAACACCACAAGGATTCCAAGTCCCAGGCCAGCTGAAGCCCTGGGCTGAACCACAGGGGCAAAGCTCATGCCTAGAGCACTTAGATTGAACCAAGGATTTATCCCAGCACTTACCACAGCACCCAGATTGCACTTACAGGACGTGCTTCAGCCCACAGGACATACACCACTCAGCACACAGCACACAGCACTTGCACCAGCTACCAGATGACATCCAAGAATTACCTGAGCACCCAGTCTGCAATTAGGAATTACCCCACAAATTCAGATGCACCTAGGACTTATAGATAGAAACCTTGATTTACCCCAGCAGGCAGATTGAACCCTTGTTCTTACCCTAGCACCAGAAGACACCTTGGACTTACACCAGCACCCAGGACTTACCCCAGCACTCAAATGGCACCCAATATTTGCCCCAGCATGCTGATTGCACTCAAAAGACTTACCACAGCATGCAGGGCGCGAGACATGATGCAACCTTCAGCACCTGGCTGTTATTTTGCTCTCCCTGCACGTCTCTGAAGTCTGAGCACTGACAGGTCATGTGACTGTGACGTTCTGACTTCAGGTGATGTGCGGGGAGAGAGAGACAGCCTGTGAGGGTGTCTATGCACCTGGGCAGCACACAGATATTGGCTGGCTGCCCTCCTCTCCCTTTCCCCTGTCTCAATTAAGGGGAGCTGCATATTATATAGGGGTGCTATGGCCCCCTCTGACTTCACCTGACAATTTCCCAGTGTGCTCAATGGCTAGTCTGGGCCTGGTGAAGGTTGATTCAAAAAAGACCTACAGTGGTGGAAGCAGTTAGTAAGCCAGTGTGACAGACAGCTGGGGAATAGGCACTTAAAGAAAATAAGTGTTAAAAGGTCCAGAAAGAGAGAGATTGTATTTAAAAAAACAATAAGCAAAATAAATATCAGAGTTGGGTAAGGCTATTAGGCATGACAAGTAGACTGAACTAGTTTAGGAGAAAAAGAAGAGAAACCAGGGTTTGGAGTGAGACTGTTTTAAAAGACATGATTAATTGGAATTAAATCAAACCTCTACTTGCCCTTATTCATTCATAACTGTCTCTATTAAAGCAATATAATATTGCCTAATAATAAATTATGTTCTGATCTATATTTGAGATACAAACAGAATAATATATAACTTGCACACAATACTTAATTTAACACAATCTATTGCTTTTAGTATAAATTTACACTTATTTATTTTCATCCCAAGTGTAAGGAAAAAGCGTTCTGGCATCATCTAGTGGTGAAAAAAATGTGTTCTAAAACTGCATTCAAAACTTTAAAAAAATGATTATTTCATATAAATACTGTTATGCTAGCATCATATCATTGCTTAACTTTAAGACTTCCTAAATAAAATGTAGCATGCAATCTGTTTTGAAGCATATAATGTGGAATAACAAAAAAAAAAAAATCATCTGTGATAAAGTAACAATGTTATAAAGTACAGTACACACTAGTTAAAGTCAGAGGTGAAACTGACAACAATTTGTACACAGGATCTTCTTCTTTTTTGCTGGACATATATAACTTTTACATGCTCCCCTGCAGAAGGCAAGTGTGCTCAGGAAGAACCGTTTAATTAATCGAGGAGGAAATCCCGTAGGAACTACATTGATTGATTTATTTGTTTTCTTCTGAACACATGTGAGCTATACATTTATGGTGTGTGCTATATTCTGCCTTTTGTCTTAAACATTGAGAAGTTTTTTGTTTTTTTTACTGTTAGGGCAGTTCAATTGTGTAATAGACTGCCATCTGAGGTCGTTTTTAATCATTCAATCAATGTTTTCAAAATGCGTTTGTTTTTCTGGATATGAAATGCATACAGGGTTATCACGAGTAAAAGTAGATAAGGTAATGTTGATGCAAGGTGTGTCCGACAGCATGGGGCCTACAGAAAGTGATGACAAACCACAGAGGGAGGAGCTTTGTGAAAAAGTTACAACAAAGTGAATATAGATGGAGAGACACATGGAGGAGTCTGCCTCCATTAGGTCTTAACCCCTTCATGACCAGACTGTTTTTGGAATGTTGTGCGTTAATTACCGTGGCTGTTTTTACACTTCTGAGGTGTTTGTTTTTAGCTGTAATTTTCTTCTTTGTCATTTGCTGTACCCACACAAATTATATATAGTTTTTTCAGGACAAGAAGGGCTTTCATTTGATGTCATTATTTTGTTCACATAATTTATTGTATTACAAAAAAAATAGTAAAATATGGTGAAAAATGTAAAAAAGCAACACTTTTCCTGACTTTTATTTATAAAATATTTTACTAAGCTTCAAAAGCTAATGAAGAAATCGACTAAATAGATTTCAATATTGTTCCTGATTTTAAAAATACCCAATGTATATTTTTTTCTTTTTTTTGCATGTAAGAGGGTAATAAATACAACTAGCACATTGCTGTTTCAAAACCATTTTTTTTCAAAAATAAGCGTTAGTGACATTGTAACACCGATATCCAGTAAGAATCTCTGAATAGCCCCCCATAAGCACACATTTTTATATAGAACACATCCCAGTGTATTCATAATTTTGTGGAAGAAATTCTTATGAATGGGGACTCTAGTTCGGTTTATAGAAAGCCAATAGTATTACATGTATTCCATAAGCCGAAAGTCTATAAACCGAAGGTCGTTCGGTTTATAGACTTTCGGTTTATAGAATACATGTACCGTATTTGCTTGATTATAAGACGACCCCCCAAACTTTGAATATTACTTTAGGAAAAAAACTAAAAGCCTGAATAAAAGACTACCCTATAGGAAAAAAGTTCAACCTGTATATATTCACATGTAAATTGCTTTTTTAATAAGAAATGTATATCAAAAAATGCATTTCTTGTTTTTATTTCCTTTTATGTGCCAATGCTGCCTCTCTCTTTCCCTTGCCCCCAGCTTTGTCTCCCCCCCCTTAGTGTTGTCTCTCTCCCCCTCCCTTTGACTCCCCCCTCGCCTCTTTCTCTTCCCCCCTTGTTTCTCTCTGCCCCCTCCCCTTGTTTCTGCCCCCCCTCCCCTTGTTACTCTGTGCCCCCCTCCATCCCCTTGTCTCTCCCCCCCCCTTGTCTCTTCCCCCCTCCCCTGGTTTATCTCTGCCCCCCTCCCTCCCCTTGTTGCTCTGTCCCCCCCTCCCCTGACTCTCTGTCCCCCTCCCTCCCCCTGTCTCTCTGCCCCCTCCCACCCCCTCACCTGTAATTCGCTCCCTGGTGGCTAGTGGGGGCAGCCGGGGGACAGCCGGTCCGTCATAATAGACGGCAGTGTCGGGCAGCATGGAGGATGTCTGCACTATCTTGCAGACATCCCCCAGCTGCCCGATTCACCCTGGTGGCTAGCGGGGCAGCGGAGGATTTCTGCGCGATGAGCGCAGACCTCCCCTGCTGCCGTCCGGCTCGACCGCCGGGACTTTGATGACGAAGCTGGAAGTACCCGGCTTCATCATAGAAGTCCCGGCGGTCGTGCCGGGCGGCAGCAGGGGGAGACTGATCTCATCGCGCAGACATCCCCTGCTGTTAGAGAGGGGGATCCAGGTCCCCTACAGCTCTGCTGGGGAACCTGGATCCCTGTCTTATAATCTGACCTCAATTTGAGGTCAGATTATAAAACGACCTTGATTATAAGAACATTTTTTCTGAAAAAAACCTTGTCTTATAATCGAGCAATTACAGTAATTCTATGCTATTCTATAAACCGAAAGTCTATAAACCGAACGACCTTCGGTTTATAGACTTTCGGCTTATGGAATACATGTAATACTATTGGCTTTCTATAAACCGAACTAGAATACATGTAATGCTATTGCTGTTCTGTTCTATAAACCGAAAGTCTATAAACCGAACGTCGTTCAGTTTAAAGACTTTCGGCTTATGGAATACATGTAATACTATTGGCTTTCTATAAACCGAACTAGAGTCCCCATTCATAAGAAATTCTTATGAATGGGGAGTCTAGTTCGGTTTATAGAAAGCCAATAGCATTACATGTATTCCATAAGCCGAAAGTCTATAAACCGAATGACGTTTATAGACTTTCGGTTTATGGAATGTGTAGGTCAATTGATTCGTACAAACGAATAAAACGAAAAGAAAACGAAAATTTTAGTTTTGCACATGTCTAGATGATACATCCAGCTGCTGTGGGTCCCTATTTACTGCTTGGGGGCCAATGCAAAAAACGTTGGCCCCACTAATAGTTTTTTTAAGAAAAAATGATCCAGAGATCTAAAACAAACCTGGAGGGGAGGGCTGAAGGTGCTTGGGGGGGGGGGGGGGGGCAGAGGGGGACTTCTAGCACTTTATTTAGTCTCTCCCTGCCCCACGATCGCTGTGGAGCAGGGAAAGGCTATAGTTGTCATAGCAGGCACATGCTTTGACAGCGATATTAACATCCAGGCGCTGTGATTGGCAGTCACAGTGCCCAGATGATTCTGGGGGACCTCAGTGGACATGGCTGAAGTGTCTCGGTACTGAGACACTCCACCATGACATTTTTATTCCGATCGCAGTATTCCAGTGTGCATACCCCGATCGGATGTGTATGACTATCCTGGACTGTCACAAAGGGACTGGAAGGGTAATAAAGAATACACTTTGGCACGCTTCTTCAAAGAAAGAATGTCTTTCCTTTCATCTTGACCATTCTCCTAGGATTCATGTGTCAGTGTTTACAATTTTGTTAGCAGATTAAGAGTATCAGAACAGAAAAAAACGTAGTGGCATAAAAATGTCAGAACTACAGGAAATAGACTCTTTTGCCTTGAACGATAATCTGAAGGGTAATACTCAAATAATACTGTGCTTTTTTGAGGGTAGCAGCTCATCAAGCCCCAGGGATATGTAGTTCCCAAAAATCTGTAGTGCCAAGGTTAGCCTTTAATGTTAAAGTAGAGAGTAGATAGTGTTTATTAGATACCTTAAGCTTACCAAGGCTGTTCCCAAAAGTCTTATTGACAATGGGAAAACATACCTTATGATACCCCTCTCTAAGTAAAATAAGTACATGTTAGGCAAATTAACCAGACTGACCTTTGAATTTGTAAATAAGAAATATCTAACATGGTTAATAAGTTTATTCATTACATTTAATGGAAAGCAAGCACCAAATCAGTTATTATGAACTACATAAGGACAAAGTTTAAAGGGAAATTATTCCACTTGAAGAAACGGGGAAAATGTAGGTTGCCACCTTTTCTGCAAAAAAAATACCGCCCATTCTATGGCCTCCATAGACAAACAATGACAGCAAGAAATTATTTTACTGACCTGCTGGTAAAATACTGGCTGGATGGCCACCCTAGCATTAAGTATATAGTAAAAATATAGCCTTTGACAATTTCATCATTACAATTAAAAATCAATTAGCTTATAAAAAAATCCAACTCATAATTTTATTCTATGAAAACAAAGCAAAAAAATACACATATTTTATTCCTGTTGTTGTTTATCTTACAATAAACAATGTCTAGCATGTGTAAAAATAATCAAAAGTGGTCAGAAACAACCTCAGATCTTTACTGATTAGTTGGCAAATTGTTAAATCACATAAGTATGTTTTTTTAACATATATTAATGATAATTTTTGCGTTCTATACAGTAAAAATGTATTCTATAAAGTAAAAGTTTCAATTTATTTACATGTTTTCATACAATATATACAGCCTTAAAAAAAAAAACAATAACCCATTTTTCTACATTTTGTTTTTCCTACATGGTTTCATACTTGAGACACGTTTATAGTCTGGATACTTCGTTTCTTTTTGGCATATCATACTGGTCGTTATATACAAACAATTCTGAGGTTAAATTTTAAACACAATCACAGTAACCCTGGTGTCTGCTTCACAGTTATCATTTCACATCTGGATTGTTCTTTATATGTAATCACCTACGAGTAGGGTCTTATAAAGAATGGAGTGTTTTGTTTCTTAGTGTTACATTATGTTTATGCCCACCACAGCGGTTTACTAGTACACATTGGTGGAAACAGTGCTCTAGCGATCACTCCCTTGATTTAGAAAACAGTGGATATAGGATGGTATTAGGTGGTGCTTGTGCCAAAATAAGGGTGGGAAGGCTTCAAAACTTAGGTGGTGACCCATCTATAAGTGGTAATTCCATCACTAAAGATAAATGGAATTGGGTCAGAATGGTATTACGTAGCCATTTTGAGAATGTGATTGTTTTAACCCAGAGCCTCAGGATATTATGGGATATTTCATAAACTCCTTATGGTATAGTCTGCTAAATCGCATCTCTATAGATCTTCCTTAATACATTGTGTTGTACATTAACTTCGTATCTTCTATGTAAATCTAGTATTTTAATGAGGGTTATTTCTGCCTATATAACCTTAGCAATAGTGCAAATAATGTATCCAAATAGGGTAAATTAACCACTAAAAGTGGACCTGTTACCTTATGAGGCTTTTCATATCAAAATAAGGAGAATTAATTTCAAGTAAGGCTTCTAAACATCCTGCTGGGTTTTATTTTCCTTAGTGGTTATTTTAGTTAAACTGTATTAACATGAACTAAAATCTTACACAATTCATTTTTAATATTTCCCTTTCACACAAACTTCAAAAATAAAAAACCACTGTAAAATAAGAACATTATATAAAAAGTTCAACTTTTTTCTTTTACATAGAAATACAAGTAACTTTGATGTTCACAGAGATGTATGATACATTATACATATTTCTATTTCAGAAAGAAATAGGATGTTTTCATTTAACCAATTATGTGCCAAAGGGTTAAAATTCTAGCAGTTTCTAAAAATGGAAAGTGTTCAAATGTATTAAAGTATCCTTGGGTAGACTGGAAACTTCAGAAGCATATTAATTTAGGTGCTGAGATATATGGTGCTCTGTCCCTGATAAGGTGAAAAGAATAGAAACATAGAAATATACAATGTTTTGGCAGATAAGAACCATCCAGCGCATCTAGTCTACCAAATTTGAATCAATATTTTACAGATGTGGGCCATTCTAGCCGCCTTGGATTATAGCTCTAGAGCTTACCTCCCTGCCACAATGGTAAACATACCAGTAAATATAAATTCCAGGGTAAGAGAAGAATGAAATAATGAATTTTTGTAGGCAGACATGCCACTAACTATTCAGGGGTAGGAAACCATATCATGACTTTGAAGTCATGGAAGCAGGGGTAGGCAAAGTGTCCATGGCAAGGTCTGTGAAGTTCGATTGAACATTATTAAATTAAATCCAATGTTTGTCAACTATGAACAATGTTGGTGGCTACCCACTTGGAGAACATGATAGCACAATAAAGTGCCCAGTGCATGGTTCACAGACCAGGAGGCTGGCCTATGTCCATGAGTGCAGCAGTCTCAAGTGGGATTCTAACCCAAATAAACAGACTAGAGACAAACAAGGTTATTTGCCAAAGAGGCAAGGGCTTGGTAAAGTATCTGTATTAAAAGTAGAAAATAAGAATGCTCCATATGCATCCAGCAGTGCTCAGATATTCATAAGGTGGGCGTGTATGTTGAAGACTTAAATAATTTTCTTGTGTCCAGTGTTCTTATTCCAGAATTATTACAGCACCGCCTCCTCTCTCACCATCTAACCTTTTCAAATCTGTTGACTAGAAGAGATGTGGAGTCTTGTTTGCAATCCTGGGAGGTATGGTAACGGGGAACACTTGGATATATTTTCCTCTGTTCATTTGCCTGAGCCCTCAAACCTGAACGAGAGGGGAGCCAGAGCTGACCAGACATGCTGTAGAATAAAGTTACCTGTTTCAAACAATTATAACATCCATGTTGCCTATTGCTCGATGATAATTTTGCATATGCTGCTGTAAAAATTGTTTGTAGATGCTGGCTGGAAGTGTGTGACATTTAAATGTAAATGAGCACATTTAGTACTTAATACTTTCTATTCCTTTTCTTCTCCATGATTCATGTTGTGGTCTAAAAATTTAACAAACTACAATTAAAAGTCTGAGATGCCACCACTGAGCAGCAACCAGTCAATGACTCTAAACTGTAGTTTCCTCCAATAGAAATATTTCCTTGACCACCAAAAACTGACCTATCAAAGGAAAACAAAAAAGAGGATCATTCTCTTTGAAAACAGATGCATTTACACATAAAATTACACACTGCAAAACTACATAGAGAAAAAACAATAATAACAGTAACAATATTTAATATAAATCTAATCATATACAATACAATATAAATATAATATAAAACTAATAAGAAACATGCATAAGGCTTTGACTGCATTTCTGAAATGTCTGTAGGCCCAATCTAACCCACAGGACTCATTCATACCATTTGGGAATCCCACCCTTGTTCATCATGCACTTTTCCATGTTTTAATAATAAAGGTTATTAATTACCTAGACTACACCACATCTTATTGAAACAACCATTGCCAGTGCTGTTTTATGCTATATGTAGTATAATTACAAGTGTCTACCCAGTGTGATCAATTACATACCGGTATATAAAGGAAGGAAGGGGGGGGGAGACAATTAAAAACCAGTAAAAATGAGAATAATCTTCATCATCATGGACTAACAAAAAGAAAAATATACACAGGGAGTATCCTTGTGCAATGTATATAAGTATTCAGAGATGCAGAAAATCTATGGATATGTGGACTGTTAGGAGATGAAGCTATGGAGATATAAATATTTTCTAGAGCATGGGTTTACAAGTTGCTAATTGGTCATCAAACTGTGGATAAAGTATTTGCAGCCACCCTGCCACTATAACACAACAGCTGGATATAGTGTTATATATGGGCATGACTATTAATGAAAAGGTCTGTGCTGCATCATCTGCCATTTCTGCCACACCTGATACACATATAGCTACCCTATTAAATGAGGTATAATAATAGTTTCAGGGAACAATGCCTACATAAAAGGGGAAAAACTGATGTGCATTATTATTAAATCAGTTGCCTTCTGAGGCTATAGTGCATAGCACTAACATGGTTCTAGACCACTCATCTTCTAGTACCCCGAATATATGTTTTTGGAACAGGCTATGATGATGTACCCTATAGACATGTGCAAAACTAAAATTTTCGTTTCGTTTTCGTCCATTCGGATGAAAATTTATTTATTTTGTCTAAAACGAATTTCGTTCATTACTGCATTCGTTTCAGACAAAATTCGTTCATTATTTTTGTTTCGTTTCATTCGTTCATTTTATAGAATACGTGTAATACTATTGGCTTTCTATAAACCGAACGAGAGCACCATTCATAAGAAATTCTTATGAATGGGGCTCTCGTTCGGTTCATAGAAAGGCAATAGTATTACAAGTTTTCTATAAGCCGAAAGTCTATAAACCGAAGGTCGTTCGGTATATAGATTTCGGTTTATAGAATACATAGAATTACATAAATTTATGAATGGAGACTCTGTCTCCGTGTAGTGAAAGCCAATTGTACTACGATTACATGCATTACAAATGCCGACAGCCTATAAACCGAACGATCGGTTTATAGGCTGTCGGCTTATGTAATACATGTAATCCTATTGCTATTCTATAAACCGAATGTTCGGTTTATAGAATGCCAATAGACTTACATGCATTCCATAAACCGAAAGTCATTCATTATGTCGGTTTATGGAATGTAAGTGTACTATGCTATTGTATTCTATAAACCGACTCTATTTCGGCTTATAGAATGCAATAGTACTACGAATGGACGAATGAACGAATGATTTTCGTTTATTAACCATTCGTTCATTCGGCTTTCGTTAGCTTAGCATTTTCGTTATTCGTTTTTCAGACGAATGGACGAAAATGCTAATGCACATGTCTAGTACCCTATCTCTGTAATAAGGTGATTGATTTTCTACAACCATTGGAACAATTAAAAATAGAATGTTAAGAAACAATACGCTGAGTAACCTGGGACAAATGCCTGTTTGCCATTATGAATATCCACTGTGTTTATGACATCTATTTTATGTTTCACTCCATAGTCCCCCCTCTCATTACTTATATATAAATATATACTATATATATATATATATATATATATATATATATATATATATATATTATAGATACAAACATATAGCAGAGATCACATTGGAGAAACCCCGTTTTTCCTATATTGTCAAAACCTAACTTTATAAGCACATAAATAATTTTACTTTCATTCAATATTGCGCTTCTGTTGTGATCTTGTAGCCTTTTAAATCTTTGAGTTTTTTTCATTTGTTTGATACTTTTATACATTATGGAACACTAAGGGGTAATGTATAAAAGCTCCTACAAATGAAAGTGTTGAGAAGCTTAAAAAAATTCATAAGTCAGTCACTTTAATGTGTGGGATATGGTGCCAAATAAAGAGGAAATGAACCTGAAATATTTTTGGCTATACCACAATTTTACCTATTTTTAATAGAATTCCTTTTACACCTTAGTAAATAAGGCTTATTTAGAAAACAAACTCCTGCTTCTATCACACAGATGTTGGTCAACTTGACATTTAGAAGAATAAAAGAATGCTGAGAATTCCCAGGCATTAGTACTATCAATTAGTAATACATCAATGATGTTGTACACTTACTTTTTGTAGAGGTCTGAGCAGCAGTCAACTAACTCTGGTGTGTTATCTGGTAAAATGGTTGAATTATAAAAGATACTATGTAACAGTTCCTGGCAGCTGTTGTTTAGAACAGGAGGCGTTAATATGCCTGTAAGTTGAAAGGTGATGTTAGTTACAGTACATTGACATTCAGTTATTTAATAGTTAAATAACTCCCAGCAGTCAGACAGATTGCCAGTAACTGTTAGTGGCAAATGTAAACAATCTGCTTCCATTTAAAACAAACACTAATAAAGGTCAAAGAGGTTATTGGTTCATATTCAACAATGATTCATTCTTTACTTTAGAAATACAATACGTTTATTCACTTATTGACTTGAACACACAAGTTAAGTGAGCACACATACCTCCACCCTCACAATGTCAGTTTATGCTTTTACTATACTCAGTACTTTGGGCATTATTTATAAAACTCAGTTCTGGGGCAAAGTGAAGCAATTGCCATGGAATCCAATGGAATGTTTTCATTGATTAGACACACATTAGATTTTTTTTCGAAGTTTGCTCCAGAATTTAATTCTAATATTTCCACTTCATCCTTTTCTTACCCTTCTGCTACAAATAAGGGACACATCTAGTCTGGGTGTCAATGGGTGCCTTTGAATGCTAAATTATAAATATTGTACCTGCAATGCATGCGGTCATGAAACAGGCCACTGTGCCAGCAATCATCGCTCTGATGGCACCAGCTGCAATGTCACCTTTTCTACTGGGTGCCATGGAAGCTAAGATAAAAAAGAACAATATTATTTTCTAAGATATTTAATTGTACATTAAACAAATGTTAATCTGTTAGAATCAGCTCATTACGTAACTGTATTAGTAATGTATCACTGTACTAGATTTAAAATAGAAACATATTTGTTTTATGATATGATCCAGACATAGTTGATTATCATTTAAGTTAAAAGATTGGGACAATATGTAAAGACACATAATTTTGCTACATGAGACTACCAATAGTCCAATAAATGCCTACTATGAAAAATGCTCCTGACTACTGTTATTCTAGGGTCTTAAGCAAGGTAAGACAATTGCCAATGGGACAGGAGGACATAACACATACTATTGGGTTACCCTGTATGTTATGTCCCTATATTAGATTATGCCACACAATTTGGGCCTAGTTGCCATAAAGTATTACCTTGACAAATACAGTGATGTTGACATCACTGTTGACATTGATGTTGATGTTTATTATGTCTTATTAATTACTTGTTTCATCACAATTATTTTTTCTTTTTATTCCCAGGTGTATCATCAAAGTTATGGGAGAGCATTGGGGGCCAAGTTTTCCCCCCCTCCTTTGCCAACCTATTCATGTGTGGGTGGGAGGAGTCCCACATCTTTGCATACACCCGGGGATGTACTGTCAGACCCCAGTTCCATCCCATGCCTCCTGCAGGGACCCCCTACCTGGTCCAGCAGACTCCAGGTACCGTGCTCCCCGCCGGGGGGGCACGCGATCGTGGTGTAGGCCGCATCCCCGGCCTGTAGTACAACCTGCCTCGTGTAACGCGAGTGCAGGTGTCAATCTGATGGCAGGGGGCGTGGCCTTTGGCCCGGTAGTGTGCTCCCATTGGAGGACGCACGGGAGGTGTGGAGAGGGGGCAGGTCCTACTCCTGCCTTCACTATCTGGCTAAAGCCAGAGGGGGGCGGCAACCTGCAGGATAGTGGGCAGAGCAAAGGTCCTGGCACCCTATTTAAACAGCAAGCACTGTTCATTCAGTGCTTGCTCTTTTTACAAGCTTGTAGTGTGGCTAGTCCCTCTACAGTGATTCCTACCCATACCTTTGCACCTTGTTACCCTGTGATTATTGATCTCCTGGCTACCGAACCCTTGGACTGTATTTTGACTATGTTTACCTCTCCACTCCTGACCACGGATTCTCCATTACCTACCTTGAACCTTTTCTGCCTGCATTGACCCCTTGGACTGTATTTGACACTGTTCTGCCTTACCCCTTGGTACTGCTGCCACACCGGACTTTTCTAGTGTGCACACCACCTAGTGCCAACACCCCTGCGCTACACTCCCAGGTACCAACCTTGACATGTACCTTTTCACATGTTCTAAGATTGTATTGTTTAATCAATACATTGAAGACCTTTTTAGCCTTGGAGTGGGATGCAACTGGACTTTCATGGATTTATTGATGCCATAAATAAAAATACTTATAATTTACAATTTACTGCTATGAGTGTATCAGCTTACAACTACCTTTTTGGACCATGAATTAACTAGCCATCTATTAAGTAACATCTGGTGTCACTCAGTTCTCACAATCTACTTTTTACCTCTCCCACTTTTCATTCTGCCTCACACTCTCCTTGTGTGTCTCATGTTCCCCATCCCCTCTAGAATGTAAGCTTGCAAGCAGGGCCCTCTACCTCATGTTTTAGTGCGAAAATGTTTTTGTCTAACTGTGTTTGTAACTCCCTTTTTATTCTCTGTACCAAGCGCTACGTAAATTCGTTGGTGCTAAATAAATAAAAGGTAATGTAATGTGATGTAATACCTATGGGATCCCCTCCTTTATGTTCCTCTTTTGTATCAATAATGTACCCTGTATGCTCTCCTTCCAACTTGTTTAATATATGTATGTATGTATTTATTTTTTTATCTACTGTTAAATATGTAACTCTGTGTAACTCCATGCTGGACTGGGTCCCCAGGACATACTTGAAAATGAGAGAAATCTCAATGTATTCTTCCTGGTAAAACACTTTCTAAATAAATAAATTGTTCAGGATAAGGTTGTTACTAATCTATATAGAAAATAAATTAGTGGCAATACTATTATACATGCCCCCTCCTCACCCCACAGACATCTTATTCAAGGGATCCCAATGGAACAGTTTTTCCACATTAGGAGAAATTTAATGGAATTTGGGGATTTAATTTCTTATAGACTGAGATATTGGTACAAGGTGATACAGTGGATATAGGAGATAGTAATTAATTGTTTCTTTCCTTTCCTTCTTTGCATAAGATGTCCTACATCCTTGATTCTCGCTTTTAATTTGTGCACCATATGCTTTTTGGTTTTAAGTCATCAGGTTCAGGGGAGTGATCAGGTGTTAATTTTTGTGTGAACCAGTGTTGATCTCTTGTGATGCATTCTCTCTGATTGCCTGTAATGTGCTGTAAATATATCTGTCATCAATTTGTTATGAATAAGTGTTTTTAGCAAGAAATGCATCAGGTGGCGGATCTGGTGCCACTTTCTCTGTATGTCTGTAATACTTTTAAATGCACACAGACAGAGGTGCATAGACCAGACCACCAGCCACCTCAGGTGAGGCCCAGCATGGGATCAATCCAAGGCCACAAAGCCTCCATATTCTGGCTTCTAACACAGACCTTTTGCACATGTATGTGAGGTGAATCCCTTGCTGTCTCCTTCACAGGTTTCCTCTCTCCCTATACATATATCTTTATTAAGTAGATAAGATCGGCTAGTGGAGATTGAGTAAAACATAATAGAACCCAACCATCTTTTTCTCTTTCTATCCAATAGTCATCTTTCAATTTCTGTACCTTGACTTGCCTGTCTGTGTCTAGTGGGTTCCTGAACTATTCTGCCAGTCCTCCCTTGGTCCCATAGTCTCTTGAATACAGTACTAGTACAGCCATTAACTTATGGTTTACCACAGGTACACATGGAGCAATACATATGCAATTAAACAAACAGATTTCACCCAAAAGCAAGCATTATACAGTGATTTATATTGACCGTACTTAGGCCTCCAATAGTAATTCCTAAGGAGCCAAAATTTGCAAATCCACACAAGGCGTAAGTTGCAATTGTTTCAGATCGAACCTGTTTAAACAGATAAAATAAATTTGTTAACATTATATTATCTATAAAACTATAATTGTAAAAAACTGTTTGTTATGTGGAAATAGTCTTGCTAAGTTTGATTTCCTATTATCTACCAACAAAAAATCTCTAGCAAAACAACTTCACTAGAGGCATCAACCTTTATCATTTACATGCTGGCTCCACAGGATAGAACTTCAAACACTGGAATATGCTAAACACAAAATGCAATAGCTGAATAACACAAACATGAAATATAATAAATGAATGAAAAGTAAATACAGTAAATTATTACAAAGCATTCTATTTTCATACATACCGACATAAATTGCTTTATTCCATTTATATACAGCTCTCCGCCCTCTTTCCTCTTCATAATCAATCCAGCTAGGTATTCATAAGCAACAAACTCATTAAAAAATGTCTTGTATCCTATAAGTTTTCCAACAATGAAGCTGTCTTCCCAATCCACTCCCATCATAAAAGAAAACGGCATGAAGACATAGGAACAAATTACCTGAACAAGAAACAAAATTGTATGATTAAAAAACAATTGTTTAGGGTTATATAGAGTGCAAATATATTTGTGATGTCATGTTATATTTACTGAATTAAATTATGTTAAGTGTAACTCATGCTAATTGTAATATATACAGCAACGTATTGAATTTAGGTATATTTGTGTGTTCTGTCTTCTACGATTATTCAAGTTTAATGATGTTTGCAGGATGCATAATACTATTTACAATATAATTCTAGGTTTGCTAAAATAAATTGCTATGATGGATTATTTGTTAATGCAAGTATTTTTGCCAATGCAAGTATTGTTTGGAAAAAATATAAATGAATTTAGAATCAATGATTCTTTCAAAATTTTGCTTTAAAATTTAGATTTCAGTCGATATGTTTAAGCTTGTTAACCATGGTTTATTTACGGCAAATAAAATTTTGTAATATAGCCCTTATCGCTAATATTGAAGTAAGCATTATCTGTAAAATTATTATAGTACAATGAATATCCTGTTTTTTTTTAATTATGTGCAATTTAAATATCAGTGCAGATCTTTGCACTTCTATTTGACTTGGAAGTATGGAGAGTAGGGAGAAACGAAAACCTTTTTGTGGTCCTTACAAGGACTAAATGTCAGTCATCCAGCAAATGACATCACTATAAACAGAGCCATAAATGAGCCAATACCAAATAGGCTAGCTTTTACCAGATCGGCTAGAACACATTACTACTGAATGCTCAGCTTCTATGCAAAATATCCATATGAAGACAATGACATTTTTATGCATTTAAGTCATTCTTCTGAAAAAAGTGAGTGGTTTGTAACATTGCTACCTTGAATATCATTTTGTCTTGTCACAGACGTCATGTGTGAATGACCAACAGTGGTGGTGCTATCGTATAAGTGATTTAAGCAGTCCCCACTTTCTAGGACTTATATGGAAACTTGGCATCAGGTGCTTGCTTCTATATTGAATCAAAGTATTTCATGACAGCCATTGCTGTGTATCTGCTTCCCCTAGATTTGTCTTATGGTTTGCCATTTACAAGTTAACCTTGTTTACCTGTACCAATCAAATCTGCGGAGGGGATGCAGACAATATAATTGGCAGAGATGGGGAGGGATTGTTGGAGGGATGGGACAATTACGGGAAAGAGCAAACAGGGGGAGTGAGGGAGACACCCATCTGATTTATAGCTAAAACCGCTTAGATTCCATTCTAGCCTACCTGTAAATCAAAATTCTTCTCATGACATAACTGAGGCACTCAATCTTTGTTTGGTCATAACAACAAATTAATTTAGCATGTGAAGTAGAATGTTTTTTTTTTTTAATGACATAATGTCTCTAAAATAGTTCTCCTCTAGCTATGTTTAAATGGTTTAGTTTTTTTGTGCCCATGTTGTGGCTTGTCAGTGACAAAAGTATCACTGGACTTGACAATGACTGGAATGCTATATACCCCAGTGACTTCAATAATAGGAACAAATGGGAGGAATGTAAATTGCTAGCAAGTCTTTTAGTGATTCGTGCAATGTGTCACACACAAATATTAAAATACAGCATTGCATGTACAGTTATGTACAGTTATTAATGGAATAAAAATCAGGGATGTCTATTTCTCTATGACATTGAACAATTTTGAAGTGAATAAGGTGTTAAAAAGGATAACCATACCTCAAAGCTTAACTGCGGATAGTCAAACATGTTTCCTAACCAGCTGAGAACTGCATTGAAGAAAGCCAATAGTGAAAGAAAGGCCATCAGGTTTACTGCTATATTTGCCACCAAAGGAATCGAGGCAGAAGCTCCTTGGCTTGCAGCTTCTAATATGTTTCTTGCATCGCTGATTCAAACAAAAAAATAAGGCAAAATCAGGACCAACTAAATACATTAGAATCCAAAGCATGTGCTACCAAATTGGTGTTCCAGCTTATGGACCATTGGGACATGCTCATCTCTGTGGTCCACATACTGAATGATGGGGTAGCATAGTTGGCAACATTTGAAAAAAATTTACAGGGACACTTTGCAGCTTATCTTCCAATTGACCACACCTCCTTTCAAAAGCTCCACCCACTCGATATAATTAGCATAATGTAATACCACCTACTTGTCACAGTGTCGATTATATCACCAAGTTCCCACCAACACTACCATGCATCCTTGGTACACAACAGATAAATTCACAGCACAACATCTACATCAGGCATTTTATCACTTTTACATGAAATAAAGTAAGACCTTGTACAGATGTGCTTCAGTTAGAGAGCTGTGTCTACACATTATTATGAACCTACCACTTCTGCTAGAAGGCCATTCCATGTATCCACTCCCCTATCAGTAAAGTAATACTGCCTGGCCTTATCTTATATCTAGGATAGCCTTATACCTATCCCATGCATGGTTAAACTCCTTCACTGTATTAGCCTCTACCACGTCTGCTGGAAGACTATTCCATGCATCAACTACCCTCTCTGTCAAGAGAAAAAGAAGAATGTGCACAGCGCTTAAATGTAAAAAACCAACCACTGTGTGAAAAGATAATAATAAAATATAAAAATGAATAAAAACTAACCAGTATGTACTCCACACATAAAAAAAGGGGAGGAAAGGAAGGGAAACCTTTCACATCAATAGAAAATGTCTCAATCTCGTAGAGGAGGGGGGGCAATCCACTTGCAAATAGTGAAAAAATATAGCAGCTAGTCTTACAACTGCAATGGACTACTCCACTGCAAAGGAAAAGCACAAAGTTATGGGAGGGAAGAGACAGCGCTAAAAATATATACCCCAGAAATGACAATATTATTATTATTATGAAAAATAAGAATTATTTATTATATATCACAGAAGAATTATACAACTAAAAGGACCTGTGTGAAGGTCTAATGCCACCAGGAAACAAATGTACATGGGTGGTCACATAAACATGGGAATAGGGAAAATACAATCTACATATATATAAATATACATAAAATAACCAAAGGGAAAGATAAATAAAAAATGAATAAAATGATATAATACAATCTTACCCACTGCTGGTATAGTGCTGTTCACCTGGCCAGGTCACAGAAACATAGGTATAATATATACACTATTTGCGCATACACATAAAAAACTATACACCCCTCAGGACGCGTTTCGTAGAAAACTTCTTCAGCTGGTGGGTGTGAGTGCATCAGACCTTCACACAGGTCCTTTTAGTTGTATAATTATTCTGTGATGTATAATAAATAATTCTTATTTTTCATAATATATGTCTTGTCATTTCTGGGGTATATATTTTTAGCGCTGTCTCTTCCCTCCCATAACCCTCTCTGTCAAGTAATACTTTCATTAATCCCTGGCCTTATCTTGTATATAGGATAGCCTTATTCATATACCATGCATGATTAAACTCCTTCATGTATTAACCTTTACCACTTCTACTGGAAGACTGTTCCATACATCCACTACCCGCTCAGTAAAGTAATACTTTCATTAGTCCCTGGCCTTATCTCACAAAAAACATTAAAATCTTAAATATTTCTAGCCTTTTGAAAAGCTTGAGGTGGACTCCAAATATATGTATATAACTAGTTGCATTTATACTTATATGAACTTTTTAATATTGTATTCAACTATTTTTATATGTAATAAAAATGTTATTGAAAAATTGTTAATTTCTTATTTTTATCCCTTCCTCTGCACCAACATTGCACCTAAAGAACGTAACACAGCACCATACAGCACCCACAGCACTTTGCACCCACACGTTTTGGCATGCCATAGTGTCAATTTGCCCCCCCAAACATACCACAGTGTAACTTTGCCCCTGCAGAACATTCCACAGTGACACTTTGCCTCATAGTACATGTTATTTTGCCCCACAGAACATGCCACAGCATCACCATGGCCAGAGTCAATTTTCCCATTAATATGCCACTATTAGCCTGACCATTAATATGCCACTATTAGCCTGGCCATTAAAATGTCACAGCCTGATTGCCTAGTAATATGCCACAGCCAGATTACCCAGTAATATGCCACAGTCTGATTGCCCAGTAATATGCTCATCATGATTGCCCAGTAACATGCCCAGCTTGATTGCCCAGTAATATGCAACAGTCTTATTACCCAGTAATATGCCACAGTCCAATTGCCCAGTAATATGCCCATCCTGATTTCCCAGTAATATGCCATAGTCTAATTGCCCAGTAATATGCCCATCCTGATTGCCCAGTAATATCCCCAGCCTGATTGCCCACTAATATGCCACAGTCTAATTGCCCAGTAATATGCCACAGTTTAATTGCCCAGTAATATGCCCATCCTGATTGGCCAGTAATATGCCCATCCTGATTGACCAGTAATATGCCACAGTCTAATTGCCCAGTAATATGCCCAGCCTGATTGCCCAGTAATATGCCACAAACTAATTGCCCAGTAATATGCCACAAAACATTGCCCAGTAATATGCCCAGCCAAATTGCCCAGTAATATGCCACAGTCTAATTGCCCAGTAATATGCCATAGTCTTATTTCCCAGTAATATGCCCAGCCTAATTGCTCAGTAATTTGCCCAACCTAATTGCCCAGTAATATGCCACAGTCCAATTGCCCAGTAATATGCCCAGCCTAATTGCTCAGAAATGTGCCCAGCCTAATTTCCCAGTAATATGCCACAATTTAATTGCCCAGTAATATGCCACAGTCTAATTGCCCAGTAATATGCCCAGCCTAATTGCTCTGTAATATGCCCAGCCTAATTGCCCAGTAATATGCCACAGTTTAATTGGCCAGTAATATGCCCAGCCTAATTGCCCAGTAATATGCCACAGTGTAATTGCCCAGTAATATGCACAGCCTGATCGCCCAGTAATATGCCACAGTTTAATTGCCCAGTAATATTTCCAGCCCAATTGCCCAGTAACATGCCCAGCCTGATCCCCCAGTAATATGCCACAGTTTAATTGCCCAGTAATATGCCCAGCCTGATACCTCAGTAATATGCCATAGTTTAATTGCCTAGTAATATGCCCAGCCTGATGCCCCAGTAATATGCCACCTCCCACCTCCCTCCTCCCTCCTTCCCCAGGACTCACCTGCTCCATGTCTCCTCCGTGCACCAGCAAAAGGTTTGTTGGGTTTAATTAAAGTTTTTTTTTTTTAAAGAGTCACCTGCGCAGTTCAGTCCTCACATCACGCGTGTGGCAGGGCTTGCTAAAGCAGGCTGATGTGAGCTCAGGTCACACAGACTGAACTGCGAGGGACACGTGACGTCACATGATGACGACACGTGACCCGCGATCACGCTAAAAGTGCGCAAATTGCCGGGATTGTTCCGGGGATGAGAATTCCCCAGAACAATCTTGGTTTTCACGGGACTATCCAGGGAAAAATGGGACTGTTGGCAACTATGGGGTAGGAGCACAGTCATATGAACTGAGGAGAGCACTCCAACCCCAGAAAATGTTGAAGGGCCTATTTTTTTTTATTATGTTTTGATTTGCTGTGGACTTCCCTTCCTCAGATGCTCGGTCAGCAACATTGAAGACTTTTGGTTGGCATCATGAGTACTGTAGTTCACACAAGAGTGACTGACTGTGAACTATGGTTAACAAGATGCCCAGCCAGCCAAAAGTCTCTTTTGATGCTGATTGAGCATCACTGGAAGACTAGTCCACAGCAGCAGAAACTGATAGGAGCTATTGTGTTTCATATCGGTGTCTGCCTAACTAAATACTGATACCACGTCTGTATCTGGCTATATAATAAGTGGAGCTATACTGTACTATGTCTGGCTAGCTAATCATTTAATGAAGTGAGCTATACAACACCAAGTCTGACTGACTATATATTGATAGGACATAACAGAAAGAAAGATAACTGATTTAGAAAGACTGGCAAGTAAGATAAAGTTTTCATCTCAGCTATTAAGCAGTCTGAATTTCAAATTTTCTTGTAGATAAACACAATCCACTATTTAGTGAAGAGACCCCATAATAATATCAGAGAAATCAACTTAGCAACTTGGTCTTGAAAGCTTGCAATCGATTTATCAAAACTCAAAAAACAAATATAATTTCAATGGTATGATTTTTGGAGTAGAACGGCTATCTATTTATAGAAGTTAATTTAAACATATATATCCACAAATTGATGGTTATGGGTGATATACCCTGATTATCTAATATGATTGGTTTTCTCTTTCACATTTTTAATAGATCACTATGTAGTACTAATCTATTCAATAAACAATAATTAGATTGCCATTTGATTCTACTTACCCTTTCTCCAGTTTAAGTCCACTTTTCATATTAACTTTTATAGGTTCGGTTTCTGGCCAAAACAGCTTGGCTACGGCTAAAGCTGCTGGAGCAGACATCACAGATGCGGTTAGTAAGTGAGATGAAGACACCTACAATTCCAAAATAAAAAATAAATCTGAGAACTCAATGACCTTAAAAGACATATTTATGAAATAAACAACATCCACACTAGAACTGCAGCAAAAAATAAGAAAATTATTTTTTGTATAAAATGTTACATTTAGTACAATTGTCATACTTAGAAAAAAATGACACTTTGAGCAAGAAAGACATTATTATCACAATATTATACACTGGATCTATAAGACCAACATCAGCACATGATGTTCTTTTCAGTTTCAGAGGTGGTTCTTAAAGAAAGTGCACTTTGTTTTTCTCACTCACTCCAAACGAAATGTACGCTCCCAGAACACTTCCTGCAATTGTAGCGAAGCCTGCTGTCATAACAGCATGGATTTCTGATCTTGTTAAATCCTTTAAGTAGGGTCGTATCAAAAGAGGAGATTCAGTCTAAAACAAATAAAGAAAACTGCATAAAAATATATACATTTACCAGTGATGTAAGATGTCAGTGATGCCAAAGACATGTCAGAGACAACCCCCACCCCTTCCCCGAAAACTAAATGGACTATAATGAGTATTCCTTTTAGATAGACCTGAGTTCTGGATGATTTACCGAATCGGCAACAGAGTCACTCACTCTATTGTCAATTCAACAAGCACTAAAAGCATACAAAGTAAGCGCAGCGTCGTCTTTCAGATGTAACGACGTCTCTTGTGTATTTCCGGCGGTTTGTGTGCTGGCTGTTCTCATCACACAAACCCCCCACACGAGAGACGTCATGCCTCCGAGTGACAGGCGTGCTCTGGGCTGTAGGGGAGTAATGGAGTACATCCTTTTGAAACTCATCTGCTTACCAAAACTCAGTATACTTTCATCTAACAATGACACCTACTTGACGTATGTTTAAAAATGATTATCATACCTGTCCTACAAATATGTTTCCTGCTGCAACCAGTGACTCTGTTGGAGATGTTGCCATGGTAACTTGCATAATCCACCCAACCTTTCGGAATAACCAACATCATAATTAGAATGAACATGGCTAGAATGGCATTCAAACAAGTTTTGATGTTATCTTGAAGGCATTTTGAGGTATTATAACTAATACTATCAACATTTATTTTCAAATACCCCTAACATACCTTATACTTTATATATGTATGTATGTATAGAGATATTCTCTTAGCGTGTTTAGGGATGGTTTGTTCTGATAAAATTATAAACCCTACATTCACCAGCAAAACTGTGGTGAAATGCCAAAATAACTTCAAAATTCAGGACAAAATACCAGATGACTAGCAAAATATATTTTAAAAAAGCAACTCTGTAAAAAAAAATATATATATATATTTTAACCATTTCTATTTTGCTCTATGTTTTCATGCAGTTCACTGAGATTCGCCTTTTAGTGCATAAACCTTTTCCTATAATTAGAACATGTAATAGTAATTACACACACGTTATGCAGTGTAAATATAACACAATGTGATTAAAATATAAATGGAAAGCAAAACCCTTACCTTTTTAATGAGCCATTGCATAAAACCCAAGTAATAGAGCATGGACATAATGGTGCTGAAGAAAATCACAATGGGAAGAACCTGAATAATGTAAAAGGAACATTTAATATTCTCCCATACATACTCCTATTCAACTTTAAGAAAATTAAAATGTAACATTTGTCAGTTGCAATCGGAGTTTTGTATAAAGGTAATTTCTGGGATGAAATTCTTAAAGTGATATAATCAGCAGTTTCTGTGGTGACTGGACCACTTTTACAACTTCCAGAACTTTGTGCCATAATTTACATTTTTGTCAACATGTGAGGTAATAGGCAAGGAACATCTCCATGGACCTCCAGGTGAAGACCTATGTGTCCAGTTGTGGAGAAGGGAGTTGAACTCTGCCCACCTCTTTCATAGACTCTGCCCACCTCTTTCATAGACTATCCCATCCATTTTTCCAAAGCTTCACTCCCTCACAGTGCCAGTTATGCCCATATCAGAGCTGGCTCTACATTTTGTCATGTATAACAGTCTTCAGGCCAAGAGGAAGTAAGAGACATCCAACTCAACGAGACAACAATATTGCCAGGTCTGTCAAGAAAAAAACCAAAGCCCAGCAATGCACCAACAAGGGGAAGAGTTTAACAGAGCTTCAAAAATGGCTAGAACTCTGCCTCTCCTATCTACGTGGAAAGTTCAAGCAAATTAAAGTCCAAATTCAGATAAACAAACTGAAATACAGCTGAAAAGCAGTATATTGCATAGCTGAATAGTGCAATTTGGTGAAATTCTGCAATTTTACCAAGGAGATTTCAGAGCTACATGAAGAGACCCCATGTTCTTACCTTGAAAGCAAAAAAGTGGTCAATGTATTTCTCTCCAAACACAAACTTGGATCCAGTGTCACTATACTCCAGGAACGTCTGAAAGAAAAACATGTAATAATCATTACAAAGATTATGATTTTTGGATGCAGTGCAGTGTAAAAGTATGGTAGCAAATTGCTTTTTCCTTTTAATGGTTAGGCAGAACAAATGCTTACCAACCCAATTGTAGAAACTCTTTAGTTGCCTTGTTTACTAAGAATACCACTTCCTAATTACCACTTTGAAATTGCATACAACAGTGGGATTTTTCTTTGGATGCAGCGTGAGCACATAACAGCACAGTCCATAACACACCAAACCAACTTTGATAATCTTCCAACACTCATAGTTAATTTTGGCATCTTGCCTGAAACATGATCTGCTCCCAGTTTCCCTCTGATGACAATCTCTCTCTCTCTCTCTTTGTTTAGTGTATAGATCCCAGAAATATGGTGTTGTGCGATATCTGTCTTAGATGATAATTAAAACAAAATAAATTTTGCAACATGTTTGTTACAAACCCTATAATTATCTTCTAATACAAACACAAATATAATGTTTTATTATCTTTAACTGTCAACAGTAAATGACATGAGTTATGCATAACTAGATTTTCTTGTTTCACTTGTTATAAGTTTTCAAGTATGTCATTCTTGCGCACACTGATGTTCTTTGTATCCAGTCAGATTGCTGCTATAAATTAAAAGGGGATTGATTATTAACATAGAATATGTTGGCAGATAAGAACCATTCGGTCCATCTAGTCTGCCCAATTCTTTTTTTTAGTACTTTTATTAGTCCCCCATTCCCAGTTTTATAGCTAGAATAGCCTTGTGTCTATCCCACGCATGCTTAAAATCCTTGACTGTGTTTACCTCTACCACTTCTGCTGGAAGGCTATTCTATACATCCACTACCCTCTCAGTAAAGTAATACTTCCTGATATTACTTTTAAATCGTTGCCCCTCTAATTTAAAACTATGTCCTCTAGTTGTGGTAGTTTTTCTTCTTTTAAATATATTCTCTTCCTTTACTGTGTTGATTCCTTTTATGTATTTAAATGTTTCTATCATATCCCCCCTGTTATGTCTTTCCTCCAAGCTAAACATGTTAAGATGCTTTAAACTTTCCTGGTAAGTTTTATCCTTCAACCCATGAACCAGTTTAGTAGCCCTTTTCTGAACTCTCTCCAAAGTATCAATATCCTTCTGGAGATACGGTCTCCAGTACTGCGTACAATACTCCAAGTGAGGTCTTACCAGTGCTCTGTACAATGGCATGAGCACTTCCCTCTTCCTACTGCTAATACCTCTCCATATGCAACCAAGCATTCTGCTAGCATTTCCTGCTGCTCTATTGCATTGCCTACCTACCTTTAAGTCCTCTGAAATTATTACTCCTAAATCCCTTTCCTCAGATGTTGAGGTTATGACTGTACCAAATAGTCTATATTCTGCTTTGGGGTTTTTACACCCAAGGTGCATAATCTTGCACTTGTCCACATTAAATGTCAGTTGCCACTGCTCTGACCATTTTTCTAGTTTAGCTAAATCATTTGCCATTTGGCTTATCCCTCCATGAATATCAACCCTGCTGCAAATCTTTGTATCATCAGCAAAAAGACATACTTTGGCAACAAGACCTTCTGCAATATCGCTAATAAAAATATTAAAGAGAATGGGTCCAAGAACAGATCCCTGAGGTACCCCACTAGTAACAAGACCTTGCATCGAATATACCCCATTGACTACAACCCTCTGTTGCCTGTCACTCAGCCATTGTCTAATCCATTCAACAATATTGAAATCCAAACTCAAAGATTTCAGTTTATTGATAAGCCTTCTATGTGCGACAGTGTCAAAAGCCTTACTGAAATCTAGGTAAGCAATGTCTAGGTAAGCAATGATATTATTCTTATCATCTCGATCGTTATGGTCAGTAGAAGTAAAATGTGGTTCTCTTGTAGCACAGTTCAAACTTAGTTTTAAAAGAATTAACAAATCTGGTAACAGTTCTTGTTTCCTAAAAAAAATAATCTCTTGTCGAGTTTCCCCTTGATCATGATAGTTAAGAATATATTTTATCTAAAATGTGCAAATACAGCCAGGGAACTCGAACCCTGATAAAGTACATTTGGTATCAAACCCATTCTATATTTAGATATTTATGGTTAGCTTGGCCCAGTTAAAAACATTCAGTGTCCAAACAACATGCCAAATATATAGAATTGTTAATGTAGCTAGACTCCCCTTGAATATTACTAATTATTCCAGGGAATAGACGTTGCAACATATTTCATCCTTTGTACATATATAACATACCTCCCAACTTTGCCACAGGCGAATCGGGACACTGGGGGGCGGATTCTGCAGAGGGGCGGGACACGGGTGTGGAGTCTAGGGGAGGGGGTTGTCAGTGCTACCGCTCATGTGTGGTAAAAAGTTGGGATGTTTGATATAATCCCGTGTACATGCTGTTTCAAATGCAAGTATCTATGTGGTGTTATTGTTACTACATCAGTGACAATAACTTGTGCAATCTAACTAGTCAACTGTGTTGTGACTACAAACTGAGCCAGTGAATGACTTGATAAACATTCATATCATTCATTTAATCACTCTGCTCACACCCAGGATCTTAAAATAGGTTTGAATAGATTTCATAAAACTGGAACCCATGTATAGCTTTCTCAAGGCTTTTTTGGAAATTGCAATACAATGTGCAAAAATAACAAGACATCCTGCATTTTAACATGTTCTGAATATACATGAATGTGTTTAACCTATCAAAAGGAGGAGCTCGGTGTAAGGTACCCAAAAGTACAAATCCCTTCTATTTATTGAAGATCATCACTCATAGTTTCATTAGACATTATACAAAGTTTAAAGTAAAATAAAACTTATATAGCTTGTGTGGGCTCCATAGGGTAAATGATTAAATCTAGCCCATTTTGGTGAGGGGCTCTTACATTTGTTTTGCTTATTTGGTTACTTTATAGACTCTCCATAAGACTTAAGGTTAATCTAGTTAACCTCACTTATGAGGCCTATTGGAGCCAAAACATATCCTATATGCCTGGTGTCTGTATATTTGTGATTAACGACTGGTTGTGTATCTTCCACAAGGCACTTGCCTAGGGCTGCACTTTGCCAGAGGGTGTTAAAGCACACTTCTGGTACTTCAAACACTTTCACTCCCTCCCCCACATTTCAGCAAGCTTTAGCTCCTTTCAATTAATCAGGGTGATGGTGGCATGTAATGGGAGTGATGGGGCATTTAGTGTTTGTCCAATGTGGGTGATGGGGCATTTTGTATGTGGGTGGTGGGTGCCCAAATGTTGTCTGCCTAGGGCAGCACAAAACCAAGATACACCACTGTTAACAATGCCTCTGTGTTTCCCACAGAGTGGAGACTTGTCTGGCATTTTGGATCTGGATCACCTTGGGTGGGACCTGTCTGATATGCTGTTTCTTATTAATAGCACAGGTGAACTGAAACGTGATAGCAGTGCCCTGCCCCATCACACCCTCTGCAGGGTATCAAGCCTAGTCTGCTGTTGAGGAGGGTCTTTCATATTTGTTTGTTATTTGCATATGCTTAGGGTCTCTCTCTAAGTGCGAAGTATAATCCAGTCATAAAAGCTTCAGCCATACCTGACTGTGATGCCAAATTGTATGTCTGAAAAGAGGGAACTTGCCAGGGACCTTCAATCTCCACAACAATTGTTGGTGGGACGAGTTTGTTATTTGTTCAGAATTTTTCTTCTGTCATAACACAACCGAACTAAAACTTGTTTAAGCAGTTCTGAGTGGGTTATAGTCCAAAGGGGCAGGCAATTACACCTAGTCTATTGTCAGTGAAAGCCTGTTTTGTTTAAAAAATATATCAGCATATAAAACAGTTAGACTGCACAAAATGTATCTGAAAACTCACCTGAACTTGTATTCCAAGCCAATCAAATGCATCAAATCCTGGTTTTGTTCTTAAAATAAGGAGTCCCAACAAGAACTGGAGTCCAATTCCCCAGAATACTTGGCGCCAATGTACCTGCACAGCAAAAAAAAAAAAAAAAACACAGATGATAGCAATACAGATGCTAGATAAAAGAAATATAAACAGTGCTAAAAGTAGATTGCAATACTTGGTGAAGTATATGAATTTAAAAAATGTTGACTTTTTGGTCAACCTGCTGGCATATGGCACTAAAATGGGTCTTTTCACTGACTTTTCAGATTTGCTTGTATATTTATAGATCTCAAATAGAAGTAATGCTATAACCATCGGCAAATGCCCAGGCTATATTTAATTTGCCTCTTGCCAGCTGACTTTGATGTGCATTATAGTCCATAAATAACTCAAGTACGTAGAACAGAAAATATGTTTACCTTGTACAAATATAACACTTTCACTTTATTTTATGCAGTGATTTGTTTACAAAAGAAAAAGAACAACAAATGCATATTGTATTTGAAGCTGCTTCAAGCCCTCACAGTACACATAAACCAATCAAATGATTCAGAGTGCTAACTCACACCTGCACACAGTGCATTTATATAGATAGGAGTATCATCTTCATATCTTGTAGAACAGGAAAAAGATGCCTTACATAAAAAATAAACAGACATAAAAACCACAGTGGTACTATACTATAAATTATTGAAGGAGACCCTCACACCCAACTATTAATTCCCTGGCATTTGGAGGCAAGCTCCCTGCTCAATCCCAGGAGGCTCACATTTTCATAGTACCTAAACTTGGCTAGCATATTTAGGCTCAGTTTATCCAGTTTTTTTAGCTTCTGATACTACCTCCTATTTTGTCGTCCTGCTGAGTTATGAGATCCCTGTAGAGAAAATCATGATATGTTTAATAAAAAATTCTGTTAGGTGAAGGCATTTTAATTAGAAATTAATATATATATATATATATGGTAAAAGCACTCTGTGAAGGTGTGAGGTAGCTCACTGAATCATTTGATTAGTTTATTTGTAAAGTGATTTATTTACATTTTTACAGTTGATAGCCCTCTGGATATTTAAAGAGGTCTTTTGTCAGGTTATATGCTACAAAACTCATCAGGGCAATGGTATAACTATCTTCCCTTGCATGGTATCACTCGTAAGGGAAATTAGTGTTAGCTTTTGGGAAATCATTGCATTAGTCAATCTCCTTGCATGGAAGGCTATGTCTCATACACATTTAACCATGTTTGAGGGACTTCAAAATGTGCAAGGTTCTATATATCCCAGTCAAGAAGGTTTAGTTTGCGTAAGTGAATGAAGATACTTCCCATACCTTAGTTGGATGCTTTGAGAAGATGAGCATTAAGAGAATGTACATCACAAGTCCACCAAACGATATCAGCTGATTGGCTCCCATTTTTGCAGTATCAAAAACAAGCCAACATATAACACCAGCTATTAGAGCTATCCAAATCACCCTAAGGTATGAGAAAGTGCATAGTTAAAACTGCAAAATCAGATGTCAACTGTTTGAGAACACATACTGGAAATTAGGCATATATATGTCATAATGGACACTGTTTCACATTGGATAACTTTCTTGAAATATTTGAAAATGTAAATATATTTTTAAAGTACCAAGCAAATTATAAAGGGCTCTATTCTTTAAAAAAGTCAGCTATAGTGAACCAACAAATAAACTGCAAAAATAATTACTAGCCAAGTTTAGAAAGAGATGGCAAGATGGGGAATGCTTTCAACTTAACTATTAATGCCTGATTTTTGCAGTTCACTTCTTAGTGAATGGAGCACCATGAGTAATTAATCACTATAAAAAGTGTTGCATATCATCACTTAACCTTGACTAAATGAGCAACATTTATAAGATATACCAAAATGTGCTAAACAACAATAGTTCTACATAGTCCCTGTACTCACCATTTCATCCAAAACCACTGCTTCTTTAAAAATCTTCCAACCGGAGAAAAGAATTGCACAATTTTCTCTTCATATCTGTCCATAAATAAATCCCAGCACACAAAAAAGATGGCCACTACTGTCAGCACAAAGAGTGCAAGAGCTCTGTTGAAGTTCAGACTGCAGGCCGCAATCACCATTGCAAAAAAACCTGTTAGAGACATATTACCCGAGTTACTGATTGACATAGGTATCAATATTCTCTAACTATCGAAACCAACTAACTGTTCCTGTGGATAGCTCTACTTTATAACTATATGTTCCTGATGCTCTGAATCATCACTATGCTCGGGGCCCTGACTGAGCTCTTATTGTGTTTAACACAAGCGGCATTGCTGATATTTTAGTTATATACCGTATTTGCTTGATTATAAGACGACCTTGATTATAAGACGACCCCCCAAACTTTGGATATTCCATTAGGAAAAAAACTAAAAGCCTGAATATAAGACTACCCTATAGGAAAAAAGTTCAACTTGTATATATTCACATGTAAATTGCTTTTTTAACCCCTTGGCGACACAGGACGGACTAGGTCCGTCCTGTGTGCCGAGGCGTTAGTGACACAGGACGGACCTAGTCCGTCCTGTGTCAAAACGAGCACTGAAAGCGGAGTTTTTCCGCTTTCAGTGCTTAAGCCGCATTGTAACGATGCTTCCGTGTGGAAGCAACATACAATGCTAAAAAAAATGCCCGTCGGCATTTCGATCGCTCCGGAGAGCGATCGAAATGCCGGTTTTAAAGGCACAGAGCCTTTAAAACGCGGGCATTTCAAAAATGAGCATAGGAAGCGCATCTTTCGCTTCCTATGCTCAGAAAGTGTTTCTGATTGCCTCGCAAGTCGAGGCAATCAGAAACACAAAAAAAAAATGCACGATCTTGGTCACTGAGTGACCAAGATGGCGCTGCCCTTCTAAGGTCAAGAGCACAGGAGGCAGGAAGTACCTGCTTCCTGTGCTCTCTGGCTGTCACACGATTGCCTCTTCACAGAGGCAATCAGTGACTGCCAGGCACACTGACAGGCAGTGGGGATGTTCTGCTGAACATCCCCACTGACTGGTCAGATCAATATTAACCCTATATTGATCTGACCAGTTATGATCTGTCTCCCTCTCCTCACATTTTTTTTAGTGAGGGAGAGAGACAGATCAAAGTTCTAAAAGTAAGTAAAAGTTAAAAAAAACAATAAATACACAACACACAAATAATAAAACAATAAAAAAATTTTTATTAAAGCAATTCCCTGCGTTTAACCCCTTCCCTGCCACTGATCTTGCATAAGCAGTGATCGTGCACATCAGCGCATTTATTTTTGCTGTTTGTGCATTTTTTAGGGGTTAATTTTTTTTGTACTGTAATTTATTACAGTACTAAAAAGGCTCTTCTAAGAGTTATTAACCCCTTCTTTGCCATCGATCACTGCTTACGCAATGATATTGACGCCAAAGCAATTTTTATCTGTCTGCATATTTTTTTTTTTATTTTTTTTTTTATTTTTTTTTTTACACATACCCGCTAGGGGATTACATGTAAAGTAAAAATATTTGAGATTTTTTTTTTTTTAAGCTGCCTGAGTGCATAGCGATCATTAACAGCGAATTAGTGGCAAAGGCGGTTTGGTGATTTCTCAATTAAGCTCACCATTCGCCCTGGTCAGATCAAAATTGGTCGGATCAATATTCACAAATATTGATCTGCCTCCCTCTCCTCACTTACATTTTTGTGACGGAAAGAGACAGATCAGTATTAGTGATATAAAAAAACATTTTATAAAATTGGCAGGTTTTATGAAAGTCTTTCACGGTGTATTAACCCCTTCCCTGCCATTCATCACTGTGTAAGCAGTAATCTTGCACAGCAACAGTGTGTTTTGCTGTCTGCACTGTTTTATGGATTAATTTCTTTGTACTGTAATGTATTACAGTACTAGATAGGCTCTTATTAACCCCTTCTTTGCTCGAGATCACTGCTTATGCACTGATTCTGAGGCCGCGGACTCAGGGTTCGATTTTGACCCTATTCAGCTTTCTGATACATCATCTAGCGATGTATCGGTGGCTGCTGAGCCCTTGCCACAAGTAGTGATGGGGGTCTTCCGCTAAAAAAAATATATGGTTTGGTTGGGGTAAATTACATTGGCTGGCTTCAAAGATATATCCCATAAAGGACACGGACGCATGTTGACTACATGTCAAAATTCCAGGTTGGAATTGCGCACCCCCTAAATGTGGAATTTTAGACCCAATACAAACCAACAAACCTATGCATGGGGGGTATCCCTGTACTCAGGAGATGTTGCTGAACACATATTGAGGTGTTGGTTGGCAGTGGCAAATACCAGAATCTGAAAATTCCTGCCTGAACTACAATGTGTGTGGGGAAAAAATGACATCCCAACCCTTTGACATAGGTTGGTGGTAGAATTAGCACTTGGAAAGTGTTAAAATACCACAATTTTAAATACCCTAGGATGTCTAGTTTTCCAAAATATATGGTTTGATGGGGTAAAATACTTTGACAGGCTTCAAAAGTGTCCCAAATGGAACATGGGCGCAGGCTGACTACATGTCAAAATTCCAAGTTGGAAATGCACCCCCCCTAAACGTGGCCTTTTAGCCCCCAAATAATCTAACTAACCTACACATGGGTGGTATCCCTGTACTCAGGAGATGTTGCTGAACACATATTAAGGTGTTGTTTGGTACTGACACATAATAGGATCTGTGAATTCATGCCCGATGTACAATGAATGTGAAAAACAAATTACTATCCATACATTGACATAGGCTGGTGGTAGAATTAGTGCATGAAAAGTGTTAAAATACTACCATTTGAAATACCCTAGGGTGTCTAGTTTTAAAAAATATATGGTTTTGTGGGATAGAATACACTTTCTGGCTTCAAAAATGTCCCAAATGGGACATGGGCGCAGGTTTTCTGCACGTCAGAATTCCAAGTTGGAAAACCAAAAAGCGCACCTCTCAAATGTGGCCTTTTAACCCCCAAATAACCTAACCAACCTATACGTGGGTGGTATCCCTGTACTCAGGAGATGTTGCTGAACACATATTGAGGTGTTATTTGGAAATACCCCTTCACATTTTAAGGTAATGTTTACCTAAATTGCAATATATGTGAAAAATTAAAAAAAAAGATTTTTTGCTGCAAACTTTGGCATAGATTGGTGGTAAAATGGCTACATGAAATGTGTCAAAATACCCCAAGTTAAATGCCCTGAGTTGTCTAGTTTTCAAAAATATGTACATGTTGGGGGTCATTCATGGATTTAGTACAGAAATCAGTGTTACAATGTCACTATCGCTAATTTTGAAAGAAAGGATTTTAAAATAGCTTTGCACCACTTATAGTTCTGGCCCTGTAACATGAATAAAAAAGCACAAAAACATAAAAACATGGGCTATTTCTGAACTCAGGACATATATTAGAAACTTTTTAGCAGTGTTTTTTTGTTGTCTCTTGTACATGAGTATACGATTTTTCAAATAAAAGTCATAAAAAAAAAAATTTTCAATTTTTTTGCCATATTTTATTATTTTTTTTACATCAAATTATATGCTATTATCAAAATAATGGTATCAAAAGAAAGCCCTTCTTATAACGATAAAAACGATATATAGTTTGTGCGGGTACACTAAATGAGACAGAAATAAATTACAGCAAAACACAAACACCTCAGAAATGTTAAAACAGCCCATGTCACCAAGCGTCGGACAAGCCAAAAAAGTAATGTCAAGGGGTTAATATAAAATTATGATATAAAAAAATGTTTTCGTTTTTATTTCCTTTTATGTGCCAATGCTGCCTCCCTCTTTCCCTTGCCCCCAGCTTTCTCTCTCTCTCTCCCCCCCTTAGTGTTGTGTCCCCCCTCGCTCCCCTTGTCTCCCCCCCCCTTGTTTCTCTCTCCCCCCCCTCCACTTGTCTCTGTTCCCCCTCCCTCCCTCCCCTTATCTCTGTTCCCCCTCCCTCCCTCCCTCCCTCCCTCCCCTTGTTGCTCTGGTTCCCCTCTCCCTCCCCTTGTTGCTCTGGTCCCCCTTCCCTCCCTCCTCCCCCCTCCCCTTGTTGCTCTGGTTCCCCCTCCCTCCACCCCCTCCCTCCCCCTCACCTGTTTAATAATCCCTGGTGGCTAGTGGGGGCAGCCGGGGGATGTCTGCACGATACGTGCAGACATCGTCCATGCTGCCCGACACCTCCGTCTATTATGACGGACAGCTGGTCCGTCATAATAGACGGAGGTGTCGGGCAGCATGGAGGATGTCTGCACGTATAGTGCAGACATCCCCCAGCTGCCCGATTCTCCCTGGTGGCTAGCGGGGCAGCAGAGTAGGTCTGCGCGATGAGCGCAGACCTCCCCTGCTGCCGCCCGGCACGACCGCCGGCACTTTTATGACGAAGCCGGAAGTACCCGGCTTCTTCATAGAAGCCCTGGCGGTCGTGCCGGGCAGCAGCAGGGGAGTCTGCGCTCATCGCGCAGATATCCCCTGCTGTTAGAGAGGGGGATACAGGTCCCCTGCAGCTCTGCTGGGGACCTGGATCCATGTCTTATAATCTGACCTCGCTTTGAGGTCAGATTATAAGACGACCTCGATTATAAGACGAGGGGGACTTTTCAGAAAAAAAATTCCGAAAAAAACCTTGTCTTTTAATCGAGCAAATACGGTATTGTGGTGTTGTTTAGCAATAAACAATAACGACCCCTGTAAATTCACACCTGAAGTACAAAGTGTGTGCAAAAGATTGGTGGTAGATTGACTGCATGAAAAGTGTCAAATACCCCAAGATATTTGGGTACAAAATACCCTGGGTTGTGTTCTTTTGAAAATTATGTGCATGTGTGTGGGGGTGGGGGGGGGGGTGATTTGGGGAATTATGACAGATATAAATGTTACAATATCACTATCTTTAATTTTTTTTAAAAATATTTTGAAATAGCAATGCGCTAATTTTACTTATTACCCTGTAATTAAAAAAAAAAAAACAATAGATATGCATGTGAAGGTTGGGTATTTCTAAACTCAGGACAGTCTGTCATGAAGGGTTTAATCAATTTAATCAAGTGTTCCAAAGAATTAATACACAGTTCAATACTAATAATCCACCATGTAACAAAGGATTAACCTTGCTGACACATAATTAACAAAAATGATCACAAGCACTTCTCCATTATGGGAAATGTTAAATATATTAATGCTATAACTATCTACAAAAAAAAATCACACTGCAGTATGTTATGCTTACCTGCCAACAAAATCCCATAGATTATGTGTTTTATTATGGTTTTGTGTTTGCTGCAGAATTCACATACAGCATCATATTTTTTTTCCAGGCACCTGTGTATGAGAACGTGAGGAAAATTAATGTGACATATTACTAGAACTCTTTTACCCCAATACATAGAATGTTGGTCTCCTAAGTAAGCTGAAGGCCATATGCAGGATGATGTGTATAGTGGCGTAAGAAGCAGTATGTCGCATAGCAATAGATATAGTGGGTTTATTAATTATGCAGCAGAATTTCCTTTTGCATTACATCCTACCACCACCTGTGCTGGTGTATTATATATTACTCAGTGTGAGATATCAGATATGTAGCACTAAAACAATTAACCTTTTGTAACAACCAGTGGTAGCCTAATGTGCAGACACCATAACTATACATATGTTCATTTCCCACAACAATACATTTATATTGGGTTTTAAACGTTTAGGAGTGCAAGCCATTCTTCTCCTTCTTGCAAATGTAATAACTAGTTTGCGTATAGCACTTTATTCTCCAAAATAGTTTTTAAGCACCTTAGTACACACTGTTGGGCTTAATCAAATCATCAGTTGCTAGATATTACTATTACACAATGCAATGGTCCAGTACTTATTAGACATGTGCAAAACTAAAATTTTCGTTTCGTTTTCGTCCATTCGGACGAAAATGTTATTTATTTCGTCTAAAACGAATTTCGTTCATTAGTGCATTCGTTTCAGACGAAATTCGTTCATTATTTTCGTTTCGTTAATTTTTTTCGTTCGTTTTATAGAATACAATGTAATACTATTGGCTTTCTATAAACCGAACGAGAGCCCCATTCATAAGAAATTCTTATGAATGGGGCTCTCGTTCGGTTCATAGAAAGGCAATAGTATTACTTGTATTCTATAAGCCGAAAGTCTATAAACCGAACGACTTTCGGTTTATAGACTTTCGGCTTATGGAATACATGTAATCCTATTGCTATTCTATAAACCGAACGACTTTCGGTTTATAGAATAGCCATAGGTTTACATGTATTACATAAGCCGAAAGTCTATAAACCGAAAGTCGTTCGGTTTATAGGCTGTCGGCATTTAACTATACAGAGACAGAGTCTCCATTCATAAAATTATGAATGGAGACTTTGTCTCCGTGTAGTAAAATGCCGACAGCCTATAAACCGAACGTTCGGTTTATAGGCTGTGGGCATTTTACTACACGGAGACAAAGTCTCCATTCATAATTTTATGAATGGAGACTCTGTCTCCGTGTAGTAAAATGCCGACAGCCTATAAACCGAACGACTTTCGGTTTATAGGCTGTCGGCTTATGGAATACATGTATTCCTATTGCTATTCTATAAACCGAAAGTCGTTCGGTTTATAGAATAGCAATAGGAATACATGTATTCCATAAGCCGACAGCCTATAAACCGAACGTTCGGTTTATAGGCTGTCGGCATTTTACTACACGGAGACAGAGTCTCCATTCATAAAATTATGAATGGAGACTTTGTCTCCGTGTAGTAAAATGCCGACAGCCTATAAACCGAACGTTCGGTTTATAGGCTGTCGGCTTATGGAATACATGTATTCCTATTGCTATTCTATAAACCGAACGACTTTCGGTTTATAGAATAGCCATAGGATTACATGTATTATATAAGCCGAAAGTCTATAAACCGAAAGTCGTTCGGTTTATAGGCTGTCGGCATTTAACTATACAGAGACAGAGTCTCCATTCATAAAATTATGAATGGAGACTTTGTCTCCGTGTAGTAAAATGCCGAAAGCCTATAAACCGAACGATCCGTTTATAGACTTTCGGCTTATATAATACATGTAATCCTATGGCTATTCTATAAACCGAACGTTCGGTTTATAGAATAGCAATAGGAATACATGTATTCCATAAGCCGACAGCCTATAAACCGAACGTTCGGCTTATAGGCTGTGGGCATTTTACTACACGGAGACAAAGTCTCCATTCATAATTTTATGAATGGAGACTCTGTCTCCGTATAGTTAAATGCCGGCTTTTAACTATACGGAGACAAAGTCTCCATTTATAATTTTATGAATGGAGACTCTGTCTCCGTATAGTTAAATGCCGGTGTTCTGACAAATTTCTGGAGCAAATTCTCCTGCGCAATCGCAGGAGAATTTGCTCACTGCGCATGCGCATAAAGTTACAGCTGATAACTCAGCTGTAACTTTGTGACCACCGCGCATGCGCCAGCTGCGCAACCCACCTCCCGCCCCCTCACACCCCCTGCACACCCCTTCTTACCAGATCATCGACCACAGCGATACACAGCGCATGCGCACGCCTATCCAGCCGTTTGGGAATGTGCGCGTCCGTTGTTGTGTTCTTAAGGTGGTAAGTAACACGGGGCGTCGGGACATAAGGGGGCAAGCATCCTGGTGAGGGCTGCCTCATCTTGATGGGATTTGTGATCCTCCTGCTGCATCAATAATACAGCAGGAGGATCACAAATCCCATCAAGATGAGGCAGCCCTCACCAGGATGCTTGCCCCCTTATGTCCCGACGCCCCGTGTTACTTACCACCTTAAGAACACAACAACGGACGCGCGCATTCCCAAACGGCTGGATAGGCGTGCGCATGCGCTGTGTATCGCTGTGGTCGATGATCTGGTAAGAAGGGGTGTGCGGCGGGTGTGAGGGGGCGGGAGGTGGGTTGCGCAGCTGTCTCATGCACGGTGGTCACAAAGTTACAGCTGAGTTATCAGCTGTAACTTTATGCGCATGCGCAGTGAGCAAATTCTCCTGCGATTGCGCAGGAGAATTTGCTCCAGAAATTTGTCAGAACACCGGCTTTTAACTATACGGAGACAAAGTCTCCATTTATAATTTTATGAATGGAGACTCTGTCTCCGTATAGTTAAATGCCCACAGCCTATAAACCGAACGTTCGGTTTATAGGCTGTCGGCTTTTAACTATACGTTTGTCTCCATTCATAAATTTATGAATGGAGACTCTGTCTCCGTATAGTTAAATGCTATTGTATTCTATAAACCGACTCTATTTCGGCTTATAGAATGCAATAGTACTACGAATGGACGAATGAACGAATGATTTTCCTTTATTAACTATTCGTTCATTCGATTTAGTTAGCTTAGCATTTTCGTTCTTCGTTTTTCGGGCGAATGGACGAAAATGCAATTTTCGGACGAAAATGCATTCGTCCGAAAACGAATGCACATGTCTAGTATATATTCACATGTAAATTGCTTTTTTAATAAAAAATTATGATATAAATAAAATCATGTTTTTATTTCCTTTTATGTGACAATGCTGCCTCTCTCTTTCCCTTGCCCCCAGATTTGTCGCTCTCCCCCCCTTAGTGTTGTCTCTCTCTCACCCTCCCTTTGGCTCCCCCCTCGCTCCCCTTGTGTCTGTCTCTTCCCCCCTTCCCTCCCCTTGTTTCTCTCTGCCCCCCCCCCCTTGTTATTCTGTCCCCCCCTCACCTGTTTCTTGCTCCCTGGTGGCTAGTGGGGGCAGCCGGGGGATGTATGCACTATACATAATAGACGGAAGTGTCGGGCAGCATGGAGGTTGTCTGCACGATTCGTGCAGACATCCCCCAGCTGCCCGATTCTCCCTGGTGGCTAGCGAGGCAGCGGTGGATGTCTGCGCGATGAGCGAGACCTCCCCTGCTGCCGCCCGGAACGACAGCCAGGACTTTTATGAGGAAGCCGGAAGTACCCAGCTTCATCATAGAAGTCCCGGCGGTCATGCCGGGCGGCAGCAGGAGAGGTCTCGCTCATCGCGCAGACATCCTCCGCTCCCTCGCTAGCCACCAGGGAGAATCGGGCAGCTGGGGGATGTCTGCACGAATCGTGCAGACAACCTCCATGCTGCCCGACACTTCCGTCTATTATGTATAGTGCATACATCCCCCGGCTGCCCCCACAAGCCACCAGGGAGCAAGAAACAGGTGAGGGGGGGACAGAATAACAAGGGGGGGGGGCAGAGAGAAACAAGGGGAGGGAAGGGGGGAAGAGACAGACACAAGGGGAGCGAGGGGGGAGCCAAAGGGAGGGTGAGAGAGAGACAACACTAAGGGGGGGAGAGCGACAAATCTGGGGGCAAGGGAAAGAGAGAGGCAGCATTGTCACATAAAAGGAAATAAAAACAAGATTTTTTTATATCATAATTTATTATTTAAAAAGCAATTTACATGTGAATATATACTAGACATGTGCATTCGTTTTCGGACGAATGCATTTTCGTCCGAAAATTGCATTTTCGTCCATTCGCCCGAAAAACGAAGAACGAAAATGCTAAGCTAACTAAAGCCGGATGAACGAATGGTTAATAAAGGAAAATCATTCGTTCATTCGTCCATTCGTAGTACTATTGCATTCTATAAGCCGAAATAGAGTCGGTTTATAGAATACAATAGCATTTAACTATACGGAGACAGAGTCTCCATTCATAAAATTATGAATGGAGACTTTGTCTCCGTATAGTTAAATGCCCACAGCCTATAAACCGAACGTTCGGTTTATAGGCTGTGGGCATTTAACTATACGGAGACAGAGTCTCCATTCATAAAATTATAAATGGAGACTTTGTCTCCGTATAGTTAAAAGCCGGCATTTAACTATACAGAGACAGAGTCTCCATTCATAAAATTATGAATGGAGACTTTGTCTCCGTATAGTTAAATGCCCACAGCCTATAAACCGAACGTTCGGTTTATAGGCTGTGGGCATTTAACTATACGGAGACAGAGTCTCCATTCATAAAATTATAAATGGAGACTTTGTCTCCGTATAGTTAAAAGCCGGCATTTAACTATACAGAGACAGAGTCTCCATTCATAAAATTATGAATGGAGACTTTGTCTCCGTATAGTTAAATGCCCACAGCCTATAAACCGAACGTTCGGTTTATAGGCTGTGGGCATTTAACTATACGGAGACAGAGTCTCCATTCATAAAATTATAAATGGAGACTTTGTCTCCGTATAGTTAAAAGCCGGCATTTAACTATACAGAGACAGAGTCTCCATTCATAAAATTATGAATGGAGACTTTGTCTCCGTGTAGTAAAATGCCCACAGCCTATAAACCGAACGTTCGGTTTATAGGCTGTCGGCTTATGGAATACATGTATTCCTATTGCTATTCTATAAACCGAACTTTCGGTTTATAGAATAGCCATAGGATTACATGTATTATATAAGCCGAAAGTCTATAAACCGATCGTTCGGTTTATAGACTTTCGGCATTTTACTACACGGAGACAAAGTCTCCATTCATAAAATTATGAATGGAGACTTTGTCTTCGTGTAGTAAAATGCCGACAGCCTATAAACCGAACGACTTTCGGTTTATAGACTTTCGGCTTATGCACTACATGTAATCCTATGGCTATTCTATAAACCGAAAGTCGTTCGGTTTATAGTTTAGCAATAACATTACATGTATTCTATAAACCGAACGTCGTTCGTTTTAAAGACTTTCGGCTTATAGAATACTATTGGCTTTCTATAAACCGAACTAGAGTCGAGTCCCCATTCATAAGAAATTCTTATGAATGAGGAGGGACTCTAGTTAGGTTTATAGAATGCCAATAGTATTCTATAAGCCGAAAGTCTTTAAAACGAACGACGTTCGGTTTATAGAATGCATGTAATGCTATTGCTGTTCTATAAGCCGAATGTCTTTCGGCTTATAGAACAGCAATAGCATTACATGTATTCTATAAACCGAACGTCGTTTGTTTTAAAGACTTTCGGCTTATAGAATACATGCTGCTATTGGCTTTCTATAAACCGAAAGAGTCCCCATTCATACGAATAGGTCAATTGACCTATTCGTATGAATGGGAACTCAATTTCGGTTTATAGGAAGCTAATAGCATTACATGCATTCCATAAACCGAAAGTCATTCATGTCGGTTTATGGAATGTAGTACAATGCTATTGGTATTGTAAACCGACTCTATTTCGGTTTAGAATGCCAATAGCACGAATGGACGAATGGACGAATGAACGAATGATTTTCGTTTATTAACCATTCGTTCATTCGGATTTTGTTAGTTAAAATTTTCGTTATTCGTTTTTCGGACGAATGGACGAAAATGCTATTTTCGTCCGAAAATGCATTCGTCCGAAAACGAATGCACATGTCTAGTACTTATTTTATCAATCTATTTTGGATGAAGAGTTCCATTGATCCTTGTGAAAATCAAACCTGTCTCCATGAGGGTTAACTGCTCTCAGAGCATTCACAAACTGAGCTATCTGACCCTAATACAGAGATAGCCACCAACACTGTTCATGGTGGACAGTTTCTGGACTTTGTGACCAGAAATCTAATGACATTTTATGGAATGTCACTTATCTAACCATAGAACCTTTGCTTATTGACACTCTAACCCATAGTGCCATACCTCTTCTTATCAGATGGATGCTTGTCAGAATTCCATTTGTTTTTTGCTGGGTCATGTATGTAGCCATCATATATGTCTAACTGAAAAACAAAGACCCAAGAGTAAGACAAAAAGAGTCCATAACATTGACAACCTTAGGTTATTTAGATATACATTTTCTAGATAATAATCAAAATTAGGTTATGCATATTTTCCTGAACAAAATCATTAGTACCTTGAGCCAGCATATCTTTTGATGTTTAATGTGTGCTGGTGCAATTTTATCAGATATAAAATAAATTACTCAAAGAAATTATCTTGTGATGATGCCAGCATAATAAACCGTCCTAGCATGGAATTTCCAATATATTTTAAAAAAATAAATGTATTAAATGTTATTTAATAATGACATATATAACTCAATATTACACATTCCTAAATATTTTTCTTTCTTAGTATAATCCCATTTTGAATGTATGAGTGGTCTTACCTGATCAATAATTACTGCGTCTCCATTTCGTTTCCCATCAGTGAAGGCATCATGGTTAGTTTCTTCTTTTTGAACAGAATCATCATTCTGTGGGCGCATACGTTGTAATTGTTACAAAGAAAGCTATTCTACCATAATAAAAATGTCCAGTAAAATATAACAGAAATGCATGTTCAGATTGTTAAATAATAATGTTGCTTTTGTGTAAGTTATAATATCCATTAACATTAAAACATTGGGACTTTCTGTGGACAAAGTCAAGGCTAACACTGAAAAATAATATCAAGGATGTCCTGCAATGTACATTAGGCTGTAGAACAATGGTCAAAGAACAAATGAGTAAAATGTCGTGAGTATGTCGTTAGATAATTGGATCTTTTCTTTCATCTCAAGCTTTATTCCATTTAACTTGCCATGGCCTCTGGCAGATTATCACATTTGACTCCATGGATGATAGGCACAATGGCATGGAACATGGTTCCCTTAAAAAATACTTTTCACACACACCGGCTATCCCAGCATGCAGTAGTGTCTCAGCAAAGATAAACCTCTAATCTGTGTATCCTAGCAATAATTTGATAACCTTGAGTAAAATGTAGTTATTGATCAAGCTGCATATAGATTCTAACAGTGTATCATATGGCCAAAGTGGATATCTCAAAGCTTAAGGTCTTGAAATGTAGGTATAAGAACAAACTTCTTGACTGTAGCCAACATCCAGGGACCTCAAGATTTACAAGTCTCAAGCAAATAGTTTAATTGGTCTGCTGGTAAAATACTGGCTGGATGGCAACCCTAGGGTAATGGGAATTTATGAGTTTCAGTATGTACTAACAAACTTATGTATCACTTATTTATTCATGAGTAAAAATGTTTTGCGAATTACTTTATAATTTTGTCAAGCAGATTAGTTTTTCATAAATGCTGAAATAAATGCAGATTTTGGTAATGGAATTAGAATTGTGGACCATATAGTATATCAAAAATAAAAACCCAGATTAAAGTTTTTTATGATAAAAGTTTTTGTTCCATTAAAGAAACTTAATCAGTTTGCCTTGAAAAAGGTTTGAGAAGAACTAAGATAAAAAATGTCATTCTCCTTTCTGTATATATACACATATACATTTGGTACCCATATACAATGCATGACTCTACCCCATATAAATAAACAAACTTAAGAGTACTGGTCCCCTATTAGAGGTCTGGGCCAAGAGACAATTACACACATTACTTTCATTGGTTTTAATTTATTTTGTTTAATCTGCAATACTCAACACTTTGTTTTCAGTTTCCTTTTGGCATTCTCTGTGTTAGCTCATCTTCCTTTTAGTCATATAGATGTCAGCTAAATAGGACAGTTTAACTCATCACATCAGTAATGATCTAATTCATCATTTTCTCTCCATGTGACTCATTTAACCCCAAAGTACCTTTCGGTCTACTGAGAACAGGTTGCATGTGCTTTCCCAAACACTTTCACAATAAAACACATTTCCTCTTCCCTGTTTGTATGACTTGAAATAAACTGAAAGAGCAATTTGTATTTTTAATTATATTAAGCACTGAAAAGAACATGTACCATGGCAGTAACTCTTGGGCTTAGGAGGAAGCATCAAAACATATGATTAAAAGACACATAAACAATGCTTTTTTTTTTTTTTTTACCAACCAATCTTTGACTATGCATTTATTCAGTCATGGTAGGGTACATTTATTTTTGTGAGGTAAAATACTGGTTAATATTTCTACCTCAGCTGGTAATGCCTGATGTGTACAGCTCACTTTGCATTGCAATTTTTGTGAATAGCCCCTTATGTGTATGTTAAAATCACACTTTTAGTAATGTAACATGGCAGCACAATTGAAGAAAAATTATGGTTTTCTTTCATGTTTATAGAAAAATGGACCTGTGTTGGCAGATACATGTAATACTACAAAAGTTATATAGTATTACATGTATAATTCAGTCACAGCAATCTCGTTATATTTACATTACTTGTTGAACAATGGTTTTGATTTATGATCTGGTTCAACAATTTGGTCTCTGAAATTATCCACACATGCTGTAGTCTGAGTTGGTTGTTAATAAAGAATTACCAAAATGTCATTTGATCCTATGACAAATATATTCCTTATTCAATTTTCCTGTAAGTTTTGTCTTTTTCTCCAGTGTTTAAAATTATTTGCACAAAACAGTGAATTTCTGTTTATATTCTCATACATTTGCAGGTAGGGCCGTCCCTTTATTATGTATTTTGTATCGCAGCCACTGCATTGTATGGAATGCTGCATAAACGGTTGTCTCTATATACCGTATTTGCTCGATTATAAGACGACCCTGATTATAAGACGACCCCCCAAACTTTGGATATTCCATTAGGAAAAAAACAAAAAGCCTGAATATATGACTACTCTATAGGAAAAAAGTTCAACTTGTATATATTCACATGTAAATTGCTTTTTTTAATAAAATATTATGATATAAAAAAAAATTTCTTATTTTTATTTCTTTTTATGTGCCAATGCTGCCTCTCTCTTTCCCTTGCCCCCATTTTTCTCTCTCTCTCTCTCTCCTCCCCATTGTGTTGTCTCTCTCTCCCCCTCCCTTTGTCTCCCCCTCGCTCCCCTTGTCTGTTTCTGCACCCCCCTTGTCTCTGTCTCTTCAAACCCCCTCCCTCCCCTTGTCTCTGTCTCTACCAACCCCCTCCCTCCCCTTGTCTCTACCAACCCCCTCCCTCCCCTTGTCTCTGTCTCTTCCCCCCCCTTGTCACTGTCTCGTGCAGACATCCCCCGGCTGCCCGATTCTCCCTGGTGGCTAGTGGGGCAGCAGAGGATGTCTGCGCGATGAGCGCAGACCTCCCCTACTGCTGCACGGCACCACCGCCGGGACTTTTATGACAAAGCTGGAAGTACCCGGCTTCTTCATAGAAGTCCCGGCGGTCGTGCCGGGCGGCAGCAGGGGAGTCTGCGCTCATCGCGCAGACATCCCCTGCTGTTAGAGAGGGGGATCCAGATCCCCTGCAGCTCTGCAGGGGACCTGGATCCCAGTCTTATAGTCTGACCTCAATTTGAGGTCAGATTATAAGATGAGCTCGATTATAAGACGAGGGGGATTTTTCAGAATTTTTTTTCTGAAAAAAACCTTGTCTTATAATCGAGCAAATCCGGTATTTGATAATAATGATAATAACATACATTGTTTAAAAGTTTGTTTTATGGGTATTAAAAAGATGGATTGTACATATGTACCAACATTTAATTCTGCATATGCATCATCCAGATTACTATGGTGCAAATGTGCATTTACTTCAATGAGGAAATGATATGTAACATTTTCCAGGTACTGTTCTACATAGAAACATAGAATGTGTCGGCAGATAAGAACCATTCGGTCCATCTAGTCTGCCCAATGTACATGATGAACAGAGACGTTTCTATAGCTTTTTGTTTTAAATGTTAAACGTTTTGTCTGTCTCTATTTTTCAGTCATAAAATTAGCTGCCATGTTCTCCTCATCTGTTCTATATGCCATCTATCGTGGGTTTTCAGCCAATATATTTGGCACTTACATGATGGAAAATAGTTCAGCATTGGGCCACTTATAAAGAAGAAGTTTGCCCCATGATTGATCAAATTCCTACTTATCGGGATCATTTCAACCATTTGCTTTTGAAGTTGGTAGGGTGATAGTTGAGGCCAAAGAGTTGGAAAACCTCTCCCATTCCGCTGCATTGGAGTTTTCCAACTGGCTACATTGTCCTAAAGTTTTAAATTCCCATCTCAATTTTCCTTCAATTCTCTCTTTATTGAGTAGACAGTTAACTAATTAATTTGAATCCTGCTGTGTTCTTAGCCCCAAACTCATTGTTAACTCTTATTAGCAAAACAATACGAACATTTAAAATAACATTGTACAAATCAAATTATCCAGCCTCTTGTTTCTCACCTAACCTTAAACACTTTTGGTTTCTTTGGTATGGTTATGCCTGCAATCTACTGCAAGTCACAATGTCATCGCCTGTAGCAATATTTAGGATAGTTTCTTATACAAAGTAACTGATTAAATGATAGCAGCAGCAGTTATGTACAGATACAAATCTTTTGCAAATATATGAAACGCCTGGAGGACAAGCACTTTGTACATGCGCTTGTGAGCTGCAGGACACATTCATTGCATGTACAGTTGTTATTTGAGACATTTTGTTGCTTTGTTACTCCTAGAGCAGGATGAGAGGATCAGTAGGAGCATGCTACTTGTAGTTAACGTTTACTTTCTTAGACAACAGTAATTTTAAAAAAAAGCATGCAATTTTATAACTGAACTTTATTATGTAATAAAAACAAATTAAATATTTTAGCTGAAATATCAGTTAAGATTAGATGAATATTGCGATGTTTGTATTACATTTGTACAATATATTATTTTAAGTGACTGTAATGTCTCTTTAATAATAGTTAACAATGAAATTCGGTGCAAGGACATAGCAGAATCCTAATTAATTGGAACAAATTAAAGATAAGACTTTTTAAAGTACATACCATTTCATCCTTTGACTGGCAGGCACCAGTGGTAGGCACCATCATTCTTCATGGTTGGTGGACCTTTACTGGACTTTGTGCTGGACAATTTAATGATGATTTATGGACCTTCACAGACACATGTACTGCTGGCAGCATTAAGGCTGATCCAGCCACAACTCTCACTCACTGCTTGCACAGTGAGACACCCTTGCTTTTACAATTAATAGATACAGTTAAATATATTTTTGTGTCTTTTTAAGTGTTTTTTTCTAATGATTTCAATAAATAATAGTGTACCAGTATTTACTTTTTCTCTTGTTCCTCATTTTGCTATACCACCTGACCATAAAAAGTCAGAAAGTTTGCCAGATGAAAAAGTGCTTTGGGGGTTACATATAAAAACTGCACAGTAAAGTATAATGACAATCGCACATTTTTAAATATCTTCTTTATGCGCCAGTGCTCAGTGTACCGCTGCAACCTGGACTAGCAGAGTCTGATCAACCCAAAATGCACAGGCAGATCCCACCAAATACTGGTGCTCTCTGCATGTGCACCAAGTTTATACATCACCCCCTTTGTGACTATTGCTATAAAAAAATCTTCCTTCCCTTAACTCATACCCCCAAGTGGACCCGCCTAACTCAGGACAGTCCTGATTCTGTCCTAACTTTTAGTGATCCCGACTTCTTCCTCTGGTGTTACAATTCTAGGGGATACCAGAAGAAAATTAATTCTGAGCATGTGCTGCTCGTCTCCCCTGGTGTAACACTGATGCTCACCCTTTGATGCTACAGCTTCCTACAGGTCTCATCCCTGATGGCGTTTGTTTGGAAGTATGCTTGCTACATATAACATATTGTTTAGGGACTGCTGTTATCAACAGGTTTTTTTTCTACTTCCAAAGTAGTTTAAAATCCCTAGTGCTAGAGGTAAGGTTAGATGCTGTATTGCTCCTTGTTCCAGAATCTGTTATTATATTTGTATTTAGAATATGTTTCTAAGAATTCTTGTGACCACCTAGTCATTTTATTTTATTTCCATGCATGACACAACACATCTCCTATTAAAACTATGATCATGCTTTAGTTACCTGTGAATGCATATTTTGTACCTGTCAATTGTATTATCAGAAACACATTCATCTCTGATAATTCAATATCAACTCTATCATAGACTACATAAAAATGTTTCAGCTTACAGAGAATGTGCCTTTCTATCTTTTATAATAACACGTAGATAGTGTGTAAATACCACCACATGTACTAAAAGGTAGTTCATTTTTGACTGTACAAACATTTGCAGCCTTATGGAAAGATCTTGAGGAGAAACAACAAACATAGATAAGCCAGCCTAGACGCTTAAACCTTCCTGTGGTTGTCGTTTCTCCTCCTACCTGTTTACCGATGTCAATAAATTGTTGAATATTATATTTTGAATGTTCCCCTCATATTTAATCTGCTTTGGGATGGCATTGGTGTGAACCCTTATTCCCATATACCTTGTTTTATTACGCTTCGACTTATTGCACTTGCAGTCATTGCTCTTGACAGGATGTCTCAATCATCCTTTGAGTGTGACGGTGCCATTTTCTTTGTTTTTCTGACTACTCCACATTCCTTGTTAACGAATAATATTTGGTTGATGTTGCTATGATGCCTTGATGTTGAGGCATTAAGCAACACCGAAACTTCGTGCAGAAAGCAATTGTGATTGCTCCATGGAGTAAACGTGAGCACCATATTGGAGAGCAGTGCGCTATTCTTGTAATGATCTGCCTGGATTCGAACCTTTGTTTGCTGCTGCATACTCCTGTTCCAGGCACCACCTGCTGGTTTTGTTATCTGATGTAATGGTAGAGGTTATCTCTGCCTTTTGTCCTCTGTCATTGATCTACTGCTCAGGTGCGGGTTGTTGCAGTGATGAGCCCTGGGGCTATATAAAGCCCATCCTCCCAGCAATCAGAGCTGGTACATTTTGTCTGCTGGCTTGTATATTGTTCATGACTATCCTGCTCTCTCCAGTCCATTCAATTCGGCTTGTTCCTGACCATCCTGCTCTCTCCAGTCCTTTGACCTCGACGTGTTTTGTGTTTATTCTGCATCCTAGACCCTGCTTACTCCCTGCCTGGCTATGACTCGTGGGAAAACGAACAAGGCCTCTGCTTGTGGGTGCTCAAAGCCAGGGGCCCCACCCCAGTTGGAGAGTGCTCACCCTGTGCAGGGCCTTGAATTGCCCACTACCCCTGCACCGTGACTCCAGCCCATCTTGGCACAGCTGTCCATTACAATTCTAATATGGTGTGCCCTTCAGTGATGAGTAATCCTAAGCATTAAGATTAGAGTTATACTACGGTTAGGGTTAGTAAAATGGTTAGAAAGAGGGTTACATTTAGACTTAGGGTTAAGGTTAGGATCAAAAAATTCACTCTAGGAAAAAATGGTTAGGAAACAAAAAAAAGCTTCTTTGAGTTATTGCCTTATGAGTTATAACTTGCAAAAAACAACGGAAAAACGTGTAAACATGGCACATTTCTAAACTCAGGACAAAATTTAGAAACTATTTAGATGAGGTCTTTTTTAGCATTTGTAATTGTGTAAAATATTTTTCAGGGTAAATTTAGAAAAAGTGTGTTTTAGTAAAATTTGTCTTCATATTTTATGATTGTTTTTGTAGAAAAATATTAGATGATATGATGAAAATTATGGTATCTAAAGAAGGTCAAAACAGTCATGTCCCTAAGTATGAAATTCCTATTTCAATTTTCTACAATTACCTTCAATTCTCTCTGTACTGAGTAGACCAGTAGATAAATACACGCATGTGTTTCTATAATGCCTGATAAAAATTCTACTTTAAAATCCCTGCAGAAAAGTTTGAAAGCATCAGAAAAATGTTAAATATTTCATCTGAATAGTACCACAATCAAGTAAATGTAAAGACCTGAGACATGATACATTCAATCAACTCTGGAACCAATAAGGTCCAGGTCAGTCACAGATAACTGTTAAACTAAAATGAATTTTAAACAAACTTAAAAAATGGACAAAATGAATGTGCACGTTCTTAAAAGTGTAATAATACAATTCTTCTGTTGTCGATGTTCCATTACTGTCTGTGGTTATTTTTTAACCATACAGTTATATTGGCTCCTGATGGATTACTAATCAACAATAACAAAACAGTACTGCATTACTTATTGAACACTGCTTTATATATCCAAACTGCTATGCGCTCAAAATAGCCTACCACTCAGCTTTTCACACGTACCTTCCTAATTAATGTACGTTTAATACCATTTGCAGGAAAGGTTACAAGATTTCTTGGGTAAGTGACTAACATTTTTTTTTCATCTGAAATAAACTGACTGGATGTAAGAAATAACAGGCAAATTAACTGCACTTATTAGACAATAGGAACTTTATAGCATATCATACTGGAGTCTATTCACTAAAATTTTCACTATGATGAACTGACAAATTGATAATGGAAAAATCGCATACTGAATTTTATGGAAGGTCAAGTTTAAATAGGAGAGGAAGATTGTAGATCACTGTTAAATGGAATGACTGCATGCTGTATAAAATAGATGATCCGGTGCAGCCACAGAGCGCCACTCTGCAAGAAAGCCTGAACGGCCAACAATCACATCCACACAGCAAAAATCGCCTGTTCACCTGTAGTATACAGATGACTCTCAATCCAATTGGTTAGGTAAATGAAAATGTTTTTTCCAAAATTCTTAAAATCAAAAGTAGCAACAAATGTGGGACACTGATATCTCCGGTGTGGTTAACCACCTAACGTATTTAGTCAATAGTCAATAGTGACTTTAACGTGGGTCACTATTAATGAAACAAGTTAGGTGGTTATTTACATCAGAGTCATTGGTGTCCCACATTTACTGGTTATTTACATCTGATTTTAAGAATTTTGTAATAAAGATTTTTGTTTAACCAAAACGGTTGCATTGGGGGTCATTTATATACTAACGGTGATGATTTTTGCTGTGTGAATGTAATTTTTACCAAGATAGGTTTGTGGTGCTGAAGCATAGATGACTTCTCTATAGTCCATAAAAGGCATTAGCATTTGTTGCACAATCGATTTTCAGAGAATATTTGAGTGCTTATTCTAGGATAAAATGTGGATCATAGTTTATCAATATGGGGACCACCTATATTTCCACATTCCAAGATATTTATAAGAACTCACTGGTTTGGGTTATATCTTGATCTTGATGTTGAAGTATTTCAGAATTTGCCTCAAACAACATTCTACTGTTAGTTACCCACTTTTCAAACTTTGGAAATGGTTCCAGTTGAACTTATAGCTCCATTAAGCTCATCTTTCCATGCCACTATGGATATCCTTGCACACACTTAGAAGGCATTAGCTATAGAGTCATTTGAACGAAAACCATTACAACTGTGTTGTATAAATGATTATAATTTCTAGGAAATGCCTTTCTCGTTGCCATCTTTTGCTGTGCTATAGAGCTATATCACAGCTTAAGGGGGCTGGATGCTGAATAATCTGTTGTGCACTTGCATCCTGTCACGTGTATGTGTGGAATTTGCAACTGGTGGCAAAATCTGAAAACATTTTTAGATAACGGATAATTTTGGATAATTAATGTTTGGATAAGGGTTACTCATTGTTGCAAACAGTGGGATAAAAAGTTACATCCACAGGGGTGGTTTAGTAAAACACCAGTGATTTAGTATTTCCCTTATTCTGTATAGTTAATTATTTAACTTGTTATTTAGTACATGCTATTATTTACTGTTGCCTCATTGATTGCATAAAACACTGGCTTTGCTACTGCACCCATGAACTTATAATTGGCTATAAGCCAATTTTTTTTTACCGGTCTGCCAGCTTCGTGAGAATCCAATCATTACTGTGTCATGTTTTAATATAGTAAAACAAATGGAATCAGGCTTCATTTGGGGCCATGTGTTTATTTGTGTTGAGTGAATTTTAGGCTTTGCTTGACAGTATCTATGTTAGAGGCTATTTCAAAGAAGTTTGAGAGTCAGCTCCTTAGTCTTTGGTCTCTCAACAGTGCCTTTTCACCTCATGATATGCATATTTTTGGATATAATTTTTGGATAATTTTTTGTCTACCCCTTTTATATCTCCCTTTTCCACTTGTACTTTGTTGTACTTTATGCTGGAAATAAATACAAATATGGAGTTATTGTCAGCTTAACTATTTGGTGACAGAAACCATGTTGCCCTTTTCTTACATAGCAGATTTTTTACAAAAGTAAACATTAGATTTCCAAAGGGCTGCAAAGTTAGTGCTTAGTCAAATATTGAAGCAACTAGCAAGTATTTTATTTAAAAAAAATATTTTTATAACCATCCCTTTAAATCTCCCTTAATGACAAAGGCCTGGCACGTCCTGCAGTGAATGAAGCGGTTTTCGCCATCAACGATCGCGAAAACCGCTTTAACAGTGCTGGTCTATTGCCTCGACATCGAGGCAATAGCCAGCACTGATATTTCTATTTTGGGACCCCCACGATCGCCCCACGGAGCGATCGTGGGGAGCCATATTGACGGAGCATGCTGCTCCGTCAATATGGCTAAGTCCTCTGCCGGTCTGAGCTTCGGAAGTGAAAGTAACTTCACTTCCGTCGCTCTGAATAAGCTACTTGACTGCCTCTAGTGGTAGTTTAGTAGCATTGCAATGGAAAATAATTAAAATACATATTTAATTAAATAAAAACAGGTTATTTAGCTATATTAGCCTATAGGGTTAAAATTAAATTTTATTTAGCATAAGGGATAGGGTTAAAATTAAATTAAAGTTAAAAAATATTAAGGGATATAATAAGGATTAGAGTTGGGGTTAAATTTAGTGTTAGGGTTAAATTTTGGGTTCGGTTGGGGTCAAAAGATCAATATAGGAAAAAAACAAAAAACACTATTTTTGGTTTTTGCCCCATAACTCGCAAAAAAATACCGAAAAATATGGAAACATGCATATTTTTGAACTCGGGACAACATTTAGAAACTATTTAGACGGGGTCTTTTTTAATGATTTTATTTGTGTAAATTATATTTTAGGTCAAAGTTAGAAAATGGTTTTTTTTTAAAATTTGCATCATATTTTATGATTTTGTTTGTAGTAAATTATAAGATATGATGAACATAATGGTATCTAATGAAAGCCCTTCTTATGACGATAAAAACCAACATATAATTTGTGTGGGTACTGTATGTGAGAAAGAAAAAAATTACAGCTAAACACAAACACCCTAGAAATGTCAAAACAGCCATTGTCACCAAGGGAAAGTCAAGGTGAAAATGTCTTGTCACTAAGGGGTTAACCTTTTTATTTACTTTTTGCTTTATTGTATATCAGAAATACTTAAGACAAGACACTAATCCTATTATCAAGAACTGATTTGATTTGTCATTGTCTTTTGACTTTGAAGATGATCAAATCGTTTTCCATAAAAAAGTGAATTTGTTAAATATTAGAAGAACCACTATATAAAATTGCTTCCTACAGGACTGTGAGCTTAGCTAGAATTACTTATCATCACATTGCATGTAATCCAATGATCCAGAAACATTTTTAATTTAGGATATGTTTACAAGCCACAGCTTATTATACTCCCTAAAATCCATGGTGAACCACTTCCTCGTAATAAAACCTCCCAACTAGTCATCATGTAATATCCCCTCCATGAAAAAATATAAAGATGCTAAAAAATAACATCAGGCAGCAAGTATAACACTGCACTAAACACACTTTCCATTTTATTTCAGTCATTTAATTTCCCTGTGATATTTTGAAAAAATATATATACTTAAGGATCAATACAATAAGATTAATATTCTATTCACATTACAATTTAGTATTTTTATAAATATTTCTATAATTGTTTCATTATAGCATTTACATTTTTAAATGTGCTAAAATGTTACTTTTTTGTAGTCTATAATAACATTGGATACCAAATCTACCTATCAAAATACTGTATCATGCAAATCCAAAGTGCACATTACAGAAAAACAGTCAAACTGCAAAATGTTAGGAACTGGTAAAACAACTTCTTTGTCTTACACCTTTAATTTACCTGTTAGGCAAAATGTATTTAAATGCACAAGCCACGACAAATACATGTTTGTTTCAAAGCAAGACTTGCAATTGGCACGTCCTAACAATCCATTGTATTCACTTTATTTATTTATTACAGAGTTGTTGGCTTTCAAAATAAAAGCAGAGTCATACCTTAAATCAGGAGTACCTTAGATATTCTGTGGGAATATAGTCTGTTTGAGATCCTTCTGTATGTTTTTACATATTATAATCTTTACTACAGTGATTTATTATTCTTTAATACAGATGTCTAAGTCAAGAATACTTATAATATTTTTTAATAAAATGGTGAGTTGTCTGATATAAAGATATTAATTTACCTGAAATGCAGAATTGATAAAGCCATTACTTCCCACAGGAGTCCCGTCCATGGCAAACTCTTCTGTAGCAGTTTGGGAATGTTCAAACAATGCAAGTGTTCTCCTGCATAGACTGCGGAGGTTTACCTGCCTGCAGCCACTCCCAGTTTAATGCTTGATTACTTGGTCCACCCTTCTAACAACATAGTTTAATTGTTCATTCTTACACAGATTGCTAAGGAAAGTCACCTGGCTGTAAAAAGATAAAGATGGGAACTGGTGCAAGAACAGTCATGTAATTTCCAGAGATGACAAAATGACACTCTTGTGCAAATTGTTCCTGTCTCAAGTGTGGAAATCAGTTTTTCTGTTCAAGCCCACAGATAACTTTGTGTACATTGCAGGAAATTTGTCATCTGCATTTTGTCAAGTGACCTATGTCCCCTTAAGACAACATTTGGTCATGAAAAATGATGCATACATCTTTTGGAGACACACAATCCCTTTTTGAGATACAAATCCACCCCCACCCCCCTCTTTTCACAATGTTTGGTATGTGCATTAGTGTGTCTCATAACTCCACACCTACTGGTCTTCAAACATCAGTGAACATGTGCAAAACTGTGTGTAAATAAAATTACTTGGCATTGTCCTCACTGACATACAGAGCAGCACAAATTGTTATCAACAGTTCATGAAGTCACCTATAACATCTCAAATAAATACATACAAATAAATAAATACAAATAAAGCCTTCTAAACCAAGTGTTCCTCTATGTGGTAGATATCCTAATAGATGTGTAATATGTAAGCAGTGAAGAATGTATTACACCCAGTAGTGTATCTTCCACAAGGCACTCGCCTAGGGTGCCGCTTTGCCAGAGGGCGGCACTTTGCCAGAGAGTGTTAAAGCACACTTCTGGTGCTTCAAACATTTTCACTCCCTCCCCCACGATTCAGCAAGCTTTAGCTCCTTCCAATTAATTTGGGTGATGGGGGCATGTAATGGACGTGGTTGGGATATGTAATGAGGGTGATGGTGGCATGTAAGGGGGGTGATGGGGCATATAGTGTGTATGCAATGTGGGTGATGGGGGTATGTAATGGAGTGATTGGGCATTTAATGTGTGTGCAATGTGGGTGATCGGGCATATAATGGGGTAATGGGGCATGTCGTGGGTGTGCAATGTGGGTGGGGGCCTGAATTTTGTCTGCATAGGGCAGCACAAAACCAAGATACACCACTGATTACACCATCAGTATATCAAGCAGCACTAAGGTTAAATTCATATATAAAATATAATTTTCTTCTGAAGAATTTAACTCCATTGCTCAGGGAAAGTGTGTTACACTTAAAACGGAAGTAGGGAACAATTATGGTAAAGCGTGTTATTGCATAATCACACAGGACACATATTTTGCGATATGTTTTTTCTCCCTCTCACAGTGGGAAAGATTACAAAACCAGGAATTAGGTCAGCACACAAAGTTGTAGGTGAGGAACAAGCATATTGTTACTATTGCCTCATTTTCATTGGTTACTCATTCTGAATATTATTATATAACTCAAAATTGTTTTTGAATTGGAACAAGACTCACCAAATCCTTTAAGAGATCTTGCCCACGCACTTGGCAAAATGCCTACTGACATTAGTGGAAGTTAGAAGGTTTGAAATCCATATGTGTAATACCTACACTAGTGTATGTGAATTTGACAGGTAAAATTGTTAAACGGTTATATCATTTTTTTGGGGGGTATGGGCTGCCTGGGGGAAAACACATGCTTTTCAGATTGGGTTTTTAAACACATTAAATTAAGCTCTGCTTAAGCAGGTATGAGATTACCAATGACATTGACAAAAATAATTTCCAAGACCCTCTTTATACATATTACCACGTCCATTACAATTTATTTACAACTAGATGATGGTAATCCATTACTCTCAAATGTTCCTCTTTTGGAGGAACAGTTCGACTTTTGGACCCAAATTCCTCTGTCCCTCTTTCCTGCTTTTATGCCCATTTGTTTTAGCTCCTCATGCTGTTCTGTGTATATAAAAGTATTACTAAGCTTCAAAGTCATAAAACTCCATAAATAAGTGTATTTAGACTGCAGTAAATGTGTGTGTAATTTAGAAAAAATCTCCTAACACAGTGATATGCCAGAAGGTATAGTAGTCTAGAACCATAACAACAAGAAAACTCCTTACCCAATAGGCCAGGGGTGTCCAAGTTTATTCTGCAAAGGGCCACTTCGCTAGAAATGTATGCATGCGTGGGCCGCATTCATTTTTCATTCATTCAGAGAATAATATATATAATTATTTACATGTGTGTGTATGTATATATATATATATTTTACACTAATTTGTAGTGGTCACATTAACTACAAACACACACATGCATACACAGTCACACTTACCCCCCCTTCCCACACACACAGTCACAAATACCCCACACACACATACACATTTATACTCACATACATACACTTACCCCACACACATACACATTTATACACACACACTCACATACATACATACACTTACCCCACACCCACTTAACATGCACTCACATAGATACACATTTATACACATACTCGCATACATACACTTACCCCACTCACACACATACACATTTATACACACACACTCACATACATACATACAGTTACGCCACACACACTCTCACATACATACACTTACCCCACACACACACTCACATACACTTACCCCACACACTAATACACATTTATACACACACACACACTCACATACATACATACATACATACATACACTCACCCCACACACACATTGATACACACACTCACATACATACATACATACATACATACACTTACCCCCACACACATATACATTTATACAGACACTCACAAACATACATACACTTAACCCCCACACATCCACATTTATACACACACCCACATACATATATACATACACTTACCCCACTCACACACATACACATTTATACACACACACTCACATACATACAGTTACCCCCCACACACACTCACATACATACACACATACATACAGTTACCCCCCACACACACTCACATACATACATCCATACATACACTTACCCCCACACACATACACATTTATACAGACACTCAAATACATACATACATACATACACTAACCCCCACACACATACACATTTATACAGACACTCACATACATACATACAGACACTCACATACATACATACATACACTTACCCCCACACACATACACATTTATACAGACACTCACATACATACATACACTTACCACCACACACATACACATTTATACAGACAGTCACATACATACATACACTTATCCCCACACACATACACATTTATACAGACACTCACATACATACATACACTTACCCCCACACACATACACATTTATACAGACACTCACATACATACATACATACACTTACCCCCACACACATACACATTTATACAGACACTCACATACATACATACATACATACACTTACCCCCCACACACATACACATTTATACAGACACTCACATACATACATACATACACTTACCCCACTCACACACATACACATTTATACAGACACTCACATACATACATACACTTACCCCCACACACGTGGCTGTAGAGGTTGTGGGCTCCCGGTGCGCTTCTTCCCTCCCTCTGACCCTTGCGCATGACCTCACGCGCAGGGTAGAGGAGGGGATATGTGCACGAGAGCAGCACCGCTGCTGCACACTGCACGGGAAGCTGTATCGGGGAACGAAGTTCCCTACACAGAGGGTGTAGGGAACTTCGTTCCCCGACACAGCTTCTCGTGTGGTGTGCAGTTCGAGGTGCGGCTACCGGAGCAGAGCTCAGGCGGGCCGCACCTCGATGCCGGAGGGCCGCATTTGGCCCGCGGGCCGCAAGTTGGACGCCTCTGCAATAGGCCATTAACCTAACTCTATGTTTGAAATGCCTTTTTTTTATTGATCTTGGTATACATTGTCCAGCTATCACCTCTCATCTAATGTATGCTGTATTTACACAGCTATCTCTACTACTGAAGTCCATAGTCACAAAAAGCGAAACTAATTAAACAGTAAACAAAACACTTCAATAAACCTTGTCTTCTCAGTAAAACGAAACATTCCATAAAAAAAAAAAAAAGAATAAGCTAAGAGTTAACCGTTAAATATGTGGGGTGCCCTAAGGTTTGCCTTCCTCTCCTGAGTGAGCTGTTTGCTCTGCTCCACAGAACCATAGAATGTGTTGGCAGATAAGAACCAGAATATAGACAGAGAAACTGCTGCACATGAAACATGACAGGTAAAACAACCCAAACTCGCAAAACATCCAATGGTGCTATATAAAGTAAAAGCACTTACTGAGCAACCTGCTGTTGGATGTGTACTCCAGTATATGACTGAAAATGAGAATAAAAAATATAGTGTAGCATATAGGCACATTGTGGGGAATGAAAGAGGCTACTTTGGTACTCACAAGAAGAGCTCCTTATAAATGTGGAGCAGCATGAAATAGCCCAAAATATTTAGTTGGTAGAAAATTTACTGGAGACAATCCATTCAACCCACAAAATCTGCCCATTGTCTGCCTACAAAAAAAATAGGCTAACCTTACGCACCAGACCCCCTCAGCTACTACTGGTAAAGTTTTAGCCAATTAGAACAAACTTGTGTGTGTGGTTATCTTTATCAGCTTTAGAGTGTGTAAGTTTCAGTGTGTGGAATCCATTCCTTTTGCTACAGCCATGCTGCATAAATCTTTCGTTCTTGGAGGTAGTGCTTAAACTATCAATTTTATAAATATAATGAAGTAGATTTAATGCCACCCATCAAGGACGTCAAAAGTTTAACTGTAAATTTTGATACTGCACATTAATCCGATTACATTAAAGCATTGGTATTGCGATACAGGAATAATGGTGTTTTGCAAAACCTGTTAACGCTAGGGGAATGATGTAATAGTCAACCTAAGCCCCCTAGCTTCCCCCCCATCCAAAACACAATTATACTGGGACCTGGGGCTCCATTATTAAACAAAAAAATGATTTCCCCCCTGGGTATGAGAGCTGCCATTATGCCCACAGCCCATAAAAAAAAATCCCCTAGGGCTATGGGCCAGTGTAATGCCCGTGGACCCATATACATTAAATAAAATGGCCCTTGGGCTGTGTGCCAGCGCTTTGCTCATGGTGCCATATACATTAAATTCATTGCCCCGCTGGGGCCGCGAGTGCAATGCCAGCTCACCCACAAATAAATAAAATATTTCCCCAAAGGCTGCAGGCCTGTGCAATTTCTGCAGCCCTATACATGAGTATATTGATGCCACCACTAAATAAAGTGCCCCCTTGGGCTAGGGGCTGCTCAAGTGCTCATGACCTCATAAACTTAAAAATACATACCCTACCTATCCCTCACCCAGTGCTTTTTAAAGGGGCAGAATTTGGTGCCACCCCCCAGGCAGACGAGGTAAGTACCACCCTAGGCACTTGCCTTGTCTGCCTGGGGGGTGGCACAAAATGCTTCCCCTTTAAAAAAAAAACCTGCTTGCCAGCAGAAACGATGGCTGGGGAGATCAGAAGATCTCCCCTCACCACCACTCTGCCTGTTTGGCTCCCTGTGCTGTTTGACGGGTGAGTGCAAACAGGTCACGTGACACCAGGCAACAGCGCTGGAGATCGTAATGCGGTGATGGGGCCTTTAATGTGTGTGCAACATAGGCGTGCGCAGCCTATTGCATTAGGGTGTGCACCCTAAAGCACAAACACACACGCCGCACACGGCGTGTCCCCCCCCCCCCATTATCATATTATTTTCCCATATCATGACATCACATGTTCCACCCCTTTCTCAGCATTTAAATTAAAAGAGAGTTAACAGAGTTACATGTTGCAATAAAGCCCCCTATTAAGAATGGTGGAGAATAAGTAACATAACTTAAGTCTCAATATGCCAGGATTATTCCCCTCAATACCCCAGGATTATGCTCCGCAATATGCCAGGATTTAGCCACCCAATATGCCAGGATTATTCCCCTCAATACCCCAGGATTATGCTCCGCAATATGCCAGGATTTAGCCACCCAATATGCCAGGATTATTCCCCTCAATACCCCAGGATTATGCTCCGCAATATGCCAGGATTTAGCCACCCAATATGCCAGGATTATTCCCCTCAATACCCCAGGATTATGCTCCGCAATATGCCAGGATTTAGCCACCCAATATGCCAGGATTATTCCCCTCAATATCCCAGGATTATGCCCACAATATACCAGGATTATTCCCCTCAATATCCCAGGATTATGCCCCACAATATGCCAGGATTATTCCCCTCAATATCCCAGGATTATGCCGCTCAATATGCCAGGATTATGCCCCTCAATACCCCAGGATTATGCCCCTCAATATGCCAGGATTATTCCCTTCAATATCCCAGGATTATGCCCCTCAATGTCCCATTATTATGCCCCTCTTTATCCCAGGATTATGCCCCTCAATATGCCAGGATTAAGCCCCTCAATATCCCAGGATTATGCCACCCAATATGACAGGATTATGCCCCTCAATATGCCAGGACTTTCCCCCAAAATATGCCAGGACTTAAACACCCAATATGCCAGGACTTTCCCCAGCAATATGCCAGGACTTTCCCCCAAAATATGCCTGGACTTAGCTACCCAATATGCCAGGACTTAAACACCCAATATGCCAGGACTGTCCCCAGCAATATGCCAGGACTTTCCCCAGCAATATGCCAGGACTTTCCCCCAAAATATGCCTGGACTTAGCCACCCAATATGCCAGCCAGGCCTTCTTTCCTTTACTTACCTCGTCGCTGCTGCTGCTGCTGCTCTGTCTCCGGTGCTGGGCCGCCTGTGACTGAGAGGGAAGCGTTGTGCGCTCCCCTCCAGCCAATGCGCTTTCAATAAAGTTTAAAAAAAAAAAACTTTACTGAATGCGCATTGGCTGGAGGGGAGCGCACAACGCTTCCCTCTCAGCCACAGGCGCCCCAGCACCGGAGACGCAGCGACGCCGACGAGGTAAGTAAGGAGGAGGATTTTTTTTTTTTTTTTTGGAAGCAGGGTTCCGGCGCCCCCAGCCAAGATGCGCCCTAGGCAGCTGCCTAGGTCGCCTTACTGGTGGCGCCGGCCCTGGATTAGGGTGTGCCCAGGCACACCCGGCACACCCCGTGCGCACGCCTATGGTGTGCAATGTGGGTGATGGGGCATATAATGGGGTCATTTACTGGGGGTAATAGGGCATGTAATGTGTGTGCAATGTGGCTGATGGGGCATGTAATAGAGTGATGAGGGTATCTAATGGGGGTGATGGAGGCATGTAATGTGTGTTATGGGGACATGTAATGAGGTGATGAGGCATTTAATGTGTGTGCAATGTGGTTGATGGGGCATGTAATGGGGTAATGAAGCATGTAATGGGGGTGATGAGGCATTTAATGTGTGTGCAATGTGATGATGGGGCATGTAATGGGGTCATATTATGGGGGGATGTGGGCATGAAATGAGGTGATGGGGCATTTAATATGTGCGCAATGTGGGTGATGTATACATACATTTGTACTCATACTTATGCACACTCACACACTTATACTCATACTCACACACATATTCATACACACACACTTATACTCACACACTTATCCTCACTCACACAAATTCACACACTCATACTCATACTCACACTCACAAACTTATATTCATACTCACACCCTTATATTCATACAAACACTCATACACACATACAATTATACTCATACTCATACACACACACACTTATACTCATCCTCACACCCCCTTATATTCATACTCACACATCCTTATATTCATACTCGCAAACATTTATACTCATACTCACAAACACTTATAATCACACACTTATATTAATACTCACACAACCTTATACTCATACTCACAAACACTTACACTCATACACACACACTTAAACATTTGTACTCATACTCACACACATTCACACACTAATACTCATACTCACAAAATTATACTCATACTCACACCCTTATACTCATACTCACAAACACTTATACTCATACACACACACACTTATACTCGCACACACACCCTTATACTCATACTCACAAACACTTATACTCACACACGTATACTCATACACACTGTCAGGGTTCAACACTGACCTTCTGACTCATGCATTTAAAAGTCATTATTTATGTGCTTATATTCCTCCTGCCTCCTCTAGAGGTCTCCCTACCTTACTTTGCTTGTATTCCTTCCCCTCTGTTTGGTGTCAGGTGGGCTCGTTACCTTTTGCTCACACCATAGAAACATAGAAACATAGAATGTGTTGGCAGATAAGAACCATTCGGTCTATCTAGTCTGCCCAATTTTTTTTTTTAGTACTTTTATTAGTCCCCCTTCCCAGTCTTATAGCTAGGATAGCCTTGTGTCTATCCCACGCATACTTAAAATCCTTGACTGTGTTTAACTCTACCACTTCTGTTGGCAGGCTATTCCATACATCCACTACCCTCTCAGTAAAGTAATACTTCCTGATATTACTTTTAAATCGTTGCCCCTCTAATTTAAGACTATGTCCTCTAGTTGTGGTAGTTTTTCTTGGTTTTAAATATACTCTCTTCCTTTACTGTGTTGATTCCCTTTATGTATTTAAATGTTTCTATCATATCCCCCCTGTTACGTCTTTCCTCCAAGCTAAACATGTTAAGATGCTTTAAACTTTCCTGGTAAGTTTTATCCTTCAACCCATGAACCAGTTTAGTAGCCCTTCTCTGAACTCTCTCCAAAGTATCAATATCCTTCCGGAGATACTGTCTCCAGTACTGCGTACAATACTCCAAGTGAGGTCTCACCAGTGCTCTGTACAATGGCATGAGCACTTCCCTCTTCCTACTGCTAATACCTCTCCCTAGGCAACCAAGCATTCTGCTAGCATTTCCTGCTGCTCTATTGCATTGCCTACCTACCTTCAAGTCCTCTGAAATTATTACTCCTAAATCCCTTTCCTCAGATGTTGAGGTTAGGACTGTACCAAATAGTCTATATTCTGCTTTGGGGTTTTTACGCCCAAGGTGCATAATCTTGCACTTGTCCACATTAAATGTCAGTTGCCACTGCTCTGACCATTTTTCTAGTTTAGCTAAATCATTTGCCATTTGGCTTATCCCTCCATGAATATCAACCCTGCTGCAAATCTTTGTATCATCAGCAAAAATACATACTTTGCCAACAAGACCTTCTGCAAAATCGCTAATAAAAATATTAAAGAGAATGGGTCCAAGAACAGATCCCTGAGGTACCCCACTAGTAACAAGACCTTGCATCGAATATACCCCATTGACTACAACCCTCTGTTGCCTGTCACTCAGCCATTGTCTAATCCATTCAACAATACTGAAATCCAAACTCAAAGATTTTAGTTAATTGATAAGCCTTCTATGTGTGACAGTGTCAAAAGCCTTACTGAAATCTAGGTAAGCAATGTCTACTGCACCACCCTGATCTATTATTTTAGTTACCCAATCAAAAAAATCAATAAGATTAGTTTGGCATGATCTCCCTGAAGTAAACCCATGCTGTCTCTGATCTTGAAATCCAAGCGACTTTAGATGTTCAACAATCCTATTCTTTAACAAGGTTTCCATTATTTTCCCCACTACTGAAGTAAGACTTACTGGTCTATAGTTGTCCGCCTCCTCCCTACTACCTTTCTTGTGAATGGGCACAACATTAGCTAATTTCCAATCTTCTGGAACTACTCCCGTTAACAATGATTGGTTAAATAAATCTGTTAACGGTTTTGCTAGTACACCACTAAGTTCTTTTAATAACTTTGGATGTATCCCATCAGGTCCCATCGACTTATTTGTCTTTACTTTAGACAGGTTACACCCAGGTTAAATAGCTGCAGTTTCTGGCAAACAGTGCTTTTGCATTGAAGTTTGATGCCTGATTTCTGAGAGCTGCTGCTTCTGTTCCTGATACGCTCCTTAAAGCCCATTTGTATTGTGACCTTGTCCAGGAACTGGGAATCTGACCCTGAGTGGCTCAACCATCTCAGTAGATGATTTTCAGCATCTCCTGAGACCCTCTGAGTACATCAAGATCTCTTCAGCTAAGTTATTCCCTTTAAGCTACCCTTCTCATTTCTCACCCTCTCTAGGGTGTTCCTGCTTAGTCACCTTCTCCAGGGTGTTCCTTCTTAGTCACCCTCTCCAGGGTGTTCCTGCTTAGTCACCCTCTCCAGGGTGTTCCTGCTTAGTCACCCTCTCCAGGGTGTTCCTGCTTAGTTACCCTTCTCAGGCCTCCCCATTACCTAAGGCCTCACCCCTACCTTTGTTTTGTCTACAGTCCCTACTATAGCTCTTTGTTCTTACTGCAGTTTCTACTCATACCCTTTTCCTATTCTGCAGTTCTTTGCTAAATTACCTTTTGTCTCTCCTTCAGTCTTTATTCCAATATCTAGCTCTGTTTCTTTATCTGTTCTCCCTTTGCACTATATTTAACATGCAACCAGACACCTCCACTATCTCTGCAATTAAACTCCTACCTGACCTGGTAAAGGCCCTGACACACACACACGTATACTCATACTCATACAAACACACGTATACTCATACTCACACACACTCACACACATACTCATACTCACACACTTATACTCATACTCGCACCAACTTATACTCAAACGCATACTCACACTTACTTATACTCATACACAAACACTGGCAAAGATTCATGATTTTTAGACATTTCATTTTTAATGGCAATCATTGAATCACTGTTTATGCAGTAATTACTGTACAAAATAGTGTTTCAATGTGTTTGTCAATGAGATAAATCTTCACTGAAAGTATAAGGTTTATTTAAACGTGTGTTAATTTTTAACAGGTTTAACCAGAATTTTATTGTACCCATTAATGCCTTATCAGATTTCATCATGAATTTCTGTTATTTTACGGCTAACACCAATTTTTTAAATAGCCAAGGCCCTGAATCTAACCATGTATCTGAAAAACAAAAACCTTTTGCAATAATGTACTACTTATTTGGCACCAGGGTCCCATACTTTAAATGTCCATATGTGGGAATAACAGCTGTGCATCACTTATGATGTTCTAAAAAAAAACAACTTCAAACACAGTTTTTATATGCTTTATATTTCAAAGACAAATATGAGTGTTGAATGAGTTTTGATAAAGTTTGGAAATACTGTCATAGGAGACTTTTTAGGACCAAAAAATTTGAACAAAAAGCAATAATGAGGTATGACAAAAAATAATTTTAGCAACATTCAGTAGCATTTGATAACAATTGTTACTTGCACTAACGAGTAATTATTTACTTGAGATGATCTTATAAGCTGTTTTACTTGTTGTGTCCACCTGAATTCCAAATCAGTCTCAACAATGACACATCACAGCCCTTATAAGAAGGGAGAGATTACAAACAGTAAAACAAAAGCTCAAATAGATAATATTTGGAAATTGATTAGCATGTATGGGGATTTAGCACAGTAAACAGACAAACACAGGTGCAGGCATGCTTTATGTTAATGTCAATGTTTATAGAAACATCATCAAGAAATGGAGTTAAAGAAGTGTACAACAGTGGTGCAGTTATAAAGGGATGTAATATGTTTACATAGACAGACTAAAAAAATTCAAACATTGATAAAAGTGTAAACATTTCAATGTGGAAAGTAATATACTTAAACACAATTTTGCTGGACTGACACAGACCTCTTTTTACAATGCACTGAGTATTTGGAGAAGTGGGTTCCATTGTCATATTCTAGTGCTCTGAATGATCAATCAGTGCACAAGACTGAGATGGAGCTAGATGTGTTGCAGGTATACAAAATAATCTCCTGCTACTATTACTGGACTCGGACTTCTTCTGTGCTGAAAATTAGGCAACCAGGAAGAGGCTTACAATACAAAATAGGGAAAACCATGAAACTGGCCCCAGCTTCTGTGCATGGTCAATAATAGTTTATGTGGCTGTGGCAATGATGTTTATGCATTCTGACAGGGTTCATGATGTAACTATTGTGGCACTTCATGTATGCTGACATCACAAAAGTCTGTTTGGTGATTTGTGGTGTCATATGTGGTGTTCAAATACATTTCTGGCTCAGCCATTCCTTAAGGAAATATGTACATTGTAGACATCTACTAATTGTAAAAATAAATAGTAAATAGTATACATACCATGGTTATACTAATAGTCATTCAATAAAGTTGTACCTGAAAGGTAATTAAAGAAAATAGTTAGAGAAAACATTTACTAGACCACTGAAACTTGAAAATTGCCTACCTTTTCATGCATACTAAAGTTAAATAATTATAAAAATGTACGCATTCATATCAATTTTAATATCTGTATCCTAAATATGTATAGTACACAAATATCAGGTTTGCAGCTTCTGCTGACCCTCACTCTCAGCTAGCAGAAATTGGCTGTCTGGGAAAAAAAGCTCAATTAAAATTGTTTCAAAAGTGCAAAAAGTAAAGTATCCTAAACAATAACTATACTTGTACACCTTGGGTTAGCAGCTTAGACACTTATTTTTCTGGATGCATAAAACTTTGATATTTGCCTCTACAGAATGTATAATGCAAGTGAGTCCAGAGTAGACCGATTAATTAAATATATAATTGTTCCCATGGGAACTATTAATTGTTTAATTTCCCTCTGAACAAACATGAATTATACTTTCTAATGGGCAGCATATATCAATGAAATGTGTCCCTCAAAAAGTGGCTGAACATACATATGTGTGCATGGAATGTGAAGTAAGAGTTGAGGTAAGATCTATTCAGAAGTGTGATTGACAGGGCTACCTAGGGTACTAAAGTAATAAAACAGTGGGTATTTTTTTTTTGTTGCTTTGAGGGGGCTTTACTAATAGGATTGGAGTGAGAAGTGAAACCAAGAAGTTACACAAACAATGAAACAAACAAATGGCACCTACAGGTAATTGTAATGTAGACATTTTAATTTGAAACTTCAAAGTCACATGACAGAATCAATAAAAAAGTGAATATTTCAGTATTACTCCAGGTTTATTTTCTGGTCATTGTGATTAACATTTTTGTAAAGAAATTCATGTAAGGGACATACTACGCCATTGATGTAGGTTCCATGGTCTGATCTCCATTTTTAACATTGGCTCTGAAGGGGTTTGTTGTTCTCTGGGATACACATCTGCCTTTGTTATGCTGTCTGCTTTAACAGTATACATGTTCTACAGTAACTGTATAAACTTGAACTGTGTAGGAGATACTGTTTACAGTTGTACCAAATAAGCCCCCCCCCCCCCTTGCATATTATTGTTTAGTGTGAAACTAGACTATATATATGTATATCTTGCAATAATATGTTGGTTTTATTTTACTCTTCCACTGTAGGGCTAGATACATAAAGCTTAATGTATCCTGTGCAGATTGCATTAGACTGGGAAGAGTACCTCGGTGGTCAGGGAATGTAGCCCAGCACAGAGGCTTTATGTTGTCAGCACAGAACCACACCTTAGCTTAGTAGCTGCCAATGCCACCAGTTGGTTAGCTTGCAGCATAACTTGACTGGTACTTAATCACCATCTGTATATATGCCACTGAATATGACAACTGTTAGCAATTGTGTATTTTGTTTGTGCACTTCCCCAAGCACAACTAAATTAAGGCACCCCCCTTACACACCCAACACATGGCCATCACCCATATTGTACACACAACACATGGCCATCACCCATATTGTACACACAACACATGGCCGTCACCCATATTGCACACCCAACACATGCCCCATCACCCACACTGCAGACCTAGGACTTACCCCAGCACATGCCTCGTCACCCACATTGCAGTCCCAGCACATGCCTCATTATTTATCTTTCTCCTAAAAACCTAGTGAGAAAATACTCACTTTGGCCTTTTTATTGAATCTGAGTTTATGATCTACTTTATTCCATGTAGCTTGTAATATTTTGACAGCAGTTTCAGATAAGTGAGATTGCTATGAGAAACAAATCAAAGTTTTTAAGATATGGACTGTAAGATTTTGTTTTACTAATCCTCTATAATAGTGACATTATATTTGTAAACTAAGTCTGTTATCAAGAAGTTGTGTAATAATATTAATGTCTACAGCAACTTCAGTAGCAGTATAATACTTGTTTTGTAGATATTTTGGTTTTCATGTCTCTAAGGTTCCAATTCTTAAGTACTGGTATATATAATCCTCTTGAATAATAATAATAATACAGTTTTTTTAGTACATTTCTCTTTGTTTCAAAGTGCTTTACAAATATGTATAGAAGCTATTCAAACTGTAAGTTTGTGTTAGTCAGATGAGCTGCATAAATGCCTGATAAAAGAGGTGAAGCTCGACTTTTTAATGATTGTGCATCTCTAATTGGATATGGCAGTTCTACAGAATCTGGAGCACCATGCTAGATATAGTTTTTCCAAGGAGACTAGTAATGTTTATTTAGATGTCTGTGATTTCTTACCTAGCAAACGTATATGTATAGCTAAGACTCTTCTTGTTTCTGCTTAGTAAAGTGGAATAAGTGAAAAGAAAAAGAAACAGGAATGTACAAACACTCAAGTGTACATTTTAAGCCAAAAATAATAATGGAAAGTACAAGAGAATTTGCACTCTGTGCTCTAAAGTTCATTCTCAGAATGAATTACATGGGAAAGTGAATATATTGCTCTGTTTGTTTATTTGCTGTTTTGTTCTTAAAAGAAGTGTTAGTTTCACACACAGGTCAAGAGGTATCCTATATGGGAAACATGATTGCTTCCTTAAGCAGAAAGCTGGGCTTCCAACACTTTATTGATTACTTAGTGCTCTTAATGAAGAGTGAAACTGGTATGTACAAGATACACTGAGAAAAACTCAGTCTCTCTTGAAGTGTCATTTGGCACCCACTTTAACATTTCAGAGTCAATTAATTAAGGGACATCTGTGCAAGAGCACAGAGATAACATGCCTTTTAAAATAGGAAACCGAGCTAATTAAATTGGTTTGTATTTTTTTTACTACAAATGTTAGAGGAAAAACCCTTAAGCATACATTCATTTCTGAACTGCAATGACCATTTATTTTATTAGATTTACTTTTAACAGTTGTAAGAAACCTTTTTTACAGAAATGTATGTCGATACAGAAGACACATCTGCAGGTTTTATTCACCAGTTGCACTAGTGTGTCCAGGGATTCTCAGTTAATCATTCAAGGAGTGGATCCCATTGAACTACCTTGATTATTGAATTGATTTCCCTCTGAATGTATAAATAATACATTCTGCAGGGAAACCATAAAAGCTATATGTTCTTCGTTAAAAAAAAAAAAAGGCTCACCATATATGCAAACGCACAGAATGAGGGTCTTAAGGCACACTTTTGGTGCTTCAAATATTTTCGCTCCTTCCCCCACCGTTCAGAAAGCTTTAGGTCCTTCGTATTAATCGGGGTGATGGGGGCATGTAATGGATGTGCTGGTTGTATGAAATGAGGGTGATGGTGGCATGTAATGGGGGTGATGGGACATTTAGTGTGTGTGCAGTGTGGGTGATGGGGCATGCAATAAGTGATTGGGCATTTAGTCTATATGCAATGTGGGTGATGGGGCATGTTATGGGGTGATTGAGCATTTAATGTGTGTGCAACGTGGGTGATGGGGCATGTCCTGGGTGTGCAACGTGGATGATGTGGCATGTCATAGATGTGCAACGTGGGTGGGGAGGGGTGGGGTGCACAAATTTTGTCTGCCTAGGGCAGCACAAAACCAAGATACACCACTGACCACTGGATTTCTGTATACCACTTTGTTACAAGCTTTATGGAGCAGTCTCCCTATAATTGTTTTAATTTGCAAGCTCCTATGGACAACACCTTCCCATATTTATCAAGCATTCTTGGACCTTGTTCATGGATTAAAAAGTTCTTAAAACTAAGATATGTTGGGTGTTTTTGCAATAGAGATAGGTGGACCATATTAGATTAGTTTATATGTATCTGTGTTTCTTCAAAGCATTACTTATCTATGTACATGTTCAGAACACTGAAAACAACATTGCATGTTTGCATATTAGTCTGGAGTCTATTGGAAGCTAGGCAAAGACCTGCATACATTGTTTCTGCTATATAAATAAATTCTGAGAAATGTTAATGCTCGATCAAATTATCTCTGTGCTCCTCTTAATACAATTTCTTATGATGATCTCTTGATTATGGTATTTTTGATATTTTGAGGTTTTACAAGTGTGTAGCTTATCTTCCTTTTGATGATATAACATGAAATAATGTGAATGGTGGAATTTAAAAATGAATGAGAGGCTGCATGGTGAGATCTTTGACACCTCCCTGCTGGAACCGGCAAGCTGATAGATTTTACACTTTCTTCCAACTTCTAGTATACTAAATGAAGATGTCCAGGTCAGTAGAACAGAAAAGCCTGAGCAGTCACCATGGATGGATCTATCTTGTTAATTGCTTCTCTCTGGTCCCTGTTATTCCTGGCTGAATCTTCGGAGATTTCTTTACAGGAAAAGATGATTCTGCAAATTTTTGGATTGAATGGAAGACCTAACCCTATTAATCCAGCACCTGTTCCTAAAAAACTATGGACAGTTTTTAACAAGGGAATACAGAAAGATAATCCATGCAGGATGGAAGGGTTTGAAGTTCCTGGAAATATTCTCAGGTCTTACCGAGATCAAGGTCAGTGTTTGGGAGGGAGTTTGTTTTTTCTGTTTCTTTACATTAAAAGATGTTGTAAAAATAGTAAGTTATGTGTAATTGAAATATTGCATCAAGTCTAGACATGTTAAATAGAAATAATACAACAATACAAATATAAGTACCTAATAAAGCTCCATCAGGGTCTCTACATGTCGTTTAGAATATTGGGTCAGATCTTCCTTCATTTAATCCAATATGAAAGATTGGACTCAAGTTCTAAACATGTTAGCCCCCTGAAAGAGGTCTGCAGAGTAAAAATGACTAAATGATGTACCTTTAAGTTTCTAAGCTTTCCCCTCTGTATAGAAATAAAATTATGACACAAAAATGATCTTTAAACTAAGGAAATAAAAATTGGCAATCTATGTCTTATTCTACACAACTACGTTCAGTACAATTAAAAATATGTCAATTTCTCATAAAAGCAGGTATATGAATATTGTTCTTAATTTTTTTCATACTTGCCATAAATGGAGGTACCGTAATTATCAATTCGAAAAAAAAAAAAATAGATTTTAAGAAACCATTTGCAAATTACTTTAGTATGTGCATAAATAAACACAATGGGATGGCATGATGCCAGTTTATTTATACTTGCTACTTTTGTCTTGAGTTACCATTTTACATAGGCTCATGCAGTATTATGTTGGCTTTATTTCTTTGTGTGCTTCCTCCACACATAATACACAATAATTACAGGAACACAAATAAAATAAATTTTTTTCTGGTAACAGTATACACTAAAGCAGTATTTTGTAAAAACTATACTGGAAAAACCACAACAGAAATAAGATATTGGGTTATAGTCAATGACATGACATGCCACTTCAAATATGTGATGTAATCATAACATGTTTGATTAGTAAATATGCATACATTGTGAATAATTTGCCGTATTTTTTTCCAGGATTTATTCTACACTTGGCATGCATGTACCCAGGGCCAGCCCAAGACATTGTGCTGCCTGGCGCGAAAAACAAAATGCTGCCCCCCCCCCCCCCACCCCACCCCACCCCACCCCCCAAAAAAAGCCCGCAGTCATGATAATTCAAGCTAAAATTTTACTTACCCGGAAGAGATAATTTCATGCATGAGCACCTTTCTGTATGCAAAATTATATGGCGCAAGTATTGGCAGGCCATGATTAAAATGAGTACCCTAAATGTTTGAGCATTTAAACTCAATGTACAATATTTGAGTAATGTTATAGGTCAGTGGTCACATATTATGTTTTGGGGAATTGCACAGCCTATTATCACAATAATGTTTGTTTTACTATTTCTTTCTTTTCCCTTTATGGGTGAGCTCTTAAAATATATTATAATAATATATATATATAAAACTTTTTTTCAAAGAGCTCATCCATAAGATGAAAATAAAGTAATGGTAAAACATTATTATGATAATTGGCTGTGCAATTCCCTAAAACATAATGTGACCAGTGACCAGTGAACAAAATCCACATAGATATAGCCAGAGTAATTAACCCTTGGAATGCTTGACATATAGAGGCAGTGTAAGATGAGTTAACCCCTTCGTGGCTAGACAGATTTAGGCAGTGTCAGAGGAGATAACCCTCTTGGGGTAGATAGACAGAGCTAGGCAGTGTCAGAGGAGTTAACCCCTTGGGCAGCTAGACGTGGGTATTTTACCAACAGGCCAGTAAAAAAATGGTTTAAGGCCAATGTTAAGTCAGTGGCATGGCTGGTATTTTTCTGGAGAAATGGTGTCAATCCTACTCACACATTACATACACACACACTCACTCACACTGACACACACACACACACACACTGTCAGTTTTTAACTTACCTGGTCCAGGCATCTCTTTGCTTTGAGCTCCATGTGAAGGAGGAGCTGGGAGGCTTCTGAACACTCAGCCAATCAGGAGAGTTGAGAGGTCTCATCTGATTGGCTGAGACCATCTTCTATCAAGCTGCCCCAGACACAGGACAATAAAAGGAAAAAGACAGCTGCACTGAGCAGCAAAGTGCCACCCCTGCCAGGGTGCCGCCTAGGACAGCTTCCCCAGTCTGCACCATTAAAGGGCCGGCCCTGCATGTACCTGTAGATAAAAACCATTATAGACATTTTAAGATGAGAGTCTGAGTGCATGATAAATTTGCAGTTCACTCAAAACATTCATATTATATTTGTTTGCATGACTTTGTTTTGTCTGAAAGCATTGCATTAACTTATCTAGGTACACATTAACTACCATAATCAATATTTCATATACTCCTGGATTGATATGCCATATTCCATGTTGATCTATTCATATGGCATTTAGTTTATCAATGTATTTTTCTTCTTGCTTTGCATTATTTAATAATTTTTTTTTGTTTATGTTTATCAGTCTTTATTATTTTCAATGTTATTTATACTGCAACAATAGTGCTTAACAATTCCACTTATCAGCTTTATCTCAATCAGTTTGTAACGCATTATTTAATAATTTAATAATAAATAAAGGTTACAATATTATTACCGAAAAATATACTACATATTATATATACCGTTTTAAAGAGACAGTTCCACCAAGAATGTACATCATGTAAAGAAAACACAAGGAAACAGATCTATTTTTATATTTATTTCCTTACCTTTTGCTATTTCCTAAAACCTGCAAATAAAGTGACATATACTTATGTTGCTACTACTTGCTGTTTCTATAATAACTATCTATGGATGTCACTGACACATTGTACATGTGTGAAATGCATACATGTTTACAGTTCCCCTGTAGTTTTACACTGAAAATAATGTCACAGGTTCCTCTAAATTCTGTGGCATCCAATAAAGAGGACTTGTAGAGATAGGCAGAACTGTTGCTATAGCAACACTAATAAATCAGTTACACTTCCTTGCAGTGTTTATGAGATAAGAGAAGTTGAGGAAATAATGGAACATAAAAATCTGTTTCTTTTTCTTTGCATGATGCAGTACTTATCTAAAAATATTTTTTCTGACATTGTCCATTTAAGGGGCTTGGGATGTGTATGCATTATATTTATTTTAAAGTGTTCACACAGGAAGAACATCTTGAGTGTTCTCTCCATTTCAAGTAGGTCCTGTGGAGCATGTGGAATATAGTGTAAAGCTTTTTAACGTGCATGGATATAACATTAAGTTATAGAGAGAAGATACAATTCAAACATGAGTGAAAATTGCAAAATACCTGCTAGCTATAGTTCTTCTCTAAACATGTAACTCTACACTTAGATCTTAGTTCGGGGTGGGCTAATCAACATTGATCTCTTTTATCATGACTTCATTCATTGTATAAATTGCTGATACTAAAATCTTTCTACTTTACCACCACTTCTCTTGTCCCTTTATCGCAGGTCCATTCGTATCTAGTTGGGTGCCACAAGAGTCTTTGTGCTTAAGAAAGCACCTCTTTTACAACCTTTCAGCTGTGCAGAAAAAAGAAAAGATAACTCTTGGCCAATTGGAGATCAAGTTCAAATACAACACATATCACGGACAGGACTTCCAGTTGCGTCTGTACCGCACTCTGCAGATGTCCCTAAAACGAATGAGAAAGCACAAGACGAACCGGAAACTTCTTGTGTCCCGGTCATTCAGACTCCTTCATAACTCCCTCTACTTCAATCTGACCAAAGTGGCAGAGGACTGGGTAAACCCAGAGAAGAACATGGGTCTGATTCTGGAAATATTTCAAAATGCTACCAAAGCCAACATCTCATCTTCCCAATGTGAACAAATCCACTCTTTCATCCACACCTCACTGCTCACAATCTCCCTTGACCAAACAAGTTGTAAAATCTCTCGAGCCAAACGGAGCTTCTCACCAGCTCAGTCTACCCCTAGTAACATCTGCAGAAAGAGAAGCTTTTACATTGATTTCAAGGATGTTGGATGGCACAACTGGGTCATTGCCCCCCGAGGCTACATGGCCAATTATTGCCATGGAGAGTGCCCATACCCACTGACTGAGCTGCTCAAGGGCACCAACCATGCTGTGTTACAGACTCTGGTTCACTCTACAGAACCTGAAATTACTCCTTTACCTTGCTGTGCCCCCACTAAGTTATCTCCCATTTCAATGCTCTATTATGACAACAATGACAATGTGGTGCTGAGGCATTATGAGGATATGGTAGTTGATGAGTGTGGTTGCAAATAAAGATGACTTTAACATTCTAAACGGACAATTCATTACTATAAATGAACATTCAAGGATATTGCTCATCTTCTTAATAATGAGCCAAATTAAAATGTACAACTATACAAAAGGGTTTAGAGAGTTTTTGTCATAAAACTAAAATTACCAATATATTTCATATCAGAATTAAATCCATTATTTGTGATATAATTACACTGGCTATTCCTTTTCTATTTTTGAATAAAAAAGAAATGTAACTGTTAGAGAGGTGTATTAATATGGGTTAATTTTTAACTCTGGTTATTGGTAGAAATGCATGTTTTGCAACAATTATAAACTCTCAGCTCCAGGAGGTTCTTCTAAAGGGGTCAGTATTTCACCTGGTTAACTTCAAGATCCATTATATTTGTAAAAAAAAAACAAATGCAGGTAATGGAAATTGGCCGTGGAACCTATTACTAGTGGTAATGTATTGTGAAATGTGGTTTATTACAAAAATTACCATGAACTCCCAGGGTCCCGATTTTCAGTGTGTCAGGGACACTGGAGAACGAATGCTGTGTCTGTAACCACATGACCATACAAGCAAGGTATCTTTGACAATCCACTTCCACGTACACCATTATCAGACTATAAATGACATTGCTGAGTGCCTCTGAACCAAGGTAGTCCACTCATGTGTGCTTAGGCCCCCTCTAACCGACAATCACAATGACTGGGTGTGAAAATCCAGTTCTTAGGTTTAACAGCAATAGTGGGGCTCGGATAGACTAATTACACTATGTGCAACGTGACCATGTCCCCCAAGCTCCCAACCAGCCCTTCCAGGATTTTTTTTAATTAAAAAAAATACATAGAATGTGTTGACAGACAAAAATCATTTGGCCCATCTCATCTGCCCAATTTTTATGAATACCTTCATTAGTCTCTGGAGTCTATTCACTAAAAGTTGAGTTGCAGGTGAGTTGAGTTATGTTGAACATATAATGTCACCAGTTTAGCAATACATTTTGCAAAGCCAAAACTGTTGAGTTTGCTTAGTGGGGGGAAATTGTAAGATGAAATCTTCATCTTACCTCAACTCATCTCCAACTAACCTTTTAGTGAATAGACCTCTCTGGCCTTATCTTATATTTAGGATAGCCTTATGCATATCCCATGTGTGCAACTCCTTCACTGTGTTAACCTCTAACACTTCTGATGGAAGGCCACTACATATATCCACTACCCTCTCAGTAAAATAATACTTCCTGATATTACTTTTACACTTTTTTCCCTCTAATTTAAGACTACGCCCTCTTGTTGTTGTAGATTTTCTTCTTTTAAATATACTCTCCTTATGTATTGTGTCGCTTTCCTTTATGTATTTAAATATTTCTATAATATCCCCTTTGTCTCGTCTTTCAAGCCATACGTGTTAAAATCCTTTAACCTTTCCCAGTAAGTTTTATCCTGTAACCAGGGACGCCATCAGAAATTTCAGGGCCCCTTACTGAAAAAAATTCTGCCCCCCCCCCCCTATATCTCCCACTAGCCCCGCTACCCACCACTGATAATTTGCTCATTAATATGCCACTGATAATTTGACCATATATAGCCCCTGATAATGTTCTGATTAATATGACACTGATAATTTGTCCATTAATAGCCACTGATCATTTGCTCATTAATATGCCCCTTTGCTCATTAATATGCCACTGATAATGTGCTCATTAATATGCCACTGATAATTTGCTCATTAAAAGCCATTGATAATTTTCTCATTAATATGCCACTTAAAAAATTGTCCATTACTAGCCACTGATAATTTGTCCACTAATATGCCCCTGATAATTTGTCCATTAATATGCCACTGATAATTTGCTCATTAATATGCCACTGATAATTTGTCCATTAATAGCCACTGATAATGTTTCCATTAATAGCCACAGATAATTTGACCATTAATGTGCCACTGATAATGTGAGCATTAATATGCCACTGATAATTTGCTCATCAATATGCCACAGATAATTTGCTCATGAATAACAAATGATAATTTGCTCATTAATATGCCACTGATAATTTGACCATTAATAGCAACTGATATTTTGACCATTAATATGTCACTGATAATTTGCTCATTAATATGCCACTGATAATTTGACCATTAATGTACCACTGATAATTTGCTCATTAATATGCCACTGATAATTTGCTCATTAATATGCCACTGATAATTTGTTCATTAATAGCTACTGAAAATAGCCACGAAAAAACATTTTGAATGAACAGCCAATATGAATTGAAGGAGGGGTATAAACACCACCAATCATTTTCAGATGAACTAATCCCCTGATGAAGTTCCTTTGAACGAAACGCGTTGGGTGTCTTTCTGAGGTCTGTGAGTCATCGTATCCCCGGAAGTCCAGTGCAGCACCGAAGCGCTAGGTTGCTGACACGAGAAACTGACTCAATGCCTCACAACTTTTATGTCTTACTGAATTTTATTGAATACTTATCGCATTCCTGGACGTCTGCATGGACTGTTGTACCTTTTAATATTCACTGGAGAAATAAATTGCTTTTCACTACTGCTGGGCTTTTGCATCATCATCACCAGAAATACAAAGTGTTGGAAAGTATATCTCAAGGTGCATATTCCACGCTCCTAGGTTATAGGAGCCGTGTTTGTAAGTGTCTTACCACAACTTTTATTCAATTTGTTTTTTTTTATTGTCACATTCATATTGCACTAGGTATTGGTATTTTGTATTTTACAGGTGCAAGCAGCACATGAAGAGTGCCCTCTTCACAAGTAACTGTATTACCATTTTCTATGTGTGTTATAATTGCACTATGTCTTTTCACTGTTAATTACTAGAATCGCTTGCATAATTGCAATTAATTTCACTTGCTATAATATCACAGTATATATTTTTCATATATACTGTCAACAGTCACCTTAAGGGCATCTATATGATAGTTTCATTTTAGTGTCTAGACACAGACCACTGGAGATAATGTTTCTTCTTGTACCACCCTTTATCTCAGGTAGGCTATTTCCTACCGGTCAGTCAGTGCTACAGACCTAGATTGAAACGGTCATCAGGGGTCTGTGAATTTTCTTACAGGGCAGAAGACCAATTCTGAAAGACCATGACCTGTCGCAGTCTGTGGCCACAATCAGATTTAGAATGGTGATGTCATCAGTGAATCACACATAGGTGAAGGAGGTACATAGCCCCACCACTAAATGTATCTAACAGACTTCTCCGATACCTATGTAATTATTCATACAGATGCCGAGGCGTAACTAGAAACCACCGGGCCCTGGTGCAAAAATTTCCCCAGGGCCCCCAGACCCCACCATGCAACTCCACCCCAGAAATGCCACTAACATGCCTCCCAACTGTTCTGCTTTGTGCCTGGCCTTGTCTTATATCTAGGATAGCCTTATACCTATCCCATGCATGCTTAAATTCCTTTACATTATTAACCTCTACCACTTCTGCTGGCAAACTATTCCATGGATCCACTACCCCCTCAGTAAAGTAATACTTTTTATTAGTCCCTGACCTTATCTTATATCTAGGATAGATTTATGCCTGTCCCATGCATGTTTAAACTCCTTCACTATATTAACCTTTACCACTTCTGCTGGAAGACCATTCCATACATCCACTACCCTCTCAGTACCGTAATACTTTTATTAGTCCCTGGCCTTGTCTTATATGTAGACTAGCCTTATACCTATCCCATGCATGCTTAAACTCCTTCACTATATTAACCTCTACCACTTCTGCTGAAAGGCTATCCCATGCATCCACCACCCTCTCAGTAAAATAATATTACTTTTCTGGACACAAAAAAAAACCCTTCAAATATTTCCAGCCTTTTCAAAAGCTTGAGGTGGACCCCAAATATATGTATATAACTAGCTGCATGTATACTTATATGAACTTTTTAATATTCTATTAAACTATTTTCATATGTAATGAACTTGTTATTGAAAAATTGTTAATTTCTTATTTTTATTATGTTCCTCTGCACCCACATTGCACCTAAAGATCTTAACACAGCACTATACAGTACCCACAGCACTTGGCTTGTACTCATATTGTACCCACATGATTTTGCATGCCGCAGTATAAATTTGCCCGCCAGAACATACCACAGTGTCACTTTGTCCCATAGTACATGTTATTTTGCCCCACAGAACATGCCACAGTGACACTTTCCCCCATAGTACAGGTTATTTTGACCCACAGAACATTCCACAGTATCACTTTGGCCACAGCCAGTGTGTCCATTATGCCACGATTAGCCTGCTTATTAATATGCCACAGCCAGACATTCAGATTGCCAATTAATCTGCCACAGCCTTTCCCCATTAATATACCACTATTAGCCTCCCCATTAACATGCCACAGCCAGACTGCCAATTTTCCCATTAACCTGCCAGTTATTTTGCCCGTTTGCCAGTGTTATTTTGCCCATAATTTGCCAGTTATTTTGCCCATTTGCCAGTCGTATTTTGCCCAATTGCCAGTGTTATTTTGCCCTTTTGCCAGTGTTATTTTGCCCATATTTTGACAGTTATTTTGCCCATTTGCCAGTGTTGTTCTGCCCGTTTGCCAGTTATTTTCCATGTTATTTTGCCCATTTGCCAGTGTTATTTGCCTATTTTCAAGTGTTATTTGCCCATTTGCCAGTGTTATTTTGCCTGTGTTATGTGCCCATTTGCCAGTGTTATGTGCCCATTTGCAATGTTACTTGCCCATTTGCCAGTTTTGTGCCCATTTGCCAGTGTTATTTGCCCATTATGTGCCAATTTGCCCGTTATGTGTCCATTTTCCAGTGTTATTTGCCAGTGTTGTTTGCCCATTTGCCAGTGTTGTATGCCCATTTGCCAGTCATGTTACGTTATTTGCCCATTTGCCAGCATCATGTGCCCATTTGCCAGCGTTATTTGCCCATTTGCCAGTGTTATGTGCCCATTTGCAAGTGTTATGTGCTCATTTGCCAGTGTTGTATGCCCATTTGCCAGTTATGTGCCCATTATTTGCCCATTTGCCAGCATCATGTGCCCATTTGCCAGCATCATGTGCCCCTTTTCCAGCATTATTTGCCAATTTGCCAGCGTTATTTGCCCATTTGTCAGTGTTATCTGCCCATTTTCTGTGTTATGTGCCCATTTGCCAGTGTTATGTGCCCATTTGCCAGTGTTATTTGCCCATTTTCAAGTGTTATTTGCCCATTTGCCAGTGTTATTTTGCCTGTGTTATGTGCCCATTTGCCAGTGTTATGTGCCCATTTGCAGTGTTACTTGCCCATTTGCCAGTTTTGTGCCCATTTGCCAGTGTTATTTGCCCATTATGTGCCAATTTGCCCGTTATGTGTCCATTTTCCAGTGTTATTTGCCAGTGTTGTTTGCCCATTTGCCAGTGTTGTATGCCCATTTGCCAGTCATGTTACGTTATTTGCCCATTTGCCAGCATCATGTGCCCATTTGCCAGAGTTATTTGCCCATTTGCCAGTGTTATGTGCCCATTTGCAAGTGTTATGTGCTCATTTGCCAGCGTTATTTGCCCATTGTTAGTGTTATCTGCCCATTTTTCAGTGTTATGTGCCCATTTGCTAGTGTTATGTGCCCACTTTCCAGTGTTATTTGCCCATTTGCCAGTGTTGTATGCCCATTTGCCAGTTATGTGCCCATTATTTGCCCATTTGCCAGCATCATGTGCCCATTTGCCAGCATCATGTGCCCATTTTCCAGCATTATTTGCCAATTTGCCAGCGTTATTTGCCCATTTGTCAGTGTTATCTGCCCATTTTCTGTGTTATGTGCCCATTTGCCAGTGTTATGTGCCCATTTGCCAGTGTTATTTGCCCATTTGCCAGTGTTATGTGCCCATTTGCCAGGGTAACTTGACCATTTGCCAGTGTTATGTGCCCATTTGCCAGCGTTACTTGCCCATTAGCCAGTGTTATGTGCCCATTTGCCAGTGTTATTTGCCCATTTGCCAGTGTTATGTGCCAATATGCCACTGATGTGCCCCTTGTGTGCCCAGTTGCCACTTATGTGCCCAGTTGCCATTTATGTGCCCCTTATGTGCCCATTTGCCACTTATGTGCCCCTTATGTGCCCAGTTGCCACTTATGTGCCCCTTTGCCCCTAATGTACCCATTTGCCCCCCCCCCCCCCCATACTTACTTGGATGCTTCTCTGCGTCTCCGCAGAAAAGATTCCAAATACAGCCAACGGAAGTGATGTTTCCGGTGGCTGAGACGAAATGCCTGCCTGATAGTGACTGTCTCCGTGTGAGACAGTCACACAGGCAGCTGCTTTGGGCCCCAAGAATGAATGGGTCTTGGGCAGCTGCCCCGTTTGCCCACACTTTTTTCTTTGTGCAGGGGTCGCAGGGCGGCCGGGCCCCTGGAGTGACGGGCCCGGTCTCAGCTGCGACCCCTTCACCAGTGGTATGTACGCCACTGTACAGATGCATAGAATAACTAGCTTCAAAAATACCTTTGACTCTAGAGTTTCAATTTGTACAAATGATTACGTATTTTTGATACTGCAGGTAGTCTGCCTTTTATCTTGGATGGGGTATTCTCAACCAATCATTTAAAGCCTCCATCTGAGTCTGAAACGGACATCGTGGGCTTATAAACTGCCTTAGGATGCAAGATGCTTGCTCACATTAATTGGAATATTTCATATAGATTTAAGATGCATGTCATAATTTTGAATGGCAGTGCCCTCAGGCGATTGTACATAAAAACATTTTTTCTAATAACAGTAACACATTTGACAAAGCTGAAAGGTTAACTGATTGGTTGTTTGGTTTTTTAAAGGGGTAAGAGATAGAAAAAAAGTAATTATGAAGATAGGTTGAGAGGTCAACAGTTGAAAGTGACAATTAAGTCAAAGTTTTTATGAAAGGTGAGGGGAGAAAGACAATATCTGTGTCCCAGTGTTGAACTGATCAAAGGTCCTCTGTCAGGCTGTAGGACAACCCTCTCTCTCCGAGTGCAGCTCTCCCTACTGCTCGTTTCACTGCTCACACTGGAGGTCCAGGAGGTCAAAGGAGTAAAGGTATTCAAAGGTCCTGATGTAGGTTCTGGCAGAGCAGTTAAGGACAAGCCTTTGAGGAAGACTAGAGTCTCCCTGGAATCTGACAGTTTGCGTGTGGCCCCACTAATAAGTTATTTGATGTGATGGGAGGGGGGCTTTCAGTGGGCGCAAAGAGTATCTCCACATCACCATGGAATGAGTTAGATCTAGGAAGGCTTGAAGAGCCGATGTCTCGAAGGGGACTGGTGGGGGGCCCATAAGTTTTGTCAGGAGGGCCATTCGGTTTATGAATCTGTGAAGTAGAATGATGACGTCTTTAGGGAAGTCAGTCGGTGCAGTTGCAGCCTCAAGTATCCAAAATATATTATCCACTTTTGGGAACTTCTTTTGTTTGGTGACGAAAAGATGTGGCAAACGTCGTTTGACTAAGTGCGCAGATCTAGAGCGCCCACCATCTCATTGACACCTCTTAGTCGCACATTATTGCACCTCAGTTTGTTCTGGAGACCCTCCAGTTTCAACTGTGTGTTTTCTTTTTTTTAATGATCTGTCCTTTCGCTCAAGTCAGTGAGTGTGGTTGTATTCTCCATCGTGTTACTTTTACCTCAAGGGCCTGCACATTGGTATTCATCTTGGCCACTCCTTGGTTCTCAATTTGTGACAGTTCTTTCATTAATGCACAGAAATCCCATCTTGTGACTGGAGAGTCATCCTTTGTTAATAGTTCAGGAGGTTCTTCCAGCTGGGTAGGTGTCGGGGAGATCATAATCTGAGTCATCCTATGGTTCTGAGTCATACCCTGGCAGTAGTTGGAGGCTTTGTGCCTATGAAGGTCACAGAAGTAATGTGCCAATGTCCTGTAAACCTGATTGCGACTTGGGCTTTTTTTTTTAATATCTTCCCCATGTTGCCAGGTATAGTGAGGTGGTTCACAAGGTGAAAATATGTCTCGAATATACAACATTTGTCTACGTCTGCAATCTTATACAGAGTGCCATGTGATAATTACTTGTTTGGTAGGCCTCCCAGGTCTAACATTTTTTAAATGATTTAGCAGTTGTAAAGATATTTACCATCCTTGCCTAGCTCAGAGCTTTATACTGTATTCCATGCAACTGATTTTTTTTTTGATTGATTGATAAAGTACTTGAAGAGATAGACTCAGTTCTGCAGAATCTTATTTGAAATCAATAACAATCAAAAGTTATTATTTAAATGCCACCGGCCAGTGGTGGAAGTGGCACATACGTTATAAGATACATTCCACACAGCTGGTCAAATGTGGACATTTGTCACCATGCTGCCTGCAGTCAATCAGCAACTGTTTATTTTCTATTTTAGATGAAATTGATAAAGGGAAGCTAGTGAGCAACCCCTTAATCAGTATTGTCTACAACTGATGTGCCTGGATGTCACGTGACACCCGGCACTCAGACATTAAAGCCTGTTGCATGAGGGAGCGGAGCTGGCAGTCTGTGCAATCTGCACAGACTTTCCCCTCTTGCACTGCGACAAATCAAAACAAAACAGATGGTAGCAGCATGGGGCTCCACCTCTAGCACCCGGGCACCAGGTCTAATTGGCCCCAAGACATCTTAGGGTGTGGTTAAGTGGCTAGAGGAACTGATATTGCAAAATAGAAAGTACTTTCAATGCCTAGCTTAATAACAGAAACAGGTTTGTATGTAAAGTTTAAAGTAAAGGGACAGTTCCATCCATTTAAAATTTCTCTTAGTTGAACATATTTTTAGTATGTGTTAATAAAACTTGTTTTTACTTCAGAAGAAATTACAGTTCTTTTTCAAAGAATTTTGCAAAATTTAGTGATGCATTTTGTATATTCACGGCACCAGGTTGACCACATTTGAATTCTGTCATTCAGGGACATATTTTATATGATACACAGCAGAAATGTTAAAACAGCCATTGTCATGAAGGGGTTAATACCTGTATTTCGCTTAAGTTATGCATTTGGTTGAAATTTGTCTACACAATTTTTTATGGTGACCACACTGCTGTTTTATTCCCCAGGACCCAGGACTTGCCACAGCACCAAGCTGGTACCCAGTACTTACTCCAAGCACCCAGCTCCCGGCTCCTGTGTTGAAGTCTCAGTGTCGGGATGCCACTTGATCACCAACGCTGCCAGAATCGTGGGATGCCTCTGAGGATGGGTGTTGTACAGCTCCTCTGGCACCCCCAGGGTTTTATGCCCTGTATGATCATCCATGCTGTGGTCCTGTAAAGTTGAGCACACATGTAAAAGTCTGAGTAATTTTCTGGATAGAGGTAGAACAGTGCAAGCATGGCCTAGTACCGTATTTGCTCGAATATAATGATTATAAGACGACCCCCCAAACTTTGGATATTCCTTTAGGAAAAAAACTAAAATCCTGAATATAAGACTACCCTATAGGAAAAAAGTTCAACTTGTATATATTCCCATGTAAATTGCTTTTTAATATTTAATAAAAAAAAGATAATATTAAACAAATGCATTTCTTGTTTTTATTTCCTTTTATGTGCCAATGCTGCCCCGGGACTTTTATGATGAAGCCGGAAGGACTCGGCTTCATCATAGAAGTCCCGGCGGTCGTGCCGGGCGGCAGCAGGGGATGTCTGCTCGCATCGCGCAGACATCCCCCCGCTGTTGGAGAGGGGGATCCAGGTCCCCTGCAGCTCTGCGGGGCACCTGGATCCCTGTCTTATAGTCTGACCTCGATTTGAGGTCAGATTATAAGACAACCTCAAAAGTAAGACGAGGGGTCTTTTTCAGAGCATTTTCTCTGAAAAAAGCCTCGTCTTATATTCGAGCAAATACAGTATATTTAATGCAGCATGAAATTGGGATTTGTGGCTGAGCCTAGGGTCATTAATGCAGGACTTTGTTTGGCACCCCCACATGGGTAGGTCTCAGAGGCATAACTAGAAACCACTGGGCCCCTGTACAAAAATTGCCCTGGTGCCCCCCAACCCCACCATGCAACTCCACCCCAGAAATGCCACATATATGACTCCCAACTGTTCCGCTTTGTGCCTGGCCTTGTCTTATATCTAGGGTAGGTTTATGCCTATACCATGCATGCTTTAACTCATTTACTCTATTAACCTCTAACACTTCTACTGGAAGACTATTCCATGCATCCACTACCCTCTCAGTAAAGTAATACTTTCATTAGTCCCTGGCCTTATCTTATTATCAAAGATAGCCTAATGCTTATCCCATGCATGCTTAAACTCCTTAATGTATTAACCTCTACCATTTCTTAAGGAAAACTATTCAATTCACCCACCACCCTCTCAGTAACGTAATATTACTTTTTCTGACCACAAAAAACATTAAAATATTTCCAGCCATTTCAAAAGCTTGAGGTGGACTCCAAATATATGTATATAACTAGCTGCATGTATACTTATATGAACTTTTTAATATTATATTCAACTATTTTCATATGTAATAAAAATGTTATTGAAAAATTGTTAATTTCTTATTTTTAGTACGTTCCTCTGCACCCACATTGCAACTAAAGGCCTTAACAAAGCACTATACAGTACCCACAGCACATGGCGTGTACTCATATTGGCATGATTTGGCATGCCATAGTGTAAATTTGCCCGCCAGAACATACCACAGTGTCACTATGTCCCACTGAACTGGCCCTGCAGAACATGCCACAGTGTCACTTTCCCCCATAGTACATGTTCTGTGGGGCAAAATAACATGTACTATGGGGGAAAGTGCCACAGTATAACTTTGGCCACAGCCAATATGCCCATTAATATGCCACAGCCAATTTGCCCATTAGGCTATAATTAGTCTGCCCATTGATATGCCACAGCCTGACATTCAGATTGTCAATTCATATGCCACAGCCATTTTCCACATTAATATGCCACTATTAGCCTGTTTATTAACATGCCACAGAAAAGTTGGCCATTAATATTCCACAGACAATGTGGCCATTAATACACCACCAACCTCCTCCCCCCTTCCCAAGTACTCACCTGGCCGTCTACTCCATGTTTTATTTTGCTATTAATATGCCTGTATTATTTTGCCATTCATTTGCCAGTATAATTTTGCCCATCATTTGCTAGTCATATTTTACCCTTCATTTGCCAGTTATTTTGCCATTCATTTGCTAGTCATATTTTGCCCATCATTTGCCAGTGTTATTTTGCCCATTTGCCAGTATTATTTTGCCCATTTGCCAGTATTATTTTGACTATTTGCCAGTTATTTTGCTTGTCACTGGCAAGCTGCTTTGTCCTCCAAAAATGTATGGGCCCTGGGCAGCTGCCCCCACTCGTTTTTTTTTGCATGGATTGCAGGGTGGCTGGGCCCCCTGGAGTGACGGGCCGGGTCGCAGCTGTGACCCCTGCACTAACGGTAAGTGCGCCACTGGTAGGGCTATTTTGGTAACTCCTTGCCTTCATAAACATGAAACTTTTAGCTTCACACATTTTCTATGGCAACCACTCCACCTCTTTCTCTAAAAGTTACACCACTTATTTCAATCTGAATGCATTCACAATAATCGATTGTTTGAACATGCTGCATGGCCCCCAATGCACATGCCATGGGTCATACTGTCTCTAGATCATTGCTGCAAAGTCACACTACCATCACAGCACTTGGCACAGAATCACACTTCCCCAATAGAACTTGGCACAGAATCACACTGCCCCAATAGAACTTGGCACAGAGTCACATAATCCCAACATCACATGGAACTGTTTCATATTAACATACTGAGGGGCAACTTGCCAAATTTTCCCTCAGCACTTGGCACAGTGTCACATTGCACCCACTACATATATCATGGGTCATACTGTCTCCACATTACTTGCTACAATGTTACACTGCCATCACAGCACTTGGCACAGTGTCACACTCCCTCCATAGCATTTGGCAGTGTCACATAATCCCCACATAAAACTTGTCACCTTGTCAAATTACCATACATCACTTCCCAAATTGCCCCTCAGCACTGGGCACAGTGTCGCATTGTCCCACAGAACTTTCCCGGTATGACTTTGGACGGCTAGACAGATATAGGCAGTGTCAGAGGAGTTAACCCCTGGATGGCTAGACAGATATAGGAAATTTCAGAGGAGTTAACCCCCAGATGATATAGGCAGTATCAGAGGGGTTAACCCCTTTATCTCACTCACTGACACAGTCTTACACAGACACACAAACATACACTCACTCACTCATACTGACACATATATACTGTGTAGAGTTTTTTCCTACCAGCTCTAGCTTTGAGCTCCGTGTGAAGGAGGGACTGAGCCAATCAGGAGAGGCTTCTGAACTCTCCCCCAATCAGAAGAGTTGAGAGGTCTCACCTGATTGGCTGAGACCTCCTTCTATCAGAGCTCTCAACCCGGGACTTTGCATTGTCCGGGACTGAGGCTCCCCTGGACACAGGAAGAAAAAAAGTGCTGCCCCTGCAGTAGCACACATACAGTTGCACATACAAACACAGTGCCATAAATGATCACAAACACACAAAGTGTTATACACATTCACACACAGTCTCCCACATGCACACATTATGTCATTCATAATCATACAGTGGCAAACACACAGTCACACAAACCAGCATGCAAAGTTGCCATAGCGACCAGGAAATGAGACCTGGTGTTTGGGTGTGGCCTCATTGTGGTTAAAGTTGGTGGCATCCATGGGGGAGCATGGATTTGTACTTACACTAGCACAGATCTAATGTGCAGCCCATTCACAGTGCTTTGATGCAAAACTCTAGCAAAGGGGTCTCCAACCTATGGCCCGCAAGCTGTTTTTTTACCGACCCGCAGCTGCTGGGGCCGCATTACGGATTTGGCCTGTTGCGGCTGCATAAGGTTTCGGCCTTAACACTTTTACTTTCGGCTGCAGCAAAGTGCTGGTGCAAATAGTGGGGCAAGTCCTGTGAGTGGAATCTGGGTGTTGGGGTAATTCCTGTGAGTGAATTCTGGGTGGTTGGGTTATGTCCTGGGGGAATGTGGGTGCAAAGGAAGGAAATAAAAACAGGAGATTGATTATTTAAATGAGAATTTTATTACAAATGTAAAAAGTTGAATTATAATAATGTTTTTTCTTTGGCCTACGGAAATGTGTAAAATGTACAATGTGGCCCTCGTACTGAAAAGTTTGTAGACCCCTGGTCTAGAATATCACATCACACCCAGCACTCTGCATCACTGAGGTGTGTTAAGGAACTGTGCATACATGCACATAGATCCATGCTCCCCTGTGCTGCACTAGACACTAGGGAAGCAAAGCCTCCTCCTTCTCTTTAAAGGCAGCAGGTTCATGAACATGGGGAGAGGTAGGACAGCATTATTTAAAAAAAAAAAGCAAACTCCCTAACACTAAACACCCCAGTTGGTCTGGACTAAAATTCACAGGGCTATATAAAGGGCTATATAAACCCACACCTCCAAGCATTCATTGCTTCTTTATTCTGGAGCTGTCAAGTAGTTAAAGCTTACTTGCTACTTAGCCTTTTTTGCCCTTCCATTGTGTACTTGATTATCCTGTCGCTGACCTCTGCCTGTTTCCTGACTCTGAACTTGCGCAACCCTTCCTGACCCAGCCTATGAACAAGTGTGTGTGCAGAGGAACGTACACGCAAATGCCTAAGGCATATCGTTTTTCCCTTTTTGTGTCTCGCACTAGTGTTTGTTCCTGTGTTTTTTCATGGATTTCTACGAATAAATTTTGAAGTCACATTTTTCTACCGGACCCTGGAGTGCATGCGTCTTCTTGGTCGCTTTTCTTCTGCGTGGATCGGGCTGCTTCTCCTTCTCCGGCCCACTCCTTTTCGATTCCTTCCTGACCTTAGCTATTCCATCTGACCTTGAACCTCCACTGCCTGCCTCGACTGTTGCCTGCCCCCCGACTTTGATTCCTGTCTGATCCTTGCCTGTACCTCATTTTTGGACTCTACAATACCACCCTCGTGCACTGTCTCACCATCCCAGTATTGTCTCCAAATTCAATTATTGGGTTTGGTGTCCAGTAAGCAATCAAGCAATACAATAAAAGAAAAAAGCCCAAGTATCCACACAAGGTTATATGAATTGCCCTGTGCAGGGGCATAACTTGCCCCAGCACTCAGGATTTATCCCAGCATGCAGATTGCACTCACATGGCTTGTCCCAGGATTTACTCCAGAACTTGCCCCAGCAGCTAAGAATTACAACAGGACTTGCCAAAGCTCATGCACTGCACTCACAGAACTTGCCCCAGCACCCAGCACCTAACCAAGCATGCAGATTGCACTCACATAACATGCTCCAGCACTCAGGAGTTACACCATCACTTAGAATGCACTCACAGAACTTGACCCAGCACCAAGGACTTAACCCAGCTATTAGATTGCACTCACAGGACTTGCCTCAGACATAAACCCTTACATACGCAGTCACACTTACACACACAAAAACAAACAGTCACACTTACACACATACATACACACACACACAGCCACACACGTACAGAAATACACACACACTTGCACTTGCACACTTAGACGCACACTTAGATACCCTTACACAGACACACTTACACACAGTTACACTTACAGACATACAGTCACACTTTTTTTTATACTATTTGCTCGATTATAAGACGAGGTTTTTTTCAGAGCAAATGCTCTAAAAAATCCCCCTCGTCTTATAATCGAGGTCGTCTTATAATCTGACCTCAAATTGAGGTCAGACTATAAAACAGGGATCCAGGTCCCCAGCAGAGCTGCAGGGGACCTGGATCCCCCTCTCTAACAGCAGGGGATGTCTGCGCGATGAGTGCAGACTCCCCTGCTTCCGCCCGGCACGACCGCCGGGGCTTCTATGAAGAACCAGGGTACTTCCGCCTTCATCACAGAAGTCCCGGCGATTGTGCCGGGCGCCAGCAGGGGAGGTCTGCGCTCATCGCGCAGACCTCCTCTGCTGCCCGGCTAGCCACCAGGGAAAGCGGGCAGCCGGGGGATGTCTGCACAATACGTGCAGACATCCTCCATGCTGCCCGACACGGCAGTCTATTATGACGGACCAGCTGTCCGTCATAATAGACTGCCGTGTCGGGAGGCATGGAGGATGTCTGTAAGTATCGTGCAGACATCCCCCAGCTGCCCCCACTAGCCACCAGGGATCGAGGTAAGGGGGGGGGAGGGGGGCAGAGAGACAGGGGGAGGGAGGGGGGAAGAGACAGAGCAACAATGGGAGGGGGGACAGAGCAGGAAGGGGGGAAGAGACAGAGGGAGTCGGGACAGAGCAACAAAGGGAGGGAGGGGGGCAGAGAGAAACATGTGGGGGGGGAAGAGACAGGCGAGGGGGGAGTCAAAGGGAGGGGGAGTGAGACAAAGCTGGGGGCAAGGGAAAGAGAGAGGCAGCATTGGCACATAAAAGGAAATAAACACAAGAAATGCATTTTTTGATATAATATTTTATTAAAAAAGAAATTTACATGTGAATATATACAAGTTTAACTTTTTTCCTATAGGGTAGTCTTATATTCAGGCTTTTAGTTTTTTTCCTAAAGGAATATCCAAAGTTTTGGGGGTCGTCTTATAATCAGGGTCGTCTTATAATCGAGCAAATACGGTATATATCTTTATTTGGATTTATTAAGTTATAAACTGATCTTCTAAATATTACATTGTGTCAGTGTGTCATTTATCAAATTGTTTAACATATTATAGAATTATCAGAATTATTTACAAACATAGAGACATAGAATGTGTTGGCAGATAAGAACCATTCAGTCCATCTAGTCTGCCCATTTTTCTAAATACTTTTATTAGTCCCCAGTTCCCTATCTTATAGCTAGGATAGCCTTGTGCCCATCCCACTCATGCTTAAAATCATTGACTGTGTTTACCTCTACCCCCTCTGCTGGAAGGCTATTATATACATCCACTACCCTCTCAGTAAAGTAATACGTCCTGATATTACTTTTAAATCATTGCTGCTCTAATTTTTGTGTTGATTCCCTTTATGTATTTAAATGTTTCCATCATATCCCCCCTGTTATGTCTTTCCTCCAAGCTATACATGTTAAGATGCTTTAATATTTCCTGGTAGGTTTTATACTTCAACCCATGAACCAGTTTAGTAGCCGTTCTCTGAACTCTCTCCAAAGTATCAATGTCCTTCTGGAGATACGGTCTCCAGTACTGCGTACAGTACTCCATGTGAGGTCTGACCAGTGCTCGGTACAATAGCAGGAGCACTTCCCTCATATACAAAGTATATAATATCAGATATACAACTTAATATTAACCAATTTGTGACAAAGGATGTGTCAGGCACGTCCAGCTGGCAACTCCATTGCTGACAATGGACATGCCTGACACGTCCCGTCAATCACGAAAACTGGTTTGACGGCATCAAGGCAACAGGTAGCACCTAAATTCCAGCTCTGGGAGCAATTGTGGGTGCCATATTGCAGGAGCTCTTGGGTAGAGATTCGGAAGTGAAAAAAAATTCACTTATGATGCTCTGAATCTGTTGTTTGACTTCCCCTAGAGGCAGTCAGCAATATTGAAATGAAAAAAAAAAAAAAAATAAAACTTAATTAGCTGAAATCTAGGATTAGGATAGCTGTTAAGAGTTACAATTAAATTAGGGTTAGCATAAGGTATATGGTTAAAAAAAAAAATTATATTAAGAGTTAGCATAAGGGTTAGAGTTGGGGTTAAATTCAGGGTTAGGGTTAAATTTAGGGTTCTGATTGGGGTCAAAAGGTCAATATAGGAAAAAACTAAAATCACTATTTTTGGTTTTTGCCCCATAACTCGCAAAAAACTCCCGAAAAACATGGAAAAAATAATATTTCTGAACTCAGGACAACATTTAGAAACTATTTTGACGGGTCTTTTTTAATGATTGTATTTATGTAAATTATTTTTTAGGTTAGAGTTGGAAAAAATGTTTTTTTTTTATTTTGTCATCATATTTTATGGATTTTTGTAGTAAATTTTGAGATATGATGAACATAATGGTATCTAATGAAAGCCCTTCTCATGACGATAAAAACAACATATAATTTGGGTGGGTACAGTATGTGAGAGAGAAGAAAATGACAAAAAAAAAATCAAATAAATAAATTATACGTTTGCAACTACTTACCTTAGCTTAATCAATAATTATATGATATTAGTATTAACAGATCTACCATAAGGGCTAGAAAGCCACGGAGGCAATATTTTCAGAAATGTCCTCTATTTGTCGTTCACAATACTCGACAGCTTTTCATTTACACAGATTTTATTTATTCTTGTAATCACATCATACCCGGATAGGTCTAATTTATGCCATCTACTAGCTCTATATATTCTTACACCTACATGATGATCTAATTAATATATTTTCATATTTTGTTAGGTTATTCATTTTTAGATTGAGTAGCGCATTCCAAGGTGTTAATGTCACTGGGATGGGTATGATCACTATAATGATGTTATTTAATTTGGTACATATTCTTTTCATTTTGGGGCATTTCCACCATATATGGATGTTGTCTTCTCTTTCTACACAGCCTCTAAATCAATTTTCATTAGTGTCAGCATATATCTTGTTTCATAAAGTTGGCACCAGATAGCTCCTGTGTAACAGTTTAAATGCTTGTTTGTTGAAGGTGACTGGCACAGAACATTTATCAGTTCACCTTTATCTTCCTGCCATCTATACCTGTACAAAAGTTCCTTCTTGTTTATATTGAACATTTTATATAAGTATGACACATCTCTGAGTCCATAGTTCCAGTGTTTTAAATATATTTCAAAATCTATGTACTTATCAGTAATAAGATGTCCGAGTAGGGGATTAGAGGATCTAAGTTATGAAGAGAGACTTAAAAAAGGCATCTCAGAGGGGATATGATGACATTATATAAATTTGTGCAGGGCCAATATAAAGAGCTCTCCAGTGACCTGTTCATTAACAGAAATGTACAAAGAACAAGAGGTCACCTCCTGAGACTGGAAGAGCAAAGATTTCATAGACAGCAAAGGAAGGGAATCTTTACTGTAAGGACAATAAAGTTATGGAACTCACTGCCAAGAGATTTAGTGCTATCAACCACAATAGATGCATTTAAAAATGGTCTGGATGTTTTTTTTTTTTTTTTTTTTAGAAAAGCAGAACATATAGGGCTACTAATAATAGATTAAGCATTAACCCCTTGCCAACACAGGACGTGGTAGGTCGGTCCTGTGTGGCGAGGCATTAGTGACACAGGACGGACCTAGTCCGTCCTGTGTCAAAAGGAGCACTGAAAGCGGATTTTTTTCCGCTTTCAGTGCTCAGACAGCATTGCAACGATGCTTCTGGAGAGCGATAGAAATGCCGTTTTTAAAGGCACAGTGTGACCAAGACGGCGCTGCCCTTCTAAGGGCAACAGCACAGGAGGCAGGAAGTAGCTGCTTCCTGTGCTTTTCAAGCAGTCACACGATTGCCTCATCACAGAGGCAATCTGTGACTGCCAGGCCGACTGACAAGCAGTTGTATTAACCCTATATTGATCTGACCACATTTTTTTAGTGAGGGAGAGAGACAGATCAAAGTAAGTTTAAGTACAATAAAATAATAAATACACAATACACTATTAATAAAACAATAAAAAAAATATTATAAAAGCAATTCCCTCATTTAACCCCTTCATGCCATTGATCTTGCGTAAGTAGTGCATTATTTTTGCTGTTTGTGCATTTTTTAGGGGTTCATTTTTGTGTACTGTAATTACTCTCTTCTAAGAGTTATTAACCCCTTTCTTGCCGTCTATCACTGCTCACGCAATGATATTGATGCCAAAGCAATTTTTATCTGTCTGCATATTTTATTTTTATTTTTTTTAAACACACCCGCTAGGAGGTTACGTGTAAAGTAATTTTATTTTTTTCAAACTGTCTGAGCGCATAGCATCTTAGGGAAACGCTCTAAGCTCAAGTGGAGTATCAGTATTGATGGAGCGTCATTAATATCTTCTCCAACTAAGTCCACTAAAGCATCCAGCACTTTTCCCCATAATGGTCTAATCAGTGCACAGTCCCACCATATGTGTTTTGTTGTACCCTCATCTTTATTGCATCTCCAACACAGTCTAGAATTGGAAGGATTTATTTTATTCATAACTTTTGGGACCATGTGCCATTGGTGGGAGATTTTATAATGAAGCTCTATGATGTTTAAACAGTGCAGAGTTTTATTTGTTTCTTGAAAGGATTTATACCATTGTTCCATTTCAATGTCGGTACCTATATTTCTTTCCCAATTTCTCCAGGACTATGGCCTGTCCTCTTTATCATTTTTCCTTATACATTCCAAACAATTAGAGATTGATTTCTAATCTGCATTGTAACTAAAAAGTTTGTTTAATTGATGTATGTTTTACTGTCTGCACTTTTTTATGGATTAATTTCTTTGTACTGTAATGTATTACAGTACCAGATAGGCTCTTCTAAGAGCTTAATAGCTTCTTTGCTGTAGATCACTGCTTAGGCACTGATTCTGAGGTCGCTGACTCAGGGTTCGATTTTGACCCTGGTCAGCTTTCTGATACATCATCTAGTAATGTATCGGTGGCTGCTGAGCCCTTTCCACAAGGAGTCATGGGTGTCTTCTTTTAAAAAATATATGGTTTGGTGGGAGTAAATTACATTGGCTGACTTCAAAGATATATCCCATATAGGACATGGATGCATGTTGACAACATGTCAAAATTCCAAGTTGGAATTTTGAGATGCGCACCTCACAAATGTTGCCTTTTACCACCCAAGCAACCAAACAAACCTATACATGGATGGTATTGCTGTACTCGGGAGATGTTGCTGAACACATATTGGGGTGTTGTTTGGCAGTGACATTAATCAGAATCTGTGAATTCATGCCTGAAGTACAATGTATGTGGAAACAAAATTCCCAAAATTTTACTACCACAAAGTTTGACAAAGGCTGGTGGTAGAATTAGTACATCTACAGTATTAAAATACTACCATTTGAAATACCTTAGGATGTCTTTTTTGCAAAAATATATGGTTTGATGGGGTAAAATACATTAGACGGTTTCAAAAATATTCCAAATGGAACATGGGGCGCAGGCTGACTCAAAATTCCAAACGTTGCCTTTTAGTCCCAAAACAAACCAACAAACCTATGCATGGGTGATAACCCTGTACTTAGGAGCTGTTGCTTAACACATATTGATGTATTGGTTGGCAGTGGCAAATACCAGAATCTGAAAATTCATGCCTGAACTACAATGTGTGAGAAAAAAAATGACATCCCAACCCGTTGACATAGGTTGGTGGTAGAATTAGTACAAGGGTAGTGTTAAAATACCACAATTTGAAATACCCTAGGGTGTCTAGTTTTCCAAAATATATGGTTTGATGGGGTAAAATACTTTGACAGGCTTCAAAAGTGTCCCAAATGGAACATGGGCGCAGGCTGACTACATGTCAAAATTCCAAGTTGGAGACGCACACCCCCTAAATGTGGCCTTTTAGCCCCCAAACAACCCAACAAACCTATGCATGCATGTATTTAGGAGATGTTGCTGAACACATATTGAGGTGTTGTTTGGCACTGACACATAACAGGACCTGTAAATTCATGCCGGAAGTACAATGTATGTGGAAACAAAACCAAAAAAAATTACTAACCTAAAATTTGACAAAGGCTGGTGGTAGAATTAGTGCATTGAAAGTGTTAAAATACTACCATTTGAAATACCCTAGAGTGTCTAGTTTTAAAAAATGTATGGTCTTGTGGGGTAAAATACACATTCTGGCTTAAAAAATGTCCCAAATGGAACATGGGCGCTCAGAATTCCTCCCACTAGAATCGAGAAAGTGGTTACATTGTGAACCACCGGTTTGTGTTTGGCCCTACAGGAGATGTTCAATGATTAACAAAGGAGGACCAATCACTTTAGTACAAATGCAGAAAGAAAAGTCCTACGCTCACTCCCATCACTGGGCGGCTGCAACGACTACAGTACACATCAGCCCCAATATATAGTAAAAAGCAAAGAAAAACAAGTTACCTGCGCTCTCTCCTTTATCCCTATGTATTTTTAAAACAAATGGAGGTTTTTTAGTTACCTACAATGGCCATGAGAGGATGAGCCCACCTGCCAACGTCACTTTAGTAGCCTGATCACTTCCACTGTCATGACTATGGTAAAAAGTTCTAGGAAGGCCAGGTTCTTAGTCAGACCGAACCTATGCCAGCATGCTGGCCAAGTGACTGTGCACCAATGACTACCCACTATGGTTCCAAAGCCCACTGGTCTAGTAAAAACATGAGATCGAGCATCCCATGGGGATGCTCAGATCAAGATAGCAGGAGAAGCAGCAGGATTCTGTGTGGCAGCAGTTGGATCAGAGGCCTGGAAGACAGGAAGGTTGGTGAGAGAAATCTTCCCAACCCCCACTGTGCTTAGGGGCCCACTTCCAATGGTAGAAGGGCCCAGGGGGGGACTGGAATGAGGAGGAAGGGCTGCCGACATCACTCTCCCCAGATGCATGTGAATACAGCAAGCTCTGCCCCATCGATCAGTGAGACAATGGAAGTGCTTGCTTTGGAGGCCTGTGGCCTACATAACCCCCTGGAGGCCTCTGTGCATCAAAATGAAGTGTATATGCTCCACATCCATGAGGTCACTAGGATAGCTGTTGCCAACATCGCCCATGTTTCCAGGGACACATATTTGTTCCACATGCAGCAGAAAAACCATGCAAAGTGCAGTACGTAGGATGGATATACGCATAGACACAATCCAATTAATTAATCAGGGTGGAGATCTTATAGGACCTACCATGATTAATTAATTGGATTGTGTCTGTGTGTACATACATCCTAAATACTGACGGGCTGCACTTTGCATGCTCTTTCTGCAGCATGTGGAACAAATATGTGTCCCTGAAAACATGGCCAATGTTGGCAACTATGCTGTTGCTGAGCCTAATTTAAGATGGCTGACAAGATGGTATATCCTGAGTCCTTTTAAACAGTTTCATTACTCCCTCTAATAGCTGCAGGTATCACACACACTCACCCATATGCCTTTTAACCCATTTACTCCCCACACTCACACAAGGGCCTTGTCCACTAAGCTGCGCTTTGTTCCCAAGTTTCAGGGACAAACCTGGTGAGTTCAGCTGGACCTGCATAATGAATAGTTAAACCTTTGATGATTTAACAATGTTTTTGGCAGGAAAAACTCTCCTCTGCCTCAGGTTTTGAAATAGCTGCCACAGACTCTCTCATTTGAATGTAAATGTTTGAGGTGACTAAATCCTTGATTATTGTTTTTTATATATTGAATTATTTTGGAAATGAGCCCATGTGTGCACTCACCTTGTGATTTATAATGTGGCAGTCCCTTGCACCAGGGTATTTATGTCCTTGTTGTTGTGGTAAGTGCTAGGGTTTCTTATGAACATACTTATTTATTCTACTTTAAATGTGTATTCAAACATTGCATATTCTAGTGCTCAACAAACCGTGGGTGCCAGGTTGCCAATTAGCACGAATGTCCCTTTCCCCTACACTGAGGTAAAGTCCCCTTCCCCTGCACTGAGGTAAAGCTGCAGGGAGGGGGGACATATAAAGAATAAAATAAACTGTGTGTGTGTGAGGTGTGTGTGTGTGTGTATGTGACTGTCTCTGGGTAGTTGAGGTGTGTGTATGTTTGCATGATTGATGTGTCATTGTCTGGCTCCTAAATTTCTTTGCTGGCTCCTAAAATTAAATTACATTTTTGTAGCCCAGGCATATTCCATTTTAATTACACTTGCAGCACATAAAAGTCTCTATATAAAATGGAAAGTTGGCACAAAACATTGTTGCACAATTCTTTGACAAACTTCCATTGGCTAGCTACACCCTGAAGTAAATAATTGTAATAACAGGTTTCACTATGAGATAATGACCTATTAAAACATTATGGGTAGAACCTTATAAAGCAGATTTGTCTAGTTCATATGTAAATGTAAATGTCATATGAGGGAAGCAAGCACATTCAATAACCTATTAACTTTTAGTACCTGATAGAGCTTGCTTTCTATCGAGGGTCATTTTACAATGTTGCTTATGACAAATTAATATGTTGGGAGTGCAGTGGGCATACTGAAAACTGCTGGCTATTCTACATATTACTCATTACAACTCTGGAATATACATTTTTTTTTAAAGTAACCGTGAAGTGGTCATTAAATTTTCATTATGGGGGAAAATTATAATTTTATACTATAGACCATACCATATACTATATACTTTTAGACCAAATAGATCCTTTTTTTTTACATTTCTAATCTTTATTATTTTTTCATTTAATTTAAGACAGAGATATAAAACATACAAAAATATACAATCATACAATAGGGAATTCAGTTGAGAGGGACATACCTCGTAAACAATTTGTAGCAGCTTTATTCACAATAACATGCTCAAGTTCATAAATAAATGGTTCGTTCCAGTATCACCCCAGTTCTAAGTACTAAGGCTGAAACCAAATTTGCAGACGGGGATGATGTCACAAAATCCTCCCAAAGGTCAGGAGGTACCAACTTCATACCCTCCAGGAAATGTTTTAATCGAAGAAAGTAAATAGTTCAGCTGGGGGTAATCCGTATTTTAGTTGTAATTCTGCAAACGGTGTTAGTTGAGGGCCCTCAAAAAGATCTGCCACTACCTGTACCTTTCAATTACTGGGACCTTACATATATTGGGAGAGGTTCAGATCTTGTACATAAATGGATATGGTCCTTAATGGGGTGGCCTTGGTGAAAAATGAGGTAACTCCCAATGAATTCCTTAATTTGTGTACGTTCTTGGTAAGAGTAATAGCAATTGTACTCTTTAATCCCAGTTTGTCTCAGAAAAACCCATTGTAACAGGAAAGGATACACACCCACATTTTTCTTTCTCGATATTATATCAGCTCGTATGTTTATTCTTAGTCATTCCCCAGGCCAGGAAATGTGCCAAATGAGTGGCTCTATAGAGCCTAAACAAGTCTGGGTAACCCAAACCTCCAAACTTTATGCTTCTCTTTAAGAGTAGTTGGGATTCTGGGTTTTCTCGCAGCCCAGACATATCTGGAAAATAGTTAATCAAATTCTTTTATTGTCCCTCTCAGGATTGGAAAGGGGATTGCACTAAATAAATATAATAACTTAGGGATTAGATATGTGTAACAAAACCCCTTGTTAAGGTATATATTTGCTGCATAAGAACTGAGAACCGAGACTATTTGTGTGGTTTCCTACATACGAACAGTTGGTCATGTCCACATTTTTACTAACTTCTGAACCCCTGGACCAATTCGTGCCATTTTTGGATATGTTGTTCCCATGAATGGATTGATCATGAAAATTTATTTTTTGTTGAAATCCCATGCTCCCAACTCCCAACTAGTTTTGAAGTTATAATAAATGTGAAAAAGTATATTTTTTAGCTTGGAGATAATTTAGCTGATACAAAGTTTAACTCAATTATCTCCCAGGCAGAGAGGATGAATGTACTGTATTCCTGGGTGTGTTTCTATTGTAACATGGTGCCTGATTGTCTGCTGTACTTGCATTGTTGGTGCCCCACAAGGCCCAGTGGGGGGTGACAATACTATAAAATCCTGCATAAAAGCAGCAATAAACACTCAGTGGAGTCAGTTTTTACTTCACCCTTCAAAACGTAGCCTTGTCTCGTTCTTGATAGGGAACCTGCCCAGCATAAATCACTAGCTCTTCTAAGAGCTCTGCCTTACTCTCTACTTGGATCCAGCGGATTGGATAAAGCAACCCCACTACTGCACAGCATCTTTCCAGGAAGAAGGACATCCCCAACGGCTGATACCCCCTCTCCCATTGGGGTAGCCGTTACAATATGCTTTAACAACATTGATGCGCCCCATCCAGAAAAGTTCTAAGCCCTTCCATTTTTGTATCAGGGCCTGCATCTCTTCCTGTAATTCCCTGTAGTTAACAGATATCAGTTTGTCTAGTCGTGGGGATATCTTAATCCCCAGATAGTCAATGTGCTTAGCAGAGAGTGTCAGCCAGGCTGTATTGTCTCTTACTTCTCTTTGTAGCGGAGTTAGATAAAAGGCCAGATTTTGAGTTTTATTAAGATTTAATTTATAATTTGATAATAATCCAAAGACCTTTACTGCTCACATCAACATGCGGATTGATGTTTCTGGAGCCGAGAGGGACAATAAAACATTGTCTGCTTATAGCATAATTGTATGATCTAATTGACCAATCCTTATTCCAGAGATGTCTGTGGTGTTCCTAATCAGATTGGCCAGGGGCTCCATAGTTAAAGCATAAAGAAGGGATGCCAGTGGGCATCCCTGGTGAGTTCCGTTGTTAATTTAAAAGAATTCTGAATCTAGAGATGGTCCACTAATCCTGGCCCTATGGTTCAAGTATAAAGCCATTATCATATCCCTGAAAAGGCCCCCAAGACCAAACACCCGGAGGGTTTCGACATAACTTTTAGCTCACTCTGTAGGACATTTTTTCAGCGTCTAAAGCGATGAACACTGATGGTATTTTTAAGGAGTGTATCTCTTCTAGTATGCCGAAAACCTGGTCCCCATGAACCAGGTCTGCCATGACTCTATCGAGTCTTTGACATTTTTAAAAAGATTTTTATATCCTGGTTAATAAGAGATATGGGTCTGTAGTTGGAAACAATAGTGGGATCCTTCCCCTGCTTCAAAATGGGAGTTATACTAGCCTCTAGCATCTCAGAGGGAAAAGAGGTGTTAAGGCCTGCTTCTTTAAATAGTCTTATACAGATCGGAGAAATCACAGGGTCCGGGATTCTATAAAAAACTGACGAGAAACCATCAGGGCTCGGAACTTTTCCGGCTTCAATTCTTTTATAGCTAGTGGTATCTCTTCTATAGAGCACAGTTGGTTGAATTGATCTATCTTGTTTTACGACAACGAGGGGAGGCCAAGGCACTCCAAGAAAAGGGCCACATAATTATCCTGATCTTTGGGTTCAGGTAGATTATACAGAGCTTCATAATATGACTTAAATGCGTTACTGGTCTGTGAGGGAGAAATGTGAGTCGCATAGTTGAAGCTGATCTTTTTAATTCTACTTTGGTTCTGAAATCTTTGTGTCTTAGTTAGATCTCTATCCACTTGGTTGTTACTACTATACCAATGCTGTTTCAGATGGTCACGCCTCCTGTCTGCCCTTAGTTGTAATGTATGTATTATTTCCTCTCTGGTTAGTCTGATACTAGTTTATACCAGTTTGTTACTCAGATTCTGTTTGTTTTCCCTTTCAAGATGGGCGAGAGTTATGTGTAGATCTTTAAGTGTTTTGCCCTGTGCTTTTTTAATCCAGGTACCCTTCTTGATCAGGTAACCCTGTAGGTAGCACTTGAGAGAGCACCAGAAGGTTGCTTCAAATGTGTCTCCAGTATCATTAATTTTCAAGAAGTCCCTAGCCTGATCCTGCAGATCTAACTTGCTTTTTATGATCCAGGATATGTACATTAAGTCTCCAATGAGTACTTAGGTGGTAATGAGGGTTATTTTTAAGCTTTAAAAAGACAGGGGCGTGATCAGACCAATAGACAGTACCAATGCTTGAGGCAGCACATTTCCCAAGCACTGGGCCGGTCATTAACAGGAAATCTATATTTGTATAAGAGTTATGGACTGGAGAGAAAAAGGACTAATCGTGTTCACTACGGTGTTGCATCCTCCAAATGTCAAACAAATTATGGCCTGCAATACAGTTCGAGAAGGCTCGTGGTCTGTCCCTAATTCTAGATTCAAATTTGTATACTTTGGAGGCTTTCCTATCCAGTGTCTCATTCAAAATACAATTCAAGTCACCGCCAATGATTGGTGTTCCTTGAACGACTTTATTAAATTTGCCCACTGATCTATCAAAAAATTTATTCAAATGATCTCATGGAGCATGAAGGGTCATCAATGTATACAGTACATCAATAATCCGACATACCAGGATTATCCTCCTTCCCTCATGGTCAAAATCATGGAAGATATATTCAAATTTGTTTCTATCTGCCAAAATGATTGCTACACCCCTTTTCGTCTTATCTGGAAGATAAGAGGTGTATATATGTGTGTATTTACTATATTTCCAATATATTTTTTGCTCTTGTCGCCAGTGAGTCTCCTGGATAAAGGCTATATCAACTGATTCACAATTCAGTAAATCATACAAATAAGCTCTTTTATAAGGAGAATTCAATCCCCTTGCATTCAGTGATACGAAATTAAGTGACATCAAAGATAAATTTCTGAGTTCACATCCTGCAATGCCTTCCACTGAGATATAGTGAGTGGGCTGGGGTAACCCGTAACAAACACATCAAACATACAACATTCCTTTCGAATTTGGGTGGGGGGGATCCCATAGAACCAGAAGAAAAGACAAATTTCCACAATCACCTGGAAATTTCATATCACAGAAGTATCTGCGAACGGTCCGCGGAGAGAGAGTAGGACTAGTCTATAGTGTAAGGAAAGAGAAGGGAAGAATTTTTTTTTAAAAAAAACCACCCCAGTGCATTGGAAAATGTGTAGAAAAGTAATATCTTTTTTATTATCATATAACCAATCAATCCTCAAATAAAAATCGCTCACCTCACCCAGTCGCCCAACCCCCCTTGTTCTATACGCATCCAACAAATCGGGAGTCCACAGTGAGGAAGTCCCTAAACTTAAACAAAACATAAGTTGTATATCCAAAAAGTTAAAAATAAAGTTATAGATCTTTTGGGGGAAAAGAGGGGGCAGGGAAGGAAAGAAAGGAAAGGAGAGAGGAGGAGAGGAGAGAAAAATATATATATGCGTTTCCTTATAAAATCTACGTGCTTCTTTACAATATCGCAATATAACAAAGTACATGAGTCATTTTAGAAAAGAAGTTAGGTGCGTGTGCAGATTAAATCTGCGGTAGAGAAGAAAAAAAATAACAACCTGTCTGGGTGGACAAGCTCACACCAGATACCCTCAGACTAGGACAAAATATAGCGCAAATCATAAAATCTACAACTTGCTTTAAAGTACGAAACATATCTCTCTTTTTTTCCCCCTCCCTCTTTAAAAAACAAATTAAGTGAGTGTGGATATTAATTCAAGATAGTATGTTTACGAACTAGATATATAAATAAAATTGTGTTGGAGCTCAGAAATCGTGGCAAGTGCACACCCTGTGTATATCCACCAAATATCCTAGTCTCATATTTCTTTCTAACAACTCTTCTCAGTGTCCATGTGGGATACTGCCCTAAAACAAAACAAAAAAACAACCACTCTGCAGCCACTCTAGTCTGGTCTAGTATGTTGCTGCATTAGCGGTGTTTTTAAACAATTGCTTTATTTTTGATAAGTTTGTCTAAAGAAACTAAATATTCGTTAGTAGATGTGTATAAATAACACTGAAATTAAAAACAGTGGAAACAAATGGAAATATTTGTGATTTTGTGTGGCTGTGGGGTTATTTGATGTGATCATGGCCTGGATGTGTGAATGCACCTGGGCATTGGTCACGCCTTTTGATCCTGTGGCCATACCTTGCTATAAATAAAAGTTCTTCTTTCTTTTAGAAAAAGATTTTTTTGAATGTTAATTGACCATATCAATTTACTTTTATTCACTGTTGTTCACATTGAATTGTTTTCATATAATAACTTGTTTATCACTAATAATTAGATGGGCTGATGGTCTAAAACATATCACTTAATATTACAGATTTTTTTCTTTCTAAATGTTTAATGAAATGTATTTGTAACAATGATTGCACAATAATCTCACCTGTAACTTAATTGAAACACATTAACCAATTGTCAGTTGCTCACACTATATAAAGTTTGTTGTAAAACACTGAAATTAGGCTTGAGAAAAACTCTTAGGAGTTAAAACGTTGCCATAAACGTGTGAATAAAACATTCACTTTATATCGAGTGCTGGACTCTTCATATTTTATCATTGTATGAAGAATTGGGTGGCGTCTTGGAGCCCTAGCACCGAGCACAATCTAGTGCGGATTGTAAACTATTTATCGAACCCTGTGTATGTCGACAAAATATCCGTGTTTCAGATTTCTTTTCTAACAACTCTTCTCAGTGTCCATATGGAATGCTGCCCCATAGTACCACAGTAGATCATGGATATACATTTCTTGTCCTCTCACTAACTGGCAAAACTGGTTTCAGCACATTGTCCATCTGCTCACTATATTTCGATCCATCTGTTTAAAGAGAGAGAAAAAATAAAAATAAACACTTTGTGAAACGAATCCATCTAAGGGCACATGCTCACACCAGGTCCCCTCAGGCTAGTGCAGAATATAATGCTAATCCTAAAATCTACACCTTTCTTTACAGTACAGAGAATAAATCTTTTTAGATAGCATATTGAATGTGTGTGCATATTGCTTCAAGATAATACATTCTCAAGAGCTCTTCTCAGTATCCACGTGGGCTGGTGCCCTACAGTACAGGATGGATGAAAATGTATTCTCCTCTCGCGATCTGGCACAGGTGGTTTTAACACTTATTTCATCTGCTTATTATATTTTTATCCATCCGTTTATAAAGAAAGAATAGAGAAAATAAAATAAAATGAAAAATGTGGAAAAACGTTAAAAAAATAAGTTCATCCTCACATATCGAATATTAATTTAGTAGGCCCCAAAGCCTTAGTTTCTCTCTCAGTTGTTCAGGATCATGACATATGTACTGTTTCTCCTGATAGGTGACCCTAATCTTGTTGTCTCTGAGGCATAAGGTAAGCTCTACAAATTTCTTCCTATACATCCTCATAGATAGTGATAGGTCGGAGTAGGTGATAAGTGCAGAAAATGTTGTATCCTTAAAGTACTTAGCTAGCCGTTTTCTAATTTCTCTTGTCAACATCTCCTTTACCTTATAACTGTTGAAGCATGCTATTGTGTCCCTCCAGGGATTCTCTTGGGAAAGGTTAACTGGTTTAGGCAGTCTATGAACCTGCTCTATTGGAGTTGGCCCCAGTATTTTGGAATCGATGAAAAGGAGCAGCAGTTCCTACATATACTGTTCCCAATCGGATACCTCCTAAGGAATCCCCTGAATTTTTAAATTCTGTCGCCTCCATCTGTCTTCAAGGTCAGTGACTTTCAAATCCAGTTTTTGAAAATCTGCATTCAGGTCCGCTTTTTCAGTTTGCAGCTGAATAATCTCATTTGATTGTGACAGAATCGTTGTTTTTAGTTGTAAAATTTATCTCAAAATTATGCCATATTCCTATTGAGGTTTGCCTTTATCCTCACATATAGGCTTTCTAGTGCTGAGGAGAGATTTGCCTGGGTGATATAGAAAAGGTGTTCTGGTGAACCACCAGTATTCTCAGCGCGCTGTTTATCTGAAGAAACAGACGTATCCGCTTGACTGCGGGGTGAATAAAATTTATTAATCGGCTGTGTCTTGTGTCCTTTATTCCCGGTCTTCACGTTATCTCCTTTGTTGGTTTTCTCACCTTTTGGGGACATTTTAATATTTGTATCTATATTTCTGGATAGAGAGTTAAATGCCTTCTATTACCCCTGTCAGACAGCACCAAGAAGTCTTAATGACTTGAATAAAAAGTTAAATGCCTTGTCTTACTCCAGTAGCTCATTACCACCTAATCAGGCAGTGTAATTAAGAGTCCAGTAAATGAAAAAAATGTGTATGGAAGTTATACAATGTCCAGAGAAAAATAACCTTCTAGCTTTTAATATTTAAGTGATCAAGCAGCTGCAGTTTTTATGGTTAATATTCCTGAGGGTCCCAGGTCGGGAAGCACATAGGAATCTTAATAGTTTGAATAGAGAGTTAACTGTTTTGTATTACACCGGTGGCTCATTATCACTTTGCCAGGTGGTGTAATTAACAGTCCAATAACTGAAAAAGTGAAAAAGATAGATCCTTTTTAATTTCATATAGTTTTATTATTTTATGAAAAGGGGAAATTCAGTACAGAAATTATGAGGGAAAGTCAGAAGAAATTAGAAAAATAGGAAAAAGGATAAGAGGATGCAGTCCAAGACAAGGTCCATTAACAGGAGCAACCAAGCACTATTAAAAAAAGAAAGTGGGACCTACCAATTTTGCATGTGTAATGAGATGCAGATATAATGAGATACAATATGTCTCATGTACTACGATGCAGATGTAATGAGACGTAGATTTGTACGTCATAAGATGCGTATTCCCACATGTAACGAGCAGTGACCTGCATGTAAACCTGGCAGCTGGCATAAGGGAAATATAAAACACTAAGAAATCCTCCTCCTACAGAAAAACAAAACAAATACAAAGAAGCACTTCAGCATTCATGGAACTTGTCACTGGGTACATGTAATAAAATCAAAAAATATACATGAAGAGAACTGGGAGACCCACCAAAAACTTTGGGTGATGAGTTTCACATTTAATGAGATGCAGATTTAACCCCACACAGAACTAGGGGTATTTAGATGCATAGATGAATGCATGAGCAAATCAACCTGGCACCAGCCATGACCCAAAACATTTGGCAACCCTTCAAGGTCAAAGAGACACAGCAAACACAATGAAACAAACAATACAAAAAGAAGTCACATAAACAACAAACTGAGAGACCCACTAAGAACTATAGGTAATTATTTACATATGTAATTAGATGCAGATTTAACGTCACAAAATACTATTTGGTAATTAGATTCAAATTTGAATCTATGAGCATAAGAGCCTGGCAACAGCCATAAGGTTGACCCAAAACACTTGGCAATCCTCCACTGCCAAAGACACACAGCAAACACTAAGAAAAAACACAACAAAAGAAACAATGAATTGAGAGACCCACTGAGAATTATGGGTAATTATTTACATATTGCAATGAAATGCAGATTTAACTTCTCAAAATACTATGGGTATTTAGGATCAAATTTGAATCTTTGAGCATAAGAGCCTGGCACCAGCTATAAGGGTGTTCCAAAATACTTGGAAATCTTGTGAGGCCAAAGATACACAGCAAACACACACACACACACACCCACCAAGCAATGAATTGAGAGCCTCACAGAGAACTAATAATATAAATATGTAACACGATGCAGATTTAACTCCCAAAAAAATGGCTATTTAGATTGAAATTTGAATCTTTTGAGCATAAGGGCTTAGCACCAGCCACAGCCATAAGAGTGACTCAAAATACATGGAAATTGCCTGCTGCCAAACATACACAGTTAACACTAAGACAGAAAACCCCCACCAAGCAATGAATTGATAAACCCATAGAGATCTATGGGAAATAATTTACACAAGATGCAGATTTAACTTCAAAAACTATGAGCATTTACATTGAAATTTTAATCTATGAACAAATCAGCCTGGTACTAGCCAAAAGGGTGACCCAGATCAATTTAACCCCTTCGTGACAATGGACGTGTCAGGCACGTACTGCCGGGGACTCTGTTTGTATTTTGTAAATTTATTTTACGTCAAAGTTAGAAAAAGTGTTTTTTTTTTACTTTATCATCATATTTTATGTTTCTTTTGTAGTAAATTATAAGATATGATGAACAGAATGGTATCTAATGAAAGCCCTTCTTATGACGATAAAAAAAACATATAATTTGTGTGCGTACATTATGGGTGAGAGAAGAAAATCACAGCTAAACACAAACACCCCAGAAATGTCAAAACAGCCATTGGCACCAAGGGAAAGTCAAGGTAGAAATGTCTTGTCACTAAGGGGTTAAAAATGTAATGAAATGCAAACAACACACAAACATGGAATGACCCACATCTGGTGTATACCCTAATAACTCACAGAGACAAAAAATTAAATACAAAGAATTATGATACCCTCTTTGGGGTATCAAAGTTCTTTGTATTTTATTTTTGTATGCAAATGTGTTTTTCATTAGCCATAATTCTTTATGAAAAACACATTTGCATACATGAGCCTCTCAGCGTAAGACAAAGCAAAAACAAATACAACGTGAGCATTTAATTGCATTGTCATTGTGGTGACTTTTGTGAAAGGGAACAATTTGTCTTAGGTCTCTATCAGCAAGTCTCTGATATATAGCAATGTATCACTCTGATTTGGATTCACGTGGTGGAAGTTGGAAAGACATCAGCGAACGCGTTCGGAGAGTAACTCAAGTCTGACACAATGCCGTTCGTTAAGTAACTCTAAAGTTTATTGTAAAGACAAGCACTTATATAGAAACAACAAGACATTCGCTGGCATCATATCATTGGCTAAGACTTCATACACAACCTTGGGGCATGGACATAGAATACATACGTGTTACAAATATATAGTTATATAATTAACTAAACACTTTGTTTCTATGTGCCTATGTAGAATTACAAAACTCCTGAGATGCTGATACAGGATGTGACCCTTAGGTCATTTTCTACCATTTTCCTTTATCTCTACCTGATTGATTTAGTCTGGGTTAAAGTCTGGTATCATTAGATTTATTACTTCTTACTCTATGTATGTAGAATAGATGATAGACACAGACAATGAATGTGCTCCCTCCAAGAGGGGAGGGGGGGGTTTAACCCTTCCCTGAAGTTAACTCTTCCAATGCTGAATTGACTCTTGTTATGTTAACACAATAAATATAAGTTTACCCTAACATCTTGTATTGACTATAACCAAAACTCATGGAGACAAAAATAAACCAAACGTACATGGATCCCTACTAAGCACTATGGGTGAAAATTTGTGGATGTGAACATGTAATGAGATGAAGAAGCCAAACAATGAACTGAGAGCCCCACAGAAAACTATGGGAAATTGCACATGTAACGAGATGCAGATTTAATTCCACAAATAACTATTAGTATATATATATACAAATTTGAATGTATGAGTGTATCAGCCTGGCACCAGCCATAATAGTGACTTAACCCCTTCGCGACAATGGACATGTCAGACACTTCCTGCCGGGAACTCTGTTCGCGACAATGGACGTGCCTGGCATGTCCTGCGGTGAATCAAGCGGCTTTCGAGATCAACGATCGGGAAAACTGTTTTAACGGTGCTGGTCGATTGCCTCAAAACTATTTAGACTGGGTCTTTTTTAATGATTGTATTTGTGTAAATTATATTTTAGGTCAAGGTTAGAAAAAGTGTTTTTTTTTTTACATTTTTCACCATTTTTGATGATTTGTTTGTAGTAAATTATAAGATATGATGAAAATAATGGTATCTAATGAAAGTCCTTCTTATGACGATAGAAACAACATATAATTTGTGTGGGTACAGTATGTGAGAAAGAAGAAAATTGCAGCTAAACACAAACACCCCAGAAATGTCAAAACTACCATTGTCACCAAGGGAAAGTCAAGGTGAAAAAGTCTTGTCACTAAAGGGTTAAAATACTTGGTAATCCTCTGCAGTCAAAGAGACAGCGCAAACACCAAGAAACAAACACAATTTAAAGAAACCAAATTATGAACTGAGAACCTCACAGAGAACTATGGGTGATAATTTGTATATGTAAATGACTTGAGATTTAACGCCACAAAGAAGTATGGGTATTTAGAAACAAATTTGAATTTGTCCCTTAAGTTTATGTCCATCAATGTGCAAGGACTAAATTCGCCCTTAAAGAGAGGCTTTTTGTATAAAACTTTATTAAAAGATAATTTTCAGGAGACCCACTGGATAACAAAGCGTTTCGACGTATGAAAATACTTAAAATATCCAGTGATCTCCTGCTCCGATCTGATTGATAAAAAAGCAAGGGGGTTGCGATTATTTGTTCAGAAAAGTTAAATATGAACCAATACTAGAGAAAGACGATTTTGGTAGATTTGTCCTGATTATATGTAAACTGAATGATATAACCTATACCTTAGTGAATATATACGCTCCTAATGAATATTCCCAGATGTTTTTTAAAAGACTATTTAAAAGGATAGACCAACTTAAGAAGGGAGGTTTAATTATAGGAGGAGACCTAAACCCTATATTTGATGAGAAACGAGACAGAAGTGGGACAATATCCCCAAAAAGTATAAATCTATATAGAAACAGATCTAAACATCTACAAAGGCTCCTATTTCAATATACATTTTTGGATATATGGAGAGTCCACCATTCGACAGAGAGAGACTTTACCTATTTTTCCAAGATCCCCGGTTACTACTCCAGAATTGACTATTTTTTGACAGATCATAAAAATATTGATAAATTCGAAAGATAAAACATTGGAACAATTATATGGTCTGATCATGCTCCAGTCGAAATCTTGGTAACAAATAGGAGAGTAAATGGAGAAGTTGAAACAGGGGAGGGGGGTGAAAAGATTGGTGATGAAGAAAGGGGTAAGATAAGGGAAATAACTTTTATTACTATTTCCAATATTATCCATATAACATGGATCTACGGTCCCCTTGGTATTCGAAAAGATAGGCTTGCCTTCCTTAAGCATGACTCATGGAAAGTTAAAAGAAAAAAATACGAGAGAAAATGGAAAAAGGTTAAGATAAGAGGAATCATTTTCATTACTATTTCCAATACTATCTGTATAACAAAGATTTACGGTCCCCTTGGTATTTGAAAAGATAGTCCTGCCTCCCTTTATCTATATTACACGTTTTCTCTCTATAACTCCCCATTTAACAGAGGCTAACTACTAAAATTGAGTGTCACCCAACTTTTAATTTGAAAGAAGTATGAACACCATCTAATGTTTAGCTATTCTGACTCCCCCCATAGGTACATTCCCAATACTAACTTATATTTATGCGCTAAGTTACACAAGTTTTATAATCAACGGAAATTCTTATTTTGTTACCTTTTTAAGATACAGCATGACTACTTAATGGTGATAGTTCTGAAGTTCACTTTTTTTTTTATTATTATTTTTTTGAACACATATCTATTACACATTTAAAGTCACATTTGTCCTCAACATTGTGTTTTATACTTGATGTTATAACACTAATATTACGGTTCACTTAGAGAAAATTTCATTTATTAATTTATAGCATACACGCCCTTAATATACTATAATAGGGGGTCCTATAGATATTCCAAAAATGTTTGTTCAGTTTTATGGGTGACGTCGGTTGGTTCATCACTTATAGGAACGACCTAGCAAAAGATACTCACGCCACATGTTTATCTACCAAATATGAAGGTTTATATACTAATACTATAGTAGTTAACACCGATTCCATCTAAATTTCATTATATCCTGGTTATGCCCCTTGTCCCTCTCCCAGCCCTAAACTTAATAATCTTATCTCCTTATTAAACTTACCCCTATTCTCATTTGATTTTTAACTTAGGATGGAAACAATAATATGATATATTCCTTATTAAGATTCCTTCCTATCAAAAAATAAAATAATATTACCTTGCCACATTATATAAATTTATTACTATTCGCTCTCAAGTTAAACAATCTCTCCTCTAGGTCGCGAAGGGAATTAATTTTGTGACTACAAGTCATACACCCAATCAAATTAATAAATTAGAGTTTCCCCTATGTTTGATAACCGGCAACTGAATACCCTGAGTTATTTCAGGGCAACCACCTTTATTATGAATAATTATTGAAATTAAACATGTAAAATAAAAAAATAAACATGTAATGAAATGCGAAAATAAACATGTAATGAGATGCGGATTTGAACATGTAATGAGATGCGGATTTGAACATGTAATGAGATGCGGATTTGAACATGTAATGAGATGCGAAAATAAACATGTAATGAGATGCGAAAATAAACATGTAATGAGATGCGGATTTGAACATGTAATGAGATGCGAAAATAAACATGTAATGAGATGCGAAAATAAACATGTAATGAGATGCGAAAATAAACATGTAATGAGATGCGGATTTGAACATGTAATGAGATGCGGATTTGAACATGTAATGAGATGCGAAAATAAACATGTAATGAGATGCGAAAATAAACATGTAATGAGATGCGAAAATAAACATGTAATGAGATGCGGATTTGAACATGTAATGAGATGCGGATTTGAACATGTAATGAGATGCGAAAATAAACATGTAATGAGATGCGAAAATAAATATGTAATGAGATGCGAAAATAAACATGTAATGAGATGCGAAAATAAACATGTAATGAGATGCGAAAATAAACATGTAATGAGATGCGGATTTGAACATGTAATGAGATGCGAAAATAAACATGTAATGAGATGCGAAAATAAACATGTAATGAGATGCGAAAATAAACATGTAATGAGATGCGGATTTGAACATGTAATGAGATGCGAAAATAAACATGTAGTGAGATGCGAAAATAAACATGTAATGAGATGCGAAAATAAACATGTAATGAGATGCGAAAATAAACATGTAATGAGATGCGGATTTGAACATGTAATGAGATGCGAATGTAATGATATGCTGATTTGACCATGTAATGAGATGCGAACATGTAATGAGATGCTAAACTTCCAAATTATTATCTCATTACCCACAGTTCATTGAGGGGGAAATCCGCATCTCATTAGATGTGCAAATTTGCATCTGATTACCCTTAGTTCTCTGTTGTTCTAAATCTGCATATCATTAGCAATTGTTCTCATTACCTGTGCATGATGTCTCAGTGAGTTTTTTAGGTATACCCAAGACATGACCCCCCAAAAATGCAATATGCTAATTTTTTTTTAATTGTGACTGATGTATTTTTACATATGATTTCTTTCAATATGTAAATGTGTATCTTGTTACCCATAGTTGTTGGTGATGATATATCTAAATCACTTTACATTTTGTCATCTACTTGTTAATATTTATTGTGCTTCCAGTTCTTTGAGTGGATTAGTTTTGTTTGTTGGGTATAGAGGAGGAAAGAGTCACCAAACAGACAATTGTTACTTTGTTTTTGCTATGTATGGAGCTATGAGTAACAAGATACACTTTTGCATATGTGAGGATAGCAGCCAGACTAAGAAAGCAAAAACAGAGCAATTATCGTATTGGTGGCCCTTCTCTTGGCTATATAAAACTAACATATGGATGTTAAACGAAATAACTGCGAGCACAACTGAGCACTATGGGTAATAATTTGTCGATGTGAATATGTAATGTAATGCAAATTGTTCCACTGCAGGAACTATGGGTAATGAGATATACATTTGCTTATTTGAACAAATCACCCAGCGGCAAAAAGAAACACTTGAACATTCAAATGACATGTCATTTTAGTGACCCTTGACTAGGCTATATGAAATATACTCATCGAGACAAAAAATAAACAGTGAAAAACACCTAGACTAATGGATAGGTTATTCATACATGTCATAAAAAATAATCAATGTACTCCTATGAAGAACTATAGGCATTTATTTTAACATTCTCATTATTACACCACCAGCACGACACCAACCATAATGGTAACCTAAATTTAAGTTTTACTAATTTTGCCAAAGAGACGCAGCACTCACATCTTTGTATTACTTAAAAAAGTTACGGAGAGAAAAATAAACCAAACAGAGATTGGGAGCCCCATGAGTATAATGGGTAATGAGGTATACATTTGCTTACTTGAACAAATCACCCAGCAACAAAAAAAAAAAACACTTGAACATTCAAATGACCTGCCATTTTAGTGACCCTTGTCTAGGCTATATGAAATATACTCATCGAGACAAAAAATAAACAGTGAAAAACACCAAAACTAATGGATAGGTTATTTATACATGTCATAAAAAATAATCAATGTACTCCTATTAAGAACTATAGGTATTTATTTTAACATTCTCATTATTACACCACCAGCACAACACTAACCATAATGATAATCTAAATTTAAGTTTTACTAATTTTGCCAAAGAGACGCAGCACTCACATCTTTGTATTACTTAAAAAACTTACGGAGAGAAAAATAAACCAAACAGAGATTGGGAGCCCCATGAGTATAATGGGTAATGAGGTATACATTTGCTTACTTGAACAAATCACCCAGCAACAAAAAAAAAAAAAACACTTGAACATTCAAATGACCTGCCATTTTAGTGAGCCTTGTCCAGGCTATATGAAATATACTCATCAAGACAAAAAATACACAGTGAAAACCACCAAGACTAATGGATAAGTTAATTACACAAACCATAAATAAATCAAAGTACTCCTATGAAGAACTATAGGCATATATCTTAATTGTCTCATTATTATACCACCAGCACAGCACCAACCATAATGGTAACCTAAATTTAAGTTTTACTAATTGTGCAAAAGAGCCGCAGCACTCATGTCTTTGTATTACTTAAAAAACTTACGGAGAGAAAAATAAACCAAATAGATATTGGGAGCCCCATGAGTATCATAATGAGATGAAAATTTGAATGTAAAAATGAGATGCGAATTTTAAAAAAAATGGAAATTTCCACATGTAATGAGATGCAGTTTAAACATGTAATAAGATGGGAAAATAAACATGTAATGAGATGCAAATTTTCACATGTAATGAGATGCAAATTTTCACATGTAATGAGATGCAAATTTTCACATGTAATGAGATGCGAAAATAAACATGTAATGAGATGCGAAAATAAACATGTAATGAGATGCGAAAATAAACATGTAATGAGATGCGAAAATAAACATGTAATGAGATGCGAAATTAAACATGTAAAGAGATGCGGATTTGAACATGTAATGAGATGCAAATTTTCACATGTAATGAGATGCGAAAATAAACATGTAATGAGATGCGAAAATAAACATGTAATGAGATGCGAAAATAAACATGTAATGAGATGCGAAAATAAACATGTAATGAGATGCGAAAATAAACATGTAATGAGATGCGAAATTAAACATGTAATGAGATGCGGATTTGAACATGTAATGAGATGCGGATTTGAACATGTAATGAGATGCGGATTTGAACATGTAATGAGATGCGAAAATAAACATGTAATGAGATGCGAAAATAAATATGTAATGAGATGCGAAAATAAACATGTGATGAGATGCGGATTTGAACATGTAATGAGATTCGAAAATAAACATGTAATGAGATGCGAAAAAAAACATGTAATGAGATGCGAAAATAAACATGTAATGAGATGCGAAAATAAACATGTAATGAGATGCGGATTTGAACATGTAATGAGATGCGAAAATAAACATGTAATGAGATGCGGATTTGAACATGTAATGAGATGCGAAAATAAACATGTAATGAGATGCGAAAATAAACATGTAATGAGATGCGGATTTGAACATGTAATGAGATGCGAAAATAAACATGTAGTGAGATGCGAAAATAAACATGTAATGAGATGCGAAAATAAACATGTAATGAGATGCGAAAATAAACATGTAATGAGATGCGGATTTGAACATGTAATGAGATGCGAATGTAATGATATGCTGATTTGACCATGTAATGAGATGCGAACATGTAATGAGATGCTAAACTTCCAAATTATTATCTCATTACCCACAGTTCATTGAGGGGGAAATCCGCATCTCATTAGATGTGCAAATTTGCATCTGATTACCCTTAGTTCTCTGTTGTTCTAAATCTGCATATCATTAGCAATTGTTCTCATTACCTGTGCATGATGTCTCAGTGAGTTTTTTAGGTATACCCAAGACATGACCCCCCAAAAATGCAATATGCTAATTTTTTTTAATTGTGACTGATGTATTTTTACATATGATTTCTTTCAATATGTAAATGTGTATCTTGTTACCCATAGTTGTTGGTGATGATATATCTAAATCACTTTACATTTTGTCATCTACTTGTTAATATTTATTGTGCTTCCAGTTCTTTGAGTGGATTAGTTTTGTTTGTTGGGTATAGAGGAGGAAAGAGTCACCAAACAGACAATTGTTACTTTGTTTTTGCTATGTATGGAGCTATGAGTAACAAGATACACTTTTGCATATGTGAGGATAGCAGCCAGACTAAGAAAGCAAAAACAGAGCAATTATCGTATTGGTGGCCCTTCTCTTGGCTATATAAAACTAACATATGGATGTTAAACGAAATAACTGCGAGCACAACTGAGCACTATGGGTAATAATTTGTCGATGTGAATATGTAATGTAATGCAAATTGTTCCACTGCAGGAACTATGGGTAATGAGATATACATTTGCTTATTTGAACAAATCACCCAGCGGCAAAAAGAAACACTTGAACATTCAAATGACATGTCATTTTAGTGACCCTTGACTAGGCTATATGAAATATACTCATCGAGACAAAAAATAAACAGTGAAAAACACCTAGACTAATGGATAGGTTATTCATACATGTCATAAAAAATAATCAATGTACTCCTATGAAGAACTATAGGCATTTATTTTAACATTCTCATTATTACACCACCAGCACGACACCAACCATAATGGTAACCTAAATTTAAGTTTTACTAATTTTGCCAAAGAGACGCAGCACTCACATCTTTGTATTACTTAAAAAAGTTACGGAGAGAAAAATAAACCAAACAGAGATTGGGAGCCCCATGAGTATAATGGGTAATGAGGTATACATTTCCTTACTTGAACAAATCACCCAGCAACAAAAAAAAAAAACACTTGAACATTCAAATGACCTGCCATTTTAGTGACCCTTGTCTAGGCTATATGAAATATACTCATCGAGACAAAAAATAAACAGTGAAAAACACCAAAACTAATGGATAGGTTATTTATACATGTCATAAAAAATAATCAATGTACTCCTATTAAGAACTATAGGTATTTATTTTAACATTCTCATTATTACACCACCAGCACGACACTAACCATAATGATAATCTAAATTTAAGTTTTACTAATTTTGCCAAAGAGACGCAGCACTCACATCTTTGTATTACTTAAAAAAGTTACGGAGAGAAAAATAAACCAAACAGAGATTGGGAGCCCCATGAGTATAATGGGTAATGAGGTATACATTTGCTTACTTGAACAAATCACCCAGCAACAAAAAAAAAACACTTGAACATTCAAATGACCTGCCATTTTAGTGACCCTTGTCTAGGCTATATGAAATATACTCATCGAGACAAAAAATAAACAGTGAAAAACACCAAGACTAATGGATAGGTTATTCATACATGTCATAAAAAATAATCAATGTACTCCTATTAAGAACTGTAGGCATTTATTTTAACATTCTGATTATTACACCACCAGCACGACACTAACCATAATGATAATCTAAATTTAAGTTTTACTAATTTTGCCAAAGAGACGCAGCACTCACATCTTTGTATTACTTAAAAAAGTTACGGAGAGAAAAATAAACCAAACAGAGATTGGGAGCCCCATGAGTATAATGGGTAATGAGGTATACATTTGCTTACTTGAACAAATCACCCAGCAACAAAAAAAAAAAACACTTGAACATTCAAATGACCTGCCATTTTAGTGACCCTTGTCTAGGCTATATGAAATATACTCATCGAGACAAAAAATAAACAGTGAAAAACACCAAAACTAATGGATAGGTTATTTATACATGTCATAAAAAATAATCAATGTACTCCTATTAAGAACTATAGGTATTTATTTTAACATTCTCATTATTACACCACCAGCACAACACTAACCATAATGATAATCTAAATTTAAGTTTTACTAATTTTGCCAAAGAGACGCAGCACTCACATCTTTGTATTACTTAAAAAACTTACGGAGAGAAAAATAAACCAAACAGAGATTGGGAGCCCCATGAGTATAATGGGTAATGAGGTATACATTTGCTTACTTGAACAAATCACCCAGCAACAAAAAAAAAAAAAACACTTGAACATTCAAATGACCTGCCATTTTAGTGAGCCTTGTCCAGGCTATATGAAATATACTCATCAAGACAAAAAATACACAGTGAAAACCACCAAGACTAATGGATAAGTTAATTACACAAACCATAAATAAATCAAAGTACTCCTATGAAGAACTATAGGCATATATCTTAATTGTCTCATTATTATACCACCAGCACAGCACCAACCATAATGGTAACCTAAATTTAAGTTTTACTAATTGTGCAAAAGAGCCGCAGCACTCATGTCTTTGTATTACTTAAAAAACTTACGGAGAGAAAAATAAACCAAATAGATATTGGGAGCCCCATGAGTATCATAATGAGATGAAAATTTGAATGTAAAAATGAGATGCGAATTTTAAAAAAAATGGAAATTTCCACATGTAATGAGATGCAGTTTAAACATGTAATAAGATGGGAAAATAAACATGTAATGAGATGCAAATTTTCACATGTAATGAGATGCAAATTTTCACATGTAATGAGATGCAAATTTTCACATGTAATGAGATGCGAAAATAAACATGTAATGAGATGCGAAAATAAACATGTAATGAGATGCGAAAATAAACATGTAATGAGATGCGAAAATAAACATGTAATGAGATGCGAAATTAAACATGTAAAGAGATGCGGATTTGAACATGTAATGAGATGCAAATTTTCACATGTAATGAGATGCGAAAATAAACATGTAATGAGATGCGAAAATAAACATGTAATGAGATGCGAAAATAAACATGTAATGAGATGCGAAAATAAACATGTAATGAGATGCGAAATTAAACATGTAATGAGATGCGGATTTGAACATGTAATGAGATGCGGATTTGAACATGTAATGAGATGCGGATTTGAACATGTAATGAGATGCGAAAATAAACATGTAATGAGATGCGAAAATAAATATGTAATGAGATGCGAAAATAAACATGTGATGAGATGCGGATTTGAACATGTAATGAGATTCGAAAATAAACATGTAATGAGATGCGAAAAAAAACATGTAATGAGATGCGAAAATAAACATGTAATGAGATGCGAAAATAAACATGTAATGAGATGCGGATTTGAACATGTAATGAGATGCGAAAATAAACATGTAATGAGATGCGGATTTGAACATGTAATGAGATGCGAAAATAAACATGTAATGAGATGCGAAAATAAACATGTAATGAGATGCGAAAATAAACATGTAATGAGATGCGAAAATAAACATGTAATGAGATGCGGATTTGAACATGTAATGAGATGCGGATTTGAACATGTAATGAGATGTATTATCTCATTACCCACAGTTCATTGAGGGCTAAATCCGCATCTCATTAGATGTGCAAATTTGCATCTGATTACCCTTAGTTCTCTGTTGTTCTAAATCTGCATATCATTAGCAATTGTTCTCATTACCTGTGTATGATGTCTCAGTGAGTTTTTCAGGTATACCCAAGACATGACCCCCCAAAAATGCAATATGCTAATTTTTTTTTAATTGTGACTGATGTATTTTTACATATGATTTCTTTCAATATGAAAATGTGTATCTTGTTACCCATAGTTGTTGGTGATGATATATCTAAATCACTTTACATTTTATCATCTACTTGTTAATATTTATTGTGCTTCCAGTTCTTTGAGTGGATTAGTTTTGTTTGTTGGGTATAGAGGAGGAAAGAGTCACCAAACAGACAATTGTTACTTTGTTTTTGCTATGTATGGAGCTATGAGTAACAAGATACACTTTTGCATATGTGAGGATAGCAGCCAGACTAAGAAAGCAAAAACAGAGCAATTATCGTATTGGTGGCACTTCTCTTGGCTATATAAAACTAACATATGGATGTTAAACGAAATAACTGCGAGCACAACTGAGCACTATGGGTAATAATTTGTCGATGTGAATATGTAATGTAATGCAAATTGTTCCACTGCAGGAACTATGGGTAATGAGATATACATTTGCTTATTTGAACAAATCACCCAGCGGCAAAAAGAAACACTTGAACATTCAAATGACATGTCATTTTAGTGACCCTTGACTAGGCTATATGAAATATACTCATCGAGACAAAAAATAAACAGTGAAAAACACCTAGACTAATGGATAGGTTATTCATACATGTCATAAAAAATAATCAATGTACTCCTATGAAGAACTATAGGCATTTATTTTAACATTCTCATTATTACACCACCAACCATAATGGTAACCTAAATTTAAGTTTTACTAATTTTGCCAAAGAGACGCAGCACTCACATCTTTGTATTACTTAAAAAAGTTACGGAGAGAAAAATAAACCAAACAGAGATTGGGAGCCCCATGAGTATAATGGGTAATGAGGTATACATTTGCTTACTTGAACAAATCACCCAGCAACAAAAAAAAAAAAAACACTTGAACATTCAAATGACCTGCCATTTTAGTGAGCCTTGTCCAGGCTATATGAAATATACTCATCAAGACAAAAAATACACAGTGAAAACCACCAAGACTAATGGATAAGTTAATTACACAAACCATAAATAAATCAAAGTACTCCTATGAAGAACTATAGGCATATATCTTAATTGTCTCATTATTATACCACCAGCACAGCACCAACCATAATGGTAACCTAAATTTAAGTTTTACTAATTTTGCAAAAGAGACGCAGCACTCATGTCTTTGTATTACTTAAAAAACTTACGGAGAGAAAAATAAACCAAATAGATATTGGGAGCCCCATGAGTATCCTAATGAGATGAAAATTTGAATGTAAAAATGAGATGCGAATTTTAAAAAAAAATGGAAATTTCCACATGTAATGAGATGCAGTTTAAACATGTAATAAGATGGGAAAATAAACATGTAATGAGATGCAAATTTTCACATGTAATGAGATGCAAATTTTCACATGTAATGAGATGCGAAAATAAACATGTAATGAGATGCGAAAATAAACATGTAATGAGATGCGAAAATAAACATGTAATGAGATTCGGATTTGAACATGTAATGAGATGCGAAAAAAACATGTAATGAGATGCGAAAATAAACATGTAATGAGATGCGAAAATAAACATGTAATGAGATGCGAAAATAAACATGTAATGAGATGCGAAAATAAACATGTAATGAGATTCGGATTTGAACATGTAATGAGATGCGAAAAAAACATGTAATGAGATGCGAAAATAAACATGTAATGAGATGCGAAAATAAACATGTAATGAGATGCGAAAATAAACATGTAATGAGATGCGAAAATAAACATGTAATGAGATGCTGATTTGAACATGTAATGAGATGCGAAAATAAACATGTAATGAGATGCGAAAATAAACATGTAATGAGATGCGAAAATAAACATGTAATGAGATGCGAAAATAAACATGTAATGAGATGCGAAAATAAACATGTAATGAGATGCGGATTTGAACATGTAATGAGATGCGGATTTGAACATGTAATGAGATGCGGATTTGAACATGTAATGAGATGCGAAAATAAACATGTAATGAGATGCGAAAATAAACATGTAATGAGATGCGAAAATAAACATGTAATGAGATGCGAAAATAAACATGTAATGAGATGCTGATTTGAACATGTAATGAGATGCTGATTTGAACATGTAATGAGATGCGAAAAAAACATGTAATGAGATGCGAAAAAAAACATGTAATGAGATGCAAAAAAAAACATGTAATGAGATGCGAAAAAAAACATGTAATGAGATGCGAAAAAAAACATGTAATGAGATGCGAAAAAAAACATGTAATGAGATGCGAAAAAAAACATGTAATGAGATGCGAAAAAAAACATGTAATGAGATGCGAAAAAAAACCATGTAATGAGATGCGAAAAAAACCATGTAATGAGATGCGAAAAAAACCATGTAATGAGATGCGAAAAAAACATGTAATGAGATGCGAAAATAAACATGTAATGAGATGCGAAAATAAACATGTAATGAGATGCGAAAAAAAACATGTAATGAGATGCGAAAATAAACATGTAATGAGATGCGAAAATAAACATGTAATGAGATGCGAAAATAAACATGTAATGAGATTCGAAAAAAAACATGTAATGAGATGCGAAAATAAACATGTAATGAGATGCGGATTTGAACATGTAATGAGATGCGAAAATAAACATGTAATGAGATGCGAAAATAAACATGTAATGAGATGCGAAAATAAACATGTAATGAGATGCGGATTTGAACATGTAATGAGATGCGCATTTGAACATGTAATGAGATGCGGATTTGAACATGTAATGAGATGCGAAAATAAACATGTAATGAGATGCGAAAATAAACATGTAATGAGATGCGAAAATAAACATGTAATGAGATGCGAAAATAAACATGTAATGAGATGCGAAAATAAACATGTAATGAGATGCGAAAAAAAACATGTAATGAGATGCGAAAATAAACATGTAATGAGATGCGAAAATAAACATGTAATGAGATGCGAAAATAAACATGTAATGAGATGCGAAAAAAAACATGTAATGAGATGCGAAAATAAACATGTAATGAGATGCGAAAATAAACATGTAATGAGATGCGGCTTTGAACATGTAATGAGATGCGAATGTAATGATATGCTGATTTGACCATGTAATGAGATGCGAACATGTAATGAGATGCTAAACTTCCAATGTATTATCTCATTACCCACAGTTCATTGAGGGGGAAATCCGCATCTCATTAGATGTGCAAATTTGCATCTGATTACCCTTAGTTCTCTGTTGTTCTAAATCTGCATATCATTAGCAATTGTTCTCATTACCTGTGCATGATGTCTCAGTGAGTTTTTCAGGTATACCCAAGACATGACCCCCCAAAAATGCAATATGCTAATTTATTTTTAATTGTGTCTGATGTATTTTTACATATGATTTCTTTCAATATGTAAATGTGTATCTTGTTACCCATAGTTGTTGGTGATGATATATCTAAATCACTTTACATTTTATCATCTACTTGTTAATATTTATTGTGCTTCTAGTTCTTTGAGTGGATTAGTTTTGTTTGTTGGGTATAGAGGAGGAAAGAGTCACCAAACAGACAATTGTTACTTTGTTTTTGCTATGTATGGAGCTATGAGTAACAAGATACACTTTTGCATATGTGAGGATAGCAGCCAGACTAAGAAAGCAAAAACAGAGCAATTATCGTATTGGTGGCCCTTCTCTTGGCTATATAAAACTAACATATGGATGTTAAACGAAATAACTGCGAGCACAACTGAGCACTATGGGTAATAATTTGTCGATGTGAATATGTAATGTAATGCAAATTGTTCCACTGCAGGAACTATGGGTAATGAGATATACATTTGCTTATTTGAACAAATCACCCAGCGGCAAAAAGAAACACTTGAACATTCAAATGACCTGCCATTTTAGTGACCCTTGTCTAGGCTATATGAAATATACTCATCGAGACAAAAAATAAACAGTGAAAAACACCAAGACTAATGGATAGGTTATTCATACATGTCATAAAAAATAATCAATGTACTCCTATGAAGAACTATAGGCATATATTTTAACATTCTCATTATTACACCACCTGCACAGCACCAACCATAATGGTAACCTAAATTTAAGTTTTACTAATTTTGCCAAAGAGACGCAGCACTCACATCTTTGTATTACTTAAAAAACTTACGGAGAGAAAAATAAACCAAACAGAGATTGGGAGCCCCATGAGTATAATGGGTAATGAGGTATACATTTGCTTACTTGAACAAATCACCCAGCAACATAAAAAAAAAAAAAAATCACTTGAACATTCAAATGACCTGCCATTTTAGTGAGCCTTGTCTAGGATATATGAAATATACTCATCAAGACAAAAAATAAACAGTGAAAACCACCAAGACTAATGGATAAGTTAATTACACAAACCTTAAATAAATCAAAGTACTCCTATGAAGAACTATAGGCATATATTTTAATAGTCTCATTATTATACCACCAGCACAGCGCCAACCATAATGGTAAACTAAATTTAAGTTTTACTAATTTTGCAAGAGACGCAGCACTCATGTCTTTGTATTACTTAAAAAACTTACGGAGAGAAAAATAAATCCAAATAGAGATTGGGAGCCCCATGAGTATCATAATGAGATGAAAATTTGAATGTAAAAATGAGATGCGAATTTTAAAAAAAATGGAAATCTCCACATGTAATGAGATGCAGTTTAAACATGTAATAAGATGGGAAAATAAACATGTAATGAGATGCAAATTTTCACATGTAATGAGATGCAAATTTTCACATGTAATGAGATGCGAAAATAAACATGTAATGAGATGCGAAAATAAACATGTAATGAGATGCGGATTTGAACATGTAATGAGATGCGAAAATAAACATGTAATGAGATGCGAAAATAAACATGTAATGAGATGCGAAAATAAACATGTAATGAGATTCGAAAAAAAACATGTAATGAGATGCGAAAATAAACATGTAATGAGATGCGAAAATAAACATGTAATGAGATGCGAAAATAAACATGTAATGAGATTCGAAAAAAAACATGTAATGAGATGCGAAAATAAACATGTAATGAGATGCGGATTTGAACATGTAATGAGATGCGGATTTGAACATGTAATGAGATGCGAAAATAAACATGTAATGAGATGCGAAAAAAAACATGTAATGAGATGCGAAAATAAACATGTAATGAGATGCGAAAATAAACATGTAATGAGATGCGGATTTGAACATGTAATGAGATGCGAAAATAAACATGTAATGAGATGCGGATTTGAACATGTAATGAGATGCGAAAATAAACATGTAATGAGATGCGCATTTGAACATGTAATGAGATGCGGATTTGAACATGTAATGAGATGCGAAAATAAACATGTAATGAGATGCGAAAATAAACATGTAATGAGATGCGAAAATAAACATGTAATGAGATGCGGATTAAACCATGTAATGATATGCGGCTTTGAACATGTAATGAGATGCGAATGTAATGATATGCTGATTTGACCATGTAATGAGATGCGAACATGTAATGAGATGCTAAACTTCCAATGTATTATCTCATTACCCACAGTTCATTGAGGGGGAAATCCGCATCTCATTAGATGTGCAAATTTGCATCTGATTACCCTTAGTTCTCTGTTGTTCTAAATCTGCATATCATTAGCAATTGTTCTCATTACCTGTGCATGATGTCTCAGTGAGTTTTTCAGGTATACCCAAGACATGACCCCCCAAAAATGCAATATGCTAATTTATTTTTAATTGTGTCTGATGTATTTTTACATATGATTTCTTTCAATATGTAAATGTGTATCTTGTTACCCATAGTTGTTGGTGATGATATATCTAAATCACTTTACATTTTATCATCTACTTGTTAATATTTATTGTGCTTCTAGTTCTTTGAGTGGATTAGTTTTGTTTGTTGGGTATAGAGGAGGAAAGAGTCACCAAACAGACAATTGTTACTTTGTTTTTGCTATGTATGGAGCTATGAGTAACAAGATACACTTTTGCATATGTGAGGATAGCAGCCAGACTAAGAAAGCAAAAACAGAGCAATTATCGTATTGGTGGCCCTTCTCTTGGCTATATAAAACTAACATATGGATGTTAAACGAAATAACTGCGAGCACAACTGAGCACTATGGGTAATAATTTGTCGATGTGAATATGTAATGTAATGCAAATTGTTCCACTGCAGGAACTATGGGTAATGAGATATACATTTGCTTATTTGAACAAATCACCCAGCGGCAAAAAGAAACACTTGAACATTCAAATGACCTGCCATTTTAGTGACCCTTGTCTAGGCTATATGAAATATACTCATCGAGACAAAAAATAAACAGTGAAAAACACCAAGACTAATGGATAGGTTATTCATACATGTCATAAAAAATAATCAATGTACTCCTATGAAGAACTATAGGCATATATTTTAACATTCTCATTATTACACCACCTGCACAGCACCAACCATAATGGTAACCTAAATTTAAGTTTTACTAATTTTGCCAAAGAGACGCAGCACTCACATCTTTGTATTACTTAAAAAACTTACGGAGAGAAAAATAAACCAAACAGAGATTGGGAGCCCCATGAGTATAATGGGTAATGAGGTATACATTTGCTTACTTGAACAAATCACCCAGCAACAAAAAAAAAAAAAAAATCACTTGAACATTCAAATGACCTGCCATTTTAGTGAGCCTTGTCTAGGATATATGAAATATACTCATCAAGACAAAAAATAAACAGTGAAAACCACCAAGACTAATGGATAAGTTAATTACACAAACCTTAAATAAATCAAAGTACTCCTATGAAGAACTATAGGCATATATTTTAATAGTCTCATTATTATACCACCAGCACAGCGCCAACCATAATGGTAAACTAAATTTAAGTTTTACTAATTTTGCAAGAGACGCAGCACTCATGTCTTTGTATTACTTAAAAAACTTACGGAGAGAAAAATAAATCCAAATAGAGATTGGGAGCCCCATGAGTATCATAATGAGATGAAAATTTGAATGTAAAAATGAGATGCGAATTTTAAAAAAAATGGAAATCTCCACATGTAATGAGATGCAGTTTAAACATGTAATAAGATGGGAAAATAAACATGTAATGAGATGCAAATTTTCACATGTAATGAGATGCAAATTTTCACATGTAATGAGATGCGAAAATAAACATGTAATGAGATGCGAAAATAAACATGTAATGAGATGCGGATTTGAACATGTAATGAGATGCGAAAATAAACATGTAATGAGATGCGAAAATAAACATGTAATGAGATGCGAAAATAAACATGTAATGAGATTCGAAAAAAAACATGTAATGAGATGCGAAAATAAACATGTAATGAGATGCGAAAATAAACATGTAATGAGATGCGAAAATAAACATGTAATGAGATTCGAAAAAAAACATGTAATGAGATGCGAAAATAAACATGTAATGAGATGCGGATTTGAACATGTAATGAGATGCGGATTTGAACATGTAATGAGATGCGAAAATAAACATGTAATGAGATGCGAAAAAAAACATGTAATGAGATGCGAAAATAAACATGTAATGAGATGCGAAAATAAACATGTAATGAGATGCGAAAATAAACATGTAATGAGATGCGAAAATAAACATGTAATGAGATGCGGATTTGAACATGTAATGAGATGCGAAAATAAACATGTAATGAGATGCGGATTTGAACATGTAATGAGATGCGAAAATAAACATGTAATGAGATGCGCATTTGAACATGTAATGAGATGCGGATTTGAACATGTAATGAGATGCGAAAATAAACATGTAATGAGATGCGAAAATAAACATGTAATGAGATGCGGATTAAACCATGTAATGATATGCGGCTTTGAACATGTAATGAGATGCGAATGTAATGATATGCTGATTTGACCATGTAATGAGATGCGAACATGTAATGAGATGCTAAACTTCCAATGTATTATCTCATTACCCACAGTTCATTGAGGGGGAAATCCGCATCTCATTAGATGTGCAAATTTGCATCTGATTACCCTTAGTTCTCTGTTGTTCTAAATCTGCATATCATTAGCAATTGTTCTCATTACCTGTGCATGATGTCTCAGTGAGTTTTTCAGGTATACCCAAGACATGACCCCCCAAAAATGCAATATGCTAATTTATTTTTAATTGTGTCTGATGTATTTTTACATATGATTTCTTTCAATATGTAAATGTGTATCTTGTTACCCATAGTTGTTGGTGATGATATATCTAAATCACTTTACATTTTATCATCTACTTGTTAATATTTATTGTGCTTCTAGTTCTTTGAGTGGATTAGTTTTGTTTGTTGGGTATAGAGGAGGAAAGAGTCACCAAACAGACAATTGTTACTTTGTTTTTGCTATGTATGGAGCTATGAGTAACAAGATACACTTTTGCATATGTGAGGATAGCAGCCAGACTAAGAAAGCAAAAACAGAGCAATTATCGTATTGGTGGCCCTTCTCTTGGCTATATAAAACTAACATATGGATGTTAAACGAAATAACTGCGAGCACAACTGAGCACTATGGGTAATAATTTGTCGGTGTGAATATGTAATGTAATGCAAATTGTTCCACTGCAGGAACTATGGGTAATGAGATATACATTTGCTTATTTGAACAAATCACCCAGCGGCAAAAAGAAACACTTGAACATTCAAATGACCTGCCATTTTAGTGACCCTTGTCTAGGCTATATGAAATATACTCATCGAGACAAAAAATAAACAGTGAAAAACACCAAGACTAATGGATAGGTTATTCATACATGTCATAAAAAATAATCAATGTACTCCTATGAAGAACTATAGGCATATATTTTAACATTCTCATTATTACACCACCTGCACAGCACCAACCATAATGGTAACCTAAATTTAAGTTTTACTAATTTTGCCAAAGAGACGCAGCACTCACATCTTTGTATTACTTAAAAAACTTACGGAGAGAAAAATAAACCAAACAGAGATTGGGAGCCCCATGAGTATAATGGGTAATGAGGTATACATTTGCTTACTTGAACAAATCACCCAGCAACAAAAAAAAAAAAAAAATCACTTGAACATTCAAATGACCTGCCATTTTAGTGAGCCTTGTCTAGGATATATGAAATATACTCATCAAGACAAAAAATAAACAGTGAAAACCACCAAGACTAATGGATAAGTTAATTACACAAACCTTAAATAAATCAAAGTACTCCTATGAAGAACTATAGGCATATATTTTAATAGTCTCATTATTATACCACCAGCACAGCGCCAACCATAATGGTAACCTAAATTTAAGTTTTACTAATTTTGCAAGAGACGCAGCACTCATGTCTTTGTATTACTTAAAAAACTTACGGAGAGAAAAATAAACCAAATAGATATTGGGAGCCCCATGAGTATCATAATGAGATGAAAATTTGAATGTAAAAATGAGATGCGAATTTTAAAAAAAATGGAAATTTCCACATGTAATGAGATGCAGTTTAAACATGTAATAAGATGGGAAAATAAACATGTAATGAGATGCAAATTTTCACATGTAATGAGATGCAAATTTTCACATGTAATGAGATGCGAAAATAAACATGTAATGAGATTCGGATTTGAACATGTAATGAGATGCGAAAATAAACATGTAATGAGATGCGAAAATAAACATGTAATGAGATGCGAAAATAAACATGTAATGAGATGCGGATTTGAACATGTAATGAGATGCGAAAATAAACATGTAATGAGATGCGAAAAAAAACATGTAATGAGATGCGAAAATAAACATGTAATGAGATGCGAAAAAAACCATGTAATGAGATGCAAAAAAAACATGTAATGAGATGCGAAAATAAACATGTAATGAGATGCGAAAATAAACATGTAATGAGATGCGAAAATAAACATGTAATGAGATGCGAAAATAAACATGTAATGAGATGCGAAAATAAACATGTAATGAGATGCGGATTTGAACATGTAATGAGATGCGGATTTGAACATGTAATGAGATGCGAAAATAAACATGTAATGAGATGCGCATTTGAACATGTAATGAGATGCGGATTTGAACATGTAATGAGATGCGAAAATAAACATGTAATGAGATGCGAAAATAAACATGTAATGAGATGCGAAAATAAACATGTAATGAGATGCGAAAATAAACATGTAATGAGATGCGAAAAAAAACATGTAATGAGATGCGAAAATAAACATGTAATGAGATGCGGATTTGAACATGTAATGAGATGCGAAAATAAACATGTAATGAGATGCGAAAATAAACATGTAATGAGATGCGAAAAAAAACATGTAATGAGATGCGAAAATAAACATGTAATGAGATGCGAAAATAAACATGTAATGAGATGCGGATTTGAACATGTAATGAGATGCGAAAATAAACATGTAATGAGATGCGAAAATAAACATGTAATGAGATGCGGATTAAACCATGTAATGATATGCGGCTTTGAACATGTAATGAGATGCGAATGTAATGATATGCTGATTTGACCATGTAATGAGATGCGAACATGTAATGAGATGCTAAACTTCCAATGTATTATCTCATTACCCACAGTTCATTGAGGGGGAAATCCGCATCTCATTAGATGTGCAAATTTGCATCTGATTACCCTTAGTTCTCTGTTGTTCTAAATCTGCATATCATTAGCAATTGTTCTCATTACCTGTGCATGATGTCTCAGTGAGTTTTTCAGGTATACCCAAGACATGACCCCCCAAAAATGCAATATGCTAATTTATTTTTAATTGTGTCTGATGTATTTTTACATATGATTTCTTTCAATATGTAAATGTGTATCTTGTTACCCATAGTTGTTGGTGATGATATATCTAAATCACTTTACATTTTATCATCTACTTGTTAATATTTATTGTGCTTCTAGTTCTTTGAGTGGATTAGTTTTGTTTGTTGGGTATAGAGGAGGAAAGAGTCACCAAACAGACAATTGTTACTTTGTTTTTGCTATGTATGGAGCTATGAGTAACAAGATACACTTTTGCATATGTGAGGATAGCAGCCAGACTAAGAAAGCAAAAACAGAGCAATTATCGTATTGGTGGCCCTTCTCTTGGCTATATAAAACTAACATATGGATGTTAAACGAAATAACTGCGAGCACAACTGAGCACTATGGGTAATAATTTGTCGATGTGAATATGTAATGTAATGCAAATTGTTCCACTGCAGGAACTATGGGTAATGAGATATACATTTGCTTATTTGAACAAATCACCCAGCGGCAAAAAGAAACACTTGAACATTCAAATGACCTGCCATTTTAGTGACCCTTGTCTAGGCTATATGAAATATACTCATCGAGACAAAAAATAAACAGTGAAAAACACCAAGACTAATGGATAGGTTATTCATACATGTCATAAAAAATAATCAATGTACTCCTATGAAGAACTATAGGCATATATTTTAACATTCTCATTATTACACCACCTGCACAGCACCAACCATAATGGTAACCTAAATTTAAGTTTTACTAATTTTGCCAAAGAGACGCAGCACTCACATCTTTGTATTACTTAAAAAACTTACGGAGAGAAAAATAAACCAAACAGAGATTGGGAGCCCCATGAGTATAATGGGTAATGAGGTATACATTTGCTTACTTGAACAAATCACCCAGCAACAAAAAAAAAAAAAAAATCACTTGAACATTCAAATGACCTGCCATTTTAGTGAGCCTTGTCTAGGATATATGAAATATACTCATCAAGACAAAAAATAAACAGTGAAAACCACCAAGACTAATGGATAAGTTAATTACACAAACCTTAAATAAATCAAAGTACTCCTATGAAGAACTATAGGCATATATTTTAATAGTCTCATTATTATACCACCAGCACAGCGCCAACCATAATGGTAAACTAAATTTAAGTTTTACTAATTTTGCAAGAGACGCAGCACTCATGTCTTTGTATTACTTAAAAAACTTACGGAGAGAAAAATAAATCCAAATAGAGATTGGGAGCCCCATGAGTATCATAATGAGATGAAAATTTGAATGTAAAAATGAGATGCGAATTTTAAAAAAAATGGAAATCTCCACATGTAATGAGATGCAGTTTAAACATGTAATAAGATGGGAAAATAAACATGTAATGAGATGCAAATTTTCACATGTAATGAGATGCAAATTTTCACATGTAATGAGATGCGAAAATAAACATGTAATGAGATGCGAAAATAAACATGTAATGAGATGCGGATTTGAACATGTAATGAGATGCGAAAATAAACATGTAATGAGATGCGAAAATAAACATGTAATGAGATGCGAAAATAAACATGTAATGAGATTCGAAAAAAAACATGTAATGAGATGCGAAAATAAACATGTAATGAGATGCGAAAATAAACATGTAATGAGATGCGAAAATAAACATGTAATGAGATGCGAAAATAAACATGTAATGAGATGCGAAAATAAACATGTAATGAGATTCGAAAAAAAACATGTAATGAGATGCGAAAATAAACATGTAATGAGATGCGGATTTGAACATGTAATGAGATGCGGATTTGAACATGTAATGAGATGCGAAAATAAACATGTAATGAGATGCGAAAAAAAACATGTAATGAGATGCGAAAATAAACATGTAATGAGATGCGAAAATAAACATGTAATGAGATGCGAAAATAAACATGTAATGAGATGCGAAAATAAACATGTAATGAGATGCGGATTTGAACATGTAATGAGATGCGAAAATAAACATGTAATGAGATGCGGATTTGAACATGTAATGAGATGCGAAAATAAACATGTAATGAGATGCGCATTTGAACATGTAATGAGATGCGGATTTGAACATGTAATGAGATGCGAAAATAAACATGTAATGAGATGCGAAAATAAACATATAATGAGATGCGAAAATAAACATGTAATGAGATGCGAAAATAAACATGTAATGAGATGCGAAAATAAACATGTAATGAGATGCGAAAATAAACATGTAATGAGATGCGAAAAAAAACATGTAATGAGATGCGAAAATAAACATGTAATGAGATGCGAAAATAAACATGTAATGAGATGCGAAAATAAACATGTAATGAGATGCGGATTTGAACATGTAATGAGATGCGGATTTGAACATGTAATGAGATGCGAAAATAAACATGTAATGAGATGCGAAAATAAACATGTAATGAGATGCGAAAAAAAACATGTAATGAGATGCGAAAATAAACATGTAATGAGATGCGGATTTGAACATGTAATGAGATGCGAAAATAAACATGTAATGAGATGCGAAAATAAACATGTAATGAGATGCGGATTAAACCATGTAATGATATGCGGCTTTGAACATGTAATGAGATGCGAATGTAATGATATGCTGATTTGACCATGTAATGAGATGCGAACATGTAATGAGATGCTAAACTTCCAATGTATTATCTCATTACCCACAGTTCATTGAGGGGGAAATCCGCATCTCATTAGATGTGCAAATTTGCATCTGATTACCCTTAGTTCTCTGTTGTTCTAAATCTGCATATCATTAGCAATTGTTCTCATTACCTGTGCATGATGTCTCAGTGAGTTTTTCAGGTATACCCAAGACATGACCCCCCAAAAATGCAATATGCTAATTTATTTTTAATTGTGTCTGATGTATTTTTACATATGATTTCTTTCAATATGTAAATGTGTATCTTGTTACCCATAGTTGTTGGTGATGATATATCTAAATCACTTTACATTTTATCATCTACTTGTTAATATTTATTGTGCTTCTAGTTCTTTGAGTGGATTAGTTTTGTTTGTTGGGTATAGAGGAGGAAAGAGTCACCAAACAGACAATTGTTACTTTGTTTTTGCTATGTATGGAGCTATGAGTAACAAGATACACTTTTGCATATGTGAGGATAGCAGCCAGACTAAGAAAGCAAAAACAGAGCAATTATCGTATTGGTGGCCCTTCTCTTGGCTATATAAAACTAACATATGGATGTTAAACGAAATAACTGCGAGCACAACTGAGCACTATGGGTAATAATTTGTCGATGTGAATATGTAATGTAATGCAAATTGTTCCACTGCAGGAACTATGGGTAATGAGATATACATTTGCTTATTTGAACAAATCACCCAGCGGCAAAAAGAAACACTTGAACATTCAAATGACCTGCCATTTTAGTGACCCTTGTCTAGGCTATATGAAATATACTCATCGAGACAAAAAATAAACAGTGAAAAACACCAAGACTAATGGATAGGTTATTCATACATGTCATAAAAAATAATCAATGTACTCCTATGAAGAACTATAGGCATATATTTTAACATTCTCATTATTACACCACCTGCACAGCACCAACCATAATGGTAACCTAAATTTAAGTTTTACTAATTTTGCCAAAGAGACGCAGCACTCACATCTTTGTATTACTTAAAAAACTTACGGAGAGAAAAATAAACCAAACAGAGATTGGGAGCCCCATGAGTATAATGGGTAATGAGGTATACATTTGCTTACTTGAACAAATCACCCAGCAACAAAAAAAAAAAAAAAATCACTTGAACATTCAAATGACCTGCCATTTTAGTGAGCCTTGTCTAGGATATATGAAATATACTCATCAAGACAAAAAATAAACAGTGAAAACCACCAAGACTAATGGATAAGTTAATTACACAAACCTTAAATAAATCAAAGTACTCCTATGAAGAACTATAGGCATATATTTTAATAGTCTCATTATTATACCACCAGCACAGCGCCAACCATAATGGTAACCTAAATTTAAGTTTTACTAATTTTGCAAGAGACGCAGCACTCATGTCTTTGTATTACTTAAAAAACTTACGGAGAGAAAAATAAACCAAATAGAGATTGGGAGCCCCATGAGTATCATAATGAGATGAAAATTTGAATGTAAAAATGAGATGCGAATTTTAAAAAAAATGGAAATCTCCACATGTAATGAGATGCAGTTTAAACATGTAATAAGATGGGAAAATAAACATGTAATGAGATGCAAATTTTCACATGTAATGAGATGCAAATTTTCACATGTAATGAGATGCGAAAATAAACATGTAATGAGATGCGAAAATAAACATGTAATGAGATGCGAAAATAAACATGTAATGAGATGCGGATTTGAACATGTAATGAGATGCGAAAATAAACATGTAATGAGATGCGAAAATAAACATGTAATGAGATGCGGATTTGAACATGTAATGAGATGCGAAAATAAACATGTAATGAGATGCGAAAATAAACATGTAATGAGATGCGAAAAAAAACATGTAATGAGATGCGAAAATAAACATGTAATGAGATGCGAAAATAAACATGTAATGAGATGCGAAAATAAACATGTAATGAGATGCGAAAATAAACATGTAATGAGATTCGAAAAAAAACATGTAATGAGATGCGAAAATAAACATGTAATGAGATGCGGATTTGAACATGTAATGAGATGCGAAAATAAACATGTAATGAGATGCGAAAAAAAACATGTAATGAGATGCGAAAATAAACATGTAATGAGATGCGAAAATAAACATGTAATGAGATGCGAAAAAAAACATGTAATGAGATGCGAAAATAAACATGTAATGAGATGCGAAAATAAACATGTAATGAGATGCGAAAATAAACATGTAATGAGATGCGAAAATAAACATGTAATGAGATGCGGATTTGAACATGTAATGAGATGCGAAAATAAACATGTAATGAGATGCGAAAATAAACATGTAATGAGATGCGAAAATAAACATGTAATGAGATGCGAAAAAAAACATGTAATGAGATGCGAAAATAAACATGTAATGAGATGCGGATTTGAACATGTAATGAGATGCGAAAATAAACATGTAATGAGATGCGAAAATAAACATGTAATGAGATGCGGATTAAACCATGTAATGATATGCGGCTTTGAACATGTAATGAGATGCGAATGTAATGATATGCTGATTTGACCATGTAATGAGATGCGAACATGTAATGAGATGCTAAACTTCCAATGTATTATCTCATTACCCACAGTTCATTGAGGGGGAAATCCGCATCTCATTAGATGTGCAAATTTGCATCTGATTACCCTTAGTTCTCTGTTGTTCTAAATCTGCATATCATTAGCAATTGTTCTCATTACCTGTGCATGATGTCTCAGTGAGTTTTTCAGGTATACCCAAGACATGACCCCCCAAAAATGCAATATGCTACTTTTTTTTTAATTGTGTCTGATGTATTTTTACATATGATTTCTTTCAATATGTAAATGTGTATCTTGTTACCCATAGTTGTTGGTGATGATATATCTAAATCACTTTACATTTTATCATCTACTTGTTAATATTTATTGTGCTTCCAGTTCTTTGAGTGGATTAGTTTTGTTTGTTGGGTATAGAGGAGGAAAGAGTCACCAAACAGACAATTGTTACTTTGTTTTTGCTATGTATGGAGCTATGAGTAACAAGATACACTTTTGCATATGTGAGGATAGCAGCCAGACTAAGAAAGCAAAAACAGAGCAATTATCGTATTGGTGGCCCTTCTCTTGGCTATATAAAACTAACATATGGATGTTAAACGAAATAACTGCGAGCACAACTGAGCACTATGGGTAATAATTTGTCGATGTGAATATGTAATGTAATGCAAATTGTTCCACTGCAGGAACTATGGGTAATGAGATATACATTTGCTTATTTGAACAAATCACCCAGCGGCAAAAAGAAACACTTGAACATTCAAATGACCTGCCATTTTAGTGACCCTTGTCTAGGCTATATGAAATATACTCATCGAGACAAAAAATAAACAGTGAAAAACACCAAGACTAATGGATAGGTTATTCATACATGTCATAAAAAATAATCAATGTACTCCTATGAAGAACTATAGGCATATATTTTAACATTCTCATTATTACACCACCTGCACAGCACCAACCATAATGGTAACCTAAATTTAAGTTTTACTAATTTTGCCAAAGAGACGCAGCACTCACATCTTTGTATTACTTAAAAAACTTACGGAGAGAAAAATAAACCAAACAGAGATTGGGAGCCCCATGAGTATAATGGGTAATGAGGTATACATTTGCTTACTTGAACAAATCACCCAGCAACAAAAAAAAAAAAAAAATCACTTGAACATTCAAATGACCTGCCATTTTAGTGAGCCTTGTCTAGGATATATGAAATATACTCATCAAGACAAAAAATAAACAGTGAAAACCACCAAGACTAATGGATAAGTTAATTACACAAACCTTAAATAAATCAAAGTACTCCTATGAAGAACTATAGGCATATATTTTAATAGTCTCATTATTATACCACCAGCACAGCGCCAACCATAATGGTAACCTAAATTTAAGTTTTACTAATTTTGCAAGAGACGCAGCACTCATGTCTTTGTATTACTTAAAAAACTTACGGAGAGAAAAATAAACCAAATAGAGATTGGGAGCCCCATGAGTATCATAATGAGATGAAAATTTGAATGTAAAAATGAGATGCGAATTTTAAAAAAAATGGAAATCTCCACATGTAATGAGATGCAGTTTAAACATGTAATAAGATGGGAAAATAAACATGTAATGAGATGCAAATTTTCACATGTAATGAGATGCAAATTTTCACATGTAATGAGATGCGAAAATAAACATGTAATGAGATGCGGATATGAACATGTAATGAGATGCGAAAATAAACATGTAATGAGATGCGAAAATAAACATGTAATGAGATTCGAAAAAAAACATGTAATGAGATGCGAAAATAAACATGTAATGAGATGCGGATTTGAACATGTAATGAGATGCGGATTTGAACATGTAATGAGATGCGAAAATAAACATGTAATGAGATGCGAAAAAAAACATGTAATGAGATGCGAAAATAAACATGTAATGAGATGCGAAAATAAACATGTAATGAGATGCGAAAATAAACATGTAATGAGATGCGAAAATAAACATGTAATGAGATGCGGATTTGAACATGTAATGAGATGCGAAAATAAACATGTAATGAGATGCGAAAATAAACATGTAATGAGATGCGGATTTGAACATGTAATGAGATGCGAAAATAAACATGTAATGAGATGCGCATTTGAACATGTAATGAGATGCGGATTTGAACATGTAATGAGATGCGAAAATAAACATGTAATGAGATGCGAAAATAAACATGTAATGAGATGCGAAAATAAACATGTAATGAGATGCGAAAATAAACATGTAATGAGATGCGGATTTGAACATGTAATGAGATGCGAAAATAAACATGTAATGAGATGCGGATTTGAACATGTAATGAGATGCGAAAATAAACATGTAATGAGATGCGCATTTGAACATGTAATGAGATGCGGATTTGAACATGTAATGAGATGCGAAAATAAACATGTAATGAGATGCGAAAATAAACATGTAATGAGATGCGAAAAAAAACATGTAATGAGATGCGAAAAAAAACATGTAATGAGATGCGAAAAAAAACATGTAATGAGATGCGAAAAAAAACATGTAATGAGATGCGAAAAAAAACATGTAATGAGATGCGAAAATAAACATGTAATGAGATGCGAAAATAAACATGTAATGAGATGCGAAAATAAACATGTAATGAGATGCGGATTTGAACATGTAATGAGATGCGAAAATAAACATGTAATGAGATGCGAAAAAAAACATGTAATGAGATGCGAAAAAAAACATGTAATGAGATGCGAAAAAAAACATGTAATGAGATGCGGATTTGAACATGTAATGAGATGCGGATTTGAACATGTAATGAGATGCGAAAATAAACATGTAATGAGATGCGAAAATAAACATGTAATGAGATGCGGATTAAACCATGTAATGATATGCGGCTTTGAACATGTAATGAGATGCGAATGTAATGATATGCTGATTTGACCATGTAATGAGATGCGAACATGTAATGAGATGCTAAACTTCCAATGTATTATCTCATTACCCACAGTTCATTGAGGGGGAAATCCGCATCTCATTAGATGTGCAAATTTGCATCTGATTACCCTTAGTTCTCTGTTGTTCTAAATCTGCATATCATTAGCAATTGTTCTCATTACCTGTGCATGATGTCTCAGTGAGTTTTTCAGGTATACCCAAGACATGACCCCCCAAAAATGCAATATGCTAATTTATTTTTAATTGTGTCTGATGTATTTTTACATATGATTTCTTTCAATATGTAAATGTGTATCTTGTTACCCATAGTTGTTGGTGATGATATATCTAAATCACTTTACATTTTATCATCTACTTGTTAATATTTATTGTGCTTCTAGTTCTTTGAGTGGATTAGTTTTGTTTGTTGGGTATAGAGGAGGAAAGAGTCACCAAACAGACAATTGTTACTTTGTTTTTGCTATGTATGGAGCTATGAGTAACAAGATACACTTTTGCATATGTGAGGATAGCAGCCAGACTAAGAAAGCAAAAACAGAGCAATTATCGTATTGGTGGCCCTTCTCTTGGCTATATAAAACTAACATATGGATGTTAAACGAAATAACTGCGAGCACAACTGAGCACTATGGGTAATAATTTGTCGATGTGAATATGTAATGTAATGCAAATTGTTCCACTGCAGGAACTATGGGTAATGAGATATACATTTGCTTATTTGAACAAATCACCCAGCGGCAAAAAGAAACACTTGAACATTCAAATGACCTGCCATTTTAGTGACCCTTGTCTAGGCTATATGAAATATACTCATCGAGACAAAAAATAAACAGTGAAAAACACCAAGACTAATGGATAGGTTATTCATACATGTCATAAAAAATAATCAATGTACTCCTATGAAGAACTATAGGCATATATTTTAACATTCTCATTATTACACCACCTGCACAGCACCAACCATAATGGTAACCTAAATTTAAGTTTTACTAATTTTGCCAAAGAGACGCAGCACTCACATCTTTGTATTACTTAAAAAACTTACGGAGAGAAAAATAAACCAAACAGAGATTGGGAGCCCCATGAGTATAATGGGTAATGAGGTATACATTTGCTTACTTGAACAAATCACCCAGCAACAAAAAAAAAAAAAAAATCACTTGAACATTCAAATGACCTGCCATTTTAGTGAGCCTTGTCTAGGATATATGAAATATACTCATCAAGACAAAAAATAAACAGTGAAAACCACCAAGACTAATGGATAAGTTAATTACACAAACCTTAAATAAATCAAAGTACTCCTATGAAGAACTATAGGCATATATTTTAATAGTCTCATTATTATACCACCAGCACAGCGCCAACCATAATGGTAACCTAAATTTAAGTTTTACTAATTTTGCAAGAGACGCAGCACTCATGTCTTTGTATTACTTAAAAAACTTACGGAGAGAAAAATAAACCAAATAGAGATTGGGAGCCCCATGAGTATCATAATGAGATGAAAATTTGAATGTAAAAATGAGATGCGAATTTTAAAAAAAATGGAAATCTCCACATGTAATGAGATGCAGTTTAAACATGTAATAAGATGGGAAAATAAACATGTAATGAGATGCAAATTTTCACATGTAATGAGATGCGAAAATAAACATGTAATGAGATGCGGATTTGAACATGTAATGAGATGCGAAAATAAACATGTAATGAGATGCGAAAATAAACATGTAATGAGATGCGAAAATAAACATGTAATGAGATGCGAAAATAAACATGTAATGAGATGCGAAAATAAACATGTAATGAGATGCGGATTTGAACATGTAATGAGATGCGGATTTGAACATATAATGAGATGCGAAAATAAACATGTAATGAGATGCGAAAAAAAACATGTAATGAGATGCGAAAATAAACATGTAATGAGATGCGAAAATAAACATGTAATGAGATGCGAAAATAAACATGTAATGAGATGCGAAAATAAACATGTAATGAGATGCGGATTTGAACATGTAATGAGATGCGAAAATAAACATGTAATGAGATGCGGATTTGAACATGTAATGAGATGCGAAAATAAACATGTAATGAGATGCGCATTTGAACATGTAATGAGATGCGGATTTGAACATGTAATGAGATGCGAAAATAAACATGTAATGAGATGCGAAAATAAACATGTAATGAGATGCGAAAATAAACATGTAATGAGATGCGAAAATAAACATGTAATGAGATGCGAAAATAAACATGTAATGAGATGCGAAAAAAAACATGTAATGAGATGCGAAAAAAAACATGTAATGAGATGCGAAAAAAAACATGTAATGAGATGCGAAAATAAACATGTAATGAGATGCGAAAATAAACATGTAATGAGATGCGGATTTGAACATGTAATGAGATGCGAAAATAAACATGTAATGAGATGCGAAAATAAACATGTAATGAGATGCGGATTTGAACATGTAATGAGATGCGAAAATAAACATGTAATGAGATGCGGATTTGAACATGTAATGAGATGCGAAAATAAACATGTAATGAGATGCGAAAATAAACATGTAATGAGATGCGGATTAAACCATGTAATGATATGCGGCTTTGAACATGTAATGAGATGCGAATGTAATGATATGCTGATTTGACCATGTAATGAGATGCGAACATGTAATGAGATGCTAAACTTCCAATGTATTATCTCATTACCCACAGTTCATTGAGGGGGAAATCCGCATCTCATTAGATGTGCAAATTTGCATCTGATTACCCTTAGTTCTCTGTTGTTCTAAATCTGCATATCATTAGCAATTGTTCTCATTACCTGTGCATGATGTCTCAGTGAGTTTTTCAGGTATACCCAAGACATGACCCCCCAAAAATGCAATATGCTAGTTTATTTTTAATTGTGTCTGATGTATTTTTACATATGATTTCTTTCAATATGTAAATGTGTATCTTGTTACCCATAGTTGTTGGTGATGATATATCTAAATCACTTTACATTTTATCATCTACTTGTTAATATTTATTGTGCTTCTAGTTCTTTGAGTGGATTAGTTTTGTTTGTTGGGTATAGAGGAGGAAAGAGTCACCAAACAGACAATTGTTACTTTGTTTTTGCTATGTATGGAGCTATGAGTAACAAGATACACTTTTGCATATGTGAGGATAGCAGCCAGACTAAGAAAGCAAAAACAGAGCAATTATCGTATTGGTGGCCCTTCTCTTGGCTATATAAAACTAACATATGGATGTTAAACGAAATAACTGCGAGCACAACTGAGCACTATGGGTAATAATTTGTCGATGTGAATATGTAATGTAATGCAAATTGTTCCACTGCAGGAACTATGGGTAATGAGATATACATTTGCTTATTTGAACAAATCACCCAGCGGCAAAAAGAAACACTTGAACATTCAAATGACCTGCCATTTTAGTGACCCTTGTCTAGGCTATATGAAATATACTCATCGAGACAAAAAATAAACAGTGAAAAACACCAAGACTAATGGATAGGTTATTCATACATGTCATAAAAAATAATCAATGTACTCCTATGAAGAACTATAGGCATATATTTTAACATTCTCATTATTACACCACCTGCACAGCACCAACCATAATGGTAACCTAAATTTAAGTTTTACTAATTTTGCCAAAGAGACGCAGCACTCACATCTTTGTATTACTTAAAAAACTTACGGAGAGAAAAATAAACCAAACAGAGATTGGGAGCCCCATGAGTATAATGGGTAATGAGGTATACATTTGCTTACTTGAACAAATCACCCAGCAACAAAAAAAAAAAAAAAATCACTTGAACATTCAAATGACCTGCCATTTTAGTGAGCCTTGTCTAGGATATATGAAATATACTCATCAAGACAAAAAATAAACAGTGAAAACCACCAAGACTAATGGATAAGTTAATTACACAAACCTTAAATAAATCAAAGTACTCCTATGAAGAACTATAGGCATATATTTTAATAGTCTCATTATTATACCACCAGCACAGCGCCAACCATAATGGTAACCTAAATTTAAGTTTTACTAATTTTGCAAGAGACGCAGCACTCATGTCTTTGTATTACTTAAAAAACTTACGGAGAGAAAAATAAACCAAATAGAGATTGGGAGCCCCATGAGTATCATAATGAGATGAAAATTTGAATGTAAAAATGAGATGCGAATTTTAAAAAAAATGGAAATCTCCACATGTAATGAGATGCAGTTTAAACATGTAATAAGATGGGAAAATAAACATGTAATGAGATGCAAATTTTCACATGTAATGAGATGCGAAAATAAACATGTAATGAGATGCGAAAATAAACATGTAATGAGATGCGAAAATAAACATGTAATGAGATTCGAAAAAAAACATGTAATGAGATGCGAAAATAAACATGTAATGAGATGCGGATTTGAACATGTAATGAGATGCGAAAATAAACATGTAATGAGATGCGAAAAAAAACATGTAATGAGATGCGAAAATAAACATGTAATGAGATGCGAAAATAAACATGTAATGAGATGCGAAAATAAACATGTAATGAGATGCGAAAATAAACATGTAATGAGATGCGGATTTGAACATGTAATGAGATGCGAAAATAAACATGTAATGAGATGCGCATTTGAACATGTAATGAGATGCGGATTTGAACATGTAATGAGATGCGAAAATAAACATGTAATGAGATGCGAAAATAAACATGTAATGAGATGCGAAAATAAACATGTAATGAGATGCGAAAATAAACATGTAGTGAGATGCGAAAATAAACATGTAATGAGATGCGAAAAAAAACATGTAATGAGATGCGAAAATAAACATGTAATGAGATGCGAAAATAAACATGTAATGAGATGCGGATTTGAACATGTAATGAGATGCGAAAATAAACATGTAATGAGATGCGAAAATAAACATGTAATGAGATGCGAAAATAAACATGTAATGAGATGCGAAAATAAACATGTAATGAGATGCGAAAAAAAACATGTAATGAGATGCGAAAATAAACATGTAATGAGATGCGGATTTGAACATGTAATGAGATGCGAAAATAAACATGTAATGAGATGCGAAAATAAACATGTAATGAGATGCGGATTAAACCATGTAATGATATGCGGCTTTGAACATGTAATGAGATGCGAATGTAATGATATGCTGATTTGACCATGTAATGAGATGCGAACATGTAATGAGATGCTAAACTTCCAATGTATTATCTCATTACCCACAGTTCATTGAGGGGGAAATCCGCATCTCATTAGATGTGCAAATTTGCATCTGATTACCCTTAGTTCTCTGTTGTTCTAAATCTGCATATCATTAGCAATTGTTCTCATTACCTGTGCATGATGTCTCAGTGAGTTTTTCAGGTATACCCAAGACATGACCCCCCAAAAATGCAATATGCTACTTTTTTTTTAATTGTGTCTGATGTATTTTTACATATGATTTCTTTCAATATGTAAATGTGTATCTTGTTACCCATAGTTGTTGGTGATGATATATCTAAATCACTTTACATTTTATCATCTACTTGTTAATATTTATTGTGCTTCCAGTTCTTTGAGTGGATTAGTTTTGTTTGTTGGGTATAGAGGAGGAAAGAGTCACCAAACAGACAATTGTTACTTTGTTTTTGCTATGTATGGAGCTATGAGTAACAAGATACACTTTTGCATATGTGAGGATAGCAGCCAGACTAAGAAAGCAAAAACAGAGCAATTATCGTATTGGTGGCCCTTCTCTTGGCTATATAAAACTAACATATGGATGTTAAACGAAATAACTGCGAGCACAACTGAGCACTATGGGTAATAATTTGTCGATGTGAATATGTAATGTAATGCAAATTGTTCCACTGCAGGAACTATGGGTAATGAGATATACATTTGCTTATTTGAACAAATCACCCAGCGGCAAAAAGAAACACTTGAACATTCAAATGACCTGCCATTTTAGTGACCCTTGTCTAGGCTATATGAAATATACTCATCGAGACAAAAAATAAACAGTGAAAAACACCAAGACTAATGGATAGGTTATTCATACATGTCATAAAAAATAATCAATGTACTCCTATGAAGAACTATAGGCATATATTTTAACATTCTCATTATTACACCACCTGCACAGCACCAACCATAATGGTAACCTAAATTTAAGTTTTACTAATTTTGCCAAAGAGACGCAGCACTCACATCTTTGTATTACTTAAAAAACTTACGGAGAGAAAAATAAACCAAACAGAGATTGGGAGCCCCATGAGTATAATGGGTAATGAGGTATACATTTGCTTACTTGAACAAATCACCCAGCAACAAAAAAAAAAAAAAAATCACTTGAACATTCAAATGACCTGCCATTTTAGTGAGCCTTGTCTAGGATATATGAAATATACTCATCAAGACAAAAAATAAACAGTGAAAACCACCAAGACTAATGGATAAGTTAATTACACAAACCTTAAATAAATCAAAGTACTCCTATGAAGAACTATAGGCATATATTTTAATAGTCTCATTATTATACCACCAGCACAGCGCCAACCATAATGGTAACCTAAATTTAAGTTTTACTAATTTTGCAAGAGACGCAGCACTCATGTCTTTGTATTACTTAAAAAACTTACGGAGAGAAAAATAAACCAAATAGAGATTGGGAGCCCCATGAGTATCATAATGAGATGAAAATTTGAATGTAAAAATGAGATGCGAATTTTAAAAAAAATGGAAATCTCCACATGTAATGAGATGCAGTTTAAACATGTAATAAGATGGGAAAATAAACATGTAATGAGATGCAAATTTTCACATGTAATGAGATGCAAATTTTCACATGTAATGAGATGCGAAAATAAACATGTAATGAGATGCGGATTTGAACATGTAATGAGATGCGAAAATAAACATGTAATGAGATGCGAAAATAAACATGTAATGAGATGCGAAAATAAACATGTAATGAGATGCGAAAATAAACATGTAATGAGATTCGAAAAAAAACATGTAATGAGATGCGAAAATAAACATGTAATGAGATGCGAAAATAAACATGTAATGAGATGCGAAAATAAACATGTAATGAGATTCGAAAAAAAACATGTAATGAGATGCGAAAATAAACATGTAGTGAGATGCGGATTTGAACATGTAATGAGATGCGGATTTGAACATGTAATGAGATGCGAAAATAAACATGTAATGAGATGCGAAAAAAAACATGTAATGAGATGCGAAAATAAACATGTAATGAGATGCGAAAATAAACATGTAATGAGATGCGAAAATAAACATGTAATGAGATGCGAAAATAAACATGTAATGAGATGCGAAAATAAACATGTAATGAGATGCGGATTTGAACATGTAATGAGATGCGAAAATAAACATGTAATGAGATGCGGATTTGAACATGTAATGAGATGCGAAAATAAACATGTAATGAGATGCGCATTTGAACATGTAATGAGATGCGGATTTGAACATGTAATGAGATGCGAAAATAAACATGTAATGAGATGCGAAAATAAACATGTAATGAGATGCGAAAATAAACATGTAATGAGATGCGAAAAAAAACATGTAATGAGATGCGAAAAAAAACATGTAATGAGATGCGAAAAAAAACATGTAATGAGATGCGAAAAAAAACATGTAATGAGATGCGAAAAAAAACATGTAATGAGATGCGAAAATAAACATGTAATGAGATGCGAAAATAAACATGTAATGAGATGCGAAAATAAACATGTAATGAGATGCGGATTTGAACATGTAATGAGATGCGAAAATAAACATGTAATGAGATGCGAAAATAAACATGTAATGAGATGCGAAAAAAAACATGTAATGAGATGCGAAAATAAACATGTAATGAGATGCGGATTTGAACATGTAATGAGATGCGAAAATAAACATGTAATGAGATGCGAAAATAAACATGTAATGAGATGCGGATTAAACCATGTAATGATATGCGGCTTTGAACATGTAATGAGATGCGAATGTAATGATATGCTGATTTGACCATGTAATGAGATGCGAACATGTAATGAGATGCTAAACTTCCAATGTATTATCTCATTACCCACAGTTCATTGAGGGGGAAATCCGCATCTCATTAGATGTGCAAATTTGCATCTGATTACCCTTAGTTCTCTGTTGTTCTAAATCTGCATATCATTAGCAATTGTTCTCATTACCTGTGCATGATGTCTCAGTGAGTTTTTCAGGTATACCCAAGACATGACCCCCCAAAAATGCAATATGCTAATTTATTTTTAATTGTGTCTGATGTATTTTTACATATGATTTCTTTCAATATGTAAATGTGTATCTTGTTACCCATAGTTGTTGGTGATGATATATCTAAATCACTTTACATTTTATCATCTACTTGTTAATATTTATTGTGCTTCTAGTTCTTTGAGTGGATTAGTTTTGTTTGTTGGGTATAGAGGAGGAAAGAGTCACCAAACAGACAATTGTTACTTTGTTTTTGCTATGTATGGAGCTATGAGTAACAAGATACACTTTTGCATATGTGAGGATAGCAGCCAGACTAAGAAAGCAAAAACAGAGCAATTATCGTATTGGTGGCCCTTCTCTTGGCTATATAAAACTAACATATGGATGTTAAACGAAATAACTGCGAGCACAACTGAGCACTATGGGTAATAATTTGTCGATGTGAATATGTAATGTAATGCAAATTGTTCCACTGCAGGAACTATGGGTAATGAGATATACATTTGCTTATTTGAACAAATCACCCAGCGGCAAAAAGAAACACTTGAACATTCAAATGACCTGCCATTTTAGTGACCCTTGTCTAGGCTATATGAAATATACTCATCGAGACAAAAAATAAACAGTGAAAAACACCAAGACTAATGGATAGGTTATTCATACATGTCATAAAAAATAATCAATGTACTCCTATGAAGAACTATAGGCATATATTTTAACATTCTCATTATTACACCACCTGCACAGCACCAACCATAATGGTAACCTAAATTTAAGTTTTACTAATTTTGCCAAAGAGACGCAGCACTCACATCTTTGTATTACTTAAAAAACTTACGGAGAGAAAAATAAACCAAACAGAGATTGGGAGCCCCATGAGTATAATGGGTAATGAGGTATACATTTGCTTACTTGAACAAATCACCCAGCAACAAAAAAAAAAAAAAAAATCACTTGAACATTCAAATGACCTGCCATTTTAGTGAGCCTTGTCTAGGATATATGAAATATACTCATCAAGACAAAAAATAAACAGTGAAAACCACCAAGACTAATGGATAAGTTAATTACACAAACCTTAAATAAATCAAAGTACTCCTATGAAGAACTATAGGCATATATTTTAATAGTCTCATTATTATACCACCAGCACAGCGCCAACCATAATGGTAACCTAAATTTAAGTTTTACTAATTTTGCAAGAGACGCAGCACTCATGTCTTTGTATTACTTAAAAAACTTACGGAGAGAAAAATAAACCAAATAGAGATTGGGAGCCCCATGAGTATCATAATGAGATGAAAATTTGAATGTAAAAATGAGATGCGAATTTTAAAAAAAATGGAAATCTCCACATGTAATGAGATGCAGTTTAAACATGTAATAAGATGGGAAAATAAACATGTAATGAGATGCAAATTTTCACATGTAATGAGATGCGAAAATAAACATGTAATGAGATGCGAAAATAAACATGTAATGAGATGCGAAAATAAACATGTAATGAGATGCGAAAATAAACATGTAATGAGATGCGAAAATAAACATGTAATGAGATGCGGATTTGAACATGTAATGAGATGCGAAAATAAACATGTAATGAGATGCGAAAATAAACATGTAATGAGATGCGAAAATAAACATGTAATGAGATTCGAAAAAAAACATGTAATAAGATGCGAAAATAAACATGTAATGAGATGCGGATTTGAACATGTAATGAGATGCGAAAATAAACATGTAATGAGATGCGAAAATAAACATGTAATGAGATGCGAAAATAAACATGTAATGAGATGCGAAAATAAACATGTAATGAGATGCGAAAATAAACATGTAATGAGATGCGGATTTGAACATGTAATGAGATGCGAAAATAAACATGTAATGAGATGCGCATTTGAACATGTAATGAGATGCGGATTTGAACATGTAATGAGATGCGAAAATAAACATGTAATGAGATGCGAAAATAAACATGTAATGAGATGCGAAAATAAACATGTAATGAGATGCGAAAATAAACATGTAATGAGATGCGAAAAAAAACATGTAATGAGATGCGAAAAAAAACATGTAATGAGATGCGAAAATAAACATGTAATGAGATGCGAAAATAAACATGTAATGAGATGCGAAAATAAACATGTAATGAGATGCGAAAATAAACATGTAATGAGATGCGGATTTGAACATGTAATGAGATGCGAAAATAAACATGTAATGAGATGCGAAAAAAAACATGTAATGAGATGCGAAAATAAACATGTAATGAGATGCGGATTTGAACATGTAATGAGATGCGAAAATAAACATGTAATGAGATGCGAAAATAAACATGTAATGAGATGCGGATTAAACCATGTAATGATATGCGGCTTTGAACATGTAATGAGATGCGAATGTAATGATATGCTGATTTGACCATGTAATGAGATGCGAACATGTAATGAGATGCTAAACTTCCAATGTATTATCTCATTACCCACAGTTCATTGAGGGGGAAATCCGCATCTCATTAGATGTGCAAATTTGCATCTGATTACCCTTAGTTCTCTGTTGTTCTAAATCTGCATATCATTAGCAATTGTTCTCATTACCTGTGCATGATGTCTCAGTGAGTTTTTCAGGTATACCCAAGACATGACCCCCCAAAAATGCAATATGCTAATTTATTTTTAATTGTGTCTGATGTATTTTTACATATGATTTCTTTCAATATGTAAATGTGTATCTTGTTACCCATAGTTGTTGGTGATGATATATCTAAATCACTTTACATTTTATCATCTACTTGTTAATATTTATTGTGCTTCTAGTTCTTTGAGTGGATTAGTTTTGTTTGTTGGGTATAGAGGAGGAAAGAGTCACCAAACAGACAATTGTTACTTTGTTTTTGCTATGTATGGAGCTATGAGTAACAAGATACACTTTTGCATATGTGAGGATAGCAGCCAGACTAAGAAAGCAAAAACAGAGCAATTATCGTATTGGTGGCCCTTCTCTTGGCTATATAAAACTAACATATGGATGTTAAACGAAATAACTGCGAGCACAACTGAGCACTATGGGTAATAATTTGTCGATGTGAATATGTAATGTAATGCAAATTGTTCCACTGCAGGAACTATGGGTAATGAGATATACATTTGCTTATTTGAACAAATCACCCAGCGGCAAAAAGAAACACTTGAACATTCAAATGACCTGCCATTTTAGTGACCCTTGTCTAGGCTATATGAAATATACTCATCGAGACAAAAAATAAACAGTGAAAAACACCAAGACTAATGGATAGGTTATTCATACATGTCATAAAAAATAATCAATGTACTCCTATGAAGAACTATAGGCATATATTTTAACATTCTCATTATTACACCACCTGCACAGCACCAACCATAATGGTAACCTAAATTTAAGTTTTACTAATTTTGCCAAAGAGACGCAGCACTCACATCTTTGTATTACTTAAAAAACTTACGGAGAGAAAAATAAACCAAACAGAGATTGGGAGCCCCATGAGTATAATGGGTAATGAGGTATACATTTGCTTACTTGAACAAATCACCCAGCAACAAAAAAAAAAAAAAAAATCACTTGAACATTCAAATGACCTGCCATTTTAGTGAGCCTTGTCTAGGATATATGAAATATACTCATCAAGACAAAAAATAAACAGTGAAAACCACCAAGACTAATGGATAAGTTAATTACACAAACCTTAAATAAATCAAAGTACTCCTATGAAGAACTATAGGCATATATTTTAATAGTCTCATTATTATACCACCAGCACAGCGCCAACCATAATGGTAACCTAAATTTAAGTTTTACTAATTTTGCAAGAGACGCAGCACTCATGTCTTTGTATTACTTAAAAAACTTACGGAGAGAAAAATAAACCAAATAGAGATTGGGAGCCCCATGAGTATCATAATGAGATGAAAATTTGAATGTAAAAATGAGATGCGAATTTTAAAAAAAATGGAAATCTCCACATGTAATGAGATGCAGTTTAAACATGTAATAAGATGGGAAAATAAACATGTAATGAGATGCAAATTTTCACATGTAATGAGATGCAAATTTTCACATGTAATGAGATGCGAAAATAAACATGTAATGAGATGCGAAAATAAACATGTAATGAGATGCGAAAATAAACATGTAATGAGATGCGAAAATAAACATGTAATGAGATGCGGATTTGAACATGTAATGAGATGCGAAAATAAACATGTAATGAGATGCGAAAATAAACATGTAATGAGATGCGGATTTGAACATGTAATGAGATGCGAAAATAAACATGTAATGAGATGCGAAAATAAACATGTAATGAGATGCGAAAAAAAACATGTAATGAGATGCGAAAATAAACATGTAATGAGATGCGAAAATAAACATGTAATGAGATGCGAAAATAAACATGTAATGAGATGCGAAAATAAACATGTAATGAGATTCGAAAAAAAACATGTAATGAGATGCGAAAATAAACATGTAATGAGATGCGGATTTGAACATGTAATGAGATGCGAAAATAAACATGTAATGAGATGCGAAAAAAAACATGTAATGAGATGCGAAAATAAACATGTAATGAGATGCGAAAATAAACATGTAATGAGATGCGAAAATAAACATGTAATGAGATGCGAAAATAAACATGTAATGAGATGCGGATTTGAACATGTAATGAGATGCGAAAATAAACATGTAATGAGATGCGCATTTGAACATGTAATGAGATGCGAAAATAAACATGTAATGAGATGCGCATTTGAACATGTAATGAGATGCGGATTTGAACATGTAATGAGATGCGAAAATAAACATGTAATGAGATGCGAAAATAAACATGTAATGAGATGCGAAAATAAACATGTAATGAGATGCGAAAAAAAACATGTAATGAGATGCGAAAATAAACATGTAATGAGATGCGAAAATAAACATGTAATGAGATGCGAAAATAAAAATGTAATGAGATGCGAAAATAAACATGTAATGAGATGCGGATTTGAACATGTAATGAGATGCGAAAATAAACATGTAATGAGATGCGAAAATAAACATGTAATGAGATGCGAAAATAAACATGTAATGAGATGCGAAAATAAACATGTAATGAGATGCGAAAAAAAACATGTAATGAGATGCGGATTTGAACATGTAATGAGATGCGGATTTGAACATGTAATGAGATGCGAAAATAAACATGTAATGAGATGCGAAAATAAACATGTAATGAGATGCGGATTAAACCATGTAATGAGATGCGGCTTTGAACATGTAATGAGATGCGAATGTAATGATATGCTGATTTGACCATGTAATGAGATGCGAACATGTAATGAGATGCTAAACTTCCAATGTATTATCTCATTACCCACAGTTCATTGAGGGGGAAATCCGCATCTCATTAGATGTGCAAATTTGCATCTGATTACCCTTAGTTCTCTGTTGTTCTAAATCTGCATATCATTAGCAATTGTTCTCATTACCTGTGCATGATGTCTCAGTGAGTTTTTCAGGTATACCCAAGACATGACCCCCCAAAAATGCAATATGCTACTTTTTTTTTTAATTGTGTCTGATGTATTTTTACATATGATTTCTTTCAATATGTAAATGTGTATCTTGTTACCCATAGTTGTTGGTGATGATATATCTAAATCACTTTACATTTTATCATCTACTTGTTAATATTTATTGTGCTTCCAGTTCTTTGAGTGGATTAGTTTTGTTTGTTGGGTATAGAGGAGGAAAGAGTCACCAAACAGACAATTGTTACTTTGTTTTTGCTATGTATGGAGCTATGAGTAACAAGATACACTTTTGCATATGTGAGGATAGCAGCCAGACTATTGTTCTAAATCTGCATATCATTAGCAATTGTTCTCATTACCTGTGCATGATGTCTCAGTGAGTTTTTCAGGTATACCCAAGACATGACCCCCCAAAAATGCAATATGCTACTTTTTTTTTTAATTGTGTCTGATGTATTTTTACATATGATTTCTTTCAATATGTAAATGTGTATCTTGTTACCCATAGTTGTTGGTGATGATATATCTAAATCACTTTACATTTTATCATCTACTTGTTAATATTTATTGTGCTTCCAGTTCTTTGAGTGGATTAGTTTTGTTTGTTGGGTATAGAGGAGGAAAGAGTCACCAAACAGACAATTGTTACTTTGTTTTTGCTATGTATGGAGCTATGAGTAACAAGATACACTTTTGCATATGTGAGGATAGCAGCCAGACTAAGAAAGCAAAAACAGAGCAATTATCGTATTGGTGGCCCTTCTCTTGGCTATATAAAACTAACATATGGATGTTAAACGAAATAACTGCGAGCACAACTGAGCACTATGGGTAATAATTTGTCGATGTGAATATGTAATGTAATGCAAATTGTTCCACTGCAGGAACTATGGGTAATGAGATATACATTTGCTTATTTGAACAAATCACCCAGCGGCAAAAAGAAACACTTGAACATTCAAATGACCTGCCATTTTAGTGACCCTTGTCTAGGCTATATGAAATATACTCATCGAGACAAAAAATAAACAGTGAAAAACACCAAGACTAATGGATAGGTTATTCATACATGTCATAAAAAATAATCAATGTACTCCTATGAAGAACTATAGGCATATATTTTAACATTCTCATTATTACACCACCTGCACAGCACCAACCATAATGGTAACCTAAATTTAAGTTTTACTAATTTTGCCAAAGAGACGCAGCACTCACATCTTTGTATTACTTAAAAAACTTACGGAGAGAAAAATAAACCAAACAGAGATTGGGAGCCCCATGAGTATAATGGGTAATGAGGTATACATTTGCTTACTTGAACAAATCACCCAGCAACAAAAAAAAAAAAAAAATCACTTGAACATTCAAATGACCTGCCATTTTAGTGAGCCTTGTCTAGGATATATGAAATATACTCATCAAGACAAAAAATAAACAGTGAAAACCACCAAGACTAATGGATAAGTTAATTACACAAACCTTAAATAAATCAAAGTACTCCTATGAAGAACTATAGGCATATATTTTAATAGTCTCATTATTATACCACCAGCACAGCGCCAACCATAATGGTAAACTAAATTTAAGTTTTACTAATTTTGCAAGAGACGCAGCACTCATGTCTTTGTATTACTTAAAAAACTTACGGAGAGAAAAATAAACCAAATAGAGATTGGGAGCCCCATGAGTATCATAATGAGATGAAAATTTGAATGTAAAAATGAGATGCGAATTTTAAAAAAAATGGAAATCTCCACATGTAATGAGATGCAGTTTAAACATGTAATAAGATGGGAAAATAAACATGTAATGAGATGCAAATTTTCACATGTAATGAGATGCAAATTTTCACATGTAATGAGATGCGAAAATAAACATGTAATGAGATGCGGATTTGAACATGTAATGAGATGCGAAAATAAACATGTAATGAGATGCGAAAAAAAACATGTAATGAGATGCGAAAATAAACATGTAATGAGATGCGAAAATAAACATGTAATGAGATGCGAAAATAAACATGTAATGAGATGCGAAAATAAACATGTAATGAGATGCGGATTTGAACATGTAATGAGATGCGAAAATAAACATGTAATGAGATGCGCATTTGAACATGTAATGAGATGCGGATTTGAACATGTAATGAGATGCGAAAATAAACATGTAATGAGATGCGAAAATAAACATGTAATGAGATGCGAAAATAAACATGTAATGAGATGCGAAAATAAACATGTAATGAGATGCGAAAATAAACATGTAATGAGATGCGGATTTGAACATGTAATGAGATGCGAAAATAAACATGTAATGAGATGCGAAAATAAACATGTAATGAGATGCGAAAATAAACATGTAATGAGATGCGAAAATAAACATGTAATGAGATGCGAAAATAAACATGTAATGAGATTCGAAAAAAAACATGTAATAAGATGCGAAAATAAACATGTAATGAGATGCGGATTTGAACATGTAATGAGATGCGAAAATAAACATGTAATGAGATGCGAAAAAAAACATGTAATGAGATGCGAAAATAAACATGTAATGAGATGCGAAAATAAACATGTAATGAGATGCGAAAATAAACATGTAATGAGATGCGAAAATAAACATGTAATGAGATGCGAAAATAAACATGTAATGAGATGCGGATTTGAACATGTAATGAGATGCGAAAATAAACATGTAATGAGATGCGCATTTGAACATGTAATGAGATGCGGATTTGAACATGTAATGAGATGCGGATTTGAACATGTAATGAGATGCGAAAATAAACATGTAATGAGATGCGAAAATAAACATGTAATGAGATGCGAAAATAAACATGTAATGAGATGCGAAAATAAACATGTAATGAGATGCGAAAATAAACATGTAATGAGATGCGAAAAAAAACATGTAATGAGATGCGAAAATAAACATGTAATGAGATGCGAAAATAAACATGTAATGAGATGCGGATTTGAACATGTAATGAGATGCGAAAATAAACATGTAATGAGATGCGAAAAAAAACATGTAATGAGATGCGAAAATAAACATGTAATGAGATGCGGATTTGAACATGTAATGAGATGCGAAAATAAACATGTAATGAGATGCGAAAATAAACATGTAATGAGATGCGGATTAAACCATGTAATGATATGCGGCTTTGAACATGTAATGAGATGCGAATGTAATGATATGCTGATTTGACCATGTAATGAGATGCGAACATGTAATGAGATGCTAAACTTCCAATGTATTATCTCATTACCCACAGTTCATTGAGGGGGAAATCCGCATCTCATTAGATGTGCAAATTTGCATCTGATTACCCTTAGTTCTCTGTTGTTCTAAATCTGCATATCATTAGCAATTGTTCTCATTACCTGTGCATGATGTCTCAGTGAGTTTTTCAGGTATACCCAAGACATGACCCCCCAAAAATGCAATATGCTACTTTTTTTTTAATTGTGTCTGATGTATTTTTACATATGATTTCTTTCAATATGTAAATGTGTATCTTGTTACCCATAGTTGTTGGTGATGATATATCTAAATCACTTTACATTTTATCATCTACTTGTTAATATTTATTGTGCTTCCAGTTCTTTGAGTGGATTAGTTTTGTTTGTTGGGTATAGAGGAGGAAAGAGTCACCAAACAGACAATTGTTACTTTGTTTTTGCTATGTATGGAGCTATGAGTAACAAGATACACTTTTGCATATGTGAGGATAGCAGCCAGACTAAGAAAGCAAAAACAGAGCAATTATCGTATTGGTGGCCCTTCTCTTGGCTATATAAAACTAACATATGGATGTTAAACGAAATAACTGCGAGCACAACTGAGCACTATGGGTAATAATTTGTCGATGTGAATATGTAATGTAATGCAAATTGTTCCACTGCAGGAACTATGGGTAATGAGATATACATTTGCTTATTTGAACAAATCACCCAGCGGCAAAAAGAAACACTTGAACATTCAAATGACCTGCCATTTTAGTGACCCTTGTCTAGGCTATATGAAATATACTCATCGAGACAAAAAATAAACAGTGAAAAACACCAAGACTAATGGATAGGTTATTCATACATGTCATAAAAAATAATCATTGTACTCCTATGAAGAACTATAGGCATATATTTTAACATTCTCATTATTACACCACCTGCACAGCACCAACCATAATGGTAACCTAAATTTAAGTTTTACTAATTTTGCCAAAGAGACGCAGCACTCACATCTTTGTATTACTTAAAAAACTTACGGAGAGAAAAATAAACCAAACAGAGATTGGGAGCCCCATGAGTATAATGGGTAATGAGGTATACATTTGCTTACTTGAACAAATCACCCAGCAACAAAAAAAAAAAAAAAATCACTTGAACATTCAAATGACCTGCCATTTTAGTGAGCCTTGTCTAGGATATATGAAATATACTCATCAAGACAAAAAATAAACAGTGAAAACCACCAAGACTAATGGATAAGTTAATTACACAAACCTTAAATAAATCAAAGTACTCCTATGAAGAACTATAGGCATATATTTTAATAGTCTCATTATTATACCACCAGCACAGCGCCAACCATAATGGTAACCTAAATTTAAGTTTTACTAATTTTGCAAGAGACGCAGCACTCATGTCTTTGTATTACTTAAAAAACTTACGGAGAGAAAAATAAACCAAATAGAGATTGGGAGCCCCATGAGTATCATAATGAGATGAAAATTTGAATGTAAAAATGAGATGCGAATTTTAAAAAAAATGGAAATCTCCACATGTAATGAGATGCAGTTTAAACATGTAATAAGATGGGAAAATAAACATGTAATGAGATGCAAATTTTCACATGTAATGAGATGCGAAAATAAACATGTAATGAGATGCGGATTTGAACATGTAATGAGATGCGGATTTGAACATGTAATGAGATGCGAAAATAAACATGTAATGAGATGCGAAAATAAACATGTAATGAGATGCGAAAATAAACATGTAATGAGATGCGAAAATAAACATGTAATGAGATGCGAAAATAAACATGTAATGAGATGCGAAAATAAACATGTAATGAGATGCGAAAAAAAACATGTAATGAGATGCGAAAAAAAACATGTAATGAGATGCGAAAATAAACATGTAATGAGATGCGAAAATAAACATGTAATGAGATGCGAAAATAAACATGTAATGAGATGCGAAAATAAACATGTAATGAGATGCGAAAATAAACATGTAATGAGATGCGGATTTGAACATGTAATGAGATGCGAAAATAAACATGTAATGAGATGCGAAAATAAACATGTAATGAGATGCGAAAAAAAACATGTAATGAGATGCGAAAATAAACATGTAATGAGATGCGGATTTGAACATGTAATGAGATGCGAAAATAAACATGTAATGAGATGCGAAAATAAACATGTAATGAGATGCGGATTAAACCATGTAATGATATGCGGCTTTGAACATGTAATGAGATGCGAATGTAATGATATGCTGATTTGACCATGTAATGAGATGCGAACATGTAATGAGATGCTAAACTTCCAATGTATTATCTCATTACCCACAGTTCATTGAGGGGGAAATCCGCATCTCATTAGATGTGCAAATTTGCATCTGATTACCCTTAGTTCTCTGTTGTTCTAAATCTGCATATCATTAGCAATTGTTCTCATTACCTGTGCATGATGTCTCAGTGAGTTTTTCAGGTATACCCAAGACATGACCCCCCAAAAATGCAATATGCTAATTTATTTTTAATTGTGTCTGATGTATTTTTACATATGATTTCTTTCAATATGTAAATGTGTATCTTGTTACCCATAGTTGTTGGTGATGATATATCTAAATCACTTTACATTTTATCATCTACTTGTTAATATTTATTGTGCTTCTAGTTCTTTGAGTGGATTAGTTTTGTTTGTTGGGTATAGAGGAGGAAAGAGTCACCAAACAGACAATTGTTACTTTGTTTTTGCTATGTATGGAGCTATGAGTAACAAGATACACTTTTGCATATGTGAGGATAGCAGCCAGACTAAGAAAGCAAAAACAGAGCAATTATCGTATTGGTGGCCCTTCTCTTGGCTATATAAAACTAACATATGGATGTTAAACGAAATAACTGCGAGCACAACTGAGCACTATGGGTAATAATTTGTCGATGTGAATATGTAATGTAATGCAAATTGTTCCACTGCAGGAACTATGGGTAATGAGATATACATTTGCTTATTTGAACAAATCACCCAGCGGCAAAAAGAAACACTTGAACATTCAAATGACCTGCCATTTTAGTGACCCTTGTCTAGGCTATATGAAATATACTCATCGAGACAAAAAATAAACAGTGAAAAACACCAAGACTAATGGATAGGTTATTCATACATGTCATAAAAAATAATCAATGTACTCCTATGAAGAACTATAGGCATATATTTTAACATTCTCATTATTACACCACCTGCACAGCACCAACCATAATGGTAACCTAAATTTAAGTTTTACTAATTTTGCCAAAGAGACGCAGCACTCACATCTTTGTATTACTTAAAAAACTTACGGAGAGAAAAATAAACCAAACAGAGATTGGGAGCCCCATGAGTATAATGGGTAATGAGGTATACATTTGCTTACTTGAACAAATCACCCAGCAACAAAAAAAAAAAAAAAAATCACTTGAACATTCAAATGACCTGCCATTTTAGTGAGCCTTGTCTAGGATATATGAAATATACTCATCAAGACAAAAAATAAACAGTGAAAACCACCAAGACTAATGGATAAGTTAATTACACAAACCTTAAATAAATCAAAGTACTCCTATGAAGAACTATAGGCATATATTTTAATAGTCTCATTATTATACCACCAGCACAGCACCAACCATAATGGTAACCTAAATTTAAGTTTTACTAATTTTGCCAAAGAGACGCAGCACTCACATCTTTGTATTACTTAAAAAACTTACGGAGAGAAAAATAAACCAAACAGAGATTGGGAGCCCCATGAGTATAATGGGTAATGAGGTATACATTTGCTTACTTGAACAAATCACCCAGCAACAAAAAAAAAAAAAAAAATCACTTGAACATTCAAATGACCTGCCATTTTAGTGAGCCTTGTCTAGGATATATGAAATATACTCATCAAGACAAAAAATAAACAGTGAAAACCACCAAGACTAATGGATAAGTTAATTACACAAACCTTAAATAAATCAAAGTACTCCTATGAAGAACTATAGGCATATATTTTAATAGTCTCATTATTATACCACCAGCACAGCGCCAACCATAATGGTAACCTAAATTTAAGTTTTACTAATTTTGCAAGAGACGCAGCACTCATGTCTTTGTATTACTTAAAAAACTTACGGAGAGAAAAATAAACCAAATAGAGATTGGGAGCCCCATGAGTATCATAATGAGATGAAAATTTGAATGTAAAAATGAGATGCGAATTTTAAAAAAAATGGAAATCTCCACATGTAATGAGATGCAGTTTAAACATGTAATAAGATGGGAAAATAAACATGTAATGAGATGCAAATTTTCACATGTAATGAGATGCGAAAATAAACATGTAATGAGATGCGAAAATAAACATGTAATGAGATGCGAAAATAAACATGTAATGAGATGCGGATTTGAACATGTAATGAGATGCGAAAATAAACATGTAATGAGATGCGAAAATAAACATGTAATGAGATGCGGATTTGAACATGTAATGAGATGCGAAAATAAACATGTAATGAGATGCGAAAATAAACATGTAATGAGATGCGAAAATAAACATGTAATGAGATTCGAAAAAAAACATGTAATGAGATGCGAAAATAAACATGTAATGAGATGCGGATTTGAACATGTAATGAGATGCGAAAATAAACATGTAATGAGATGCGAAAATAAACATGTAATGAGATGCGAAAATAAACATGTAATGAGATGCGAAAATAAACATGTAATGAGATGCGAAAATAAAAATGTAATGAGATGCGAAAATAAACATGTAATGAGATGCGGATTTGAACATGTAATGAGATGCGAAAATAAACATGTAATGAGATGCGAAAATAAACATGTAATGAGATGCGAAAATAAACATGTAATGAGATGCGGATTTGAACATGTAATGAGATGCGAAAATAAACATGTAATGAGATGCGAAAATAAACATGTAATGAGATGCGGATTAAACCATGTAATGATATGCGGCTTTGAACATGTAATGAGATGCGAATGTAATGATATGCTGATTTGACCATGTAATGAGATGCGAACATGTAATGAGATGCTAAACTTCCAATGTATTATCTCATTACCCACAGTTCATTGAGGGGGAAATCCGCATCTCATTAGATGTGCAAATTTGCATCTGATTACCCTTAGTTCTCTGTTGTTCTAAATCTGCATATCATTAGCAATTGTTCTCATTACCTGTGCATGATGTCTCAGTGAGTTTTTCAGGTATACCCAAGACATGACCCCCCAAAAATGCAATATGCTACTTTTTTTTTAATTGTGTCTGATGTATTTTTACATATGATTTCTTTCAATATGTAAATGTGTATCTTGTTACCCATAGTTGTTGGTGATGATATATCTAAATCACTTTACATTTTATCATCTACTTGTTAATATTTATTGTGCTTCCAGTTCTTTGAGTGGATTAGTTTTGTTTGTTGGGTATAGAGGAGGAAAGAGTCACCAAACAGACAATTGTTACTTTGTTTTTGCTATGTATGGAGCTATGAGTAACAAGATACACTTTTGCATATGTGAGGATAGCAGCCAGACTAAGAAAGCAAAAACAGAGCAATTATCGTATTGGTGGCCCTTCTCTTGGCTATATAAAACTAACATATGGATGTTAAACGAAATAACTGCGAGCACAACTGAGCACTATGGGTAATAATTTGTCGATGTGAATATGTAATGTAATGCAAATTGTTCCACTGCAGGAACTATGGGTAATGAGATATACATTTGCTTATTTGAACAAATCACCCAGCGGCAAAAAGAAACACTTGAACATTCAAATGACCTGCCATTTTAGTGACCCTTGTCTAGGCTATATGAAATATACTCATCGAGACAAAAAATAAACAGTGAAAAACACCAAGACTAATGGATAGGTTATTCATACATGTCATAAAAAATAATCATTGTACTCCTATGAAGAACTATAGGCATATATTTTAACATTCTCATTATTACACCACCTGCACAGCACCAACCATAATGGTAACCTAAATTTAAGTTTTACTAATTTTGCCAAAGAGACGCAGCACTCACATCTTTGTATTACTTAAAAAACTTACGGAGAGAAAAATAAACCAAACAGAGATTGGGAGCCCCATGAGTATAATGGGTAATGAGGTATACATTTGCTTACTTGAACAAATCACCCAGCAACAAAAAAAAAAAAAAAATCACTTGAACATTCAAATGACCTGCCATTTTAGTGAGCCTTGTCTAGGATATATGAAATATACTCATCAAGACAAAAAATAAACAGTGAAAACCACCAAGACTAATGGATAAGTTAATTACACAAACCTTAAATAAATCAAAGTACTCCTATGAAGAACTATAGGCATATATTTTAATAGTCTCATTATTATACCACCAGCACAGCGCCAACCATAATGGTAACCTAAATTTAAGTTTTACTAATTTTGCAAGAGACGCAGCACTCATGTCTTTGTATTACTTAAAAAACTTACGGAGAGAAAAATAAACCAAATAGAGATTGGGAGCCCCATGAGTATCATAATGAGATGAAAATTTGAATGTAAAAATGAGATGCGAATTTTAAAAAAAATGGAAATCTCCACATGTAATGAGATGCAGTTTAAACATGTAATAAGATGGGAAAATAAACATGTAATGAGATGCAAATTTTCACATGTAATGAGATGCGAAAATAAACATGTAATGAGATGCGGATTTGAACATGTAATGAGATGCGAAAATAAACATGTAATGAGATGCGAAAATAAACATGTAATGAGATGCGAAAATAAACATGTAATGAGATGCGAAAATAAACATGTAATGAGATGCGAAAATAAACATGTAATGAGATGCGAAAATAAACATGTAATGAGATGCGAAAATAAACATGTAATGAGATGCGAAAAAAAACATGTAATGAGATGCGAAAAAAAACATGTAATGAGATGCGAAAATAAACATGTAATGAGATGCGAAAATAAACATGTAATGAGATGCGAAAATAAACATGTAATGAGATGCGAAAATAAACATGTAATGAGATGCGAAAATAAACATGTAATGAGATGCGGATTTGAACATGTAATGAGATGCGAAAATAAACATGTAATGAGATGCGAAAATAAACATGTAATGAGATGCGAAAAAAAACATGTAATGAGATGCGAAAATAAACATGTAATGAGATGCGGATTTGAACATGTAATGAGATGCGAAAATAAACATGTAATGAGATGCGAAAATAAACATGTAATGAGATGCGGATTAAACCATGTAATGATATGCGGCTTTGAACATGTAATGAGATGCGAATGTAATGATATGCTGATTTGACCATGTAATGAGATGCGAACATGTAATGAGATGCTAAACTTCCAATGTATTATCTCATTACCCACAGTTCATTGAGGGGGAAATCCGCATCTCATTAGATGTGCAAATTTGCATCTGATTACCCTTAGTTCTCTGTTGTTCTAAATCTGCATATCATTAGCAATTGTTCTCATTACCTGTGCATGATGTCTCAGTGAGTTTTTCAGGTATACCCAAGACATGACCCCCCAAAAATGCAATATGCTAATTTATTTTTAATTGTGTCTGATGTATTTTTACATATGATTTCTTTCAATATGTAAATGTGTATCTTGTTACCCATAGTTGTTGGTGATGATATATCTAAATCACTTTACATTTTATCATCTACTTGTTAATATTTATTGTGCTTCTAGTTCTTTGAGTGGATTAGTTTTGTTTGTTGGGTATAGAGGAGGAAAGAGTCACCAAACAGACAATTGTTACTTTGTTTTTGCTATGTATGGAGCTATGAGTAACAAGATACACTTTTGCATATGTGAGGATAGCAGCCAGACTAAGAAAGCAAAAACAGAGCAATTATCGTATTGGTGGCCCTTCTCTTGGCTATATAAAACTAACATATGGATGTTAAACGAAATAACTGCGAGCACAACTGAGCACTATGGGTAATAATTTGTCGATGTGAATATGTAATGTAATGCAAATTGTTCCACTGCAGGAACTATGGGTAATGAGATATACATTTGCTTATTTGAACAAATCACCCAGCGGCAAAAAGAAACACTTGAACATTCAAATGACCTGCCATTTTAGTGACCCTTGTCTAGGCTATATGAAATATACTCATCGAGACAAAAAATAAACAGTGAAAAACACCAAGACTAATGGATAGGTTATTCATACATGTCATAAAAAATAATCAATGTACTCCTATGAAGAACTATAGGCATATATTTTAACATTCTCATTATTACACCACCTGCACAGCACCAACCATAATGGTAACCTAAATTTAAGTTTTACTAATTTTGCCAAAGAGACGCAGCACTCACATCTTTGTATTACTTAAAAAACTTACGGAGAGAAAAATAAACCAAACAGAGATTGTGAGCCCCATGAGTATAATGGGTAATGAGGTATACATTTGCTTACTTGAACAAATCACCCAGCAACAAAAAAAAAAAAAAAAATCACTTGAACATTCAAATGACCTGCCATTTTAGTGAGCCTTGTCTAGGATATATGAAATATACTCATCAAGACAAAAAATAAACAGTGAAAACCACCAAGACTAATGGATAAGTTAATTACACAAACCTTAAATAAATCAAAGTACTCCTATGAAGAACTATAGGCATATATTTTAATAGTCTCATTATTATACCACCAGCACAGCGCCAACCATAATGGTAACCTAAATTTAAGTTTTACTAATTTTGCAAGAGACGCAGCACTCATGTCTTTGTATTACTTAAAAAACTTACGGAGAGAAAAATAAACCAAATAGAGATTGGGAGCCCCATGAGTATCATAATGAGATGAAAATTTGAATGTAAAAATGAGATGCGAATTTTAAAAAAAATGGAAATCTCCACATGTAATGAGATGCAGTTTAAACATGTAATAAGATGGGAAAATAAACATGTAATGAGATGCAAATTTTCACATGTAATGAGATGCGAAAATAAACATGTAATGAGATGCGAAAATAAACATGTAATGAGATGCGAAAATAAACATGTAATGAGATGCGGATTTGAACATGTAATGAGATGCGAAAATAAACATGTAATGAGATGCGAAAATAAACATGTAATGAGATGCGGATTTGAACATGTAATGAGATGCGAAAATAAACATGTAATGAGATGCGAAAATAAACATGTAATGAGATGCGAAAATAAACATGTAATGAGATTCGAAAAAAAACATGTAATGAGATGCGAAAATAAACATGTAATGAGATGCGGATTTGAACATGTAATGAGATGCGAAAATAAACATGTAATGAGATGCGAAAAAAAACATGTAATGAGATGCGAAAAAAAACATGTAATGAGATGCGAAAATAAACATGTAATGAGATGCGAAAATAAACATGTAATGAGATGCGAAAATAAACATGTAATGAGATGCGAAAAAAAACATGTAATGAGATGCGAAAAAAAACATGTAATGAGATGCGGATTTGAACATGTAATGAGATGCGAAAATAAACATGTAATGAGATGCGAAAATAAACATGTAATGAGATGCGAAAATAAACATGTAATGAGATGCGAAAATAAACATGTAATGAGATGCGAAAATAAACATGTAATGAGATTCGAAAAAAAACATGTAATAAGATGCGAAAATAAACATGTAATGAGATGCGGATTTGAACATGTAATGAGATGCGAAAATAAACATGTAATGAGATGCGAAAAAAAACATGTAATGAGATGCGAAAATAAACATGTAATGAGATGCGAAAATAAACATGTAATGAGATGCGAAAATAAACATGTAATGAGATGCGAAAATAAACATGTAATGAGATGCGAAAATAAACATGTAATGAGATGCGGATTTGAACATGTAATGAGATGCGAAAATAAACATGTAATGAGATGCGCATTTGAACATGTAATGAGATGCGCATTTGAACATGTAATGAGATGCGGATTTGAACATGTAATGAGATGCGGATTTGAACATGTAATGAGATGCGAAAATAAACATGTAATGAGATGCGAAAATAAACATGTAATGAGATGCGAAAATAAACATGTAATGAGATGCGAAAATAAACATGTAATGAGATGCGAAAAAAAACATGTAATGAGATGCGAAAATAAACATGTAATGAGATGCGAAAATAAACATGTAATGAGATGCGAAAATAAACATGTAATGAGATGCGAAAATAAACATGTAATGAGATGCGGATTTGAACATGTAATGAGATGCGAAAATAAACATGTAATGAGATGCGAAAAAAAACATGTAATGAGATGCGAAAATAAACATGTAATGAGATGCGGATTTGAACATGTAATGAGATGCGAAAATAAACATGTAATGAGATGCGAAAATAAACATGTAATGAGATGCGGATTAAACCATGTAATGATATGCGGCTTTGAACATGTAATGAGATGCGAATGTAATGATATGCTGATTTGACCATGTAATGAGATGCGAACATGTAATGAGATGCTAAACTTCCAATGTATTATCTCATTACCCACAGTTCATTGAGGGGGAAATCCGCATCTCATTAGATGTGCAAATTTGCATCTGATTACCCTTAGTTCTCTGTTGTTCTAAATCTGCATATCATTAGCAATTGTTCTCATTACCTGTGCATGATGTCTCAGTGAGTTTTTCAGGTATACCCAAGACATGACCCCCCAAAAATGCAATATGCTACTTTTTTTTTAATTGTGTCTGATGTATTTTTACATATGATTTCTTTCAATATGTAAATGTGTATCTTGTTACCCATAGTTGTTGGTGATGATATATCTAAATCACTTTACATTTTATCATCTACTTGTTAATATTTATTGTGCTTCCAGTTCTTTGAGTGGATTAGTTTTGTTTGTTGGGTATAGAGGAGGAAAGAGTCACCAAACAGACAATTGTTACTTTGTTTTTGCTATGTATGGAGCTATGAGTAACAAGATACACTTTTGCATATGTGAGGATAGCAGCCAGACTAAGAAAGCAAAAACAGAGCAATTATCGTATTGGTGGCCCTTCTCTTGGCTATATAAAACTAACATATGGATGTTAAACGAAATAACTGCGAGCACAACTGAGCACTATGGGTAATAATTTGTCGATGTGAATATGTAATGTAATGCAAATTGTTCCACTGCAGGAACTATGGGTAATGAGATATACATTTGCTTATTTGAACAAATCACCCAGCGGCAAAAAGAAACACTTGAACATTCAAATGACCTGCCATTTTAGTGACCCTTGTCTAGGCTATATGAAATATACTCATCGAGACAAAAAATAAACAGTGAAAAACACCAAGACTAATGGATAGGTTATTCATACATGTCATAAAAAATAATCAATGTACTCCTATGAAGAACTATAGGCATATATTTTAACATTCTCATTATTACACCACCTGCACAGCACCAACCATAATGGTAACCTAAATTTAAGTTTTACTAATTTTGCCAAAGAGACGCAGCACTCACATCTTTGTATTACTTAAAAAACTTACGGAGAGAAAAATAAACCAAACAGAGATTGGGAGCCCCATGAGTATAATGGGTAATGAGGTATACATTTGCTTACTTGAACAAATCACCCAGCAACAAAAAAAAAAAAAAAATCACTTGAACATTCAAATGACCTGCCATTTTAGTGAGCCTTGTCTAGGATATATGAAATATACTCATCAAGACAAAAAATAAACAGTGAAAACCACCAAGACTAATGGATAAGTTAATTACACAAACCTTAAATAAATCAAAGTACTCCTATGAAGAACTATAGGCATATATTTTAATAGTCTCATTATTATACCACCAGCACAGCGCCAACCATAATGGTAACCTAAATTTAAGTTTTACTAATTTTGCAAGAGACGCAGCACTCATGTCTTTGTATTACTTAAAAAACTTACGGAGAGAAAAATAAACCAAATAGAGATTGGGAGCCCCATGAGTATCATAATGAGATGAAAATTTGAATGTAAAAATGAGATGCGAATTTTAAAAAAAATGGAAATCTCCACATGTAATGAGATGCAGTTTAAACATGTAATAAGATGGGAAAATAAACATGTAATGAGATGCAAATTTTCACATGTAATGAGATGCGAAAATAAACATGTAATGAGATGCGAAAATAAACATGTAATGAGATGCGAAAATAAACATGTAATGAGATGCGAAAATAAACATGTAATGAGATGCGGATTTGAACATGTAATGAGATGCGAAAATAAACATGTAATGAGATGCGAAAATAAACATGTAATGAGATGCGGATTTGAACATGTAATGAGATGCGAAAATAAACATGTAATGAGATGCGAAAATAAACATGTAATGAGATGCGAAAATAAACATGTAATGAGATTCGAAAAAAAACATGTAATGAGATGCGAAAATAAACATGTAATGAGATGCGGATTTGAACATGTAATGAGATGCGAAAATAAACATGTAATGAGATGCGAAAATAAACATGTAATGAGATGCGAAAATAAACATGTAATGAGATGCGAAAATAAACATGTAATGAGATGCGAAAATAAACATGTAATGAGATGCGAAAATAAACATGTAATGAGATGCGAAAATAAACATGTAATGAGATGCGGATTTGAACATGTAATGAGATGCGAAAATAAACATGTAATGAGATGCGCATTTGAACATGTAATGAGATGCGGATTTGAACATGTAATGAGATGCGAAAATAAACATGTAATGAGATGCGAAAATAAACATGTAATGAGATGCGAAAATAAACATGTAATGAGATGCGAAAAAAAACATGTAATGAGATGCGAAAATAAACATGTAATGAGATGCGAAAATAAACATGTAATGAGATGCGAAAATAAACATGTAATGAGATGCGGATTTGAACATGTAATGAGATGCGAAAATAAACATGTAATGAGATGCGAAAATAAACATGTAATGAGATGCGAAAAAAAACATGTAATGAGATGCGAAAATAAACATGTAATGAGATGCGGATTTGAACATGTAATGAGATGCGAAAATAAACATGTAATGAGATGCGAAAATAAACATGTAATGAGATGCGAAAATAAACATGTAATGAGATGCTAAACTTCCAATGTATTATCTCATTACCCACAGTTCATTGAGGGGGAAATCCGCATCTCATTAGATGTGCAAATTTGCATCTGATTACCCTTAGTTCTCTGTTGTTCTAAATCTGCATATCATTAGCAATTGTTCTCATTACCTGTGCATGATGTCTCAGTGAGTTTTTCAGGTATACCCAAGACATGACCCCCCAAAAATGCAATATGCTACTTTTTTTTTAATTGTGTCTGATGTATTTTTACATATGATTTCTTTCAATATGTAAATGTGTATCTTGTTACCCATAGTTGTTGGTGATGATATATCTAAATCACTTTACATTTTATCATCTACTTGTTAATATTTATTGTGCTTCCAGTTCTTTGAGTGGATTAGTTTTGTTTGTTGGGTATAGAGGAGGAAAGAGTCACCAAACAGACAATTGTTACTTTGTTTTTGCTATGTATGGAGCTATGAGTAACAAGATACACTTTTGCATATGTGAGGATAGCAGCCAGACTAAGAAAGCAAAAACAGAGCAATTATCGTATTGGTGGCCCTTCTCTTGGCTATATAAAACTAACATATGGATGTTAAACGAAATAACTGCGAGCACAACTGAGCACTATGGGTAATAATTTGTCGATGTGAATATGTAATGTAATGCAAATTGTTCCACTGCAGGAACTATGGGTAATGAGATATACATTTGCTTATTTGAACAAATCACCCAGCGGCAAAAAGAAACACTTGAACATTCAAATGACCTGCCATTTTAGTGACCCTTGTCTAGGCTATATGAAATATACTCATCGAGACAAAAAATAAACAGTGAAAAACACCAAGACTAATGGATAGGTTATTCATACATGTCATAAAAAATAATCAATGTACTCCTATGAAGAACTATAGGCATATATTTTAACATTCTCATTATTACACCACCTGCACAGCACCAACCATAATGGTAACCTAAATTTAAGTTTTACTAATTTTGCCAAAGAGACGCAGCACTCACATCTTTGTATTACTTAAAAAACTTACGGAGAGAAAAATAAACCAAACAGAGATTGGGAGCCCCATGAGTATAATGGGTAATGAGGTATACATTTGCTTACTTGAACAAATCACCCAGCAACAAAAAAAAAAAAAAAATCACTTGAACATTCAAATGACCTGCCATTTTAGTGAGCCTTGTCTAGGATATATGAAATATACTCATCAAGACAAAAAATAAACAGTGAAAACCACCAAGACTAATGGATAAGTTAATTACACAAACCTTAAATAAATCAAAGTACTCCTATGAAGAACTATAGGCATATATTTTAATAGTCTCATTATTATACCACCAGCACAGCGCCAACCATAATGGTAAACTAAATTTAAGTTTTACTAATTTTGCAAGAGACGCAGCACTCATGTCTTTGTATTACTTAAAAAACTTACGGAGAGAAAAATAAACCAAATAGAGATTGGGAGCCCCATGAGTATCATAATGAGATGAAAATTTGAATGTAAAAATGAGATGCGAATTTTAAAAAAAATGGAAATCTCCACATGTAATGAGATGCAGTTTAAACATGTAATAAGATGGGAAAATAAACATGTAATGAGATGCAAATTTTCACATGTAATGAGATGCGAAAATAAACATGTAATGAGATGCGGATTTGAACATGTAATGAGATGCGAAAATAAACATGTAATGAGATGCGAAAATAAACATGTAATGAGATGCGAAAATAAACATGTAATGAGATGCGAAAATAAACATGTAATGAGATGCGAAAATAAACATGTAATGAGATGCGGATTTGAACATGTAATGAGATGCGGATTTGAACATATAATGAGATGCGAAAATAAACATGTAATGAGATGCGAAAAAAAACATGTAATGAGATGCGAAAATAAACATGTAATGAGATGCGAAAATAAACATGTAATGAGATGCGAAAATAAACATGTAATGAGATGCGAAAATAAACATGTAATGAGATGCGGATTTGAACATGTAATGAGATGCGAAAATAAACATGTAATGAGATGCGGATTTGAACATGTAATGAGATGCGAAAATAAACATGTAATGAGATGCGCATTTGAACATGTAATGAGATGCGGATTTGAACATGTAATGAGATGCGAAAATAAACATGTAATGAGATGCGAAAATAAACATGTAATGAGATGCGAAAATAAACATGTAATGAGATGCGAAAATAAACATGTAATGAGATGCGAAAATAAACATGTAATGAGATGCGAAAAAAAACATGTAATGAGATGCGAAAAAAAACATGTAATGAGATGCGAAAAAAAACATGTAATGAGATGCGAAAATAAACATGTAATGAGATGCGAAAATAAACATGTAATGAGATGCGGATTTGAACATGTAATGAGATGCGAAAATAAACATGTAATGAGATGCGAAAATAAACATGTAATGAGATGCGGATTTGAACATGTAATGAGATGCGAAAATAAACATGTAATGAGATGCGGATTTGAACATGTAATGAGATGCGAAAATAAACATGTAATGAGATGCGAAAATAAACATGTAATGAGATGCGGATTAAACCATGTAATGATATGCGGCTTTGAACATGTAATGAGATGCGAATGTAATGATATGCTGATTTGACCATGTAATGAGATGCGAACATGTAATGAGATGCTAAACTTCCAATGTATTATCTCATTACCCACAGTTCATTGAGGGGGAAATCCGCATCTCATTAGATGTGCAAATTTGCATCTGATTACCCTTAGTTCTCTGTTGTTCTAAATCTGCATATCATTAGCAATTGTTCTCATTACCTGTGCATGATGTCTCAGTGAGTTTTTCAGGTATACCCAAGACATGACCCCCCAAAAATGCAATATGCTAGTTTATTTTTAATTGTGTCTGATGTATTTTTACATATGATTTCTTTCAATATGTAAATGTGTATCTTGTTACCCATAGTTGTTGGTGATGATATATCTAAATCACTTTACATTTTATCATCTACTTGTTAATATTTATTGTGCTTCTAGTTCTTTGAGTGGATTAGTTTTGTTTGTTGGGTATAGAGGAGGAAAGAGTCACCAAACAGACAATTGTTACTTTGTTTTTGCTATGTATGGAGCTATGAGTAACAAGATACACTTTTGCATATGTGAGGATAGCAGCCAGACTAAGAAAGCAAAAACAGAGCAATTATCGTATTGGTGGCCCTTCTCTTGGCTATATAAAACTAACATATGGATGTTAAACGAAATAACTGCGAGCACAACTGAGCACTATGGGTAATAATTTGTCGATGTGAATATGTAATGTAATGCAAATTGTTCCACTGCAGGAACTATGGGTAATGAGATATACATTTGCTTATTTGAACAAATCACCCAGCGGCAAAAAGAAACACTTGAACATTCAAATGACCTGCCATTTTAGTGACCCTTGTCTAGGCTATATGAAATATACTCATCGAGACAAAAAATAAACAGTGAAAAACACCAAGACTAATGGATAGGTTATTCATACATGTCATAAAAAATAATCAATGTACTCCTATGAAGAACTATAGGCATATATTTTAACATTCTCATTATTACACCACCTGCACAGCACCAACCATAATGGTAACCTAAATTTAAGTTTTACTAATTTTGCCAAAGAGACGCAGCACTCACATCTTTGTATTACTTAAAAAACTTACGGAGAGAAAAATAAACCAAACAGAGATTGGGAGCCCCATGAGTATAATGGGTAATGAGGTATACATTTGCTTACTTGAACAAATCACCCAGCAACAAAAAAAAAAAAAAAATCACTTGAACATTCAAATGACCTGCCATTTTAGTGAGCCTTGTCTAGGATATATGAAATATACTCATCAAGACAAAAAATAAACAGTGAAAACCACCAAGACTAATGGATAAGTTAATTACACAAACCTTAAATAAATCAAAGTACTCCTATGAAGAACTATAGGCATATATTTTAATAGTCTCATTATTATACCACCAGCACAGCGCCAACCATAATGGTAACCTAAATTTAAGTTTTACTAATTTTGCAAGAGACGCAGCACTCATGTCTTTGTATTACTTAAAAAACTTACGGAGAGAAAAATAAACCAAATAGAGATTGGGAGCCCCATGAGTATCATAATGAGATGAAAATTTGAATGTAAAAATGAGATGCGAATTTTAAAAAAAATGGAAATCTCCACATGTAATGAGATGCAGTTTAAACATGTAATAAGATGGGAAAATAAACATGTAATGAGATGCAAATTTTCACATGTAATGAGATGCGAAAATAAACATGTAATGAGATGCGAAAATAAACATGTAATGAGATGCGAAAATAAACATGTAATGAGATTCGAAAAAAAACATGTAATGAGATGCGAAAATAAACATGTAATGAGATGCGGATTTGAACATGTAATGAGATGCGAAAATAAACATGTAATGAGATGCGAAAAAAAACATGTAATGAGATGCGAAAATAAACATGTAATGAGATGCGAAAATAAACATGTAATGAGATGCGAAAATAAACATGTAATGAGATGCGAAAATAAACATGTAATGAGATGCGGATTTGAACATGTAATGAGATGCGAAAATAAACATGTAATGAGATGCGCATTTGAACATGTAATGAGATGCGGATTTGAACATGTAATGAGATGCGAAAATAAACATGTAATGAGATGCGAAAATAAACATGTAATGAGATGCGAAAATAAACATGTAATGAGATGCGAAAATAAACATGTAGTGAGATGCGAAAATAAACATGTAATGAGATGCGAAAAAAAACATGTAATGAGATGCGAAAATAAACATGTAATGAGATGCGAAAATAAACATGTAATGAGATGCGGATTTGAACATGTAATGAGATGCGAAAATAAACATGTAATGAGATGCGAAAATAAACATGTAATGAGATGCGAAAATAAACATGTAATGAGATGCGAAAATAAACATGTAATGAGATGCGAAAAAAAACATGTAATGAGATGCGAAAATAAACATGTAATGAGATGCGGATTTGAACATGTAATGAGATGCGAAAATAAACATGTAATGAGATGCGAAAATAAACATGTAATGAGATGCGGATTAAACCATGTAATGATATGCGGCTTTGAACATGTAATGAGATGCGAATGTAATGATATGCTGATTTGACCATGTAATGAGATGCGAACATGTAATGAGATGCTAAACTTCCAATGTATTATCTCATTACCCACAGTTCATTGAGGGGGAAATCCGCATCTCATTAGATGTGCAAATTTGCATCTGATTACCCTTAGTTCTCTGTTGTTCTAAATCTGCATATCATTAGCAATTGTTCTCATTACCTGTGCATGATGTCTCAGTGAGTTTTTCAGGTATACCCAAGACATGACCCCCCAAAAATGCAATATGCTACTTTTTTTTTAATTGTGTCTGATGTATTTTTACATATGATTTCTTTCAATATGTAAATGTGTATCTTGTTACCCATAGTTGTTGGTGATGATATATCTAAATCACTTTACATTTTATCATCTACTTGTTAATATTTATTGTGCTTCCAGTTCTTTGAGTGGATTAGTTTTGTTTGTTGGGTATAGAGGAGGAAAGAGTCACCAAACAGACAATTGTTACTTTGTTTTTGCTATGTATGGAGCTATGAGTAACAAGATACACTTTTGCATATGTGAGGATAGCAGCCAGACTAAGAAAGCAAAAACAGAGCAATTATCGTATTGGTGGCCCTTCTCTTGGCTATATAAAACTAACATATGGATGTTAAACGAAATAACTGCGAGCACAACTGAGCACTATGGGTAATAATTTGTCGATGTGAATATGTAATGTAATGCAAATTGTTCCACTGCAGGAACTATGGGTAATGAGATATACATTTGCTTATTTGAACAAATCACCCAGCGGCAAAAAGAAACACTTGAACATTCAAATGACCTGCCATTTTAGTGACCCTTGTCTAGGCTATATGAAATATACTCATCGAGACAAAAAATAAACAGTGAAAAACACCAAGACTAATGGATAGGTTATTCATACATGTCATAAAAAATAATCAATGTACTCCTATGAAGAACTATAGGCATATATTTTAACATTCTCATTATTACACCACCTGCACAGCACCAACCATAATGGTAACCTAAATTTAAGTTTTACTAATTTTGCCAAAGAGACGCAGCACTCACATCTTTGTATTACTTAAAAAACTTACGGAGAGAAAAATAAACCAAACAGAGATTGGGAGCCCCATGAGTATAATGGGTAATGAGGTATACATTTGCTTACTTGAACAAATCACCCAGCAACAAAAAAAAAAAAAAAAATCACTTGAACATTCAAATGACCTGCCATTTTAGTGAGCCTTGTCTAGGATATATGAAATATACTCATCAAGACAAAAAATAAACAGTGAAAACCACCAAGACTAATGGATAAGTTAATTACACAAACCTTAAATAAATCAAAGTACTCCTATGAAGAACTATAGGCATATATTTTAATAGTCTCATTATTATACCACCAGCACAGCGCCAACCATAATGGTAACCTAAATTTAAGTTTTACTAATTTTGCAAGAGACGCAGCACTCATGTCTTTGTATTACTTAAAAAACTTACGGAGAGAAAAATAAACCAAATAGAGATTGGGAGCCCCATGAGTATCATAATGAGATGAAAATTTGAATGTAAAAATGAGATGCGAATTTTAAAAAAAATGGAAATCTCCACATGTAATGAGATGCAGTTTAAACATGTAATAAGATGGGAAAATAAACATGTAATGAGATGCAAATTTTCACATGTAATGAGATGCGAAAATAAACATGTAATGAGATGCGAAAATAAACATGTAATGAGATGCGAAAATAAACATGTAATGAGATGCGAAAATAAACATGTAATGAGATGCGGATTTGAACATGTAATGAGATGCGGATTTGAACATGTAATGAGATGCGGATTTGAACATGTAATGAGATGCGAAAATAAACATGTAATGAGATGCGAAAATAAACATGTAATGAGATGCGGATTTGAACATGTAATGAGATGCGAAAATAAACATGTAATGAGATGCGAAAATAAACATGTAATGAGATGCGAAAATAAACATGTAATGAGATGCGAAAATAAACATGTAATGAGATTCGAAAAAAAACATGTAATAAGATGCGAAAATAAACATGTAATGAGATGCGGATTTGAACATGTAATGAGATGCGAAAATAAACATGTAATGAGATGCGAAAAAAAACATGTAATGAGATGCGAAAATAAACATGTAATGAGATGCGAAAATAAACATGTAATGAGATGCGAAAATAAACATGTAATGAGATGCGAAAATAAACATGTAATGAGATGCGGATTTGAACATGTAATGAGATGCGAAAATAAACATGTAATGAGATGCGCATTTGAACATGTAATGAGATGCGGATTTGAACATGTAATGAGATGCGAAAATAAACATGTAATGAGATGCGAAAATAAACATGTAATGAGATGCGAAAATAAACATGTAGTGAGATGCGAAAATAAACATGTAATGAGATGCGAAAAAAAACATGTAATGAGATGCGAAAATAAACATGTAATGAGATGCGAAAATAAACATGTAATGAGATGCGGATTTGAACATGTAATGAGATGCGAAAATAAACATGTAATGAGATGCGAAAATAAACATGTAATGAGATGCGAAAATAAACATGTAATGAGATGCGAAAAAAAACATGTAATGAGATGCGAAAATAAACATGTAATGAGATGCGGATTTGAACATGTAATGAGATGCGAAAATAAACATGTAATGAGATGCGAAAATAAACATGTAATGAGATGCGGATTAAACCATGTAATGATATGCGGCTTTGAACATGTAATGAGATGCGAATGTAATGATATGCTGATTTGACCATGTAATGAGATGCGAACATGTAATGAGATGCTAAACTTCCAATGTATTATCTCATTACCCACAGTTCATTGAGGGGGAAATCCGCATCTCATTAGATGTGCAAATTTGCATCTGATTACCCTTAGTTCTCTGTTGTTCTAAATCTGCATATCATTAGCAATTGTTCTCATTACCTGTGCATGATGTCTCAGTGAGTTTTTCAGGTATACCCAAGACATGACCCCCCAAAAATGCAATATGCTACTTTTTTTTTAATTGTGTCTGATGTATTTTTACATATGATTTCTTTCAATATGTAAATGTGTATCTTGTTACCCATAGTTGTTGGTGATGATATATCTAAATCACTTTACATTTTATCATCTACTTGTTAATATTTATTGTGCTTCCAGTTCTTTGAGTGGATTAGTTTTGTTTGTTGGGTATAGAGGAGGAAAGAGTCACCAAACAGACAATTGTTACTTTGTTTTTGCTATGTATGGAGCTATGAGTAACAAGATACACTTTTGCATATGTGAGGATAGCAGCCAGACTAAGAAAGCAAAAACAGAGCAATTATCGTATTGGTGGCCCTTCTCTTGGCTATATAAAACTAACATATGGATGTTAAACGAAATAACTGCGAGCACAACTGAGCACTATGGGTAATAATTTGTCGATGTGAATATGTAATGTAATGCAAATTGTTCCACTGCAGGAACTATGGGTAATGAGATATACATTTGCTTATTTGAACAAATCACCCAGCGGCAAAAAGAAACACTTGAACATTCAAATGACCTGCCATTTTAGTGACCCTTGTCTAGGCTATATGAAATATACTCATCGAGACAAAAAATAAACAGTGAAAAACACCAAGACTAATGGATAGGTTATTCATACATGTCATAAAAAATAATCAATGTACTCCTATGAAGAACTATAGGCATATATTTTAACATTCTCATTATTACACCACCTGCACAGCACCAACCATAATGGTAACCTAAATTTAAGTTTTACTAATTTTGCCAAAGAGACGCAGCACTCACATCTTTGTATTACTTAAAAAACTTACGGAGAGAAAAATAAACCAAACAGAGATTGGGAGCCCCATGAGTATAATGGGTAATGAGGTATACATTTGCTTACTTGAACAAATCACCCAGCAACAAAAAAAAAAAAAAAAATCACTTGAACATTCAAATGACCTGCCATTTTAGTGAGCCTTGTCTAGGATATATGAAATATACTCATCAAGACAAAAAATAAACAGTGAAAACCACCAAGACTAATGGATAAGTTAATTACACAAACCTTAAATAAATCAAAGTACTCCTATGAAGAACTATAGGCATATATTTTAATAGTCTCATTATTATACCACCAGCACAGCGCCAACCATAATGGTAACCTAAATTTAAGTTTTACTAATTTTGCAAGAGACGCAGCACTCATGTCTTTGTATTACTTAAAAAACTTACGGAGAGAAAAATAAACCAAATAGAGATTGGGAGCCCCATGAGTATCATAATGAGATGAAAATTTGAATGTAAAAATGAGATGCGAATTTTAAAAAAAATGGAAATCTCCACATGTAATGAGATGCAGTTTAAACATGTAATAAGATGGGAAAATAAACATGTAATGAGATGCAAATTTTCACATGTAATGAGATGCAAATTTGCACATGTAATGAGATGCGAAAATAAACATGTAATGAGATGCGAAAATAAACATGTAATGAGATGCGGATTTGAACATGTAATGAGATGCGAAAATAAACATGTAATGAGATGCGAAAAAAAACATGTAATGAGATGCGAAAATAAACATGTAATGAGATGCGAAAATAAACATGTAATGAGATGCGAAAATAAACATGTAATGAGATTCGAAAAAAAACATGTAATGAGATGCGAAAATAAACATGTAATGAGATGCGGATTTGAACATGTAATGAGATGCGGATTTGAACATGTAATGAGATGCGGATTTGAACATGTAATGAGATGCGGATTTGAACATGTAATGAGATGCGAAAATAAACATGTAATGAGATGCGAAAAAAAACATGTAATGAGATGCGAAAATAAACATGTAATGAGATGCGAAAATAAACATGTAATGAGATGCGAAAATAAACATGTAATGAGATGCGGATTTGAACATGTAATGAGATGCGAAAATAAACATGTAATGAGATGCGGATTTGAACATGTAATGAGATGCGAAAATAAACATGTAATGAGATGCGCATTTGAACATGTAATGAGATGCGGATTTGAACATGTAATGAGATGCGAAAATAAACATGTAATGAGATGCGAAAATAAACATGTAATGAGATGCGAAAATAAACATGTAATGAGATGCGAAAAAAAACATGTAATGAGATGCGAAAAAAAACATGTAATGAGATGCGAAAATAAACATGTAATGAGATGCGAAAATAAACATGTAATGAGATGCGAAAATAAACATGTAATGAGATGCGAAAATAAACATGTAATGAGATGCGGATTTGAACATGTAATGAGATGCGAAAATAAACATGTAATGAGATGCGAAAATAAACATGTAATGAGATGCGAAAATAAACATGTAATGAGATGCGAAAAAAAACATGTAATGAGATGCGAAAATAAACATGTAATGAGATGCGGATTTGAACATGTAATGAGATGCGAAAATAAACATGTAATGAGATGCGAAAATAAACATGTAATGAGATGCGGATTAAACCATGTAATGATATGCGGCTTTGAACATGTAATGAGATGCGAATGTAATGATATGCTGATTTGACCATGTAATGAGATGCGAACATGTAATGAGATGCTAAACTTCCAATGTATTATCTCATTACCCACAGTTCATTGAGGGGGAAATCCGCATCTCATTAGATGTGCAAATTTGCATCTGATTACCCTTAGTTCTCTGTTGTTCTAAATCTGCATATCATTAGCAATTGTTCTCATTACCTGTGCATGATGTCTCAGTGAGTTTTTCAGGTATACCCAAGACATGACCCCCCAAAAATGCAATATGCTACTTTTTTTTTAATTGTGTCTGATGTATTTTTACATATGATTTCTTTCAATATGTAAATGTGTATCTTGTTACCCATAGTTGTTGGTGATGATATATCTAAATCACTTTACATTTTATCATCTACTTGTTAATATTTATTGTGCTTCCAGTTCTTTGAGTGGATTAGTTTTGTTTGTTGGGTATAGAGGAGGAAAGAGTCACCAAACAGACAATTGTTACTTTGTTTTTGCTATGTATGGAGCTATGAGTAACAAGATACACTTTTGCATATGTGAGGATAGCAGCCAGACTAAGAAAGCAAAAACAGAGCAATTATCGTATTGGTGGCCCTTCTCTTGGCTATATAAAACTAACATATGGATGTTAAACGAAATAACTGCGAGCACAACTGAGCACTATGGGTAATAATTTGTCGATGTGAATATGTAATGTAATGCAAATTGTTCCACTGCAGGAACTATGGGTAATGAGATATACATTTGCTTATTTGAACAAATCACCCAGCGGCAAAAAGAAACACTTGAACATTCAAATGACCTGCCATTTTAGTGACCCTTGTCTAGGCTATATGAAATATACTCATCGAGACAAAAAATAAACAGTGAAAAACACCAAGACTAATGGATAGGTTATTCATACATGTCATAAAAAATAATCAATGTACTCCTATGAAGAACTATAGGCATATATTTTAACATTCTCATTATTACACCACCTGCACAGCACCAACCATAATGGTAACCTAAATTTAAGTTTTACTAATTTTGCCAAAGAGACGCAGCACTCACATCTTTGTATTACTTAAAAAACTTACGGAGAGAAAAATAAACCAAACAGAGATTGGGAGCCCCATGAGTATAATGGGTAATGAGGTATACATTTGCTTACTTGAACAAATCACCCAGCAACAAAAAAAAAAAAAAAAATCACTTGAACATTCAAATGACCTGCCATTTTAGTGAGCCTTGTCTAGGATATATGAAATATACTCATCAAGACAAAAAATAAACAGTGAAAACCACCAAGACTAATGGATAAGTTAATTACACAAACCTTAAATAAATCAAAGTACTCCTATGAAGAACTATAGGCATATATTTTAATAGTCTCATTATTATACCACCAGCACAGCGCCAACCATAATGGTAACCTAAATTTAAGTTTTACTAATTTTGCAAGAGACGCAGCACTCATGTCTTTGTATTACTTAAAAAACTTACGGAGAGAAAAATAAACCAAATAGAGATTGGGAGCCCCATGAGTATCATAATGAGATGAAAATTTGAATGTAAAAATGAGATGCGAATTTTAAAAAAAATGGAAATCTCCACATGTAATGAGATGCAGTTTAAACATGTAATAAGATGGGAAAATAAACATGTAATGAGATGCAAATTTTCACATGTAATGAGATGCGAAAATAAACATGTAATGAGATGCGAAAATAAACATGTAATGAGATGCGAAAATAAACATGTAATGAGATGCGAAAATAAACATGTAATGAGATGCGAAAATAAACATGTAATGAGATGCGAAAATAAACATGTAATGAGATGCGAAAATAAACATGTAATGAGATGCGAAAATAAACATGTAATGAGATGCGGATTTGAACATGTAATGAGATGCGGATTTGAACATGTAATGAGATGCGAAAATAAACATGTAATGAGATGCGAAAATAAACATGTAATGAGATGCGGATTTGAACATGTAATGAGATGCGAAAATAAACATGTAATGAGATGCGAAAATAAACATGTAATGAGATGCGAAAATAAACATGTAATGAGATGCGAAAATAAACATGTAATGAGATTCGAAAAAAAACATGTAATAAGATGCGAAAATAAACATGTAATGAGATGCGGATTTGAACATGTAATGAGATGCGAAAATAAACATGTAATGAGATGCGAAAAAAAACATGTAATGAGATGCGAAAATAAACATGTAATGAGATGCGAAAATAAACATGTAATGAGATGCGAAAATAAACATGTAATGAGATGCGAAAATAAACATGTAATGAGATGCGAAAATAAACATGTAATGAGATGCGGATTTGAACATGTAATGAGATGCGAAAATAAACATGTAATGAGATGCGCATTTGAACATGTAATGAGATGCGCATTTGAACATGTAATGAGATGCGGATTTGAACATGTAATGAGATGCGGATTTGAACATGTAATGAGATGCGAAAATAAACATGTAATGAGATGCGAAAATAAACATGTAATGAGATGCGAAAATAAACATGTAATGAGATGCGAAAATAAACATGTAATGAGATGCGAAAAAAAACATGTAATGAGATGCGAAAATAAACATGTAATGAGATGCGAAAATAAACATGTAATGAGATGCGAAAATAAACATGTAATGAGATGCGGATTTGAACATGTAATGAGATGCGAAAATAAACATGTAATGAGATGCGAAAAAAAACATGTAATGAGATGCGAAAATAAACATGTAATGAGATGCGGATTTGAACATGTAATGAGATGCGAAAATAAACATGTAATGAGATGCGAAAATAAACATGTAATGAGATGCGGATTAAACCATGTAATGATATGCGGCTTTGAACATGTAATGAGATGCGAATGTAATGATATGCTGATTTGACCATGTAATGAGATGCGAACATGTAATGAGATGCTAAACTTCCAATGTATTATCTCATTACCCACAGTTCATTGAGGGGGAAATCCGCATCTCATTAGATGTGCAAATTTGCATCTGATTACCCTTAGTTCTCTGTTGTTCTAAATCTGCATATCATTAGCAATTGTTCTCATTACCTGTGCATGATGTCTCAGTGAGTTTTTCAGGTATACCCAAGACATGACCCCCCAAAAATGCAATATGCTACTTTTTTTTTAATTGTGTCTGATGTATTTTTACATATGATTTCTTTCAATATGTAAATGTGTATCTTGTTACCCATAGTTGTTGGTGATGATATATCTAAATCACTTTACATTTTATCATCTACTTGTTAATATTTATTGTGCTTCCAGTTCTTTGAGTGGATTAGTTTTGTTTGTTGGGTATAGAGGAGGAAAGAGTCACCAAACAGACAATTGTTACTTTGTTTTTGCTATGTATGGAGCTATGAGTAACAAGATACACTTTTGCATATGTGAGGATAGCAGCCAGACTAAGAAAGCAAAAACAGAGCAATTATCGTATTGGTGGCCCTTCTCTTGGCTATATAAAACTAACATATGGATGTTAAACGAAATAACTGCGAGCACAACTGAGCACTATGGGTAATAATTTGTCGATGTGAATATGTAATGTAATGCAAATTGTTCCACTGCAGGAACTATGGGTAATGAGATATACATTTGCTTATTTGAACAAATCACCCAGCGGCAAAAAGAAACACTTGAACATTCAAATGACCTGCCATTTTAGTGACCCTTGTCTAGGCTATATGAAATATACTCATCGAGACAAAAAATAAACAGTGAAAAACACCAAGACTAATGGATAGGTTATTCATACATGTCATAAAAAATAATCAATGTACTCCTATGAAGAACTATAGGCATATATTTTAACATTCTCATTATTACACCACCTGCACAGCACCAACCATAATGGTAACCTAAATTTAAGTTTTACTAATTTTGCCAAAGAGACGCAGCACTCACATCTTTGTATTACTTAAAAAACTTACGGAGAGAAAAATAAACCAAACAGAGATTGGGAGCCCCATGAGTATAATGGGTAATGAGGTATACATTTGCTTACTTGAACAAATCACCCAGCAACAAAAAAAAAAAAAAAATCACTTGAACATTCAAATGACCTGCCATTTTAGTGAGCCTTGTCTAGGATATATGAAATATACTCATCAAGACAAAAAATAAACAGTGAAAACCACCAAGACTAATGGATAAGTTAATTACACAAACCTTAAATAAATCAAAGTACTCCTATGAAGAACTATAGGCATATATTTTAATAGTCTCATTATTATACCACCAGCACAGCGCCAACCATAATGGTAACCTAAATTTAAGTTTTACTAATTTTGCAAGAGACGCAGCACTCATGTCTTTGTATTACTTAAAAAACTTACGGAGAGAAAAATAAACCAAATAGAGATTGGGAGCCCCATGAGTATCATAATGAGATGAAAATTTGAATGTAAAAATGAGATGCGAATTTTAAAAAAAATGGAAATCTCCACATGTAATGAGATGCAGTTTAAACATGTAATAAGATGGGAAAATAAACATGTAATGAGATGCAAATTTTCACATGTAATGAGATGCGAAAATAAACATGTAATGAGATGCGAAAATAAACATGTAATGAGATGCGAAAATAAACATGTAATGAGATGCGAAAATAAACATGTAATGAGATGCGGATTTGAACATGTAATGAGATGCGAAAATAAACATGTAATGAGATGCGAAAATAAACATGTAATGAGATGCGGATTTGAACATGTAATGAGATGCGAAAATAAACATGTAATGAGATGCGAAAATAAACATGTAATGAGATGCGAAAATAAACATGTAATGAGATTCGAAAAAAAACATGTAATGAGATGCGAAAATAAACATGTAATGAGATGCGGATTTGAACATGTAATGAGATGCGAAAATAAACATGTAATGAGATGCGAAAATAAACATGTAATGAGATGCGAAAATAAACATGTAATGAGATGCGAAAATAAACATGTAATGAGATGCGAAAATAAACATGTAATGAGATGCGAAAATAAACATGTAATGAGATGCGAAAATAAACATGTAATGAGATGCGAAAATAAACATGTAATGAGATGCGGATTTGAACATGTAATGAGATGCGAAAATAAACATGTAATGAGATGCGCATTTGAACATGTAATGAGATGCGGATTTGAACATGTAATGAGATGCGAAAATAAACATGTAATGAGATGCGAAAATAAACATGTAATGAGATGCGAAAATAAACATGTAATGAGATGCGAAAATAAACATGTAATGAGATGCGAAAAAAAACATGTAATGAGATGCGAAAATAAACATGTAATGAGATGCGAAAATAAACATGTAATGAGATGCGGATTTGAACATGTAATGAGATGCGAAAATAAACATGTAATGAGATGCGAAAATAAACATGTAATGAGATGCGAAAAAAAACATGTAATGAGATGCGAAAATAAACATGTAATGAGATGCGGATTTGAACATGTAATGAGATGCGAAAATAAACATGTAATGAGATGCGAAAATAAACATGTAATGAGATGCGAAAATAAACATGTAATGAGATGCTAAACTTCCAATGTATTATCTCATTACCCACAGTTCATTGAGGGGGAAATCCGCATCTCATTAGATGTGCAAATTTGCATCTGATTACCCTTAGTTCTCTGTTGTTCTAAATCTGCATATCATTAGCAATTGTTCTCATTACCTGTGCATGATGTCTCAGTGAGTTTTTCAGGTATACCCAAGACATGACCCCCCAAAAATGCAATATGCTACTTTTTTTTTAATTGTGTCTGATGTATTTTTACATATGATTTCTTTCAATATGTAAATGTGTATCTTGTTACCCATAGTTGTTGGTGATGATATATCTAAATCACTTTACATTTTATCATCTACTTGTTAATATTTATTGTGCTTCCAGTTCTTTGAGTGGATTAGTTTTGTTTGTTGGGTATAGAGGAGGAAAGAGTCACCAAACAGACAATTGTTACTTTGTTTTTGCTATGTATGGAGCTATGAGTAACAAGATACACTTTTGCATATGTGAGGATAGCAGCCAGACTAAGAAAGCAAAAACAGAGCAATTATCGTATTGGTGGCCCTTCTCTTGGCTATATAAAACTAACATATGGATGTTAAACGAAATAACTGCGAGCACAACTGAGCACTATGGGTAATAATTTGTCGATGTGAATATGTAATGTAATGCAAATTGTTCCACTGCAGGAACTATGGGTAATGAGATATACATTTGCTTATTTGAACAAATCACCCAGCGGCAAAAAGAAACACTTGAACATTCAAATGACCTGCCATTTTAGTGACCCTTGTCTAGGCTATATGAAATATACTCATCGAGACAAAAAATAAACAGTGAAAAACACCAAGACTAATGGATAGGTTATTCATACATGTCATAAAAAATAATCAATGTACTCCTATGAAGAACTATAGGCATATATTTTAACATTCTCATTATTACACCACCTGCACAGCACCAACCATAATGGTAACCTAAATTTAAGTTTTACTAATTTTGCCAAAGAGACGCAGCACTCACATCTTTGTATTACTTAAAAAACTTACGGAGAGAAAAATAAACCAAACAGAGATTGGGAGCCCCATGAGTATAATGGGTAATGAGGTATACATTTGCTTACTTGAACAAATCACCCAGCAACAAAAAAAAAAAAAAAATCACTTGAACATTCAAATGACCTGCCATTTTAGTGAGCCTTGTCTAGGATATATGAAATATACTCATCAAGACAAAAAATAAACAGTGAAAACCACCAAGACTAATGGATAAGTTAATTACACAAACCTTAAATAAATCAAAGTACTCCTATGAAGAACTATAGGCATATATTTTAATAGTCTCATTATTATACCACCAGCACAGCGCCAACCATAATGGTAAACTAAATTTAAGTTTTACTAATTTTGCAAGAGACGCAGCACTCATGTCTTTGTATTACTTAAAAAACTTACGGAGAGAAAAATAAACCAAATAGAGATTGGGAGCCCCATGAGTATCATAATGAGATGAAAATTTGAATGTAAAAATGAGATGCGAATTTTAAAAAAAATGGAAATCTCCACATGTAATGAGATGCAGTTTAAACATGTAATAAGATGGGAAAATAAACATGTAATGAGATGCAAATTTTCACATGTAATGAGATGCGAAAATAAACATGTAATGAGATGCGAAAATAAACATGTAATGAGATGCGAAAATAAACATGTAATGAGATTCGAAAAAAAACATGTAATGAGATGCGAAAATAAACATGTAATGAGATGCGGATTTGAACATGTAATGAGATGCGAAAATAAACATGTAATGAGATGCGAAAAAAAACATGTAATGAGATGCGAAAATAAACATGTAATGAGATGCGAAAATAAACATGTAATGAGATGCGAAAATAAACATGTAATGAGATGCGAAAATAAACATGTAATGAGATGCGGATTTGAACATGTAATGAGATGCGAAAATAAACATGTAATGAGATGCGCATTTGAACATGTAATGAGATGCGGATTTGAACATGTAATGAGATGCGAAAATAAACATGTAATGAGATGCGAAAATAAACATGTAATGAGATGCGAAAATAAACATGTAGTGAGATGCGAAAATAAACATGTAATGAGATGCGAAAAAAAACATGTAATGAGATGCGAAAATAAACATGTAATGAGATGCGAAAATAAACATGTAATGAGATGCGAAAAAAAACATGTAATGAGATGCGAAAATAAACATGTAATGAGATGCGGATTTGAACATGTAATGAGATGCGAAAATAAACATGTAATGAGATGCGAAAATAAACATGTAATGAGATGCGGATTAAACCATGTAATGATATGCGGCTTTGAACATGTAATGAGATGCGAATGTAATGATATGCTGATTTGACCATGTAATGAGATGCGAACATGTAATGAGATGCTAAACTTCCAATGTATTATCTCATTACCCACAGTTCATTGAGGGGGAAATCCGCATCTCATTAGATGTGCAAATTTGCATCTGATTACCCTTAGTTCTCTGTTGTTCTAAATCTGCATATCATTAGCAATTGTTCTCATTACCTGTGCATGATGTCTCAGTGAGTTTTTCAGGTATACCCAAGACATGACCCCCCAAAAATGCAATATGCTACTTTTTTTTTAATTGTGTCTGATGTATTTTTACATATGATTTCTTTCAATATGTAAATGTGTATCTTGTTACCCATAGTTGTTGGTGATGATATATCTAAATCACTTTACATTTTATCATCTACTTGTTAATATTTATTGTGCTTCCAGTTCTTTGAGTGGATTAGTTTTGTTTGTTGGGTATAGAGGAGGAAAGAGTCACCAAACAGACAATTGTTACTTTGTTTTTGCTATGTATGGAGCTATGAGTAACAAGATACACTTTTGCATATGTGAGGATAGCAGCCAGACTAAGAAAGCAAAAACAGAGCAATTATCGTATTGGTGGCCCTTCTCTTGGCTATATAAAACTAACATATGGATGTTAAACGAAATAACTGCGAGCACAACTGAGCACTATGGGTAATAATTTGTCGATGTGAATATGTAATGTAATGCAAATTGTTCCACTGCAGGAACTATGGGTAATGAGATATACATTTGCTTATTTGAACAAATCACCCAGCGGCAAAAAGAAACACTTGAACATTCAAATGACCTGCCATTTTAGTGACCCTTGTCTAGGCTATATGAAATATACTCATCGAGACAAAAAATAAACAGTGAAAAACACCAAGACTAATGGATAGGTTATTCATACATGTCATAAAAAATAATCAATGTACTCCTATGAAGAACTATAGGCATATATTTTAACATTCTCATTATTACACCACCTGCACAGCACCAACCATAATGGTAACCTAAATTTAAGTTTTACTAATTTTGCCAAAGAGACGCAGCACTCACATCTTTGTATTACTTAAAAAACTTACGGAGAGAAAAATAAACCAAACAGAGATTGGGAGCCCCATGAGTATAATGGGTAATGAGGTATACATTTGCTTACTTGAACAAATCACCCAGCAACAAAAAAAAAAAAAAAAATCACTTGAACATTCAAATGACCTGCCATTTTAGTGAGCCTTGTCTAGGATATATGAAATATACTCATCAAGACAAAAAATAAACAGTGAAAACCACCAAGACTAATGGATAAGTTAATTACACAAACCTTAAATAAATCAAAGTACTCCTATGAAGAACTATAGGCATATATTTTAATAGTCTCATTATTATACCACCAGCACAGCGCCAACCATAATGGTAACCTAAATTTAAGTTTTACTAATTTTGCAAGAGACGCAGCACTCATGTCTTTGTATTACTTAAAAAACTTACGGAGAGAAAAATAAACCAAATAGAGATTGGGAGCCCCATGAGTATCATAATGAGATGAAAATTTGAATGTAAAAATGAGATGCGAATTTTAAAAAAAATGGAAATCTCCACATGTAATGAGATGCAGTTTAAACATGTAATAAGATGGGAAAATAAACATGTAATGAGATGCAAATTTTCACATGTAATGAGATGCGAAAATAAACATGTAATGAGATGCGAAAATAAACATGTAATGAGATGCGAAAATAAACATGTAATGAGATGCGAAAATAAACATGTAATGAGATGCGAAAATAAACATGTAATGAGATGCGGATTTGAACATGTAATGAGATGCGGATTTGAACATGTAATGAGATGCGAAAATAAACATGTAATGAGATGCGAAAATAAACATGTAATGAGATGCGGATTTGAACATGTAATGAGATGCGAAAATAAACATGTAATGAGATGCGAAAATAAACATGTAATGAGATGCGAAAATAAACATGTAATGAGATGCGAAAATAAACATGTAATGAGATTCGAAAAAAAACATGTAATAAGATGCGAAAATAAACATGTAATGAGATGCGGATTTGAACATGTAATGAGATGCGAAAATAAACATGTAATGAGATGCGAAAAAAAACATGTAATGAGATGCGAAAATAAACATGTAATGAGATGCGAAAATAAACATGTAATGAGATGCGAAAATAAACATGTAATGAGATGCGAAAATAAACATGTAATGAGATGCGGATTTGAACATGTAATGAGATGCGAAAATAAACATGTAATGAGATGCGCATTTGAACATGTAATGAGATGCGGATTTGAACATGTAATGAGATGCGAAAATAAACATGTAATGAGATGCGAAAATAAACATGTAATGAGATGCGAAAATAAACATGTAGTGAGATGCGAAAATAAACATGTAATGAGATGCGAAAAAAAACATGTAATGAGATGCGAAAATAAACATGTAATGAGATGCGAAAATAAACATGTAATGAGATGCGGATTTGAACATGTAATGAGATGCGAAAATAAACATGTAATGAGATGCGAAAATAAACATGTAATGAGATGCGAAAATAAACATGTAATGAGATGCGAAAAAAAACATGTAATGAGATGCGAAAATAAACATGTAATGAGATGCGGATTTGAACATGTAATGAGATGCGAAAATAAACATGTAATGAGATGCGAAAATAAACATGTAATGAGATGCGGATTAAACCATGTAATGATATGCGGCTTTGAACATGTAATGAGATGCGAATGTAATGATATGCTGATTTGACCATGTAATGAGATGCGAACATGTAATGAGATGCTAAACTTCCAATGTATTATCTCATTACCCACAGTTCATTGAGGGGGAAATCCGCATCTCATTAGATGTGCAAATTTGCATCTGATTACCCTTAGTTCTCTGTTGTTCTAAATCTGCATATCATTAGCAATTGTTCTCATTACCTGTGCATGATGTCTCAGTGAGTTTTTCAGGTATACCCAAGACATGACCCCCCAAAAATGCAATATGCTACTTTTTTTTTAATTGTGTCTGATGTATTTTTACATATGATTTCTTTCAATATGTAAATGTGTATCTTGTTACCCATAGTTGTTGGTGATGATATATCTAAATCACTTTACATTTTATCATCTACTTGTTAATATTTATTGTGCTTCCAGTTCTTTGAGTGGATTAGTTTTGTTTGTTGGGTATAGAGGAGGAAAGAGTCACCAAACAGACAATTGTTACTTTGTTTTTGCTATGTATGGAGCTATGAGTAACAAGATACACTTTTGCATATGTGAGGATAGCAGCCAGACTAAGAAAGCAAAAACAGAGCAATTATCGTATTGGTGGCCCTTCTCTTGGCTATATAAAACTAACATATGGATGTTAAACGAAATAACTGCGAGCACAACTGAGCACTATGGGTAATAATTTGTCGATGTGAATATGTAATGTAATGCAAATTGTTCCACTGCAGGAACTATGGGTAATGAGATATACATTTGCTTATTTGAACAAATCACCCAGCGGCAAAAAGAAACACTTGAACATTCAAATGACCTGCCATTTTAGTGACCCTTGTCTAGGCTATATGAAATATACTCATCGAGACAAAAAATAAACAGTGAAAAACACCAAGACTAATGGATAGGTTATTCATACATGTCATAAAAAATAATCAATGTACTCCTATGAAGAACTATAGGCATATATTTTAACATTCTCATTATTACACCACCTGCACAGCACCAACCATAATGGTAACCTAAATTTAAGTTTTACTAATTTTGCCAAAGAGACGCAGCACTCACATCTTTGTATTACTTAAAAAACTTACGGAGAGAAAAATAAACCAAACAGAGATTGGGAGCCCCATGAGTATAATGGGTAATGAGGTATACATTTGCTTACTTGAACAAATCACCCAGCAACAAAAAAAAAAAAAAAAATCACTTGAACATTCAAATGACCTGCCATTTTAGTGAGCCTTGTCTAGGATATATGAAATATACTCATCAAGACAAAAAATAAACAGTGAAAACCACCAAGACTAATGGATAAGTTAATTACACAAACCTTAAATAAATCAAAGTACTCCTATGAAGAACTATAGGCATATATTTTAATAGTCTCATTATTATACCACCAGCACAGCGCCAACCATAATGGTAACCTAAATTTAAGTTTTACTAATTTTGCAAGAGACGCAGCACTCATGTCTTTGTATTACTTAAAAAACTTACGGAGAGAAAAATAAACCAAATAGAGATTGGGAGCCCCATGAGTATCATAATGAGATGAAAATTTGAATGTAAAAATGAGATGCGAATTTTAAAAAAAATGGAAATCTCCACATGTAATGAGATGCAGTTTAAACATGTAATAAGATGGGAAAATAAACATGTAATGAGATGCAAATTTTCACATGTAATGAGATGCAAATTTGCACATGTAATGAGATGCGAAAATAAACATGTAATGAGATGCGGATTTGAACATGTAATGAGATGCGAAAATAAACATGTAATGAGATGCGAAAAAAAACATGTAATGAGATGCGAAAATAAACATGTAATGAGATGCGAAAATAAACATGTAATGAGATGCGAAAATAAACATGTAATGAGATTCGAAAAAAAACATGTAATGAGATGCGAAAATAAACATGTAATGAGATGCGGATTTGAACATGTAATGAGATGCGGATTTGAACATGTAATGAGATGCGGATTTGAACATGTAATGAGATGCGGATTTGAACATGTAATGAGATGCGAAAATAAACATGTAATGAGATGCGAAAAAAAACATGTAATGAGATGCGAAAATAAACATGTAATGAGATGCGAAAATAAACATGTAATGAGATGCGAAAATAAACATGTAATGAGATGCGGATTTGAACATGTAATGAGATGCGAAAATAAACATGTAATGAGATGCGGATTTGAACATGTAATGAGATGCGAAAATAAACATGTAATGAGATGCGCATTTGAACATGTAATGAGATGCGGATTTGAACATGTAATGAGATGCGAAAATAAACATGTAATGAGATGCGAAAATAAACATGTAATGAGATGCGAAAATAAACATGTAATGAGATGCGAAAAAAAACATGTAATGAGATGCGAAAATAAACATGTAATGAGATGCGAAAATAAACATGTAATGAGATGCGAAAATAAACATGTAATGAGATGCGAAAATAAACATGTAATGAGATGCGAAAATAAACATGTAATGAGATGCGGATTTGAACATGTAATGAGATGCGAAAATAAACATGTAATGAGATGCGAAAATAAACATGTAATGAGATGCGAAAATAAACATGTAATGAGATGCGAAAAAAAACATGTAATGAGATGCGAAAATAAACATGTAATGAGATGCGGATTTGAACATGTAATGAGATGCGAAAATAAACATGTAATGAGATGCGAAAATAAACATGTAATGAGATGCGGATTAAACCATGTAATGATATGCGGCTTTGAACATGTAATGAGATGCGAATGTAATGATATGCTGATTTGACCATGTAATGAGATGCGAACATGTAATGAGATGCTAAACTTCCAATGTATTATCTCATTACCCACAGTTCATTGAGGGGGAAATCCGCATCTCATTAGATGTGCAAATTTGCATCTGATTACCCTTAGTTCTCTGTTGTTCTAAATCTGCATATCATTAGCAATTGTTCTCATTACCTGTGCATGATGTCTCAGTGAGTTTTTCAGGTATACCCAAGACATGACCCCCCAAAAATGCAATATGCTACTTTTTTTTTAATTGTGTCTGATGTATTTTTACATATGATTTCTTTCAATATGTAAATGTGTATCTTGTTACCCATAGTTGTTGGTGATGATATATCTAAATCACTTTACATTTTATCATCTACTTGTTAATATTTATTGTGCTTCCAGTTCTTTGAGTGGATTAGTTTTGTTTGTTGGGTATAGAGGAGGAAAGAGTCACCAAACAGACAATTGTTACTTTGTTTTTGCTATGTATGGAGCTATGAGTAACAAGATACACTTTTGCATATGTGAGGATAGCAGCCAGACTAAGAAAGCAAAAACAGAGCAATTATCGTATTGGTGGCCCTTCTCTTGGCTATATAAAACTAACATATGGATGTTAAACGAAATAACTGCGAGCACAACTGAGCACTATGGGTAATAATTTGTCGATGTGAATATGTAATGTAATGCAAATTGTTCCACTGCAGGAACTATGGGTAATGAGATATACATTTGCTTATTTGAACAAATCACCCAGCGGCAAAAAGAAACACTTGAACATTCAAATGACCTGCCATTTTAGTGACCCTTGTCTAGGCTATATGAAATATACTCATCGAGACAAAAAATAAACAGTGAAAAACACCAAGACTAATGGATAGGTTATTCATACATGTCATAAAAAATAATCAATGTACTCCTATGAAGAACTATAGGCATATATTTTAACATTCTCATTATTACACCACCTGCACAGCACCAACCATAATGGTAACCTAAATTTAAGTTTTACTAATTTTGCCAAAGAGACGCAGCACTCACATCTTTGTATTACTTAAAAAACTTACGGAGAGAAAAATAAACCAAACAGAGATTGGGAGCCCCATGAGTATAATGGGTAATGAGGTATACATTTGCTTACTTGAACAAATCACCCAGCAACAAAAAAAAAAAAAAAAATCACTTGAACATTCAAATGACCTGCCATTTTAGTGAGCCTTGTCTAGGATATATGAAATATACTCATCAAGACAAAAAATAAACAGTGAAAACCACCAAGACTAATGGATAAGTTAATTACACAAACCTTAAATAAATCAAAGTACTCCTATGAAGAACTATAGGCATATATTTTAATAGTCTCATTATTATACCACCAGCACAGCGCCAACCATAATGGTAACCTAAATTTAAGTTTTACTAATTTTGCAAGAGACGCAGCACTCATGTCTTTGTATTACTTAAAAAACTTACGGAGAGAAAAATAAACCAAATAGAGATTGGGAGCCCCATGAGTATCATAATGAGATGAAAATTTGAATGTAAAAATGAGATGCGAATTTTAAAAAAAATGGAAATCTCCACATGTAATGAGATGCAGTTTAAACATGTAATAAGATGGGAAAATAAACATGTAATGAGATGCAAATTTTCACATGTAATGAGATGCGAAAATAAACATGTAATGAGATGCGAAAATAAACATGTAATGAGATGCGAAAATAAACATGTAATGAGATGCGAAAATAAACATGTAATGAGATGCGAAAATAAACATGTAATGAGATGCGAAAATAAACATGTAATGAGATGCGGATTTGAACATGTAATGAGATGCGGATTTGAACATGTAATGAGATGCGAAAATAAACATGTAATGAGATGCGAAAATAAACATGTAATGAGATGCGGATTTGAACATGTAATGAGATGCGAAAATAAACATGTAATGAGATGCGAAAATAAACATGTAATGAGATGCGAAAATAAACATGTAATGAGATGCGAAAATAAACATGTAATGAGATTCGAAAAAAAACATGTAATAAGATGCGAAAATAAACATGTAATGAGATGCGGATTTGAACATGTAATGAGATGCGAAAATAAACATGTAATGAGATGCGAAAAAAAACATGTAATGAGATGCGAAAATAAACATGTAATGAGATGCGAAAATAAACATGTAATGAGATGCGAAAATAAACATGTAATGAGATGCGAAAATAAACATGTAATGAGATGCGAAAATAAACATGTAATGAGATGCGGATTTGAACATGTAATGAGATGCGAAAATAAACATGTAATGAGATGCGCATTTGAACATGTAATGAGATGCGCATTTGAACATGTAATGAGATGCGGATTTGAACATGTAATGAGATGCGGATTTGAACATGTAATGAGATGCGAAAATAAACATGTAATGAGATGCGAAAATAAACATGTAATGAGATGCGAAAATAAACATGTAATGAGATGCGAAAATAAACATGTAATGAGATGCGAAAAAAAACATGTAATGAGATGCGAAAATAAACATGTAATGAGATGCGAAAATAAACATGTAATGAGATGCGAAAATAAACATGTAATGAGATGCGGATTTGAACATGTAATGAGATGCGAAAATAAACATGTAATGAGATGCGAAAAAAAACATGTAATGAGATGCGAAAATAAACATGTAATGAGATGCGGATTTGAACATGTAATGAGATGCGAAAATAAACATGTAATGAGATGCGAAAATAAACATGTAATGAGATGCGGATTAAACCATGTAATGATATGCGGCTTTGAACATGTAATGAGATGCGAATGTAATGATATGCTGATTTGACCATGTAATGAGATGCGAACATGTAATGAGATGCTAAACTTCCAATGTATTATCTCATTACCCACAGTTCATTGAGGGGGAAATCCGCATCTCATTAGATGTGCAAATTTGCATCTGATTACCCTTAGTTCTCTGTTGTTCTAAATCTGCATATCATTAGCAATTGTTCTCATTACCTGTGCATGATGTCTCAGTGAGTTTTTCAGGTATACCCAAGACATGACCCCCCAAAAATGCAATATGCTACTTTTTTTTTAATTGTGTCTGATGTATTTTTACATATGATTTCTTTCAATATGTAAATGTGTATCTTGTTACCCATAGTTGTTGGTGATGATATATCTAAATCACTTTACATTTTATCATCTACTTGTTAATATTTATTGTGCTTCCAGTTCTTTGAGTGGATTAGTTTTGTTTGTTGGGTATAGAGGAGGAAAGAGTCACCAAACAGACAATTGTTACTTTGTTTTTGCTATGTATGGAGCTATGAGTAACAAGATACACTTTTGCATATGTGAGGATAGCAGCCAGACTAAGAAAGCAAAAACAGAGCAATTATCGTATTGGTGGCCCTTCTCTTGGCTATATAAAACTAACATATGGATGTTAAACGAAATAACTGCGAGCACAACTGAGCACTATGGGTAATAATTTGTCGATGTGAATATGTAATGTAATGCAAATTGTTCCACTGCAGGAACTATGGGTAATGAGATATACATTTGCTTATTTGAACAAATCACCCAGCGGCAAAAAGAAACACTTGAACATTCAAATGACCTGCCATTTTAGTGACCCTTGTCTAGGCTATATGAAATATACTCATCGAGACAAAAAATAAACAGTGAAAAACAACAAGACTAATGGATAGGTTATTCATACATGTCATAAAAAATAATCAATGTACTCCTATGAAGAACTATAGGCATATATTTTAACATTCTCATTATTACACCACCTGCACAGCACCAACCATAATGGTAACCTAAATTTAAGTTTTACTAATTTTGCCAAAGAGACGCAGCACTCACATCTTTGTATTACTTAAAAAACTTACGGAGAGAAAAATAAACCAAACAGAGATTGGGAGCCCCATGAGTATAATGGGTAATGAGGTATACATTTGCTTACTTGAACAAATCACCCAGCAACAAAAAAAAAAAAAAAATCACTTGAACATTCAAATGACCTGCCATTTTAGTGAGCCTTGTCTAGGATATATGAAATATACTCATCAAGACAAAAAATAAACAGTGAAAACCACCAAGACTAATGGATAAGTTAATTACACAAACCTTAAATAAATCAAAGTACTCCTATGAAGAACTATAGGCATATATTTTAATAGTCTCATTATTATACCACCAGCACAGCGCCAACCATAATGGTAACCTAAATTTAAGTTTTACTAATTTTGCAAGAGACGCAGCACTCATGTCTTTGTATTACTTAAAAAACTTACGGAGAGAAAAATAAACCAAATAGAGATTGGGAGCCCCATGAGTATCATAATGAGATGAAAATTTGAATGTAAAAATGAGATGCGAATTTTAAAAAAAATGGAAATCTCCACATGTAATGAGATGCAGTTTAAACATGTAATAAGATGGGAAAATAAACATGTAATGAGATGCAAATTTTCACATGTAATGAGATGCGAAAATAAACATGTAATGAGATGCGAAAATAAACATGTAATGAGATGCGAAAATAAACATGTAATGAGATGCGAAAATAAACATGTAATGAGATGCGGATTTGAACATGTAATGAGATGCGAAAATAAACATGTAATGAGATGCGAAAATAAACATGTAATGAGATGCGGATTTGAACATGTAATGAGATGCGAAAATAAACATGTAATGAGATGCGAAAATAAACATGTAATGAGATGCGAAAATAAACATGTAATGAGATTCGAAAAAAAACATGTAATGAGATGCGAAAATAAACATGTAATGAGATGCGGATTTGAACATGTAATGAGATGCGAAAATAAACATGTAATGAGATGCGAAAATAAACATGTAATGAGATGCGAAAATAAACATGTAATGAGATGCGAAAATAAACATGTAATGAGATGCGAAAATAAACATGTAATGAGATGCGAAAATAAACATGTAATGAGATGCGGATTTGAACATGTAATGAGATGCGAAAATAAACATGTAATGAGATGCGCATTTGAACATGTAATGAGATGCGGATTTGAACATGTAATGAGATGCGAAAATAAACATGTAATGAGATGCGAAAATAAACATGTAATGAGATGCGAAAATAAACATGTAATGAGATGCGAAAATAAACATGTAATGAGATGCGAAAAAAAACATGTAATGAGATGCGAAAATAAACATGTAATGAGATGCGAAAATAAACATGTAATGAGATGCGGATTTGAACATGTAATGAGATGCGAAAATAAACATGTAATGAGATGCGAAAATAAACATGTAATGAGATGCGAAAAAAAACATGTAATGAGATGCGAAAATAAACATGTAATGAGATGCGGATTTGAACATGTAATGAGATGCGAAAATAAACATGTAATGAGATGCGAAAATAAACATGTAATGAGATGCGAAAATAAACATGTAATGAGATGCTAAACTTCCAATGTATTATCTCATTACCCACAGTTCATTGAGGGGGAAATCCGCATCTCATTAGATGTGCAAATTTGCATCTGATTACCCTTAGTTCTCTGTTGTTCTAAATCTGCATATCATTAGCAATTGTTCTCATTACCTGTGCATGATGTCTCAGTGAGTTTTTCAGGTATACCCAAGACATGACCCCCCAAAAATGCAATATGCTACTTTTTTTTTAATTGTGTCTGATGTATTTTTACATATGATTTCTTTCAATATGTAAATGTGTATCTTGTTACCCATAGTTGTTGGTGATGATATATCTAAATCACTTTACATTTTATCATCTACTTGTTAATATTTATTGTGCTTCCAGTTCTTTGAGTGGATTAGTTTTGTTTGTTGGGTATAGAGGAGGAAAGAGTCACCAAACAGACAATTGTTACTTTGTTTTTGCTATGTATGGAGCTATGAGTAACAAGATACACTTTTGCATATGTGAGGATAGCAGCCAGACTAAGAAAGCAAAAACAGAGCAATTATCGTATTGGTGGCCCTTCTCTTGGCTATATAAAACTAACATATGGATGTTAAACGAAATAACTGCGAGCACAACTGAGCACTATGGGTAATAATTTGTCGATGTGAATATGTAATGTAATGCAAATTGTTCCACTGCAGGAACTATGGGTAATGAGATATACATTTGCTTATTTGAACAAATCACCCAGCGGCAAAAAGAAACACTTGAACATTCAAATGACCTGCCATTTTAGTGACCCTTGTCTAGGCTATATGAAATATACTCATCGAGACAAAAAATAAACAGTGAAAAACACCAAGACTAATGGATAGGTTATTCATACATGTCATAAAAAATAATCAATGTACTCCTATGAAGAACTATAGGCATATATTTTAACATTCTCATTATTACACCACCTGCACAGCACCAACCATAATGGTAACCTAAATTTAAGTTTTACTAATTTTGCCAAAGAGACGCAGCACTCACATCTTTGTATTACTTAAAAAACTTACGGAGAGAAAAATAAACCAAACAGAGATTGGGAGCCCCATGAGTATAATGGGTAATGAGGTATACATTTGCTTACTTGAACAAATCACCCAGCAACAAAAAAAAAAAAAAAATCACTTGAACATTCAAATGACCTGCCATTTTAGTGAGCCTTGTCTAGGATATATGAAATATACTCATCAAGACAAAAAATAAACAGTGAAAACCACCAAGACTAATGGATAAGTTAATTACACAAACCTTAAATAAATCAAAGTACTCCTATGAAGAACTATAGGCATATATTTTAATAGTCTCATTATTATACCACCAGCACAGCACCAACCATAATGGTAAACTAAATTTAAGTTTTACTAATTTTGCAAGAGACGCAGCACTCATGTCTTTGTATTACTTAAAAAACTTACGGAGAGAAAAATAAACCAAATAGAGATTGGGAGCCCCATGAGTATCATAATGAGATGAAAATTTGAATGTAAAAATGAGATGCGAATTTTAAAAAAAATGGAAATCTCCACATGTAATGAGATGCAGTTTAAACATGTAATAAGATGGGAAAATAAACATGTAATGAGATGCAAATTTTCACATGTAATGAGATGCGAAAATAAACATGTAATGAGATGCGAAAATAAACATGTAATGAGATGCGAAAATAAACATGTAATGAGATTCGAAAAAAAACATGTAATGAGATGCGAAAATAAACATGTAATGAGATGCGGATTTGAACATGTAATGAGATGCGAAAATAAACATGTAATGAGATGCGAAAAAAAACATGTAATGAGATGCGAAAATAAACATGTAATGAGATGCGAAAATAAACATGTAATGAGATGCGAAAATAAACATGTAATGAGATGCGAAAATAAACATGTAATGAGATGCGGATTTGAACATGTAATGAGATGCGAAAATAAACATGTAATGAGATGCGCATTTGAACATGTAATGAGATGCGGATTTGAACATGTAATGAGATGCGAAAATAAACATGTAATGAGATGCGAAAATAAACATGTAGTGAGATGCGAAAATAAACATGTAATGAGATGCGAAAAAAAACATGTAATGAGATGCGAAAATAAACATGTAATGAGATGCGAAAATAAACATGTAATGAGATGCGGATTTGAACATGTAATGAGATGCGAAAATAAACATGTAATGAGATGCGAAAATAAACATGTAATGAGATGCGAAAATAAACATGTAATGAGATGCGAAAATAAACATGTAATGAGATGCGAAAAAAAACATGTAATGAGATGCGAAAATAAACATGTAATGAGATGCGGATTTGAACATGTAATGAGATGCGAAAATAAACATGTAATGAGATGCGAAAATAAACATGTAATGAGATGCGGATTAAACCATGTAATGATATGCGGCTTTGAACATGTAATGAGATGCGAATGTAATGATATGCTGATTTGACCATGTAATGAGATGCGAACATGTAATGAGATGCTAAACTTCCAATGTATTATCTCATTACCCACAGTTCATTGAGGGGGAAATCCGCATCTCATTAGATGTGCAAATTTGCATCTGATTACCCTTAGTTCTCTGTTGTTCTAAATCTGCATATCATTAGCAATTGTTCTCATTACCTGTGCATGATGTCTCAGTGAGTTTTTCAGGTATACCCAAGACATGACCCCCCAAAAATGCAATATGCTACTTTTTTTTTAATTGTGTCTGATGTATTTTTACATATGATTTCTTTCAATATGTAAATGTGTATCTTGTTACCCATAGTTGTTGGTGATGATATATCTAAATCACTTTACATTTTATCATCTACTTGTTAATATTTATTGTGCTTCCAGTTCTTTGAGTGGATTAGTTTTGTTTGTTGGGTATAGAGGAGGAAAGAGTCACCAAACAGACAATTGTTACTTTGTTTTTGCTATGTATGGAGCTATGAGTAACAAGATACACTTTTGCATATGTGAGGATAGCAGCCAGACTAAGAAAGCAAAAACAGAGCAATTATCGTATTGGTGGCCCTTCTCTTGGCTATATAAAACTAACATATGGATGTTAAACGAAATAACTGCGAGCACAACTGAGCACTATGGGTAATAATTTGTCGATGTGAATATGTAATGTAATGCAAATTGTTCCACTGCAGGAACTATGGGTAATGAGATATACATTTGCTTATTTGAACAAATCACCCAGCGGCAAAAAGAAACACTTGAACATTCAAATGACCTGCCATTTTAGTGACCCTTGTCTAGGCTATATGAAATATACTCATCGAGACAAAAAATAAACAGTGAAAAACACCAAGACTAATGGATAGGTTATTCATACATGTCATAAAAAATAATCAATGTACTCCTATGAAGAACTATAGGCATATATTTTAACATTCTCATTATTACACCACCTGCACAGCACCAACCATAATGGTAACCTAAATTTAAGTTTTACTAATTTTGCCAAAGAGACGCAGCACTCACATCTTTGTATTACTTAAAAAACTTACGGAGAGAAAAATAAACCAAACAGAGATTGGGAGCCCCATGAGTATAATGGGTAATGAGGTATACATTTGCTTACTTGAACAAATCACCCAGCAACAAAAAAAAAAAAAAAAATCACTTGAACATTCAAATGACCTGCCATTTTAGTGAGCCTTGTCTAGGATATATGAAATATACTCATCAAGACAAAAAATAAACAGTGAAAACCACCAAGACTAATGGATAAGTTAATTACACAAACCTTAAATAAATCAAAGTACTCCTATGAAGAACTATAGGCATATATTTTAATAGTCTCATTATTATACCACCAGCACAGCGCCAACCATAATGGTAACCTAAATTTAAGTTTTACTAATTTTGCAAGAGACGCAGCACTCATGTCTTTGTATTACTTAAAAAACTTACGGAGAGAAAAATAAACCAAATAGAGATTGGGAGCCCCATGAGTATCATAATGAGATGAAAATTTGAATGTAAAAATGAGATGCGAATTTTAAAAAAAATGGAAATCTCCACATGTAATGAGATGCAGTTTAAACATGTAATAAGATGGGAAAATAAACATGTAATGAGATGCAAATTTTCACATGTAATGAGATGCAAATTTGCACATGTAATGAGATGCGAAAATAAACATGTAATGAGATGCGGATTTGAACATGTAATGAGATGCGAAAATAAACATGTAATGAGATGCGAAAAAAAACATGTAATGAGATGCGAAAATAAACATGTAATGAGATGCGAAAATAAACATGTAATGAGATGCGAAAATAAACATGTAATGAGATTCGAAAAAAAACATGTAATGAGATGCGAAAATAAACATGTAATGAGATGCGGATTTGAACATGTAATGAGATGCGGATTTGAACATGTAATGAGATGCGGATTTGAACATGTAATGAGATGCGGATTTGAACATGTAATGAGATGCGAAAATAAACATGTAATGAGATGCGAAAAAAAACATGTAATGAGATGCGAAAATAAACATGTAATGAGATGCGAAAATAAACATGTAATGAGATGCGAAAATAAACATGTAATGAGATGCGGATTTGAACATGTAATGAGATGCGAAAATAAACATGTAATGAGATTCGAAAAAAAACATGTAATGAGATGCGAAAATAAACATGTAATGAGATGCGCATTTGAACATGTAATGAGATGCGGATTTGAACATGTAATGAGATGCGGATTTGAACATGTAATGAGATGCGGATTTGAACATGTAATGAGATGCGGATTTGAACATGTAATGAGATGCGGATTTGAACATGTAATGAGATGCGAAAATAAACATGTAATGAGATGCGAAAAAAAACATGTAATGAGATGCGAAAATAAACATGTAATGAGATGCGAAAATAAACATGTAATGAGATGCGAAAATAAACATGTAATGAGATGCGGATTTGAACATGTAATGAGATGCGAAAATAAACATGTAATGAGATGCGGATTTGAACATGTAATGAGATGCGAAAATAAACATGTAATGAGATGCGCATTTGAACATGTAATGAGATGCGGATTTGAACATGTAATGAGATGCGAAAATAAACATGTAATGAGATGCGAAAATAAACATGTAATGAGATGCGAAAAAAAACATGTAATGAGATGCGAAAATAAACATGTAATGAGATGCGAAAAAAAACATGTAATGAGATGCGAAAATAAACATGTAATGAGATGCGAAAATAAACATGTAATGAGATGCGAAAATAAACATGTAATGAGATGCGAAAATAAACATGTAATGAGATGCGAAAATAAACATGTAATGAGATGCGGATTTGAACATGTAATGAGATGCGAAAATAAACATGTAATGAGATGCGAAAATAAACATGTAATGAGATGCGAAAATAAACATGTAATGAGATGCGAAAATAAACATGTAATGAGATGCGAAAAAAAACATGTAATGAGATGCGAAAATAAACATGTAATGAGATGCGGATTTGAACATGTAATGAGATGCGAAAATAAACATGTAATGAGATGCGAAAATAAACATGTAATGAGATGCGGATTAAACCATGTAATGATATGCGGCTTTGAACATGTAATGAGATGCGAATGTAATGATATGCTGATTTGACCATGTAATGAGATGCGAACATGTAATGAGATGCTAAACTTCCAATGTATTATCTCATTACCCACAGTTCATTGAGGGGGAAATCCGCATCTCATTAGATGTGCAAATTTGCATCTGATTACCCTTAGTTCTCTGTTGTTCTAAATCTGCATATCATTAGCAATTGTTCTCATTACCTGTGCATGATGTCTCAGTGAGTTTTTCAGGTATACCCAAGACATGACCCCCCAAAAATGCAATATGCTAATTTATTTTTAATTGTGTCTGATGTATTTTTACATATGATTTCTTTCAATATGTAAATGTGTATCTTGTTACCCATAGTTGTTGGTGATGATATATCTAAATCACTTTACATTTTATCATCTACTTGTTAATATTTATTGTGCTTCTAGTTCTTTGAGTGGATTAGTTTTGTTTGTTGGGTATAGAGGAGGAAAGAGTCACCAAACAGACAATTGTTACTTTGTTTTTGCTATGTATGGAGCTATGAGTAACAAGATACACTTTTGCATATGTGAGGATAGCAGCCAGACTAAGAAAGCAAAAACAGAGCAATTATCGTATTGGTGGCCCTTCTCTTGGCTATATAAAACTAACATATGGATGTTAAACGAAATAACTGCGAGCACAACTGAGCACTATGGGTAATAATTTGTCGATGTGAATATGTAATGTAATGCAAATTGTTCCACTGCAGGAACTATGGGTAATGAGATATACATTTGCTTATTTGAACAAATCACCCAGCGGCAAAAAGAAACACTTGAACATTCAAATGACCTGCCATTTTAGTGACCCTTGTCTAGGCTATATGAAATATACTCATCGAGACAAAAAATAAACAGTGAAAAACACCAAGACTAATGGATAGGTTAATTACACAAACCTTAAATAAATCAAAGTACTCCTATGAAGAACTATAGGCATATATTTTAATAGTCTCATTATTATACCACCAGCACAGCGCCAACCATAATGGTAACCTAAATTTAAGTTTTACTAATTTTGCAAGAGACGCAGCACTCATGTCTTTGTATTACTTAAAAAACTTACGGAGAGAAAAATAAACCAAATAGAGATTGGGAGCCCCATGAGTATCATAATGAGATGAAAATTTGAATGTAAAAATGAGATGCGAATTTTAAAAAAAATGGAAATCTCCACATGTAATGAGATGCAGTTTAAACATGTAATAAGATGGGAAAATAAACATGTAATGAGATGCAAATTTTCACATGTAATGAGATGCGAAAATAAACATGTAATGAGATGCGAAAATAAACATGTAATGAGATGCGAAAATAAACATGTAATGAGATGCGAAAATAAACATGTAATGAGATGCGGATTTGAACATGTAATGAGATGCGAAAATAAACATGTAATGAGATGCGAAAATAAACATGTAATGAGATGCGGATTTGAACATGTAATGAGATGCGAAAATAAACATGTAATGAGATGCGAAAATAAACATGTAATGAGATGCGAAAATAAACATGTAATGAGATGCGAAAATAAACATGTAATGAGATGCGAAAATAAACATGTAATGAGATGCGAAAATAAACATGTAATGAGATGCGAAAATAAACATGTAATGAGATTCGAAAAAAAACATGTAATGAGATGCGAAAATAAACATGTAATGAGATGCGGATTTGAACATGTAATGAGATGCGAAAATAAACATGTAATGAGATGCGAAAAAAAACATGTAATGAGATGCGAAAAAAAACATGTAATGAGATGCGAAAATAAACATGTAATGAGATGCGAAAATAAACATGTAATAAGATGCGGATTTGAACATGTAATGAGATGCGAAAATAAACATGTAATGAGATGCGAAAATAAACATGTAATGAGATGCGGATTTGAACATGTAATGAGATGCGGATTTGAACATGTAATGAGATGCGGATTTGAACATGTAATGAGATGCGAAAATAAACATGTAATGAGATGCGAAAATAAACATGTAATGAGATGCGAAAATAAACATGTAATGAGATGCGAAAATAAACATGTAATGAGATGCGAAAATAAACATGTAATGAGATGCGAAAATAAACATGTAATGAGATGCGAAAATAAACATGTAATGAGATGCGGATTTGAACATGTAATGAGATGCGAAAATAAACATGTAATGAGATGCGAAAATAAACATGTAATGAGATGCGAAAAAAAACATGTAATGAGATGCGAAAATAAACATGTAATGAGATGCGGATTTGAACATGTAATGAGATGCGGATTTGAACATGTAATGAGATGCGAAAATAAACATGTAATGAGATGCGAAAATAAACATGTAATGAGATGCGGATTAAACCATGTAATGATATGCGGCTTTGAACATGTAATGAGATGCGAATGTAATGATATGCTGATTTGACCATGTAATGAGATGCGAACATGTAATGAGATGCTAAACTTCCAATGTATTATCTCATTACCCACAGTTCATTGAGGGGGAAATCCGCATCTCATTAGATGTGCAAATTTGCATCTGATTACCCTTAGTTCTCTGTTGTTCTAAATCTGCATATCATTAGCAATTGTTCTCATTACCTGTGCATGATGTCTCAGTGAGTTTTTCAGGTATACCCAAGACATGACCCCCCAAAAATGCAATATGCTACTTTTTTTTTAATTGTGTCTGATGTATTTTTACATATGATTTCTTTCAATATGTAAATGTGTATCTTGTTACCCATAGTTGTTGGTGATGATATATCTAAATCACTTTACATTTTATCATCTACTTGTTAATATTTATTGTGCTTCCAGTTCTTTGAGTGGATTAGTTTTGTTTGTTGGGTATAGAGGAGGAAAGAGTCACCAAACAGACAATTGTTACTTTGTTTTTGCTATGTATGGAGCTATGAGTAACAAGATACACTTTTGCATATGTGAGGATAGCAGCCAGACTAAGAAAGCAAAAACAGAGCAATTATCGTATTGGTGGCCCTTCTCTTGGCTATATAAAACTAACATATGGATGTTAAACGAAATAACTGCGAGCACAACTGAGCACTATGGGTAATAATTTGTCGATGTGAATATGTAATGTAATGCAAATTGTTCCACTGCAGGAACTATGGGTAATGAGATATACATTTGCTTATTTGAACAAATCACCCAGCGGCAAAAAGAAACACTTGAACATTCAAATGACCTGCCATTTTAGTGACCCTTGTCTAGGCTATATGAAATATACTCATCGAGACAAAAAATAAACAGTGAAAAACACTAAGACTAATGGATAGGTTATTCATACATGTCATAAAAAATAATCAATGTACTCCTATTAAGAACTATAGGCATTTATTTTAACATTCTCATTATTACACCACCAGCACAGCACCAACCATAACGGTAACCTAAATTTAAGTTTTACTAATTTTGCAAAAGAGACGCAGCACTCATGTCTTTGTATTACTTAAAAAACTTACGGAGAGAAAAATAAACCAAATAGATATTGGGAGCCCCATGAGTATCATAATGAGATGAAAATTTGAATGTAAAAATGAGAAATGCGAATTTTAAAAAAAATGGAAATTTCCACATGTAATGAGATGCAGTTTAAACATGTAATAAGATGGGAAAATAAACATGTAATGAGATGCAAATTTTTACATGTAATGAGATGCAAATTTTCACATGTAATGAGATGCGAAAATAAACATGTAATGAGATGCGAAAATAAACATGTAATGAGATGCGAAAATAAACATGTAATGAGATGCGAAAATAAACATGTAATGAGATGCGAAAATAAACATGTAATGAGATGCGAAAATAAACATGTAATGAGATGCGAAAATAAACATGTAATGAGATGCGGATTTGAACATGTAATGAGATGCGGATTTGAACATGTAATGAGATGCGAAAATAAACATGTAATGAGATGCGAAAATAAACATGTAATGAGATGCGGATTTGAACATGTAATGAGATGCGAAAATAAACATGTAATGAGATGCTGATTTGAACATGTAATGAGATGCGAAAAAAAACATGTAATGAGATGCGAAAAAAAACATGTAATGAGATGCGAAAAAAAACATGTAATGAGATGCGAAAAAAAACATGTAATGAGATGCGAAAAAAACATGTAATGAGATGCGAAAATAAACATGTAATGAGATGCGAAAATAAACATGTAATGAGATGCGAAAATAAACATGTAATGAGATGCGAAAATAAACATGTAATGAGATGCGAAAATAAACATGTAATGAGATGCGGATTTGAACATGTAATGAGATGCGAAAATAAACATGTAATGAGATGCGAAAAAAAACATGTAATGAGATGCGAAAAAAAACATGTAATGAGATGCGAAAATAAACATGTAATGAGATGCGAAAATAAACATGTAATGAGATGCGAAAATAAACATGTAATGAGATGCGAAAAAAAACATGTAATGAGATGCGAAAATAAACATGTAATGAGATGCGAAAATAAACATGTAATGAGATGCGAAAATAAACATGTAATGAGATGCGAAAATAAACATGTAATGAGATGCGGATTTGAACATGTAATGAGATGCGAAAATAAACATGTAATGAGATGCGAAAATAAACATGTAATGAGATGCGAAAAAAAACATGTAATGAGATGCGAAAATAAACATGTAATGAGATGCGGATTTGAACATGTAATGAGATGCGAAAATAAACATGTAATGAGATGCGAAAATAAACATGTAATGAGATGCGGATTAAACCATGTAATGATATGCGGCTTTGAACATGTAATGAGATGCGAATGTAATGATATGCTGATTTGACCATGTAATGAGATGCGAACATGTAATGAGATGCTAAACTTCCAATGTATTATCTCATTACCCACAGTTCATTGAGGGGGAAATCCGCATCTCATTAGATGTGCAAATTTGCATCTGATTACCCTTAGTTCTCTGTTGTTCTAAATCTGCATATCATTAGCAATTGTTCTCATTACCTGTGCATGATGTCTCAGTGAGTTTTTCAGGTATACCCAAGACATGACCCCCCAAAAATGCAATATGCTACTTTTTTTTTAATTGTGTCTGATGTATTTTTACATATGATTTCTTTCAATATGTAAATGTGTATCTTGTTACCCATAGTTGTTGGTGATGATATATCTAAATCACTTTACATTTTATCATCTACTTGTTAATATTTATTGTGCTTCCAGTTCTTTGAGTGGATTAGTTTTGTTTGTTGGGTATAGAGGAGGAAAGAGTCACCAAACAGACAATTGTTACTTTGTTTTTGCTATGTATGGAGCTATGAGTAACAAGATACACTTTTGCATATGTGAGGATAGCAGCCAGACTAAGAAAGCAAAAACAGAGCAATTATCGTATTGGTGGCCCTTCTCTTGGCTATATAAAACTAACATATGGATGTTAAACGAAATAACTGCGAGCACAACTGAGCACTATGGGTAATAATTTGTCGATGTGAATATGTAATGTAATGCAAATTGTTCCACTGCAGGAACTATGGGTAATGAGATATACATTTGCTTATTTGAACAAATCACCCAGCGGCAAAAAGAAACACTTGAACATTCAAATGACCTGCCATTTTAGTGACCCTTGTCTAGGCTATATGAAATATACTCATCGAGACAAAAAATAAACAGTGAAAAACACCAAGACTAATGGATAGGTTATTCATACATGTCATAAAAAATAATCAATGTACTCCTATGAAGAACTATAGGCATATATTTTAACATTCTCATTATTACACCACCTGCACAGCACCAACCATAATGGTAACCTAAATTTAAGTTTTACTAATTTTGCCAAAGAGACGCAGCACTCACATCTTTGTATTACTTAAAAAACTTACGGAGAGAAAAATAAACCAAACAGAGATTGGGAGCCCCATGAGTATAATGGGTAATGAGGTATACATTTGCTTACTTGAACAAATCACCCAGCAACAAAAAAAAAAAAAAAATCACTTGAACATTCAAATGACCTGCCATTTTAGTGAGCCTTGTCTAGGATATATGAAATATACTCATCAAGACAAAAAATAAACAGTGAAAACCACCAAGACTAATGGATAAGTTAATTACACAAACCTTAAATAAATCAAAGTACTCCTATGAAGAACTATAGGCATATATTTTAATAGTCTCATTATTATACCACCAGCACAGCGCCAACCATAATGGTAACCTAAATTTAAGTTTTACTAATTTTGCAAGAGACGCAGCACTCATGTCTTTGTATTACTTAAAAAACTTACGGAGAGAAAAATAAACCAAATAGAGATTGGGAGCCCCATGAGTATCATAATGAGATGAAAATTTGAATGTAAAAATGAGATGCGAATTTTAAAAAAAATGGAAATCTCCACATGTAATGAGATGCAGTTTAAACATGTAATAAGATGGGAAAATAAACATGTAATGAGATGCAAATTTTCACATGTAATGAGATGCAAATTTTCACATGTAATGAGATGCGAAAATAAACATGTAATGAGATGCGAAAATAAACATGTAATGAGATGCGAAAATAAACATGTAATGAGATGCGAAAATAAACATGTAATGAGATGCGAAAATAAACATGTAATGAGATGCGAAAATAAACATGTAATGAGATGCGGATTTGAACATGTAATGAGATGCGAAAATAAACATGTAATGAGATGCGAAAATAAACATGTAATGAGATGCGAAAATAAACATGTAATGAGATTCGAAAAAAAACATGTAATGAGATGCGAAAATAAACATGTAATGAGATGCGGATTTGAACATGTAATGAGATGCGAAAATAAACATGTAATGAGATGCGAAAAAAAACATGTAATGAGATGCGAAAATAAACATGTAATGAGATGCGAAAATAAACATGTAATGAGATGCGAAAATAAACATGTAATGAGATGCGAAAATAAACATGTAATGAGATGCGAAAATAAACATGTAATGAGATGCGAAAATAAACATGTAATGAGATGCGGATTTGAACATGTAATGAGATGCGAAAATAAACATGTAATGAGATGCGCATTTGAACATGTAATGAGATGCGGATTTGAACATGTAATGAGATGCGAAAATAAACATGTAATGAGATGCGAAAATAAACATGTAATGAGATGCGAAAATAAACATGTAATGAGATGCGAAAATAAACATGTAATGAGATGCGGATTTGAACATGTAATGAGATGCGAAAATAAACATGTAATGAGATGCGGATTTGAACATGTAATGAGATGCGAAAATAAACATGTAATGAGATGCGCATTTGAACATGTAATGAGATGCGGATTTGAACATGTAATGAGATGCGAAAATAAACATGTAATGAGATGCGAAAATAAACATGTAATGAGATGCGAAAATAAACATGTAATGAGATGCGAAAATAAACATGTAATGAGATGCGAAAAAAAACATGTAATGAGATGCGAAAAAAAACATGTAATGAGATGCGAAAATAAACATGTAATGAGATGCGAAAATAAACATGTAATGAGATGCGGATTTGAACATGTAATGAGATGCGAAAATAAACATGTAATGAGATGCGAAAATAAACATGTAATGAGATGCGAAAATAAACATGTAATGAAATGCGAAAAAAAACATGTAATGAGATGCGAAAATAAACATGTAATGAGATGCGGATTTGAACATGTAATGAGATGCGAAAATAAACATGTAATGAGATGCGAAAATAAACATGTAATGAGATGCGGATTAAACCATGTAATGATATGCGGCTTTGAACATGTAATGAGATGCGAATGTAATGATATGCTGATTTGACCATGTAATGAGATGCGAACATGTAATGAGATGCTAAACTTCCAATGTATTATCTCATTACCCACAGTTCATTGAGGGGGAAATCCGCATCTCATTAGATGTGCAAATTTGCATCTGATTACCCTTAGTTCTCTGTTGTTCTAAATCTGCATATCATTAGCAATTGTTCTCATTACCTGTGCATGATGTCTCAGTGAGTTTTTCAGGTATACCCAAGACATGACCCCCCAAAAATGCAATATGCTACTTTTTTTTTTAATTGTGTCTGATGTATTTTTACATATGATTTCTTTCAATATGTAAATGTGTATCTTGTTACCCATAGTTGTTGGTGATGATATATCTAAATCACTTTACATTTTATCATCTACTTGTTAATATTTATTGTGCTTCCAGTTCTTTGAGTGGATTAGTTTTGTTTGTTGGGTATAGAGGAGGAAAGAGTCACCAAACAGACAATTGTTACTTTGTTTTTGCTATGTATGGAGCTATGAGTAACAAGATACACTTTTGCATATGTGAGGATAGCAGCCAGACTAAGAAAGCAAAAACAGAGCAATTATCGTATTGGTGGCCCTTCTCTTGGCTATATAAAACTAACATATGGATGTTAAACGAAATAACTGCGAGCACAACTGAGCACTATGGGTAATAATTTGTCGATGTGAATATGTAATGTAATGCAAATTGTTCCACTGCAGGAACTATGGGTAATGAGATATACATTTGCTTATTTGAACAAATCACCCAGCGGCAAAAAGAAACACTTGAACATTCAAATGACCTGCCATTTTAGTGACCCTTGTCTAGGCTATATGAAATATACTCATCGAGACAAAAAATAAACAGTGAAAAACACCAAGACTAATGGATAGGTTAATTACACAAACCTTAAATAAATCAAAGTACTCCTATGAAGAACTATAGGCATATATTTTAATAGTCTCATTATTATACCACCAGCACAGCGCCAACCATAATGGTAACCTAAATTTAAGTTTTACTAATTTTGCAAGAGACGCAGCACTCATGTCTTTGTATTACTTAAAAAACTTACGGAGAGAAAAATAAACCAAATAGAGATTGGGAGCCCCATGAGTATCATAATGAGATGAAAATTTGAATGTAAAAATGAGATGCGAATTTTAAAAAAAATGGAAATCTCCACATGTAATGAGATGCAGTTTAAACATGTAATAAGATGGGAAAATAAACATGTAATGAGATGCAAATTTTCACATGTAATGAGATGCAAATTTTCACATGTAATGAGATGCGAAAATAAACATGTAATGAGATGCGGATTTGAACATGTAATGAGATGCGAAAATAAACATGTAATGAGATGCGAAAATAAACATGTAATGAGATGCGAAAATAAACATGTAATGAGATTCGAAAAAAAACATGTAATGAGATGCGAAAATAAACATGTAATGAGATGCGAAAATAAACATGTAATGAGATGCGAAAATAAACATGTAATGAGATTCGAAAAAAAACATGTAATGAGATGCGAAAATAAACATGTAGTGAGATGCGGATTTGAACATGTAATGAGATGCGGATTTGAACATGTAATGAGATGCGAAAATAAACATGTAATGAGATGCGAAAAAAAACATGTAATGAGATGCGAAAATAAACATGTAATGAGATGCGAAAATAAACATGTAATGAGATGCGAAAATAAACATGTAATGAGATGCGAAAATAAACATGTAATGAGATGCGGATTTGAACATGTAATGAGATGCGGATTTGAACATGTAATGAGATGCGAAAATAAACATGTAATGAGATGCGCATTTGAACATGTAATGAGATGCGGATTTGAACATGTAATGAGATGCGAAAATAAACATGTAATGAGATGCGAAAATAAACATGTAATGAGATGCGAAAATAAACATGTAATGAGATGCGAAAAAAAACATGTAATGAGATGCGAAAATAAACATGTAATGAGATGCGAAAATAAACATGTAATGAGATGCGAAAATAAACATGTAATGAGATGCGAAAATAAACATGTAATGAGATGCGGATTTGAACATGTAATGAGATGCGAAAATAAACATGTAATGAGATGCGAAAATAAACATGTAATGAGATGCGAAAAAAAACATGTAATGAGATGCGAAAATAAACATGTAATGAGATGCGGATTTGAACATGTAATGAGATGCGAAAATAAACATGTAATGAGATGCGCATTTGAACATGTAATGAGATGCGGATTTGAACATGTAATGAGATGCGAAAATAAACATGTAATGAGATGCGCATTTGAACATGTAATGAGATGCGGATTTGAACATGTAATGAGATGCGAAAATAAACATGTAATGAGATGCGAAAATAAACATGTAATGAGATGCGAAAATAAACATGTAATGAGATGCGAAAATAAACATGTAATGAGATGCGAAAAAAAACATGTAATGAGATGCGAAAATAAACATGTAATGAGATGCGAAAATAAACATGTAATGAGATGCGAAAATAAACATGTAATGAGATGCGAAAATAAACATGTAATGAGATGCGGATTTGAACATGTAATGAGATGCGAAAATAAACATGTAATGAGATGCGAAAATAAACATGTAATGAGATGCGAAAAAAAACATGTAATGAGATGCGAAAATAAACATGTAATGAGATGCGGATTTGAACATGTAATGAGATGCGAAAATAAACATGTAATGAGATGCGAAAATAAACATGTAATGAGATGCGGATTAAACCATGTAATGATATGCGGCTTTGAACATGTAATGAGATGCGAATGTAATGATATGCTGATTTGACCATGTAATGAGATGCGAACATGTAATGAGATGCTAAACTTCCAATGTATTATCTCATTACCCACAGTTCATTGAGGGGGAAATCCGCATCTCATTAGATGTGCAAATTTGCATCTGATTACCCTTAGTTCTCTGTTGTTCTAAATCTGCATATCATTAGCAATTGTTCTCATTACCTGTGCATGATGTCTCAGTGAGTTTTTCAGGTATACCCAAGACATGACCCCCCAAAAATGCAATATGCTAATTTATTTTTAATTGTGTCTGATGTATTTTTACATATGATTTCTTTCAATATGTAAATGTGTATCTTGTTACCCATAGTTGTTGGTGATGATATATCTAAATCACTTTACATTTTATCATCTACTTGTTAATATTTATTGTGCTTCTAGTTCTTTGAGTGGATTAGTTTTGTTTGTTGGGTATAGAGGAGGAAAGAGTCACCAAACAGACAATTGTTACTTTGTTTTTGTTATGTATGGAGCTATGAGTAACAAGATACACTTTTGCATATGTGAGGATAGCAGCCAGACTAAGAAAGCAAAAACAGAGCAATTATCGTATTGGTGGCCCTTCTCTTGGCTATATAAAACTAACATATGGATGTTAAACGAAATAACTGCGAGCACAACTGAGCACTATGGGTAATAATTTGTCGATGTGAATATGTAATGTAATGCAAATTGTTCCACTGCAGGAACTATGGGTAATGAGATATACATTTGCTTATTTGAACAAATCACCCAGCGGCAAAAAGAAACACTTGAACATTCAAATGACCTGCCATTTTAGTGACCCTTGTCTAGGCTATATGAAATATACTCATCGAGACAAAAAATAAACAGTGAAAAACACCAAGACTAATGGATAGGTTATTCATACATGTCATAAAAAATAATCAATGTACTCCTATGAAGAACTATAGGCATATATTTTAACATTCTCATTATTACACCACCTGCACAGCACCAACCATAATGGTAACCTAAATTTAAGTTTTACTAATTTTGCCAAAGAGACGCAGCACTCACATCTTTGTATTACTTAAAAAACTTACGGAGAGAAAAATAAACCAAACAGAGATTGGGAGCCCCATGAGTATAATGGGTAATGAGGTATACATTTGCTTACTTGAACAAATCACCCAGCAACAAAAAAAAAAAAAAAAATCACTTGAACATTCAAATGACCTGCCATTTTAGTGAGCCTTGTCTAGGATATATGAAATATACTCATCAAGACAAAAAATAAACAGTGAAAACCACCAAGACTAATGGATAAGTTAATTACACAAACCTTAAATAAATCAAAGTACTCCTATGAAGAACTATAGGCATATATTTTAATAGTCTCATTATTATACCACCAGCACAGCGCCAACCATAATGGTAACCTAAATTTAAGTTTTACTAATTTTGCAAGAGACGCAGCACTCATGTCTTTGTATTACTTAAAAAACTTACGGAGAGAAAAATAAACCAAATAGAGATTGGGAGCCCCATGAGTATCATAATGAGATGAAAATTTGAATGTAAAAATGAGATGCGAATTTTAAAAAAAATGGAAATCTCCACATGTAATGAGATGCAGTTTAAACATGTAATAAGATGGGAAAATAAACATGTAATGAGATGCAAATTTTCACATGTAATGAGATGCGAAAATAAACATGTAATGAGATGCGAAAATAAACATGTAATGAGATGCGAAAATAAACATGTAATGAGATGCGAAAATAAACATGTAATGAGATGCGAAAATAAACATGTAATGAGATGCGAAAATAAACATGTAATGAGATGCGGATTTGAACATGTAATGAGATGCGAAAATAAACATGTAATGAGATGCGAAAATAAACATGTAATGAGATGCGGATTTGAACATGTAATGAGATGCGAAAATAAACATGTAATGAGATGCGAAAATAAACATGTAATGAGATGCGAAAATAAACATGTAATGAGATGCGAAAATAAACATGTAATGAGATGCGAAAATAAACATGTAATGAGATGCGAAAATAAACATGTAATGAGATTCGAAAAAAAACATGTAATAAGATGCGAAAATAAACATGTAATGAGATGCGGATTTGAACATGTAATGAGATGCGAAAATAAACATGTAATGAGATGCGAAAAAAAACATGTAATGAGATGCGAAAATAAACATGTAATGAGATGCGAAAATAAACATGTAATGAGATGCGAAAATAAACATGTAATGAGATGCGAAAATAAACATGTAATGAGATTCGAAAAAAAACATGTAATGAGATGCGAAAATAAACATGTAATGAGATGCGAAAATAAACATGTAATGAGATGCGAAAATAAACATGTAATGAGATTCGAAAAAAAACATGTAATGAGATGCGAAAATAAACATGTAGTGAGATGCGGATTTGAACATGTAATGAGATGCGGATTTGAACATGTAATGAGATGCGGATTTGAACATGTAATGAGATGCGAAAATAAACATGTAATGAGATGCGAAAAAAAACATGTAATGAGATGCGAAAATAAACATGTAATGAGATGCGAAAATAAACATGTAATGAGATGCGAAAATAAACATGTAATGAGATGCGGATTTGAACATGTAATGAGATGCGGATTTGAACATGTAATGAGATGCGAAAATAAACATGTAATGAGATGCGCATTTGAACATGTAATGAGATGCGGATTTGAACATGTAATGAGATGCGAAAATAAACATGTAATGAGATGCGAAAATAAACATGTAATGAGATGCGAAAATAAACATGTAATGAGATGCGAAAATAAACATGTAATGAGATGCGAAAAAAAACATGTAATGAGATGCGAAAATAAACATGTAATGAGATGCGAAAATAAACATGTAATGAGATGCGAAAATAAACATGTAATGAGATGCGAAAATAAACATGTAATGAGATGCGGATTTGAACATGTAATGAGATGCGAAAATAAACATGTAATGAGATGCGAAAATAAACATGTAATGAGATGCGAAAAAAAACATGTAATGAGATGCGAAAATAAACATGTAATGAGATGCGGATTTGAACATGTAATGAGATGCGAAAATAAACATGTAATGAGATGCGAAAATAAACATGTAATGAGATGCGGATTAAACCATGTAATGATATGCGGCTTTGAACATGTAATGAGATGCGAATGTAATGATATGCTGATTTGACCATGTAATGAGATGCGAACATGTAATGAGATGCTAAACTTCCAATGTATTATCTCATTACCCACAGTTCATTGAGGGGGAAATCCGCATCTCATTAGATGTGCAAATTTGCATCTGATTACCCTTAGTTCTCTGTTGTTCTAAATCTGCATATCATTAGCAATTGTTCTCATTACCTGTGCATGATGTCTCAGTGAGTTTTTCAGGTATACCCAAGACATGACCCCCCAAAAATGCAATATGCTAATTTATTTTTAATTGTGTCTGATGTATTTTTACATATGATTTCTTTCAATATGTAAATGTGTATCTTGTTACCCATAGTTGTTGGTGATGATATATCTAAATCACTTTACATTTTATCATCTACTTGTTAATATTTATTGTGCTTCTAGTTCTTTGAGTGGATTAGTTTTGTTTGTTGGGTATAGAGGAGGAAAGAGTCACCAAACAGACAATTGTTACTTTGTTTTTGTTATGTATGGAGCTATGAGTAACAAGATACACTTTTGCATATGTGAGGATAGCAGCCAGACTAAGAAAGCAAAAACAGAGCAATTATCGTATTGGTGGCCCTTCTCTTGGCTATATAAAACTAACATATGGATGTTAAACGAAATAACTGCGAGCACAACTGAGCACTATGGGTAATAATTTGTCGATGTGAATATGTAATGTAATGCAAATTGTTCCACTGCAGGAACTATGGGTAATGAGATATACATTTGCTTATTTGAACAAATCACCCAGCGGCAAAAAGAAACACTTGAACATTCAAATGACCTGCCATTTTAGTGACCCTTGTCTAGGCTATATGAAATATACTCATCGAGACAAAAAATAAACAGTGAAAAACACCAAGACTAATGGATAGGTTATTCATACATGTCATAAAAAATAATCAATGTACTCCTATGAAGAACTATAGGCATATATTTTAACATTCTCATTATTACACCACCTGCACAGCACCAACCATAATGGTAACCTAAATTTAAGTTTTACTAATTTTGCCAAAGAGACGCAGCACTCACATCTTTGTATTACTTAAAAAACTTACGGAGAGAAAAATAAACCAAACAGAGATTGGGAGCCCCATGAGTATAATGGGTAATGAGGTATACATTTGCTTACTTGAACAAATCACCCAGCAACAAAAAAAAAAAAAAAAATCACTTGAACATTCAAATGACCTGCCATTTTAGTGAGCCTTGTCTAGGATATATGAAATATACTCATCAAGACAAAAAATAAACAGTGAAAACCACCAAGACTAATGGATAAGTTAATTACACAAACCTTAAATAAATCAAAGTACTCCTATGAAGAACTATAGGCATATATTTTAATAGTCTCATTATTATACCACCAGCACAGCGCCAACCATAATGGTAACCTAAATTTAAGTTTTACTAATTTTGCAAGAGACGCAGCACTCATGTCTTTGTATTACTTAAAAAACTTACGGAGAGAAAAATAAACCAAATAGAGATTGGGAGCCCCATGAGTATCATAATGAGATGAAAATTTGAATGTAAAAATGAGATGCGAATTTTAAAAAAAATGGAAATCTCCACATGTAATGAGATGCAGTTTAAACATGTAATAAGATGGGAAAATAAACATGTAATGAGATGCAAATTTTCACATGTAATGAGATGCGAAAATAAACATGTAATGAGATGCGAAAATAAACATGTAATGAGATGCGAAAATAAACATGTAATGAGATGCGAAAATAAACATGTAATGAGATGCGAAAATAAACATGTAATGAGATGCGAAAATAAACATGTAATGAGATGCGGATTTGAACATGTAATGAGATGCGGATTTGAACATGTAATGAGATGCGAAAATAAACATGTAATGAGATGCGAAAAAAAACATGTAATGAGATGCGAAAAAAAACATGTAATGAGATGCGAAAATAAACATGTAATGAGATGCGAAAATAAACATGTAATGAGATGCGAAAATAAACATGTAATGAGATGCGAAAATAAACATGTAATGAGATGCGAAAATAAACATGTAATGAGATGCGAAAATAAACATGTAATGAGATGCGAAAAAAAACATGTAATGAGATGCGAAAAAAAACATGTAATGAGATGCGGATTTGAACATGTAATGAGATGCGAAAATAAACATGTAATGAGATGCGAAAATAAACATGTAATGAGATGCGGATTAAACCATGTAATGATATGCGGCTTTGAACATGTAATGAGATGCGAATGTAATGATATGCTGATTTGACCATGTAATGAGATGCGAACATGTAATGAGATGCTAAACTTCCAATGTATTATCTCATTACCCACAGTTCATTGAGGGGGAAATCCGCATCTCATTAGATGTGCAAATTTGCATCTGATTACCCTTAGTTCTCTGTTGTTCTAAATCTGCATATCATTAGCAATTGTTCTCATTACCTGTGCATGATGTCTCAGTGAGTTTTTCAGGTATACCCAAGACATGACCCCCCAAAAATGCAATATGCTACTTTTTTTTTTAATTGTGTTTGATGTATTTTTACATATGATTTCTTTCAATATGTAAATGTGTATCTTGTTACCCATAGTTGTTGGTGATGATATATCTAAATCACTTTACATTTTATCATCTACTTGTTAATATTTATTGTGCTTCCAGTTCTTTGAGTGGATTAGTTTTGTTTGTTGGGTATAGAGGAGGAAAGAGTCACCAAACAGACAATTGTTACTTTGTTTTTGCTATGTATGGAGCTATGAGTAACAAGATACACTTTTGCATATGTGAGGATAGCAGCCAGACTAAGAAAGCAAAAACAGAGCAATTATCGTATTGGTGGCCCTTCTCTTGGCTATATAAAACTAACATATGGATGTTAAACGAAATAACTGCGAGCACAACTGAGCACTATGGGTAATAATTTGTCGATGTGAATATGTAATGTAATGCAAATTGTTCCACTGCAGGAACTATGGGTAATGAGATATACATTTGCTTATTTGAACAAATCACCCAGCGGCAAAAAGAAACACTTGAACATTCAAATGACCTGCCATTTTAGTGACCCTTGTCTAGGCTATATGAAATATACTCATCGAGACAAAAAATAAACAGTGAAAAACACCAAGACTAATGGATAGGTTATTCATACATGTCATAAAAAATAATCAATGTACTCCTATGAAGAACTATAGGCATATATTTTAACATTCTCATTATTACACCACCTGCACAGCACCAACCATAATGGTAACCTAAATTTAAGTTTTACTAATTTTGCCAAAGAGACGCAGCACTCACATCTTTGTATTACTTAAAAAACTTACGGAGAGAAAAATAAACCAAACAGAGATTGGGAGCCCCATGAGTATAATGGGTAATGAGGTATACATTTGCTTACTTGAACAAATCACCCAGCAACAACAAAAAAAAAAAAATCACTTGAACATTCAAATGACCTGCCATTTTAGTGAGCCTTGTCTAGGATATATGAAATATACTCATCAAGACAAAAAATAAACAGTGAAAACCACCAAGACTAATGGATAAGTTAATTACACAAACCTTAAATAAATCAAAGTACTCCTATGAAGAACTATAGGCATATATTTTAATAGTCTCATTATTATACCACCAGCACAGCGCCAACCATAATGGTAACCTAAATTTAAGTTTTACTAATTTTGCCAAAGAGACGCAGCACTCACATCTTTGTATTACTTAAAAAACTTACGGAGAGAAAAATAAACCAAACAGAGATTGGGAGCCCCATGAGTATAATGTGTAATGAGGTATACATTTGCTTACTTGAACAAATCACCCAGCAACAAAAAAAAAAAAAAAATCACTTGAACATTCAAATGACCTGCCATTTTAGTGAGCCTTGTCTAGGATATATGAAATATACTCATCAAGACAAAAAATAAACAGTGAAAACCACCAAGACTAATGGATAAGTTAATTACACAAACCTTAAATAAATCAAAGTACTCCTATGAAGAACTATAGGCATATATTTTAATAGTCTCATTATTATACCACCAGCACAGCGCCAACCATAATGGTAACCTAAATTTAAGTTTTACTAATTTTGCAAGAGACGCAGCACTCATGTCTTTGTATTACTTAAAAAACTTACGGAGAGAAAAATAAACCAAATAGAGATTGGGAGCCCCATGAGTATCATAATGAGATGAAAATTTGAATGTAAAAATGAGATGCGAATTTTAAAAAAAATGGAAATCTCCACATGTAATGAGATGCAGTTTAAACATGTAATAAGATGGGAAAATAAACATGTAATGAGATGCAAATTTTCACATGTAATGAGATGCAAATTTTCACATGTAATGAGATGCGAAAATAAACATGTAATGAGATGCGGATTTGAACATGTAATGAGATGCGAAAATAAACATGTAATGAGATGCGAAAATAAACATGTAATGAGATGCGAAAAAAAACATGTAATGAGATGCGAAAATAAACATGTAATGAGATGCGAAAATAAACATGTAATGAGATGCGAAAATAAACATGTAATGAGATGCGAAAATAAACATGTAATGAGATGCGAAAATAAACATGTAATGAGATGCGAAAATAAACATGTAATGAGATGCGAAAATAAACATGTAATGAGATGCGAAAATAAACATGTAATGAGATGCGAAAAAAAACATGTAATGAGATGCGGATTTGAACATGTAATGAGATGCGAAAATAAACATGTAATGAGATGCGAAAATAAACATGTAATGAGATGCGGATTAAACCATGTAATGATATGCGGCTTTGAACATGTAATGAGATGCGAATGTAATGATATGCTGATCTGACCATGTAATGAGATGCGAACATGTAATGAGATGCTAAACTTCCAATGTATTATCTCATTACCCACAGTTCATTGAGGGGGAAATCCGCATCTCATTAGATGTGCAAATTTGCATCTGATTACCCTTAGTTCTCTGTTGTTCTAAATCTGCATATCATTAGCAATTGTTCTCATTACCTGTGCATGATGTCTCAGTGAGTTTTTCAGGTATACCCAAGACATGACCCCCCAAAAATGCAATATGCTACTTTTTTTTTAATTGTGTCTGATGTATTTTTACATATGATTTCTTTCAATATGTAAATGTGTATCTTGTTACCCATAGTTGTTGGTGATGATATATCTAAATCACTTTACATTTTATCATCTACTTGTTAATATTTATTGTGCTTCCAGTTCTTTGAGTGGATTAGTTTTGTTTGTTGGGTATAGAGGAGGAAAGAGTCACCAAACAGACAATTGTTACTTTGTTTTTGCTATGTATGGAGCTATGAGTAACAAGATACACTTTTGCATATGTGAGGATAGCAGCCAGACTAAGAAAGCAAAAACAGAGCAATTATCGTATTGGTGGCCCTTCTCTTGGCTATATAAAACTAACATATGGATGTTAAACGAAATAACTGCGAGCACAACTGAGCACTATGGGTAATAATTTGTCGATGTGAATATGTAATGTAATGCAAATTGTTCCACTGCAGGAACTATGGGTAATGAGATATACATTTGCTTATTTGAACAAATCACCCAGCGGCAAAAAGAAACACTTGAACATTCAAATGACCTGCCATTTTAGTGACCCTTGTCTAGGCTATATGAAATATACTCATCGAGACAAAAAATAAACAGTGAAAAACACCAAGACTAATGGATAGGTTATTCATACATGTCATAAAAAATAATCAATGTACTCCTATGAAGAACTATAGGCATATATTTTAACATTCTCATTATTACACCACCTGCACAGCACCAACCATAATGGTAACCTAAATTTAAGTTTTACTAATTTTGCCAAAGAGACGCAGCACTCACATCTTTGTATTACTTAAAAAACTTACGGAGAGAAAAATAAACCAAACAGAGATTGGGAGCCCCATGAGTATAATGGGTAATGAGGTATACATTTGCTTACTTGAACAAATCACCCAGCAACAAAAAAAAAAAAAAAATCACTTGAACATTCAAATGACCTGCCATTTTAGTGAGCCTTGTCTAGGATATATGAAATATACTCATCAAGACAAAAAATAAACAGTGAAAACCACCAAGACTAATGGATAAGTTAATTACACAAACCTTAAATAAATCAAAGTACTCCTATGAAGAACTATAGGCATATATTTTAATAGTCTCATTATTATACCACCAGCACAGCGCCAACCATAATGGTAACCTAAATTTAAGTTTTACTAATTTTGCCAAAGAGACGCAGCACTCACATCTTTGTATTACTTAAAAAACTTACGGAGAGAAAAATAAACCAAACAGAGATTGGGAGCCCCATGAGTATAATGGGTAATGAGGTATACATTTGCTTACTTGAACAAATCACCCAGCAACAAAAAAAAAAAAAAAATCACTTGAACATTCAAATGACCTGCCATTTTAGTGAGCCTTGTCTAGGATATATGAAATATACTCATCAAGACAAAAAATAAACAGTGAAAACCACCAAGACTAATGGATAAGTTAATTACACAAACCTTAAATAAATCAAAGTACTCCTATGAAGAACTATAGGCATATATTTTAATAGTCTCATTATTATACCACCAGCACAGCGCCAACCATAATGGTAACCTAAATTTAAGTTTTACTAATTTTGCAAGAGACGCAGCACTCATGTCTTTGTATTACTTAAAAAACTTACGGAGAGAAAAATAAACCAAATAGAGATTGGGAGCCCCATGAGTATCATAATGAGATGAAAATTTGAATGTAAAAATGAGATGCGAATTTTAAAAAAAATGGAAATCTCCACATGTAATGAGATGCAGTTTAAACATGTAATAAGATGGGAAAATAAACATGTAATGAGATGCGGATTTGAACATGTAATGAGATGCGAAAATAAACATGTAATGAGATGCGAAAATAAACATGTAATGAGATGCGGATTTGAACATGTAATGAGATGCGAAAATAAACATGTAATGAGATGCGAAAATAAACATGTAATGAGATTCGAAAAAAAACATGTAATGAGATGCGAAAATAAACATGTAATGAGATGCGGATTTGAACATGTAATGAGATGCGGATTTGAACATGTAATGAGATGCGGATTTGAACATGTAATGAGATGCGAAAATAAACATGTAATGAGATGCGAAAAAAAACATGTAATGAGATGCGAAAATAAACATGTAATGAGATGCGAAAATAAACATGTAATGAGATGCGAAAATAAACATGTAATGAGATGCGAAAATAAACATGTAATGAGATGCGGATTTGAACATGTAATGAGATGCGAAAATAAACATGTAATGAGATGCGGATTTGAACATGTAATGAGATGCGGATTTGAACATGTAATGAGATGCGGATTTGAACATGTAATGAGATGCGAAAATAAACATGTAATGAGATGCGAAAAAAAACATGTAATGAGATGCGAAAATAAACATGTAATGAGATGCGAAAATAAACATGTAATGAGATGCGAAAATAAACATGTAATGAGATGCGAAAATAAACATGTAATGAGATGCGGATTTGAACATGTAATGAGATGCGAAAATAAACATGTAATGAGATGCGGATTTGAACATGTAATGAGATGCGAAAATAAACATGTAATGAGATGCGCATTTGAACATGTAATGAGATGCGGATTTGAACATGTAATGAGATGCGGATTTGAACATGTAATGAGATGCGAAAATAAACATGTAATGAGATGCGAAAATAAACATGTAATGAGATGCGAAAATAAACATGTAATGAGATGCGAAAATAAACATGTAATGAGATGCGAAAAAAAACATGTAATGAGATGCGAAAATAAACATGTAATGAGATGCGAAAATAAACATGTAATGAGATGCGAAAATAAACATGTAATGAGATGCGAAAATAAACATGTAATGAGATGCGAAAATAAACATGTAATGAGATGCGGATTTGAACATGTAATGAGATGCGAAAATAAACATGTAATGAGATGCGAAAATAAACATGTAATGAGATGCGAAAAAAAACATGTAATGAGATGCGAAAATAAACATGTAATGAGATGCGGATTTGAACATGTAATGAGATGCGAAAATAAACATGTAATGAGATGCGAAAATAAACATGTAATGAGATGCGGATTAAACCATGTAATGATATGCGGCTTTGAACATGTAATGAGATGCGAATGTAATGATATGCTGATTTGACCATGTAATGAGATGCGAACATGTAATGAGATGCTAAACTTCCAATGTATTATCTCATTACCCACAGTTCATTGAGGGGGAAATCCGCATCTCATTAGATGTGCAAATTTGCATCTGATTACCCTTAGTTCTCTGTTGTTCTAAATCTGCATATCATTAGCAATTGTTCTCATTACCTGTGCATGATGTCTCAGTGAGTTTTTCAGGTATACCCAAGACATGACCCCCCAAAAATGCAATATGCTAATTTATTTTTAATTGTGTCTGATGTATTTTTACATATGATTTCTTTCAATATGTAAATGTGTATCTTGTTACCCATAGTTGTTGGTGATGATATATCTAAATCACTTTACATTTTATCATCTACTTGTTAATATTTATTGTGCTTCTAGTTCTTTGAGTGGATTAGTTTTGTTTGTTGGGTATAGAGGAGGAAAGAGTCACCAAACAGACAATTGTTACTTTGTTTTTGCTATGTATGGAGCTATGAGTAACAAGATACACTTTTGCATATGTGAGGATAGCAGCCAGACTAAGAAAGCAAAAACAGAGCAATTATCGTATTGGTGGCCCTTCTCTTGGCTATATAAAACTAACATATGGATGTTAAACGAAATAACTGCGAGCACAACTGAGCACTATGGGTAATAATTTGTCGATGTGAATATGTAATGTAATGCAAATTGTTCCACTGCAGGAACTATGGGTAATGAGATATACATTTGCTTATTTGAACAAATCACCCAGCGGCAAAAAGAAACACTTGAACATTCAAATGACCTGCCATTTTAGTGACCCTTGTCTAGGCTATATGAAATATACTCATCGAGACAAAAAATAAACAGTGAAAAACACCAAGACTAATGGATAGGTTATTCATACATGTCATAAAAAATAATCAATGTACTCCTATGAAGAACTATAGGCATATATTTTAACATTCTCATTATTACACCACCTGCACAGCACCAACCATAATGGTAACCTAAATTTAAGTTTTACTAATTTTGCCAAAGAGACGCAGCACTCACATCTTTGTATTACTTAAAAAACTTACGGAGAGAAAAATAAACCAAACAGAGATTGGGAGCCCCATGAGTATAATGGGTAATGAGGTATACATTTGCTTACTTGAACAAATCACCCAGCAACAAAAAAAAAAAAAAAATCACTTGAACATTCAAATGACCTGCCATTTTAGTGAGCCTTGTCTAGGATATATGAAATATACTCATCAAGACAAAAAATAAACAGTGAAAACCACCAAGACTAATGGATAAGTTAATTACACAAACCTTAAATAAATCAAAGTACTCCTATGAAGAACTATAGGCATATATTTTAATAGTCTCATTATTATACCACCAGCACAGCGCCAACCATAATGGTAACCTAAATTTAAGTTTTACTAATTTTGCAAGAGACGCAGCACTCATGTCTTTGTATTACTTAAAAAACTTACGGAGAGAAAAATAAACCAAATAGAGATTGGGAGCCCCATGAGTATCATAATGAGATGAAAATTTGAATGTAAAAATGAGATGCGAATTTTAAAAAAAATGGAAATCTCCACATGTAATGAGATGCAGTTTAAACATGTAATAAGATGGGAAAATAAACATGTAATGAGATGCAAATTTTCACATGTAATGAGATGCGAAAATAAACATGTAATGAGATGCGAAAATAAACATGTAATGAGATGCGAAAATAAACATGTAATGAGATGCGGATTTGAACATGTAATGAGATGCGAAAATAAACATGTAATGAGATGCGAAAATAAACATGTAATGAGATGCGGATTTGAACATGTAATGAGATGCGAAAATAAACATGTAATGAGATGCGAAAATAAACATGTAATGAGATGCGAAAATAAACATGTAATGAGATTCGAAAAAAAACATGTAATGAGATGCGAAAATAAACATGTAATGAGATGCGGATTTGAACATGTAATGAGATGCGGATTTGAACATGTAATGAGATGCGAAAATAAACATGTAATGAGATGCGAAAAAAAACATGTAATGAGATGCGAAAATAAACATGTAATGAGATGCGAAAATAAACATGTAATGAGATGCGAAAATAAACATGTAATGAGATGCGAAAATAAACATGTAATGAGATGCGAAAATAAACATGTAATGAGATGCGAAAATAAACATGTAATGAGATGCGAAAATAAACATGTAATGAGATGCGAAAATAAACATGTAATGAGATGCGAAAATAAACATGTAATGAGATGCGAAAAAAAACATGTAATGAGATGCGAAAAAAAACATGTAATGAGATGCGGATTTGAACATGTAATGAGATGCGAAAATAAACATGTAATGAGATGCGAAAATAAACATGTAATGAGATGCGGATTAAACCATGTAATGATATGCGGCTTTGAACATGTAATGAGATGCGAATGTAATGATATGCTGATTTGACCATGTAATGAGATGCGAACATGTAATGAGATGCTAAACTTCCAATGTATTATCTCATTACCCACAGTTCATTGAGGGGGAAATCCGCATCTCATTAGATGTGCAAATTTGCATCTGATTACCCTTAGTTCTCTGTTGTTCTAAATCTGCATATCATTAGCAATTGTTCTCATTACCTGTGCATGATGTCTCAGTGAGTTTTTCAGGTATACCCAAGACATGACCCCCCAAAAATGCAATATGCTACTTTTTTTTTAATTGTGTCTGATGTATTTTTACATATGATTTCTTTCAATATGTAAATGTGTATCTTGTTACCCATAGTTGTTGGTGATGATATATCTAAATCACTTTACATTTTATCATCTACTTGTTAATATTTATTGTGCTTCCAGTTCTTTGAGTGGATTAGTTTTGTTTGTTGGGTATAGAGGAGGAAAGAGTCACCAAACAGACAATTGTTACTTTGTTTTTGCTATGTATGGAGCTATGAGTAACAAGATACACTTTTGCATATGTGAGGATAGCAGCCAGACTAAGAAAGCAAAAACAGAGCAATTATCGTATTGGTGGCCCTTCTCTTGGCTATATAAAACTAACATATGGATGTTAAACGAAATAACTGCGAGCACAACTGAGCACTATGGGTAATAATTTGTCGATGTGAATATGTAATGTAATGCAAATTGTTCCACTGCAGGAACTATGGGTAATGAGATATACATTTGCTTATTTGAACAAATCACCCAGCGGCAAAAAGAAACACTTGAACATTCAAATGACCTGCCATTTTAGTGACCCTTGTCTAGGCTATATGAAATATACTCATCGAGACAAAAAATAAACAGTGAAAAACACCAAGACTAATGGATAGGTTATTCATACATGTCATAAAAAATAATCAATGTACTCCTATGAAGAACTATAGGCATATATTTTAACATTCTCATTATTACACCACCTGCACAGCACCAACCATAATGGTAACCTAAATTTAAGTTTTACTAATTTTGCCAAAGAGACGCAGCACTCACATCTTTGTATTACTTAAAAAACTTACGGAGAGAAAAATAAACCAAACAGAGATTGGGAGCCCCATGAGTATAATGGGTAATGAGGTATACATTTGCTTACTTGAACAAATCACCCAGCAACAAAAAAAAAAAAAAAATCACTTGAACATTCAAATGACCTGCCATTTTAGTGAGCCTTGTCTAGGATATATGAAATATACTCATCAAGACAAAAAATAAACAGTGAAAACCACCAAGACTAATGGATAAGTTAATTACACAAACCTTAAATAAATCAAAGTACTCCTATGAAGAACTATAGGCATATATTTTAATAGTCTCATTATTATACCACCAGCACAGCGCCAACCATAATGGTAACCTAAATTTAAGTTTTACTAATTTTGCCAAAGAGACGCAGCACTCACATCTTTGTATTACTTAAAAAACTTACGGAGAGAAAAATAAACCAAACAGAGATTGGGAGCCCCATGAGTATAATGGGTAATGAGGTATACATTTGCTTACTTGAACAAATCACCCAGCAACAAAAAAAAAAAAAAAATCACTTGAACATTCAAATGACCTGCCATTTTAGTGAGCCTTGTCTAGGATATATGAAATATACTCATCAAGACAAAAAATAAACAGTGAAAACCACCAAGACTAATGGATAAGTTAATTACACAAACCTTAAATAAATCAAAGTACTCCTATGAAGAACTATAGGCATATATTTTAATAGTCTCATTATTATACCACCAGCACAGCGCCAACCATAATGGTAACCTAAATTTAAGTTTTACTAATTTTGCAAGAGACGCAGCACTCATGTCTTTGTATTACTTAAAAAACTTACGGAGAGAAAAATAAACCAAATAGAGATTGGGAGCCCCATGAGTATCATAATGAGATGAAAATTTGAATGTAAAAATGAGATGCGAATTTTAAAAAAAATGGAAATCTCCACATGTAATGAGATGCAGTTTAAACATGTAATAAGATGGGAAAATAAACATGTAATGAGATGCAAATTTTCACATGTAATGAGATGCAAATTTTCACATGTAATGAGATGCGAAAATAAACATGTAATGAGATGCGGATTTGAACATGTAATGAGATGCGAAAATAAACATGTAATGAGATGCGAAAATAAACATGTAATGAGATTCGAAAAAAAACATGTAATGAGATGCGAAAATAAACATGTAATGAGATGCGGATTTGAACATGTAATGAGATGCGGATTTGAACATGTAATGAGATGCGGATTTGAACATGTAATGAGATGCGGATTTGAACATGTAATGAGATGCGGATTTGAACATGTAATGAGATGCGAAAATAAACATGTAATGAGATGCGAAAAAAAACATGTAATGAGATGCGAAAATAAACATGTAATGAGATGCGAAAATAAACATGTAATGAGATGCGAAAATAAACATGTAATGAGATGCGAAAATAAACATGTAATGAGATGCGGATTTGAACATGTAATGAGATGCGAAAATAAACATGTAATGAGATGCGGATTTGAACATGTAATGAGATGCGAAAATAAACATGTAATGAGATGCGCATTTGAACATGTAATGAGATGCGGATTTGAACATGTAATGAGATGCGGATTTGAACATGTAATGAGATGCGGATTTGAACATGTAATGAGATGCGAAAATAAACATGTAATGAGATGCGAAAATAAACATGTAATGAGATGCGAAAATAAACATGTAATGAGATGCGAAAAAAACATGTAATGAGATGCGAAAATAAACATGTAATGAGATGCGAAAATAAACATGTAATGAGATGCGAAAATAAACATGTAATGAGATGCGAAAATAAACATGTAATGAGATGCGGATTTGAACATGTAATGAGATGCGAAAATAAACATGTAATGAGATGCGAAAATAAACATGTAATGAGATGCGAAAATAAACATGTAATGAGATGCGAAAAAAAACATGTAATGAGATGCGAAAATAAACATGTAATGAGATGCGGATTTGAACATGTAATGAGATGCGAAAATAAACATGTAATGAGATGCGAAAATAAACATGTAATGAGATGCGGATTAAACCATGTAATGATATGCGGCTTTGAACATGTAATGAGATGCGAATGTAATGATATGCTGATTTGACCATGTAATGAGATGCGAACATGTAATGAGATGCTAAACTTCCAATGTATTATCTCATTACCCACAGTTCATTGAGGGGGAAATCCGCATCTCATTAGATGTGCAAATTTGCATCTGATTACCCTTAGTTCTCTGTTGTTCTAAATCTGCATATCATTAGCAATTGTTCTCATTACCTGTGCATGATGTCTCAGTGAGTTTTTCAGGTATACCCAAGACATGACCCCCCAAAAATGCAATATGCTAATTTATTTTTAATTGTGTCTGATGTATTTTTACATATGATTTCTTTCAATATGTAAATGTGTATCTTGTTACCCATAGTTGTTGGTGATGATATATCTAAATCACTTTACATTTTATCATCTACTTGTTAATATTTATTGTGCTTCTAGTTCTTTGAGTGGATTAGTTTTGTTTGTTGGGTATAGAGGAGGAAAGAGTCACCAAACAGACAATTGTTACTTTGTTTTTGCTATGTATGGAGCTATGAGTAACAAGATACACTTTTGCATATGTGAGGATAGCAGCCAGACTAAGAAAGCAAAAACAGAGCAATTATCGTATTGGTGGCCCTTCTCTTGGCTATATAAAACTAACATATGGATGTTAAACGAAATAACTGCGAGCACAACTGAGCACTATGGGTAATAATTTGTCGATGTGAATATGTAATGTAATGCAAATTGTTCCACTGCAGGAACTATGGGTAATGAGATATACATTTGCTTATTTGAACAAATCACCCAGCGGCAAAAAGAAACACTTGAACATTCAAATGACCTGCCATTTTAGTGACCCTTGTCTAGGCTATATGAAATATACTCATCGAGACAAAAAATAAACAGTGAAAAACACCAAGACTAATGGATAGGTTATTCATACATGTCATAAAAAATAATCAATGTACTCCTATGAAGAACTATAGGCATATATTTTAACATTCTCATTATTACACCACCTGCACAGCACCAACCATAATGGTAACCTAAATTTAAGTTTTACTAATTTTGCCAAAGAGACGCAGCACTCACATCTTTGTATTACTTAAAAAACTTACGGAGAGAAAAATAAACCAAACAGAGATTGGGAGCCCCATGAGTATAATGGGTAATGAGGTATACATTTGCTTACTTGAACAAATCACCCAGCAACAAAAAAAAAAAAAAAATCACTTGAACATTCAAATGACCTGCCATTTTAGTGAGCCTTGTCTAGGATATATGAAATATACTCATCAAGACAAAAAATAAACAGTGAAAACCACCAAGACTAATGGATAAGTTAATTACACAAACCTTAAATAAATCAAAGTACTCCTATGAAGAACTATAGGCATATATTTTAATAGTCTCATTATTATACCACCAGCACAGCGCCAACCATAATGGTAACCTAAATTTAAGTTTTACTAATTTTGCAAGAGACGCAGCACTCATGTCTTTGTATTACTTAAAAAACTTACGGAGAGAAAAATAAACCAAATAGAGATTGGGAGCCCCATGAGTATCATAATGAGATGAAAATTTGAATGTAAAAATGAGATGCGAATTTTAAAAAAAATGGAAATCTCCACATGTAATGAGATGCAGTTTAAACATGTAATAAGATGGGAAAATAAACATGTAATGAGATGCAAATTTTCACATGTAATGAGATGCAAATTTTCACATGTAATGAGATGCGAAAATAAACATGTAATGAGATGCGGATTTGAACATGTAATGAGATGCGAAAATAAACATGTAATGAGATGCGAAAATAAACATGTAATGAGATTCGAAAAAAAACATGTAATGAGATGCGAAAATAAACATGTAATGAGATGCGGATTTGAACATGTAATGAGATGCGGATTTGAACATGTAATGAGATGCGGATTTGAACATGTAATGAGATGCGGATTTGAACATGTAATGAGATGCGGATTTGAACATGTAATGAGATGCGAAAATAAACATGTAATGAGATGCGAAAAAAAACATGTAATGAGATGCGAAAATAAACATGTAATGAGATGCGAAAATAAACATGTAATGAGATGCGAAAATAAACATGTAATGAGATGCGAAAATAAACATGTAATGAGATGCGGATTTGAACATGTAATGAGATGCGAAAATAAACATGTAATGAGATGCGGATTTGAACATGTAATGAGATGCGAAAATAAACATGTAATGAGATGCGCATTTGAACATGTAATGAGATGCGGATTTGAACATGTAATGAGATGCGAATGTAATGATATGCTGATTTGACCATGTAATGAGATGCGAACATGTAATGAGATGCTAAACTTCCAATGTATTATCTCATTACCCACAGTTCATTGAGGGGGAAATCCGCATCTCATTAGATGTGCAAATTTGCATCTGATTACCCTTAGTTCTCTGTTGTTCTAAATCTGCATATCATTAGCAATTGTTCTCATTACCTGTGCATGATGTCTCAGTGAGTTTTTCAGGTATACCCAAGACATGACCCCCCAAAAATGCAATATGCTAATTTATTTTTAATTGTGTCTGATGTATTTTTACATATGATTTCTTTCAATATGTAAATGTGTATCTTGTTACCCATAGTTGTTGGTGATGATATATCTAAATCACTTTACATTTTATCATCTACTTGTTAATATTTATTGTGCTTCTAGTTCTTTGAGTGGATTAGTTTTGTTTGTTGGGTATAGAGGAGGAAAGAGTCACCAAACAGACAATTGTTACTTTGTTTTTGCTATGTATGGAGCTATGAGTAACAAGATACACTTTTGCATATGTGAGGATAGCAGCCAGACTAAGAAAGCAAAAACAGAGCAATTATCGTATTGGTGGCCCTTCTCTTGGCTATATAAAACTAACATATGGATGTTAAACGAAATAACTGCGAGCACAACTGAGCACTATGGGTAATAATTTGTCGATGTGAATATGTAATGTAATGCAAATTGTTCCACTGCAGGAACTATGGGTAATGAGATATACATTTGCTTATTTGAACAAATCACCCAGCGGCAAAAAGAAACACTTGAACATTCAAATGACCTGCCATTTTAGTGACCCTTGTCTAGGCTATATGAAATATACTCATCGAGACAAAAAATAAACAGTGAAAAACACCAAGACTAATGGATAGGTTATTCATACATGTCATAAAAAATAATCAATGTACTCCTATGAAGAACTATAGGCATATATTTTAACATTCTCATTATTACACCACCTGCACAGCACCAACCATAATGGTAACCTAAATTTAAGTTTTACTAATTTTGCCAAAGAGACGCAGCACTCACATCTTTGTATTACTTAAAAAACTTACGGAGAGAAAAATAAACCAAACAGAGATTGGGAGCCCCATGAGTATAATGGGTAATGAGGTATACATTTGCTTACTTGAACAAATCACCCAGCAACAAAAAAAAAAAAAAAATCACTTGAACATTCAAATGACCTGCCATTTTAGTGAGCCTTGTCTAGGATATATGAAATATACTCATCAAGACAAAAAATAAACAGTGAAAACCACCAAGACTAATGGATAAGTTAATTACACAAACCTTAAATAAATCAAAGTACTCCTATGAAGAACTATAGGCATATATTTTAATAGTCTCATTATTATACCACCAGCACAGCGCCAAACATAATGGTAACCTAAATTTAAGTTTTACTAATTTTGCAAGAGACGCAGCACTCATGTCTTTGTATTACTTAAAAAACTTACGGAGAGAAAAATAAACCAAATAGAGATTGGGAGCCCCATGAGTATCATAATGAGATGAAAATTTGAATGTAAAAATGAGATGCGAATTTTAAAAAAAATGGAAATCTCCACATGTAATGAGATGCAGTTTAAACATGTAATAAGATGGGAAAATAAACATGTAATGAGATGCAAATTTTCACATGTAATGAGATGCAAATTTTCACATGTAATGAGATGCGAAAATAAACATGTAATGAGATGCGGATTTGAACATGTAATGAGATGCGAAAATAAACATGTAATGAGATGCGAAAATAAACATGTAATGAGATTCGAAAAAAAACATGTAATGAGATGCGAAAATAAACATGTAATGAGATGCGGATTTGAACATGTAATGAGATGCGGATTTGAACATGTAATGAGATGCGGATTTGAACATGTAATGAGATGCGGATTTGAACATGTAATGAGATGCGGATTTGAACATGTAATGAGATGCGAAAATAAACATGTAATGAGATGCGAAAAAAAACATGTAATGAGATGCGAAAATAAACATGTAATGAGATGCGAAAATAAACATGTAATGAGATGCGAAAATAAACATGTAATGAGATGCGAAAATAAACATGTAATGAGATGCGGATTTGAACATGTAATGAGATGCGAAAATAAACATGTAATGAGATGCGGATTTGAACATGTAATGAGATGCGAAAATAAACATGTAATGAGATGCGCATTTGAACATGTAATGAGATGCGGATTTGAACATGTAATGAGATGCGGATTTGAACATGTAATGAGATGCGAAAATAAACATGTAATGAGATGCGAAAATAAACATGTAATGAGATGCGAAAATAAACATGTAATGAGATGCGAAAAAAAACATGTAATGAGATGCGAAAATAAACATGTAATGAGATGCGAAAATAAACATGTAATGAGATGCGAAAATAAACATGTAATGAGATGCGAAAATAAACATGTAATGAGATGCGAAAATAAACATGTAATGAGATGCGGATTTGAACATGTAATGAGATGCGAAAATAAACATGTAATGAGATGCGAAAATAAACATGTAATGAGATGCGAAAATAAACATGTAATGAGATGCGAAAAAAAACATGTAATGAGATGCGAAAATAAACATGTAATGAGATGCGGATTTGAACATGTAATGAGATGCGAAAATAAACATGTAATGAGATGCGAAAATAAACATGTAATGAGATGCGGATTAAACCATGTAATGATATGCGGCTTTGAACATGTAATGAGATGCGAATGTAATGATATGCTGATTTGACCATGTAATGAGATGCGAACATGTAATGAGATGCTAAACTTCCAATGTATTATCTCATTACCCACAGTTCATTGAGGGGGAAATCCGCATCTCATTAGATGTGCAAATTTGCATCTGATTACCCTTAGTTCTCTGTTGTTCTAAATCTGCATATCATTAGCAATTGTTCTCATTACCTGTGCATGATGTCTCAGTGAGTTTTTCAGGTATACCCAAGACATGACCCCCCAAAAATGCAATATGCTAATTTATTTTTAATTGTGTCTGATGTATTTTTACATATGATTTCTTTCAATATGTAAATGTGTATCTTGTTACCCATAGTTGTTGGTGATGATATATCTAAATCACTTTACATTTTATCATCTACTTGTTAATATTTATTGTGCTTCTAGTTCTTTGAGTGGATTAGTTTTGTTTGTTGGGTATAGAGGAGGAAAGAGTCACCAAACAGACAATTGTTACTTTGTTTTTGCTATGTATGGAGCTATGAGTAACAAGATACACTTTTGCATATGTGAGGATAGCAGCCAGACTAAGAAAGCAAAAACAGAGCAATTATCGTATTGGTGGCCCTTCTCTTGGCTATATAAAACTAACATATGGATGTTAAACGAAATAACTGCGAGCACAACTGAGCACTATGGGTAATAATTTGTCGATGTGAATATGTAATGTAATGCAAATTGTTCCACTGCAGGAACTATGGGTAATGAGATATACATTTGCTTATTTGAACAAATCACCCAGCGGCAAAAAGAAACACTTGAACATTCAAATGACCTGCCATTTTAGTGACCCTTGTCTAGGCTATATGAAATATACTCATCGAGACAAAAAATAAACAGTGAAAAACACCAAGACTAATGGATAGGTTATTCATACATGTCATAAAAAATAATCAATGTACTCCTATGAAGAACTATAGGCATATATTTTAACATTCTCATTATTACACCACCTGCACAGCACCAACCATAATGGTAACCTAAATTTAAGTTTTACTAATTTTGCCAAAGAGACGCAGCACTCACATCTTTGTATTACTTAAAAAACTTACGGAGAGAAAAATAAACCAAACAGAGATTGGGAGCCCCATGAGTATAATGGGTAATGAGGTATACATTTGCTTACTTGAACAAATCACCCAGCAACAAAAAAAAAAAAAAAATCACTTGAACATTCAAATGACCTGCCATTTTAGTGAGCCTTGTCTAGGATATATGAAATATACTCATCAAGACAAAAAATAAACAGTGAAAACCACCAAGACTAATGGATAAGTTAATTACACAAACCTTAAATAAATCAAAGTACTCCTATGAAGAACTATAGGCATATATTTTAATAGTCTCATTATTATACCACCAGCACAGCGCCAACCATAATGGTAACCTAAATTTAAGTTTTACTAATTTTGCAAGAGACGCAGCACTCATGTCTTTGTATTACTTAAAAAACTTACGGAGAGAAAAATAAACCAAATAGAGATTGGGAGCCCCATGAGTATCATAATGAGATGAAAATTTGAATGTAAAAATGAGATGCGAATTTTAAAAAAAATGGAAATCTCCACATGTAATGAGATGCAGTTTAAACATGTAATAAGATGGGAAAATAAACATGTAATGAGATGCAAATTTTCACATGTAATGAGATGCGAAAATAAACATGTAATGAGATGCGAAAATAAACATGTAATGAGATGCGAAAATAAACATGTAATGAGATGCGAAAATAAACATGTAATGAGATGCGGATTTGAACATGTAATGAGATGCGAAAATAAACATGTAATGAGATGCGAAAATAAACATGTAATGAGATGCGGATTTGAACATGTAATGAGATGCGAAAATAAACATGTAATGAGATGCGAAAATAAACATGTAATGAGATGCGAAAATAAACATGTAATGAGATTCGAAAAAAAACATGTAATGAGATGCGAAAATAAACATGTAATGAGATGCGGATTTGAACATGTAATGAGATGCGAAAATAAACATGTAATGAGATGCGAAAAAAAACATGTAATGAGATGCGAAAATAAACATGTAATGAGATGCGAAAATAAACATGTAATGAGATGCGAAAATAAACATGTAATGAGATGCGAAAATAAACATGTAATGAGATGCGGATTTGAACATGTAATGAGATGCGAAAATAAACATGTAATGAGATGCGCATTTGAACATGTAATGAGATGCGGATTTGAACATGTAATGAGATGCGAAAATAAACATGTAATGAGATGCGAAAATAAACATGTAATGAGATGCGAAAATAAACATGTAATGAGATGCGAAAAAAAACATGTAATGAGATGCGAAAATAAACATGTAATGAGATGCGAAAATAAACATGTAATGAGATGCGAAAATAAACATGTAATGAGATGCGGATTTGAACATGTAATGAGATGCGAAAATAAACATGTAATGAGATGCGAAAATAAACATGTAATGAGATGCGAAAAAAAACATGTAATGAGATGCGAAAATAAACATGTAATGAGATGCGGATTTGAACATGTAATGAGATGCGAAAATAAACATGTAATGAGATGCGAAAATAAACATGTAATGAGATGCGAAAATAAACATGTAATGAGATGCGGATTAAACCATGTAATGATATGCGGCTTTGAACATGTAATGAGATGCGAATGTAATGATATGCTGATTTGACCATGTAATGAGATGCGAACATGTAATGAGATGCTAAACTTCCAATGTATTATCTCATTACCCACAGTTCATTGAGGGGGAAATCCGCATCTCATTAGATGTGCAAATTTGCATCTGATTACCCTTAGTTCTCTGTTGTTCTAAATCTGCATATCATTAGCAATTGTTCTCATTACCTGTGCATGATGTCTCAGTGAGTTTTTCAGGTATACCCAAGACATGACCCCCCAAAAATGCAATATGCTACTTTTTTTTTAATTGTGTCTGATGTATTTTTACATATGATTTCTTTCAATATGTAAATGTGTATCTTGTTACCCATAGTTGTTGGTGATGATATATCTAAATCACTTTACATTTTATCATCTACTTGTTAATATTTATTGTGCTTCCAGTTCTTTGAGTGGATTAGTTTTGTTTGTTGGGTATAGAGGAGGAAAGAGTCACCAAACAGACAATTGTTACTTTGTTTTTGCTATGTATGGAGCTATGAGTAACAAGATACACTTTTGCATATGTGAGGATAGCAGCCAGACTAAGAAAGCAAAAACAGAGCAATTATCGTATTGGTGGCCCTTCTCTTGGCTATATAAAACTAACATATGGATGTTAAACGAAATAACTGCGAGCACAACTGAGCACTATGGGTAATAATTTGTCGATGTGAATATGTAATGTAATGCAAATTGTTCCACTGCAGGAACTATGGGTAATGAGATATACATTTGCTTATTTGAACAAATCACCCAGCGGCAAAAAGAAACACTTGAACATTCAAATGACCTGCCATTTTAGTGACCCTTGTCTAGGCTATATGAAATATACTCATCGAGACAAAAAATAAACAGTGAAAAACACCAAGACTAATGGATAGGTTATTCATACATGTCATAAAAAATAATCAATGTACTCCTATGAAGAACTATAGGCATATATTTTAACATTCTCATTATTACACCACCTGCACAGCACCAACCATAATGGTAACCTAAATTTAAGTTTTATTAATTTTGCCAAAGAGACGCAGCACTCACATCTTTGTATTACTTAAAAAACTTACGGAGAGAAAAATAAACCAAACAGAGATTGGGAGCCCCATGAGTATAATGGGTAATGAGGTATACATTTGCTTACTTGAACAAATCACCCAGCAACAAAAAAAAAAAAAAAATCACTTGAACATTCAAATGACCTGCCATTTTAGTGAGCCTTGTCTAGGATATATGAAATATACTCATCAAGACAAAAAATAAACAGTGAAAACCACCAAGACTAATGGATAAGTTAATTACACAAACCTTAAATAAATCAAAGTACTCCTATGAAGAACTATAGGCATATATTTTAATAGTCTCATTATTATACCACCAGCACAGCGCCAACCATAATGGTAACCTAAATTTAAGTTTTACTAATTTTGCCAAAGAGACGCAGCACTCACATCTTTGTATTACTTAAAAAACTTACGGAGAGAAAAATAAACCAAACAGAGATTGGGAGCCCCATGAGTATAATGGGTAATGAGGTATACATTTGCTTACTTGAACAAATCACCCAGCAACAAAAAAAAAAAAAAAATCACTTGAACATTCAAATGACCTGCCATTTTAGTGAGCCTTGTCTAGGATATATGAAATATACTCATCAAGACAAAAAATAAACAGTGAAAACCACCAAGACTAATGGATAAGTTAATTACACAAACCTTAAATAAATCAAAGTACTCCTATGAAGAACTATAGGCATATATTTTAATAGTCTCATTATTATACCACCAGCACAGCGCCAACCATAATGGTAACCTAAATTTAAGTTTTACTAATTTTGCAAGAGACGCAGCACTCATGTCTTTGTATTACTTAAAAAACTTACGGAGAGAAAAATAAACCAAATAGAGATTGGGAGCCCCATGAGTATCATAATGAGATGAAAATTTGAATGTAAAAATGAGATGCGAATTTTAAAAAAAATGGAAATCTCCACATGTAATGAGATGCAGTTTAAACATGTAATAAGATGGGAAAATAAACATGTAATGAGATGCAAATTTTCACATGTAATGAGATGCGAAAATAAACATGTAATGAGATGCGAAAATAAACATGTAATGAGATGCGAAAATAAACATGTAATGAGATGCGAAAATAAACATGTAATGAGATGCGAAAATAAACATGTAATGAGATGCGGATTTGAACATGTAATGAGATGCGAAAATAAACATGTAATGAGATGCGAAAATAAACATGTAATGAGATGCGGATTTGAACATGTAATGAGATGCGAAAATAAACATGTAATGAGATGCGAAAATAAACATGTAATGAGATGCGAAAATAAACATGTAATGAGATTCGAAAAAAAACATGTAATGAGATGCGAAAATAAACATGTAATGAGATGCGGATTTGAACATGTAATGAGATGCGAAAATAAACATGTAATGAGATGCGAAAAAAAACATGTAATGAGATGCGAAAATAAACATGTAATGAGATGCGAAAATAAACATGTAATGAGATGCGAAAATAAACATGTAATGAGATGCGAAAATAAACATGTAATGAGATGCGGATTTGAACATGTAATGAGATGCGAAAATAAACATGTAATGAGATGCGCATTTGAACATGTAATGAGATGCGGATTTGAACATGTAATGAGATGCGAAAATAAACATGTAATGAGATGCGAAAATAAACATGTAATGAGATGCGAAAATAAACATGTAATGAGATGCGAAAAAAAACATGTAATGAGATGCGAAAATAAACATGTAATGAGATGCGAAAATAAACATGTAATGAGATGCGAAAATAAACATGTAATGAGATGCGGATTTGAACATGTAATGAGATGCGAAAATAAACATGTAATGAGATGCGAAAATAAACATGTAATGAGATGCGGATTTGAACATGTAATGAGATGCGAAAATAAACATGTAATGAGATGCGAAAATAAACATGTAATGAGATGCGAAAATAAACATGTAATGAGATTCGAAAAAAAACATGTAATGAGATGCGAAAATAAACATGTAATGAGATGCGGATTTGAACATGTAATGAGATGCGAAAATAAACATGTAATGAGATGCGAAAAAAAACATGTAATGAGATGCGAAAATAAACATGTAATGAGATGCGAAAATAAACATGTAATGAGATGCGAAAATAAACATGTAATGAGATGCGAAAATAAACATGTAATGAGATGCGGATTTGAACATGTAATGAGATGCGAAAATAAACATGTAATGAGATGCGCATTTGAACATGTAATGAGATGCGGATTTGAACATGTAATGAGATGCGAAAATAAACATGTAATGAGATGCGAAAATAAACATGTAATGAGATGCGAAAATAAACATGTAATGAGATGCGAAAAAAAACATGTAATGAGATGCGAAAATAAACATGTAATGAGATGCGAAAATAAACATGTAATGAGATGCGAAAAAAAACATGTAATGAGATGCGAAAATAAACATGTAATGAGATGCGAAAATAAACATGTAATGAGATGCGAAAATAAACATGTAATGAGATGCGGATTTGAACATGTAATGAGATGCGAAAATAAACATGTAATGAGATGCGAAAATAAACATGTAATGAGATGCGAAAAAAAACATGTAATGAGATGCGAAAATAAACATGTAATGAGATGCGGATTTGAACATGTAATGAGATGCGAAAATAAACATGTAATGAGATGCGAAAATAAACATGTAATGAGATGCGAAAATAAACATGTAATGAGATGCGGATTAAACCATGTAATGATATGCGGCTTTGAACATGTAATGAGATGCGAATGTAATGATATGCTGATTTGACCATGTAATGAGATGCGAACATGTAATGAGATGCTAAACTTCCAATGTATTATCTCATTACCCACAGTTCATTGAGGGGGAAATCCGCATCTCATTAGATGTGCAAATTTGCATCTGATTACCCTTAGTTCTCTGTTGTTCTAAATCTGCATATCATTAGCAATTGTTCTCATTACCTGTGCATGATGTCTCAGTGAGTTTTTCAGGTATACCCAAGACATGACCCCCCAAAAATGCAATATGCTACTTTTTTTTTTTAATTGTGTCTGATGTATTTTTACATATGATTTCTTTCAATATGTAAATGTGTATCTTGTTACCCATAGTTGTTGGTGATGATATATCTAAATCACTTTACATTTTATCATCTACTTGTTAATATTTATTGTGCTTCCAGTTCTTTGAGTGGATTAGTTTTGTTTGTTGGGTATAGAGGAGGAAAGAGTCACCAAACAGACAATTGTTACTTTGTTTTTGCTATGTATGGAGCTATGAGTAACAAGATACACTTTTGCATATGTGAGGATAGCAGCCAGACTAAGAAAGCAAAAACAGAGCAATTATCGTATTGGTGGCCCTTCTCTTGGCTATATAAAACTAACATATGGATGTTAAACGAAATAACTGCGAGCACAACTGAGCACTATGGGTAATAATTTGTCGATGTGAATATGTAATGTAATGCAAATTGTTCCACTGCAGGAACTATGGGTAATGAGATATACATTTGCTTATTTGAACAAATCACCCAGCGGCAAAAAGAAACACTTGAACATTCAAATGACCTGCCATTTTAGTGACCCTTGTCTAGGCTATATGAAATATACTCATCGAGACAAAAAATAAACAGTGAAAAACACCAAGACTAATGGATAGGTTATTCATACATGTCATAAAAAATAATCAATGTACTCCTATGAAGAACTATAGGCATATATTTTAACATTCTCATTATTACACCACCTGCACAGCACCAACCATAATGGTAACCTAAATTTAAGTTTTACTAATTTTGCCAAAGAGACGCAGCACTCACATCTTTGTATTACTTAAAAAACTTACGGAGAGAAAAATAAACCAAACAGAGATTGGGAGCCCCATGAGTATAATGGGTAATGAGGTATACATTTGCTTACTTGAACAAATCACCCAGCAACAAAAAAAAAAAAAAAATCACTTGAACATTCAAATGACCTGCCATTTTAGTGAGCCTTGTCTAGGATATATGAAATATACTCATCAAGACAAAAAATAAACAGTGAAAACCACCAAGACTAATGGATAAGTTAATTACACAAACCTTAAATAAATCAAAGTACTCCTATGAAGAACTATAGGCATATATTTTAATAGTCTCATTATTATACCACCAGCACAGCGCCAACCATAATGGTAAACTAAATTTAAGTTTTACTAATTTTGCAAGAGACGCAGCACTCATGTCTTTGTATTACTTAAAAAACTTACGGAGAGAAAAATAAACCAAATAGAGATTGGGAGCCCCATGAGTATCATAATGAGATGAAAATTTGAATGTAAAAATGAGATGCGAATTTTAAAAAAAATGGAAATCTCCACATGTAATGAGATGCAGTTTAAACATGTAATAAGATGGGAAAATAAACATGTAATGAGATGCAAATTTTCACATGTAATGAGATGCGAAAATAAACATGTAATGAGATGCGGATTTGAACATGTAATGAGATGCGAAAATAAACATGTAATGAGATGCGAAAATAAACATGTAATGAGATGCGAAAATAAACATGTAATGAGATTCGAAAAAAAACATGTAATGAGATGCGAAAATAAACATGTAATGAGATGCGAAAATAAACATGTAATGAGATGCGGATTTGAACATGTAATGAGATGCGGATTTGAACATGTAATGAGATGCGGATTTGAACATGTAATGAGATGCGAAAATAAACATGTAATGAGATGCGAAAAAAAACATGTAATGAGATGCGAAAATAAACATGTAATGAGATGCGAAAATAAACATGTAATGAGATGCGAAAATAAACATGTAATGAGATGCGAAAATAAACATGTAATGAGATGCGAAAATAAACATGTAATGAGATGCGAAAATAAACATGTAATGAGATGCGGATTTGAACATGTAATGAGATGCGGATTTGAACATGTAATGAGATGCGAAAATAAACATGTAATGAGATGCGCATTTGAACATGTAATGAGATGCGGATTTGAACATGTAATGAGATGCGAAAATAAACATGTAATGAGATGCGAAAATAAACATGTAATGAGATGCGAAAAAAAACATGTAATGAGATGCGAAAAAAAACATGTAATGAGATGCGAAAAAAAACATGTAATGAGATGCGAAAATAAACATGTAATGAGATGCGAAAATAAACATGTAATGAGATGCGAAAATAAACATGTAATGAGATGCGGATTTGAACATGTAATGAGATGCGAAAATAAACATGTAATGAGATGCGAAAATAAACATGTAATGAGATGCGGATTTGAACATGTAATGAGATGCGAAAATAAACATGTAATGAGATGCGGATTTGAACATGTAATGAGATGCGAAAATAAACATGTAATGAGATGCGAAAATAAACATGTAATGAGATGCGGATTAAACCATGTAATGATATGCGGCTTTGAACATGTAATGAGATGCGAATGTAATGATATGCTGATTTGACCATGTAATGAGATGCGAACATGTAATGAGATGCTAAACTTCCAATGTATTATCTCATTACCCACAGTTCATTGAGGGGGAAATCCGCATCTCATTAGATGTGCAAATTTGCATCTGATTACCCTTAGTTCTCTGTTGTTCTAAATCTGCATATCATTAGCAATTGTTCTCATTACCTGTGCATGATGTCTCAGTGAGTTTTTCAGGTATACCCAAGACATGACCCCCCAAAAATGCAATATGCTAATTTATTTTTAATTGTGTCTGATGTATTTTTACATATGATTTCTTTCAATATGTAAATGTGTATCTTGTTACCCATAGTTGTTGGTGATGATATATCTAAATCACTTTACATTTTATCATCTACTTGTTAATATTTATTGTGCTTCTAGTTCTTTGAGTGGATTAGTTTTGTTTGTTGGGTATAGAGGAGGAAAGAGTCACCAAACAGACAATTGTTACTTTGTTTTTGCTATGTATGGAGCTATGAGTAACAAGATACACTTTTGCATATGTGAGGATAGCAGCCAGACTAAGAAAGCAAAAACAGAGCAATTATCGTATTGGTGGCCCTTCTCTTGGCTATATAAAACTAACATATGGATGTTAAACGAAATAACTGCGAGCACAACTGAGCACTATGGGTAATAATTTGTCGATGTGAATATGTAATGTAATGCAAATTGTTCCACTGCAGGAACTATGGGTAATGAGATATACATTTGCTTATTTGAACAAATCACCCAGCGGCAAAAAGAAACACTTGAACATTCAAATGACCTGCCATTTTAGTGACCCTTGTCTAGGCTATATGAAATATACTCATCGAGACAAAAAATAAACAGTGAAAAACACCAAGACTAATGGATAGGTTATTCATACATGTCATAAAAAATAATCAATGTACTCCTATGAAGAACTATAGGCATATATTTTAACATTCTCATTATTACACCACCTGCACAGCACCAACCATAATGGTAACCTAAATTTAAGTTTTACTAATTTTGCCAAAGAGACGCAGCACTCACATCTTTGTATTACTTAAAAAACTTACGGAGAGAAAAATAAACCAAACAGAGATTGGGAGCCCCATGAGTATAATGGGTAATGAGGTATACATTTGCTTACTTGAACAAATCACCCAGCAACAAAAAAAAAAAAAAAATCACTTGAACATTCAAATGACCTGCCATTTTAGTGAGCCTTGTCTAGGATATATGAAATATACTCATCAAGACAAAAAATAAACAGTGAAAACCACCAAGACTAATGGATAAGTTAATTACACAAACCTTAAATAAATCAAAGTACTCCTATGAAGAACTATAGGCATATATTTTAATAGTCTCATTATTATACCACCAGCACAGCGCCAACCATAATGGTAACCTAAATTTAAGTTTTACTAATTTTGCCAAAGAGACGCAGCACTCACATCTTTGTATTACTTAAAAAACTTACGGAGAGAAAAATAAACCAAACAGAGATTGGGAGCCCCATGAGTATAATGGGTAATGAGGTATACATTTGCTTACTTGAACAAATCACCCAGCAACAAAAAAAAAAAAAAAATCACTTGAACATTCAAATGACCTGCCATTTTAGTGAGCCTTGTCTAGGATATATGAAATATACTCATCAAGACAAAAAATAAACAGTGAAAACCACCAAGACTAATGGATAAGTTAATTACACAAACCTTAAATAAATCAAAGTACTCCTATGAAGAACTATAGGCATATATTTTAATAGTCTCATTATTATACCACCAGCACAGCACCAACCATAATGGTAACCTAAATTTAAGTTTTACTAATTTTGCAAGAGACGCAGCACTCATGTCTTTGTATTACTTAAAAAACTTACGGAGAGAAAAATAAACCAAATAGAGATTGGGAGCCCCATGAGTATCATAATGAGATGAAAATTTGAATGTAAAAATGAGATGCGAATTTTAAAAAAAATGGAAATCTCCACATGTAATGAGATGCAGTTTAAACATGTAATAAGATGGGAAAATAAACATGTAATGAGATGCAAATTTTCACATGTAATGAGATGCAAATTTTCACATGTAATGAGATGCGAAAATAAACATGTAATGAGATGCGGATTTGAACATGTAATGAGATGCGAAAATAAACATGTAATGAGATGCGAAAATAAACATGTAATGAGATTCGAAAAAAAACATGTAATGAGATGCGAAAATAAACATGTAATGAGATGCGGATTTGAACATGTAATGAGATGCGGATTTGAACATGTAATGAGATGCGGATTTGAACATGTAATGAGATGCGGATTTGAACATGTAATGAGATGCGGATTTGAACATGTAATGAGATGCGAAAATAAACATGTAATGAGATGCGAAAAAAAACATGTAATGAGATGCGAAAATAAACATGTAATGAGATGCGAAAATAAACATGTAATGAGATGCGAAAATAAACATGTAATGAGATGCGAAAATAAACATGTAATGAGATGCGGATTTGAACATGTAATGAGATGCGAAAATAAACATGTAATGAGATGCGGATTTGAACATGTAATGAGATGCGAAAATAAACATGTAATGAGATGCGCATTTGAACATGTAATGAGATGCGGATTTGAACATGTAATGAGATGCGGATTTGAACATGTAATGAGATGCGAAAATAAACATGTAATGAGATGCGAAAATAAACATGTAATGAGATGCGAAAATAAACATGTAATGAGATGCGAAAATAAACATGTAATGAGATGCGAAAAAAAACATGTAATGAGATGCGAAAATAAACATGTAATGAGATGCGAAAATAAACATGTAATGAGATGCGAAAATAAACATGTAATGAGATGCGAAAATAAACATGTAATGAGATGCGGATTTGAACATGTAATGAGATGCGAAAATAAACATGTAATGAGATGCGAAAATAAACATGTAATGAGATGCGAAAATAAACATGTAATGAGATGCGAAAAAAAACATGTAATGAGATGCGAAAATAAACATGTAATGAGATGCGGATTTGAACATGTAATGAGATGCGAAAATAAACATGTAATGAGATGCGAAAATAAACATGTAATGAGATGCGGATTAAACCATGTAATGATATGCGGCTTTGAACATGTAATGAGATGCGAATGTAATGATATGCTGATTTGACCATGTAATGAGATGCGAACATGTAATGAGATGCTAAACTTCCAATGTATTATCTCATTACCCACAGTTCATTGAGGGGGAAATCCGCATCTCATTAGATGTGCAAATTTGCATCTGATTACCCTTAGTTCTCTGTTGTTCTAAATCTGCATATCATTAGCAATTGTTCTCATTACCTGTGCATGATGTCTCAGTGAGTTTTTCAGGTATACCCAAGACATGACCCCCCAAAAATGCAATATGCTAATTTATTTTTAATTGTGTCTGATGTATTTTTACATATGATTTCTTTCAATATGTAAATGTGTATCTTGTTACCCATAGTTGTTGGTGATGATATATCTAAATCACTTTACATTTTATCATCTACTTGTTAATATTTATTGTGCTTCTAGTTCTTTGAGTGGATTAGTTTTGTTTGTTGGGTATAGAGGAGGAAAGAGTCACCAAACAGACAATTGTTACTTTGTTTTTGCTATGTATGGAGCTATGAGTAACAAGATACACTTTTGCATATGTGAGGATAGCAGCCAGACTAAGAAAGCAAAAACAGAGCAATTATCGTATTGGTGGCCCTTCTCTTGGCTATATAAAACTAACATATGGATGTTAAACGAAATAACTGCGAGCACAACTGAGCACTATGGGTAATAATTTGTCGATGTGAATATGTAATGTAATGCAAATTGTTCCACTGCAGGAACTATGGGTAATGAGATATACATTTGCTTATTTGAACAAATCACCCAGCGGCAAAAAGAAACACTTGAACATTCAAATGACCTGCCATTTTAGTGACCCTTGTCTAGGCTATATGAAATATACTCATCGAGACAAAAAATAAACAGTGAAAAACACCAAGACTAATGGATAGGTTATTCATACATGTCATAAAAAATAATCAATGTACTCCTATGAAGAACTATAGGCATATATTTTAACATTCTCATTATTACACCACCTGCACAGCACCAACCATAATGGTAACCTAAATTTAAGTTTTACTAATTTTGCCAAAGAGACGCAGCACTCACATCTTTGTATTACTTAAAAAACTTACGGAGAGAAAAATAAACCAAACAGAGATTGGGAGCCCCATGAGTATAATGGGTAATGAGGTATACATTTGCTTACTTGAACAAATCACCCAGCAACAAAAAAAAAAAAAAAATCACTTGAACATTCAAATGACCTGCCATTTTAGTGAGCCTTGTCTAGGATATATGAAATATACTCATCAAGACAAAAAATAAACAGTGAAAACCACCAAGACTAATGGATAAGTTAATTACACAAACCTTAAATAAATCAAAGTACTCCTATGAAGAACTATAGGCATATATTTTAATAGTCTCATTATTATACCACCAGCACAGCGCCAACCATAATGGTAACCTAAATTTAAGTTTTACTAATTTTGCAAGAGACGCAGCACTCATGTCTTTGTATTACTTAAAAAACTTACGGAGAGAAAAATAAACCAAATAGAGATTGGGAGCCCCATGAGTATCATAATGAGATGAAAATTTGAATGTAAAAATGAGATGCGAATTTTAAAAAAAATGGAAATCTCCACATGTAATGAGATGCAGTTTAAACATGTAATAAGATGGGAAAATAAACATGTAATGAGATGCAAATTTTCACATGTAATGAGATGCGAAAATAAACATGTAATGAGATGCGAAAATAAACATGTAATGAGATGCGAAAATAAACATGTAATGAGATGCGAAAATAAACATGTAATGAGATGCGGATTTGAACATGTAATGAGATGCGAAAATAAACATGTAATGAGATGCGAAAATAAACATGTAATGAGATGCGGATTTGAACATGTAATGAGATTCGAAAATAAACATGTAATGAGATGCGAAAATAAACATGTAATGAGATGCGAAAATAAACATGTAATGAGATGCGAAAATAAACATGTAATGAGATGCGAAAAAAAACATGTAATGAGATGCGAAAATAAACATGTAATGAGATGCGAAAATAAACATGTAATGAGATGCGAAAATAAACATGTAATGAGATGCGAAAATAAACATGTAATGAGATGCGGATTTGAACATGTAATGAGATGCGAAAATAAACATGTAATGAGATGCGAAAAAAAACATGTAATGAGATGCGAAAAAAAACATGTAATGAGATGCGAAAATAAACATGTAATGAGATGCGAAAATAAACATGTAATGAGATGCGAAAATAAACATGTAATGAGATGCGAAAATAAACATGTAATGAGATGCGAAAATAAACATGTAATGAGATGCGAAAATAAACATGTAATGAGATGCGAAAAAAAACATGTAATGAGATGCGAAAAAAAACATGTAATGAGATGCGGATTTGAACATGTAATGAGATGCGAAAATAAACATGTAATGAGATGCGAAAATAAACATGTAATGAGATGCGGATTAAACCATGTAATGATATGCGGCTTTGAACATGTAATGAGATGCGAATGTAATGATATGCTGATTTGACCATGTAATGAGATGCGAACATGTAATGAGATGCTAAACTTCCAATGTATTATCTCATTACCCACAGTTCATTGAGGGGGAAATCCGCATCTCATTAGATGTGCAAATTTGCATCTGATTACCCTTAGTTCTCTGTTGTTCTAAATCTGCATATCATTAGCAATTGTTCTCATTACCTGTGCATGATGTCTCAGTGAGTTTTTCAGGTATACCCAAGACATGACCCCCCAAAAATGCAATATGCTACTTTTTTTTTAATTGTGTCTGATGTATTTTTACATATGATTTCTTTCAATATGTAAATGTGTATCTTGTTACCCATAGTTGTTGGTGATGATATATCTAAATCACTTTACATTTTATCATCTACTTGTTAATATTTATTGTGCTTCCAGTTCTTTGAGTGGATTAGTTTTGTTTGTTGGGTATAGAGGAGGAAAGAGTCACCAAACAGACAATTGTTACTTTGTTTTTGCTATGTATGGAGCTATGAGTAACAAGATACACTTTTGCATATGTGAGGATAGCAGCCAGACTAAGAAAGCAAAAACAGAGCAATTATCGTATTGGTGGCCCTTCTCTTGGCTATATAAAACTAACATATGGATGTTAAACGAAATAACTGCGAGCACAACTGAGCACTATGGGTAATAATTTGTCGATGTGAATATGTAATGTAATGCAAATTGTTCCACTGCAGGAACTATGGGTAATGAGATATACATTTGCTTATTTGAACAAATCACCCAGCGGCAAAAAGAAACACTTGAACATTCAAATGACCTGCCATTTTAGTGACCCTTGTCTAGGCTATATGAAATATACTCATCGAGACAAAAAATAAACAGTGAAAAACACCAAGACTAATGGATAGGTTATTCATACATGTCATAAAAAATAATCAATGTACTCCTATGAAGAACTATAGGCATATATTTTAACATTCTCATTATTACACCACCTGCACAGCACCAACCATAATGGTAACCTAAATTTAAGTTTTACTAATTTTGCCAAAGAGACGCAGCACTCACATCTTTGTATTACTTAAAAAACTTACGGAGAGAAAAATAAACCAAACAGAGATTGGGAGCCCCATGAGTATAATGGGTAATGAGGTATACATTTGCTTACTTGAACAAATCACCCAGCAACAAAAAAAAAAAAAAAATCACTTGAACATTCAAATGACCTGCCATTTTAGTGAGCCTTGTCTAGGATATATGAAATATACTCATCAAGACAAAAAATAAACAGTGAAAACCACCAAGACTAATGGATAAGTTAATTACACAAACCTTAAATAAATCAAAGTACTCCTATGAAGAACTATAGGCATATATTTTAATAGTCTCATTATTATACCACCAGCACAGCGCCAACCATAATGGTAACCTAAATTTAAGTTTTACTAATTTTGCCAAAGAGACGCAGCACTCACATCTTTGTATTACTTAAAAAACTTACGGAGAGAAAAATAAACCAAACAGAGATTGGGAGCCCCATGAGTATAATGGGTAATGAGGTATACATTTGCTTACTTGAACAAATCACCCAGCAACAAAAAAAAAAAAAAAATCACTTGAACATTCAAATGACCTGCCATTTTAGTGAGCCTTGTCTAGGATATATGAAATATACTCATCAAGACAAAAAATAAACAGTGAAAACCACCAAGACTAATGGATAAGTTAATTACACAAACCTTAAATAAATCAAAGTACTCCTATGAAGAACTATAGGCATATATTTTAATAGTCTCATTATTATACCACCAGCACAGCGCCAACCATAATGGTAACCTAAATTTAAGTTTTACTAATTTTGCAAGAGACGCAGCACTCATGTCTTTGTATTACTTAAAAAACTTACGGAGAGAAAAATAAACCAAATAGAGATTGGGAGCCCCATGAGTATCATAATGAGATGAAAATTTGAATGTAAAAATGAGATGCGAATTTTAAAAAAAATGGAAATCTCCACATGTAATGAGATGCAGTTTAAACATGTAATAAGATGGGAAAATAAACATGTAATGAGATGCAAATTTTCACATGTAATGAGATGCAAATTTTCACATGTAATGAGATGCGAAAATAAACATGTAATGAGATGCGGATTTGAACATGTAATGAGATGCGAAAATAAACATGTAATGAGATGCGAAAATAAACATGTAATGAGATTCGAAAAAAAACATGTAATGAGATGCGAAAATAAACATGTAATGAGATGCGGATTTGAACATGTAATGAGATGCGGATTTGAACATGTAATGAGATGCGGATTTGAACATGTAATGAGATGCGGATTTGAACATGTAATGAGATGCGGATTTGAACATGTAATGAGATGCGAAAATAAACATGTAATGAGATGCGAAAAAAAACATGTAATGAGATGCGAAAATAAACATGTAATGAGATGCGAAAATAAACATGTAATGAGATGCGAAAATAAACATGTAATGAGATGCGAAAATAAACATGTAATGAGATGCGGATTTGAACATGTAATGAGATGCGAAAATAAACATGTAATGAGATGCGGATTTGAACATGTAATGAGATGCGAAAATAAACATGTAATGAGATGCGCATTTGAACATGTAATGAGATGCGGATTTGAACATGTAATGAGATGCGGATTTGAACATGTAATGAGATGCGAAAATAAACATGTAATGAGATGCGAAAATAAACATGTAATGAGATGCGAAAATAAACATGTAATGAGATGCGAAAATAAACATGTAATGAGATGCGAAAATAAACATGTAATGAGATGCGAAAATAAACATGTAATGAGATGCGAAAATAAACATGTAATGAGATGCGGATTTGAACATGTAATGAGATGCGAAAATAAACATGTAATGAGATGCGAAAATAAACATGTAATGAGATGCGAAAATAAACATGTAATGAGATGCGAAAAAAAACATGTAATGAGATGCGAAAATAAACATGTAATGAGATGCGGATTTGAACATGTAATGAGATGCGAAAATAAACATGTAATGAGATGCGAAAATAAACATGTAATGAGATGCGGATTAAACCATGTAATGATATGCGGCTTTGAACATGTAATGAGATGCGAATGTAATGATATGCTGATTTGACCATGTAATGAGATGCGAACATGTAATGAGATGCTAAACTTCCAATGTATTATCTCATTACCCACAGTTCATTGAGGGGGAAATCCGCATCTCATTAGATGTGCAAATTTGCATCTGATTACCCTTAGTTCTCTGTTGTTCTAAATCTGCATATCATTAGCAATTGTTCTCATTACCTGTGCATGATGTCTCAGTGAGTTTTTCAGGTATACCCAAGACATGACCCCCCAAAAATGCAATATGCTAATTTATTTTTAATTGTGTCTGATGTATTTTTACATATGATTTCTTTCAATATGTAAATGTGTATCTTGTTACCCATAGTTGTTGGTGATGATATATCTAAATCACTTTACATTTTATCATCTACTTGTTAATATTTATTGTGCTTCTAGTTCTTTGAGTGGATTAGTTTTGTTTGTTGGGTATAGAGGAGGAAAGAGTCACCAAACAGACAATTGTTACTTTGTTTTTGCTATGTATGGAGCTATGAGTAACAAGATACACTTTTGCATATGTGAGGATAGCAGCCAGACTAAGAAAGCAAAAACAGAGCAATTATCGTATTGGTGGCCCTTCTCTTGGCTATATAAAACTAACATATGGATGTTAAACGAAATAACTGCGAGCACAACTGAGCACTATGGGTAATAATTTGTCGATGTGAATATGTAATGTAATGCAAATTGTTCCACTGCAGGAACTATGGGTAATGAGATATACATTTGCTTATTTGAACAAATCACCCAGCGGCAAAAAGAAACACTTGAACATTCAAATGACCTGCCATTTTAGTGACCCTTGTCTAGGCTATATGAAATATACTCATCGAGACAAAAAATAAACAGTGAAAAACACCAAGACTAATGGATAGGTTATTCATACATGTCATAAAAAATAATCAATGTACTCCTATGAAGAACTATAGGCATATATTTTAACATTCTCATTATTACACCACCTGCACAGCACCAACCATAATGGTAACCTAAATTTAAGTTTTACTAATTTTGCCAAAGAGACGCAGCACTCACATCTTTGTATTACTTAAAAAACTTACGGAGAGAAAAATAAACCAAACAGAGATTGGGAGCCCCATGAGTATAATGGGTAATGAGGTATACATTTGCTTACTTGAACAAATCACCCAGCAACAAAAAAAAAAAAAAAATCACTTGAACATTCAAATGACCTGCCATTTTAGTGAGCCTTGTCTAGGATATATGAAATATACTCATCAAGACAAAAAATAAACAGTGAAAACCACCAAGACTAATGGATAAGTTAATTACACAAACCTTAAATAAATCAAAGTACTCCTATGAAGAACTATAGGCATATATTTTAATAGTCTCATTATTATACCACCAGCACAGCGCCAACCATAATGGTAACCTAAATTTAAGTTTTACTAATTTTGCAAGAGACGCAGCACTCATGTCTTTGTATTACTTAAAAAACTTACGGAGAGAAAAATAAACCAAATAGAGATTGGGAGCCCCATGAGTATCATAATGAGATGAAAATTTGAATGTAAAAATGAGATGCGAATTTTAAAAAAAATGGAAATCTCCACATGTAATGAGATGCAGTTTAAACATGTAATAAGATGGGAAAATAAACATGTAATGAGATGCAAATTTTCACATGTAATGAGATGCGAAAATAAACATGTAATGAGATGCGAAAATAAACATGTAATGAGATGCGAAAATAAACATGTAATGAGATGCGAAAATAAACATGTAATGAGATGCGGATTTGAACATGTAATGAGATGCGAAAATAAACATGTAATGAGATGCGAAAATAAACATGTAATGAGATGCGGATTTGAACATGTAATGAGATGCGAAAATAAACATGTAATGAGATGCGAAAATAAACATGTAATGAGATGCGAAAATAAACATGTAATGAGATTCGAAAAAAAACATGTAATGAGATGCGAAAATAAACATGTAATGAGATGCGGATTTGAACATGTAATGAGATGCGAAAATAAACATGTAATGAGATGCGAAAAAAAACATGTAATGAGATGCGAAAATAAACATGTAATGAGATGCGAAAATAAACATGTAATGAGATGCGAAAATAAACATGTAATGAGATGCGAAAATAAACATGTAATGAGATGCGGATTTGAACATGTAATGAGATGCGAAAATAAACATGTAATGAGATGCGCATTTGAACATGTAATGAGATGCGGATTTGAACATGTAATGAGATGCGAAAATAAACATGTAATGAGATGCGAAAATAAACATGTAATGAGATGCGAAAATAAACATGTAATGAGATGCGAAAATAAACATGTAATGAGATGCGAAAAAAAACATGTAATGAGATGCGAAAATAAACATGTAATGAGATGCGAAAATAAACATGTAATGAGATGCGAAAATAAACATGTAATGAGATGCGGATTTGAACATGTAATGAGATGCGAAAATAAACATGTAATGAGATGCGAAAATAAACATGTAATGAGATGCGAAAAAAAACATGTAATGAGATGCGAAAATAAACATGTAATGAGATGCGGATTTGAACATGTAATGAGATGCGAAAATAAACATGTAATGAGATGCGAAAATAAACATGTAATGAGATGCGAAAATAAACATGTAATGAGATGCGGATTAAACCATGTAATGATATGCGGCTTTGAACATGTAATGAGATGCGAATGTAATGATATGCTGATTTGACCATGTAATGAGATGCGAACATGTAATGAGATGCTAAACTTCCAATGTATTATCTCATTACCCACAGTTCATTGAGGGGGAAATCCGCATCTCATTAGATGTGCAAATTTGCATCTGATTACCCTTAGTTCTCTGTTGTTCTAAATCTGCATATCATTAGCAATTGTTCTCATTACCTGTGCATGATGTCTCAGTGAGTTTTTCAGGTATACCCAAGACATGACCCCCCAAAAATGCAATATGCTACTTTTTTTTTAATTGTGTCTGATGTATTTTTACATATGATTTCTTTCAATATGTAAATGTGTATCTTGTTACCCATAGTTGTTGGTGATGATATATCTAAATCACTTTACATTTTATCATCTACTTGTTAATATTTATTGTGCTTCCAGTTCTTTGAGTGGATTAGTTTTGTTTGTTGGGTATAGAGGAGGAAAGAGTCACCAAACAGACAATTGTTACTTTGTTTTTGCTATGTATGGAGCTATGAGTAACAAGATACACTTTTGCATATGTGAGGATAGCAGCCAGACTAAGAAAGCAAAAACAGAGCAATTATCGTATTGGTGGCCCTTCTCTTGGCTATATAAAACTAACATATGGATGTTAAACGAAATAACTGCGAGCACAACTGAGCACTATGGGTAATAATTTGTCGATGTGAATATGTAATGTAATGCAAATTGTTCCACTGCAGGAACTATGGGTAATGAGATATACATTTGCTTATTTGAACAAATCACCCAGCGGCAAAAAGAAACACTTGAACATTCAAATGACCTGCCATTTTAGTGACCCTTGTCTAGGCTATATGAAATATACTCATCGAGACAAAAAATAAACAGTGAAAAACACCAAGACTAATGGATAGGTTATTCATACATGTCATAAAAAATAATCAATGTACTCCTATGAAGAACTATAGGCATATATTTTAACATTCTCATTATTACACCACCTGCACAGCACCAACCATAATGGTAACCTAAATTTAAGTTTTACTAATTTTGCCAAAGAGACGCAGCACTCACATCTTTGTATTACTTAAAAAACTTACGGAGAGAAAAATAAACCAAACAGAGATTGGGAGCCCCATGAGTATAATGGGTAATGAGGTATACATTTGCTTACTTGAACAAATCACCCAGCAACAAAAAAAAAAAAAAAATCACTTGAACATTCAAATGACCTGCCATTTTAGTGAGCCTTGTCTAGGATATATGAAATATACTCATCAAGACAAAAAATAAACAGTGAAAACCACCAAGACTAATGGATAAGTTAATTACACAAACCTTAAATAAATCAAAGTACTCCTATGAAGAACTATAGGCATATATTTTAATAGTCTCATTATTATACCACCAGCACAGCGCCAACCATAATGGTAACCTAAATTTAAGTTTTACTAATTTTGCAAGAGACGCAGCACTCATGTCTTTGTATTACTTAAAAAACTTACGGAGAGAAAAATAAACCAAATAGAGATTGGGAGCCCCATGAGTATCATAATGAGATGAAAATTTGAATGTAAAAATGAGATGCGAATTTTAAAAAAAATGGAAATCTCCACATGTAATGAGATGCAGTTTAAACATGTAATAAGATGGGAAAATAAACATGTAATGAGATGCAAATTTTCACATGTAATGAGATGCGAAAATAAACATGTAATGAGATGCGAAAATAAACATGTAATGAGATGCGAAAATAAACATGTAATGAGATGCGAAAATAAACATGTAATGAGATGCGAAAATAAACATGTAATGAGATGCGGATTTGAACATGTAATGAGATGCGAAAATAAACATGTAATGAGATGCGAAAATAAACATGTAATGAGATGCGGATTTGAACATGTAATGAGATGCGAAAATAAACATGTAATGAGATGCGAAAATAAACATGTAATGAGATGCGAAAATAAACATGTAATGAGATGCGAAAATAAACATGTAATGAGATGCGAAAATAAACATGTAATGAGATGCGGATTTGAACATGTAATGAGATGCGAAAATAAACATGTAATGAGATGCGAAAATAAACATGTAATGAGATGCGGATTTGAACATGTAATGAGATGCGAAAATAAACATGTAATGAGATGCGAAAATAAACATGTAATGAGATGCGAAAATAAACATGTAATGAGATTCGAAAAAAAACATGTAATGAGATGCGAAAATAAACATGTAATGAGATGCGGATTTGAACATGTAATGAGATGCGAAAATAAACATGTAATGAGATGCGAAAAAAAACATGTAATGAGATGCGAAAATAAACATGTAATGAGATGCGAAAATAAACATGTAATGAGATGCGAAAATAAACATGTAATGAGATGCGAAAATAAACATGTAATGAGATGCGGATTTGAACATGTAATGAGATGCGAAAATAAACATGTAATGAGATGCGCATTTGAACATGTAATGAGATGCGGATTTGAACATGTAATGAGATGCGAAAATAAACATGTAATGAGATGCGAAAATAAACATGTAATGAGATGCGAAAATAAACATGTAATGAGATGCGAAAATAAACATGTAATGAGATGCGAAAAAAAACATGTAATGAGATGCGAAAATAAACATGTAATGAGATGCGAAAATAAACATGTAATGAGATGCGAAAATAAACATGTAATGAGATGCGGATTTGAACATGTAATGAGATGCGAAAATAAACATGTAATGAGATGCGAAAATAAACATGTAATGAGATGCGGATTTGAACATGTAATGAGATGCGAAAATAAACATGTAATGAGATGCGAAAATAAACATGTAATGAGATGCGAAAATAAACATGTAATGAGATTCGAAAAAAAACATGTAATGAGATGCGAAAATAAACATGTAATGAGATGCGGATTTGAACATGTAATGAGATGCGAAAATAAACATGTAATGAGATGCGAAAAAAAACATGTAATGAGATGCGAAAATAAACATGTAATGAGATGCGAAAATAAACATGTAATGAGATGCGAAAATAAACATGTAATGAGATGCGAAAATAAACATGTAATGAGATGCGAAAATAAACATGTAATGAGATGCGCATTTGAACATGTAATGAGATGCGGATTTGAACATGTAATGAGATGCGAAAATAAACATGTAATGAGATGCGAAAATAAACATGTAATGAGATGCGAAAATAAACATGTAATGAGATGCGAAAAAAAACATGTAATGAGATGCGAAAATAAACATGTAATGAGATGCGAAAATAAACATGTAATGAGATGCGAAAATAAACATGTAATGAGATGCGGATTTGAACATGTAATGAGATGCGAAAATAAACATGTAATGAGATGCGAAAATAAACATGTAATGAGATGCGAAAAAAAACATGTAATGAGATGCGAAAATAAACATGTAATGAGATGCGGATTTGAACATGTAATGAGATGCGAAAATAAACATGTAATGAGATGCGAAAATAAACATGTAATGAGATGCGAAAATAAACATGTAATGAGATGCGGATTAAACCATGTAATGATATGCGGCTTTGAACATGTAATGAGATGCGAATGTAATGATATGCTGATTTGACCATGTAATGAGATGCGAACATGTAATGAGATGCTAAACTTCCAATGTATTATCTCATTACCCACAGTTCATTGAGGGGGAAATCCGCATCTCATTAGATGTGCAAATTTGCATCTGATTACCCTTAGTTCTCTGTTGTTCTAAATCTGCATATCATTAGCAATTGTTCTCATTACCTGTGCATGATGTCTCAGTGAGTTTTTCAGGTATACCCAAGACATGACCCCCCAAAAATGCAATATGCTACTTTTTTTTTTTAATTGTGTCTGATGTATTTTTACATATGATTTCTTTCAATATGTAAATGTGTATCTTGTTACCCATAGTTGTTGGTGATGATATATCTAAATCACTTTACATTTTATCATCTACTTGTTAATATTTATTGTGCTTCCAGTTCTTTGAGTGGATTAGTTTTGTTTGTTGGGTATAGAGGAGGAAAGAGTCACCAAACAGACAATTGTTACTTTGTTTTTGCTATGTATGGAGCTATGAGTAACAAGATACACTTTTGCATATGTGAGGATAGCAGCCAGACTAAGAAAGCAAAAACAGAGCAATTATCGTATTGGTGGCCCTTCTCTTGGCTATATAAAACTAACATATGGATGTTAAACGAAATAACTGCGAGCACAACTGAGCACTATGGGTAATAATTTGTCGATGTGAATATGTAATGTAATGCAAATTGTTCCACTGCAGGAACTATGGGTAATGAGATATACATTTGCTTATTTGAACAAATCACCCAGCGGCAAAAAGAAACACTTGAACATTCAAATGACCTGCCATTTTAGTGACCCTTGTCTAGGCTATATGAAATATACTCATCGAGACAAAAAATAAACAGTGAAAAACACCAAGACTAATGGATAGGTTATTCATACATGTCATAAAAAATAATCAATGTACTCCTATGAAGAACTATAGGCATATATTTTAACATTCTCATTATTACACCACCTGCACAGCACCAACCATAATGGTAACCTAAATTTAAGTTTTACTAATTTTGCCAAAGAGACGCAGCACTCACATCTTTGTATTACTTAAAAAACTTACGGAGAGAAAAATAAACCAAACAGAGATTGGGAGCCCCATGAGTATAATGGGTAATGAGGTATACATTTGCTTACTTGAACAAATCACCCAGCAACAAAAAAAAAAAAAAAATCACTTGAACATTCAAATGACCTGCCATTTTAGTGAGCCTTGTCTAGGATATATGAAATATACTCATCAAGACAAAAAATAAACAGTGAAAACCACCAAGACTAATGGATAAGTTAATTACACAAACCTTAAATAAATCAAAGTACTCCTATGAAGAACTATAGGCATATATTTTAATAGTCTCATTATTATACCACCAGCACAGCGCCAACCATAATGGTAAACTAAATTTAAGTTTTACTAATTTTGCAAGAGACGCAGCACTCATGTCTTTGTATTACTTAAAAAACTTACGGAGAGAAAAATAAACCAAATAGAGATTGGGAGCCCCATGAGTATCATAATGAGATGAAAATTTGAATGTAAAAATGAGATGCGAATTTTAAAAAAAATGGAAATCTCCACATGTAATGAGATGCAGTTTAAACATGTAATAAGATGGGAAAATAAACATGTAATGAGATGCAAATTTTCACATGTAATGAGATGCGAAAATAAACATGTAATGAGATGCGGATTTGAACATGTAATGAGATGCGAAAATAAACATGTAATGAGATGCGAAAATAAACATGTAATGAGATGCGAAAATAAACATGTAATGAGATTCGAAAAAAAACATGTAATGAGATGCGAAAATAAACATGTAATGAGATGCGGATTTGAACATGTAATGAGATGCGGATTTGAACATGTAATGAGATGCGGATTTGAACATGTAATGAGATGCGAAAATAAACATGTAATGAGATGCGAAAAAAAACATGTAATGAGATGCGAAAATAAACATGTAATGAGATGCGAAAATAAACATGTAATGAGATGCGAAAATAAACATGTAATGAGATGCGAAAATAAACATGTAATGAGATGCGAAAATAAACATGTAATGAGATGCGAAAATAAACATGTAATGAGATGCGGATTTGAACATGTAATGAGATGCGAAAATAAACATGTAATGAGATGCGCATTTGAACATGTAATGAGATGCGGATTTGAACATGTAATGAGATGCGAAAATAAACATGTAATGAGATGCGAAAATAAACATGTAATGAGATGCGAAAATAAACATGTAATGAGATGCGAAAAAAAACATGTAATGAGATGCGAAAAAAAACATGTAATGAGATGCGAAAAAAAACATGTAATGAGATGCGAAAATAAACATGTAATGAGATGCGAAAATAAACATGTAATGAGATGCGAAAATAAACATGTAATGAGATGCGGATTTGAACATGTAATGAGATGCGAAAATAAACATGTAATGAGATGCGAAAATAAACATGTAATGAGATGCGGATTTGAACATGTAATGAGATGCGAAAATAAACATGTAATGAGATGCGGATTTGAACATGTAATGAGATGCGAAAATAAACATGTAATGAGATGCGAAAATAAACATGTAATGAGATGCGGATTAAACCATGTAATGATATGCGGCTTTGAACATGTAATGAGATGCGAATGTAATGATATGCTGATTTGACCATGTAATGAGATGCGAACATGTAATGAGATGCTAAACTTCCAATGTATTATCTCATTACCCACAGTTCATTGAGGTGGAAATCCGCATCTCATTAGATGTGCAAATTTGCATCTGATTACCCTTAGTTCTCTGTTGTTCTAAATCTGCATATCATTAGCAATTGTTCTCATTACCTGTGCATGATGTCTCAGTGAGTTTTTCAGGTATACCCAAGACATGACCCCCCAAAAATGCAATATGCTAATTTATTTTTAATTGTGTCTGATGTATTTTTACATATGATTTCTTTCAATATGTAAATGTGTATCTTGTTACCCATAGTTGTTGGTGATGATATATCTAAATCACTTTACATTTTATCATCTACTTGTTAATATTTATTGTGCTTCTAGTTCTTTGAGTGGATTAGTTTTGTTTGTTGGGTATAGAGGAGGAAAGAGTCACCAAACAGACAATTGTTACTTTGTTTTTGCTATGTATGGAGCTATGAGTAACAAGATACACTTTTGCATATGTGAGGATAGCAGCCAGACTAAGAAAGCAAAAACAGAGCAATTATCGTATTGGTGGCCCTTCTCTTGGCTATATAAAACTAACATATGGATGTTAAACGAAATAACTGCGAGCACAACTGAGCACTATGGGTAATAATTTGTCGATGTGAATATGTAATGTAATGCAAATTGTTCCACTGCAGGAACTATGGGTAATGAGATATACATTTGCTTATTTGAACAAATCACCCAGCGGCAAAAAGAAACACTTGAACATTCAAATGACCTGCCATTTTAGTGACCCTTGTCTAGGCTATATGAAATATACTCATCGAGACAAAAAATAAACAGTGAAAAACACCAAGACTAATGGATAGGTTATTCATACATGTCATAAAAAATAATCAATGTACTCCTATGAAGAACTATAGGCATATATTTTAACATTCTCATTATTACACCACCTGCACAGCACCAACCATAATGGTAACCTAAATTTAAGTTTTACTAATTTTGCCAAAGAGACGCAGCACTCACATCTTTGTATTACTTAAAAAACTTACGGAGAGAAAAATAAACCAAACAGAGATTGGGAGCCCCATGAGTATAATGGGTAATGAGGTATACATTTGCTTACTTGAACAAATCACCCAGCAACAAAAAAAAAAAAAAAATCACTTGAACATTCAAATGACCTGCCATTTTAGTGAGCCTTGTCTAGGATATATGAAATATACTCATCAAGACAAAAAATAAACAGTGAAAACCACCAAGACTAATGGATAAGTTAATTACACAAACCTTAAATAAATCAAAGTACTCCTATGAAGAACTATAGGCATATATTTTAATAGTCTCATTATTATACCACCAGCACAGCGCCAACCATAATGGTAACCTAAATTTAAGTTTTACTAATTTTGCAAGAGACGCAGCACTCATGTCTTTGTATTACTTAAAAAACTTACGGAGAGAAAAATAAACCAAATAGAGATTGGGAGCCCCATGAGTATCATAATGAGATGAAAATTTGAATGTAAAAATGAGATGCGAATTTTAAAAAAAATGGAAATCTCCACATGTAATGAGATGCAGTTTAAACATGTAATAAGATGGGAAAATAAACATGTAATGAGATGCAAATTTTCACATGTAATGAGATGCGAAAATAAACATGTAATGAGATGCGAAAATAAACATGTAATGAGATGCGAAAATAAACATGTAATGAGATGCGAAAATAAACATGTAATGAGATGCGGATTTGAACATGTAATGAGATGCGAAAATAAACATGTAATGAGATGCGAAAATAAACATGTAATGAGATGCGAAAATAAACATGTAATGAGATGCGAAAATAAACATGTAATGAGATGCGAAAATAAACATGTAATGAGATTCGAAAAAAAACATGTAATGAGATGCGAAAATAAACATGTAATGAGATGCGGATTTGAACATGTAATGAGATGCGAAAATAAACATGTAATGAGATGCGAAAATAAACATGTAATGAGATGCGAAAATAAACATGTAATGAGATGCGAAAATAAACATGTAATGAGATGCGGATTTGAACATGTAATGAGATGCGAAAATAAACATGTAATGAGATGCGCATTTGAACATGTAATGAGATGCGGATTTGAACATGTAATGAGATGCGAAAATAAACATGTAATGAGATGCGAAAATAAACATGTAATGAGATGCGAAAATAAACATGTAATGAGATGCGAAAATAAACATGTAATGAGATGCGAAAAAAAACATGTAATGAGATGCGAAAATAAACATGTAATGAGATGCGAAAATAAACATGTAATGAGATGCGGATTTGAACATGTAATGAGATGCGAAAATAAACATGTAATGAGATGCGAAAATAAACATGTAATGAGATGCGAAAAAAAACATGTAATGAGATGCGAAAATAAACATGTAATGAGATGCGGATTTGAACATGTAATGAGATGCGAAAATAAACATGTAATGAGATGCGAAAATAAACATGTAATGAGATGCGGATTAAACCATGTAATGATATGCGGCTTTGAACATGTAATGAGATGCGAATGTAATGATATGCTGATTTGACCATGTAATGAGATGCGAACATGTAATGAGATGCTAAACTTCCAATGTATTATCTCATTACCCACAGTTCATTGAGGGGGAAATCCGCATCTCATTAGATGTGCAAATTTGCATCTGATTACCCTTAGTTCTCTGTTGTTCTAAATCTGCATATCATTAGCAATTGTTCTCATTACCTGTGCATGATGTCTCAGTGAGTTTTTCAGGTATACCCAAGACATGACCCCCCAAAAATGCAATATGCTACTTTTTTTTTTAATTGTGTCTGATGTATTTTTACATATGATTTCTTTCAATATGTAAATGTGTATCTTGTTACCCATAGTTGTTGGTGATGATATATCTAAATCACTTTACATTTTATCATCTACTTGTTAATATTTATTGTGCTTCCAGTTCTTTGAGTGGATTAGTTTTGTTTGTTGGGTATAGAGGAGGAAAGAGTCACCAAACAGACAATTGTTACTTTGTTTTTGCTATGTATGGAGCTATGAGTAACAAGATACACTTTTGCATATGTGAGGATAGCAGCCAGACTAAGAAAGCAAAAACAGAGCAATTATCGTATTGGTGGCCCTTCTCTTGGCTATATAAAACTAACATATGGATGTTAAACGAAATAACTGCGAGCACAACTGAGCACTATGGGTAATAATTTGTCGATGTGAATATGTAATGTAATGCAAATTGTTCCACTGCAGGAACTATGGGTAATGAGATATACATTTGCTTATTTGAACAAATCACCCAGCGGCAAAAAGAAACACTTGAACATTCAAATGACCTGCCATTTTAGTGACCCTTGTCTAGGCTATATGAAATATACTCATCGAGACAAAAAATAAACAGTGAAAAACACCAAGACTAATGGATAGGTTATTCATACATGTCATAAAAAATAATCAATGTACTCCTATGAAGAACTATAGGCATATATTTTAACATTCTCATTATTACACCACCTGCACAGCACCAACCATAATGGTAACCTAAATTTAAGTTTTACTAATTTTGCCAAAGAGACGCAGCACTCACATCTTTGTATTACTTAAAAAACTTACGGAGAGAAAAATAAACCAAACAGAGATTGGGAGCCCCATGAGTATAATGGGTAATGAGGTATACATTTGCTTACTTGAACAAATCACCCAGCAACAAAAAAAAAAAAAAAATCACTTGAACATTCAAATGACCTGCCATTTTAGTGAGCCTTGTCTAGGATATATGAAATATACTCATCAAGACAAAAAATAAACAGTGAAAACCACCAAGACTAATGGATAAGTTAATTACACAAACCTTAAATAAATCAAAGTACTCCTATGAAGAACTATAGGCATATATTTTAATAGTCTCATTATTATACCACCAGCACAGCGCCAACCATAATGGTAACCTAAATTTAAGTTTTACTAATTTTGCCAAAGAGACGCAGCACTCACATCTTTGTATTACTTAAAAAACTTACGGAGAGAAAAATAAACCAAACAGAGATTGGGAGCCCCATGAGTATAATGGGTAATGAGGTATACATTTGCTTACTTGAACAAATCACCCAGCAACAAAAAAAAAAAAAAAATCACTTGAACATTCAAATGACCTGCCATTTTAGTGAGCCTTGTCTAGGATATATGAAATATACTCATCAAGACAAAAAATAAACAGTGAAAACCACCAAGACTAATGGATAAGTTAATTACACAAACCTTAAATAAATCAAAGTACTCCTATGAAGAACTATAGGCATATATTTTAATAGTCTCATTATTATACCACCAGCACAGCGCCAACCATAATGGTAACCTAAATTTAAGTTTTACTAATTTTGCAAGAGACGCAGCACTCATGTCTTTGTATTACTTAAAAAACTTACGGAGAGAAAAATAAACCAAATAGAGATTGGGAGCCCCATGAGTATCATAATGAGATGAAAATTTGAATGTAAAAATGAGATGCGAATTTTAAAAAAAATGGAAATCTCCACATGTAATGAGATGCAGTTTAAACATGTAATAAGATGGGAAAATAAACATGTAATGAGATGCAAATTTTCACATGTAATGAGATGCGAAAATAAACATGTAATGAGATGCGAAAATAAACATGTAATGAGATGCGAAAATAAACATGTAATGAGATGCGAAAATAAACATGTAATGAGATGCGGATTTGAACATGTAATGAGATGCGAAAATAAACATGTAATGAGATGCGAAAATAAACATGTAATGAGATGCGGATTTGAACATGTAATGAGATGCGAAAATAAACATGTAATGAGATGCGAAAATAAACATGTAATGAGATGCGAAAATAAACATGTAATGAGATTCGAAAAAAAACATGTAATGAGATGCGAAAATAAACATGTAATGAGATGCGGATTTGAACATGTAATGAGATGCGAAAATAAACATGTAATGAGATGCGAAAAAAAACATGTAATGAGATGCGAAAATAAACATGTAATGAGATGCGAAAATAAACATGTAATGAGATGCGAAAATAAACATGTAATGAGATGCGAAAATAAACATGTAATGAGATGCGGATTTGAACATGTAATGAGATGCGAAAATAAACATGTAATGAGATGCGCATTTGAACATGTAATGAGATGCGGATTTGAACATGTAATGAGATGCGAAAATAAACATGTAATGAGATGCGAAAATAAACATGTAATGAGATGCGAAAATAAACATGTAATGAGATGCGAAAATAAACATGTAATGAGATGCGAAAAAAAACATGTAATGAGATGCGAAAATAAACATGTAATGAGATGCGAAAATAAACATGTAATGAGATGCGAAAATAAACATGTAATGAGATGCGGATTTGAACATGTAATGAGATGCGAAAATAAACATGTAATGAGATGCGAAAATAAACATGTAATGAGATGCGAAAAAAAACATGTAATGAGATGCGAAAATAAACATGTAATGAGATGCGGATTTGAACATGTAATGAGATGCGAAAATAAACATGTAATGAGATGCGAAAATAAACATGTAATGAGATGCGAAAATAAACATGTAATGAGATGCGGATTAAACCATGTAATGATATGCGGCTTTGAACATGTAATGAGATGCGAATGTAATGATATGCTGATTTGACCATGTAATGAGATGCGAACATGTAATGAGATGCTAAACTTCCAATGTATTATCTCATTACCCACAGTTCATTGAGGGGGAAATCCGCATCTCATTAGATGTGCAAATTTGCATCTGATTACCCTTAGTTCTCTGTTGTTCTAAATCTGCATATCATTAGCAATTGTTCTCATTACCTGTGCATGATGTCTCAGTGAGTTTTTCAGGTATACCCAAGACATGACCCCCCAAAAATGCAATATGCTACTTTTTTTTTAATTGTGTCTGATGTATTTTTACATATGATTTCTTTCAATATGTAAATGTGTATCTTGTTACCCATAGTTGTTGGTGATGATATATCTAAATCACTTTACATTTTATCATCTACTTGTTAATATTTATTGTGCTTCCAGTTCTTTGAGTGGATTAGTTTTGTTTGTTGGGTATAGAGGAGGAAAGAGTCACCAAACAGACAATTGTTACTTTGTTTTTGCTATGTATGGAGCTATGAGTAACAAGATACACTTTTGCATATGTGAGGATAGCAGCCAGACTAAGAAAGCAAAAACAGAGCAATTATCGTATTGGTGGCCCTTCTCTTGGCTATATAAAACTAACATATGGATGTTAAACGAAATAACTGCGAGCACAACTGAGCACTATGGGTAATAATTTGTCGATGTGAATATGTAATGTAATGCAAATTGTTCCACTGCAGGAACTATGGGTAATGAGATATACATTTGCTTATTTGAACAAATCACCCAGCGGCAAAAAGAAACACTTGAACATTCAAATGACCTGCCATTTTAGTGACCCTTGTCTAGGCTATATGAAATATACTCATCGAGACAAAAAATAAACAGTGAAAAACACCAAGACTAATGGATAGGTTATTCATACATGTCATAAAAAATAATCAATGTACTCCTATGAAGAACTATAGGCATATATTTTAACATTCTCATTATTACACCACCTGCACAGCACCAACCATAATGGTAACCTAAATTTAAGTTTTACTAATTTTGCCAAAGAGACGCAGCACTCACATCTTTGTATTACTTAAAAAACTTACGGAGAGAAAAATAAACCAAACAGAGATTGGGAGCCCCATGAGTATAATGGGTAATGAGGTATACATTTGCTTACTTGAACAAATCACCCAGCAACAAAAAAAAAAAAAAAATCACTTGAACATTCAAATGACCTGCCATTTTAGTGACCCTTGTCTAGGATATATGAAATATACTCATCAAGACAAAAAATAAACAGTGAAAACCACCAAGACTAATGGATAAGTTAATTACACAAACCTTAAATAAATCAAAGTACTCCTATGAAGAACTATAGGCATATATTTTAATAGTCTCATTATTATACCACCAGCACAGCGCCAACCATAATGGTAACCTAAATTTAAGTTTTACTAATTTTGCCAAAGAGACGCAGCACTCACATCTTTGTATTACTTAAAAAACTTACGGAGAGAAAAATAAACCAAACAGAGATTGGGAGCCCCATGAGTATAATGGGTAATGAGGTATACATTTGCTTACTTGAACAAATCACCCAGCAACAAAAAAAAAAAAAAAATCACTTGAACATTCAAATGACCTGCCATTTTAGTGAGCCTTGTCTAGGATATATGAAATATACTCATCAAGACAAAAAATAAACAGTGAAAACCACCAAGACTAATGGATAAGTTAATTACACAAACCTTAAATAAATCAAAGTACTCCTATGAAGAACTATAGGCATATATTTTAATAGTCTCATTATTATACCACCAGCACAGCGCCAACCATAATGGTAACCTAAATTTAAGTTTTACTAATTTTGCAAGAGACGCAGCACTCATGTCTTTGTATTACTTAAAAAACTTACGGAGAGAAAAATAAACCAAATAGAGATTGGGAGCCCCATGAGTATCATAATGAGATGAAAATTTGAATGTAAAAATGAGATGCGAATTTTAAAAAAAATGGAAATCTCCACATGTAATGAGATGCAGTTTAAACATGTAATAAGATGGGAAAATAAACATGTAATGAGATGCAAATTTTCACATGTAATGAGATGCGAAAATAAACATGTAATGAGATGCGAAAATAAACATGTAATGAGATGCGAAAATAAACATGTAATGAGATGCGAAAATAAACATGTAATGAGATGCGGATTTGAACATGTAATGAGATGCGAAAATAAACATGTAATGAGATGCGAAAATAAACATGTAATGAGATGCGGATTTGAACATGTAATGAGATGCGAAAATAAACATGTAATGAGATGCGAAAATAAACATGTAATGAGATGCGAAAATAAACATGTAATGAGATTCGAAAAAAAACATGTAATGAGATGCGAAAATAAACATGTAATGAGATGCGGATTTGAACATGTAATGAGATGCGAAAATAAACATGTAATGAGATGCGAAAAAAAACATGTAATGAGATGCGAAAATAAACATGTAATGAGATGCGAAAATAAACATGTAATGAGATGCGAAAATAAACATGTAATGAGATGCGGATTTGAACATGTAATGAGATGCGAAAATAAACATGTAATGAGATGCGCATTTGAACATGTAATGAGATGCGGATTTGAACATGTAATGAGATGCGAAAATAAACATGTAATGAGATGCGAAAATAAACATGTAATGAGATGCGAAAATAAACATGTAATGAGATGCGAAAATAAACATGTAATGAGATGCGAAAAAAAACATGTAATGAGATGCGAAAATAAACATGTAATGAGATGCGAAAATAAACATGTAATGAGATGCGAAAATAAACATGTAATGAGATGCGGATTTGAACATGTAATGAGATGCGAAAATAAACATGTAATGAGATGCGAAAATAAACATGTAATGAGATGCGGATTTGAACATGTAATGAGATGCGAAAATAAACATGTAATGAGATGCGAAAATAAACATGTAATGAGATGCGAAAATAAACATGTAATGAGATTCGAAAAAAAACATGTAATGAGATGCGAAAATAAACATGTAATGAGATGCGGATTTGAACATGTAATGAGATGCGAAAATAAACATGTAATGAGATGCGAAAAAAAACATGTAATGAGATGCGAAAATAAACATGTAATGAGATGCGAAAATAAACATGTAATGAGATGCGAAAATAAACATGTAATGAGATGCGAAAATAAACATGTAATGAGATGCGGATTTGAACATGTAATGAGATGCGAAAATAAACATGTAATGAGATGCGCATTTGAACATGTAATGAGATGCGGATTTGAACATGTAATGAGATGCGAAAATAAACATGTAATGAGATGCGAAAATAAACATGTAATGAGATGCGAAAATAAACATGTAATGAGATGCGAAAAAAAACATGTAATGAGATGCGAAAATAAACATGTAATGAGATGCGAAAATAAACATGTAATGAGATGCGAAAATAAACATGTAATGAGATGCGGATTTGAACATGTAATGAGATGCGAAAATAAACATGTAATGAGATGCGAAAATAAACATGTAATGAGATGCGAAAAAAAACATGTAATGAGATGCGAAAATAAACATGTAATGAGATGCGGATTTGAACATGTAATGAGATGCGAAAATAAACATGTAATGAGATGCGAAAATAAACATGTAATGAGATGCGAAAATAAACATGTAATGAGATGCGGATTAAACCATGTAATGATATGCGGCTTTGAACATGTAATGAGATGCGAATGTAATGATATGCTGATTTGACCATGTAATGAGATGCGAACATGTAATGAGATGCTAAACTTCCAATGTATTATCTCATTACCCACAGTTCATTGAGGGGGAAATCCGCATCTCATTAGATGTGCAAATTTGCATCTGATTACCCTTAGTTCTCTGTTGTTCTAAATCTGCATATCATTAGCAATTGTTCTCATTACCTGTGCATGATGTCTCAGTGAGTTTTTCAGGTATACCCAAGACATGACCCCCCAAAAATGCAATATGCTACTTTTTTTTTTTAATTGTGTCTGATGTATTTTTACATATGATTTCTTTCAATATGTAAATGTGTATCTTGTTACCCATAGTTGTTGGTGATGATATATCTAAATCACTTTACATTTTATCATCTACTTGTTAATATTTATTGTGCTTCCAGTTCTTTGAGTGGATTAGTTTTGTTTGTTGGGTATAGAGGAGGAAAGAGTCACCAAACAGACAATTGTTACTTTGTTTTTGCTATGTATGGAGCTATGAGTAACAAGATACACTTTTGCATATGTGAGGATAGCAGCCAGACTAAGAAAGCAAAAACAGAGCAATTATCGTATTGGTGGCCCTTCTCTTGGCTATATAAAACTAACATATGGATGTTAAACGAAATAACTGCGAGCACAACTGAGCACTATGGGTAATAATTTGTCGATGTGAATATGTAATGTAATGCAAATTGTTCCACTGCAGGAACTATGGGTAATGAGATATACATTTGCTTATTTGAACAAATCACCCAGCGGCAAAAAGAAACACTTGAACATTCAAATGACCTGCCATTTTAGTGACCCTTGTCTAGGCTATATGAAATATACTCATCGAGACAAAAAATAAACAGTGAAAAACACCAAGACTAATGGATAGGTTATTCATACATGTCATAAAAAATAATCAATGTACTCCTATGAAGAACTATAGGCATATATTTTAACATTCTCATTATTACACCACCTGCACAGCACCAACCATAATGGTAACCTAAATTTAAGTTTTACTAATTTTGCCAAAGAGACGCAGCACTCACATCTTTGTATTACTTAAAAAACTTACGGAGAGAAAAATAAACCAAACAGAGATTGGGAGCCCCATGAGTATAATGGGTAATGAGGTATACATTTGCTTACTTGAACAAATCACCCAGCAACAAAAAAAAAAAAAAAATCACTTGAACATTCAAATGACCTGCCATTTTAGTGAGCCTTGTCTAGGATATATGAAATATACTCATCAAGACAAAAAATAAACAGTGAAAACCACCAAGACTAATGGATAAGTTAATTACACAAACCTTAAATAAATCAAAGTACTCCTATGAAGAACTATAGGCATATATTTTAATAGTCTCATTATTATACCACCAGCACAGCGCCAACCATAATGGTAAACTAAATTTAAGTTTTACTAATTTTGCAAGAGACGCAGCACTCATGTCTTTGTATTACTTAAAAAACTTACGGAGAGAAAAATAAACCAAATAGAGATTGGGAGCCCCATGAGTATCATAATGAGATGAAAATTTGAATGTAAAAATGAGATGCGAATTTTAAAAAAAATGGAAATCTCCACATGTAATGAGATGCAGTTTAAACATGTAATAAGATGGGAAAATAAACATGTAATGAGATGCAAATTTTCACATGTAATGAGATGCGAAAATAAACATGTAATGAGATGCGGATTTGAACATGTAATGAGATGCGAAAATAAACATGTAATGAGATGCGAAAATAAACATGTAATGAGATTCGAAAAAAAACATGTAATGAGATGCGAAAATAAACATGTAATGAGATGCGGATTTGAACATGTAATGAGATGCGGATTTGAACATGTAATGAGATGCGGATTTGAACATGTAATGAGATGCGAAAATAAACATGTAATGAGATGCGAAAAAAAACATGTAATGAGATGCGAAAATAAACATGTAATGAGATGCGAAAATAAACATGTAATGAGATGCGAAAATAAACATGTAATGAGATGCGAAAATAAACATGTAATGAGATGCGAAAATAAACATGTAATGAGATGCGAAAATAAACATGTAATGAGATGCGGATTTGAACATGTAATGAGATGCGAAAATAAACATGTAATGAGATGCGCATTTGAACATGTAATGAGATGCGGATTTGAACATGTAATGAGATGCGAAAATAAACATGTAATGAGATGCGAAAATAAACATGTAATGAGATGCGAAAATAAACATGTAATGAGATGCGAAAATAAACATGTAATGAGATGCGAAAATAAACATGTAATGAGATGCGAAAAAAAACATGTAATGAGATGCGAAAAAAAACATGTAATGAGATGCGAAAAAAAACATGTAATGAGATGCGAAAATAAACATGTAATGAGATGCGAAAATAAACATGTAATGAGATGCGAAAATAAACATGTAATGAGATGCGGATTTGAACATGTAATGAGATGCGAAAATAAACATGTAATGAGATGCGAAAATAAACATGTAATGAGATGCGGATTTGAACATGTAATGAGATGCGAAAATAAACATGTAATGAGATGCGGATTTGAACATGTAATGAGATGCGAAAATAAACATGTAATGAGATGCGAAAATAAACATGTAATGAGATGCGGATTAAACCATGTAATGATATGCGGCTTTGAACATGTAATGAGATGCGAATGTAATGATATGCTGATTTGACCATGTAATGAGATGCGAACATGTAATGAGATGCTAAACTTCCAATGTATTATCTCATTACCCACAGTTCATTGAGGGGGAAATCCGCATCTCATTAGATGTGCAAATTTGCATCTGATTACCCTTAGTTCTCTGTTGTTCTAAATCTGCATATCATTAGCAATTGTTCTCATTACCTGTGCATGATGTCTCAGTGAGTTTTTCAGGTATACCCAAGACATGACCCCCCAAAAATGCAATATGCTAATTTATTTTTAATTGTGTCTGATGTATTTTTACATATGATTTCTTTCAATATGTAAATGTGTATCTTGTTACCCATAGTTGTTGGTGATGATATATCTAAATCACTTTACATTTTATCATCTACTTGTTAATATTTATTGTGCTTCTAGTTCTTTGAGTGGATTAGTTTTGTTTGTTGGGTATAGAGGAGGAAAGAGTCACCAAACAGACAATTGTTACTTTGTTTTTGCTATGTATGGAGCTATGAGTAACAAGATACACTTTTGCATATGTGAGGATAGCAGCCAGACTAAGAAAGCAAAAACAGAGCAATTATCGTATTGGTGGCCCTTCTCTTGGCTATATAAAACTAACATATGGATGTTAAACGAAATAACTGCGAGCACAACTGAGCACTATGGGTAATAATTTGTCGATGTGAATATGTAATGTAATGCAAATTGTTCCACTGCAGGAACTATGGGTAATGAGATATACATTTGCTTATTTGAACAAATCACCCAGCGGCAAAAAGAAACACTTGAACATTCAAATGACCTGCCATTTTAGTGACCCTTGTCTAGGCTATATGAAATATACTCATCGAGACAAAAAATAAACAGTGAAAAACACCAAGACTAATGGATAGGTTATTCATACATGTCATAAAAAATAATCAATGTACTCCTATGAAGAACTATAGGCATATATTTTAACATTCTCATTATTACACCACCTGCACAGCACCAACCATAATGGTAACCTAAATTTAAGTTTTACTAATTTTGCCAAAGAGACGCAGCACTCACATCTTTGTATTACTTAAAAAACTTACGGAGAGAAAAATAAACCAAACAGAGATTGGGAGCCCCATGAGTATAATGGGTAATGAGGTATACATTTGCTTACTTGAACAAATCACCCAGCAACAAAAAAAAAAAAAAAATCACTTGAACATTCAAATGACCTGCCATTTTAGTGAGCCTTGTCTAGGATATATGAAATATACTCATCAAGACAAAAAATAAACAGTGAAAACCACCAAGACTAATGGATAAGTTAATTACACAAACCTTAAATAAATCAAAGTACTCCTATGAAGAACTATAGGCATATATTTTAATAGTCTCATTATTATACCACCAGCACAGCGCCAACCATAATGGTAACCTAAATTTAAGTTTTACTAATTTTGCAAGAGACGCAGCACTCATGTCTTTGTATTACTTAAAAAACTTACGGAGAGAAAAATAAACCAAATAGAGATTGGGAGCCCCATGAGTATCATAATGAGATGAAAATTTGAATGTAAAAATGAGATGCGAATTTTAAAAAAAATGGAAATCTCCACATGTAATGAGATGCAGTTTAAACATGTAATAAGATGGGAAAATAAACATGTAATGAGATGCAAATTTTCACATGTAATGAGATGCGAAAATAAACATGTAATGAGATGCGAAAATAAACATGTAATGAGATGCGAAAATAAACATGTAATGAGATGCGAAAATAAACATGTAATGAGATGCGGATTTGAACATGTAATGAGATGCGAAAATAAACATGTAATGAGATGCGAAAATAAACATGTAATGAGATGCGGATTTGAACATGTAATGAGATGCGAAAATAAACATGTAATGAGATGCGAAAATAAACATGTAATGAGATGCGAAAATAAACATGTAATGAGATTCGAAAAAAAACATGTAATGAGATGCGAAAATAAACATGTAATGAGATGCGGATTTGAACATGTAATGAGATGCGAAAATAAACATGTAATGAGATGCGAAAATAAACATGTAATGAGATGCGAAAATAAACATGTAATGAGATGCGAAAATAAACATGTAATGAGATGCGGATTTGAACATGTAATGAGATGCGAAAATAAACATGTAATGAGATGCGCATTTGAACATGTAATGAGATGCGGATTTGAACATGTAATGAGATGCGAAAATAAACATGTAATGAGATGCGAAAATAAACATGTAATGAGATGCGAAAATAAACATGTAATGAGATGCGAAAATAAACATGTAATGAGATGCGAAAAAAAACATGTAATGAGATGCGAAAATAAACATGTAATGAGATGCGAAAATAAACATGTAATGAGATGCGGATTTGAACATGTAATGAGATGCGAAAATAAACATGTAATGAGATGCGAAAATAAACATGTAATGAGATGCGAAAAAAAACATGTAATGAGATGCGAAAATAAACATGTAATGAGATGCGGATTTGAACATGTAATGAGATGCGAAAATAAACATGTAATGAGATGCGAAAATAAACATGTAATGAGATGCGGATTAAACCATGTAATGATATGCGGCTTTGAACATGTAATGAGATGCGAATGTAATGATATGCTGATTTGACCATGTAATGAGATGCGAACATGTAATGAGATGCTAAACTTCCAATGTATTATCTCATTACCCACAGTTCATTGAGGGGGAAATCCGCATCTCATTAGATGTGCAAATTTGCATCTGATTACCCTTAGTTCTCTGTTGTTCTAAATCTGCATATCATTAGCAATTGTTCTCATTACCTGTGCATGATGTCTCAGTGAGTTTTTCAGGTATACCCAAGACATGACCCCCCAAAAATGCAATATGCTACTTTTTTTTTAATTGTGTCTGATGTATTTTTACATATGATTTCTTTCAATATGTAAATGTGTATCTTGTTACCCATAGTTGTTGGTGATGATATATCTAAATCACTTTACATTTTATCATCTACTTGTTAATATTTATTGTGCTTCCAGTTCTTTGAGTGGATTAGTTTTGTTTGTTGGGTATAGAGGAGGAAAGAGTCACCAAACAGACAATTGTTACTTTGTTTTTGCTATGTATGGAGCTATGAGTAACAAGATACACTTTTGCATATGTGAGGATAGCAGCCAGACTAAGAAAGCAAAAACAGAGCAATTATCGTATTGGTGGCCCTTCTCTTGGCTATATAAAACTAACATATGGATGTTAAACGAAATAACTGCGAGCACAACTGAGCACTATGGGTAATAATTTGTCGATGTGAATATGTAATGTAATGCAAATTGTTCCACTGCAGGAACTATGGGTAATGAGATATACATTTGCTTATTTGAACAAATCACCCAGCGGCAAAAAGAAACACTTGAACATTCAAATGACCTGCCATTTTAGTGACCCTTGTCTAGGCTATATGAAATATACTCATCGAGACAAAAAATAAACAGTGAAAAACACCAAGACTAATGGATAGGTTATTCATACATGTCATAAAAAATAATCAATGTACTCCTATGAAGAACTATAGGCATATATTTTAACATTCTCATTATTACACCACCTGCACAGCACCAACCATAATGGTAACCTAAATTTAAGTTTTACTAATTTTGCCAAAGAGACGCAGCACTCACATCTTTGTATTACTTAAAAAACTTACGGAGAGAAAAATAAACCAAACAGAGATTGGGAGCCCCATGAGTATAATGGGTAATGAGGTATACATTTGCTTACTTGAACAAATCACCCAGCAACAAAAAAAAAAAAAAAATCACTTGAACATTCAAATGACCTGCCATTTTAGTGAGCCTTGTCTAGGATATATGAAATATACTCATCAAGACAAAAAATAAACAGTGAAAACCACCAAGACTAATGGATAAGTTAATTACACAAACCTTAAATAAATCAAAGTACTCCTATGAAGAACTATAGGCATATATTTTAATAGTCTCATTATTATACCACCAGCACAGCGCCAACCATAATGGTAACCTAAATTTAAGTTTTACTAATTTTGCCAAAGAGACGCAGCACTCACATCTTTGTATTACTTAAAAAACTTACGGAGAGAAAAATAAACCAAACAGAGATTGGGAGCCCCATGAGTATAATGGGTAATGAGGTATACATTTGCTTACTTGAACAAATCACCCAGCAACAAAAAAAAAAAAAAAATCACTTGAACATTCAAATGACCTGCCATTTTAGTGAGCCTTGTCTAGGATATATGAAATATACTCATCAAGACAAAAAATAAACAGTGAAAACCACCAAGACTAATGGATAAGTTAATTACACAAACCTTAAATAAATCAAAGTACTCCTATGAAGAACTATAGGCATATATTTTAATAGTCTCATTATTATACCCACCAGCACAGCGCCAACCATAATGGTAACCTAAATTTAAGTTTTACTAATTTTGCAAGAGACGCAGCACTCATGTCTTTGTATTACTTAAAAAACTTACGGAGAGAAAAATAAACCAAATAGAGATTGGGAGCCCCATGAGTATCATAATGAGATGAAAATTTGAATGTAAAAATGAGATGCGAATTTTAAAAAAAATGGAAATCTCCACATGTAATGAGATGCAGTTTAAACATGTAATAAGATGGGAAAATAAACATGTAATGAGATGCAAATTTTCACATGTAATGAGATGCAAATTTTCACATGTAATGAGATGCGAAAATAAACATGTAATGAGATGCGGATTTGAACATGTAATGAGATGCGAAAATAAACATGTAATGAGATGCGAAAAAAAACATGTAATGAGATGCGAAAATAAACATGTAATGAGATGCGAAAATAAACATGTAATGAGATGCGAAAATAAACATGTAATGAGATTCGAAAAAAAACATGTAATGAGATGCGAAAATAAACATGTAATGAGATGCGGATTTGAACATGTAATGAGATGCGGATTTGAACATGTAATGAGATGCGGATTTGAACATGTAATGAGATGCGGATTTGAACATGTAATGAGATGCGAAAATAAACATGTAATGAGATGCGAAAAAAAACATGTAATGAGATGCGAAAATAAACATGTAATGAGATGCGAAAATAAACATGTAATGAGATGCGAAAATAAACATGTAATGAGATGCGGATTTGAACATGTAATGAGATGCGAAAATAAACATGTAATGAGATGCGGATTTGAACATGTAATGAGATGCGAAAATAAACATGTAATGAGATGCGCATTTGAACATGTAATGAGATGCGGATTTGAACATGTAATGAGATGCGAAAATAAACATGTAATGAGATGCGAAAATAAACATGTAATGAGATGCGAAAATAAACATGTAATGAGATGCGAAAATAAACATGTAATGAGATGCGAAAATAAACATGTAATGAGATGCGAAAATAAACATGTAATGAGATGCGAAAAAAAACATGTAATGAGATGCGAAAATAAACATGTAATGAGATGCGAAAATAAACATGTAATGAGATGCGAAAATAAACATGTAATGAGATGCGAAAATAAACATGTAATGAGATGCGAAAATAAACATGTAATGAGATGCGGATTTGAACATGTAATGAGATGCGAAAATAAACATGTAATGAGATGCGAAAATAAACATGTAATGAGATGCGAAAATAAACATGTAATGAGATGCGAAAAAAAACATGTAATGAGATGCGAAAATAAACATGTAATGAGATGCGGATTTGAACATGTAATGAGATGCGAAAATAAACATGTAATGAGATGCGAAAATAAACATGTAATGAGATGCGGATTAAACCATGTAATGATATGCGGCTTTGAACATGTAATGAGATGCGAATGTAATGATATGCTGATTTGACCATGTAATGAGATGCGAACATGTAATGAGATGCTAAACTTCCAATGTATTATCTCATTACCCACAGTTCATTGAGGGGGAAATCCGCATCTCATTAGATGTGCAAATTTGCATCTGATTACCCTTAGTTCTCTGTTGTTCTAAATCTGCATATCATTAGCAATTGTTCTCATTACCTGTGCATGATGTCTCAGTGAGTTTTTCAGGTATACCCAAGACATGACCCCCCAAAAATGCAATATGCTAATTTATTTTTAATTGTGTCTGATGTATTTTTACATATGATTTCTTTCAATATGTAAATGTGTATCTTGTTACCCATAGTTGTTGGTGATGATATATCTAAATCACTTTACATTTTATCATCTACTTGTTAATATTTATTGTGCTTCTAGTTCTTTGAGTGGATTAGTTTTGTTTGTTGGGTATAGAGGAGGAAAGAGTCACCAAACAGACAATTGTTACTTTGTTTTTGCTATGTATGGAGCTATGAGTAACAAGATACACTTTTGCATATGTGAGGATAGCAGCCAGACTAAGAAAGCAAAAACAGAGCAATTATCGTATTGGTGGCCCTTCTCTTGGCTATATAAAACTAACATATGGATGTTAAACGAAATAACTGCGAGCACAACTGAGCACTATGGGTAATAATTTGTCGATGTGAATATGTAATGTAATGCAAATTGTTCCACTGCAGGAACTATGGGTAATGAGATATACATTTGCTTATTTGAACAAATCACCCAGCGGCAAAAAGAAACACTTGAACATTCAAATGACCTGCCATTTTAGTGACCCTTGTCTAGGCTATATGAAATATACTCATCGAGACAAAAAATAAACAGTGAAAAACACCAAGACTAATGGATAGGTTATTCATACATGTCATAAAAAATAATCAATGTACTCCTATGAAGAACTATAGGCATATATTTTAACATTCTCATTATTACACCACCTGCACAGCACCAACCATAATGGTAACCTAAATTTAAGTTTTACTAATTTTGCCAAAGAGACGCAGCACTCACATCTTTGTATTACTTAAAAAACTTACGGAGAGAAAAATAAACCAAACAGAGATTGGGAGCCCCATGAGTATAATGGGTAATGAGGTATACATTTGCTTACTTGAACAAATCACCCAGCAACAAAAAAAAAAAAAAAAATCACTTGAACATTCAAATGACCTGCCATTTTAGTGAGCCTTGTCTAGGATATATGAAATATACTCATCAAGACAAAAAATAAACAGTGAAAACCACCAAGACTAATGGATAAGTTAATTACACAAACCTTAAATAAATCAAAGTACTCCTATGAAGAACTATAGGCATATATTTTAATAGTCTCATTATTATACCACCAGCACAGCGCCAACCATAATGGTAACCTAAATTTAAGTTTTACTAATTTTGCAAGAGACGCAGCACTCATGTCTTTGTATTACTTAAAAAACTTACGGAGAGAAAAATAAACCAAATAGAGATTGGGAGCCCCATGAGTATCATAATGAGATGAAAATTTGAATGTAAAAATGAGATGCGAATTTTAAAAAAAATGGAAATCTCCACATGTAATGAGATGCAGTTTAAACATGTAATAAGATGGGAAAATAAACATGTAATGAGATGCAAATTTTCACATGTAATGAGATGCAAATTTTCACATGTAATGAGATGCAGTTTAAACATGTAATAAGATGGGAAAATAAACATGTAATGAGATGCAAATTTTCACATGTAATGAGATGCAAATTTTCACATGTAATGAGATGCGAAAATAAACATGTAATGAGATGCGAAAATAAACATGTAATGAGATGCGAAAATAAACATGTAATGAGATGCGAAAATAAACATGTAATGAGATGCGAAAATAAACATGTAATGAGATGCGGATTTGAACATGTAATGAGATGCGAAAATAAACATGTAATGAGATGCGAAAATAAACATGTAATGAGATGCGAAAATAAACATGTAATGAGATGCGAAAATAAACATGTAATGAGATTCGAAAAAAAACATGTAATGAGATGCGAAAATAAACATGTAATGAGATGCGGATTTGAACATGTAATGAGATGCGAAAATAAACATGTAATGAGATGCGAAAAAAAACATGTAATGAGATGCGAAAATAAACATGTAATGAGATGCGAAAATAAACATGTAATGAGATGCGAAAATAAACATGTAATGAGATGCGAAAATAAACATGTAATGAGATGCGAAAATAAACATGTAATGAGATGCGAAAATAAACATGTAATGAGATGCGAAAATAAACATGTAATGAGATGCGGATTTGAACATGTAATGAGATGCGAAAATAAACATGTAATGAGATGCGCATTTGAACATGTAATGAGATGCGGATTTGAACATGTAATGAGATGCGAAAATAAACATGTAATGAGATGCGAAAATAAACATGTAATGAGATGCGAAAATAAACATGTAATGAGATGCGAAAATAAACATGTAATGAGATGCGAAAATAAACATGTAATGAGATGCGGATTTGAACATGTAATGAGATGCGAAAATAAACATGTAATGAGATGCGGATTTGAACATGTAATGAGATGCGAAAATAAACATGTAATGAGATGCGCATTTGAACATGTAATGAGATGCGGATTTGAACATGTAATGAGATGCGAAAATAAACATGTAATGAGATGCGAAAAAAAACATGTAATGAGATGCGAAAAAAAACATGTAATGAGATGCGAAAATAAACATGTAATGAGATGCGGATTTGAACATGTAATGAGATGCGAAAATAAACATGTAATGAGATGCGAAAATAAACATGTAATGAGATGCGAAAATAAACATGTAATGAGATGCGAAAATAAACATGTAATGAGATGCGAAAAAAAACATGTAATGAGATGCGAAAATAAACATGTAATGAGATGCGGATTTGAACATGTAATGAGATGCGAAAATAAACATGTAATGAGATGCGAAAATAAACATGTAATGAGATGCGGATTAAACCATGTAATGATATGCGGCTTTGAACATGTAATGAGATGCGAATGTAATGATATGCTGATTTGACCATGTAATGAGATGCGAACATGTAATGAGATGCTAAACTTCCAATGTATTATCTCATTACCCACAGTTCATTGAGGGGGAAATCCGCATCTCATTAGATGTGCAAATTTGCATCTGATTACCCTTAGTTCTCTGTTGTTCTAAATCTGCATATCATTAGCAATTGTTCTCATTACCTGTGCATGATGTCTCAGTGAGTTTTTCAGGTATACCCAAGACATGACCCCTCAAAAATGCAATATGCTACTTTTTTTTTTAATTGTGTCTGATGTATTTTTACATATGATTTCTTTCAATATGTAAATGTGTATCTTGTTACCCATAGTTTTTGGTGATGATATATCTAAATCACTTTACATTTTATCATCTACTTGTTAATATTTATTGTGCTTCCAGTTCTTTGAGTGGATTAGTTTTGTTTGTTGGGTATAGAGGAGGAAAGAGTCACCAAACAGACAATTGTTACTTTGTTTTTGCTATGTATGGAGCTATGAGTAACAAGATACACTTTTGCATATGTGAGGATAGCAGCCAGACTAAGAAAGCAAAAACAGAGCAATTATCGTATTGGTGGCCCTTCTCTTGGCTATATAAAACTAACATATGGATGTTAAACGAAATAACTGCGAGCACAACTGAGCACTATGGGTAATAATTTGTCGATGTGAATATGTAATGTAATGCAAATTGTTCCACTGCAGGAACTATGGGTAATGAGATATACATTTGCTTATTTGAACAAATCACCCAGCGGCAAAAAGAAACACTTGAACATTCAAATGACCTGCCATTTTAGTGACCCTTGTCTAGGCTATATGAAATATACTCATCGAGACAAAAAATAAACAGTGAAAAACACCAAGACTAATGGATAGGTTATTCATACATGTCATAAAAAATAATCAATGTACTCCTATTAAGAACTATAGGCATTTATTTTAACATTCTCATTATTACACCACCAGCACAGCACCAACCATAACGGTAACCTAAATTTAAGTTTTACTAATTTTGCAAAAGAGACGCAGCACTCATGTCTTTGTATTACTTAAAAAACTTACGGAGAGAAAAATAAACCAAATAGATATTGGGAGCCCCATGAGTATCATAATGAGATGAAAATTTGAATGTAAAAATGAGAAATGCGAATTTTAAAAAAAATGGAAATTTCCACATGTAATGAGATGCAGTTTAAACATGTAATAAGATGGGAAAATAAACATGTAATGAGATGCAAATTTTTACATGTAATGAGATGCAAATTTTCACATGTAATGAGATGCGAAAATAAACATGTAATGAGATGCGAAAATAAACATGTAATGAGATGCGAAAATAAACATGTAATGAGATGCGAAAATAAACATGTAATGAGATGCGAAAATAAACATGTAATGAGATGCGAAAATAAACATGTAATGAGATGCGGATTTGAACATGTAATGAGATGCGGATTTGAACATGTAATGAGATGCGAAAATAAACATGTAATGAGATGCGAAAATAAACATGTAATGAGATGCGGATTTGAACATGTAATGAGATGCGAAAATAAACATGTAATGAGATGCTGATTTGAACATGTAATGAGATGCTGATTTGAACATGTAATGAGATGCGAAAAAAAACATGTAATGAGATGCGAAAAAAAACATGTAATGAGATGCGAAAAAAAACATGTAATGAGATGCGAAAAAAAACATGTAATGAGATGCGAAAAAAACATGTAATGAGATGCGAAAATAAACATGTAATGAGATGCGAAAATAAACATGTAATGAGATGCGAAAATAAACATGTAATGAGATGCGAAAATAAACATGTAATGAGATGCGAAAATAAACATGTAATGAGATGCGAAAATAAACATGTAATGAGATGCGGATTTGAACATGTAATGAGATGCGAAAATAAACATGTAATGAGATGCGAAAAAAAACATGTAATGAGATGCGAAAAAAAACATGTAATGAGATGCGAAAATAAACATGTAATGAGATGCGAAAATAAACATGTAATGAGATGCGAAAATAAACATGTAATGAGATGCGAAAATAAACATGTAATGAGATGCGAAAATAAACATGTAATGAGATGCGAAAAAAAACATGTAATGAGATGCGAAAATAAACATGTAATGAGATGCGGATTTGAACATGTAATGAGATGCGAAAATAAACATGTAATGAGATGCGAAAATAAACATGTAATGAGATGCGAAAAAAAACATGTAATGAGATGCGAAAATAAACATGTAATGAGATGCGGATTTGAACATGTAATGAGATGCGAAAATAAACATGTAATGAGATGCGAAAATAAACATGTAATGAGATGCGGATTAAACCATGTAATGATATGCGGCTTTGAACATGTAATGAGATGCGAATGTAATGATATGCTGATTTGACCATGTAATGAGATGCGAACATGTAATGAGATGCTAAACTTCCAATGTATTATCTCATTACCCACAGTTCATTGAGGGGGAAATCCGCATCTCATTAGATGTGCAAATTTGCATCTGATTACCCTTAGTTCTCTGTTGTTCTAAATCTGCATATCATTAGCAATTGTTCTCATTACCTGTGCATGATGTCTCAGTGAGTTTTTCAGGTATACCCAAGACATGACCCCCCAAAAATGCAATATGCTAATTTATTTTTAATTGTGTCTGATGTATTTTTACATATGATTTCTTTCAATATGTAAATGTGTATCTTGTTACCCATAGTTGTTGGTGATGATATATCTAAATCACTTTACATTTTATCATCTACTTGTTAATATTTATTGTGCTTCTAGTTCTTTGAGTGGATTAGTTTTGTTTGTTGGGTATAGAGGAGGAAAGAGTCACCAAACAGACAATTGTTACTTTGTTTTTGCTATGTATGGAGCTATGAGTAACAAGATACACTTTTGCATATGTGAGGATAGCAGCCAGACTAAGAAAGCAAAAACAGAGCAATTATCGTATTGGTGGCCCTTCTCTTGGCTATATAAAACTAACATATGGATGTTAAACGAAATAACTGCGAGCACAACTGAGCACTATGGGTAATAATTTGTCGATGTGAATATGTAATGTAATGCAAATTGTTCCACTGCAGGAACTATGGGTAATGAGATATACATTTGCTTATTTGAACAAATCACCCAGCGGCAAAAAGAAACACTTGAACATTCAAATGACCTGCCATTTTAGTGACCCTTGTCTAGGCTATATGAAATATACTCATCGAGACAAAAAATAAACAGTGAAAAACACCAAGACTAATGGATAGGTTATTCATACATGTCATAAAAAATAATCAATGTACTCCTATGAAGAACTATAGGCATATATTTTAACATTCTCATTATTACACCACCTGCACAGCACCAACCATAATGGTAACCTAAATTTAAGTTTTACTAATTTTGCCAAAGAGACGCAGCACTCACATCTTTGTATTACTTAAAAAACTTACGGAGAGAAAAATAAACCAAACAGAGATTGGGAGCCCCATGAGTATAATGGGTAATGAGGTATACATTTGCTTACTTGAACAAATCACCCAGCAACAAAAAAAAAAAAAAAATCACTTGAACATTCAAATGACCTGCCATTTTAGTGAGCCTTGTCTAGGATATATGAAATATACTCATCAAGACAAAAAATAAACAGTGAAAACCACCAAGACTAATGGATAAGTTAATTACACAAACCTTAAATAAATCAAAGTACTCCTATGAAGAACTATAGGCATATATTTTAATAGTCTCATTATTATACCACCAGCACAGCGCCAACCATAATGGTAACCTAAATTTAAGTTTTACTAATTTTGCAAGAGACGCAGCACTCATGTCTTTGTATTACTTAAAAAACTTACGGAGAGAAAAATAAACCAAATAGAGATTGGGAGCCCCATGAGTATCATAATGAGATGAAAATTTGAATGTAAAAATGAGATGCGAATTTAAAAAAAAATGGAAATCTCCACATGTAATGAGATGCAGTTTAAACATGTAATAAGATGGGAAAATAAACATGTAATGAGATGCAAATTTTCACATGTAATGAGATGCGAAAATAAACATGTAATGAGATGCGAAAATAAACATGTAATGAGATGCGAAAATAAACATGTAATGAGATGCGAAAATAAACATGTAATGAGATGCGGATTTGAACATGTAATGAGATGCGAAAATAAACATGTAATGAGATGCGAAAATAAACATGTAATGAGATGCGAAAATAAACATGTAATGAGATGCGGATTTGAACATGTAATGAGATGCGGATTTGAACATGTAATGAGATGCGAAAATAAACATGTAATGAGATGCGAAAATAAACATGTAATGAGATGCGAAAATAAACATGTAATGAGATGCGAAAATAAACATGTAATGAGATGCGAAAATAAACATGTAATGAGATGCGAAAAAAAACATGTAATGAGATGCGAAAAAAAACATGTAATGAGATGCGAAAATAAACATGTAATGAGATGCGAAAATAAACATGTAATGAGATGCGGATTTGAACATGTAATGAGATGCGAAAATAAACATGTAATGAGATGCGAAAATAAACATGTAATGAGATGCGAAAAAAAACATGTAATGAGATGCGAAAATAAACATGTAATGAGATGCGGATTTGAACATGTAATGAGATGCGAAAATAAACATGTAATGAGATGCGAAAATAAACATGTAATGAGATGCGGATTAAACCATGTAATGATATGCGGCTTTGAACATGTAATGAGATGCGAATGTAATGATATGCTGATTTGACCATGTAATGAGATGCGAACATGTAATGAGATGCTAAACTTCCAATGTATTATCTCATTACCCACAGTTCATTGAGGGGGAAATCCGCATCTCATTAGATGTGCAAATTTGCATCTGATTACCCTTAGTTCTCTGTTGTTCTAAATCTGCATATCATTAGCAATTGTTCTCATTACCTGTGCATGATGTCTCAGTGAGTTTTTCAGGTATACCCAAGACATGACCCCCCAAAAATGCAATATGCTACTTTTTTTTTAATTGTGTCTGATGTATTTTTACATATGATTTCTTTCAATATGTAAATGTGTATCTTGTTACCCATAGTTGTTGGTGATGATATATCTAAATCACTTTACATTTTATCATCTACTTGTTAATATTTATTGTGCTTCCAGTTCTTTGAGTGGATTAGTTTTGTTTGTTGGGTATAGAGGAGGAAAGAGTCACCAAACAGACAATTGTTACTTTGTTTTTGCTATGTATGGAGCTATGAGTAACAAGATACACTTTTGCATATGTGAGGATAGCAGCCAGACTAAGAAAGCAAAAACAGAGCAATTATCGTATTGGTGGCCCTTCTCTTGGCTATATAAAACTAACATATGGATGTTAAACGAAATAACTGCGAGCACAACTGAGCACTATGGGTAATAATTTGTCGATGTGAATATGTAATGTAATGCAAATTGTTCCACTGCAGGAACTATGGGTAATGAGATATACATTTGCTTATTTGAACAAATCACCCAGCGGCAAAAAGAAACACTTGAACATTCAAATGACCTGCCATTTTAGTGACCCTTGTCTAGGCTATATGAAATATACTCATCGAGACAAAAAATAAACAGTGAAAAACACCAAGACTAATGGATAGGTTATTCATACATGTCATAAAAAATAATCAATGTACTCCTATGAAGAACTATAGGCATATATTTTAACATTCTCATTATTACACCACCTGCACAGCACCAACCATAATGGTAACCTAAATTTAAGTTTTACTAATTTTGCCAAAGAGACGCAGCACTCACATCTTTGTATTACTTAAAAAACTTACGGAGAGAAAAATAAACCAAACAGAGATTGGGAGCCCCATGAGTATAATGGGTAATGAGGTATACATTTGCTTACTTGAACAAATCACCCAGCAACAAAAAAAAAAAAAAAATCACTTGAACATTCAAATGACCTGCCATTTTAGTGAGCCTTGTCTAGGATATATGAAATATACTCATCAAGACAAAAAATAAACAGTGAAAACCACCAAGACTAATGGATAAGTTAATTACACAAACCTTAAATAAATCAAAGTACTCCTATGAAGAACTATAGGCATATATTTTAATAGTCTCATTATTATACCACCAGCACAGCGCCAACCATAATGGTAACCTAAATTTAAGTTTTACTAATTTTGCAAGAGACGCAGCACTCATGTCTTTGTATTACTTAAAAAACTTACGGAGAGAAAAATAAACCAAATAGAGATTGGGAGCCCCATGAGTATCATAATGAGATGAAAATTTGAATGTAAAAATGAGATGCGAATTTTAAAAAAAATGGAAATCTCCACATGTAATGAGATGCAGTTTAAACATGTAATAAGATGGGAAAATAAACATGTAATGAGATGCAAATTTTCACATGTAATGAGATGCGAAAATAAACATGTAATGAGATGCGAAAATAAACATGTAATGAGATGCGAAAATAAACATGTAATGAGATGCGAAAATAAACATGTAATGAGATGCGGATTTGAACATGTAATGAGATGCGAAAATAAACATGTAATGAGATGCGAAAATAAACATGTAATGAGATGCGGATTTGAACATGTAATGAGATGCGAAAATAAACATGTAATGAGATGCGAAAATAAACATGTAATGAGATGCGAAAATAAACATGTAATGAGATTCGAAAAAAAACATGTAATGAGATGCGAAAATAAACATGTAATGAGATGCGGATTTGAACATGTAATGAGATGCGAAAATAAACATGTAATGAGATGCGAAAAAAAACATGTAATGAGATGCGAAAATAAACATGTAATGAGATGCGAAAATAAACATGTAATGAGATGCGAAAATAAACATGTAATGAGATGCGAAAATAAACATGTAATGAGATGCGGATTTGAACATGTAATGAGATGCGAAAATAAACATGTAATGAGATGCGCATTTGAACATGTAATGAGATGCGGATTTGAACATGTAATGAGATGCGAAAATAAACATGTAATGAGATGCGAAAATAAACATGTAATGAGATGCGAAAATAAACATGTAATGAGATGCGAAAATAAACATGTAATGAGATGCGAAAATAAACATGTAATGAGATGCGAAAAAAAACATGTAATGAGATGCGAAAATAAACATGTAATGAGATGCGAAAATAAACATGTAATGAGATGCGAAAAAAAACATGTAATGAGATGCGAAAATAAACATGTAATGAGATGCGAAAATAAACATGTAATGAGATGCGGATTTGAACATGTAATGAGATGCGAAAATAAACATGTAATGAGATGCGAAAATAAACATGTAATGAGATGCGAAAAAAAACATGTAATGAGATGCGAAAATAAACATGTAATGAGATGCGGATTTGAACATGTAATGAGATGCGAAAATAAACATGTAATGAGATGCGAAAATAAACATGTAATGAGATGCGGATTAAACCATGTAATGATATGCGGCTTTGAACATGTAATGAGATGCGAATGTAATGATATGCTGATTTGACCATGTAATGAGATGCGAACATGTAATGAGATGCTAAACTTCCAATGTATTATCTCATTACCCACAGTTCATTGAGGGGGAAATCCGCATCTCATTAGATGTGCAAATTTGCATCTGATTACCCTTAGTTCTCTGTTGTTCTAAATCTGCATATCATTAGCAATTGTTCTCATTACCTGTGCATGATGTCTCAGTGAGTTTTTCAGGTATACCCAAGACATGACCCCCCAAAAATGCAATATGCTACTTTTTTTTTAATTGTGTCTGATGTATTTTTACATATGATTTCTTTCAATATGTAAATGTGTATCTTGTTACCCATAGTTGTTGGTGATGATATATCTAAATCACTTTACATTTTATCATCTACTTGTTAATATTTATTGTGCTTCCAGTTCTTTGAGTGGATTAGTTTTGTTTGTTGGGTATAGAGGAGGAAAGAGTCACCAAACAGACAATTGTTACTTTGTTTTTGCTATGTATGGAGCTATGAGTAACAAGATACACTTTTGCATATGTGAGGATAGCAGCCAGACTAAGAAAGCAAAAACAGAGCAATTATCGTATTGGTGGCCCTTCTCTTGGCTATATAAAACTAACATATGGATGTTAAACGAAATAACTGCGAGCACAACTGAGCACTATGGGTAATAATTTGTCGATGTGAATATGTAATGTAATGCAAATTGTTCCACTGCAGGAACTATGGGTAATGAGATATACATTTGCTTATTTGAACAAATCACCCAGCGGCAAAAAGAAACACTTGAACATTCAAATGACCTGCCATTTTAGTGACCCTTGTCTAGGCTATATGAAATATACTCATCGAGACAAAAAATAAACAGTGAAAAACACCAAGACTAATGGATAGGTTATTCATACATGTCATAAAAAATAATCAATGTACTCCTATGAAGAACTATAGGCATATATTTTAACATTCTCATTATTACACCACCTGCACAGCACCAACCATAATGGTAACCTAAATTTAAGTTTTACTAATTTTGCCAAAGAGACGCAGCACTCACATCTTTGTATTACTTAAAAAACTTACGGAGAGAAAAATAAACCAAACAGAGATTGGGAGCCCCATGAGTATAATGGGTAATGAGGTATACATTTGCTTACTTGAACAAATCACCCAGCAACAACAAAAAAAAAAAAATCACTTGAACATTCAAATGACCTGCCATTTTAGTGAGCCTTGTCTAGGATATATGAAATATACTCATCAAGACAAAAAATAAACAGTGAAAACCACCAAGACTAATGGATAAGTTAATTACACAAACCTTAAATAAATCAAAGTACTCCTATGAAGAACTATAGGCATATATTTTAATAGTCTCATTATTATACCACCAGCACAGCGCCAACCATAATGGTAAACTAAATTTAAGTTTTACTAATTTTGCAAGAGACGCAGCACTCATGTCTTTGTATTACTTAAAAAACTTACGGAGAGAAAAATAAACCAAATAGAGATTGGGAGCCCCATGAGTATCATAATGAGATGAAAATTTGAATGTAAAAATGAGATGCGAATTTTAAAAAAAATGGAAATCTCCACATGTAATGAGATGCAGTTTAAACATGTAATAAGATGGGAAAATAAACATGTAATGAGATGCAAATTTTCACATGTAATGAGATGCGAAAATAAACATGTAATGAGATGCGGATTTGAACATGTAATGAGATGCGAAAATAAACATGTAATGAGATGCGAAAATAAACATGTAATGAGATGCGAAAATAAACATGTAATGAGATTCGAAAAAAAACATGTAATGAGATGCGAAAATAAACATGTAATGAGATGCGGATTTGAACATGTAATGAGATGCGGATTTGAACATGTAATGAGATGCGAAAATAAACATGTAATGAGATGCGAAAAAAAACATGTAATGAGATGCGAAAATAAACATGTAATGAGATGCGAAAATAAACATGTAATGAGATGCGAAAATAAACATGTAATGAGATGCGAAAATAAACATGTAATGAGATGCGGATTTGAACATGTAATGAGATGCGGATTTGAACATGTAATGAGATGCGGATTTGAACATGTAATGAGATGCGAAAATAAACATGTAATGAGATGCGGATTTGAACATGTAATGAGATGCGAAAATAAACATGTAATGAGATGCGCATTTGAACATGTAATGAGATGCGGATTTGAACATGTAATGAGATGCGAAAATAAACATGTAATGAGATGCGAAAATAAACATGTAATGAGATGCGAAAATAAACATGTAATGAGATGCGAAAATAAACATGTAATGAGATGCGAAAAAAAACATGTAATGAGATGCGAAAAAAAACATGTAATGAGATGCGAAAAAAAACATGTAATGAGATGCGAAAAAAAACATGTAATGAGATGCGCATTTGAACATGTAATGAGATGCGGATTTGAACATGTAATGAGATGCGAAAATAAACATGTAATGAGATGCGAAAAAAAACATGTAATGAGATGCGAAAAAAAACATGTAATGAGATGCGAAAAAAACATGTAATGAGATGCGAAAAAAAACATGTAATGAGATGCGAAAATAAACATGTAATGAGATGCGAAAATAAACATGTAATGAGATGCGAAAATAAACATGTAATGAGATGCGGATTTGAACATGTAATGAGATGCGAAAATAAACATGTAATGAGATGCGAAAATAAACATGTAATGAGATGCGAAAATAAACATGTAATGAGATGCGGATTTGAACATGTAATGAGATGCGAAAATAAACATGTAATGAGATGCGGATTTGAACATGTAATGAGATGCGAAAATAAACATGTAATGAGATGCGGATTAAACCATGTAATGATATGCGGCTTTGAACATGTAATGAGATGCGAATGTAATGATATGCTGATTTGACCATGTAATGAGATGCGAACATGTAATGAGATGCTAAACTTCCAATGTATTATCTCATTACCCACAGTTCATTGAGGGGGAAATCCGCATCTCATTAGATGTGCAAATTTGCATCTGATTACCCTTAGTTCTCTGTTGTTCTAAATCTGCATATCATTAGCAATTGAACATTCAAATGACCTGCCATCATTAGCAATTGTTCTCATTACCTGTGCATGATGTCTCAGTGAGTTTTTCAGGTATACCCAAGACATGACCCCCCAAAAATGCAATATGCTAATTTATTTTTAATTGTGTCTGATGTATTTTTACATATGATTTCTTTCAATATGTAAATGTGTATCTTGTTACCCATAGTTGTTGGTGATGATATATCTAAATCACTTTACATTTTATCATCTACTTGTTAATATTTATTGTGCTTCTAGTTCTTTGAGTGGATTAGTTTTGTTTGTTGGGTATAGAGGAGGAAAGAGTCACCAAACAGACAATTGTTACTTTGTTTTTGCTATGTATGGAGCTATGAGTAACAAGATACACTTTTGCATATGTGAGGATAGCAGCCAGACTAAGAAAGCAAAAACAGAGCAATTATCGTATTGGTGGCCCTTCTCTTGGCTATATAAAACTAACATATGGATGTTAAACGAAATAACTGCGAGCACAACTGAGCACTATGGGTAATAATTTGTCGATGTGAATATGTAATGTAATGCAAATTGTTCCACTGCAGGAACTATGGGTAATGAGATATACATTTGCTTATTTGAACAAATCACCCAGCGGCAAAAAGAAACACTTGAACATTCAAATGACCTGCCATTTTAGTGACCCTTGTCTAGGCTATATGAAATATACTCATCGAGACAAAAAATAAACAGTGAAAAACACCAAGACTAATGGATAGGTTATTCATACATGTCATAAAAAATAATCAATGTACTCCTATGAAGAACTATAGGCATATATTTTAACATTCTCATTATTACACCACCTGCACAGCACCAACCATAATGGTAACCTAAATTTAAGTTTTACTAATTTTGCCAAAGAGACGCAGCACTCACATCTTTGTATTACTTAAAAAACTTACGGAGAGAAAAATAAACCAAACAGAGATTGGGAGCCCCATGAGTATAATGGGTAATGAGGTATACATTTGCTTACTTGAACAAATCACCCAGCAACAAAAAAAAAAAAAAAATCACTTGAACATTCAAATGACCTGCCATTTTAGTGAGCCTTGTCTAGGATATATGAAATATACTCATCAAGACAAAAAATAAACAGTGAAAACCACCAAGACTAATGGATAAGTTAATTACACAAACCTTAAATAAATCAAAGTACTCCTATGAAGAACTATAGGCATATATTTTAATAGTCTCATTATTATACCACCAGCACAGCGCCAACCATAATGGTAACCTAAATTTAAGTTTTACTAATTTTGCAAGAGACGCAGCACTCATGTCTTTGTATTACTTAAAAAACTTACGGAGAGAAAAATAAACCAAATAGAGATTGGGAGCCCCATGAGTATCATAATGAGATGAAAATTTGAATGTAAAAATGAGATGCGAATTTTAAAAAAAATGGAAATCTCCACATGTAATGAGATGCAGTTTAAACATGTAATAAGATGGGAAAATAAACATGTAATGAGATGCAAATTTTCACATGTAATGAGATGCAAATTTTCACATGTAATGAGATGCGAAAATAAACATGTAATGAGATGCGAAAATAAACATGTAATGAGATGCGGATTTGAACATGTAATGAGATGCGAAAATAAACATGTAATGAGATGCGAAAAAAAACATGTAATGAGATGCGAAAATAAACATGTAATGAGATGCGAAAATAAACATGTAATGAGATGCGAAAATAAACATGTAATGAGATTCGAAAAAAAACATGTAATGAGATGCGAAAATAAACATGTAATGAGATGCGGATTTGAACATGTAATGAGATGCGGATTTGAACATGTAATGAGATGCGGATTTGAACATGTAATGAGATGCGGATTTGAACATGTAATGAGATGCGAAAATAAACATGTAATGAGATGCGAAAAAAAACATGTAATGAGATGCGAAAATAAACATGTAATGAGATGCGAAAATAAACATGTAATGAGATGCGAAAATAAACATGTAATGAGATGCGGATTTGAACATGTAATGAGATGCGAAAATAAACATGTAATGAGATGCGGATTTGAACATGTAATGAGATGCGAAAATAAACATGTAATGAGATGCGCATTTGAACATGTAATGAGATGCGGATTTGAACATGTAATGAGATGCGAAAATAAACATGTAATGAGATGCGAAAATAAACATGTAATGAGATGCGAAAATAAACATGTAATGAGATGCGAAAATAAACATGTAATGAGATGCGAAAATAAACATGTAATGAGATGCGAAAAAAAACATGTAATGAGATGCGAAAATAAACATGTAATGAGATGCGAAAATAAACATGTAATGAGATGCGAAAATAAACATGTAATGAGATGCGAAAATAAACATGTAATGAGATGCGAAAATAAACATGTAATGAGATGCGAAAAAAAACATGTAATGAGATGCGAAAATAAACATGTAATGAGATGCGCATTTGAACATGTAATGAGATGCGGATTTGAACATGTAATGAGATGCGAAAATAAACATGTAATGAGATGCGAAAATAAACATGTAATGAGATGCGAAAATAAACATGTAATGAGATGCGAAAATAAACATGTAATGAGATGCGAAAATAAACATGTAATGAGATGCGAAAAAAAACATGTAATGAGATGCGAAAATAAACATGTAATGAGATGCGGATTAAACCATGTAATGATATGCGGCTTTGAACATGTAATGAGATGCGAATGTAATGATATGCTGATTTGACCATGTAATGAGATGCGAACATGTAATGAGATGCTAAACTTCCAATGTATTATCTCATTACCCACAGTTCATTGAGGGGGAAATCCGCATCTCATTAGATGTGCAAATTTGCATCTGATTACCCTTAGTTCTCTGTTGTTCTAAATCTGCATATCATTAGCAATTGTTCTCATTACCTGTGCATGATGTCTCAGTGAGTTTTTCAGGTATACCCAAGACATGACCCCCCAAAAATGCAATATGCTACTTTTTTTTTTAATTGTGTCTGATGTATTTTTACATATGATTTCTTTCAATATGTAAATGTGTATCTTGTTACCCATAGTTGTTGGTGATGATATATCTAAATCACTTTACATTTTATCATCTACTTGTTAATATTTATTGTGCTTCCAGTTCTTTGAGTGGATTAGTTTTGTTTGTTGGGTATAGAGGAGGAAAGAGTCACCAAACAGACAATTGTTACTTTGTTTTTGCTATGTATGGAGCTATGAGTAACAAGATACACTTTTGCATATGTGAGGATAGCAGCCAGACTAAGAAAGCAAAAACAGAGCAATTATCGTATTGGTGGCCCTTCTCTTGGCTATATAAAACTAACATATGGATGTTAAACGAAATAACTGCGAGCACAACTGAGCACTATGGGTAATAATTTGTCGATGTGAATATGTAATGTAATGCAAATTGTTCCACTGCAGGAACTATGGGTAATGAGATATACATTTGCTTATTTGAACAAATCACCCAGCGGCAAAAAGAAACACTTGAACATTCAAATGACCTGCCATTTTAGTGACCCTTGTCTAGGCTATATGAAATATACTCATCGAGACAAAAAATAAACAGTGAAAAACACCAAGACTAATGGATAGGTTAATTACACAAACCTTAAATAAATCAAAGTACTCCTATGAAGAACTATAGGCATATATTTTAATAGTCTCATTATTATACCACCAGCACAGCGCCAACCATAATGGTAACCTAAATTTAAGTTTTACTAATTTTGCAAGAGACGCAGCACTCATGTCTTTGTATTACTTAAAAAACTTACGGAGAGAAAAATAAACCAAATAGAGATTGGGAGCCCCATGAGTATCATAATGAGATGAAAATTTGAATGTAAAAATGAGATGCGAATTTTAAAAAAAATGGAAATCTCCACATGTAATGAGATGCAGTTTAAACATGTAATAAGATGGGAAAATAAACATGTAATGAGATGCAAATTTTCACATGTAATGAGATGCGAAAATAAACATGTAATGAGATGCGAAAATAAACATGTAATGAGATGCGAAAATAAACATGTAATGAGATGCGAAAATAAACATGTAATGAGATGCGGATTTGAACATGTAATGAGATGCGAAAATAAACATGTAATGAGATGCGAAAATAAACATGTAATGAGATGCGGATTTGAACATGTAATGAGATGCGAAAATAAACATGTAATGAGATGCGAAAATAAACATGTAATGAGATGCGAAAAAAAACATGTAATGAGATGCGAAAATAAACATGTAATGAGATGCGAAAATAAACATGTAATGAGATGCGAAAATAAACATGTAATGAGATTCGAAAAAAAACATGTAATGAGATGCGAAAATAAACATGTAATGAGATGCGGATTTGAACATGTAATGAGATGCGAAAATAAACATGTAATGAGATGCGAAAAAAAACATGTAATGAGATGCGAAAAAAAACATGTAATGAGATGCGAAAATAAACATGTAATGAGATGCGAAAATAAACATGTAATGAGATGCGGATTTGAACATGTAATGAGATGCGGATTTGAACATGTAATGAGATGCGAAAATAAACATGTAATGAGATGCGAAAATAAACATGTAATGAGATGCGAAAATAAACATGTAATGAGATGCGAAAATAAACATGTAATGAGATGCGAAAAAAAACATGTAATGAGATGCGAAAATAAACATGTAATGAGATGCGAAAATAAACATGTAATGAGATGCGAAAATAAACATGTAATGAGATGCGGATTTGAACATGTAATGAGATGCGAAAATAAACATGTAATGAGATGCGAAAATAAACATGTAATGATATGCGAAAAAAAACATGTAATGAGATGCGAAAATAAACATGTAATGAGATGCGGATTTGAACATGTAATGAGATGCGAAAATAAACATGTAATGAGATGCGAAAATAAACATGTAATGAGATGCGGATTAAACCATGTAATGATATGCGGCTTTGAACATGTAATGAGATGCGAATGTAATGATATGCTGATTTGACCATGTAATGAGATGCGAACATGTAATGAGATGCTAAACTTCCAATGTATTATCTCATTACCCACAGTTCATTGAGGGGGAAATCCGCATCTCATTAGATGTGCAAATTTGCATCTGATTACCCTTAGTTCTCTGTTGTTCTAAATCTGCATATCATTAGCAATTGTTCTCATTACCTGTGCATGATGTCTCAGTGAGTTTTTCAGGTATACCCAAGACATGACCCCCCAAAAATGCAATATGCTACTTTTTTTTTAATTGTGTCTGATGTATTTTTACATATGATTTCTTTCAATATGTAAATGTGTATCTTGTTACCCATAGTTGTTGGTGATGATATATCTAAATCACTTTACATTTTATCATCTACTTGTTAATATTTATTGTGCTTCCAGTTCTTTGAGTGGATTAGTTTTGTTTGTTGGGTATAGAGGAGGAAAGAGTCACCAAACAGACAATTGTTACTTTGTTTTTGCTATGTATGGAGCTATGAGTAACAAGATACACTTTTGCATATGTGAGGATAGCAGCCAGACTAAGAAAGCAAAAACAGAGCAATTATCGTATTGGTGGCCCTTCTCTTGGCTATATAAAACTAACATATGGATGTTAAACGAAATAACTGCGAGCACAACTGAGCACTATGGGTAATAATTTGTCGATGTGAATATGTAATGTAATGCAAATTGTTCCACTGCAGGAACTATGGGTAATGAGATATACATTTGCTTATTTGAACAAATCACCCAGCGGCAAAAAGAAACACTTGAACATTCAAATGACCTGCCATTTTAGTGACCCTTGTCTAGGCTATATGAAATATACTCACCGAGACAAAAAATAAACAGTGAAAAACACCAAGACTAATGGATAGGTTATTCATACATGTCATAAAAAATAATCAATGTACTCCTATGAAGAACTATAGGCATATATTTTAACATTCTCATTATTACACCACCTGCACAGCACCAACCATAATGGTAACCTAAATTTAAGTTTTACTAATTTTGCCAAAGAGACGCAGCACTCACATCTTTGTATTACTTAAAAAACTTACGGAGAGAAAAATAAACCAAACAGAGATTGGGAGCCCCATGAGTATAATGGGTAATGAGGTATACATTTGCTTACTTGAACAAATCACCCAGCAACAAAAAAAAAAAAAAAAATCACTTGAACATTCAAATGACCTGCCATTTTAGTGAGCCTTGTCTAGGATATATGAAATATACTCATCAAGACAAAAAATAAACAGTGAAAACCACCAAGACTAATGGATAAGTTAATTACACAAACCTTAAATAAATCAAAGTACTCCTATGAAGAACTATAGGCATATATTTTAACATTCTCATTATTATACCACCAGCACAGCGCCAACCATAATGGTAACCTAAATTTAAGTTTTACTAATTTTGCAAAAGAGACGCAGCACTCATGTCTTTGTATTACTTAAAAAACTTACGGAGAGAAAAATAAACCAAATAGAGATTGGGAGCCCCATGAGTATCATAATGAGATGAAAATTTGAATGTAAAAATGAGATGCGAATTTTAAAAAAAATGGAAATTTCCACATGTAATGAGATGCAGTTTAAACATGTAATAAGATGGGAAAATAAACATGTAATGAGATGCAAATTTTCACATGTAATGAGATGCAAATTTTCACATGTAATGAGATGCGAAAATAAACATGTAATGAGATGCGAAAATAAACATGTAATGAGATGCGAAAATAAACATGTAATGAGATGCGAAAATAAACATGTAATGAGATTCGGATTTGAACATGTAATGAGATTCGGATTTGAACATGTAATGAGATGCGAAAATAAACATGTAATGAGATGCGAAAATAAACATGTAATGAGATGCGAAAATAAACATGTAATGAGATGCGGATTTGAACATGTAATGAGATGCGAAAATAAACATGTAATGAGATGCGAAAATAAACATGTAATGAGATGCGAAAATAAACATGTAATGAGATGCTGATTTGAACATGTAATGAGATGCGAAAATAAACATGTAATGAGATGCGAAAAAAAACATGTAATGAGATGCGAAAAAAAACATGTAATGAGATGCGAAAATAAACATGTAATGAGATGCGAAAATAAACATGTAATGAGATGCGAAAATAAACATGTAATGAGATGCGGATTTGAACATGTAATGAGATGCGAAAATAAACATGTAATGAGATGCGGATTTGAACATGTAATGAGATGCGAAAATAAACATGTAATGAGATGCGAAAATAAACATGTAATGAGATGCGAAAAAAAACATGTAATGAGATGCGAAAATAAACATGTAATGAGATGCGAAAATAAACATGTAATGAGATGCGGATTTGAACATGTAATGAGATGCGAAAATAAACATGTAATGAGATGCGAAAATAAACATGTAATGAGATGCGAAAATAAACATGTAATGAGATTCGGATTTGAACATGTAATGAGATTCGGATTTGAACATGTAATGAGATGCGAAAATAAACATGTAATGAGATGCGAAAATAAACATGTAATGAGATGCGAAAATAAACATGTAATGAGATGCGGATTTGAACATGTAATGAGATGCGAAAATAAACATGTAATGAGATGCGAAAATAAACATGTAATGAGATGCGAAAATAACCATGTAATGATATGCGGCTTTGAACATGTAATGAGATGCGAATGTAATGATATGCTGATTTGACCATGTAATGTGATGCTAAACTTCCAATGTATTATCTCATTACCCACAGTTCATTGAGGGCTAAATCCGCATTTCATTAGATGTGCAAATTTGCATCTGATTACCCTTAGTTCTCTGTTGTTCTAAATCTGCATATCATTAGCAATTGTTCTCATTACCTCTGTATGATGTCTCAGTGAGTTTTTCAGGTATACCCAAGACATGACCCCCCAAAAATGCAGTATGCTAATTTTTTTTTAATTGTGACTCATGTATTTTTACATATGATTTCTTTCAATATGTAAATGTGTATCTTGTTACCCATAGTTTTTGGTGATGATATATCTAAATCACTTTACATTTTATCATCTACTTGTTAATATTTATTGTGCTTCCAGTTCTTTGAGTGGATTAGTTTTGTTTGTTGGGTATAGAGGAGGAAAGAGTCACCAAACAGACAATTGTTACTTTGTTTTTGCTATGTATGGAGCTATGAGTAACAAGATACACTTTTGCATATGTGAGGATAGCAGCCAGACTAAGAAAGCAAAAACAGAGCAATTATCGTATTGGTGGCCCTTCTCTTGGCTATATAAAACTAACATATGGATGTTAAACGAAATAACTGCGAGCACAACTGAGCACTATGGGTAATAATTTGTCGATGTGAATATGTAATGTAATGCAAATTGTTCCACTGCAGGAACTATGGGTAATGAGATATACATTTGCTTATTTGAACAAATCACCCAGCGGCAAAAAGAAACACTTGAACATTCAAATGACCTGCCATTTTAGTGACCCTTGTCTAGGCTATATGAAATATACTTATCGAGACAAAAAATAAACAGTGAAAAACACCAAGACTAATGGATAGGTTATTCATACATGTCATAAAAAATAATCAATGTACTCCTATGAAGAACTATAGGCATATATTTTAACATTCTCATTATTATACCACCAGCACGACACTAACCATAATGATAATCTAAATTTAAGTTTTACTAACTTTGCCAAAGAGACGCAGCACTCACATCTTTGTATTACTTAAAAAACTTACGGAGAGAAAAATAAACCAAACAGAGATTGGGAGCCCCATGAGTATAATGGGTAATGAGGTAAATTTTCACATGTAATGAGATGCGAAAATAAACATGTAATGAGATGCGAAAATAAACATGTAATGAGATGCGAAAATAAACATGTAATGAGATTCGGATTTGAACATGTAATGAGATTCGGATTTGAACATGTAATGAGATGCGAAAATAAACATGTAATGAGATGCGAAAATAAACATGTAATGAGATGCGAAAAAATAAACATGTAATGAGATGCGGATTTGAACATGTAATGAGATGCGAAAATAAACATGTAATGAGATGCGAAAATAAACATGTAATGAGATGCGAAAATAAACATGTAATGAGATGCTGATTTGAACATGTAATGAGATGCGAAAATAAACATGTAATGAGATGCGAAAAAAAACATGTAATGAGATGCGAAAAAAAACATGTAATGAGATGCGAAAAAAAACATGTAATGAGATGCGAAAAAAAACATGTAATGAGATGCGAAAAAAAACATGTAATGAGATGCGAAAATAAACATGTAATGAGATGCGGATTTGAACATGTAATGAGATGCGAAAATAAACATGTAATGAGATGCGAAAATAAACATGTAATGAGATGCGAAAATAAACATGTAATGAGATGCGAAAATAAACATGTAATGAGATGCGAAAATAAACATGTAATGAGATGCGAAAATAAACATGTAATGAGATGCGAAAATAAACATGTAATGAGATGCGAAAAAAAACATGTAATGAGATGCGAAAAAAAACATGTAATGAGATGCGAAAAAAACATGTAATGAGATGCGAAAAAAACATGTAATGAGATGCGAAAATAAACATGTAATGAGATGCGAAAATAAACATGTAATAAGATGCGAAAATAAACATGTAATGAGATGCGAAAATAAACATGTAATGAGATGCGAAAATAAACATGTAATGAGATTCGGATTTGAACATGTAATGAGATTCGGATTTGAACATGTAATGAGATGCGAAAATAAACATGTAATGAGATGCGAAAATAAACATGTAATGAGATGCGAAAATAAACATGTAATGAGATGCGAAAATAAACATGTAATGAGATGCGAAAATAAACATGTAATGAGATGCGAAAATAAACATCTAATGAGATGCGGATTTGAACATGTAATGAGATGCGAAAATAAACATGTAATGAGATGCGAAAATAAACATGTAATGAGATGCGAAAATAAACATGTAATGAGATGCGAAAATAACCATGTAATGATATGCGGCTTTGAACATGTAATGAGATGCGAATGTAATGATATGCTGATTTGACCATGTAATGTGATGCTAAACTTCCAATGTATTATCTCATTACCCACAGTTCATTGAGGGCTAAATCCGCATTTCATTAGATGTGCAAATTTGCATCTGATTACCCTTAGTTCTCTGTTGTTCTAAATCTGCATATCATTAGCAATTGTTCTCATTACCTCTGTATGATGTCTCAGTGAGTTTTTCAGGTATACCCAAGACATGACCCCCCAAAAATGCAGTATGCTAATTTTTTTTTAATTGTGACTCATGTATTTTTACATATGATTTCTTTCAATATGTAAATGTGTATCTTGTTACCCATAGTTTTTGGTGATGATATATCTAAATCACTTTACATTTTATCATCTACTTGTTAATATTTATTGTGCTTCCAGTTCTTTGAGTGGATTAGTTTTGTTTGTTGGGTATAGAGGAGGAAAGAGTCACCAAACAGACAATTGTTACTTTGTTTTTGCTATGTATGGAGCTATGAGTAACAAGATACACTTTTGCATATGTGAGGATAGCAGCCAGACTAAGAAAGCAAAAACAGAGCAATTATCGTATTGGTGGCCCTTCTCTTGGCTATATAAAACTAACATATGGATGTTAAACGAAATAACTGCGAGCACAACTGAGCACTATGGGTAATAATTTGTCGATGTGAATATGTAATGTAATGCAAATTGTTCCACTGCAGGAACTATGGGTAATGAGATATACATTTGCTTATTTGAACAAATCACCCAGCGGCAAAAAGAAACACTTGAACATTCAAATGACCTGCCATTTTAGTGACCCTTGTCTAGGCTATATGAAATATACTCATCGATACAAAAAATAAACAGTGAAAAACACCAAGACTAATGGATAGGTTATTCATACATGTCATAAAAAATAATCAATGTACTCCTATTAAGAACTATAGGCATTTATTTTAACATTCTCATTATTACACCACCAGCACAGCACCAACCATAACGGTAACCTAAATTTAAGTTTTACTAATTTTGCAAAAGAGACGCAGCACTCATGTCTTTGTATTACTTAAAAAACTTACGGAGAGAAAAATAAACCAAATAGATATTGGGAGCCCCATGAGTATCATAATGAGATGAAAATTTGAATGTAAAAATGAGATGCGAATTTTAAAAAAAATGGAAATTTCCACATGTAATGAGATGCAGTTTAAACATGTAATAAGATGGGAAAATAAACATGTAATGAGATGCAAATTTTTACATGTAATGAGATGCAAATTTTCACATGTAATGAGATGCGAAAATAAACATGTAATGAGATGCGAAAATAAACATGTAATGAGATGCGAAAATAAACATGTAATGAGATGCGAAAATAAACATGTAATGAGATGCGAAAATAAACATGTAATGAGATGCGAAAATAAACATGTAATGAGATGCGAAAATAAACATGTAATGAGATGCGAAAATAAACATGTAATGAGATGCGGATTTGAACATGTAATGAGATGCGAAAATAAACATGTAATGAGATGCGAAAATAAACATGTAATGAGATGCGGATTTGAACATGTAATGAGATGCGAAAATAAACATGTAATGAGATGCTGATTTGAACATGTAATGAGATGCGAAAAAAAACATGTAATGAGATGCGAAAAAAAACATGTAATGAGATGCGAAAAAAAACATGTAATGAGATGCGAAAAAAACATGTAATGAGATGCGAAAATAAACATGTAATGAGATGCGAAAATAAACATGTAATGAGATGCGAAAATAAACATGTAACGAGATGCGAAAATAAACATGTAATGAGATGCGGATTTGAACATGTAATGAGATGCGAAAATAAACATGTAATGAGATGCGAAAATAAACATGTAATGAGATGCGAAAAAAAACATGTAATGAGATGCGAAAAAAAACATGTAATGAGATGCGAAAATAAACATGTAATGAGATGCGGATTTGAACATGTAATGAGATGCGAAAAAAAACATGTAATGAGATGCGAAAATAAACATGTAATGAGATGCGGATTTGAACATGTAATGAGATGCGAAAATAAACATGTAATGAGATGCGAAAATAAACATGTAATGAGATGCGGCTTTGAACATGTAATGAGATGCGAATGTAATGATATGCTGATTTGACCATGTAATGAGATGCTAAACTTCCAATGTATTATCTCATTACCCACAGTTCATTGAGGGCTAAATCCGCATTTCATTAGATGTGCAAATTTGCATCTGATTACCCTTAGTTCTCTGTTGTTCTAAATCTGCATATCATTAGCAATTGTTCTCATTACCTGTGTATGATGTCTCAGTGAGTTTTTCAGGTATACCCAAGACATGACCCCCCAAAAATGCAGTATGCTAATTTTTTTTAATTGTGGCTCATGTATTTTTACATATGATTTCTTTCAATATGTAAATGTGTATCTTGTTACCCATAGTTGTTGGTGATGATATATCTAAATCACTTTCCATTTTATCATCTACTTGTTAATATTTATTGTGCTTCCAGTTCTTTGAGTGGATTAGTTTTGTTTGTTGGGTATAGAGGAGGAAAGAGTCACCAAACAGACAATTGTTACTTTGTTTTTGCTATGTATGGAGCTATGAGTAACAAGATACACTTTTGCATATGTGAGGATAGCAGCCAGACTAAGAAAGCAAAAACAGAGCAATTATCGTATTGGTGGCCCTTCTCTTGGCTATATAAAACTAACATATGGATGTTAAACGAAATAACTGCGAGCACAACTGAGCACTATGGGTAATAATTTGTCGATGTGAATATGTAATGTAATGCAAATTGTTCCACTGCAGGAACTATGGGTAATGAGATATACATTTGCTTATTTGAACAAATCACCCAGCGGCAAAAAGAAACACTTGAACATTCAAATGACCTGCCATTTTAGTGACCCTTGTCTAGGCTATATGAAATATACTCACCGAGACAAAAAATAAACAGTGAAAAACACCAAGACTAATGGATAGGTTATTCATACATGTCATAAAAAATAATCAATGTACTCCTATGAAGAACTATAGGCATATATTTTAACATTCTCATTATTACACCACCTGCACAGCACCAACCATAATGGTAACCTAAATTTAAGTTTTACTAATTTTGCCAAAGAGACGCAGCACTCACATCTTTGTATTACTTAAAAAACTTACGGAGAGAAAAATAAACCAAACAGAGATTGGGAGCCCCATGAGTATAATGGGTAATGAGGTATACATTTGCTTACTTGAACAAATCACCCAGCAACAAAAAAAAAAAAAAAAATCACTTGAACATTCAAATGACCTGCCATTTTAGTGAGCCTTGTCTAGGATATATGAAATATACTCATCAAGACAAAAAATAAACAGTGAAAACCACCAAGACTAATGGATAAGTTAATTACACAAACCTTAAATAAATCAAAGTACTCCTATGAAGAACTATAGGCATATATTTTAACATTCTCATTATTATACCACCAGCACAGCGCCAACCATAATGGTAACCTAAATTTAAGTTTTACTAATTTTGCAAAAGAGACGCAGCACTCATGTCTTTGTATTACTTAAAAAACTTACGGAGAGAAAAATAAACCAAATAGAGATTGGGAGCCCCATGAGTATCATAATGAGATGAAAATTTGAATGTAAAAATGAGATGCGAATTTTAAAAAAAATGGAAATTTCCACATGTAATGAGATGCAGTTTAAACATGTAATAAGATGGGAAAATAAACATGTAATGAGATGCAAATTTTCACATGTAATGAGATGCAAATTTTCACATGTAATGAGATGCGAAAATAAACATGTAATGAGATGCGAAAATAAACATGTAATGAGATGCGAAAATAAACATGTAATGAGATGCGAAAATAAACATGTAATGAGATTCGGATTTGAACATGTAATGAGATTCGGATTTGAACATGTAATGAGATGCGAAAATAAACATGTAATGAGATGCGAAAATAAACATGTAATGAGATGCGAAAATAAACATGTAATGAGATGCGGATTTGAACATGTAATGAGATGCGAAAATAAACATGTAATGAGATGCGAAAATAAACATGTAATGAGATGCGAAAATAAACATGTAATGAGATGCTGATTTGAACATGTAATGAGATGCGAAAATAAACATGTAATGAGATGCGAAAAAAAACATGTAATGAGATGCGAAAAAAAACATGTAATGAGATGCGAAAATAAACATGTAATGAGATGCGAAAATAAACATGTAATGAGATGCGGATTTGAACATGTAATGAGATGCGAAAATAAACATGTAATGAGATGCGGATTTGAACATGTAATGAGATGCGAAAATAAACATGTAATGAGATGCGAAAATAAACATGTAATGAGATGCGAAAAAAAACATGTAATGAGATGCGAAAATAAACATGTAATGAGATGCGGATTTGAACATGTAATGAGATGCGAAAATAAACATGTAATGAGATGCGAAAATAAACATGTAATGAGATGCGAAAATAAACATGTAATGAGATTCGGATTTGAACATGTAATGAGATTCGGATTTGAACATGTAATGAGATGCGAAAATAAACATGTAATGAGATGCGAAAATAAACATGTAATGAGATGCGAAAATAAACATGTAATGAGATGCGGATTTGAACATGTAATGAGATGCGAAAATAAACATGTAATGAGATGCGAAAATAAACATGTAATGAGATGCGAAAATAACCATGTAATGATATGCGGCTTTGAACATGTAATGAGATGCGAATGTAATGATATGCTGATTTGACCATGTAATGTGATGCTAAACTTCCAATGTATTATCTCATTACCCACAGTTCATTGAGGGCTAAATCCGCATTTCATTAGATGTGCAAATTTGCATCTGATTACCCTTAGTTCTCTGTTGTTCTAAATCTGCATATCATTAGCAATTGTTCTCATTACCTCTGTATGATGTCTCAGTGAGTTTTTCAGGTATACCCAAGACATGACCCCCCAAAAATGCAGTATGCTAATTTTTTTTTAATTGTGACTCATGTATTTTTACATATGATTTCTTTCAATATGTAAATGTGTATCTTGTTACCCATAGTTTTTGGTGATGATATATCTAAATCACTTTACATTTTATCATCTACTTGTTAATATTTATTGTGCTTCCAGTTCTTTGAGTGGATTAGTTTTGTTTGTTGGGTATAGAGGAGGAAAGAGTCACCAAACAGACAATTGTTACTTTGTTTTTGCTATGTATGGAGCTATGAGTAACAAGATACACTTTTGCATATGTGAGGATAGCAGCCAGACTAAGAAAGCAAAAACAGAGCAATTATCGTATTGGTGGCCCTTCTCTTGGCTATATAAAACTAACATATGGATGTTAAACGAAATAACTGCGAGCACAACTGAGCACTATGGGTAATAATTTGTCGATGTGAATATGTAATGTAATGCAAATTGTTCCACTGCAGGAACTATGGGTAATGAGATATACATTTGCTTATTTGAACAAATCACCCAGCGGCAAAAAGAAACACTTGAACATTCAAATGACCTGCCATTTTAGTGACCCTTGTCTAGGCTATATGAAATATACTTATCGAGACAAAAAATAAACAGTGAAAAACACCAAGACTAATGGATAGGTTATTCATACATGTCATAAAAAATAATCAATGTACTCCTATGAAGAACTATAGACATATATTTTAACATTCTCATTATTATACCACCAGCACGACACTAACCATAATGATAATCTAAATTTAAGTTTTACTAACTTTGCCAAAGAGACGCAGCACTCACATCTTTGTATTACTTAAAAAACTTACGGAGAGAAAAATAAACCAAACAGAGATTGGGAGCCCCATGAGTATAATGGGTAATGAGGTAAATTTTCACATGTAATGAGATGCGAAAATAAACATGTAATGAGATGCGAAAATAAACATGTAATGAGATGCGAAAATAAACATGTAATGAGATGCGAAAATAAACATGTAATGAGATGCGAAAATAAACATGTAATGAGATTCGGATTTGAACATGTAATGAGATGCGAAAATAAACATGTAATGAGATGCGAAAATAAACATGTAATGAGATGCGAAAAAATAAACATGTAATGAGATGCGGATTTGAACATGTAATGAGATGCGAAAATAAACATGTAATGAGATGCGAAAATAAACATGTAATGAGATGCGAAAATAAACATGTAATGAGATGCTGATTTGAACATGTAATGAGATGCGAAAATAAACATGTAATGAGATGCGAAAAAAAACATGTAATGAGATGCGAAAAAAAACATGTAATGAGATGCGAAAAAAAACATGTAATGAGATGCGAAAAAAAACATGTAATGAGATGCGAAAAAAAACATGTAATGAGATGCGAAAAAAAACATGTAATGAGATGCGAAAATAAACATGTAATGAGATGCGAAAATAAACATGTAATGAGATGCGGATTTGAACATGTAATGAGATGCGAAAATAAACATGTAATGAGATGCGAAAATAAACATGTAATGAGATGCGAAAATAAACATGTAATGAGATGCGAAAATAAACATGTAATGAGATGCGAAAATAAACATGTAATGAGATGCGAAAAAAAACATGTAATGAGATGCGAAAAAAAACATGTAATGAGATGCGAAAAAAACATGTAATGAGATGCGAAAAAAACATGTAATGAGATGCGAAAATAAACATGTAATGAGATGCGAAAATAAACATGTAATAAGATGCGAAAATAAACATGTAATGAGATGCGAAAATAAACATGTAATGAGATGCGAAAATAAACATGTAATGAGATTCGGATTTGAACATGTAATGAGATTCGGATTTGAACATGTAATGAGATGCGAAAATAAACATGTAATGAGATGCGAAAATAAACATGTAATGAGATGCGAAAATAAACATGTAATGAGATGCGAAAATAAACATGTAATGAGATGCGAAAATAAACATGTAATGAGATGCGAAAATAAACATGTAATGAGATGCGAAAATAAACATCTAATGAGATGCGGATTTGAACATGTAATGAGATGCGAAAATAAACATGTAATGAGATGCGAAAATAAACATGTAATGAGATGCGAAAATAAACATGTAATGAGATGCGAAAATAACCATGTAATGATATGCGGCTTTGAACATGTAATGAGATGCGAATGTAATGATATGCTGATTTGACCATGTAATGTGATGCTAAACTTCCAATGTATTATCTCATTACCCACAGTTCATTGAGGGCTAAATCCGCATTTCATTAGATGTGCAAATTTGCATCTGATTACCCTTAGTTCTCTGTTGTTCTAAATCTGCATATCATTAGCAATTGTTCTCATTACCTCTGTATGATGTCTCAGTGAGTTTTTCAGGTATACCCAAGACATGACCCCCCAAAAATGCAGTATGCTAATTTTTTTTTAATTGTGACTCATGTATTTTTACATATGATTTCTTTCAATATGTAAATGTGTATCTTGTTACCCATAGTTTTTGGTGATGATATATCTAAATCACTTTACATTTTATCATCTACTTGTTAATATTTATTGTGCTTCCAGTTCTTTGAGTGGATTAGTTTTGTTTGTTGGGTATAGAGGAGGAAAGAGTCACCAAACAGACAATTGTTACTTTGTTTTTGCTATGTATGGAGCTATGAGTAACAAGATACACTTTTGCATATGTGAGGATAGCAGCCAGACTAAGAAAGCAAAAACAGAGCAATTATCGTATTGGTGGCCCTTCTCTTGGCTATATAAAACTAACATATGGATGTTAAACGAAATAACTGCGAGCACAACTGAGCACTATGGGTAATAATTTGTCGATGTGAATATGTAATGTAATGCAAATTGTTCCACTGCAGGAACTATGGGTAATGAGATATACATTTGCTTATTTGAACAAATCACCCAGCGGCAAAAAGAAACACTTGAACATTCAAATGACCTGCCATTTTAGTGACCCTTGTCTAGGCTATATGAAATATACTCATCGATACAAAAAATAAACAGTGAAAAACACCAAGACTAATGGATAGGTTATTCATACATGTCATAAAAAATAATCAATGTACTCCTATTAAGAACTATAGGCATTTATTTTAACATTCTCATTATTACACCACCAGCACAGCGCCAACCATAATGGTAACCTAAATTTAAGTTTTACTAATTTTGCAAAAGAGACGCAGCACTCATGTCTTTGTATTACTTAAAAAACTTACGGAGAGAAAAATAAACCAAATAGAGATTGGGAGCCCCATGAGTATCATAATGAGATGAAAATTTGAATGTAAAAATGAGATGCGAATTTTAAAAAAAATGGAAATTTCCACATGTAATGAGATGCAGTTTAAACATGTAATAAGATGGGAAAATAAACATGTAATGAGATGCAAATTTTCACATGTAATGAGATGCAAATTTTCACATGTAATGAGATGCGAAAATAAACATGTAATGAGATGCGAAAATAAACATGTAATGAGATGCGAAAATAAACATGTAATGAGATGCGAAAATAAACATGTAATGAGATTCGGATTTGAACATGTAATGAGATTCGGATTTGAACATGTAATGAGATGCGAAAATAAACATGTAATGAGATGCGAAAATAAACATGTAATGAGATGCGAAAATAAACATGTAATGAGATGCGGATTTGAACATGTAATGAGATGCGAAAATAAACATGTAATGAGATGCGAAAATAAACATGTAATGAGATGCGAAAATAAACATGTAATGAGATGCTGATTTGAACATGTAATGAGATGCGAAAATAAACATGTAATGAGATGCGAAAAAAAACATGTAATGAGATGCGAAAAAAAACATGTAATGAGATGCGAAAATAAACATGTAATGAGATGCGAAAATAAACATGTAATGAGATGCGGATTTGAACATGTAATGAGATGCGAAAATAAACATGTAATGAGATGCGGATTTGAACATGTAATGAGATGCGAAAATAAACATGTAATGAGATGCGAAAATAAACATGTAATGAGATGCGAAAAAAAACATGTAATGAGATGCGAAAATAAACATGTAATGAGATGCGGATTTGAACATGTAATGAGATGCGAAAATAAACATGTAATGAGATGCGAAAATAAACATGTAATGAGATGCGAAAATAAACATGTAATGAGATTCGGATTTGAACATGTAATGAGATTCGGATTTGAACATGTAATGAGATGCGAAAATAAACATGTAATGAGATGCGAAAATAAACATGTAATGAGATGCGAAAATAAACATGTAATGAGATGCGGATTTGAACATGTAATGAGATGCGAAAATAAACATGTAATGAGATGCGAAAATAAACATGTAATGAGATGCGAAAATAACCATGTAATGATATGCGGCTTTGAACATGTAATGAGATGCGAATGTAATGATATGCTGATTTGACCATGTAATGTGATGCTAAACTTCCAATGTATTATCTCATTACCCACAGTTCATTGAGGGCTAAATCCGCATTTCATTAGATGTGCAAATTTGCATCTGATTACCCTTAGTTCTCTGTTGTTCTAAATCTGCATATCATTAGCAATTGTTCTCATTACCTCTGTATGATGTCTCAGTGAGTTTTTCAGGTATACCCAAGACATGACCCCCCAAAAATGCAGTATGCTAATTTTTTTTTAATTGTGACTCATGTATTTTTACATATGATTTCTTTCAATATGTAAATGTGTATCTTGTTACCCATAGTTTTTGGTGATGATATATCTAAATCACTTTACATTTTATCATCTACTTGTTAATATTTATTGTGCTTCCAGTTCTTTGAGTGGATTAGTTTTGTTTGTTGGGTATAGAGGAGGAAAGAGTCACCAAACAGACAATTGTTACTTTGTTTTTGCTATGTATGGAGCTATGAGTAACAAGATACACTTTTGCATATGTGAGGATAGCAGCCAGACTAAGAAAGCAAAAACAGAGCAATTATCGTATTGGTGGCCCTTCTCTTGGCTATATAAAACTAACATATGGATGTTAAACGAAATAACTGCGAGCACAACTGAGCACTATGGGTAATAATTTGTCGATGTGAATATGTAATGTAATGCAAATTGTTCCACTGCAGGAACTATGGGTAATGAGATATACATTTGCTTATTTGAACAAATCACCCAGCGGCAAAAAGAAACACTTGAACATTCAAATGACCTGCCATTTTAGTGACCCTTGTCTAGGCTATATGAAATATACTTATCGAGACAAAAAATAAACAGTGAAAAACACCAAGACTAATGGATAGGTTATTCATACATGTCATAAAAAATAATCAATGTACTCCTATGAAGAACTATAGGCATATATTTTAACATTCTCATTATTATACCACCAGCACGACACTAACCATAATGATAATCTAAATTTAAGTTTTACTAACTTTGCCAAAGAGACGCAGCACTCACATCTTTGTATTACTTAAAAAACTTACGGAGAGAAAAATAAACCAAACAGAGATTGGGAGCCCCATGAGTATAATGGGTAATGAGGTAAATTTTCACATGTAATGAGATGCGAAAATAAACATGTAATGAGATGCGAAAATAAACATGTAATGAGATGCGAAAATAAACATGTAATGAGATGCGAAAATAAACATGTAATGAGATTCGGATTTGAACATGTAATGAGATTCGGATTTGAACATGTAATGAGATGCGAAAATAAACATGTAATGAGATGCGAAAATAAACATGTAATGAGATGCGAAAAAATAAACATGTAATGAGATGCGGATTTGAACATGTAATGAGATGCGAAAATAAACATGTAATGAGATGCGAAAATAAACATGTAATGAGATGCGAAAATAAACATGTAATGAGATGCTGATTTGAACATGTAATGAGATGCGAAAATAAACATGTAATGAGATGCGAAAAAAAACATGTAATGAGATGCGAAAAAAAACATGTAATGAGATGCGAAAAAAAACATGTAATGAGATGCGAAAAAAAACATGTAATGAGATGCGAAAAAAAACATGTAATGAGATGCGAAAAAAAACATGTAATGAGATGCGAAAATAAACATGTAATGAGATGCGAAAATAAACATGTAATGAGATGCGGATTTGAACATGTAATGAGATGCGAAAATAAACATGTAATGAGATGCGAAAATAAACATGTAATGAGATGCGAAAATAAACATGTAATGAGATGCGAAAATAAACATGTAATGAGATGCGAAAATAAACATGTAATGAGATGCGAAAAAAAACATGTAATGAGATGCGAAAAAAAACATGTAATGAGATGCGAAAAAAACATGTAATGAGATGCGAAAAAAACATGTAATGAGATGCGAAAATAAACATGTAATGAGATGCGAAAATAAACATGTAATAAGATGCGAAAATAAACATGTAATGAGATGCGAAAATAAACATGTAATGAGATGCGAAAATAAACATGTAATGAGATTCGGATTTGAACATGTAATGAGATTCGGATTTGAACATGTAATGAGATGCGAAAATAAACATGTAATGAGATGCGAAAATAAACATGTAATGAGATGCGAAAATAAACATGTAATGAGATGCGAAAATAAACATGTAATGAGATGCGAAAATAAACATGTAATGAGATGCGAAAATAAACATGTAATGAGATGCGAAAATAAACATGTAATGAGATGCGAAAATAAACATCTAATGAGATGCGGATTTGAACATGTAATGAGATGCGAAAATAAACATGTAATGAGATGCGAAAATAAACATGTAATGAGATGCGAAAATAAACATGTAATGAGATGCGAAAATAACCATGTAATGATATGCGGCTTTGAACATGTAATGAGATGCGAATGTAATGATATGCTGATTTGACCATGTAATGTGATGCTAAACTTCCAATGTATTATCTCATTACCCACAGTTCATTGAGGGCTAAATCCGCATTTCATTAGATGTGCAAATTTGCATCTGATTACCCTTAGTTCTCTGTTGTTCTAAATCTGCATATCATTAGCAATTGTTCTCATTACCTCTGTATGATGTCTCAGTGAGTTTTTCAGGTATACCCAAGACATGACCCCCCAAAAATGCAGTATGCTAATTTTTTTTTAATTGTGACTCATGTATTTTTACATATGATTTCTTTCAATATGTAAATGTGTATCTTGTTACCCATAGTTTTTGGTGATGATATATCTAAATCACTTTACATTTTATCATCTACTTGTTAATATTTATTGTGCTTCCAGTTCTTTGAGTGGATTAGTTTTGTTTGTTGGGTATAGAGGAGGAAAGAGTCACCAAACAGACAATTGTTACTTTGTTTTTGCTATGTATGGAGCTATGAGTAACAAGATACACTTTTGCATATGTGAGGATAGCAGCCAGACTAAGAAAGCAAAAACAGAGCAATTATCGTATTGGTGGCCCTTCTCTTGGCTATATAAAACTAACATATGGATGTTAAACGAAATAACTGCGAGCACAACTGAGCACTATGGGTAATAATTTGTCGATGTGAATATGTAATGTAATGCAAATTGTTCCACTGCAGGAACTATGGGTAATGAGATATACATTTGCTTATTTGAACAAATCACCCAGCGGCAAAAAGAAACACTTGAACATTCAAATGACCTGCCATTTTAGTGACCCTTGTCTAGGCTATATGAAATATACTCATCGATACAAAAAATAAACAGTGAAAAACACCAAGACTAATGGATAGGTTATTCATACATGTCATAAAAAATAATCAATGTACTCCTATTAAGAACTATAGGCATTTATTTTAACATTCTCATTATTACACCACCAGCACAGCACCAACCATAACGGTAACCTAAATTTAAGTTTTACTAATTTTGCAAAAGAGACGCAGCACTCATGTCTTTGTATTACTTAAAAAACTTACGGAGAGAAAAATAAACCAAATAGAGATTGGGAGCCCCATGAGTATCATAATGAGATGAAAATTTGAATGTAAAAATGAGATGCGAATTTTAAAAAAAATGGAAATTTCCACATGTAATGAGATGCAGTTTAAACATGTAATAAGATGGGAAAATAAACATGTAATGAGATGCAAATTTTCACATGTAATGAGATGCAAATTTTCACATGTAATGAGATGCGAAAATAAACATGTAATGAGATGCGAAAATAAACATGTAATGAGATGCGAAAATAAACATGTAATGAGATGCGAAAATAAACATGTAATGAGATTCGGATTTGAACATGTAATGAGATTCGGATTTGAACATGTAATGAGATGCGAAAATAAACATGTAATGAGATGCGAAAATAAACATGTAATGAGATGCGAAAATAAACATGTAATGAGATGCGGATTTGAACATGTAATGAGATGCGAAAATAAACATGTAATGAGATGCGAAAATAAACATGTAATGAGATGCGAAAATAAACATGTAATGAGATGCTGATTTGAACATGTAATGAGATGCGAAAATAAACATGTAATGAGATGCGAAAAAAAACATGTAATGAGATGCGAAAAAAAACATGTAATGAGATGCGAAAATAAACATGTAATGAGATGCGAAAATAAACATGTAATGAGATGCGGATTTGAACATGTAATGAGATGCGAAAATAAACATGTAATGAGATGCGGATTTGAACATGTAATGAGATGCGAAAATAAACATGTAATGAGATGCGAAAATAAACATGTAATGAGATGCGAAAAAAAACATGTAATGAGATGCGAAAATAAACATGTAATGAGATGCGGATTTGAACATGTAATGAGATGCGAAAATAAACATGTAATGAGATGCGAAAATAAACATGTAATGAGATGCGAAAATAAACATGTAATGAGATTCGGATTTGAACATGTAATGAGATTCGGATTTGAACATGTAATGAGATGCGAAAATAAACATGTAATGAGATGCGAAAATAAACATGTAATGAGATGCGAAAATAAACATGTAATGAGATGCGGATTTGAACATGTAATGAGATGCGAAAATAAACATGTAATGAGATGCGAAAATAAACATGTAATGAGATGCGAAAATAACCATGTAATGATATGCGGCTTTGAACATGTAATGAGATGCGAATGTAATGATATGCTGATTTGACCATGTAATGTGATGCTAAACTTCCAATGTATTATCTCATTACCCACAGTTCATTGAGGGCTAAATCCGCATTTCATTAGATGTGCAAATTTGCATCTGATTACCCTTAGTTCTCTGTTGTTCTAAATCTGCATATCATTAGCAATTGTTCTCATTACCTCTGTATGATGTCTCAGTGAGTTTTTCAGGTATACCCAAGACATGACCCCCCAAAAATGCAGTATGCTAATTTTTTTTTAATTGTGACTCATGTATTTTTACATATGATTTCTTTCAATATGTAAATGTGTATCTTGTTACCCATAGTTTTTGGTGATGATATATCTAAATCACTTTACATTTTATCATCTACTTGTTAATATTTATTGTGCTTCCAGTTCTTTGAGTGGATTAGTTTTGTTTGTTGGGTATAGAGGAGGAAAGAGTCACCAAACAGACAATTGTTACTTTGTTTTTGCTATGTATGGAGCTATGAGTAACAAGATACACTTTTGCATATGTGAGGATAGCAGCCAGACTAAGAAAGCAAAAACAGAGCAATTATCGTATTGGTGGCCCTTCTCTTGGCTATATAAAACTAACATATGGATGTTAAACGAAATAACTGCGAGCACAACTGAGCACTATGGGTAATAATTTGTCGATGTGAATATGTAATGTAATGCAAATTGTTCCACTGCAGGAACTATGGGTAATGAGATATACATTTGCTTATTTGAACAAATCACCCAGCGGCAAAAAGAAACACTTGAACATTCAAATGACCTGCCATTTTAGTGACCCTTGTCTAGGCTATATGAAATATACTTATCGAGACAAAAAATAAACAGTGAAAAACACCAAGACTAATGGATAGGTTATTCATACATGTCATAAAAAATAATCAATGTACTCCTATGAAGAACTATAGGCATATATTTTAACATTCTCATTATTATACCACCAGCACGACACTAACCATAATGATAATCTAAATTTAAGTTTTACTAACTTTGCCAAAGAGACGCAGCACTCACATCTTTGTATTACTTAAAAAACTTACGGAGAGAAAAATAAACCAAACAGAGATTGGGAGCCCCATGAGTATAATGGGTAATGAGGTAAATTTTCACATGTAATGAGATGCGAAAATAAACATGTAATGAGATGCGAAAATAAACATGTAATGAGATGCGAAAATAAACATGTAATGAGATGCGAAAATAAACATGTAATGAGATGCGAAAATAAACATGTAATGAGATGCGAAAAAATAAACATGTAATGAGATGCGGATTTGAACATGTAATGAGATGCGAAAATAAACATGTAATGAGATGCGAAAATAAACATGTAATGAGATGCGAAAATAAACATGTAATGAGATGCTGATTTGAACATGTAATGAGATGCGAAAATAAACATGTAATGAGATGCGAAAAAAAACATGTAATGAGATGCGAAAAAAAACATGTAATGAGATGCGAAAAAAAACATGTAATGAGATGCGAAAAAAAACATGTAATGAGATGCGAAAAAAAACATGTAATGAGATGCGAAAAAAAACATGTAATGAGATGCGAAAATAAACATGTAATGAGATGCGAAAATAAACATGTAATGAGATGCGGATTTGAACATGTAATGAGATGCGAAAATAAACATGTAATGAGATGCGAAAATAAACATGTAATGAGATGCGAAAATAAACATGTAATGAGATGCGAAAATAAACATGTAATGAGATGCGAAAATAAACATGTAATGAGATGCGAAAAAAAACATGTAATGAGATGCGAAAAAAAACATGTAATGAGATGCGAAAAAAACATGTAATGAGATGCGAAAAAAACATGTAATGAGATGCGAAAATAAACATGTAATGAGATGCGAAAATAAACATGTAATAAGATGCGAAAATAAACATGTAATGAGATGCGAAAATAAACATGTAATGAGATGCGAAAATAAACATGTAATGAGATTCGGATTTGAACATGTAATGAGATTCGGATTTGAACATGTAATGAGATGCGAAAATAAACATGTAATGAGATGCGAAAATAAACATGTAATGAGATGCGAAAATAAACATGTAATGAGATGCGAAAATAAACATGTAATGAGATGCGAAAATAAACATGTAATGAGATGCGAAAATAAACATGTAATGAGATGCGAAAATAAACATGTAATGAGATGCGAAAATAAACATCTAATGAGATGCGGATTTGAACATGTAATGAGATGCGAAAATAAACATGTAATGAGATGCGAAAATAAACATGTAATGAGATGCGAAAATAAACATGTAATGAGATGCGAAAATAACCATGTAATGATATGCGGCTTTGAACATGTAATGAGATGCGAATGTAATGATATGCTGATTTGACCATGTAATGTGATGCTAAACTTCCAATGTATTATCTCATTACCCACAGTTCATTGAGGGCTAAATCCGCATTTCATTAGATGTGCAAATTTGCATCTGATTACCCTTAGTTCTCTGTTGTTCTAAATCTGCATATCATTAGCAATTGTTCTCATTACCTCTGTATGATGTCTCAGTGAGTTTTTCAGGTATACCCAAGACATGACCCCCCAAAAATGCAGTATGCTAATTTTTTTTTAATTGTGACTCATGTATTTTTACATATGATTTCTTTCAATATGTAAATGTGTATCTTGTTACCCATAGTTTTTGGTGATGATATATCTAAATCACTTTACATTTTATCATCTACTTGTTAATATTTATTGTGCTTCCAGTTCTTTGAGTGGATTAGTTTTGTTTGTTGGGTATAGAGGAGGAAAGAGTCACCAAACAGACAATTGTTACTTTGTTTTTGCTATGTATGGAGCTATGAGTAACAAGATACACTTTTGCATATGTGAGGATAGCAGCCAGACTAAGAAAGCAAAAACAGAGCAATTATCGTATTGGTGGCCCTTCTCTTGGCTATATAAAACTAACATATGGATGTTAAACGAAATAACTGCGAGCACAACTGAGCACTATGGGTAATAATTTGTCGATGTGAATATGTAATGTAATGCAAATTGTTCCACTGCAGGAACTATGGGTAATGAGATATACATTTGCTTATTTGAACAAATCACCCAGCGGCAAAAAGAAACACTTGAACATTCAAATGACCTGCCATTTTAGTGACCCTTGTCTAGGCTATATGAAATATACTCATCGATACAAAAAATAAACAGTGAAAAACACCAAGACTAATGGATAGGTTATTCATACATGTCATAAAAAATAATCAATGTACTCCTATTAAGAACTATAGGCATTTATTTTAACATTCTCATTATTACACCACCAGCACAGCACCAACCATAACGGTAACCTAAATTTAAGTTTTACTAATTTTGCAAAAGAGACGCAGCACTCATGTCTTTGTATTACTTAAAAAACTTACGGAGAGAAAAATAAACCAAATAGATATTGGGAGCCCCATGAGTATCATAATGAGATGAAAATTTGAATGTAAAAATGAGATGCGAATTTTAAAAAAAATGGAAATTTCCACATGTAATGAGATGCAGTTTAAACATGTAATAAGATGGGAAAATAAACATGTAATGAGATGCAAATTTTTACATGTAATGAGATGCAAATTTTCACATGTAATGAGATGCGAAAATAAACATGTAATGAGATGCGAAAATAAACATGTAATGAGATGCGAAAATAAACATGTAATGAGATGCGAAAATAAACATGTAATGAGATGCGAAAATAAACATGTAATGAGATGCGAAAATAAACATGTAATGAGATGCGGATTTGAACATGTAATGAGATGCGAAAATAAACATGTAATGAGATGCGAAAATAAACATGTAATGAGATGCGGATTTGAACATGTAATGAGATGCGAAAATAAACATGTAATGAGATGCTGATTTGAACATGTAATGAGATGCGAAAAAAAACATGTAATGAGATGCGAAAAAAAACATGTAATGAGATGCGAAAAAAAACATGTAATGAGATGCGAAAAAAACATGTAATGAGATGCGAAAATAAACATGTAATGAGATGCGAAAATAAACATGTAATGAGATGCGAAAATAAACATGTAACGAGATGCGAAAATAAACATGTAATGAGATGCGGATTTGAACATGTAATGAGATGCGAAAATAAACATGTAATGAGATGCGAAAATAAACATGTAATGAGATGCGAAAATAAACATGTAATGAGATGCGAAAAAAAACATGTAATGAGATGCGAAAATAAACATGTAATGAGATGCGAAAATAAACATGTAATGAGATGCGAAAATAAACATGTAATGAGATGCGAAAATAAACATGTAATGAGATGCGAAAATAAACATGTAATGAGATGCGAAAATAAACATCTAATGAGATGCGGATTTGAACATGTAATGAGATGCGAAAATAAACATGTAATGAGATGCGAAAATAAACATGTAATGAGATGCGGCTTTGAACATGTAATGAGATGCGAATGTAATGATATGCTGATTTGACCATGTAATGAGATGCTAAACTTCCAATGTATTATCTCATTACCCACAGTTCATTGAGGGCTAAATCCGCATTTCATTAGATGTGCAAATTTGCATCTGATTACCCTTAGTTCTCTGTTGTTCTAAATCTGCATATCATTAGCAATTGTTCTCATTACCTGTGTATGATGTCTCAGTGAGTTTTTCAGGTATACCCAAGACATGACCCCCCAAAAATGCAGTATGCTAATTTTTTTTAATTGTGGCTCATGTATTTTTACATATGATTTCTTTCAATATGTAAATGTGTATCTTGTTACCCATAGTTGTTGGTGATGATATATCTAAATCACTTTCCATTTTATCATCTACTTGTTAATATTTATTGTGCTTCCAGTTCTTTGAGTGGATTAGTTTTGTTTGTTGGGTATAGAGGAGGAAAGAGTCACCAAACAGACAATTGTTACTTTGTTTTTGCTATGTATGGAGCTATGAGTAACAAGATACACTTTTGCATATGTGAGGATAGCAGCCAGACTAAGAAAGCAAAAACAGAGCAATTATCGTATTGGTGGCCCTTCTCTTGGCTATATAAAACTAACATATGGATGTTAAACGAAATAACTGCGAGCACAACTGAGCACTATGGGTAATAATTTGTCGATGTGAATATGTAATGTAATGCAAATTGTTCCACTGCAGGAACTATGGGTAATGAGATATACATTTGCTTATTTGAACAAATCACCCAGCGGCAAAAAGAAACACTTGAACATTCAAATGACCTGCCATTTTAGTGACCCTTGTCTAGGCTATATGAAATATACTTATCGAGACAAAAAATAAACAGTGAAAAACACCAAGACTAATGGATAGGTTATTCATACATGTCATAAAAAATAATCAATGTACTCCTATGAAGAACTATAGGCATATATTTTAACATTCTCATTATTATACCACCAGCACGACACTAACCATAATGATAATCTAAATTTAAGTTTTACTAACTTTGCCAAAGAGACGCAGCACTCACATCTTTGTATTACTTAAAAAACTTACGGAGAGAAAAATAAACCAAACAGAGATTGGGAGCCCCATGAGTATAATGGGTAATGAGGTATACATTTGCTTACTTGAACAAATCACCCAGCAACAAAAAAAAAAACACTTGAACATTCAAATGACCTGCCATTTTAGTGACCCTTGTCTAGGCTATATGAAATATACTCATCATGACAAAAAATAAACAATGAAAACTACCAAGACTAATGGATAAGTTAATTACACAAGTCATAAACAAATCAATGAACTCCTATGAAGAACTATAGGCATTTATTTTAACATTCTCATTATTACACCTCCAGCACGACACCAACCATAATGGTAACCTAAATTTAAGTTTTACTAATTTTGCAAAAGAGACGCAGCACTCATGTCTTTGTATTACTTAAAAAACTTACGGAGAGAAAAATAAACCAAATAGAGATTGGGAGCCCCATGAGTATCATAATGAGATGAAAATTTGAATGTAAAAATGAGATGCGAATTTTAAAAAAAATGGAAATTTCCACATGTAATGAGATGCAGTTTAAACATGTAATAAGATGGGAAAATAAACATGTAATGAGATGCAAATTTTCACATGTAATGAGATGCAAATTTTCACATGTAATGAGATGCGAAAATAAACATGTAATGAGATGCGAAAATAAACATGTAATGAGATGCGAAAATAAACATGTAATGAGATTCGGATTTGAACATGTAATGAGATTCGGATTTGAACATGTAATGAGATTCGGATTTGAACATGTAATGAGATGCGAAAATAAACATGTAATGAGATGCGAAAATAAACATGTAATGAGATGCGAAAATAAACATGTAATGAGATGCTGATTTGAACATGTAATGAGATGCGAAAATAAACATGTAATGAGATGCGAAAATAAACATGTAATGAGATGCGAAAAAAAACATGTAATGAGATGCGAAAAAAAACATGTAATGAGATGCGAAAATAAACATGTAATGAGATGCGAAAATAAACATGTAATGAGATGCGAAAATAAACATGTAATGAGATGCGAAAAAAAACATGTAATGAGATGCGAAAAAAACATGTAATGAGATGCGAAAATAAACATGTAATGAGATGCGAAAATAAACATGTAATGAGATGCGGATTTGAACATGTAATGAGATGCGGATTTGAACATGTAATGAGATGCGAAAATAAACATGTAATGAGATGCGAAAATAAACATGTAATGAGATGCGAAAATAAACATGTAATGAGATGCGAAAAAAAACATGTAATGAGATGCGAAAAAAACATGTAATGAGATGCGAAAATAAACATGTAATGAGATGCGAAAATAAACATGTAATAAGATGCGAAAATAAACATGTAATGAGATGCGAAAATAAACATGTAATGAGATGCGAAAATAAACATGTAATGAGATGCGAAAATAAACATGTAATGAGATGCGAAAATAAACATGTAATGAGATGCGAAAATAAACATGTAATGAGATTCGGATTTGAACATGTAATGAGATTCGGATTTGAACATGTAATGAGATTCGGATTTGAACATGTAATGAGATGCGAAAATAAACATGTAATGAGATGCGAAAATAAACATGTAATGAGATGCGAAAATAAACATCTAATGAGATGCGGATTTGAACATGTAATGAGATGCGAAAATAAACATGTAATGAGATGCGAAAATAAACATGTAATGAGATGCGAAAATAACCATGTAATGATATGCGGCTTTGAACATGTAATGAGATGCGAATGTAATGATATGCTGATTTGACCATGTAATGTGATGCTAAACTTCCAATGTATTATCTCATTACCCACAGTTCATTGAGGGCTAAATCCGCATTTCATTAGATGTGCAAATTTGCATCTGATTACCCTTAGTTCTCTGTTGTTCTAAATCTGCATATCATTAGCAATTGTTCTCATTACCTCTGTATGATGTCTCAGTGAGTTTTTCAGGTATACCCAAGACATGACCCCCCAAAAATGCAGTATGCTAATTTTTTTTTAATTGTGACTCATGTATTTTTACATATGATTTCTTTCAATATGTAAATGTGTATCTTGTTACCCATAGTTTTTGGTGATGATATATCTAAATCACTTTACATTTTATCATCTACTTGTTAATATTTATTGTGCTTCCAGTTCTTTGAGTGGATTAGTTTTGTTTGTTGGGTATAGAGGAGGAAAGAGTCACCAAACAGACAATTGTTACTTTGTTTTTGCTATGTATGGAGCTATGAGTAACAAGATACACTTTTGCATATGTGAGGATAGCAGCCAGACTAAGAAAGCAAAAACAGAGCAATTATCGTATTGGTGGCCCTTCTCTTGGCTATATAAAACTAACATATGGATGTTAAACGAAATAACTGCGAGCACAACTGAGCACTATGGGTAATAATTTGTCGATGTGAATATGTAATGTAATGCAAATTGTTCCACTGCAGGAACTATGGGTAATGAGATATACATTTGCTTATTTGAACAAATCACCCAGCGGCAAAAAGAAACACTTGAACATTCAAATGACCTGCCATTTTAGTGACCCTTGTCTAGGCTATATGAAATATACTCATCGAGACAAAAAATAAACAGTGAAAAACACCAAGACTAATGGATAGGTTATTCATACATGTCATAAAAAATAATCAATGTACTCCTATTAAGAACTATAGGCATTTATTTTAACATTCTCATTATTACACCACCAGCACAGCACCAACCATAACGGTAACCTTAATTTAAGTTTTACTAATTTTGCAAAAGAGACGCAGCACTCATGTCTTTGTATTACTTAAAAAACTTACGGAGAGAAAAATAAACCAAATAGATATTGGGAGCCCCATGAGTATCATAATGAGATGAAAATTTGAATGTAAAAATGAGATGCGAATTTTAAAAAAAATGGAAATTTCCACATGTAATGAGATGCAGTTTAAACATGTAATAAGATGGGAAAATAAACATGTAATGAGATGCAAATTTTTACATGTAATGAGATGCAAATTTTCACATGTAATGAGATGCGAAAATAAACATGTAATGAGATGCGAAAATAAACATGTAATGAGATGCGAAAATAAACATGTAATGAGATGCGAAAATAAACATGTAATGAGATGCGAAAATAAACATGTAATGAGATGCGGATTTGAACATGTAATGAGATGCAAAAATAAACATGTAATGAGATGCGAAAATAAACATGTAATGAGATGCGAAAATAAACATGTAATGAGATGCGAAAATAAACATGTAATGAGATGCGAAAATAAACATGTAATGAGATGCGAAAAAAAACATGTAATGAGATGCGAAAATAAACATGTAATGAGATGCGGATTTGAACATGTAATGAGATGCGAAAATAAACATGTAATGAGATGCGGTTTTGAACATGTAATGAGATGCGAAAATAAACATGTAATGAGATGCGAAAATAAACATGTAATGAGATGCGAAAATAAACATGTAATGAGATGCGAAAAAAAACATGTAATGAGATGCGAAAAAAAACATGTAATGAGATGCGAAAATAAACATGTAATGAGATGCGAAAATAAACATGTAATGAGATGCGGATTTGAACATGTAATGAGATGCGAAAATAAACATGTAATGAGATGCGAAAATAAACATGTAATGAGATGCGAAAATAAACATGTAATGAGATGCGGATTTGAACATGTAATGAGATGCGAAAATAAACATGTAATGAGATGCGAAAATAAACATGTAATGAGATGCGAAAATAAACATGTAATGAGATGCGAAAATAAACATGTAATGAGATTCGAAAAAAAACATGTAATGAGATGCGAAAATAAACATGTAATGAGATGCGGATTTGAACATGTAATGAGATGCGAAAATAAACATGTAATGAGATGCGAAAAAAAACATGTAATGAGATGCGAAAATAAACATGTAATGAGATGCGAAAATAAACATGTAATGAGATGCGAAAATAAACATGTAATGAGATGCGAAAATAAACATGTAATGAGATGCGAAAATAAACATGTAATGAGATGCGGATTTGAACATGTAATGAGATGCGAAAATAAACATGTAATGAGATGCGCATTTGAACATGTAATGAGATGCGGATTTGAACATGTAATGAGATGCGAAAATAAACATGTAATGAGATGCGAAAATAAACATGTAATGAGATGCGAAAATAAACATGTAATGAGATGCGAAAATAAACATGTAATGAGATGCGAAAATAAACATGTAATGAGATGCGAAAATAAACATGTAATGAGATGCGGATTTGAACATGTAATGAGATGCGGATTTGAACATGTAATGAGATGCGAAAATAAACATGTAATGAGATGCGGATTTGAACATGTAATGAGATGCGAAAATAAACATGTAATGAGATGCGCATTTGAACATGTAATGAGATGCGGATTTGAACATGTAATGAGATGCGAAAATAAACATGTAATGAGATGCGAAAATAAACATGTAATGAGATGCGAAAATAAACATGTAATGAGATGCGAAAATAAACATGTAATGAGATGCGAAAATAAACATGTAATGAGATGCGGATTTGAACATGTAATGAGATGCGAAAATAAACATGTAATGAGATGCGGATTTGAACATGTAATGAGATGCGAAAATAAACATGTAATGAGATGCGCATTTGAACATGTAATGAGATGCGGATTTGAACATGTAATGAGATGCGAAAATAAACATGTAATGAGATGCGAAAAAAAACATGTAATGAGATGCGAAAAAAAACATGTAATGAGATGCGAAAATAAACATGTAATGAGATGCGGATTTGAACATGTAATGAGATGCGAAAATAAACATGTAATGAGATGCGAAAATAAACATGTAATGAGATGCGAAAATAAACATGTAATGAGATGCGAAAATAAACATGTAATGAGATGCGAAAAAAAACATGTAATGAGATGCGAAAATAAACATGTAATGAGATGCGGATTTGAACATGTAATGAGATGCGAAAATAAACATGTAATGAGATGCGAAAATAAACATGTAATGAGATGCGGATTAAACCATGTAATGATATGCGGCTTTGAACATGTAATGAGATGCGAATGTAATGATATGCTGATTTGACCATGTAATGAGATGCGAACATGTAATGAGATGCTAAACTTCCAATGTATTATCTCATTACCCACAGTTCATTGAGGGGGAAATCCGCATCTCATTAGATGTGCAAATTTGCATCTGATTACCCTTAGTTCTCTGTTGTTCTAAATCTGCATATCATTAGCAATTGTTCTCATTACCTGTGCATGATGTCTCAGTGAGTTTTTCAGGTATACCCAAGACATGACCCCTCAAAAATGCAATATGCTACTTTTTTTTTTAATTGTGTCTGATGTATTTTTACATATGATTTCTTTCAATATGTAAATGTGTATCTTGTTACCCATAGTTTTTGGTGATGATATATCTAAATCACTTTACATTTTATCATCTACTTGTTAATATTTATTGTGCTTCCAGTTCTTTGAGTGGATTAGTTTTGTTTGTTGGGTATAGAGGAGGAAAGAGTCACCAAACAGACAATTGTTACTTTGTTTTTGCTATGTATGGAGCTATGAGTAACAAGATACACTTTTGCATATGTGAGGATAGCAGCCAGACTAAGAAAGCAAAAACAGAGCAATTATCGTATTGGTGGCCCTTCTCTTGGCTATATAAAACTAACATATGGATGTTAAACGAAATAACTGCGAGCACAACTGAGCACTATGGGTAATAATTTGTCGATGTGAATATGTAATGTAATGCAAATTGTTCCACTGCAGGAACTATGGGTAATGAGATATACATTTGCTTATTTGAACAAATCACCCAGCGGCAAAAAGAAACACTTGAACATTCAAATGACCTGCCATTTTAGTGACCCTTGTCTAGGCTATATGAAATATACTCATCGAGACAAAAAATAAACAGTGAAAAACACCAAGACTAATGGATAGGTTATTCATACATGTCATAAAAAATAATCAATGTACTCCTATTAAGAACTATAGGCATTTATTTTAACATTCTCATTATTACACCACCAGCACAGCACCAACCATAACGGTAACCTAAATTTAAGTTTTACTAATTTTGCAAAAGAGACGCAGCACTCATGTCTTTGTATTACTTAAAAAACTTACGGAGAGAAAAATAAACCAAATAGATATTGGGAGCCCCATGAGTATCATAATGAGATGAAAATTTGAATGTAAAAATGAGAAATGCGAATTTTAAAAAAAATGGAAATTTCCACATGTAATGAGATGCAGTTTAAACATGTAATAAGATGGGAAAATAAACATGTAATGAGATGCAAATTTTTACATGTAATGAGATGCAAATTTTCACATGTAATGAGATGCGAAAATAAACATGTAATGAGATGCGAAAATAAACATGTAATGAGATGCGAAAATAAACATGTAATGAGATGCGAAAATAAACATGTAATGAGATGCGAAAATAAACATGTAATGAGATGCGAAAATAAACATGTAATGAGATGCGGATTTGAACATGTAATGAGATGCGGATTTGAACATGTAATGAGATGCGAAAATAAACATGTAATGAGATGCGAAAATAAACATGTAATGAGATGCGGATTTGAACATGTAATGAGATGCGAAAATAAACATGTAATGAGATGCTGATTTGAACATGTAATGAGATGCTGATTTGAACATGTAATGAGATGCGAAAAAAAACATGTAATGAGATGCGAAAAAAAACATGTAATGAGATGCGAAAAAAAACATGTAATGAGATGCGAAAAAAAACATGTAATGAGATGCGAAAAAAACATGTAATGAGATGCGAAAATAAACATGTAATGAGATGCGAAAATAAACATGTAATGAGATGCGAAAATAAACATGTAATGAGATGCGAAAATAAACATGTAATGAGATGCGAAAATAAACATGTAATGAGATGCGAAAATAAACATGTAATGAGATGCGGATTTGAACATGTAATGAGATGCGAAAATAAACATGTAATGAGATGCGAAAAAAAACATGTAATGAGATGCGAAAAAAAACATGTAATGAGATGCGAAAATAAACATGTAATGAGATGCGAAAATAAACATGTAATGAGATGCGAAAATAAACATGTAATGAGATGCGAAAATAAACATGTAATGAGATGCGAAAATAAACATGTAATGAGATGCGAAAAAAAACATGTAATGAGATGCGAAAATAAACATGTAATGAGATGCGGATTTGAACATGTAATGAGATGCGAAAATAAACATGTAATGAGATGCGAAAATAAACATGTAATGAGATGCGAAAAAAAACATGTAATGAGATGCGAAAATAAACATGTAATGAGATGCGGATTTGAACATGTAATGAGATGCGAAAATAAACATGTAATGAGATGCGAAAATAAACATGTAATGAGATGCGGATTAAACCATGTAATGATATGCGGCTTTGAACATGTAATGAGATGCGAATGTAATGATATGCTGATTTGACCATGTAATGAGATGCGAACATGTAATGAGATGCTAAACTTCCAATGTATTATCTCATTACCCACAGTTCATTGAGGGGGAAATCCGCATCTCATTAGATGTGCAAATTTGCATCTGATTACCCTTAGTTCTCTGTTGTTCTAAATCTGCATATCATTAGCAATTGTTCTCATTACCTGTGCATGATGTCTCAGTGAGTTTTTCAGGTATACCCAAGACATGACCCCCCAAAAATGCAATATGCTAATTTATTTTTAATTGTGTCTGATGTATTTTTACATATGATTTCTTTCAATATGTAAATGTGTATCTTGTTACCCATAGTTGTTGGTGATGATATATCTAAATCACTTTACATTTTATCATCTACTTGTTAATATTTATTGTGCTTCTAGTTCTTTGAGTGGATTAGTTTTGTTTGTTGGGTATAGAGGAGGAAAGAGTCACCAAACAGACAATTGTTACTTTGTTTTTGCTATGTATGGAGCTATGAGTAACAAGATACACTTTTGCATATGTGAGGATAGCAGCCAGACTAAGAAAGCAAAAACAGAGCAATTATCGTATTGGTGGCCCTTCTCTTGGCTATATAAAACTAACATATGGATGTTAAACGAAATAACTGCGAGCACAACTGAGCACTATGGGTAATAATTTGTCGATGTGAATATGTAATGTAATGCAAATTGTTCCACTGCAGGAACTATGGGTAATGAGATATACATTTGCTTATTTGAACAAATCACCCAGCGGCAAAAAGAAACACTTGAACATTCAAATGACCTGCCATTTTAGTGACCCTTGTCTAGGCTATATGAAATATACTCATCGAGACAAAAAATAAACAGTGAAAAACACCAAGACTAATGGATAGGTTATTCATACATGTCATAAAAAATAATCAATGTACTCCTATGAAGAACTATAGGCATATATTTTAACATTCTCATTATTACACCACCTGCACAGCACCAACCATAATGGTAACCTAAATTTAAGTTTTACTAATTTTGCCAAAGAGACGCAGCACTCACATCTTTGTATTACTTAAAAAACTTACGGAGAGAAAAATAAACCAAACAGAGATTGGGAGCCCCATGAGTATAATGGGTAATGAGGTATACATTTGCTTACTTGAACAAATCACCCAGCAACAAAAAAAAAAAAAAAATCACTTGAACATTCAAATGACCTGCCATTTTAGTGAGCCTTGTCTAGGATATATGAAATATACTCATCAAGACAAAAAATAAACAGTGAAAACCACCAAGACTAATGGATAAGTTAATTACACAAACCTTAAATAAATCAAAGTACTCCTATGAAGAACTATAGGCATATATTTTAATAGTCTCATTATTATACCACCAGCACAGCGCCAACCATAATGGTAACCTAAATTTAAGTTTTACTAATTTTGCAAGAGACGCAGCACTCATGTCTTTGTATTACTTAAAAAACTTACGGAGAGAAAAATAAACCAAATAGAGATTGGGAGCCCCATGAGTATCATAATGAGATGAAAATTTGAATGTAAAAATGAGATGCGAATTTAAAAAAAAATGGAAATCTCCACATGTAATGAGATGCAGTTTAAACATGTAATAAGATGGGAAAATAAACATGTAATGAGATGCAAATTTTCACATGTAATGAGATGCGAAAATAAACATGTAATGAGATGCGAAAATAAACATGTAATGAGATGCGAAAATAAACATGTAATGAGATGCGAAAATAAACATGTAATGAGATGCGGATTTGAACATGTAATGAGATGCGAAAATAAACATGTAATGAGATGCGAAAATAAACATGTAATGAGATGCGAAAATAAACATGTAATGAGATGCGGATTTGAACATGTAATGAGATGCGGATTTGAACATGTAATGAGATGCGAAAATAAACATGTAATGAGATGCGAAAATAAACATGTAATGAGATGCGAAAATAAACATGTAATGAGATGCGAAAATAAACATGTAATGAGATGCGAAAATAAACATGTAATGAGATGCGAAAAAAAACATGTAATGAGATGCGAAAAAAAACATGTAATGAGATGCGAAAATAAACATGTAATGAGATGCGAAAATAAACATGTAATGAGATGCGGATTTGAACATGTAATGAGATGCGAAAATAAACATGTAATGAGATGCGAAAATAAACATGTAATGAGATGCGAAAAAAAACATGTAATGAGATGCGAAAATAAACATGTAATGAGATGCGGATTTGAACATGTAATGAGATGCGAAAATAAACATGTAATGAGATGCGAAAATAAACATGTAATGAGATGCGGATTAAACCATGTAATGATATGCGGCTTTGAACATGTAATGAGATGCGAATGTAATGATATGCTGATTTGACCATGTAATGAGATGCGAACATGTAATGAGATGCTAAACTTCCAATGTATTATCTCATTACCCACAGTTCATTGAGGGGGAAATCCGCATCTCATTAGATGTGCAAATTTGCATCTGATTACCCTTAGTTCTCTGTTGTTCTAAATCTGCATATCATTAGCAATTGTTCTCATTACCTGTGCATGATGTCTCAGTGAGTTTTTCAGGTATACCCAAGACATGACCCCCCAAAAATGCAATATGCTACTTTTTTTTTAATTGTGTCTGATGTATTTTTACATATGATTTCTTTCAATATGTAAATGTGTATCTTGTTACCCATAGTTGTTGGTGATGATATATCTAAATCACTTTACATTTTATCATCTACTTGTTAATATTTATTGTGCTTCCAGTTCTTTGAGTGGATTAGTTTTGTTTGTTGGGTATAGAGGAGGAAAGAGTCACCAAACAGACAATTGTTACTTTGTTTTTGCTATGTATGGAGCTATGAGTAACAAGATACACTTTTGCATATGTGAGGATAGCAGCCAGACTAAGAAAGCAAAAACAGAGCAATTATCGTATTGGTGGCCCTTCTCTTGGCTATATAAAACTAACATATGGATGTTAAACGAAATAACTGCGAGCACAACTGAGCACTATGGGTAATAATTTGTCGATGTGAATATGTAATGTAATGCAAATTGTTCCACTGCAGGAACTATGGGTAATGAGATATACATTTGCTTATTTGAACAAATCACCCAGCGGCAAAAAGAAACACTTGAACATTCAAATGACCTGCCATTTTAGTGACCCTTGTCTAGGCTATATGAAATATACTCATCGAGACAAAAAATAAACAGTGAAAAACACCAAGACTAATGGATAGGTTATTCATACATGTCATAAAAAATAATCAATGTACTCCTATGAAGAACTATAGGCATATATTTTAACATTCTCATTATTACACCACCTGCACAGCACCAACCATAATGGTAACCTAAATTTAAGTTTTACTAATTTTGCCAAAGAGACGCAGCACTCACATCTTTGTATTACTTAAAAAACTTACGGAGAGAAAAATAAACCAAACAGAGATTGGGAGCCCCATGAGTATAATGGGTAATGAGGTATACATTTGCTTACTTGAACAAATCACCCAGCAACAAAAAAAAAAAAAAAATCACTTGAACATTCAAATGACCTGCCATTTTAGTGAGCCTTGTCTAGGATATATGAAATATACTCATCAAGACAAAAAATAAACAGTGAAAACCACCAAGACTAATGGATAAGTTAATTACACAAACCTTAAATAAATCAAAGTACTCCTATGAAGAACTATAGGCATATATTTTAATAGTCTCATTATTATACCACCAGCACAGCGCCAACCATAATGGTAACCTAAATTTAAGTTTTACTAATTTTGCAAGAGACGCAGCACTCATGTCTTTGTATTACTTAAAAAACTTACGGAGAGAAAAATAAACCAAATAGAGATTGGGAGCCCCATGAGTATCATAATGAGATGAAAATTTGAATGTAAAAATGAGATGCGAATTTTAAAAAAAATGGAAATCTCCACATGTAATGAGATGCAGTTTAAACATGTAATAAGATGGGAAAATAAACATGTAATGAGATGCAAATTTTCACATGTAATGAGATGCGAAAATAAACATGTAATGAGATGCGAAAATAAACATGTAATGAGATGCGAAAATAAACATGTAATGAGATGCGAAAATAAACATGTAATGAGATGCGGATTTGAACATGTAATGAGATGCGAAAATAAACATGTAATGAGATGCGAAAATAAACATGTAATGAGATGCGGATTTGAACATGTAATGAGATGCGAAAATAAACATGTAATGAGATGCGAAAATAAACATGTAATGAGATGCGAAAATAAACATGTAATGAGATTCGAAAAAAAACATGTAATGAGATGCGAAAATAAACATGTAATGAGATGCGGATTTGAACATGTAATGAGATGCGAAAATAAACATGTAATGAGATGCGAAAAAAAACATGTAATGAGATGCGAAAATAAACATGTAATGAGATGCGAAAATAAACATGTAATGAGATGCGAAAATAAACATGTAATGAGATGCGAAAATAAACATGTAATGAGATGCGGATTTGAACATGTAATGAGATGCGAAAATAAACATGTAATGAGATGCGCATTTGAACATGTAATGAGATGCGGATTTGAACATGTAATGAGATGCGAAAATAAACATGTAATGAGATGCGAAAATAAACATGTAATGAGATGCGAAAATAAACATGTAATGAGATGCGAAAATAAACATGTAATGAGATGCGAAAATAAACATGTAATGAGATGCGAAAAAAAACATGTAATGAGATGCGAAAATAAACATGTAATGAGATGCGAAAATAAACATGTAATGAGATGCGAAAAAAAACATGTAATGAGATGCGAAAATAAACATGTAATGAGATGCGAAAATAAACATGTAATGAGATGCGGATTTGAACATGTAATGAGATGCGAAAATAAACATGTAATGAGATGCGAAAATAAACATGTAATGAGATGCGAAAAAAAACATGTAATGAGATGCGAAAATAAACATGTAATGAGATGCGGATTTGAACATGTAATGAGATGCGAAAATAAACATGTAATGAGATGCGAAAATAAACATGTAATGAGATGCGGATTAAACCATGTAATGATATGCGGCTTTGAACATGTAATGAGATGCGAATGTAATGATATGCTGATTTGACCATGTAATGAGATGCGAACATGTAATGAGATGCTAAACTTCCAATGTATTATCTCATTACCCACAGTTCATTGAGGGGGAAATCCGCATCTCATTAGATGTGCAAATTTGCATCTGATTACCCTTAGTTCTCTGTTGTTCTAAATCTGCATATCATTAGCAATTGTTCTCATTACCTGTGCATGATGTCTCAGTGAGTTTTTCAGGTATACCCAAGACATGACCCCCCAAAAATGCAATATGCTACTTTTTTTTTAATTGTGTCTGATGTATTTTTACATATGATTTCTTTCAATATGTAAATGTGTATCTTGTTACCCATAGTTGTTGGTGATGATATATCTAAATCACTTTACATTTTATCATCTACTTGTTAATATTTATTGTGCTTCCAGTTCTTTGAGTGGATTAGTTTTGTTTGTTGGGTATAGAGGAGGAAAGAGTCACCAAACAGACAATTGTTACTTTGTTTTTGCTATGTATGGAGCTATGAGTAACAAGATACACTTTTGCATATGTGAGGATAGCAGCCAGACTAAGAAAGCAAAAACAGAGCAATTATCGTATTGGTGGCCCTTCTCTTGGCTATATAAAACTAACATATGGATGTTAAACGAAATAACTGCGAGCACAACTGAGCACTATGGGTAATAATTTGTCGATGTGAATATGTAATGTAATGCAAATTGTTCCACTGCAGGAACTATGGGTAATGAGATATACATTTGCTTATTTGAACAAATCACCCAGCGGCAAAAAGAAACACTTGAACATTCAAATGACCTGCCATTTTAGTGACCCTTGTCTAGGCTATATGAAATATACTCATCGAGACAAAAAATAAACAGTGAAAAACACCAAGACTAATGGATAGGTTATTCATACATGTCATAAAAAATAATCAATGTACTCCTATGAAGAACTATAGGCATATATTTTAACATTCTCATTATTACACCACCTGCACAGCACCAACCATAATGGTAACCTAAATTTAAGTTTTACTAATTTTGCCAAAGAGACGCAGCACTCACATCTTTGTATTACTTAAAAAACTTACGGAGAGAAAAATAAACCAAACAGAGATTGGGAGCCCCATGAGTATAATGGGTAATGAGGTATACATTTGCTTACTTGAACAAATCACCCAGCAACAACAAAAAAAAAAAAATCACTTGAACATTCAAATGACCTGCCATTTTAGTGAGCCTTGTCTAGGATATATGAAATATACTCATCAAGACAAAAAATAAACAGTGAAAACCACCAAGACTAATGGATAAGTTAATTACACAAACCTTAAATAAATCAAAGTACTCCTATGAAGAACTATAGGCATATATTTTAATAGTCTCATTATTATACCACCAGCACAGCGCCAACCATAATGGTAAACTAAATTTAAGTTTTACTAATTTTGCAAGAGACGCAGCACTCATGTCTTTGTATTACTTAAAAAACTTACGGAGAGAAAAATAAACCAAATAGAGATTGGGAGCCCCATGAGTATCATAATGAGATGAAAATTTGAATGTAAAAATGAGATGCGAATTTTAAAAAAAATGGAAATCTCCACATGTAATGAGATGCAGTTTAAACATGTAATAAGATGGGAAAATAAACATGTAATGAGATGCAAATTTTCACATGTAATGAGATGCGAAAATAAACATGTAATGAGATGCGGATTTGAACATGTAATGAGATGCGAAAATAAACATGTAATGAGATGCGAAAATAAACATGTAATGAGATGCGAAAATAAACATGTAATGAGATTCGAAAAAAAACATGTAATGAGATGCGAAAATAAACATGTAATGAGATGCGGATTTGAACATGTAATGAGATGCGGATTTGAACATGTAATGAGATGCGAAAATAAACATGTAATGAGATGCGAAAAAAAACATGTAATGAGATGCGAAAATAAACATGTAATGAGATGCGAAAATAAACATGTAATGAGATGCGAAAATAAACATGTAATGAGATGCGAAAATAAACATGTAATGAGATGCGGATTTGAACATGTAATGAGATGCGGATTTGAACATGTAATGAGATGCGAAAATAAACATGTAATGAGATGCGGATTTGAACATGTAATGAGATGCGAAAATAAACATGTAATGAGATGCGCATTTGAACATGTAATGAGATGCGGATTTGAACATGTAATGAGATGCGAAAATAAACATGTAATGAGATGCGAAAATAAACATGTAATGAGATGCGAAAATAAACATGTAATGAGATGCGAAAATAAACATGTAATGAGATGCGAAAATAAACATGTAATGAGATGCGAAAAAAAACATGTAATGAGATGCGAAAAAAAACATGTAATGAGATGCGAAAAAAAACATGTAATGAGATGCGCATTTGAACATGTAATGAGATGCGCATTTGAACATGTAATGAGATGCGGATTTGAACATGTAATGAGATGCGAAAATAAACATGTAATGAGATGCGAAAAAAAACATGTAATGAGATGCGAAAAAAAACATGTAATGAGATGCGAAAAAAACATGTAATGAGATGCGAAAAAAACATGTAATGAGATGCGAAAAAAAACATGTAATGAGATGCGAAAATAAACATGTAATGAGATGCGAAAATAAACATGTAATGAGATGCGAAAATAAACATGTAATGAGATGCGGATTTGAACATGTAATGAGATGCGAAAATAAACATGTAATGAGATGCGAAAATAAACATGTAATGAGATGCGAAAATAAACATGTAATGAGATGCGGATTTGAACATGTAATGAGATGCGAAAATAAACATGTAATGAGATGCGGATTTGAACATGTAATGAGATGCGAAAATAAACATGTAATGAGATGCGGATTAAACCATGTAATGATATGCGGCTTTGAACATGTAATGAGATGCGAATGTAATGATATGCTGATTTGACCATGTAATGAGATGCGAACATGTAATGAGATGCTAAACTTCCAATGTATTATCTCATTACCCACAGTTCATTGAGGGGGAAATCCGCATCTCATTAGATGTGCAAATTTGCATCTGATTACCCTTAGTTCTCTGTTGTTCTAAATCTGCATATCATTAGCAATTGAACATTCAAATGACCTGCCATCATTAGCAATTGTTCTCATTACCTGTGCATGATGTCTCAGTGAGTTTTTCAGGTATACCCAAGACATGACCCCCCAAAAATGCAATATGCTAATTTATTTTTAATTGTGTCTGATGTATTTTTACATATGATTTCTTTCAATATGTAAATGTGTATCTTGTTACCCATAGTTGTTGGTGATGATATATCTAAATCACTTTACATTTTATCATCTACTTGTTAATATTTATTGTGCTTCTAGTTCTTTGAGTGGATTAGTTTTGTTTGTTGGGTATAGAGGAGGAAAGAGTCACCAAACAGACAATTGTTACTTTGTTTTTGCTATGTATGGAGCTATGAGTAACAAGATACACTTTTGCATATGTGAGGATAGCAGCCAGACTAAGAAAGCAAAAACAGAGCAATTATCGTATTGGTGGCCCTTCTCTTGGCTATATAAAACTAACATATGGATGTTAAACGAAATAACTGCGAGCACAACTGAGCACTATGGGTAATAATTTGTCGATGTGAATATGTAATGTAATGCAAATTGTTCCACTGCAGGAACTATGGGTAATGAGATATACATTTGCTTATTTGAACAAATCACCCAGCGGCAAAAAGAAACACTTGAACATTCAAATGACCTGCCATTTTAGTGACCCTTGTCTAGGCTATATGAAATATACTCATCGAGACAAAAAATAAACAGTGAAAAACACCAAGACTAATGGATAGGTTATTCATACATGTCATAAAAAATAATCAATGTACTCCTATGAAGAACTATAGGCATATATTTTAACATTCTCATTATTACACCACCTGCACAGCACCAACCATAATGGTAACCTAAATTTAAGTTTTACTAATTTTGCCAAAGAGACGCAGCACTCACATCTTTGTATTACTTAAAAAACTTACGGAGAGAAAAATAAACCAAACAGAGATTGGGAGCCCCATGAGTATAATGGGTAATGAGGTATACATTTGCTTACTTGAACAAATCACCCAGCAACAAAAAAAAAAAAAAAATCACTTGAACATTCAAATGACCTGCCATTTTAGTGAGCCTTGTCTAGGATATATGAAATATACTCATCAAGACAAAAAATAAACAGTGAAAACCACCAAGACTAATGGATAAGTTAATTACACAAACCTTAAATAAATCAAAGTACTCCTATGAAGAACTATAGGCATATATTTTAATAGTCTCATTATTATACCACCAGCACAGCGCCAACCATAATGGTAACCTAAATTTAAGTTTTACTAATTTTGCAAGAGACGCAGCACTCATGTCTTTGTATTACTTAAAAAACTTACGGAGAGAAAAATAAACCAAATAGAGATTGGGAGCCCCATGAGTATCATAATGAGATGAAAATTTGAATGTAAAAATGAGATGCGAATTTTAAAAAAAATGGAAATCTCCACATGTAATGAGATGCAGTTTAAACATGTAATAAGATGGGAAAATAAACATGTAATGAGATGCAAATTTTCACATGTAATGAGATGCAAATTTTCACATGTAATGAGATGCGAAAATAAACATGTAATGAGATGCGAAAATAAACATGTAATGAGATGCGGATTTGAACATGTAATGAGATGCGAAAATAAACATGTAATGAGATGCGAAAAAAAACATGTAATGAGATGCGAAAATAAACATGTAATGAGATGCGAAAATAAACATGTAATGAGATGCGAAAATAAACATGTAATGAGATTCGAAAAAAAACATGTAATGAGATGCGAAAATAAACATGTAATGAGATGCGGATTTGAACATGTAATGAGATGCGGATTTGAACATGTAATGAGATGCGGATTTGAACATGTAATGAGATGCGGATTTGAACATGTAATGAGATGCGAAAATAAACATGTAATGAGATGCGAAAAAAAACATGTAATGAGATGCGAAAATAAACATGTAATGAGATGCGAAAATAAACATGTAATGAGATGCGAAAATAAACATGTAATGAGATGCGGATTTGAACATGTAATGAGATGCGAAAATAAACATGTAATGAGATGCGGATTTGAACATGTAATGAGATGCGAAAATAAACATGTAATGAGATGCGCATTTGAACATGTAATGAGATGCGGATTTGAACATGTAATGAGATGCGAAAATAAACATGTAATGAGATGCGAAAATAAACATGTAATGAGATGCGAAAATAAACATGTAATGAGATGCGAAAATAAACATGTAATGAGATGCGAAAATAAACATGTAATGAGATGCGAAAAAAAACATGTAATGAGATGCGAAAATAAACATGTAATGAGATGCGAAAATAAACATGTAATGAGATGCGAAAATAAACATGTAATGAGATGCGAAAATAAACATGTAATGAGATGCGAAAATAAACATGTAATGAGATGCGAAAAAAAACATGTAATGAGATGCGAAAATAAACATGTAATGAGATGCGCATTTGAACATGTAATGAGATGCGGATTTGAACATGTAATGAGATGCGAAAATAAACATGTAATGAGATGCGAAAATAAACATGTAATGAGATGCGAAAATAAACATGTAATGAGATGCGAAAATAAACATGTAATGAGATGCGAAAATAAACATGTAATGAGATGCGAAAAAAAACATGTAATGAGATGCGAAAATAAACATGTAATGAGATGCGGATTAAACCATGTAATGATATGCGGCTTTGAACATGTAATGAGATGCGAATGTAATGATATGCTGATTTGACCATGTAATGAGATGCGAACATGTAATGAGATGCTAAACTTCCAATGTATTATCTCATTACCCACAGTTCATTGAGGGGGAAATCCGCATCTCATTAGATGTGCAAATTTGCATCTGATTACCCTTAGTTCTCTGTTGTTCTAAATCTGCATATCATTAGCAATTGTTCTCATTACCTGTGCATGATGTCTCAGTGAGTTTTTCAGGTATACCCAAGACATGACCCCCCAAAAATGCAATATGCTACTTTTTTTTTTAATTGTGTCTGATGTATTTTTACATATGATTTCTTTCAATATGTAAATGTGTATCTTGTTACCCATAGTTGTTGGTGATGATATATCTAAATCACTTTACATTTTATCATCTACTTGTTAATATTTATTGTGCTTCCAGTTCTTTGAGTGGATTAGTTTTGTTTGTTGGGTATAGAGGAGGAAAGAGTCACCAAACAGACAATTGTTACTTTGTTTTTGCTATGTATGGAGCTATGAGTAACAAGATACACTTTTGCATATGTGAGGATAGCAGCCAGACTAAGAAAGCAAAAACAGAGCAATTATCGTATTGGTGGCCCTTCTCTTGGCTATATAAAACTAACATATGGATGTTAAACGAAATAACTGCGAGCACAACTGAGCACTATGGGTAATAATTTGTCGATGTGAATATGTAATGTAATGCAAATTGTTCCACTGCAGGAACTATGGGTAATGAGATATACATTTGCTTATTTGAACAAATCACCCAGCGGCAAAAAGAAACACTTGAACATTCAAATGACCTGCCATTTTAGTGACCCTTGTCTAGGCTATATGAAATATACTCATCGAGACAAAAAATAAACAGTGAAAAACACCAAGACTAATGGATAGGTTAATTACACAAACCTTAAATAAATCAAAGTACTCCTATGAAGAACTATAGGCATATATTTTAATAGTCTCATTATTATACCACCAGCACAGCGCCAACCATAATGGTAACCTAAATTTAAGTTTTACTAATTTTGCAAGAGACGCAGCACTCATGTCTTTGTATTACTTAAAAAACTTACGGAGAGAAAAATAAACCAAATAGAGATTGGGAGCCCCATGAGTATCATAATGAGATGAAAATTTGAATGTAAAAATGAGATGCGAATTTTAAAAAAAATGGAAATCTCCACATGTAATGAGATGCAGTTTAAACATGTAATAAGATGGGAAAATAAACATGTAATGAGATGCAAATTTTCACATGTAATGAGATGCGAAAATAAACATGTAATGAGATGCGAAAATAAACATGTAATGAGATGCGAAAATAAACATGTAATGAGATGCGAAAATAAACATGTAATGAGATGCGGATTTGAACATGTAATGAGATGCGAAAATAAACATGTAATGAGATGCGAAAATAAACATGTAATGAGATGCGGATTTGAACATGTAATGAGATGCGAAAATAAACATGTAATGAGATGCGAAAATAAACATGTAATGAGATGCGAAAAAAAACATGTAATGAGATGCGAAAATAAACATGTAATGAGATGCGAAAATAAACATGTAATGAGATGCGAAAATAAACATGTAATGAGATTCGAAAAAAAACATGTAATGAGATGCGAAAATAAACATGTAATGAGATGCGGATTTGAACATGTAATGAGATGCGAAAATAAACATGTAATGAGATGCGAAAAAAAACATGTAATGAGATGCGAAAAAAAACATGTAATGAGATGCGAAAATAAACATGTAATGAGATGCGAAAATAAACATGTAATGAGATGCGGATTTGAACATGTAATGAGATGCGGATTTGAACATGTAATGAGATGCGAAAATAAACATGTAATGAGATGCGAAAATAAACATGTAATGAGATGCGAAAATAAACATGTAATGAGATGCGAAAATAAACATGTAATGAGATGCGAAAAAAAACATGTAATGAGATGCGAAAATAAACATGTAATGAGATGCGAAAATAAACATGTAATGAGATGCGAAAATAAACATGTAATGAGATGCGGATTTGAACATGTAATGAGATGCGAAAATAAACATGTAATGAGATGCGAAAATAAACATGTAATGATATGCGAAAAAAAACATGTAATGAGATGCGAAAATAAACATGTAATGAGATGCGGATTTGAACATGTAATGAGATGCGAAAATAAACATGTAATGAGATGCGAAAATAAACATGTAATGAGATGCGGATTAAACCATGTAATGATATGCGGCTTTGAACATGTAATGAGATGCGAATGTAATGATATGCTGATTTGACCATGTAATGAGATGCGAACATGTAATGAGATGCTAAACTTCCAATGTATTATCTCATTACCCACAGTTCATTGAGGGGGAAATCCGCATCTCATTAGATGTGCAAATTTGCATCTGATTACCCTTAGTTCTCTGTTGTTCTAAATCTGCATATCATTAGCAATTGTTCTCATTACCTGTGCATGATGTCTCAGTGAGTTTTTCAGGTATACCCAAGACATGACCCCCCAAAAATGCAATATGCTACTTTTTTTTTAATTGTGTCTGATGTATTTTTACATATGATTTCTTTCAATATGTAAATGTGTATCTTGTTACCCATAGTTGTTGGTGATGATATATCTAAATCACTTTACATTTTATCATCTACTTGTTAATATTTATTGTGCTTCCAGTTCTTTGAGTGGATTAGTTTTGTTTGTTGGGTATAGAGGAGGAAAGAGTCACCAAACAGACAATTGTTACTTTGTTTTTGCTATGTATGGAGCTATGAGTAACAAGATACACTTTTGCATATGTGAGGATAGCAGCCAGACTAAGAAAGCAAAAACAGAGCAATTATCGTATTGGTGGCCCTTCTCTTGGCTATATAAAACTAACATATGGATGTTAAACGAAATAACTGCGAGCACAACTGAGCACTATGGGTAATAATTTGTCGATGTGAATATGTAATGTAATGCAAATTGTTCCACTGCAGGAACTATGGGTAATGAGATATACATTTGCTTATTTGAACAAATCACCCAGCGGCAAAAAGAAACACTTGAACATTCAAATGACCTGCCATTTTAGTGACCCTTGTCTAGGCTATATGAAATATACTCACCGAGACAAAAAATAAACAGTGAAAAACACCAAGACTAATGGATAGGTTATTCATACATGTCATAAAAAATAATCAATGTACTCCTATGAAGAACTATAGGCATATATTTTAACATTCTCATTATTACACCACCTGCACAGCACCAACCATAATGGTAACCTAAATTTAAGTTTTACTAATTTTGCCAAAGAGACGCAGCACTCACATCTTTGTATTACTTAAAAAACTTACGGAGAGAAAAATAAACCAAACAGAGATTGGGAGCCCCATGAGTATAATGGGTAATGAGGTATACATTTGCTTACTTGAACAAATCACCCAGCAACAAAAAAAAAAAAAAAAATCACTTGAACATTCAAATGACCTGCCATTTTAGTGAGCCTTGTCTAGGATATATGAAATATACTCATCAAGACAAAAAATAAACAGTGAAAACCACCAAGACTAATGGATAAGTTAATTACACAAACCTTAAATAAATCAAAGTACTCCTATGAAGAACTATAGGCATATATTTTAACATTCTCATTATTATACCACCAGCACAGCGCCAACCATAATGGTAACCTAAATTTAAGTTTTACTAATTTTGCAAAAGAGACGCAGCACTCATGTCTTTGTATTACTTAAAAAACTTACGGAGAGAAAAATAAACCAAATAGAGATTGGGAGCCCCATGAGTATCATAATGAGATGAAAATTTGAATGTAAAAATGAGATGCGAATTTTAAAAAAAATGGAAATTTCCACATGTAATGAGATGCAGTTTAAACATGTAATAAGATGGGAAAATAAACATGTAATGAGATGCAAATTTTCACATGTAATGAGATGCAAATTTTCACATGTAATGAGATGCGAAAATAAACATGTAATGAGATGCGAAAATAAACATGTAATGAGATGCGAAAATAAACATGTAATGAGATGCGAAAATAAACATGTAATGAGATTCGGATTTGAACATGTAATGAGATTCGGATTTGAACATGTAATGAGATGCGAAAATAAACATGTAATGAGATGCGAAAATAAACATGTAATGAGATGCGAAAATAAACATGTAATGAGATGCGGATTTGAACATGTAATGAGATGCGAAAATAAACATGTAATGAGATGCGAAAATAAACATGTAATGAGATGCGAAAATAAACATGTAATGAGATGCTGATTTGAACATGTAATGAGATGCGAAAATAAACATGTAATGAGATGCGAAAAAAAACATGTAATGAGATGCGAAAAAAAACATGTAATGAGATGCGAAAATAAACATGTAATGAGATGCGAAAATAAACATGTAATGAGATGCGAAAATAAACATGTAATGAGATGCGGATTTGAACATGTAATGAGATGCGAAAATAAACATGTAATGAGATGCGGATTTGAACATGTAATGAGATGCGAAAATAAACATGTAATGAGATGCGAAAATAAACATGTAATGAGATGCGAAAAAAAACATGTAATGAGATGCGAAAATAAACATGTAATGAGATGCGAAAATAAACATGTAATGAGATGCGGATTTGAACATGTAATGAGATGCGAAAATAAACATGTAATGAGATGCGAAAATAAACATGTAATGAGATGCGAAAATAAACATGTAATGAGATTCGGATTTGAACATGTAATGAGATTCGGATTTGAACATGTAATGAGATGCGAAAATAAACATGTAATGAGATGCGAAAATAAACATGTAATGAGATGCGAAAATAAACATGTAATGAGATGCGGATTTGAACATGTAATGAGATGCGAAAATAAACATGTAATGAGATGCGAAAATAAACATGTAATGAGATGCGAAAATAACCATGTAATGATATGCGGCTTTGAACATGTAATGAGATGCGAATGTAATGATATGCTGATTTGACCATGTAATGTGATGCTAAACTTCCAATGTATTATCTCATTACCCACAGTTCATTGAGGGCTAAATCCGCATTTCATTAGATGTGCAAATTTGCATCTGATTACCCTTAGTTCTCTGTTGTTCTAAATCTGCATATCATTAGCAATTGTTCTCATTACCTCTGTATGATGTCTCAGTGAGTTTTTCAGGTATACCCAAGACATGACCCCCCAAAAATGCAGTATGCTAATTTTTTTTTAATTGTGACTCATGTATTTTTACATATGATTTCTTTCAATATGTAAATGTGTATCTTGTTACCCATAGTTTTTGGTGATGATATATCTAAATCACTTTACATTTTATCATCTACTTGTTAATATTTATTGTGCTTCCAGTTCTTTGAGTGGATTAGTTTTGTTTGTTGGGTATAGAGGAGGAAAGAGTCACCAAACAGACAATTGTTACTTTGTTTTTGCTATGTATGGAGCTATGAGTAACAAGATACACTTTTGCATATGTGAGGATAGCAGCCAGACTAAGAAAGCAAAAACAGAGCAATTATCGTATTGGTGGCCCTTCTCTTGGCTATATAAAACTAACATATGGATGTTAAACGAAATAACTGCGAGCACAACTGAGCACTATGGGTAATAATTTGTCGATGTGAATATGTAATGTAATGCAAATTGTTCCACTGCAGGAACTATGGGTAATGAGATATACATTTGCTTATTTGAACAAATCACCCAGCGGCAAAAAGAAACACTTGAACATTCAAATGACCTGCCATTTTAGTGACCCTTGTCTAGGCTATATGAAATATACTTATCGAGACAAAAAATAAACAGTGAAAAACACCAAGACTAATGGATAGGTTATTCATACATGTCATAAAAAATAATCAATGTACTCCTATGAAGAACTATAGGCATATATTTTAACATTCTCATTATTATACCACCAGCACGACACTAACCATAATGATAATCTAAATTTAAGTTTTACTAACTTTGCCAAAGAGACGCAGCACTCACATCTTTGTATTACTTAAAAAACTTACGGAGAGAAAAATAAACCAAACAGAGATTGGGAGCCCCATGAGTATAATGGGTAATGAGGTAAATTTTCACATGTAATGAGATGCGAAAATAAACATGTAATGAGATGCGAAAATAAACATGTAATGAGATGCGAAAATAAACATGTAATGAGATTCGGATTTGAACATGTAATGAGATTCGGATTTGAACATGTAATGAGATGCGAAAATAAACATGTAATGAGATGCGAAAATAAACATGTAATGAGATGCGAAAAAATAAACATGTAATGAGATGCGGATTTGAACATGTAATGAGATGCGAAAATAAACATGTAATGAGATGCGAAAATAAACATGTAATGAGATGCGAAAATAAACATGTAATGAGATGCTGATTTGAACATGTAATGAGATGCGAAAATAAACATGTAATGAGATGCGAAAAAAAACATGTAATGAGATGCGAAAAAAAACATGTAATGAGATGCGAAAAAAAACATGTAATGAGATGCGAAAAAAAACATGTAATGAGATGCGAAAAAAAACATGTAATGAGATGCGAAAATAAACATGTAATGAGATGCGGATTTGAACATGTAATGAGATGCGAAAATAAACATGTAATGAGATGCGAAAATAAACATGTAATGAGATGCGAAAATAAACATGTAATGAGATGCGAAAATAAACATGTAATGAGATGCGAAAATAAACATGTAATGAGATGCGAAAATAAACATGTAATGAGATGCGAAAATAAACATGTAATGAGATGCGAAAAAAAACATGTAATGAGATGCGAAAAAAAACATGTAATGAGATGCGAAAAAAACATGTAATGAGATGCGAAAAAAACATGTAATGAGATGCGAAAATAAACATGTAATGAGATGCGAAAATAAACATGTAATAAGATGCGAAAATAAACATGTAATGAGATGCGAAAATAAACATGTAATGAGATGCGAAAATAAACATGTAATGAGATTCGGATTTGAACATGTAATGAGATTCGGATTTGAACATGTAATGAGATGCGAAAATAAACATGTAATGAGATGCGAAAATAAACATGTAATGAGATGCGAAAATAAACATGTAATGAGATGCGAAAATAAACATGTAATGAGATGCGAAAATAAACATGTAATGAGATGCGAAAATAAACATCTAATGAGATGCGGATTTGAACATGTAATGAGATGCGAAAATAAACATGTAATGAGATGCGAAAATAAACATGTAATGAGATGCGAAAATAAACATGTAATGAGATGCGAAAATAACCATGTAATGATATGCGGCTTTGAACATGTAATGAGATGCGAATGTAATGATATGCTGATTTGACCATGTAATGTGATGCTAAACTTCCAATGTATTATCTCATTACCCACAGTTCATTGAGGGCTAAATCCGCATTTCATTAGATGTGCAAATTTGCATCTGATTACCCTTAGTTCTCTGTTGTTCTAAATCTGCATATCATTAGCAATTGTTCTCATTACCTCTGTATGATGTCTCAGTGAGTTTTTCAGGTATACCCAAGACATGACCCCCCAAAAATGCAGTATGCTAATTTTTTTTTAATTGTGACTCATGTATTTTTACATATGATTTCTTTCAATATGTAAATGTGTATCTTGTTACCCATAGTTTTTGGTGATGATATATCTAAATCACTTTACATTTTATCATCTACTTGTTAATATTTATTGTGCTTCCAGTTCTTTGAGTGGATTAGTTTTGTTTGTTGGGTATAGAGGAGGAAAGAGTCACCAAACAGACAATTGTTACTTTGTTTTTGCTATGTATGGAGCTATGAGTAACAAGATACACTTTTGCATATGTGAGGATAGCAGCCAGACTAAGAAAGCAAAAACAGAGCAATTATCGTATTGGTGGCCCTTCTCTTGGCTATATAAAACTAACATATGGATGTTAAACGAAATAACTGCGAGCACAACTGAGCACTATGGGTAATAATTTGTCGATGTGAATATGTAATGTAATGCAAATTGTTCCACTGCAGGAACTATGGGTAATGAGATATACATTTGCTTATTTGAACAAATCACCCAGCGGCAAAAAGAAACACTTGAACATTCAAATGACCTGCCATTTTAGTGACCCTTGTCTAGGCTATATGAAATATACTCATCGATACAAAAAATAAACAGTGAAAAACACCAAGACTAATGGATAGGTTATTCATACATGTCATAAAAAATAATCAATGTACTCCTATTAAGAACTATAGGCATTTATTTTAACATTCTCATTATTACACCACCAGCACAGCACCAACCATAACGGTAACCTAAATTTAAGTTTTACTAATTTTGCAAAAGAGACGCAGCACTCATGTCTTTGTATTACTTAAAAAACTTACGGAGAGAAAAATAAACCAAATAGATATTGGGAGCCCCATGAGTATCATAATGAGATGAAAATTTGAATGTAAAAATGAGATGCGAATTTTAAAAAAAATGGAAATTTCCACATGTAATGAGATGCAGTTTAAACATGTAATAAGATGGGAAAATAAACATGTAATGAGATGCAAATTTTTACATGTAATGAGATGCAAATTTTCACATGTAATGAGATGCGAAAATAAACATGTAATGAGATGCGAAAATAAACATGTAATGAGATGCGAAAATAAACATGTAATGAGATGCGAAAATAAACATGTAATGAGATGCGAAAATAAACATGTAATGAGATGCGAAAATAAACATGTAATGAGATGCGAAAATAAACATGTAATGAGATGCGAAAATAAACATGTAATGAGATGCGGATTTGAACATGTAATGAGATGCGAAAATAAACATGTAATGAGATGCGAAAATAAACATGTAATGAGATGCGGATTTGAACATGTAATGAGATGCGAAAATAAACATGTAATGAGATGCTGATTTGAACATGTAATGAGATGCGAAAAAAAACATGTAATGAGATGCGAAAAAAAACATGTAATGAGATGCGAAAAAAAACATGTAATGAGATGCGAAAAAAACATGTAATGAGATGCGAAAATAAACATGTAATGAGATGCGAAAATAAACATGTAATGAGATGCGAAAATAAACATGTAACGAGATGCGAAAATAAACATGTAATGAGATGCGGATTTGAACATGTAATGAGATGCGAAAATAAACATGTAATGAGATGCGAAAATAAACATGTAATGAGATGCGAAAAAAAACATGTAATGAGATGCGAAAAAAAACATGTAATGAGATGCGAAAATAAACATGTAATGAGATGCGGATTTGAACATGTAATGAGATGCGAAAAAAAACATGTAATGAGATGCGAAAATAAACATGTAATGAGATGCGGATTTGAACATGTAATGAGATGCGAAAATAAACATGTAATGAGATGCGAAAATAAACATGTAATGAGATGCGGCTTTGAACATGTAATGAGATGCGAATGTAATGATATGCTGATTTGACCATGTAATGAGATGCTAAACTTCCAATGTATTATCTCATTACCCACAGTTCATTGAGGGCTAAATCCGCATTTCATTAGATGTGCAAATTTGCATCTGATTACCCTTAGTTCTCTGTTGTTCTAAATCTGCATATCATTAGCAATTGTTCTCATTACCTGTGTATGATGTCTCAGTGAGTTTTTCAGGTATACCCAAGACATGACCCCCCAAAAATGCAGTATGCTAATTTTTTTTAATTGTGGCTCATGTATTTTTACATATGATTTCTTTCAATATGTAAATGTGTATCTTGTTACCCATAGTTGTTGGTGATGATATATCTAAATCACTTTCCATTTTATCATCTACTTGTTAATATTTATTGTGCTTCCAGTTCTTTGAGTGGATTAGTTTTGTTTGTTGGGTATAGAGGAGGAAAGAGTCACCAAACAGACAATTGTTACTTTGTTTTTGCTATGTATGGAGCTATGAGTAACAAGATACACTTTTGCATATGTGAGGATAGCAGCCAGACTAAGAAAGCAAAAACAGAGCAATTATCGTATTGGTGGCCCTTCTCTTGGCTATATAAAACTAACATATGGATGTTAAACGAAATAACTGCGAGCACAACTGAGCACTATGGGTAATAATTTGTCGATGTGAATATGTAATGTAATGCAAATTGTTCCACTGCAGGAACTATGGGTAATGAGATATACATTTGCTTATTTGAACAAATCACCCAGCGGCAAAAAGAAACACTTGAACATTCAAATGACCTGCCATTTTAGTGACCCTTGTCTAGGCTATATGAAATATACTCACCGAGACAAAAAATAAACAGTGAAAAACACCAAGACTAATGGATAGGTTATTCATACATGTCATAAAAAATAATCAATGTACTCCTATGAAGAACTATAGGCATATATTTTAACATTCTCATTATTACACCACCTGCACAGCACCAACCATAATGGTAACCTAAATTTAAGTTTTACTAATTTTGCCAAAGAGACGCAGCACTCACATCTTTGTATTACTTAAAAAACTTACGGAGAGAAAAATAAACCAAACAGAGATTGGGAGCCCCATGAGTATAATGGGTAATGAGGTATACATTTGCTTACTTGAACAAATCACCCAGCAACAAAAAAAAAAAAAAAAATCACTTGAACATTCAAATGACCTGCCATTTTAGTGAGCCTTGTCTAGGATATATGAAATATACTCATCAAGACAAAAAATAAACAGTGAAAACCACCAAGACTAATGGATAAGTTAATTACACAAACCTTAAATAAATCAAAGTACTCCTATGAAGAACTATAGGCATATATTTTAACATTCTCATTATTATACCACCAGCACAGCGCCAACCATAATGGTAACCTAAATTTAAGTTTTACTAATTTTGCAAAAGAGACGCAGCACTCATGTCTTTGTATTACTTAAAAAACTTACGGAGAGAAAAATAAACCAAATAGAGATTGGGAGCCCCATGAGTATCATAATGAGATGAAAATTTGAATGTAAAAATGAGATGCGAATTTTAAAAAAAATGGAAATTTCCACATGTAATGAGATGCAGTTTAAACATGTAATAAGATGGGAAAATAAACATGTAATGAGATGCAAATTTTCACATGTAATGAGATGCAAATTTTCACATGTAATGAGATGCGAAAATAAACATGTAATGAGATGCGAAAATAAACATGTAATGAGATGCGAAAATAAACATGTAATGAGATGCGAAAATAAACATGTAATGAGATTCGGATTTGAACATGTAATGAGATTCGGATTTGAACATGTAATGAGATGCGAAAATAAACATGTAATGAGATGCGAAAATAAACATGTAATGAGATGCGAAAATAAACATGTAATGAGATGCGGATTTGAACATGTAATGAGATGCGAAAATAAACATGTAATGAGATGCGAAAATAAACATGTAATGAGATGCGAAAATAAACATGTAATGAGATGCTGATTTGAACATGTAATGAGATGCGAAAATAAACATGTAATGAGATGCGAAAAAAAACATGTAATGAGATGCGAAAAAAAACATGTAATGAGATGCGAAAATAAACATGTAATGAGATGCGAAAATAAACATGTAATGAGATGCGGATTTGAACATGTAATGAGATGCGAAAATAAACATGTAATGAGATGCGGATTTGAACATGTAATGAGATGCGAAAATAAACATGTAATGAGATGCGAAAATAAACATGTAATGAGATGCGAAAAAAAACATGTAATGAGATGCGAAAATAAACATGTAATGAGATGCGGATTTGAACATGTAATGAGATGCGAAAATAAACATGTAATGAGATGCGAAAATAAACATGTAATGAGATGCGAAAATAAACATGTAATGAGATTCGGATTTGAACATGTAATGAGATTCGGATTTGAACATGTAATGAGATGCGAAAATAAACATGTAATGAGATGCGAAAATAAACATGTAATGAGATGCGAAAATAAACATGTAATGAGATGCGGATTTGAACATGTAATGAGATGCGAAAATAAACATGTAATGAGATGCGAAAATAAACATGTAATGAGATGCGAAAATAACCATGTAATGATATGCGGCTTTGAACATGTAATGAGATGCGAATGTAATGATATGCTGATTTGACCATGTAATGTGATGCTAAACTTCCAATGTATTATCTCATTACCCACAGTTCATTGAGGGCTAAATCCGCATTTCATTAGATGTGCAAATTTGCATCTGATTACCCTTAGTTCTCTGTTGTTCTAAATCTGCATATCATTAGCAATTGTTCTCATTACCTCTGTATGATGTCTCAGTGAGTTTTTCAGGTATACCCAAGACATGACCCCCCAAAAATGCAGTATGCTAATTTTTTTTTAATTGTGACTCATGTATTTTTACATATGATTTCTTTCAATATGTAAATGTGTATCTTGTTACCCATAGTTTTTGGTGATGATATATCTAAATCACTTTACATTTTATCATCTACTTGTTAATATTTATTGTGCTTCCAGTTCTTTGAGTGGATTAGTTTTGTTTGTTGGGTATAGAGGAGGAAAGAGTCACCAAACAGACAATTGTTACTTTGTTTTTGCTATGTATGGAGCTATGAGTAACAAGATACACTTTTGCATATGTGAGGATAGCAGCCAGACTAAGAAAGCAAAAACAGAGCAATTATCGTATTGGTGGCCCTTCTCTTGGCTATATAAAACTAACATATGGATGTTAAACGAAATAACTGCGAGCACAACTGAGCACTATGGGTAATAATTTGTCGATGTGAATATGTAATGTAATGCAAATTGTTCCACTGCAGGAACTATGGGTAATGAGATATACATTTGCTTATTTGAACAAATCACCCAGCGGCAAAAAGAAACACTTGAACATTCAAATGACCTGCCATTTTAGTGACCCTTGTCTAGGCTATATGAAATATACTTATCGAGACAAAAAATAAACAGTGAAAAACACCAAGACTAATGGATAGGTTATTCATACATGTCATAAAAAATAATCAATGTACTCCTATGAAGAACTATAGACATATATTTTAACATTCTCATTATTATACCACCAGCACGACACTAACCATAATGATAATCTAAATTTAAGTTTTACTAACTTTGCCAAAGAGACGCAGCACTCACATCTTTGTATTACTTAAAAAACTTACGGAGAGAAAAATAAACCAAACAGAGATTGGGAGCCCCATGAGTATAATGGGTAATGAGGTAAATTTTCACATGTAATGAGATGCGAAAATAAACATGTAATGAGATGCGAAAATAAACATGTAATGAGATGCGAAAATAAACATGTAATGAGATGCGAAAATAAACATGTAATGAGATGCGAAAATAAACATGTAATGAGATTCGGATTTGAACATGTAATGAGATGCGAAAATAAACATGTAATGAGATGCGAAAATAAACATGTAATGAGATGCGAAAAAATAAACATGTAATGAGATGCGGATTTGAACATGTAATGAGATGCGAAAATAAACATGTAATGAGATGCGAAAATAAACATGTAATGAGATGCGAAAATAAACATGTAATGAGATGCTGATTTGAACATGTAATGAGATGCGAAAATAAACATGTAATGAGATGCGAAAAAAAACATGTAATGAGATGCGAAAAAAAACATGTAATGAGATGCGAAAAAAAACATGTAATGAGATGCGAAAAAAAACATGTAATGAGATGCGAAAAAAAACATGTAATGAGATGCGAAAAAAAACATGTAATGAGATGCGAAAATAAACATGTAATGAGATGCGAAAATAAACATGTAATGAGATGCGGATTTGAACATGTAATGAGATGCGAAAATAAACATGTAATGAGATGCGAAAATAAACATGTAATGAGATGCGAAAATAAACATGTAATGAGATGCGAAAATAAACATGTAATGAGATGCGAAAATAAACATGTAATGAGATGCGAAAAAAAACATGTAATGAGATGCGAAAAAAAACATGTAATGAGATGCGAAAAAAACATGTAATGAGATGCGAAAAAAACATGTAATGAGATGCGAAAATAAACATGTAATGAGATGCGAAAATAAACATGTAATAAGATGCGAAAATAAACATGTAATGAGATGCGAAAATAAACATGTAATGAGATGCGAAAATAAACATGTAATGAGATTCGGATTTGAACATGTAATGAGATTCGGATTTGAACATGTAATGAGATGCGAAAATAAACATGTAATGAGATGCGAAAATAAACATGTAATGAGATGCGAAAATAAACATGTAATGAGATGCGAAAATAAACATGTAATGAGATGCGAAAATAAACATGTAATGAGATGCGAAAATAAACATGTAATGAGATGCGAAAATAAACATCTAATGAGATGCGGATTTGAACATGTAATGAGATGCGAAAATAAACATGTAATGAGATGCGAAAATAAACATGTAATGAGATGCGAAAATAAACATGTAATGAGATGCGAAAATAACCATGTAATGATATGCGGCTTTGAACATGTAATGAGATGCGAATGTAATGATATGCTGATTTGACCATGTAATGTGATGCTAAACTTCCAATGTATTATCTCATTACCCACAGTTCATTGAGGGCTAAATCCGCATTTCATTAGATGTGCAAATTTGCATCTGATTACCCTTAGTTCTCTGTTGTTCTAAATCTGCATATCATTAGCAATTGTTCTCATTACCTCTGTATGATGTCTCAGTGAGTTTTTCAGGTATACCCAAGACATGACCCCCCAAAAATGCAGTATGCTAATTTTTTTTTAATTGTGACTCATGTATTTTTACATATGATTTCTTTCAATATGTAAATGTGTATCTTGTTACCCATAGTTTTTGGTGATGATATATCTAAATCACTTTACATTTTATCATCTACTTGTTAATATTTATTGTGCTTCCAGTTCTTTGAGTGGATTAGTTTTGTTTGTTGGGTATAGAGGAGGAAAGAGTCACCAAACAGACAATTGTTACTTTGTTTTTGCTATGTATGGAGCTATGAGTAACAAGATACACTTTTGCATATGTGAGGATAGCAGCCAGACTAAGAAAGCAAAAACAGAGCAATTATCGTATTGGTGGCCCTTCTCTTGGCTATATAAAACTAACATATGGATGTTAAACGAAATAACTGCGAGCACAACTGAGCACTATGGGTAATAATTTGTCGATGTGAATATGTAATGTAATGCAAATTGTTCCACTGCAGGAACTATGGGTAATGAGATATACATTTGCTTATTTGAACAAATCACCCAGCGGCAAAAAGAAACACTTGAACATTCAAATGACCTGCCATTTTAGTGACCCTTGTCTAGGCTATATGAAATATACTCATCGATACAAAAAATAAACAGTGAAAAACACCAAGACTAATGGATAGGTTATTCATACATGTCATAAAAAATAATCAATGTACTCCTATTAAGAACTATAGGCATTTATTTTAACATTCTCATTATTACACCACCAGCACAGCGCCAACCATAATGGTAACCTAAATTTAAGTTTTACTAATTTTGCAAAAGAGACGCAGCACTCATGTCTTTGTATTACTTAAAAAACTTACGGAGAGAAAAATAAACCAAATAGAGATTGGGAGCCCCATGAGTATCATAATGAGATGAAAATTTGAATGTAAAAATGAGATGCGAATTTTAAAAAAAATGGAAATTTCCACATGTAATGAGATGCAGTTTAAACATGTAATAAGATGGGAAAATAAACATGTAATGAGATGCAAATTTTCACATGTAATGAGATGCAAATTTTCACATGTAATGAGATGCGAAAATAAACATGTAATGAGATGCGAAAATAAACATGTAATGAGATGCGAAAATAAACATGTAATGAGATGCGAAAATAAACATGTAATGAGATTCGGATTTGAACATGTAATGAGATTCGGATTTGAACATGTAATGAGATGCGAAAATAAACATGTAATGAGATGCGAAAATAAACATGTAATGAGATGCGAAAATAAACATGTAATGAGATGCGGATTTGAACATGTAATGAGATGCGAAAATAAACATGTAATGAGATGCGAAAATAAACATGTAATGAGATGCGAAAATAAACATGTAATGAGATGCTGATTTGAACATGTAATGAGATGCGAAAATAAACATGTAATGAGATGCGAAAAAAAACATGTAATGAGATGCGAAAAAAAACATGTAATGAGATGCGAAAATAAACATGTAATGAGATGCGAAAATAAACATGTAATGAGATGCGGATTTGAACATGTAATGAGATGCGAAAATAAACATGTAATGAGATGCGGATTTGAACATGTAATGAGATGCGAAAATAAACATGTAATGAGATGCGAAAATAAACATGTAATGAGATGCGAAAAAAAACATGTAATGAGATGCGAAAATAAACATGTAATGAGATGCGGATTTGAACATGTAATGAGATGCGAAAATAAACATGTAATGAGATGCGAAAATAAACATGTAATGAGATGCGAAAATAAACATGTAATGAGATTCGGATTTGAACATGTAATGAGATTCGGATTTGAACATGTAATGAGATGCGAAAATAAACATGTAATGAGATGCGAAAATAAACATGTAATGAGATGCGAAAATAAACATGTAATGAGATGCGGATTTGAACATGTAATGAGATGCGAAAATAAACATGTAATGAGATGCGAAAATAAACATGTAATGAGATGCGAAAATAACCATGTAATGATATGCGGCTTTGAACATGTAATGAGATGCGAATGTAATGATATGCTGATTTGACCATGTAATGTGATGCTAAACTTCCAATGTATTATCTCATTACCCACAGTTCATTGAGGGCTAAATCCGCATTTCATTAGATGTGCAAATTTGCATCTGATTACCCTTAGTTCTCTGTTGTTCTAAATCTGCATATCATTAGCAATTGTTCTCATTACCTCTGTATGATGTCTCAGTGAGTTTTTCAGGTATACCCAAGACATGACCCCCCAAAAATGCAGTATGCTAATTTTTTTTTAATTGTGACTCATGTATTTTTACATATGATTTCTTTCAATATGTAAATGTGTATCTTGTTACCCATAGTTTTTGGTGATGATATATCTAAATCACTTTACATTTTATCATCTACTTGTTAATATTTATTGTGCTTCCAGTTCTTTGAGTGGATTAGTTTTGTTTGTTGGGTATAGAGGAGGAAAGAGTCACCAAACAGACAATTGTTACTTTGTTTTTGCTATGTATGGAGCTATGAGTAACAAGATACACTTTTGCATATGTGAGGATAGCAGCCAGACTAAGAAAGCAAAAACAGAGCAATTATCGTATTGGTGGCCCTTCTCTTGGCTATATAAAACTAACATATGGATGTTAAACGAAATAACTGCGAGCACAACTGAGCACTATGGGTAATAATTTGTCGATGTGAATATGTAATGTAATGCAAATTGTTCCACTGCAGGAACTATGGGTAATGAGATATACATTTGCTTATTTGAACAAATCACCCAGCGGCAAAAAGAAACACTTGAACATTCAAATGACCTGCCATTTTAGTGACCCTTGTCTAGGCTATATGAAATATACTTATCGAGACAAAAAATAAACAGTGAAAAACACCAAGACTAATGGATAGGTTATTCATACATGTCATAAAAAATAATCAATGTACTCCTATGAAGAACTATAGGCATATATTTTAACATTCTCATTATTATACCACCAGCACGACACTAACCATAATGATAATCTAAATTTAAGTTTTACTAACTTTGCCAAAGAGACGCAGCACTCACATCTTTGTATTACTTAAAAAACTTACGGAGAGAAAAATAAACCAAACAGAGATTGGGAGCCCCATGAGTATAATGGGTAATGAGGTAAATTTTCACATGTAATGAGATGCGAAAATAAACATGTAATGAGATGCGAAAATAAACATGTAATGAGATGCGAAAATAAACATGTAATGAGATGCGAAAATAAACATGTAATGAGATTCGGATTTGAACATGTAATGAGATTCGGATTTGAACATGTAATGAGATGCGAAAATAAACATGTAATGAGATGCGAAAATAAACATGTAATGAGATGCGAAAAAATAAACATGTAATGAGATGCGGATTTGAACATGTAATGAGATGCGAAAATAAACATGTAATGAGATGCGAAAATAAACATGTAATGAGATGCGAAAATAAACATGTAATGAGATGCTGATTTGAACATGTAATGAGATGCGAAAATAAACATGTAATGAGATGCGAAAAAAAACATGTAATGAGATGCGAAAAAAAACATGTAATGAGATGCGAAAAAAAACATGTAATGAGATGCGAAAAAAAACATGTAATGAGATGCGAAAAAAAACATGTAATGAGATGCGAAAAAAAACATGTAATGAGATGCGAAAATAAACATGTAATGAGATGCGAAAATAAACATGTAATGAGATGCGGATTTGAACATGTAATGAGATGCGAAAATAAACATGTAATGAGATGCGAAAATAAACATGTAATGAGATGCGAAAATAAACATGTAATGAGATGCGAAAATAAACATGTAATGAGATGCGAAAATAAACATGTAATGAGATGCGAAAAAAAACATGTAATGAGATGCGAAAAAAAACATGTAATGAGATGCGAAAAAAACATGTAATGAGATGCGAAAAAAACATGTAATGAGATGCGAAAATAAACATGTAATGAGATGCGAAAATAAACATGTAATAAGATGCGAAAATAAACATGTAATGAGATGCGAAAATAAACATGTAATGAGATGCGAAAATAAACATGTAATGAGATTCGGATTTGAACATGTAATGAGATTCGGATTTGAACATGTAATGAGATGCGAAAATAAACATGTAATGAGATGCGAAAATAAACATGTAATGAGATGCGAAAATAAACATGTAATGAGATGCGAAAATAAACATGTAATGAGATGCGAAAATAAACATGTAATGAGATGCGAAAATAAACATGTAATGAGATGCGAAAATAAACATGTAATGAGATGCGAAAATAAACATCTAATGAGATGCGGATTTGAACATGTAATGAGATGCGAAAATAAACATGTAATGAGATGCGAAAATAAACATGTAATGAGATGCGAAAATAACCATGTAATGATATGCGGCTTTGAACATGTAATGAGATGCGAATGTAATGATATGCTGATTTGACCATGTAATGTGATGCTAAACTTCCAATGTATTATCTCATTACCCACAGTTCATTGAGGGCTAAATCCGCATTTCATTAGATGTGCAAATTTGCATCTGATTACCCTTAGTTCTCTGTTGTTCTAAATCTGCATATCATTAGCAATTGTTCTCATTACCTCTGTATGATGTCTCAGTGAGTTTTTCAGGTATACCCAAGACATGACCCCCCAAAAATGCAGTATGCTAATTTTTTTTTAATTGTGACTCATGTATTTTTACATATGATTTCTTTCAATATGTAAATGTGTATCTTGTTACCCATAGTTTTTGGTGATGATATATCTAAATCACTTTACATTTTATCATCTACTTGTTAATATTTATTGTGCTTCCAGTTCTTTGAGTGGATTAGTTTTGTTTGTTGGGTATAGAGGAGGAAAGAGTCACCAAACAGACAATTGTTACTTTGTTTTTGCTATGTATGGAGCTATGAGTAACAAGATACACTTTTGCATATGTGAGGATAGCAGCCAGACTAAGAAAGCAAAAACAGAGCAATTATCGTATTGGTGGCCCTTCTCTTGGCTATATAAAACTAACATATGGATGTTAAACGAAATAACTGCGAGCACAACTGAGCACTATGGGTAATAATTTGTCGATGTGAATATGTAATGTAATGCAAATTGTTCCACTGCAGGAACTATGGGTAATGAGATATACATTTGCTTATTTGAACAAATCACCCAGCGGCAAAAAGAAACACTTGAACATTCAAATGACCTGCCATTTTAGTGACCCTTGTCTAGGCTATATGAAATATACTCATCGATACAAAAAATAAACAGTGAAAAACACCAAGACTAATGGATAGGTTATTCATACATGTCATAAAAAATAATCAATGTACTCCTATTAAGAACTATAGGCATTTATTTTAACATTCTCATTATTACACCACCAGCACAGCACCAACCATAACGGTAACCTAAATTTAAGTTTTACTAATTTTGCAAAAGAGACGCAGCACTCATGTCTTTGTATTACTTAAAAAACTTACGGAGAGAAAAATAAACCAAATAGAGATTGGGAGCCCCATGAGTATCATAATGAGATGAAAATTTGAATGTAAAAATGAGATGCGAATTTTAAAAAAAATGGAAATTTCCACATGTAATGAGATGCAGTTTAAACATGTAATAAGATGGGAAAATAAACATGTAATGAGATGCAAATTTTCACATGTAATGAGATGCAAATTTTCACATGTAATGAGATGCGAAAATAAACATGTAATGAGATGCGAAAATAAACATGTAATGAGATGCGAAAATAAACATGTAATGAGATGCGAAAATAAACATGTAATGAGATTCGGATTTGAACATGTAATGAGATTCGGATTTGAACATGTAATGAGATGCGAAAATAAACATGTAATGAGATGCGAAAATAAACATGTAATGAGATGCGAAAATAAACATGTAATGAGATGCGGATTTGAACATGTAATGAGATGCGAAAATAAACATGTAATGAGATGCGAAAATAAACATGTAATGAGATGCGAAAATAAACATGTAATGAGATGCTGATTTGAACATGTAATGAGATGCGAAAATAAACATGTAATGAGATGCGAAAAAAAACATGTAATGAGATGCGAAAAAAAACATGTAATGAGATGCGAAAATAAACATGTAATGAGATGCGAAAATAAACATGTAATGAGATGCGGATTTGAACATGTAATGAGATGCGAAAATAAACATGTAATGAGATGCGGATTTGAACATGTAATGAGATGCGAAAATAAACATGTAATGAGATGCGAAAATAAACATGTAATGAGATGCGAAAAAAAACATGTAATGAGATGCGAAAATAAACATGTAATGAGATGCGGATTTGAACATGTAATGAGATGCGAAAATAAACATGTAATGAGATGCGAAAATAAACATGTAATGAGATGCGAAAATAAACATGTAATGAGATTCGGATTTGAACATGTAATGAGATTCGGATTTGAACATGTAATGAGATGCGAAAATAAACATGTAATGAGATGCGAAAATAAACATGTAATGAGATGCGAAAATAAACATGTAATGAGATGCGGATTTGAACATGTAATGAGATGCGAAAATAAACATGTAATGAGATGCGAAAATAAACATGTAATGAGATGCGAAAATAACCATGTAATGATATGCGGCTTTGAACATGTAATGAGATGCGAATGTAATGATATGCTGATTTGACCATGTAATGTGATGCTAAACTTCCAATGTATTATCTCATTACCCACAGTTCATTGAGGGCTAAATCCGCATTTCATTAGATGTGCAAATTTGCATCTGATTACCCTTAGTTCTCTGTTGTTCTAAATCTGCATATCATTAGCAATTGTTCTCATTACCTCTGTATGATGTCTCAGTGAGTTTTTCAGGTATACCCAAGACATGACCCCCCAAAAATGCAGTATGCTAATTTTTTTTTAATTGTGACTCATGTATTTTTACATATGATTTCTTTCAATATGTAAATGTGTATCTTGTTACCCATAGTTTTTGGTGATGATATATCTAAATCACTTTACATTTTATCATCTACTTGTTAATATTTATTGTGCTTCCAGTTCTTTGAGTGGATTAGTTTTGTTTGTTGGGTATAGAGGAGGAAAGAGTCACCAAACAGACAATTGTTACTTTGTTTTTGCTATGTATGGAGCTATGAGTAACAAGATACACTTTTGCATATGTGAGGATAGCAGCCAGACTAAGAAAGCAAAAACAGAGCAATTATCGTATTGGTGGCCCTTCTCTTGGCTATATAAAACTAACATATGGATGTTAAACGAAATAACTGCGAGCACAACTGAGCACTATGGGTAATAATTTGTCGATGTGAATATGTAATGTAATGCAAATTGTTCCACTGCAGGAACTATGGGTAATGAGATATACATTTGCTTATTTGAACAAATCACCCAGCGGCAAAAAGAAACACTTGAACATTCAAATGACCTGCCATTTTAGTGACCCTTGTCTAGGCTATATGAAATATACTTATCGAGACAAAAAATAAACAGTGAAAAACACCAAGACTAATGGATAGGTTATTCATACATGTCATAAAAAATAATCAATGTACTCCTATGAAGAACTATAGGCATATATTTTAACATTCTCATTATTATACCACCAGCACGACACTAACCATAATGATAATCTAAATTTAAGTTTTACTAACTTTGCCAAAGAGACGCAGCACTCACATCTTTGTATTACTTAAAAAACTTACGGAGAGAAAAATAAACCAAACAGAGATTGGGAGCCCCATGAGTATAATGGGTAATGAGGTAAATTTTCACATGTAATGAGATGCGAAAATAAACATGTAATGAGATGCGAAAATAAACATGTAATGAGATGCGAAAATAAACATGTAATGAGATGCGAAAATAAACATGTAATGAGATGCGAAAATAAACATGTAATGAGATGCGAAAAAATAAACATGTAATGAGATGCGGATTTGAACATGTAATGAGATGCGAAAATAAACATGTAATGAGATGCGAAAATAAACATGTAATGAGATGCGAAAATAAACATGTAATGAGATGCTGATTTGAACATGTAATGAGATGCGAAAATAAACATGTAATGAGATGCGAAAAAAAACATGTAATGAGATGCGAAAAAAAACATGTAATGAGATGCGAAAAAAAACATGTAATGAGATGCGAAAAAAAACATGTAATGAGATGCGAAAAAAAACATGTAATGAGATGCGAAAAAAAACATGTAATGAGATGCGAAAATAAACATGTAATGAGATGCGAAAATAAACATGTAATGAGATGCGGATTTGAACATGTAATGAGATGCGAAAATAAACATGTAATGAGATGCGAAAATAAACATGTAATGAGATGCGAAAATAAACATGTAATGAGATGCGAAAATAAACATGTAATGAGATGCGAAAATAAACATGTAATGAGATGCGAAAAAAAACATGTAATGAGATGCGAAAAAAAACATGTAATGAGATGCGAAAAAAACATGTAATGAGATGCGAAAAAAACATGTAATGAGATGCGAAAATAAACATGTAATGAGATGCGAAAATAAACATGTAATAAGATGCGAAAATAAACATGTAATGAGATGCGAAAATAAACATGTAATGAGATGCGAAAATAAACATGTAATGAGATTCGGATTTGAACATGTAATGAGATTCGGATTTGAACATGTAATGAGATGCGAAAATAAACATGTAATGAGATGCGAAAATAAACATGTAATGAGATGCGAAAATAAACATGTAATGAGATGCGAAAATAAACATGTAATGAGATGCGAAAATAAACATGTAATGAGATGCGAAAATAAACATGTAATGAGATGCGAAAATAAACATGTAATGAGATGCGAAAATAAACATCTAATGAGATGCGGATTTGAACATGTAATGAGATGCGAAAATAAACATGTAATGAGATGCGAAAATAAACATGTAATGAGATGCGAAAATAAACATGTAATGAGATGCGAAAATAACCATGTAATGATATGCGGCTTTGAACATGTAATGAGATGCGAATGTAATGATATGCTGATTTGACCATGTAATGTGATGCTAAACTTCCAATGTATTATCTCATTACCCACAGTTCATTGAGGGCTAAATCCGCATTTCATTAGATGTGCAAATTTGCATCTGATTACCCTTAGTTCTCTGTTGTTCTAAATCTGCATATCATTAGCAATTGTTCTCATTACCTCTGTATGATGTCTCAGTGAGTTTTTCAGGTATACCCAAGACATGACCCCCCAAAAATGCAGTATGCTAATTTTTTTTTAATTGTGACTCATGTATTTTTACATATGATTTCTTTCAATATGTAAATGTGTATCTTGTTACCCATAGTTTTTGGTGATGATATATCTAAATCACTTTACATTTTATCATCTACTTGTTAATATTTATTGTGCTTCCAGTTCTTTGAGTGGATTAGTTTTGTTTGTTGGGTATAGAGGAGGAAAGAGTCACCAAACAGACAATTGTTACTTTGTTTTTGCTATGTATGGAGCTATGAGTAACAAGATACACTTTTGCATATGTGAGGATAGCAGCCAGACTAAGAAAGCAAAAACAGAGCAATTATCGTATTGGTGGCCCTTCTCTTGGCTATATAAAACTAACATATGGATGTTAAACGAAATAACTGCGAGCACAACTGAGCACTATGGGTAATAATTTGTCGATGTGAATATGTAATGTAATGCAAATTGTTCCACTGCAGGAACTATGGGTAATGAGATATACATTTGCTTATTTGAACAAATCACCCAGCGGCAAAAAGAAACACTTGAACATTCAAATGACCTGCCATTTTAGTGACCCTTGTCTAGGCTATATGAAATATACTCATCGATACAAAAAATAAACAGTGAAAAACACCAAGACTAATGGATAGGTTATTCATACATGTCATAAAAAATAATCAATGTACTCCTATTAAGAACTATAGGCATTTATTTTAACATTCTCATTATTACACCACCAGCACAGCACCAACCATAACGGTAACCTAAATTTAAGTTTTACTAATTTTGCAAAAGAGACGCAGCACTCATGTCTTTGTATTACTTAAAAAACTTACGGAGAGAAAAATAAACCAAATAGATATTGGGAGCCCCATGAGTATCATAATGAGATGAAAATTTGAATGTAAAAATGAGATGCGAATTTTAAAAAAAATGGAAATTTCCACATGTAATGAGATGCAGTTTAAACATGTAATAAGATGGGAAAATAAACATGTAATGAGATGCAAATTTTTACATGTAATGAGATGCAAATTTTCACATGTAATGAGATGCGAAAATAAACATGTAATGAGATGCGAAAATAAACATGTAATGAGATGCGAAAATAAACATGTAATGAGATGCGAAAATAAACATGTAATGAGATGCGAAAATAAACATGTAATGAGATGCGAAAATAAACATGTAATGAGATGCGGATTTGAACATGTAATGAGATGCGAAAATAAACATGTAATGAGATGCGAAAATAAACATGTAATGAGATGCGGATTTGAACATGTAATGAGATGCGAAAATAAACATGTAATGAGATGCTGATTTGAACATGTAATGAGATGCGAAAAAAAACATGTAATGAGATGCGAAAAAAAACATGTAATGAGATGCGAAAAAAAACATGTAATGAGATGCGAAAAAAACATGTAATGAGATGCGAAAATAAACATGTAATGAGATGCGAAAATAAACATGTAATGAGATGCGAAAATAAACATGTAACGAGATGCGAAAATAAACATGTAATGAGATGCGGATTTGAACATGTAATGAGATGCGAAAATAAACATGTAATGAGATGCGAAAATAAACATGTAATGAGATGCGAAAATAAACATGTAATGAGATGCGAAAAAAAACATGTAATGAGATGCGAAAATAAACATGTAATGAGATGCGAAAATAAACATGTAATGAGATGCGAAAATAAACATGTAATGAGATGCGAAAATAAACATGTAATGAGATGCGAAAATAAACATGTAATGAGATGCGAAAATAAACATCTAATGAGATGCGGATTTGAACATGTAATGAGATGCGAAAATAAACATGTAATGAGATGCGAAAATAAACATGTAATGAGATGCGGCTTTGAACATGTAATGAGATGCGAATGTAATGATATGCTGATTTGACCATGTAATGAGATGCTAAACTTCCAATGTATTATCTCATTACCCACAGTTCATTGAGGGCTAAATCCGCATTTCATTAGATGTGCAAATTTGCATCTGATTACCCTTAGTTCTCTGTTGTTCTAAATCTGCATATCATTAGCAATTGTTCTCATTACCTGTGTATGATGTCTCAGTGAGTTTTTCAGGTATACCCAAGACATGACCCCCCAAAAATGCAGTATGCTAATTTTTTTTAATTGTGGCTCATGTATTTTTACATATGATTTCTTTCAATATGTAAATGTGTATCTTGTTACCCATAGTTGTTGGTGATGATATATCTAAATCACTTTCCATTTTATCATCTACTTGTTAATATTTATTGTGCTTCCAGTTCTTTGAGTGGATTAGTTTTGTTTGTTGGGTATAGAGGAGGAAAGAGTCACCAAACAGACAATTGTTACTTTGTTTTTGCTATGTATGGAGCTATGAGTAACAAGATACACTTTTGCATATGTGAGGATAGCAGCCAGACTAAGAAAGCAAAAACAGAGCAATTATCGTATTGGTGGCCCTTCTCTTGGCTATATAAAACTAACATATGGATGTTAAACGAAATAACTGCGAGCACAACTGAGCACTATGGGTAATAATTTGTCGATGTGAATATGTAATGTAATGCAAATTGTTCCACTGCAGGAACTATGGGTAATGAGATATACATTTGCTTATTTGAACAAATCACCCAGCGGCAAAAAGAAACACTTGAACATTCAAATGACCTGCCATTTTAGTGACCCTTGTCTAGGCTATATGAAATATACTTATCGAGACAAAAAATAAACAGTGAAAAACACCAAGACTAATGGATAGGTTATTCATACATGTCATAAAAAATAATCAATGTACTCCTATGAAGAACTATAGGCATATATTTTAACATTCTCATTATTATACCACCAGCACGACACTAACCATAATGATAATCTAAATTTAAGTTTTACTAACTTTGCCAAAGAGACGCAGCACTCACATCTTTGTATTACTTAAAAAACTTACGGAGAGAAAAATAAACCAAACAGAGATTGGGAGCCCCATGAGTATAATGGGTAATGAGGTATACATTTGCTTACTTGAACAAATCACCCAGCAACAAAAAAAAAAACACTTGAACATTCAAATGACCTGCCATTTTAGTGACCCTTGTCTAGGCTATATGAAATATACTCATCATGACAAAAAATAAACAATGAAAACTACCAAGACTAATGGATAAGTTAATTACACAAGTCATAAACAAATCAATGAACTCCTATGAAGAACTATAGGCATTTATTTTAACATTCTCATTATTACACCTCCAGCACGACACCAACCATAATGGTAACCTAAATTTAAGTTTTACTAATTTTGCAAAAGAGACGCAGCACTCATGTCTTTGTATTACTTAAAAAACTTACGGAGAGAAAAATAAACCAAATAGAGATTGGGAGCCCCATGAGTATCATAATGAGATGAAAATTTGAATGTAAAAATGAGATGCGAATTTTAAAAAAAATGGAAATTTCCACATGTAATGAGATGCAGTTTAAACATGTAATAAGATGGGAAAATAAACATGTAATGAGATGCAAATTTTCACATGTAATGAGATGCAAATTTTCACATGTAATGAGATGCGAAAATAAACATGTAATGAGATGCGAAAATAAACATGTAATGAGATGCGAAAATAAACATGTAATGAGATTCGGATTTGAACATGTAATGAGATTCGGATTTGAACATGTAATGAGATTCGGATTTGAACATGTAATGAGATGCGAAAATAAACATGTAATGAGATGCGAAAATAAACATGTAATGAGATGCGAAAATAAACATGTAATGAGATGCTGATTTGAACATGTAATGAGATGCGAAAATAAACATGTAATGAGATGCGAAAATAAACATGTAATGAGATGCGAAAAAAAACATGTAATGAGATGCGAAAAAAAACATGTAATGAGATGCGAAAATAAACATGTAATGAGATGCGAAAATAAACATGTAATGAGATGCGAAAATAAACATGTAATGAGATGCGAAAAAAAACATGTAATGAGATGCGAAAAAAACATGTAATGAGATGCGAAAATAAACATGTAATGAGATGCGAAAATAAACATGTAATGAGATGCGGATTTGAACATGTAATGAGATGCGGATTTGAACATGTAATGAGATGCGAAAATAAACATGTAATGAGATGCGAAAATAAACATGTAATGAGATGCGAAAATAAACATGTAATGAGATGCGAAAAAAAACATGTAATGAGATGCGAAAAAAACATGTAATGAGATGCGAAAATAAACATGTAATGAGATGCGAAAATAAACATGTAATAAGATGCGAAAATAAACATGTAATGAGATGCGAAAATAAACATGTAATGAGATGCGAAAATAAACATGTAATGAGATGCGAAAATAAACATGTAATGAGATGCGAAAATAAACATGTAATGAGATGCGAAAATAAACATGTAATGAGATTCGGATTTGAACATGTAATGAGATTCGGATTTGAACATGTAATGAGATTCGGATTTGAACATGTAATGAGATGCGAAAATAAACATGTAATGAGATGCGAAAATAAACATGTAATGAGATGCGAAAATAAACATCTAATGAGATGCGGATTTGAACATGTAATGAGATGCGAAAATAAACATGTAATGAGATGCGAAAATAAACATGTAATGAGATGCGAAAATAACCATGTAATGATATGCGGCTTTGAACATGTAATGAGATGCGAATGTAATGATATGCTGATTTGACCATGTAATGTGATGCTAAACTTCCAATGTATTATCTCATTACCCACAGTTCATTGAGGGCTAAATCCGCATTTCATTAGATGTGCAAATTTGCATCTGATTACCCTTAGTTCTCTGTTGTTCTAAATCTGCATATCATTAGCAATTGTTCTCATTACCTCTGTATGATGTCTCAGTGAGTTTTTCAGGTATACCCAAGACATGACCCCCCAAAAATGCAGTATGCTAATTTTTTTTTAATTGTGACTCATGTATTTTTACATATGATTTCTTTCAATATGTAAATGTGTATCTTGTTACCCATAGTTTTTGGTGATGATATATCTAAATCACTTTACATTTTATCATCTACTTGTTAATATTTATTGTGCTTCCAGTTCTTTGAGTGGATTAGTTTTGTTTGTTGGGTATAGAGGAGGAAAGAGTCACCAAACAGACAATTGTTACTTTGTTTTTGCTATGTATGGAGCTATGAGTAACAAGATACACTTTTGCATATGTGAGGATAGCAGCCAGACTAAGAAAGCAAAAACAGAGCAATTATCGTATTGGTGGCCCTTCTCTTGGCTATATAAAACTAACATATGGATGTTAAACGAAATAACTGCGAGCACAACTGAGCACTATGGGTAATAATTTGTCGATGTGAATATGTAATGTAATGCAAATTGTTCCACTGCAGGAACTATGGGTAATGAGATATACATTTGCTTATTTGAACAAATCACCCAGCGGCAAAAAGAAACACTTGAACATTCAAATGACCTGCCATTTTAGTGACCCTTGTCTAGGCTATATGAAATATACTCATCGAGACAAAAAATAAACAGTGAAAAACACCAAGACTAATGGATAGGTTATTCATACATGTCATAAAAAATAATCAATGTACTCCTATTAAGAACTATAGGCATTTATTTTAACATTCTCATTATTACACCACCAGCACAGCACCAACCATAACGGTAACCTTAATTTAAGTTTTACTAATTTTGCAAAAGAGACGCAGCACTCATGTCTTTGTATTACTTAAAAAACTTACGGAGAGAAAAATAAACCAAATAGATATTGGGAGCCCCATGAGTATCATAATGAGATGAAAATTTGAATGTAAAAATGAGATGCGAATTTTAAAAAAAATGGAAATTTCCACATGTAATGAGATGCAGTTTAAACATGTAATAAGATGGGAAAATAAACATGTAATGAGATGCAAATTTTTACATGTAATGAGATGCAAATTTTCACATGTAATGAGATGCGAAAATAAACATGTAATGAGATGCGAAAATAAACATGTAATGAGATGCGAAAATAAACATGTAATGAGATGCGAAAATAAACATGTAATGAGATGCGAAAATAAACATGTAATGAGATGCGGATTTGAACATGTAATGAGATGCAAAAATAAACATGTAATGAGATGCGAAAATAAACATGTAATGAGATGCGGTTTTGAACATGTAATGAGATGCGAAAATAAACATGTAATGAGATGCGAAAATAAACATGTAATGAGATGCGAAAATAAACATGTAATGAGATGCGAAAATAAACATGTAATGAGATGCGAAAATAAACATGTAATGAGATGCGAAAAAAAACATGTAATGAGATGCGAAAATAAACATGTAATGAGATGCGGATTTGAACATGTAATGAGATGCGAAAATAAACATGTAATGAGATGCGGTTTTGAACATGTAATGAGATGCGAAAATAAACATGTAATGAGATGCGAAAATAAACATGTAATGAGATGCGAAAATAAACATGTAATGAGATGCGAAAAAAAACATGTAATGAGATGCGAAAAAAAACATGTAATGAGATGCGAAAATAAACATGTAATGAGATGCGAAAATAAACATGTAATGAGATGCGGATTTGAACATGTAATGAGATGCGAAAATAAACATGTAATGAGATGCGAAAATAAACATGTAATGAGATGCGAAAATAAACATGTAATGAGATGCGGATTTGAACATGTAATGAGATGCGAAAATAAACATGTAATGAGATGCGAAAATAAACATGTAATGAGATGCGAAAATAAACATGTAATGAGATGCGAAAATAAACATGTAATGAGATTCGAAAAAAAACATGTAATGAGATGCGAAAATAAACATGTAATGAGATGCGGATTTGAACATGTAATGAGATGCGAAAATAAACATGTAATGAGATGCGAAAAAAAACATGTAATGAGATGCGAAAATAAACATGTAATGAGATGCGAAAATAAACATGTAATGAGATGCGAAAATAAACATGTAATGAGATGCGAAAATAAACATGTAATGAGATGCGAAAATAAACATGTAATGAGATGCGGATTTGAACATGTAATGAGATGCGAAAATAAACATGTAATGAGATGCGCATTTGAACATGTAATGAGATGCGGATTTGAACATGTAATGAGATGCGAAAATAAACATGTAATGAGATGCGAAAATAAACATGTAATGAGATGCGAAAATAAACATGTAATGAGATGCGAAAATAAACATGTAATGAGATGCGAAAATAAACATGTAATGAGATGCGAAAATAAACATGTAATGAGATGCGGATTTGAACATGTAATGAGATGCGGATTTGAACATGTAATGAGATGCGAAAATAAACATGTAATGAGATGCGGATTTGAACATGTAATGAGATGCGAAAATAAACATGTAATGAGATGCGCATTTGAACATGTAATGAGATGCGGATTTGAACATGTAATGAGATGCGAAAATAAACATGTAATGAGATGCGAAAATAAACATGTAATGAGATGCGAAAATAAACATGTAATGAGATGCGAAAATAAACATGTAATGAGATGCGAAAATAAACATGTAATGAGATGCGAAAAAAAACATGTAATGAGATGCGAAAATAAACATGTAATGAGATGCGGATTAAACCATGTAATGATATGCGGCTTTGAACATGTAATGAGATGCGAATGTAATGATATGCTGATTTGACCATGTAATGAGATGCGAACATGTAATGAGATGCTAAACTTCCAATGTATTATCTCATTACCCACAGTTCATTGAGGGGGAAATCCGCATCTCATTAGATGTGCAAATTTGCATCTGATTACCCTTAGTTCTCTGTTGTTCTAAATCTGCATATCATTAGCAATTGTTCTCATTACCTGTGCATGATGTCTCAGTGAGTTTTTCAGGTATACCCAAGACATGACCCCCCAAAAATGCAATATGCTACTTTTTTTTTTAATTGTGTCTGATGTATTTTTACATATGATTTCTTTCAATATGTAAATGTGTATCTTGTTACCCATAGTTGTTGGTGATGATATATCTAAATCACTTTACATTTTATCATCTACTTGTTAATATTTATTGTGCTTCCAGTTCTTTGAGTGGATTAGTTTTGTTTGTTGGGTATAGAGGAGGAAAGAGTCACCAAACAGACAATTGTTACTTTGTTTTTGCTATGTATGGAGCTATGAGTAACAAGATACACTTTTGCATATGTGAGGATAGCAGCCAGACTAAGAAAGCAAAAACAGAGCAATTATCGTATTGGTGGCCCTTCTCTTGGCTATATAAAACTAACATATGGATGTTAAACGAAATAACTGCGAGCACAACTGAGCACTATGGGTAATAATTTGTCGATGTGAATATGTAATGTAATGCAAATTGTTCCACTGCAGGAACTATGGGTAATGAGATATACATTTGCTTATTTGAACAAATCACCCAGCGGCAAAAAGAAACACTTGAACATTCAAATGACCTGCCATTTTAGTGACCCTTGTCTAGGCTATATGAAATATACTCATCGAGACAAAAAATAAACAGTGAAAAACACCAAGACTAATGGATAGGTTAATTACACAAACCTTAAATAAATCAAAGTACTCCTATGAAGAACTATAGGCATATATTTTAATAGTCTCATTATTATACCACCAGCACAGCGCCAACCATAATGGTAACCTAAATTTAAGTTTTACTAATTTTGCAAGAGACGCAGCACTCATGTCTTTGTATTACTTAAAAAACTTACGGAGAGAAAAATAAACCAAATAGAGATTGGGAGCCCCATGAGTATCATAATGAGATGAAAATTTGAATGTAAAAATGAGATGCGAATTTTAAAAAAAATGGAAATCTCCACATGTAATGAGATGCAGTTTAAACATGTAATAAGATGGGAAAATAAACATGTAATGAGATGCAAATTTTCACATGTAATGAGATGCAAATTTTCACATGTAATGAGATGCGAAAATAAACATGTAATGAGATGCGGATTTGAACATGTAATGAGATGCGAAAATAAACATGTAATGAGATGCGAAAATAAACATGTAATGAGATGCGAAAATAAACATGTAATGAGATGCGGATTTGAACATGTAATGAGATGCGGATTTGAACATGTAATGAGATGCGGATTTGAACATGTAATGAGATGCGAAAATAAACATGTAATGAGATGCGAAAAAAAACATGTAATGAGATGCGAAAATAAACATGTAATGAGATGCGAAAATAAACATGTAATGAGATGCGAAAATAAACATGTAATGAGATGCGGATTTGAACATGTAATGAGATGCGAAAATAAACATGTAATGAGATGCGGATTTGAACATGTAATGAGATGCGAAAATAAACATGTAATGAGATGCGCATTTGAACATGTAATGAGATGCGGATTTGAACATGTAATGAGATGCGAAAATAAACATGTAATGAGATGCGGATTTGAACATGTAATGAGATGCGAAAATAAACATGTAATGAGATGCGAAAATAAACATGTAATGAGATGCGAAAATAAACATGTAATGAGATGCGAAAAAAAACATGTAATGAGATGCGAAAATAAACATGTAATGAGATGCGAAAATAAACATGTAATGAGATGCGAAAATAAACATGTAATGAGATGCGAAAATAAACATGTAATGAGATGCGGATTTGAACATGTAATGAGATGCGAAAATAAACATGTAATGAGATGCGAAAATAAACATGTAATGAGATGCGAAAATAAACATGTAATGAGATGCGAAAAAAAACATGTAATGAGATGCGAAAATAAACATGTAATGAGATGCGGATTTGAACATGTAATGAGATGCGAAAATAAACATGTAATGAGATGCGAAAATAAACATGTAATGAGATGCGGATTAAACCATGTAATGATATGCGGCTTTGAACATGTAATGAGATGCGAATGTAATGATATGCTGATTTGACCATGTAATGAGATGCGAACATGTAATGAGATGCTAAACTTCCAATGTATTATCTCATTACCCACAGTTCATTGAGGGGGAAATCCGCATCTCATTAGATGTGCAAATTTGCATCTGATTACCCTTAGTTCTCTGTTGTTCTAAATCTGCATATCATTAGCAATTGTTCTCATTACCTGTGCATGATGTCTCAGTGAGTTTTTCAGGTATACCCAAGACATGACCCCCCAAAAATGCAATATGCTAATTTATTTTTAATTGTGTCTGATGTATTTTTACATATGATTTCTTTCAATATGTAAATGTGTATCTTGTTACCCATAGTTGTTGGTGATGATATATCTAAATCACTTTACATTTTATCATCTACTTGTTAATATTTATTGTGCTTCTAGTTCTTTGAGTGGATTAGTTTTGTTTGTTGGGTATAGAGGAGGAAAGAGTCACCAAACAGACAATTGTTACTTTGTTTTTGCTATGTATGGAGCTATGAGTAACAAGATACACTTTTGCATATGTGAGGATAGCAGCCAGACTAAGAAAGCAAAAACAGAGCAATTATCGTATTGGTGGCCCTTCTCTTGGCTATATAAAACTAACATATGGATGTTAAACGAAATAACTGCGAGCACAACTGAGCACTATGGGTAATAATTTGTCGATGTGAATATGTAATGTAATGCAAATTGTTCCACTGCAGGAACTATGGGTAATGAGATATACATTTGCTTATTTGAACAAATCACCCAGCGGCAAAAAGAAACACTTGAACATTCAAATGACCTGCCATTTTAGTGACCCTTGTCTAGGCTATATGAAATATACTCATCGAGACAAAAAATAAACAGTGAAAAACACCAAGACTAATGGATAGGTTATTCATACATGTCATAAAAAATAATCAATGTACTCCTATGAAGAACTATAGGCATATATTTTAACATTCTCATTATTACACCACCTGCACAGCACCAACCATAATGGTAACCTAAATTTAAGTTTTACTAATTTTGCCAAAGAGACGCAGCACTCACATCTTTGTATTACTTAAAAAACTTACGGAGAGAAAAATAAACCAAACAGAGATTGGGAGCCCCATGAGTATAATGGGTAATGAGGTATACATTTGCTTACTTGAACAAATCACCCAGCAACAAAAAAAAAAAAAAAAATCACTTGAACATTCAAATGACCTGCCATTTTAGTGAGCCTTGTCTAGGATATATGAAATATACTCATCAAGACAAAAAATAAACAGTGAAAACCACCAAGACTAATGGATAAGTTAATTACACAAACCTTAAATAAATCAAAGTACTCCTATGAAGAACTATAGGCATATATTTTAATAGTCTCATTATTATACCACCAGCACAGCGCCAACCATAATGGTAACCTAAATTTAAGTTTTACTAATTTTGCAAGAGACGCAGCACTTATGTCTTTGTATTACTTAAAAAACTTACGGAGAGAAAAATAAACCAAATAGAGATTGGGAGCCCCATGAGTATCATAATGAGATGAAAATTTGAATGTAAAAATGAGATGCGAATTTTAAAAAAAATGGAAATCTCCACATGTAATGAGATGCAGTTTAAACATGTAATAAGATGGGAAAATAAACATGTAATGAGATGCAAATTTTCACATGTAATGAGATGCGAAAATAAACATGTAATGAGATGCGAAAATAAACATGTAATGAGATGCGAAAATAAACATGTAATGAGATGCGAAAATAAACATGTAATGAGATGCGAAAATAAACATGTAATGAGATGCGAAAATAAACATGTAATGAGATGCGGATTTGAACATGTAATGAGATGCGAAAATAAACATGTAATGAGATGCGAAAATAAACATGTAATGAGATGCGGATTTGAACATGTAATGAGATGCGAAAATAAACATGTAATGAGATGCGAAAATAAACATGTAATGAGATGCGAAAATAAACATGTAATGAGATGCGAAAATAAACATGTAATGAGATGCGAAAATAAACATGTAATGAGATTCGAAAAAAAACATGTAATAAGATGCGAAAATAAACATGTAATGAGATGCGGATTTGAACATGTAATGAGATGCGAAAATAAACATGTAATGAGATGCGAAAAAAAACATGTAATGAGATGCGAAAATAAACATGTAATGAGATGCGAAAATAAACATGTAATGAGATGCGAAAATAAACATGTAATGAGATGCGAAAATAAACATGTAATGAGATGCGAAAATAAACATGTAATGAGATGCGGATTTGAACATGTAATGAGATGCGAAAATAAACATGTAATGAGATGCGCATTTGAACATGTAATGAGATGCGGATTTGAACATGTAATGAGATGCGAAAATAAACATGTAATGAGATGCGAAAATAAACATGTAATGAGATGCGAAAATAAACATGTAATGAGATGCGAAAATAAACATGTAATGAGATGCGAAAATAAACATGTAATGAGATGCGAAAAAAAACATGTAATGAGATGCGAAAATAAACATGTAATGAGATGCGAAAATAAACATGTAATGAGATGCGAAAATAAACATGTAATGAGATGCGGATTTGAACATGTAATGAGATGCGAAAATAAACATGTAATGAGATGCGAAAAAAAACATGTAATGAGATGCGAAAATAAACATGTAATGAGATGCGGATTTGAACATGTAATGAGATGCGAAAATAAACATGTAATGAGATGCGAAAATAAACATGTAATGAGATGCGGATTAAACCATGTAATGATATGCGGCTTTGAACATGTAATGAGATGCGAATGTAATGATATGCTGATTTGACCATGTAATGAGATGCGAACATGTAATGAGATGCTAAACTTCCAATGTATTATCTCATTACCCACAGTTCATTGAGGGGGAAATCCGCATCTCATTAGATGTGCAAATTTGCATCTGATTACCCTTAGTTCTCTGTTGTTCTAAATCTGCATATCATTAGCAATTGTTCTCATTACCTGTGCATGATGTCTCAGTGAGTTTTTCAGGTATACCCAAGACATGACCCCCCAAAAATGCAATATGCTACTTTTTTTTTAATTGTGTCTGATGTATTTTTACATATGATTTCTTTCAATATGTAAATGTGTATCTTGTTACCCATAGTTGTTGGTGATGATATATCTAAATCACTTTACATTTTATCATCTACTTGTTAATATTTATTGTGCTTCTAGTTCTTTGAGTGGATTAGTTTTGTTTGTTGGGTATAGAGGAGGAAAGAGTCACCAAACAGACAATTGTTACTTTGTTTTTGCTATGTATGGAGCTATGAGTAACAAGATACACTTTTGCATATGTGAGGATAGCAGCCAGACTAAGAAAGCAAAAACAGAGCAATTATCGTATTGGTGGCCCTTCTCTTGGCTATATAAAACTAACATATGGATGTTAAACGAAATAACTGCGAGCACAACTGAGCACTATGGGTAATAATTTGTCAATGTGAATATGTAATGTAATGCAAATTGTTCCACTGCAGGAACTATGGGTAATGAGATATACATTTGCTTATTTGAACAAATCACCCAGCGGCAAAAAGAAACACTTGAACATTCAAATGACCTGCCATTTTAGTGACCCTTGTCTAGGCTATATGAAATATACTCATCGAGACAAAAAATAAACAGTGAAAAACACCAAGACTAATGGATAGGTTATTCATACATGTCATAAAAAATAATCAATGTACTCCTATGAAGAACTATAGGCATATATTTTAACATTCTCATTATTACACCACCTGCACAGCACCAACCATAATGGTAACCTAAATTTAAGTTTTACTAATTTTGCCAAAGAGACGCAGCACTCACATCTTTGTATTACTTAAAAAACTTACGGAGAGAAAAATAAACCAAACAGAGATTGGGAGCCCCATGAGTATAATGGGTAATGAGGTATACATTTGCTTACTTGAACAAATCACCCAGCAACAAAAAAAAAAAAAAAATCACTTGAACATTCAAATGACCTGCCATTTTAGTGAGCCTTGTCTAGGATATATGAAATATACTCATCAAGACAAAAAATAAACAGTGAAAACCACCAAGACTAATGGATAAGTTAATTACACAAACCTTAAATAAATCAAAGTACTCCTATGAAGAACTATAGGCATATATTTTAATAGTCTCATTATTATACCACCAGCACAGCGCCAACCATAATGGTAACCTAAATTTAAGTTTTACTAATTTTGCAAGAGACGCAGCACTCATGTCTTTGTATTACTTAAAAAATTTACGGAGAGAAAAATAAACCAAATAGAGATTGGGAGCCCCATGAGTATCATAATGAGATGAAAATTTGAATGTAAAAATGAGATGCGAATTTTAAAAAAAATGGAAATCTCCACATGTAATGAGATGCAGTTTAAACATGTAATAAGATGGGAAAATAAACATGTAATGAGATGCAAATTTTCACATGTAATGAGATGCGAAAATAAACATGTAATGAGATGCGAAAATAAACATGTAATGAGATGCGAAAATAAACATGTAATGAGATGCGAAAATAAACATGTAATGAGATGCGGATTTGAACATGTAATGAGATGCGAAAATAAACATGTAATGAGATGCGAAAATAAACATGTAATGAGATGCGGATTTGAACATGTAATGAGATGCGGATTTGAACATGTAATGAGATGCGAAAATAAACATGTAATGAGATGCGAAAATAAACATGTAATGAGATGCGAAAATAAACATGTAATGAGATGCGAAAATAAACATGTAATGAGATTCGAAAAAAAACATGTAATGAGATGCGAAAATAAACATGTAATGAGATGCGGATTTGAACATGTAATGAGATGCGAAAATAAACATGTAATGAGATGCGAAAATAAACATGTAATGAGATGCGAAAATAAACATGTAATGAGATGCGAAAATAAACATGTAATGAGATGCGAAAATAAACATGTAATGAGATGCGGATTTGAACATGTAATGAGATGCGAAAATAAACATGTAATGAGATGCGCATTTGAACATGTAATGAGATGCGGATTTGAACATGTAATGAGATGCGAAAATAAACATGTAATGAGATGCGAAAATAAACATGTAATGAGATGCGAAAAAAAACATGTAATGAGATGCGAAAATAAACATGTAATGAGATGCGGATTTGAACATGTAATGAGATGCGAAAATAAACATGTAATGAGATGCGAAAATAAACATGTAATGAGATGCGGATTAAACCATGTAATGATATGCGGCTTTGAACATGTAATGAGATGCGAATGTAATGATATGCTGATTTGACCATGTAATGAGATGCGAACATGTAATGAGATGCTAAACTTCCAATGTATTATCTCATTACCCACAGTTCATTGAGGGGGAAATCCGCATCTCATTAGATGTGCAAATTTGCATCTGATTACCCTTAGTTCTCTGTTGTTCTAAATCTGCATATCATTAGCAATTGTTCTCATTACCTGTGCATGATGTCTCAGTGAGTTTTTCAGGTATACCCAAGACATGACCCCCCAAAAATGCAATATGCTACTTTTTTTTTAATTGTGTCTGATGTATTTTTACATATGATTTCTTTCAATATGTAAATGTGTATCTTGTTACCCATAGTTGTTGGTGATGATATATCTAAATCACTTTACATTTTATCATCTACTTGTTAATATTTATTGTGCTTCCAGTTCTTTGAGTGGATTAGTTTTGTTTGTTGGGTATAGAGGAGGAAAGAGTCACCAAACAGACAATTGTTACTTTGTTTTTGCTATGTATGGAGCTATGAGTAACAAGATACACTTTTGCATATGTGAGGATAGCAGCCAGACTAAGAAAGCAAAAACAGAGCAATTATCGTATTGGTGGCCCTTCTCTTGGCTATATAAAACTAACATATGGATGTTAAACGAAATAACTGCGAGCACAACTGAGCACTATGGGTAATAATTTGTCGATGTGAATATGTAATGTAATGCAAATTGTTCCACTGCAGGAACTATGGGTAATGAGATATACATTTGCTTATTTGAACAAATCACCCAGCGGCAAAAAGAAACACTTGAACATTCAAATGACCTGCCATTTTAGTGACCCTTGTCTAGGCTATATGAAATATACTCATCGAGACAAAAAATAAACAGTGAAAAACACCAAGACTAATGGATAGGTTATTCATACATGTCATAAAAAATAATCAATGTACTCCTATGAAGAACTATAGGCATATATTTTAACATTCTCATTATTACACCACCTGCACAGCACCAACCATAATGGTAACCTAAATTTAAGTTTTACTAATTTTGCCAAAGAGACGCAGCACTCACATCTTTGTATTACTTAAAAAACTTACGGAGAGAAAAATAAACCAAACAGAGATTGGGAGCCCCATGAGTATAATGGGTAATGAGGTATACATTTGCTTACTTGAACAAATCACCCAGCAACAAAAAAAAAAAAAAAATCACTTGAACATTCAAATGACCTGCCATTTTAGTGAGCCTTGTCTAGGATATATGAAATATACTCATCAAGACAAAAAATAAACAGTGAAAACCACCAAGACTAATGGATAAGTTAATTACACAAACCTTAAATAAATCAAAGTACTCCTATGAAGAACTATAGGCATATATTTTAATAGTCTCATTATTATACCACCAGCACAGCGCCAACCATAATGGTAACCTAAATTTAAGTTTTACTAATTTTGCAAGAGACGCAGCACTCATGTCTTTGTATTACTTAAAAAATTTACGGAGAGAAAAATAAACCAAATAGAGATTGGGAGCCCCATGAGTATCATAATGAGATGAAAATTTGAATGTAAAAATGAGATGCGAATTTTAAAAAAAATGGAAATCTCCACATGTAATGAGATGCAGTTTAAACATGTAATAAGATGGGAAAATAAACATGTAATGAGATGCAAATTTTCACATGTAATGAGATGCGAAAATAAACATGTAATGAGATGCGAAAATAAACATGTAATGAGATGCGAAAATAAACATGTAATGAGATGCGAAAATAAACATGTAATGAGATGCGGATTTGAACATGTAATGAGATGCGAAAATAAACATGTAATGAGATGCGAAAATAAACATGTAATGAGATGCGGATTTGAACATGTAATGAGATGCGGATTTGAACATGTAATGAGATGCGAAAATAAACATGTAATGAGATGCGAAAATAAACATGTAATGAGATGCGAAAATAAACATGTAATGAGATGCGAAAATAAACATGTAATGAGATTCGAAAAAAAACATGTAATGAGATGCGAAAATAAACATGTAATGAGATGCGGATTTGAACATGTAATGAGATGCGAAAATAAACATGTAATGAGATGCGAAAATAAACATGTAATGAGATGCGAAAATAAACATGTAATGAGATGCGAAAATAAACATGTAATGAGATGCGAAAATAAACATGTAATGAGATGCGGATTTGAACATGTAATGAGATGCGAAAATAAACATGTAATGAGATGCGCATTTGAACATGTAATGAGATGCGGATTTGAACATGTAATGAGATGCGAAAATAAACATGTAATGAGATGCGAAAATAAACATGTAATGAGATGCGAAAAAAAACATGTAATGAGATGCGAAAATAAACATGTAATGAGATGCGGATTTGAACATGTAATGAGATGCGAAAATAAACATGTAATGAGATGCGAAAATAAACATGTAATGAGATGCGGATTAAACCATGTAATGATATGCGGCTTTGAACATGTAATGAGATGCGAATGTAATGATATGCTGATTTGACCATGTAATGAGATGCGAACATGTAATGAGATGCTAAACTTCCAATGTATTATCTCATTACCCACAGTTCATTGAGGGGGAAATCCGCATCTCATTAGATGTGCAAATTTGCATCTGATTACCCTTAGTTCTCTGTTGTTCTAAATCTGCATATCATTAGCAATTGTTCTCATTACCTGTGCATGATGTCTCAGTGAGTTTTTCAGGTATACCCAAGACATGACCCCCCAAAAATGCAATATGCTACTTTTTTTTTAATTGTGTCTGATGTATTTTTACATATGATTTCTTTCAATATGTAAATGTGTATCTTGTTACCCATAGTTGTTGGTGATGATATATCTAAATCACTTTACATTTTATCATCTACTTGTTAATATTTATTGTGCTTCCAGTTCTTTGAGTGGATTAGTTTTGTTTGTTGGGTATAGAGGAGGAAAGAGTCACCAAACAGACAATTGTTACTTTGTTTTTGCTATGTATGGAGCTATGAGTAACAAGATACACTTTTGCATATGTGAGGATAGCAGCCAGACTAAGAAAGCAAAAACAGAGCAATTATCGTATTGGTGGCCCTTCTCTTGGCTATATAAAACTAACATATGGATGTTAAACGAAATAACTGCGAGCACAACTGAGCACTATGGGTAATAATTTGTCGATGTGAATATGTAATGTAATGCAAATTGTTCCACTGCAGGAACTATGGGTAATGAGATATACATTTGCTTATTTGAACAAATCACCCAGCGGCAAAAAGAAACACTTGAACATTCAAATGACCTGCCATTTTAGTGACCCTTGTCTAGGCTATATGAAATATACTCATCGAGACAAAAAATAAACAGTGAAAAACACCAAGACTAATGGATAGGTTATTCATACATGTCATAAAAAATAATCAATGTACTCCTATGAAGAACTATAGGCATATATTTTAACATTCTCATTATTACACCACCTGCACAGCACCAACCATAATGGTAACCTAAATTTAAGTTTTACTAATTTTGCCAAAGAGACGCAGCACTCACATCTTTGTATTACTTAAAAAACTTACGGAGAGAAAAATAAACCAAACAGAGATTGGGAGCCCCATGAGTATAATGGGTAATGAGGTATACATTTGCTTACTTGAACAAATCACCCAGCAACAAAAAAAAAAAAAAAATCACTTGAACATTCAAATGACCTGCCATTTTAGTGAGCCTTGTCTAGGATATATGAAATATACTCATCAAGACAAAAAATAAACAGTGAAAACCACCAAGACTAATGGATAAGTTAATTACACAAACCTTAAATAAATCAAAGTACTCCTATGAAGAACTATAGGCATATATTTTAATAGTCTCATTATTATACCACCAGCACAGCGCCAACCATAATGGTAACCTAAATTTAAGTTTTACTAATTTTGCCAAAGAGACGCAGCACTCACATCTTTGTATTACTTAAAAAACTTACGGAGAGAAAAATAAACCAAACAGAGATTGGGAGCCCCATGAGTATAATGGGTAATGAGGTATACATTTGCTTACTTGAACAAATCACCCAGCAACAAAAAAAAAAAAAAAATCACTTGAACATTCAAATGACCTGCCATTTTAGTGAGCCTTGTCTAGGATATATGAAATATACTCATCAAGACAAAAAATAAACAGTGAAAACCACCAAGACTAATGGATAAGTTAATTACACAAACCTTAAATAAATCAAAGTACTCCTATGAAGAACTATAGGCATATATTTTAATAGTCTCATTATTATACCACCAGCACAGCGCCAACCATAATGGTAACCTAAATTTAAGTTTTACTAATTTTGCAAGAGACGCAGCACTCATGTCTTTGTATTACTTAAAAAACTTACGGAGAGAAAAATAAACCAAATAGAGATTGGGAGCCCCATGAGTATCATAATGAGATGAAAATTTGAATGTAAAAATGAGATGCGAATTTTAAAAAAAATGGAAATCTCCACATGTAATGAGATGCAGTTTAAACATGTAATAAGATGGGAAAATAAACATGTAATGAGATGCAAATTTTCACATGTAATGAGATGCGAAAATAAACATGTAATGAGATGCGGATTTGAACATGTAATGAGATGCGAAAATAAACATGTAATGAGATGCGAAAAAAAACATGTAATGAGATGCGAAAATAAACATGTAATGAGATGCGAAAATAAACATGTAATGAGATGCGAAAATAAACATGTAATGAGATTCGAAAAAAAACATGTAATGAGATGCGAAAATAAACATGTAATGAGATGCGGATTTGAACATGTAATGAGATGCGGATTTGAACATGTAATGAGATGCGGATTTGAACATGTAATGAGATGCGAAAATAAACATGTAATGAGATGCGAAAAAAAACATGTAATGAGATGCGAAAATAAACATGTAATGAGATGCGAAAATAAACATGTAATGAGATGCGAAAATAAACATGTAATGAGATGCGAAAATAAACATGTAATGAGATGCGGATTTGAACATGTAATGAGATGCGAAAATAAACATGTAATGAGATGCGGATTTGAACATGTAATGAGATGCGAAAATAAACATGTAATGAGATGCGCATTTGAACATGTAATGAGATGCGGATTTGAACATGTAATGAGATGCGAAAATAAACATGTAATGAGATGCGAAAATAAACATGTAATGAGATGCGAAAAAAAACATGTAATGAGATGCGAAAATAAACATGTAATGAGATGCGAAAATAAACATGTAATGAGATGCGAAAATAAACATGTAATGAGATGCGAAAATAAACATGTAATGAGATGCGGATTTGAACATGTAATGAGATGCGAAAATAAACATGTAATGAGATGCGAAAATAAACATGTAATGAGATGCGAAAATAAACATGTAATGAGATGCGAAAAAAAACATGTAATGAGATGCGAAAATAAACATGTAATGAGATGCGGATTTGAACATGTAATGAGATGCGAAAATAAACATGTAATGAGATGCGAAAATAAACATGTAATGAGATGCGGATTAAACCATGTAATGATATGCGGCTTTGAACATGTAATGAGATGCGAATGTAATGATATGCTGATTTGACCATGTAATGAGATGCGAACATGTAATGAGATGCTAAACTTCCAATGTATTATCTCATTACCCACAGTTCATTGAGGGGGAAATCCGCATCTCATTAGATGTGCAAATTTGCATCTGATTACCCTTAGTTCTCTGTTGTTCTAAATCTGCATATCATTAGCAATTGTTCTCATTACCTGTGCATGATGTCTCAGTGAGTTTTTCAGGTATACCCAAGACATGACCCCCCAAAAATGCAATATGCTAATTTATTTTTAATTGTGTCTGATGTATTTTTACATATGATTTCTTTCAATATGTAAATGTGTATCTTGTTACCCATAGTTGTTGGTGATGATATATCTAAATCACTTTACATTTTATCATCTACTTGTTAATATTTATTGTGCTTCTAGTTCTTTGAGTGGATTAGTTTTGTTTGTTGGGTATAGAGGAGGAAAGAGTCACCAAACAGACAATTGTTACTTTGTTTTTGCTATGTATGGAGCTATGAGTAACAAGATACACTTTTGCATATGTGAGGATAGCAGCCAGACTAAGAAAGCAAAAACAGAGCAATTATCGTATTGGTGGCCCTTCTCTTGGCTATATAAAACTAACATATGGATGTTAAACGAAATAACTGCGAGCACAACTGAGCACTATGGGTAATAATTTGTCGATGTGAATATGTAATGTAATGCAAATTGTTCCACTGCAGGAACTATGGGTAATGAGATATACATTTGCTTATTTGAACAAATCACCCAGCGGCAAAAAGAAACACTTGAACATTCAAATGACCTGCCATTTTAGTGACCCTTGTCTAGGCTATATGAAATATACTCATCGAGACAAAAAATAAACAGTGAAAAACACCAAGACTAATGGATAGGTTATTCATACATGTCATAAAAAATAATCAATGTACTCCTATGAAGAACTATAGGCATATATTTTAACATTCTCATTATTACACCACCTGCACAGCACCAACCATAATGGTAACCTAAATTTAAGTTTTACTAATTTTGCCAAAGAGACGCAGCACTCACATCTTTGTATTACTTAAAAAACTTACGGAGAGAAAAATAAACCAAACAGAGATTGGGAGCCCCATGAGTATAATGGGTAATGAGGTATACATTTGCTTACTTGAACAAATCACCCAGCAACAAAAAAAAAAAAAAAATCACTTGAACATTCAAATGACCTGCCATTTTAGTGAGCCTTGTCTAGGATATATGAAATATACTCATCAAGACAAAAAATAAACAGTGAAAACCACCAAGACTAATGGATAAGTTAATTACACAAACCTTAAATAAATCAAAGTACTCCTATGAAGAACTATAGGCATATATTTTAATAGTCTCATTATTATACCACCAGCACAGCGCCAACCATAATGGTAACCTAAATTTAAGTTTTACTAATTTTGCAAGAGACGCAGCACTCATGTCTTTGTATTACTTAAAAAACTTACGGAGAGAAAAATAAACCAAATAGTGATTGGGAGCCCCATGAGTATCATAATGAGATGAAAATTTGAATGTAAAAATGAGATGCGAATTTTAAAAAAAATGGAAATCTCCACATGTAATGAGATGCAGTTTAAACATGTAATAAGATGGGAAAATAAACATGTAATGAGATGCAAATTTTCACATGTAATGAGATGCAAATTTTCACATGTAATGAGATGCGAAAATAAACATGTAATGAGATGCGAAAATAAACATGTAATGAGATGCGAAAATAAACATGTAATGAGATGCGAAAATAAACATGTAATGAGATGCGAAAATAAACATGTAATGAGATGCGAAAATAAACATGTAATGAGATTCGAAAAAAAACATGTAATGAGATGCGAAAATAAACATGTAATGAGATGCGGATTTGAACATGTAATGAGATGCGAAAATAAACATGTAATGAGATGCGAAAAAAAACATGTAATGAGATGCGAAAATAAACATGTAATGAGATGCGAAAATAAACATGTAATGAGATGCGAAAATAAACATGTAATGAGATGCGAAAATAAACATGTAATGAGATGCGAAAATAAACATGTAATGAGATGCGAAAATAAACATGTAATGAGATGCGGATTTGAACATGTAATGAGATGCGAAAATAAACATGTAATGAGATGCGCATTTGAACATGTAATGAGATGCGGATTTGAACATGTAATGAGATGCGAAAATAAACATGTAATGAGATGCGAAAATAAACATGTAATGAGATGCGAAAATAAACATGTAATGAGATGCGAAAATAAACATGTAATGAGATGCGGATTTGAACATGTAATGAGATGCGAAAATAAACATGTAATGAGATGCGGATTTGAACATGTAATGAGATGCGAAAATAAACATGTAATGAGATGCGCATTTGAACATGTAATGAGATGCGGATTTGAACATGTAATGAGATGCGAAAATAAACATGTAATGAGATGCGAAAATAAACATGTAATGAGATGCGAAAATAAACATGTAATGAGATGCGAAAAAAAACATGTAATGAGATGCGAAAAAAAACATGTAATGAGATGCGAAAATAAACATGTAATGAGATGCGGATTTGAACATGTAATGAGATGCGAAAATAAACATGTAATGAGATGCGAAAATAAACATGTAATGAGATGCGAAAATAAACATGTAATGAGATGCGAAAAAAAACATGTAATGAGATGCGAAAATAAACATGTAATGAGATGCGGATTTGAACATGTAATGAGATGCGAAAATAAACATGTAATGAGATGCGAAAATAAACATGTAATGAGATGCGGATTAAACCATGTAATGATATGCGGCTTTGAACATGTAATGAGATGCGAATGTAATGATATGCTGATTTGACCATGTAATGAGATGCGAACATGTAATGAGATGCTAAACTTCCAATGTATTATCTCATTACCCACAGTTCATTGAGGGGGAAATCCGCATCTCATTAGATGTGCAAATTTGCATCTGATTACCCTTAGTTCTCTGTTGTTCTAAATCTGCATATCATTAGCAATTGTTCTCATTACCTGTGCATGATGTCTCAGTGAGTTTTTCAGGTATACCCAAGACATGACCCCCCAAAAATGCAATATGCTACTTTTTTTTTTTAATTGTGTCTGATGTATTTTTACATATGATTTCTTTCAATATGTAAATGTGTATCTTGTTACCCATAGTTTTTGGTGATGATATATCTAAATCACTTTACATTTTATCATCTACTTGTTAATATTTATTGTGCTTCCAGTTCTTTGAGTGGATTAGTTTTGTTTGTTGGGTATAGAGGAGGAAAGAGTCACCAAACAGACAATTGTTACTTTGTTTTTGCTATGTATGGAGCTATGAGTAACAAGATACACTTTTGCATATGTGAGGATAGCAGCCAGACTAAGAAAGCAAAAACAGAGCAATTATCGTATTGGTGGCCCTTCTCTTGGCTATATAAAACTAACATATGGATGTTAAACGAAATAACTGCGAGCACAACTGAGCACTATGGGTAATAATTTGTCGATGTGAATATGTAATGTAATGCAAATTGTTCCACTGCAGGAACTATGGGTAATGAGATATACATTTGCTTATTTGAACAAATCACCCAGCGGCAAAAAGAAACACTTGAACATTCAAATGACCTGCCATTTTAGTGACCCTTGTCTAGGCTATATGAAATATACTCATCGAGACAAAAAATAAACAGTGAAAAACACCAAGACTAATGGATAGGTTATTCATACATGTCATAAAAAATAATCAATGTACTCCTATTAAGAACTATAGGCATTTATTTTAACATTCTCATTATTACACCACCAGCACAGCACCAACCATAACGGTAACCTAAATTTAAGTTTTACTAATTTTGCAAAAGAGACGCAGCACTCATGTCTTTGTATTACTTAAAAAACTTACGGAGAGAAAAATAAACCAAATAGATATTGGGAGCCCCATGAGTATCATAATGAGATGAAAATTTGAATGTAAAAATGAGAAATGCGAATTTTAAAAAAAATGGAAATTTCCACATGTAATGAGATGCAGTTTAAACATGTAATAAGATGGGAAAATAAACATGTAATGAGAGGCAAATTTTTACATGTAATGAGATGCAAATTTTCACATGTAATGAGATGCGAAAATAAACATGTAATGAGATGCGAAAATAAACATGTAATGAGATGCGAAAATAAACATGTAATGAGATGCGAAAATAAACATGTAATGAGATGCGAAAATAAACATGTAATGAGATGCGAAAATAAACATGTAATGAGATGCGAAAATAAACATGTAATGAGATGCGGATTTGAACATGTAATGAGATGCGGATTTGAACATGTAATGAGATGCGAAAATAAACATGTAATGAGATGCGGATTTGAACATGTAATGAGATGCGGATTTGAACATGTAATGAGATGCGAAAATAAACATGTAATGAGATGCTGATTTGAACATGTAATGAGATGCGAAAAAAAACATGTAATGAGATGCGAAAAAAAACATGTAATGAGATGCGAAAAAAAACATGTAATGAGATGCGAAAAAAACATGTAATGAGATGCGAAAATAAACATGTAATGAGATGCGAAAATAAACATGTAATGAGATGCGAAAATAAACATGTAATGAGATGCGAAAATAAACATGTAATGAGATGCGAAAATAAACATGTAATGAGATGCGGATTTGAACATGTAATGAGATGCGAAAATAAACATGTAATGAGATGCGAAAAAAAACATGTAATGAGATGCGAAAAAAAACATGTAATGAGATGCGAAAATAAACATGTAATGAGATGCGAAAATAAACATGTAATGAGATGCGAAAATAAACATGTAATGAGATGCGAAAATAAACATGTAATGAGATGCGAAAAAAAACATGTAATGAGATGCGAAAATAAACATGTAATGAGATGCGAAAATAAACATGTAATGAGATGCGAAAATAAACATGTAATGAGATGCGAAAATAAACATGTAATGAGATGCGGATTTGAACATGTAATGAGATGCGAAAATAAACATGTAATGAGATGCGAAAATAAACATGTAATGAGATGCGAAAAAAAACATGTAATGAGATGCGAAAATAAACATGTAATGAGATGCGGATTTGAACATGTAATGAGATGCGAAAATAAACATGTAATGAGATGCGAAAATAAACATGTAATGAGATGCGGATTAAACCATGTAATGATATGCGGCTTTGAACATGTAATGAGATGCGAATGTAATGATATGCTGATTTGACCATGTAATGAGATGCGAACATGTAATGAGATGCTAAACTTCCAATGTATTATCTCATTACCCACAGTTCATTGAGGGGGAAATCCGCATCTCATTAGATGTGCAAATTTGCATCTGATTACCCTTAGTTCTCTGTTGTTCTAAATCTGCATATCATTAGCAATTGTTCTCATTACCTGTGCATGATGTCTCAGTGAGTTTTTCAGGTATACCCAAGACATGACCCCCCAAAAATGCAATATGCTAATTTATTTTTAATTGTGTCTGATGTATTTTTACATATGATTTCTTTCAATATGTAAATGTGTATCTTGTTACCCATAGTTGTTGGTGATGATATATCTAAATCACTTTACATTTTATCATCTACTTGTTAATATTTATTGTGCTTCTAGTTCTTTGAGTGGATTAGTTTTGTTTGTTGGGTATAGAGGAGGAAAGAGTCACCAAACAGACAATTGTTACTTTGTTTTTGCTATGTATGGAGCTATGAGTAACAAGATACACTTTTGCATATGTGAGGATAGCAGCCAGACTAAGAAAGCAAAAACAGAGCAATTATCGTATTGGTGGCCCTTCTCTTGGCTATATAAAACTAACATATGGATGTTAAACGAAATAACTGCGAGCACAACTGAGCACTATGGGTAATAATTTGTCGATGTGAATATGTAATGTAATGCAAATTGTTCCACTGCAGGAACTATGGGTAATGAGATATACATTTGCTTATTTGAACAAATCACCCAGCGGCAAAAAGAAACACTTGAACATTCAAATGACCTGCCATTTTAGTGACCCTTGTCTAGGCTATATGAAATATACTCATCGAGACAAAAAATAAACAGTGAAAAACACCAAGACTAATGGATAGGTTATTCATACATGTCATAAAAAATAATCAATGTACTCCTATGAAGAACTATAGGCATATATTTTAACATTCTCATTATTACACCACCTGCACAGCACCAACCATAATGGTAACCTAAATTTAAGTTTTACTAATTTTGCCAAAGAGACGCAGCACTCACATCTTTGTATTACTTAAAAAACTTACGGAGAGAAAAATAAACCAAACAGAGATTGGGAGCCCCATGAGTATAATGGGTAATGAGGTATACATTTGCTTACTTGAACAAATCACCCAGCAACAAAAAAAAAAAAAAAATCACTTGAACATTCAAATGACCTGCCATTTTAGTGAGCCTTGTCTAGGATATATGAAATATACTCATCAAGACAAAAAATAAACAGTGAAAACCACCAAGACTAATGGATAAGTTAATTACACAAACCTTAAATAAATCAAAGTACTCCTATGAAGAACTATAGGCATATATTTTAATAGTCTCATTATTATACCACCAGCACAGCGCCAACCATAATGGTAACCTAAATTTAAGTTTTACTAATTTTGCAAGAGACGCAGCACTCATGTCTTTGTATTACTTAAAAAACTTACGGAGAGAAAAATAAACCAAATAGAGATTGGGAGCCCCATGAGTATCATAATGAGATGAAAATTTGAATGTAAAAATGAGATGCGAATTTTAAAAAAAATGGAAATCTCCACATGTAATGAGATGCAGTTTAAACATGTAATAAGATGGGAAAATAAACATGTAATGAGATGCAAATTTTCACATGTAATGAGATGCGAAAATAAACATGTAATGAGATGCGAAAATAAACATGTAATGAGATGCGAAAATAAACATGTAATGAGATGCGAAAATAAACATGTAATGAGATGCGGATTTGAACATGTAATGAGATGCGAAAATAAACATGTAATGAGATGCGAAAATAAACATGTAATGAGATGCGAAAATAAACATGTAATGAGATGCGGATTTGAACATGTAATGAGATGCGGATTTGAACATGTAATGAGATGCGAAAATAAACATGTAATGAGATGCGAAAATAAACATGTAATGAGATGCGAAAATAAACATGTAATGAGATGCGAAAATAAACATGTAATGAGATGCGAAAATAAACATGTAATGAGATGCGAAAAAAAACATGTAATGAGATGCGAAAAAAAACATGTAATGAGATGCGAAAATAAACATGTAATGAGATGCGAAAATAAACATGTAATGAGATGCGAAAATAAACATGTAATGAGATGCGGATTTGAACATGTAATGAGATGCGAAAATAAACATGTAATGAGATGCGAAAATAAACATGTAATGAGATGCGAAAAAAAACATGTAATGAGATGCGAAAATAAACATGTAATGAGATGCGGATTTGAACATGTAATGAGATGCGAAAATAAACATGTAATGAGATGCGAAAATAAACATGTAATGAGATGCGGATTAAACCATGTAATGATATGCGGCTTTGAACATGTAATGAGATGCGAATGTAATGATATGCTGATTTGACCATGTAATGAGATGCGAACATGTAATGAGATGCTAAACTTCCAATGTATTATCTCATTACCCACAGTTCATTGAGGGGGAAATCCGCATCTCATTAGATGTGCAAATTTGCATCTGATTACCCTTAGTTCTCTGTTGTTCTAAATCTGCATATCATTAGCAATTGTTCTCATTACCTGTGCATGATGTCTCAGTGAGTTTTTCAGGTATACCCAAGACATGACCCCCCAAAAATGCAATATGCTACTTTTTTTTTAATTGTGTCTGATGTATTTTTACATATGATTTCTTTCAATATGTAAATGTGTATCTTGTTACCCATAGTTGTTGGTGATGATATATCTAAATCACTTTACATTTTATCATCTACTTGTTAATATTTATTGTGCTTCCAGTTCTTTGAGTGGATTAGTTTTGTTTGTTGGGTATAGAGGAGGAAAGAGTCACCAAACAGACAATTGTTACTTTGTTTTTGCTATGTATGGAGCTATGAGTAACAAGATACACTTTTGCATATGTGAGGATAGCAGCCAGACTAAGAAAGCAAAAACAGAGCAATTATCGTATTGGTGGCCCTTCTCTTGGCTATATAAAACTAACATATGGATGTTAAACGAAATAACTGCGAGCACAACTGAGCACTATGGGTAATAATTTGTCGATGTGAATATGTAATGTAATGCAAATTGTTCCACTGCAGGAACTATGGGTAATGAGATATACATTTGCTTATTTGAACAAATCACCCAGCGGCAAAAAGAAACACTTGAACATTCAAATGACCTGCCATTTTAGTGACCCTTGTCTAGGCTATATGAAATATACTCATCGAGACAAAAAATAAACAGTGAAAAACACCAAGACTAATGGATAGGTTATTCATACATGTCATAAAAAATAATCAATGTACTCCTATGAAGAACTATAGGCATATATTTTAACATTCTCATTATTACACCACCTGCACAGCACCAACCATAATGGTAACCTAAATTTAAGTTTTACTAATTTTGCCAAAGAGACGCAGCACTCACATCTTTGTATTACTTAAAAAACTTACGGAGAGAAAAATAAACCAAACAGAGATTGGGAGCCCCATGAGTATAATGGGTAATGAGGTATACATTTGCTTACTTGAACAAATCACCCAGCAACAAAAAAAAAAAAAAAATCACTTGAACATTCAAATGACCTGCCATTTTAGTGAGCCTTGTCTAGGATATATGAAATATACTCATCAAGACAAAAAATAAACAGTGAAAACCACCAAGACTAATGGATAAGTTAATTACACAAACCTTAAATAAATCAAAGTACTCCTATGAAGAACTATAGGCATATATTTTAATAGTCTCATTATTATACCACCAGCACAGCGCCAACCATAATGGTAACCTAAATTTAAGTTTTACTAATTTTGCAAGAGACGCAGCACTCATGTCTTTGTATTACTTAAAAAACTTACGGAGAGAAAAATAAACCAAATAGAGATTGGGAGCCCCATGAGTATCATAATGAGATGAAAATTTGAATGTAAAAATGAGATGCGAATTTTAAAAAAAATGGAAATCTCCACATGTAATGAGATGCAGTTTAAACATGTAATAAGATGGGAAAATAAACATGTAATGAGATGCAAATTTTCACATGTAATGAGATGCGAAAATAAACATGTAATGAGATGCGAAAATAAACATGTAATGAGATGCGAAAATAAACATGTAATGAGATGCGGATTTGAACATGTAATGAGATGCGAAAATAAACATGTAATGAGATGCGAAAATAAACATGTAATGAGATGCGAAAATAAACATGTAATGAGATGCGGATTTGAACATGTAATGAGATGCGAAAATAAACATGTAATGAGATGCGAAAATAAACATGTAATGAGATGCGAAAATAAACATGTAATGAGATGCGAAAATAAACATGTAATGAGATTCGAAAAAAAACATGTAATGAGATGCGAAAATAAACATGTAATGAGATGCGGATTTGAACATGTAATGAGATGCGAAAATAAACATGTAATGAGATGCGAAAATAAACATGTAATGAGATGCGAAAAAAAACATGTAATGAGATGCGAAAATAAACATGTAATGAGATGCGAAAATAAACATGTAATGAGATGCGAAAATAAACATGTAATGAGATGCGAAAATAAACATGTAATGAGATGCGGATTTGAACATGTAATGAGATGCGAAAATAAACATGTAATGAGATGCGCATTTGAACATGTAATGAGATGCGGATTTGAACATGTAATGAGATGCGAAAATAAACATGTAATGAGATGCGAAAATAAACATGTAATGAGATGCGAAAATAAACATGTAATGAGATGCGAAAATAAACATGTAATGAGATGCGAAAAAAAACATGTAATGAGATGCGAAAATAAACATGTAATGAGATGCGAAAATAAACATGTAATGAGATGCGAAAAAAAACATGTAATGAGATGCGAAAATAAACATGTAATGAGATGCGAAAATAAACATGTAATGAGATGCGGATTTGAACATGTAATGAGATGCGAAAATAAACATGTAATGAGATGCGAAAATAAACATGTAATGAGATGCGAAAAAAAACATGTAATGAGATGCGAAAATAAACATGTAATGAGATGCGGATTTGAACATGTAATGAGATGCGAAAATAAACATGTAATGAGATGCGAAAATAAACATGTAATGAGATGCGGATTAAACCATGTAATGATATGCGGCTTTGAACATGTAATGAGATGCGAATGTAATGATATGCTGATTTGACCATGTAATGAGATGCGAACATGTAATGAGATGCTAAACTTCCAATGTATTATCTCATTACCCACAGTTCATTGAGGGGGAAATCCGCATCTCATTAGATGTGCAAATTTGCATCTGATTACCCTTAGTTCTCTGTTGTTCTAAATCTGCATATCATTAGCAATTGTTCTCATTACCTGTGCATGATGTCTCAGTGAGTTTTTCAGGTATACCCAAGACATGACCCCCCAAAAATGCAATATGCTACTTTTTTTTTAATTGTGTCTGATGTATTTTTACATATGATTTCTTTCAATATGTAAATGTGTATCTTGTTACCCATAGTTGTTGGTGATGATATATCTAAATCACTTTACATTTTATCATCTACTTGTTAATATTTATTGTGCTTCCAGTTCTTTGAGTGGATTAGTTTTGTTTGTTGGGTATAGAGGAGGAAAGAGTCACCAAACAGACAATTGTTACTTTGTTTTTGCTATGTATGGAGCTATGAGTAACAAGATACACTTTTGCATATGTGAGGATAGCAGCCAGACTAAGAAAGCAAAAACAGAGCAATTATCGTATTGGTGGCCCTTCTCTTGGCTATATAAAACTAACATATGGATGTTAAACGAAATAACTGCGAGCACAACTGAGCACTATGGGTAATAATTTGTCGATGTGAATATGTAATGTAATGCAAATTGTTCCACTGCAGGAACTATGGGTAATGAGATATACATTTGCTTATTTGAACAAATCACCCAGCGGCAAAAAGAAACACTTGAACATTCAAATGACCTGCCATTTTAGTGACCCTTGTCTAGGCTATATGAAATATACTCATCGAGACAAAAAATAAACAGTGAAAAACACCAAGACTAATGGATAGGTTATTCATACATGTCATAAAAAATAATCAATGTACTCCTATGAAGAACTATAGGCATATATTTTAACATTCTCATTATTACACCACCTGCACAGCACCAACCATAATGGTAACCTAAATTTAAGTTTTACTAATTTTGCCAAAGAGACGCAGCACTCACATCTTTGTATTACTTAAAAAACTTACGGAGAGAAAAATAAACCAAACAGAGATTGGGAGCCCCATGAGTATAATGGGTAATGAGGTATACATTTGCTTACTTGAACAAATCACCCAGCAACAACAAAAAAAAAAAAATCACTTGAACATTCAAATGACCTGCCATTTTAGTGAGCCTTGTCTAGGATATATGAAATATACTCATCAAGACAAAAAATAAACAGTGAAAACCACCAAGACTAATGGATAAGTTAATTACACAAACCTTAAATAAATCAAAGTACTCCTATGAAGAACTATAGGCATATATTTTAATAGTCTCATTATTATACCACCAGCACAGCGCCAACCATAATGGTAAACTAAATTTAAGTTTTACTAATTTTGCAAGAGACGCAGCACTCATGTCTTTGTATTACTTAAAAAACTTACGGAGAGAAAAATAAACCAAATAGAGATTGGGAGCCCCATGAGTATCATAATGAGATGAAAATTTGAATGTAAAAATGAGATGCGAATTTTAAAAAAAATGGAAATCTCCACATGTAATGAGATGCAGTTTAAACATGTAATAAGATGGGAAAATAAACATGTAATGAGATGCAAATTTTCACATGTAATGAGATGCGAAAATAAACATGTAATGAGATGCGGATTTGAACATGTAATGAGATGCGAAAATAAACATGTAATGAGATGCGAAAATAAACATGTAATGAGATGCGAAAATAAACATGTAATGAGATTCGAAAAAAAACATGTAATGAGATGCGAAAATAAACATGTAATGAGATGCGGATTTGAACATGTAATGAGATGCGGATTTGAACATGTAATGAGATGCGAAAATAAACATGTAATGAGATGCGAAAATAAACATGTAATGAGATGCGAAAATAAACATGTAATGAGATGCGAAAATAAACATGTAATGAGATGCGAAAATAAACATGTAATGAGATGCGGATTTGAACATGTAATGAGATGCGGATTTGAACATGTAATGAGATGCGGATTTGAACATGTAATGAGATGCGGATTTGAACATGTAATGAGATGCGAAAATAAACATGTAATGAGATGCGGATTTGAACATGTAATGAGATGCGAAAATAAACATGTAATGAGATGCGCATTTGAACATGTAATGAGATGCGGATTTGAACATGTAATGAGATGCGAAAATAAACATGTAATGAGATGCGAAAATAAACATGTAATGAGATGCGAAAATAAACATGTAATGAGATGCGAAAAAAAACATGTAATGAGATGCGAAAAAAAACATGTAATGAGATGCGAAAAAAAACATGTAATGAGATGCGAAAATAAACATGTAATGAGATGCGAAAATAAACATGTAATGAGATGCGGATTTGAACATGTAATGAGATGCGAAAATAAACATGTAATGAGATGCGAAAATAAACATGTAATGAGATGCGAAAATAAACATGTAATGAGATGCGAAAAAAAACATGTAATGAGATGCGAAAATAAACATGTAATGAGATGCGGATTTGAACATGTAATGAGATGCGAAAATAAACATGTAATGAGATGCGAAAATAAACATGTAATGAGATGCGGATTAAACCATGTAATGATATGCGGCTTTGAACATGTAATGAGATGCGAATGTAATGATATGCTGATTTGACCATGTAATGAGATGCGAACATGTAATGAGATGCTAAACTTCCAATGTATTATCTCATTACCCACAGTTCATTGAGGGGGAAATCCGCATCTCATTAGATGTGCAAATTTGCATCTGATTACCCTTAGTTCTCTGTTGTTCTAAATCTGCATATCATTAGCAATTGTTCTCATTACCTGTGCATGATGTCTCAGTGAGTTTTTCAGGTATACCCAAGACATGACCCCCCAAAAATGCAATATGCTAATTTATTTTTAATTGTGTCTGATGTATTTTTACATATGATTTCTTTCAATATGTAAATGTGTATCTTGTTACCCATAGTTGTTGGTGATGATATATCTAAATCACTTTACATTTTATCATCTACTTGTTAATATTTATTGTGCTTCTAGTTCTTTGAGTGGATTAGTTTTGTTTGTTGGGTATAGAGGAGGAAAGAGTCACCAAACAGACAATTGTTACTTTGTTTTTGCTATGTATGGAGCTATGAGTAACAAGATACACTTTTGCATATGTGAGGATAGCAGCCAGACTAAGAAAGCAAAAACAGAGCAATTATCGTATTGGTGGCCCTTCTCTTGGCTATATAAAACTAACATATGGATGTTAAACGAAATAACTGCGAGCACAACTGAGCACTATGGGTAATAATTTGTCGATGTGAATATGTAATGTAATGCAAATTGTTCCACTGCAGGAACTATGGGTAATGAGATATACATTTGCTTATTTGAACAAATCACCCAGCGGCAAAAAGAAACACTTGAACATTCAAATGACCTGCCATTTTAGTGACCCTTGTCTAGGCTATATGAAATATACTCATCGAGACAAAAAATAAACAGTGAAAAACACCAAGACTAATGGATAGGTTATTCATACATGTCATAAAAAATAATCAATGTACTCCTATGAAGAACTATAGGCATATATTTTAACATTCTCATTATTACACCACCTGCACAGCACCAACCATAATGGTAACCTAAATTTAAGTTTTACTAATTTTGCCAAAGAGACGCAGCACTCACATCTTTGTATTACTTAAAAAACTTACGGAGAGAAAAATAAACCAAACAGAGATTGGGAGCCCCATGAGTATAATGGGTAATGAGGTATACATTTGCTTACTTGAACAAATCACCCAGCAACAACAAAAAAAAAAAAATCACTTGAACATTCAAATGACCTGCCATTTTAGTGAGCCTTGTCTAGGATATATGAAATATACTCATCAAGACAAAAAATAAACAGTGAAAACCACCAAGACTAATGGATAAGTTAATTACACAAACCTTAAATAAATCAAAGTACTCCTATGAAGAACTATAGGCATATATTTTAATAGTCTCATTATTATACCACCAGCACAGCGCCAACCATAATGGTAAACTAAATTTAAGTTTTACTAATTTTGCAAGAGACGCAGCACTCATGTCTTTGTATTACTTAAAAAACTTACGGAGAGAAAAATAAACCAAATAGAGATTGGGAGCCCCATGAGTATCATAATGAGATGAAAATTTGAATGTAAAAATGAGATGCGAATTTTAAAAAAAATGGAAATCTCCACATGTAATGAGATGCAGTTTAAACATGTAATAAGATGGGAAAATAAACATGTAATGAGATGCAAATTTTCACATGTAATGAGATGCGAAAATAAACATGTAATGAGATGCGGATTTGAACATGTAATGAGATGCGAAAATAAACATGTAATGAGATGCGAAAATAAACATGTAATGAGATGCGAAAATAAACATGTAATGAGATTCGAAAAAAAACATGTAATGAGATGCGAAAATAAACATGTAATGAGATGCGGATTTGAACATGTAATGAGATGCGGATTTGAACATGTAATGAGATGCGAAAATAAACATGTAATGAGATGCGAAAAAAAACATGTAATGAGATGCGAAAATAAACATGTAATGAGATGCGAAAATAAACATGTAATGAGATGCGAAAATAAACATGTAATGAGATGCGAAAATAAACATGTAATGAGATGCGAAAATAAACATGTAATGAGATGCGGATTTGAACATGTAATGAGATGCGGATTTGAACATGTAATGAGATGCGGATTTGAACATGTAATGAGATGCGGATTTGAACATGTAATGAGATGCGAAAATAAACATGTAATGAGATGCGGATTTGAACATGTAATGAGATGCGAAAATAAACATGTAATGAGATGCGCATTTGAACATGTAATGAGATGCGGATTTGAACATGTAATGAGATGCGAAAATAAACATGTAATGAGATGCGAAAATAAACATGTAATGAGATGCGAAAATAAACATGTAATGAGATGCGAAAATAAACATGTAATGAGATGCGAAAAAAAACATGTAATGAGATGCGAAAATAAACATGTAATGAGATGCGGATTTGAACATGTAATGAGATGCGAAAATAAACATGTAATGAGATGCGAAAATAAACATGTAATGAGATGCGAAAAAAAACATGTAATGAGATGCGAAAATAAACATGTAATGAGATGCGGATTTGAACATGTAATGAGATGCGAAAATAAACATGTAATGAGATGCGAAAATAAACATGTAATGAGATGCGGATTAAACCATGTAATGATATGCGGCTTTGAACATGTAATGAGATGCGAATGTAATGATATGCTGATTTGACCATGTAATGAGATGCGAACATGTAATGAGATGCTAAACTTCCAATGTATTATCTCATTACCCACAGTTCATTGAGGGGGAAATCCGCATCTCATTAGATGTGCAAATTTGCATCTGATTACCCTTAGTTCTCTGTTGTTCTAAATCTGCATATCATTAGCAATTGTTCTCATTACCTGTGCATGATGTCTCAGTGAGTTTTTCAGGTATACCCAAGACATGACCCCCCAAAAATGCAATATGCTACTTTTTTTTTAATTGTGTCTGATGTATTTTTACATATGATTTCTTTCAATATGTAAACGTGTATCTTGTTACCCATAGTTGTTGGTGATGATATATCTAAATCACTTTACATTTTATCATCTACTTGTTAATATTTATTGTGCTTCCAGTTCTTTGAGTGGATTAGTTTTGTTTGTTGGGTATAGAGGAGGAAAGAGTCACCAAACAGACAATTGTTACTTTGTTTTTGCTATGTATGGAGCTATGAGTAACAAGATACACTTTTGCATATGTGAGGATAGCAGCCAGACTAAGAAAGCAAAAACAGAGCAATTATCGTATTGGTGGCCCTTCTCTTGGCTATATAAAACTAACATATGGATGTTAAACGAAATAACTGCGAGCACAACTGAGCACTATGGGTAATAATTTGTCGATGTGAATATGTAATGTAATGCAAATTGTTCCACTGCAGGAACTATGGGTAATGAGATATACATTTGCTTATTTGAACAAATCACCCAGCGGCAAAAAGAAACACTTGAACATTCAAATGACCTGCCATTTTAGTGACCCTTGTCTAGGCTATATGAAATATACTCATCGAGACAAAAAATAAACAGTGAAAAACACCAAGACTAATGGATAGGTTATTCATACATGTCATAAAAAATAATCAATGTACTCCTATGAAGAACTATAGGCATATATTTTAACATTCTCATTATTACACCACCTGCACAGCACCAACCATAATGGTAACCTAAATTTAAGTTTTACTAATTTTGCCAAAGAGACGCAGCACTCACATCTTTGTATTACTTAAAAAACTTACGGAGAGAAAAATAAACCAAACAGAGATTGGGAGCCCCATGAGTATAATGGGTAATGAGGTATACATTTGCTTACTTGAACAAATCACCCAGCAACAAAAAAAAAAAAAAAATCACTTGAACATTCAAATGACCTGCCATTTTAGTGAGCCTTGTCTAGGATATATGAAATATACTCATCAAGACAAAAAATAAACAGTGAAAACCACCAAGACTAATGGATAAGTTAATTACACAAACCTTAAATAAATCAAAGTACTCCTATGAAGAACTATAGGCATATATTTTAATAGTCTCATTATTATACCACCAGCACAGCGCCGCCAACCATAATGGTAAACTAAATTTAAGTTTTACTAATTTTGCAAGAGACGCAGCACTCATGTCTTTGTATTACTTAAAAAACTTACGGAGAGAAAAATAAACCAAATAGAGATTGGGAGCCCCATGAGTATCATAATGAGATGAAAATTTGAATGTAAAAATGAGATGCGAATTTTAAAAAAAATGGAAATCTCCACATGTAATGAGATGCAGTTTAAACATGTAATAAGATGGGAAAATAAACATGTAATGAGATGCAAATTTTCACATGTAATGAGATGCGAAAATAAACATGTAATGAGATGCGGATTTGAACATGTAATGAGATGCGAAAATAAACATGTAATGAGATGCGAAAATAAACATGTAATGAGATTCGAAAAAAAACATGTAATGAGATGCGAAAATAAACATGTAATGAGATGCGGATTTGAACATGTAATGAGATGCGGATTTGAACATGTAATGAGATGCGAAAATAAACATGTAATGAGATGCGAAAAAAAACATGTAATGAGATGCGAAAATAAACATGTAATGAGATGCGAAAATAAACATGTAATGAGATGCGAAAATAAACATGTAATGAGATGCGAAAATAAACATGTAATGAGATGCGGATTTGAACATGTAATGAGATGCGGATTTGAACATGTAATGAGATGCGAAAATAAACATGTAATGAGATGCGGATTTGAACATGTAATGAGATGCGAAAATAAACATGTAATGAGATGCGCATTTGAACATGTAATGAGATGCGGATTTGAACATGTAATGAGATGCGAAAATAAACATGTAATGAGATGCGAAAATAAACATGTAATGAGATGCGAAAATAAACATGTAATGAGATGCGAAAATAAACATGTAATGAGATGCGAAAATAAACATGTAATGAGATGCGAAAAAAAACATGTAATGAGATGCGAAAAAAAACATGTAATGAGATGCGAAAAAAAACATGTAATGAGATGCGAAAAAAAACATGTAATGAGATGCGAAAATAAACATGTAATGAGATGCGAAAATAAACATGTAATGAGATGCGGATTTGAACATGTAATGAGATGCGAAAATAAACATGTAATGAGATGCGAAAATAAACATGTAATGAGATGCGGATTTGAACATGTAATGAGATGCGAAAATAAACATGTAATGAGATGCGGATTTGAACATGTAATGAGATGCGAAAATAAACATGTAATGAGATGCGAAAATAAACATGTAATGAGATGCGGATTAAACCATGTAATGATATGCGGCTTTGAACATGTAATGAGATGCGAATGTAATGATATGCTGATTTGACCATGTAATGAGATGCGAACATGTAATGAGATGCTAAACTTCCAATGTATTATCTCATTACCCACAGTTCATTGAGGGGGAAATCCGCATCTCATTAGATGTGCAAATTTGCATCTGATTACCCTTAGTTCTCTGTTGTTCTAAATCTGCATATCATTAGCAATTGTTCTCATTACCTGTGCATGATGTCTCAGTGAGTTTTTCAGGTATACCCAAGACATGACCCCCCAAAAATGCAATATGCTAATTTATTTTTAATTGTGTCTGATGTATTTTTACATATGATTTCTTTCAATATGTAAATGTGTATCTTGTTACCCATAGTTGTTGGTGATGATATATCTAAATCACTTTACATTTTATCATCTACTTGTTAATATTTATTGTGCTTCTAGTTCTTTGAGTGGATTAGTTTTGTTTGTTGGGTATAGAGGAGGAAAGAGTCACCAAACAGACAATTGTTACTTTGTTTTTGCTATGTATGGAGCTATGAGTAACAAGATACACTTTTGCATATGTGAGGATAGCAGCCAGACTAAGAAAGCAAAAACAGAGCAATTATCGTATTGGTGGCCCTTCTCTTGGCTATATAAAACTAACATATGGATGTTAAACGAAATAACTGCGAGCACAACTGAGCACTATGGGTAATAATTTGTCGATGTGAATATGTAATGTAATGCAAATTGTTCCACTGCAGGAACTATGGGTAATGAGATATACATTTGCTTATTTGAACAAATCACCCAGCGGCAAAAAGAAACACTTGAACATTCAAATGACCTGCCATTTTAGTGACCCTTGTCTAGGCTATATGAAATATACTCATCGAGACAAAAAATAAACAGTGAAAAACACCAAGACTAATGGATAGGTTATTCATACATGTCATAAAAAATAATCAATGTACTCCTATGAAGAACTATAGGCATATATTTTAACATTCTCATTATTACACCACCTGCACAGCACCAACCATAATGGTAACCTAAATTTAAGTTTTACTAATTTTGCCAAAGAGACGCAGCACTCACATCTTTGTATTACTTAAAAAACTTACGGAGAGAAAAATAAACCAAACAGAGATTGGGAGCCCCATGAGTATAATGGGTAATGAGGTATACATTTGCTTACTTGAACAAATCACCCAGCAACAAAAAAAAAAAAAAAATCACTTGAACATTCAAATGACCTGCCATTTTAGTGAGCCTTGTCTAGGATATATGAAATATACTCATCAAGACAAAAAATAAACAGTGAAAACCACCAAGACTAATGGATAAGTTAATTACACAAACCTTAAATAAATCAAAGTACTCCTATGAAGAACTATAGGCATATATTTTAATAGTCTCATTATTATACCACCAGCACAGCGCCAACCATAATGGTAACCTAAATTTAAGTTTTACTAATTTTGCAAGAGACGCAGCACTCATGTCTTTGTATTACTTAAAAAACTTACGGAGAGAAAAATAAACCAAATAGAGATTGGGAGCCCCATGAGTATCATAATGAGATGAAAATTTGAATGTAAAAATGAGATGCGAATTTTAAAAAAAATGGAAATCTCCACATGTAATGAGATGCAGTTTAAACATGTAATAAGATGGGAAAATAAACATGTAATGAGATGCAAATTTTCACATGTAATGAGATGCAAATTTTCACATGTAATGAGATGCGAAAATAAACATGTAATGAGATGCGAAAATAAACATGTAATGAGATGCGAAAATAAACATGTAATGAGATGCGAAAATAAACATGTAATGAGATGCGGATTTGAACATGTAATGAGATGCGAAAATAAACATGTAATGAGATGCGAAAATAAACATGTAATGAGATGCGAAAATAAACATGTAATGAGATGCGAAAATAAACATGTAATGAGATTCGAAAAAAAACATGTAATGAGATGCGAAAATAAACATGTAATGAGATGCGGATTTGAACATGTAATGAGATGCGAAAATAAACATGTAATGAGATGCGAAAAAAAACATGTAATGAGATGCGAAAATAAACATGTAATGAGATGCGAAAATAAACATGTAATGAGATGCGAAAATAAACATGTAATGAGATGCGAAAATAAACATGTAATGAGATGCGAAAATAAACATGTAATGAGATGCGGATTTGAACATGTAATGAGATGCGGATTTGAACATGTAATGAGATGCGAAAATAAACATGTAATGAGATGCGCATTTGAACATGTAATGAGATGCGGATTTGAACATGTAATGAGATGCGAAAATAAACATGTAATGAGATGCGAAAATAAACATGTAATGAGATGCGAAAATAAACATGTAATGAGATGCGAAAATAAACATGTAATGAGATGCGGATTTGAACATGTAATGAGATGCGAAAATAAACATGTAATGAGATGCGGATTTGAACATGTAATGAGATGCGAAAATAAACATGTAATGAGATGCGCATTTGAACATGTAATGAGATGCGGATTTGAACATGTAATGAGATGCGAAAATAAACATGTAATGAGATGCGAAAATAAACATGTAATGAGATGCGAAAATAAACATGTAATGAGATGCGAAAAAAAACATGTAATGAGATGCGAAAAAAAACATGTAATGAGATGCGAAAATAAACATGTAATGAGATGCGAAAATAAACATGTAATGAGATGCGAAAATAAACATGTAATGAGATGCGGATTTGAACATGTAATGAGATGCGAAAATAAACATGTAATGAGATGCGAAAATAAACATGTAATGAGATGCGAAAAAAAACATGTAATGAGATGCGAAAATAAACATGTAATGAGATGCGGATTTGAACATGTAATGAGATGCGAAAATAAACATGTAATGAGATGCGAAAATAAACATGTAATGAGATGCGGATTAAACCATGTAATGATATGCGGCTTTGAACATGTAATGAGATGCGAATGTAATGATATGCTGATTTGACCATGTAATGAGATGCGAACATGTAATGAGATGCTAAACTTCCAATGTATTATCTCATTACCCACAGTTCATTGAGGGGGAAATCCGCATCTCATTAGATGTGCAAATTTGCATCTGATTACCCTTAGTTCTCTGTTGTTCTAAATCTGCATATCATTAGCAATTGTTCTCATTACCTGTGCATGATGTCTCAGTGAGTTTTTCAGGTATACCCAAGACATGACCCCCCAAAAATGCAATATGCTACTTTTTTTTTTAATTGTGTCTGATGTATTTTTACATATGATTTCTTTCAATATGTAAATGTGTATCTTGTTACCCATAGTTGTTGGTGATGATATATCTAAATCACTTTACATTTTATCATCTACTTGTTAATATTTATTGTGCTTCCAGTTCTTTGAGTGGATTAGTTTTGTTTGTTGGGTATAGAGGAGGAAAGAGTCACCAAACAGACAATTGTTACTTTGTTTTTGCTATGTATGGAGCTATGAGTAACAAGATACACTTTTGCATATGTGAGGATAGCAGCCAGACTAAGAAAGCAAAAACAGAGCAATTATCGTATTGGTGGCCCTTCTCTTGGCTATATAAAACTAACATATGGATGTTAAACGAAATAACTGCGAGCACAACTGAGCACTATGGGTAATAATTTGTCGATGTGAATATGTAATGTAATGCAAATTGTTCCACTGCAGGAACTATGGGTAATGAGATATACATTTGCTTATTTGAACAAATCACCCAGCGGCAAAAAGAAACACTTGAACATTCAAATGACCTGCCATTTTAGTGACCCTTGTCTAGGCTATATGAAATATACTCATCGAGACAAAAAATAAACAGTGAAAAACACCAAGACTAATGGATAGGTTAATTACACAAACCTTAAATAAATCAAAGTACTCCTATGAAGAACTATAGGCATATATTTTAATAGTCTCATTATTATACCACCAGCACAGCGCCAACCATAATGGTAACCTAAATTTAAGTTTTACTAATTTTGCAAGAGACGCAGCACTCATGTCTTTGTATTACTTAAAAAACTTACGGAGAGAAAAATAAACCAAATAGAGATTGGGAGCCCCATGAGTATCATAATGAGATGAAAATTTGAATGTAAAAATGAGATGCGAATTTTAAAAAAAATGGAAATCTCCACATGTAATGAGATGCAGTTTAAACATGTAATAAGATGGGAAAATAAACATGTAATGAGATGCAAATTTTCACATGTAATGAGATGCGAAAATAAACATGTAATGAGATGCGAAAATAAACATGTAATGAGATGCGAAAATAAACATGTAATGAGATGCGAAAATAAACATGTAATGAGATGCGGATTTGAACATGTAATGAGATGCGAAAATAAACATGTAATGAGATGCGAAAATAAACATGTAATGAGATGCGGATTTGAACATGTAATGAGATGCGAAAATAAACATGTAATGAGATGCGAAAATAAACATGTAATGAGATGCGAAAAAAAACATGTAATGAGATGCGAAAATAAACATGTAATGAGATGCGAAAATAAACATGTAATGAGATGCGAAAATAAACATGTAATGAGATTCGAAAAAAAACATGTAATGAGATGCGAAAATAAACATGTAATGAGATGCGGATTTGAACATGTAATGAGATGCGAAAATAAACATGTAATGAGATGCGAAAAAAAACATGTAATGAGATGCGAAAAAAAACATGTAATGAGATGCGAAAATAAACATGTAATGAGATGCGAAAATAAACATGTAATGAGATGCGGATTTGAACATGTAATGAGACGCGAAAATAAACATGTAATGAGATGCGAAAATAAACATGTAATGAGATGCGGATTTGAACATGTAATGAGATGCGGATTTGAACATGTAATGAGATGCGAAAATAAACATGTAATGAGATGCGAAAATAAACATGTAATGAGATGCGAAAATAAACATGTAATGAGATGTGAAAATAAACATGTAATGAGATGCGAAAATAAACATGTAATGAGATGCGAAAATAAACATGTAATGAGATGCGAAAAAAAACATGTAATGAGATGCGAAAATAAACATGTAATGAGATGCGAAAATAAACATGTAATGAGATGCGAAAATAAACATGTAATGAGATGCGGATTTGAACATGTAATGAGATGCGAAAATAAACATGTAATGAGATGCGAAAATAAACATGTAATGATATGCGAAAAAAACATGTAATGAGATGCGAAAATAAACATGTAATGAGATGCGGATTTGAACATGTAATGAGATGCGAAAATAAACATGTAATGAGATGCGAAAATAAACATGTAATGAGATGCGGATTAAACCATGTAATGATATGCGGCTTTGAACATGTAATGAGATGCGAATGTAATGATATGCTGATTTGACCATGTAATGAGATGCGAACATGTAATGAGATGCTAAACTTCCAATGTATTATCTCATTACCCACAGTTCATTGAGGGGGAAATCCGCATCTCATTAGATGTGCAAATTTGCATCTGATTACCCTTAGTTCTCTGTTGTTCTAAATCTGCATATCATTAGCAATTGTTCTCATTACCTGTGTATGATGTCTCAGTGAGTTTTTCAGGTATACCCAAGACATGACCCCCCAAAAATGCAATATGCTACTTTTTTTTTTTTTAATTGTGTCTGATGTATTTTTACATATGATTTCTTTCAATATGTAAATGTGTATCTTGTTACCCATAGTTGTTGGTGATGATATATCTAAATCACTTTACATTTTATCATCTACTTGTTAATATTTATTGTGCTTCCAGTTCTTTGAGTGGATTAGTTTTGTTTGTTGGGTATAGAGGAGGAAAGAGTCACCAAACAGACAATTGTTACTTTGTTTTTGCTATGTATGGAGCTATGAGTAACAAGATACACTTTTGCATATGTGAGGATAGCAGCCAGACTAAGAAAGCAAAAACAGAGCAATTATCGTATTGGTGGCCCTTCTCTTGGCTATATAAAACTAACATATGGATGTTAAACGAAATAACTGCGAGCACAACTGAGCACTATGGGTAATAATTTGTCGATGTGAATATGTAATGTAATGCAAATTGTTCCACTGCAGGAACTATGGGTAATGAGATATACATTTGCTTATTTGAACAAATCACCCAGCGGCAAAAAGAAACACTTGAACATTCAAATGACCTGCCATTTTAGTGACCCTTGTCTAGGCTATATGAAATATACTCATCGAGACAAAAAATAAACAGTGAAAAACACCAAGACTAATGGATAGGTTATTCATACATGTCATAAAAAATAATCAATGTACTCCTATGAAGAACTATAGGCATATATTTTAACATTCTCATTATTACACCACCTGCACAGCACCAACCATAATGGTAACCTAAATTTAAGTTTTACTAATTTTGACAAAGAGACGCAGCACTCACATCTTTGTATTACTTAAAAAACTTACGGAGAGAAAAATAAACCAAACAGAGATTGGGAGCCCCATGAGTATAATGGGTAATGAGGTATACATTTGCTTACTTGAACAAATCACCCAGCAACAAAAAAAAAAAAAAAATCACTTGAACATTCAAATGACCTGCCATTTTAGTGAGCCTTGTCTAGGATATATGAAATATACTCAAGACAAAAAATAAACAGTGAAAACCACCAAGACTAATGGATAAGTTAATTACACAAACCTTAAATAAATCAAAGTACTCCTATGAAGAACTATAGGCATATATTTTAATAGTCTCATTATTATACCACCAGCACAGCGCCAACCATAATGGTAACCTAAATTTAAGTTTTACTAATTTTGCAAGAGACGCAGCACTCATGTCTTTGTATTACTTAAAAAACTTACGGAGAGAAAAATAAACCAAATAGAGATTGGGAGCCCCATGAGTATCATAATGAGATGAAAATTTGAATGTAAAAATGAGATGCGAATTTTAAAAAAAATGGAAATCTCCACATGTAATGAGATGCAGTTTAAACATGTAATAAGATGGGAAAATAAACATGTAATGAGATGCAAATTTTCACATGTAATGAGATGCGAAAATAAACATGTAATGAGATGCGAAAATAAACATGTAATGAGATGCGAAAATAAACATGTAATGAGATGCGAAAATAAACATGTAATGAGATGCGAAAATAAACATGTAATGAGATGCGGATTTGAACATGTAATGAGATGCGAAAATAAACATGTAATGAGATGCGAAAATAAACATGTAATGAGATGCGGATTTGAACATGTAATGAGATGCGAAAATAAACATGTAATGAGATGCGAAAATAAACATGTAATGAGATGCGAAAATAAACATGTAATGAGATGCGAAAATAAACATGTAATGAGATGCGAAAATAAACATGTAATGAGATGCGAAAATAAACATGTAATGAGATTCGAAAAAAAACATGTAATGAGATGCGAAAATAAACATTTAATGAGATGCGAAAATAAACATGTAATGAGATGCGAAAATAAACATGTAATGAGATTCGAAAAAAAACATGTAATGAGATGCGAAAATAAACATGTAATGAGATGCGGATTTGAACATGTAATGAGATGCGAAAATAAACATGTAATGAGATGCGAAAAAAAACATGTAATGAGATGCGAAAATAAACATGTAATGAGATGCGAAAATAAACATGTAATGAGATGCGAAAATAAACATGTAATGAGATGCGAAAATAAACATGTAATGAGATGCGAAAATAAACATGTAATGAGATGCGGATTTGAACATGTAATGAGATGCGAAAATAAACATGTAATGAGATGCGCATTTGAACATGTAATGAGATGCGGATTTGAACATGTAATGAGATGCGAAAATAAACATGTAATGAGATGCGAAAATAAACATGTAATGAGATGCGAAAATAAACATGTAATGAGATGCGAAAATAAACATGTAATGAGATGCGAAAATAAACATGTAATGAGATGCGAAAATAAACATGTAATGAGATGCGAAAATAAACATGTAATGAGATGCGAAAAAAAACATGTAATGAGATGCGAAAATAAACATGTAATGAGATGCGAAAATAAACATGTAATGAGATGCGAAAATAAACATGTAATGAGATGCGAAAATAAACATGTAATGAGATGCGGATTTGAACATGTAATGAGATGCGAAAATAAACATGTAATGAGATGCGAAAATAAACATGTAATGAGATGCGAAAAAAAACATGTAATGAGATGCGAAAATAAACATGTAATGAGATGCGGATTTGAACATGTAATGAGATGCGAAAATAAACATGTAATGAGATGCGAAAATAAACATGTAATGAGATGCGGATTAAACCATGTAATGATATGCGGCTTTGAACATGTAATGAGATGCGAATGTAATGATATGCTGATTTGACCATGTAATGAGATGCGAACATGTAATGAGATGCTAAACTTCCAATGTATTATCTCATTACCCACAGTTCATTGAGGGGGAAATCCGCATCTCATTAGATGTGCAAATTTGCATCTGATTACCCTTAGTTCTCTGTTGTTCTAAATCTGCATATCATTAGCAATTGTTCTCATTACCTGTGCATGATGTCTCAGTGAGTTTTTCAGGTATACCCAAGACATGACCCCCCAAAAATGCAATATGCTAATTTATTTTTAATTGTGTCTGATGTATTTTTACATATGATTTCTTTCAATATGTAAATGTGTATCTTGTTACCCATAGTTGTTGGTGATGATATATCTAAATCACTTTACATTTTATCATCTTCTTGTTAATATTTATTGTGCTTCTAGTTCTTTGAGTGGATTAGTTTTGTTTGTTGGGTATAGAGGAGGAAAGAGTCACCAAACAGACAATTGTTACTTTGTTTTTGCTATGTATGGAGCTATGAGTAACAAGATACACTTTTGCATATGTGAGGATAGCAGCCAGACTAAGAAAGCAAAAACAGAGCAATTATCGTATTGGTGGCCCTTCTCTTGGCTATATAATACTAACATATGGATGTTAAACGAAATAACTGCGAGCACAACTGAGCACTATGGGTAATAATTTGTCGATGTGAATATGTAATGTAATGCAAATTGTTCCACTGCAGGAACTATGGGTAATGAGATATACATTTGCTTATTTGAACAAATCACCCAGCGGCAAAAAGAAACACTTGAACATTCAAATGACCTGCCATTTTAGTGACCCTTGTCTAGGCTATATGAAATATACTCATCGAGACAAAAAATAAACAGTGAAAAACACCAAGACTAATGGATAGGTTATTCATACATGTCATAAAAAATAATCAATGTACTCCTATGAAGAACTATAGGCATATATTTTAACATTCTCATTATTACACCACCTGCACAGCACCAACCATAATGGTAACCTAAATTTAAGTTTTACTAATTTTGCCAAAGAGACGCAGCACTCACATCTTTGTATTACTTAAAAAACTTACGGAGAGAAAAATAAACCAAACAGAGATTGGGAGCCCCATGAGTATAATGGGTAATGAGGTATACATTTGCTTACTTGAACAAATCACCCAGCAACAAAAAAAAAAAAAAAATCACTTGAACATTCAAATGACCTGCCATTTTAGTGAGCCTTGTCTAGGATATATGAAATATACTCATCAAGACAAAAAATAAACAGTGAAAACCACCAAGACTAATGGATAAGTTAATTACACAAACCTTAAATAAATCAAAGTACTCCTATGAAGAACTATAGGTATATATTTTAATAGTTTCATTATTATACCACCAGCACAGCGCCAACCATAATGGTAACCTAAATTTAAGTTTTACTAATTTTGCAAGAGACGCAGCACTCATGTCTTTGTATTACTTAAAAAACTTACGGAGAGAAAAATAAACCAAATAGAGATTGGGAGCCCCATGAGTATCATAATGAGATGAAAATTTGAATGTAAAAATGAGATGCGAATTTTAAAAAAAATGGAAATCTCCACATGTAATGAGATGCAGTTTAAACATGTAATAAGATGGGAAAATAAACATGTAATGAGATGCAAATTTTCACATGTAATGAGATGCGGATTTGAACATGTAATGAGATGCGAAAATAAACATGTAATGAGATGCGGATTTGAACATGTAATGAGATGCGAAAATAAACATGTAATGAGATGCGAAAATAAACATGTAATGAGATGCGGATTTGAACATGTAATGAGATGCGAAAATAAACATGTAATGAGATGCGAAAATAAACATGTAATGAGATGCGAAAATAAACATGTAATGAGATGCGAAAAAAAACATGTAATGAGATGCGAAAATAAACATGTAATGAGATGCGAAAATAAACATGTAATGAGATGCGAAAATAAACATGTAATGAGATGCGAAAATAAACATGTAATGAGATTCGAAAAAAAACATGTAATGAGATGCGAAACTAAACATGTAATGAGATGCGGATTTGAACATGTAATGAGATGCGAAAATAAACATGTAATGAGATGCGAAAAAAAACATGTAATGAGATGCGAAAAAAAACATGTAATGAGATGCGAAAATAAACATGTAATGAGATGCGAAAATAAACATGTAATGAGATGCGAAAATAAACATGTAATGAGATGCGGATTTGAACATGTAATGAGATGCGAAAATAAACATGTAATGAGATGCGAAAATAAACATGTAATGAGATGCGGATTTGAAAATGTAATGAGATGCGGATTTGAAAATGTAATGAGATGCGAAAATAAACATGTAATGAGATGCGAAAATAAACATGTAATGAGATGCGAAAATAAACATGTAATGAGATGCGAAAATAAACATGTAATGAGATGCGGATTTGAACATGTAATGAGATGCGAAAATAAACATGTAATGAGATGCGAAAATAAACATGTAATGAGATGCGAAAATAAACATGTAATGAGATGCGAAAAAAAACATGTAATGAGATGCGAAAATAAACATGTAATGAGATGCGGATTTGAACATGTAATGAAATGCCGAAAATAAACATGTAATGAGATGCGAAAATAAACATGTAATGAGATGCGAAAATAAACATGTAATGAGATGCGGATTAAACCATGTAATGATATGCGGCTTTGAACATGTAATGAGATGCGAATGTAATGATATGCTGATTTGACCATGTAATGAGATGCGAACATGTAATGAGATGCTAAACTTCCAATGTATTATCTCATTACCCACAGTTCATTGAGGGGGAAATCCGCATCTCATTAGATGTGCAAATTTGCATCTGATTACCCTTAGTTCTCTGTTGTTCTAAATCTGCATATCATTAGCAATTGTTCTCATTACCTGTGCATGATGTCTCAGTGAGTTTTTCAGGTATACCCAAGACATGACCCCCCAAAAATGCAATATGCTAATTTAATTTTAATTGTGTCTGATGTTTTTGCTATGTATGGAGCTATGAGTAACAAGATACACTTTTGCATATGTGAGGATAGCAGCCAGACTAAGAAAGCAAAAACAGAGCAATTATCGTATTGGTGGCCCTTCTCTTGGCTATATAAAACTAACATATGGATGTTAAACGAAATAACTGCGAGCACAACTGAGCACTATGGGTAATAATTTGTCGATGTGAATATGTAATGTAATGCAAATTGTTCCACTGCAGGAACTATGGGTAATGAGATATACATTTGCTTATTTGAACAAATCACCCAGCGGCAAAAAGAAACACTTGAACATTCAAATGACCTGCCATTTTAGTGACCCTTGTCTAGGCTATATGAAATATACTCATCGAGACAAAAAATAAACAGTGAAAAACACCAAGACTAATGGATAGGTTATTCATACATGTCATAAAAAATAATCAATGTACTCCTATGAAGAACTATAGGCATATATTTTAACATTCTCATTATTACACCACCTGCACAGCACCAACCATAATGGTAACCTAAATTTAAGTTTTACTAATTTTGCCAAAGAGACGCAGCACTCACATCTTTGTATTACTTAAAAAACTTACGGAGAGAAAAATAAACCAAACAGAGATTGGGAGCCCCATGAGTATAATGGGTAATGAGGTATACATTTGCTTACTTGAACAAATCACCCAGCAACAAAAAAAAAAAAAAAATCACTTGAACATTCAAATGACCTGCCATTTTAGTGAGCCTTGTCTAGGATATATGAAATATACTCATCAAGACAAAAAATAAACAGTGAAAACCACCAAAACTAATGGATAAGTTAATTACACAAACCTTAAATAAATCAAAGTACTCCTATGAAGAACTATAGGTATATATTTTAATAGTTTCATTATTATAGCACCAGCACAGCGCCAACCATAATGGTAACCTAAATTTAAGTTTTACTAATTTTGCAAGAGACGCAGCACTCATGTCTTTGTATTACTTAAAAAACTTACGGAGAGAAAAATAAACCAAATAGAGATTGGGAGCCCCATGAGTATCATAATGAGATGAAAATTTGAATGTAAAAACATGTAATGAGATGCGAAAATAAACATGTAATGAGATGCGGATTTGAACATGTAATGAGATGCGAAAATAAACATGTAATGAGATGCGAAAATAAACATGTAATGAGATGCGAAAAAAAACATGTAATGAGATGCGAAAAAAAACATGTAATGAGATGCGAAAATAAACATGTAATGAGATGCGAAAATAAACATGTAATGAGATGCGAAAATAAACATGTAATGAGATGCGGATTTGAACATGTAATGAGATGCGAAAATAAACATGTAATGAGATGCGCATTTGAACATGTAATGAGATGCGGATTTGAAAATGTAATGAGATGCGAAAATAAACATGTAATGAGATGCGAAAATAAACATGTAATGAGATGCGAAAATAAACATGTAATGAGATGCGAAAATAAACATGTAATGAGATGCGGATTTGAACATGTAATGAGATGCGAAAATAAACATGTAATGAGATGCGAAAATAAACATGTAATGAGATGCGAAAATAAACATGTAATGAGATGCGAAAATAAACATGTAATGAGATGCGAAAAAAAACATGTAATGAGATGCGAAAATAAACATGTAATGAGATGCGAAAATAAACATGTAATGAGATGCGGATTTGAACATGTAATGAAATGCCGAAAATAAACATGTAATGAGATGCGAAAATAAACATGTAATGAGATGCGAAAATAAACATGTAATGAGATGCGAAAATAAACATGTAATGAGATGCGAAAATAAACATGTAATGAGATGCGAAAATAAACATGTAATGATATGCGGCTTTGACCATGTAATGAGATGCGAATGTAATGATATGCTGATTTGACCATGTAATGAGATGCGAACATGTAATGAGATGCTAAACTTCCAATGTATTATCTCATTACCCACAGTTCATTGAGGGGGAAATCCGCATCTCATTAGATGTGCAAATTTGCATCTGATTACCCTTAGTTCTCTGTTGTTCTAAATCTGCATATCATTAGCAATTGTTCTCATTACCTGTGCATGATGTCTCAGTGAGTTTTTCAGGTATACCCAAGACATGACCCCCCCAAAAATGCAATATGCTAATTTAATTTTAATTGTGTCTGATGTTTTTGCTATGTATGGAGCTATGAGTAACAAGATACACTTTTGCATATGTGAGGATAGCAGCCAGACTAAGAAAGCAAAAACAGAGCAATTATCGTATTGGTGGCCCTTCTCTTGGCTATATAAAACTAACATATGGATGTTAAACGAAATAACTGCGAGCACAACTGAGCACTATGGGTAATAATTTGTCGATGTGAATATGTAATGTAATGCAAATTGTTCCACTGCAGGAACTATGGGTAATGAGATATACATTTGCTTATTTGAACAAATCACCCAGCGGCAAAAAGAAACACTTGAACATTCAAATGACCTGCCATTTTAGTGACCCTTGTCTAGGCTATATGAAATATACTCATCGAGACAAAAAATAAACAGTGAAAAACACCAAGACTAATATATAGGTTATTCATACATGTCATAAAAAATAATCAATGTACTCCTATGAAGAACTATAGGCATATATTTTAACATTCTCATTATTACACCACCTGCACAGCACCAACCATAATGGTAACCTAAATTTAAGTTTTACTAATTTTGCCAAAGAGACGCAGCACTCACATCTTTGTATTACTTAAAAAACTTACGGAGAGAAAAATAAACCAAACAGAGATTGGGAGCCCCATGAGTATAATGGGTAATGAGGTATACATTTGCTTACTTGAACAAATCACCCAGCAACAAAAAAAAAAAAACACTTGAACATTCAAATGACCTGCCATTTTAGTGAGCCTTGTCTAGGCTATATGAAATATACTCATCAAGACAAAAAATAAACAGTGAAAACCACCAAGACTAATGGATAAGTTAATTACACAAACCTTAAATAAATCAAAGTACTCCTATGAAGAACTATAGGCATATATTTTAATAGTCTCATTATTATACCACCAGCACAGCGCCAACCATAATGGTAACCTAAATTTAAGTTTTACTAATTTTGCAAGAGACGCAGCACTCATGTCTTTGTATTACTTAAAAAACTTACGGAGAGAAAAATAAACCAAATAGAGATTGGGAGCCCCATGAGTATCATAATGAGATGAAAATTTGAATGTAAAAATGAGATGCGAATTTAAAAAAAAATGGAAATCTCCACATGTAATGAGATGCAGTTTAAACATGTAATAAGATGGGAAAATAAACATGTAATGAGATGCAAAAATAAACATGTAATGAGATGCGGATTTGAACATGTAATGAGATGCGAAAATAAACATGTAATGAGATGCGAAAATAAACATGTAATGAGATGCGAAAATAAACATGTAATGAGATGCGAAAATAAACATGTAATGAGATGCGAAAAAAAACATGTAATGAGATGCGAAAATAAACATGTAATGAGATGCGAAAATAAACATGTAATGAGATGCGAAAATAAACATGTAATGAGATGCGAAAATAAACATGTAATGAGATGCGAAAATAAACATGTAATGAGATGCGAAAATAAACATGTAATGAGATGCGAAAAAAAACATGTAATGAGATGCGAAAAAAAACATGTAATGAGATGCGAAAAAAAACATGTAATGAGATGCGAAAATAAACATGTAATGAGATGCGAAAATAAACATGTAATGAGATGCGGTTTTGAACATGTAATGAGATGCGGTTTTGAACATGTAATGAGATGCGGTTTTGAACATGTAATGAGATGCGGATTTGAACATGTAATGAGATGCGAAAATAAACATGTAATGAGATGCGAAAATAAACATGTAATGAGATGCGGATTTGAACATGTAATGAGATGCGAAAATAAACATGTAATGAGATGCGAAAATAAACATGTAATGAGATGCGAAAATAAACATGTAATGAGATGCGAAAATAAACATGTAATGAGATGCGAAAATAAACATGTAATGAGATGCGAAAAAAAACATGTAATGAGATGCGGATTTGAACATGTAATGAGATGGGAAAATAAACATGTAATGAGATGCGAAAATAAACATGTAATGAGATGCGAAAATAAACATGTAATGAGATGCGAAAATAAACATGTAATGAGATGCGGATTAAACCATGTAATGATATGCGGCTTTGAACATGTAATGAGATGCGAATGTAATGATATGCTGATTTGACCATGTAATGAGATGCGAACATGTAATGAGATGCTAAACTTCCAATGTATTATCTCATTACCCACAGTTCATTGAGGGGGAAATCCGCATCTCATTAGATGTGCAAATTTGCATCTGATTACCCTTAGTTCTCTGTTGTTCTAAATCTGCATATCATTAGCAATTGTTCTCATTATCTGTGCATGATGTCTCAGTGAGTTTTTCAGGTATACCCAAGACATGACCCCCCAAAAATGCAATATGCTAATTTATTTTTAATTGTGTCTGGTGTATTTTTACATATGATTTCTTTCAATATGTAAATGTGTATCTTGTTACCCATAGTTGTTGGTGATGATATATCTAAATCACTTTACATTTTATCATCTACTTGTTAATATTTATTGTGCTTCTAGTTCTTTGAGTGGATTAGTTTTGTTTGTTGGGTATAGAGGAGGAAAGAGTCACCAAACAGACAATTGTTACTTTGTTTTTGCTATGTATGGAGCTATGAGTAACAAGATACACTTTTGCATATGTGAGGATAGCAGCCAGACTAAGAAAGCAAAAACAGAGCAATTATCGTATTGGTGGCCCTTCTCTTGGCTATATAAAACTAACATATGGATGTTAAACGAAATAACTGCGAGCACAACTGAGCACTATGGGTAATAATTTGTCGATGTGAATATGTAATGTAATGCAAATTGTTCCACTGCAGGAACTATGGGTAATGAGATATACATTTGCTTATTTGAACAAATCACCCAGCGGCAAAAAGAAACACTTGAACATTCAAATGACCTGCCATTTTAGTGACCCTTGTCTAGGCTATATGAAATATACTCATCGAGACAAAAAATAAACAGTGAAAAACACCAAGACTAATGGATAGGTTATTCATACATGTCATAAAAAATAATCAATGTACTCCTATGAAGAACTATAGGCATATATTTTAACATTCTCATTATTACACCACCTGCACAGCACCAACCATAATGGTAACCTAAATTTAAGTTTTACTAATTTTGCCAAAGAGACGCAGCACTCACATCTTTGTATTACTTAAAAAACTTACGGAGAGAAAAATAAACCAAACAGAGATTGGGAGCCCCATGAGTATAATGGGTAATGAGGTATACATTTGCTTACTTGAACAAATCACCCAGCAACAAAAAAAAAAAAAAAACACTTGAACATTCAAATGACCTGCCATTTTAGTGAGCCTTGTCTAGGCTATATGAAATATACCCATCAAGACAAAAAATAAACAGTGAAAACCACCAAGACTAATGGATAAGTTAATTACACAAACCTTAAATAAATCAAAGTACTCCTATGAAGAACTATAGGCATATATTTTAATAGTCTCATTATTATACCACCAGCACAGCGCCAACCATAATGGTAACCTACATTTAAGTTTTACTAATTTTGCAAGAGACGCAGCACTCATGTCTTTGTATTACTTAAAAAACTTACGGAGAGAAAAATAAACCAAATAGAGATTGGGAGCCCCATGAGTATCATAATGAGATGAAAATTTGAATGTAAAAATGAGATGCGAATTTTAAAAAAAATGGAAATCTCCACATGTAATGAGATGCAGTTTAAACATGTAATAAGATGGGAAAATAAACATGTAATGAGATGCAAATTTTCACATGTAATGAGATGCGAAAATAAACATGTAATGAGATGCGGATTTGAACATGTAATGAGATGCGGATTTGAACATGTAATGAGATGCGGATTTGAACATGTAATGAGATGCGAAAATAAACATGTAATGAGATGCGAAAATAAACATGTAATGAGATGCGAAAATAAACATGTAATGAGATGCGAAAATAAACATGTAATGAGATGCGAAAATAAACATGTAATGAGATGCGGATTTGAACATGTAATGAGATGCGAAAATAAACATGTAATGAGATGCGAAAATAAACATGTAATGAGATGCGAAAATAAACATGTAATGAGATGCGGATTTGAACATGTAATGAGATGCGAAAATAAACATGTAATGAGATGCGGATTTGAACATGTAATGAGATGCGGATTTGAACATGTAATGAGATGCGGATTTGAACATGTAATGAGATGCGGATTTGAACATGTAATGAGATGCGAAAATAAACATGTAATGAGATGCGAAAATAAACATGTAATGAGATGCGAAAATAAACATGTAATGAGATGCGAAAATAAACATGTAATGAGATGCGGATTTGAACATGTAATGAGATGCGAAAATAAACATGTAATGAGATGCGAAAATAAACATGTAATGAGATGCGAAAATAAACATGTAATGAGATGCGAAAATAAACATGTAATGAGATGCGGATTTGAACATGTAATGAGATGCGAAAATAAACATGTAATGAGATGCGAAAATAAACATGTAATGAGATGCGAAAATAAACATGTAATGAGATGCGAAAATAAACATGTAATGAGATGCGAAAATAAACATGTAATGAGATGCGGATTAAACCATAAAATGATATGCGGCTTTGAACATGTAATGAGATGCGAATGTAATGATATGCTGATTTGACCATGTAATGAGATGCGAACATGTAATGAGATGCTAAACTTCCAATGTATTATCTCATTACCCACAGTTCATTGAGGGGGAAATCCGCATCTCATTAGATGTGCAAATTTGCATCTGATTACCCTTAGTTCTCTGTTGTTCTAAATCTGCATATCATTAGCAATTGTTCTCATTACCTGTGCATGATGTCTCAGTGAGTTTTTCAGGTATACCCAAGACATGACCCCCCAAAAATGCAATATGCTAATTTATTTTTAATTGTGTCTGATGTATTTTTACATATGATTTCTTTCAATATGTAAATGTGTATCTTGTTACCCATAGTTGTTGGTGATGATATATCTAAATCACTTTACATTTTATCATCTACTTGTTAATATTTATTGTGCTTCTAGTTCTTTGAGTGGATTAGTTTTGTTTGTTGGGTATAGAGGAGGAAAGAGTCACCAAACAGACAATTGTTACTTTGTTTTTGCTATGTATGGAGCTATGAGTAACAAGATACACTTTTGCATATGTGAGGATAGCAGCCAGACTAAGAAAGCAAAAACAGAGCAATTATCGTATTGGTGGCCCTTCTCTTGGCTATATAAAACTAACATATGGATGTTAAACGAAATAACTGCGAGCACAACTGAGCACTATGGGTAATAATTTGTGTAATGAGATGCAGTTTAAACATGTAATAAGATGGGAAAATAAACATGTAATGAGATGCAAATTTTCACATGTAATGAGATGCGAAAATAAACATGTAATGAGATGCGGATTTGAACATGTAATGAGATGCGGATTTGAACATGTAATGAGATGCGGATTTGAACATGTAATGAGATGCGAAAATAAACATGTAATGAGATGCGAAAATAAACATGTAATGAGATGCGAAAATAAACATGTAATGAGATGCGAAAAAAAACATGTAATGAGATGCGAAAAAAAACATGTAATGAGATGCGAAAAAAAACATGTAATGAGATGCGAAAATAAACATGTAATGAGATGCGAAAATAAACATGTAATGAGATGCGAAAATAAACATGTAATGAGATGCGGATTTGAACATGTAATGAGATGCGAAAATAAACATGTAATGAGATGCGAAAATAAACATGTAATGAGATGCGAAAATAAACATGTAATGAGATGCGGATTTGAACATGTAATGAGATGCGAAAATAAACATGTAATGAGATGCGGATTTGAACATGTAATGAGATGCGAAAATAAACATGTAATGAGATGCGAAAATAAACATGTAATGAGATGCGAAAATAAACATGTAATGAGATGCGAAAATAAACATGTAATGAGATGCGGATTTGAACATGTAATGAGATGCGAAAATAAACATGTAATGAGATGCGAAAATAAACATGTAATGAGATGCGGATTTGAACATGTAATGAGATGCGAAAATAATCATGTAATGAGATGCGAAAATAAACATGTAATGAGATGCGAAAATAAACATGTAATGAGATGCGAAAATAAACATGTAATGAGATGCGGATTAAACCATAAAATGAGATGCGGCTTTGAACATGTAATGAGATGCGAATGTAATGATATGCTGATTTGACCATGTAATGAGATGCGAACATGTAATGAGATGCTAAACTTCCAATGTATTATCTCATTACCCACAGTTCATTGAGGGGGAAATCCGCATCTCATTAGATGTGCAAATTTGCATCTGATTACCCTTAGTTCTCTGTTGTTCTAAATCTGCATATCATTAGCAATTGTTCTCATTACCTGTGCATGATGTCTCAGTGAGTTTTTCAGGTATACCCAAGACATGACCCCCCAAAAATGCAATATGCTAATTTATTTTTAATTGTGTCTGATGTATTTTTACATATGATTTCTTTCAATATGTAAATGTGTATCTTGTTACCCATAGTTGTTGGTGATGATATATCTAAATCACTTTACATTTTATCATCTACTTGTTAATATTTATTGTCCTTCTAGTTCTTTGAGTGGATTAGTTTTGTTTGTTGGGTATAGAGGAGGAAAGAGTCACCAAACAGACAATTGTTACTTTGTTTTTGCTATGTATGGAGCTATGAGTAACAAGATACACTTTTGCATATGTGAGGATAGCAGCCAGACTAAGAAAGCAAAAACAGAGCAATTATCGTATTGGTGGCCCTTCTCTTGGCTATATAAAACTAACATATGGATGTTAAACGAAATAACTGCGAGCACAACTGAGCACTATGGGTAATAATTTGTGTAATGAGATGCAGTTTAAACATGTAATAAGATGGGAAAATAAACATGTAATGAGATGAAAATTTTCACATGTAATGAGATGCGAAAATAAACATGTAATGAGATGCGGATTTGAACATGTAATGAGATGCGGATTTGAACATGTAATGAGATGCGGATTTGAACATGTAATGAGATGCGAAAATAAACATGTAATGAGATGCGAAAATAAACATGTAATGAGATGCGAAAATAAACATGTAATGAGATGCGAAAAAAAACATGTAATGAGATGCGAAAATAAACATGTAATGAGATGCGAAAATAAACATGTAATGAGATGCGAAAATAAACATGTAATGAGATGCGAAAATAAACATGTAATGAGATGCGGATTTGAACATGTAATGAGATGCGAAAATAAACATGTAATGAGATGCGAAAATAAACATGTAATGAGATGCGAAAATAAACATGTAATGAGATGCGGATTTGAACATGTAATGAGATGCGAAAATAAACATGTAATGAGATGCGGATTTGAACATGTAATGAGATGCGAAAATAAACATGTAATGAGATGCGAAAATAAACATGTAATGAGATGCGAAAATAAACATGTAATGAGATGCGAAAATAAACATGTAATGAGATGCGAAAATAAACATGTAATGAGATGCGAAAATAAACATGTAATGAGATGCGGATTTGAACATGTAATGAGATGCGAAAATAAACATGTAATGAGATGCGAAAATAAACATGTAATGAGATGCGAAAATAAACATGTAATGAGATGCGAAAATAAACATGTAATGAGATGCGGATTTGAACATGTAATGAGATGCGAAAATAAACATGTAATGAGATGCGAAAATAAACATGTAATGAGATGCGAAAATAAACATGTAATGAGATGCGAAAATAAACATGTAATGAGATGCGGATTAAACCATAAAATGAGATGCGGCTTTGAACATGTAATGAGATGCGAATGTAATGATATGCTGATTTGACCATGTAATGAGATGCGAACATGTAATGAGATGCTAAACTTCCAATGTATTATCTCATTACCCACAGTTCATTGAGGGGGAAATCCGCATCTCATTAGATGTGCAAATTTGCATCTGATTACCCTTAGTTCTCTGTTGTTCTAAATCTGCATATCATTAGCAATTGTTCTCATTACCTGTGTATGATGTCTCAGTGAGTTTTTCAGGTATACCCAAGACATGACCCCCCAAAAATGCAATATGCTAATTTATTTTTAATTGTGTCTGATGTATTTTTACATATGATTTCTTTCAATATGTAAATGTGTATCTTGTTACCCATAGTTGTTGGTGATGATATATCTAAATCACTTTACATTTTATCATCTACTTGTTAATATTTATTGTGCTTCTAGTTCTTTGAGTGGATTAGTTTTGTTTGTTGGGTATAGAGGAGGAAAGAGTCACCAAACAGACAATTGTTACTTTGTTTTTGCTATGTATGGAGCTATGAGTAACAAGATACACTTTTGCATATGTGAGGATAGCAGCCAGACTAAGAAAGCAAAAACAGAGCAATTATCGTATTGGTGGCCCTTCTCTTGGCTATATAAAACTAACATATGGATGTTAAACGAAATAACTGCGAGCACAACTGAGCACTATGGGTAATAATTTGTGGATGTGAATATGTAATGTAATGCAAATTGTTCCACTGCAGGAACTATGGGTAATGAGATATACATTTGCTTATTTGAACAAATCACCCAGCGGCAAAAAGAAACACTTGAACATTCAAATGACCTGCCATTTTAGTGACCCTTGTCTAGGCTATATGAAATATACTCATCGAGACAAAAAATAAACAGTGAAAAACACCAAGACTAATGGATAGGTTATTCATACATGTCATAAAAAATAATCAATGTACTCCTATTAAGAACTATAGGCATTTATTTTAACATTCTCATTATTACACCACCAGCACAGCACCAACCATAACGGTAACCTAAATTTAAGTTTTACTAATTTTGCAAAAGAGACGCAGCACTCATGTCTTTGTATTACTTAAAAAACTTACGGAGAGAAAAATAAACCAAATAGATATTGGGAGCCCCATGAGTATCATAATGAGATGAAAATTTGAATGTAAAAATGAGATGCGAATTTAAAAAAAAATGGAAATTTCCACATGTAATGAGATGCAGTTTAAACATGTAATAAGATGGGAAAATAAACATGTAATGAGATGCAAATTTTTACATGTAATGAGATGCAAATTTTCACATGTAATGAGATGCGAAAATAAACATGTAATGAGATGCGAAAATAAACATGTAATGAGATGCGAAAATAAACATGTAATGAGATGCGAAAATAAACATGTAATGAGATTCGGATTTGAACATGTAATGAGATGCGAAAATAAACATGTAATGAGATGCGAAAATAAACATGTAATGAGATGCGAAAATAAACATGTAATGAGATGCGGATTTGAACATGTAATGAGATGCGAAAATAAACATGTAATGAGATGCGAAAATAAACATGTAATGAGATGCGGATTTGAACATGTAATGAGATGCGAAAATAAACATGTAATGAGATGCGAAAATAAACATGTAATGAGATGCGAAAATAAACATGTAATGAGATGCTGATTTGAACATGTAATGAGATGCGAAAAAAAACATGTAATGAGATGCGAAAAAAAACGTGTAATGAGATGCGAAAAAAAACATGTAATGAGATGCGAAAAAAAACATGTAATGAGATGCGAAAAAAAACATGTAATGAGATGCGAAAAAAAACATGTAATGAGATGCGAAAAAAACATGTAATGAGATGCGAAAATAAACATGTAATGAGATGCGAAAATAAACATGTAATGAGATGCGAAAATAAACATGTAATGAGATGCGAAAATAAACATGTAATGAGATGCGGATTTGAACATGTAATGAGATGCGAAAATAAACATGTAATGAGATGCGAAAAAAAACATGTAATGAGATGCGAAAATAAACATGTAATGAGATGCGAAAATAAACATGTAATGAGATGCGAAAATAAACATGTAATGAGATGTGAAAATAAACATCTAATGAGATGCGGATTTGAACATGTAATGAGATGCGAAAATAAACATGTAATGAGATGCGAAAATAAACATGTAATGAGATGCGGCTTTGAACATGTAATGAGATGCGAATGTAATGATATGCTGATTTGACCATGTAATGAGATGCTAAACTTCCAATGTATTATCTCATTACCCACAGTTCATTGAGGGCTAAATCCGCATTTCATTAGATGTGCAAATTTGCATCTGATTACCCTTAGTTCTCTGTTGTTCTAAATCTGCATATCATTAGCAATTGTTCTCATTACCTGTGTATGATGTCTCAGTGAGTTTTTCAGGTATACCCAAGACATGACCCCCCAAAAATGCAATATGCTACTTTTTTTTTTTTAATTGTGTCTGATGTATTTTTACATATGATTTCTTTCAATATGTAAATGTGTATCTTGTTACCCATAGTTGTTGGTGATGATATATCTAAATCACTTTACATTTTATCATCTACTTGTTAATATTTATTGTGCTTCCAGTTCTTTGAGTGGATTAGTTTTGTTTGTTGGGTATAGAGGAGGAAAGAGTCACCAAACAGACAATTGTTACTTTGTTTTTGCTATGTATGGAGCTATGAGTAACAAGATACACTTTTGCATATGTGAGGATAGCAGCCAGACTAAGAAAGCAAAAACAGAGCAATTATCGTATTGGTGGCCCTTCTCTTGGCTATATAAAACTAACATATGGATGTTAAACGAAATAACTGCGAGCACAACTGAGCACTATGGGTAATAATTTGTCGATGTGAATATGTAATGTAATGCAAATTGTTCCACTGCAGGAACTATGGGTAATGAGATATACATTTGCTTATTTGAACAAATCACCCAGCGGCAAAAAGAAACACTTGAACATTCAAATGACCTGCCATTTTAGTGACCCTTGTCTAGGCTATATGAAATATACTCATCGAGACAAAAAATAAACAGTGAAAAACACCAAGACTAATGGATAGGTTATTCATACATGTCATAAAAAATAATCAATGTACTCCTATGAAGAACTATAGGCATATATTTTAACATTCTCATTATTACACCACCTGCACAGCACCAACCATAATGGTAACCTAAATTTAAGTTTTACTAATTTTGCCAAAGAGACGCAGCACTCACATCTTTGTATTACTTAAAAAACTTACGGAGAGAAAAATAAACCAAACAGAGATTGGGAGCCCCATGAGTATAATGGGTAATGAGGTATACATTTGCTTACTTGAACAAATCACCCAGCAACAAAAAAAAAAAAAAAATCACTTGAACATTCAAATGACCTGCCATTTTAGTGAGCCTTGTCTAGGATATATGAAATATACTCATCAAGACAAAAAATAAACAGTGAAAACCACCAAGACTAATGGATAAGTTAATTACACAAACCTTAAATAAATCAAAGTACTCCTATGAAGAACTATAGGCATATATTTTAATAGTCTCATTATTATACCACCAGCACAGCGCCAACCATAATGGTAACCTAAATTTAAGTTTTACTAATTTTGCAAGAGACGCAGCACTCATGTCTTTGTATTACTTAAAAAACTTACGGAGAGAAAAATAAACCAAATAGAGATTGGGAGCCCCATGAGTATCATAATGAGATGAAAATTTGAATGTAAAAATGAGATGCGAATTTTAAAAAAAATGGAAATCTCCACATGTAATGAGATGCAGTTTAAACATGTAATAAGATGGGAAAATAAACATGTAATGAGATGCAAATTTTCACATGTAATGAGATGCGAAAATAAACATGTAATGAGATGCGAAAATAAACATGTAATGAGATGCGAAAATAAACATGTAATGAGATGCGAAAATAAACATGTAATGAGATGCGAAAATAAACATGTAATGAGATGCGAAAATAAACATGTAATGAGATGCGGATTTGAACATGTAATGAGATGCGAAAATAAACATGTAATGAGATGCGCATTTGAACATGTAATGAGATGCGGATTTGAACATGTAATGAGATGCGAAAATAAACATGTAATGAGATGCGAAAATAAACATGTAATGAGATGCGAAAATAAACATGTAATGAGATGCGAAAATAAACATGTAATGAGATGCGAAAATAAACATGTAATGAGATGCGAAAATAAACATGTAATGAGATGCGAAAATAAACATGTAATGAGATGCGAAAAAAAACATGTAATGAGATGCGAAAATAAACATGTAATGAGATGCGAAAATAAACATGTAATGAGATGCGAAAATAAACATGTAATGAGATGCGGATTTGAACATGTAATGAGATGCGAAAATAAACATGTAATGAGATGCGAAAATAAACATGTAATGAGATGCGAAAATAAACATGTAATGAGATGCGAAAAAAAACATGTAATGAGATGCGGATTTGAACATGTAATGAGATGCGAAAATAAACATGTAATGAGATGCGAAAATAAACATGTAATGAGATGCGGATTAAACCATGTAATGATATGCGGCTTTGAACATGTAATGAGATGCGAATGTAATGATATGCTGATTTGACCATGTAATGAGATGCGAACATGTAATGAGATGCTAAACTTCCAATGTATTATCTCATTACCCACAGTTCATTGAGGGGGAAATCCGCATCTCATTAGATGTGCAAATTTGCATCTGATTACCCTTAGTTCTCTGTTGTTCTAAATCTGCATATCATTAGCAATTGTTCTCATTACCTGTGCATGATGTCTCAGTGAGTTTTTCAGGTATACCCAAGACATGACCCCCCAAAAATGCAATATGCTAATTTATTTTTAATTGTGTCTGATGTATTTTTACATATGATTTCTTTCAATATGTAAATGTGTATCTTGTTACCCATAGTTGTTGGTGATGATATATCTAAATCACTTTACATTTTATCATCTTCTTGTTAATATTTATTGTGCTTCTAGTTCTTTGAGTGGATTAGTTTTGTTTGTTGGGTATAGAGGAGGAAAGAGTCACCAAACAGACAATTGTTACTTTGTTTTTGCTATGTATGGAGCTATGAGTAACAAGATACACTTTTGCATATGTGAGGATAGCAGCCAGACTAAGAAAGCAAAAACAGAGCAATTATCGTATTGGTGGCCCTTCTCTTGGCTATATAAAACTAACATATGGATGTTAAACGAAATAACTGCGAGCACAACTGAGCACTATGGGTAATAATTTGTCGATGTGAATATGTAATGTAATGCAAATTGTTCCACTGCAGGAACTATGGGTAATGAGATATACATTTGCTTATTTGAACAAATCACCCAGCGGCAAAAAGAAACACTTGAACATTCAAATGACCTGCCATTTTAGTGACCCTTGTCTAGGCTATATGAAATATACTCATCGAGACAAAAAATAAACAGTGAAAAACACCAAGACTAATGGATAGGTTATTCATACATGTCATAAAAAATAATCAATGTACTCCTATGAAGAACTATAGGCATATATTTTAACATTCTCATTATTACACCACCTGCACAGCACCAACCATAATGGTAACCTAAATTTAAGTTTTACTAATTTTGCCAAAGAGACGCAGCACTCACATCTTTGTATTACTTAAAAAACTTACGGAGAGAAAAATAAACCAAACAGAGATTGGGAGCCCCATGAGTATAATGGGTAATGAGGTATACATTTGCTTACTTGAACAAATCACCCAGCAACAAAAAAAAAAAAAAAATCACTTGAACATTCAAATGACCTGCCATTTTAGTGAGCCTTGTCTAGGATATATGAAATATACTCATCAAGACAAAAAATAAACAGTGAAAACCACCAAGACTAATGGATAAGTTAATTACACAAACCTTAAATAAATCAAAGTACTCCTATGAAGAACTATAGGTATATATTTTAATAGTTTCATTATTATACCACCAGCACAGCGCCAACCATAATGGTAACCTAAATTTAAGTTTTACAAATTTTGCAAGAGACGCAGCACTCATGTCTTTGTATTACTTAAAAAACTTACGGAGAGAAAAATAAACCAAATAGAGATTGGGAGCCCCATGAGTATCATAATGAGATGAAAATTTGAATGTAAAAATGAGATGCGAATTTTAAAAAAAATGGAAATCTCCACATGTAATGAGATGCAGTTTAAACATGTAATAAGATGGGAAAATAAACATGTAATGAGATGCAAATTTTCACATGTAATGAGATGCAAATTTTCACATGTAATGAGATGCGAAAATAAACATGTAATGAGATGCGGATTTGAACATGTAATGAGATGCGAAAATAAACATGTAATGAGATGCGAAAATAAACATGTAATGAGATGCGGATTTGAACATGTAATGAGATGCGAAAATAAACATGTAATGAGATGCGAAAATAAACATGTAATGAGATGCGAAAAAAAACATGTAATGAGATGCGAAAATAAACATGTAATGAGATGCGAAAATAAACATGTAATGAGATGCGAAAATAAACATGTAATGAGATTCGAAAAAAAACATGTAATGAGATGCGAAAATAAACATGTAATGAGATGCGGATTTGAACATGTAATGAGATGCGAAAATAAACATGTAATGAGATGCGAAAAAAAACATGTAATGAGATGCGAAAAAAAACATGTAATGAGATGCGAAAATAAACATGTAATGAGATGCGAAAATAAACATGTAATGAGATGCGAAAATAAACATGTAATGAGATGCGGATTTGAACATGTAATGAGATGCGAAAATAAACATGTAATGAGATGCGCATTTGAACATGTAATGAGATGCGGATTTGAAAATGTAATGAGATGCGAAAATAAACATGTAATGAGATGCGAAAATAAACATGTAATGAGATGCGAAAATAAACATGTAATGAGATGCGAAAATAAACATGTAATGAGATGCGAAAATAAACATGTAATGAGATGCGGATTTGAACATGTAATGAGATGCGAAAATAAACATGTAATGAGATGCGAAAATAAACATGTAATGAGATGCGAAAATAAACATGTAATGAGATGCGAAAAAAAACATGTAATGAGATGCGAAAATAAACATGTAATGAGATGCGGATTTGAACATGTAATGAAATGCCGAAAATAAACATGTAATGAGATGCGAAAATAAACATGTAATGAGATGCGAAAATAAACATGTAATGAGATGCGAAAATAAACATGTAATGAGATGCGGATTAAACCATGTAATGATATGCGGCTTTGAACATGTAATGAGATGCGAATGTAATGATATGCTGATTTGACCATGTAATGAGATGCGAACATGTAATGAGATGCTAAACTTCCAATGTATTATCTCATTACCCACAGTTCATTGAGGGGGAAATCCGCATCTCATTAGATGTGCAAATTTGCATCTGATTACCCTTAGTTCTCTGTTGTTCTAAATCTGCATATCATTAGCAATTGTTCTCATTACCTGTGCATGATGTCTCAGTGAGTTTTTCAGGTATACCCAAGACATGACCCCCCAAAAATGCAATATGCTAATTTAATTTTAATTGTGTCTGATGTTTTTGCTATGTATGGAGCTATGAGTAACAAGATACACTTTTGCATATGTGAGGATAGCAGCCAGACTAAGAAAGCAAAAACAGAGCAATTATCGTATTGGTGGCCCTTCTCTTGGCTATATAAAACTAACATATGGATGTTAAACGAAATAACTGCGAGCACAACTGAGCACTATGGGTAATAATTTGTCGATGTGAATATGTAATGTAATGCAAATTGTTCCACTGCAGGAACTATGGGTAATGAGATATACATTTGCTTATTTGAACAAATCACCCAGCGGCAAAAAGAAACACTTGAACATTCAAATGACCTGCCATTTTAGTGACCCTTGTCTAGGCTATATGAAATATACTCATCGAGACAAAAAATAAACAGTGAAAAACACCAAGACTAATGGATAGGTTATTCATACATGTCATAAAAAATAATCAATGTACTCCTATGAAGAACTATAGGCATATATTTTAACATTCTCATTATTACACCACCTGCACAGCACCAACCATAATGGTAACCTAAATTTAAGTTTTACTAATTTTGCCAAAGAGACGCAGCACTCACATCTTTGTATTACTTAAAAAACTTACGGAGAGAAAAATAAACCAAACAGAGATTGGGAGCCCCATGAGTATAATGGGTAATGAGGTATACATTTGCTTACTTGAACAAATCACCCAGCAACAAAAAAAAAAAAACACTTGAACATTCAAATGACCTGCCATTTTAGTGAGCCTTGTCTAGGCTATATGAAATATACTCATCAAGACAAAAAATAAACAGTGAAAACCACCAAGACTAATGGATAAGTTAATTACACAAACCTTAAATAAATCAAAGTACTCCTATGAAGAACTATAGGCATATATTTTAATAGTCTCATTATTATACCACCAGCACAGCGCCAACCATAATGGTAACCTAAATTTAAGTTTTACTAATTTTGCAAGAGACGCAGCACTCATGTCTTTGTATTACTTAAAAAACTTACGGAGAGAAAAATAAACCAAATAGAGATTGGGAGCCCCATGAGTATCATAATGAGATGAAAATTTGAATGTAAAAATGAGATGCGAATTTAAAAAAAAATGGAAATCTCCACATGTAATGAGATGCAGTTTAAACATGTAATAAGATGGGAAAATAAACATGTAATGAGATGCAAAAATAAACATGTAATGAGATGCGGATTTGAAAATGTAATGAGATGCGAAAATAAACATGTAATGAGATGCGAAAATAAACATGTAATGAGATGCGAAAATAAACATGTAATGAGATGCGAAAATAAACATGTAATGAGATGCGAAAATAAACATGTAATGAGATGCGGATTTGAACATGTAATGAGATGCGAAAATAAACATGTAATGAGATGCGAAAATAAACATGTAATGAGATGCGAAAATAAACATGTAATGAGATGCGAAAAAAAACATGTAATGAGATGCGAAAATAAACATGTAATGAGATGCGGATTTGAACATGTAATGAAATGCCGAAAATAAACATGTAATGAGATGCGAAAATAAACATGTAATGAGATGCGAAAATAAACATGTAATGAGATGCGGATTAAACCATGTAATGATATGCGGCTTTGAACATGTAATGAGATGCGAATGTAATGATATGCTGATTTGACCATGTAATGAGATGCGAACATGTAATGAGATGCTAAACTTCCAATGTATTATCTCATTACCCACAGTTCATTGAGGGGGAAATCCGCATCTCATTAGATGTGCAAATTTGCATCTGATTACCCTTAGTTCTCTGTTGTTCTAAATCTGCATATCATTAGCAATTGTTCTCATTACCTGTGCATGATGTCTCAGTGAGTTTTTCAGGTATACCCAAGACATGACCCCCCAAAAATGCAATATGCTAATTTAATTTTAATTGTGTCTGATGTTTTTGCTATGTATGGAGCTATGAGTAACAAGATACACTTTTGCATATGTGAGGATAGCAGCCAGACTAAGAAAGCAAAAACAGAGCAATTATCGTATTGGTGGCCCTTCTCTTGGCTATATAAAACTAACATATGGATGTTAAACGAAATAACTGCGAGCACAACTGAGCACTATGGGTAATAATTTGTCGATGTGAATATGTAATGTAATGCAAATTGTTCCACTGCAGGAACTATGGGTAATGAGATATACATTTGCTTATTTGAACAAATCACCCAGCGGCAAAAAGAAACACTTGAACATTCAAATGACCTGCCATTTTAGTGACCCTTGTCTAGGCTATATGAAATATACTCATCGAGACAAAAAATAAACAGTGAAAAACACCAAGACTAATGGATAGGTTATTCATACATGTCATAAAAAATAATCAATGTACTCCTATGAAGAACTATAGGCATATATTTTAACATTCTCATTATTACACCACCTGCACAGCACCAACCATAATGGTAACCTAAATTTAAGTTTTACTAATTTTGCCAAAGAGACGCAGCACTCACATCTTTGTATTACTTAAAAAACTTACGGAGAGAAAAATAAACCAAACAGAGATTGGGAGCCCCATGAGTATAATGGGTAATGAGGTATACATTTGCTTACTTGAACAAATCACCCAGCAACAAAAAAAAAAAAAAAATCACTTGAACATTCAAATGACCTGCCATTTTAGTGAGCCTTGTCTAGGATATATGAAATATACTCATCAAGACAAAAAATAAACAGTGAAAACCACCAAGACTAATGGATAAGTTAATTACACAAACCTTAAATAAATCAAAGTACTCCTATGAAGAACTATAGGTATATATTTTAATAGTTTCATTATTATACCACCAGCACAGCGCCAACCATAATGGTAACCTAAATTTAAGTTTTACTAATTTTGCAAGAGACGCAGCACTCATGTCTTTGTATTACTTAAAAAACTTACGGAGAGAAAAATAAACCAAATAGAGATTGGGAGCCCCATGAGTATCATAATGAGATGAAAATTTGAATGTAAAAACATGTAATGAGATGCGAAAATAAACATGTAATGAGATGCGAAAATAAACATGTAATGAGATTCGAAAAAAAACATGTAATGAGATGCGAAAATAAACATGTAATGAGATGCGGATTTGAACATGTAATGAGATGCGAAAATAAACATGTAATGAGATGCGAAAATAAACATGTAATGAGATGCGAAAAAAAACATGTAATGAGATGCGAAAAAAAACATGTAATGAGATGCGAAAATAAACATGTAATGAGATGCGAAAATAAACATGTAATGAGATGCGAAAATAAACATGTAATGAGATGCGGATTTGAACATGTAATGAGATGCGAAAATAAACATGTAATGAGATGCGCATTTGAACATGTAATGAGATGCGGATTTGAAAATGTAATGAGATGCGAAAATAAACATGTAATGAGATGCGAAAATAAACATGTAATGAGATGCGAAAATAAACATGTAATGAGATGCGAAAATAAACATGTAATGAGATGCGGATTTGAACATGTAATGAGATGCGAAAATAAACATGTAATGAGATGCGAAAATAAACATGTAATGAGATGCGAAAATAAACATGTAATGAGATGCGAAAATAAACATGTAATGAGATGCGAAAAAAAACATGTAATGAGATGCGAAAATAAACATGTAATGAGATGCGGATTTGAACATGTAATGAAATGCCGAAAATAAACATGTAATGAGATGCGAAAATAAACATGTAATGAGATGCGAAAATAAACATGTAATGAGATGCGAAAATAAACATGTAATGATATGCGGCTTTGACCATGTAATGAGATGCGAATGTAATGATATGCTGATTTGACCATGTAATGAGATGCGAACATGTAATGAGATGCTAAACTTCCAATGTATTATCTCATTACCCACAGTTCATTGAGGGGGAAATCCGCATCTCATTAGATGTGCAAATTTGCATCTGATTACCCTTAGTTCTCTGTTGTTCTAAATCTGCATATCATTAGCAATTGTTCTCATTACCTGTGCATGATGTCTCAGTGAGTTTTTCAGGTATACCCAAGACATGACCCCCCCAAAAATGCAATATGCTAATTTAATTTTAATTGTGTCTGATGTTTTTGCTATGTATGGAGCTATGAGTAACAAGATACACTTTTGCATATGTGAGGATAGCAGCCAGACTAAGAAAGCAAAAACAGAGCAATTATCGTATTGGTGGCCCTTCTCTTGGCTATATAAAACTAACATATGGATGTTAAACGAAATAACTGCGAGCACAACTGAGCACTATGGGTAATAATTTGTCGATGTGAATATGTAATGTAATGCAAATTGTTCCACTGCAGGAACTATGGGTAATGAGATATACATTTGCTTATTTGAACAAATCACCCAGCGGCAAAAAGAAACACTTGAACATTCAAATGACCTGCCATTTTAGTGACCCTTGTCTAGGCTATATGAAATATACTCATCGAGACAAAAAATAAACAGTGAAAAACACCAAGACTAATATATAGGTTATTCATACATGTCATAAAAAATAATCAATGTACTCCTATGAAGAACTATAGGCATATATTTTAACATTCTCATTATTACACCACCTGCACAGCACCAACCATAATGGTAACCTAAATTTAAGTTTTACTAATTTTGCCAAAGAGACGCAGCACTCACATCTTTGTATTACTTAAAAAACTTACGGAGAGAAAAATAAACCAAACAGAGATTGGGAGCCCCATGAGTATAATGGGTAATGAGGTATACATTTGCTTACTTGAACAAATCACCCAGCAACAAAAAAAAAAAAACACTTGAACATTCAAATGACCTGCCATTTTAGTGAGCCTTGTCTAGGCTATATGAAATATACTCATCAAGACAAAAAATAAACAGTGAAAACCACCAAGACTAATGGATAAGTTAATTACACAAACCTTAAATAAATCAAAGTACTCCTATGAAGAACTATAGGCATATATTTTAATAGTCTCATTATTATACCACCAGCACAGCGCCAACCATAATGGTAACCTAAATTTAAGTTTTACTAATTTTGCAAGAGACGCAGCACTCATGTCTTTGTATTACTTAAAAAACTTACGGAGAGAAAAATAAACCAAATAGAGATTGGGAGCCCCATGAGTATCATAATGAGATGAAAATTTGAATGTAAAAATGAGATGCGAATTTAAAAAAAAATGGAAATCTCCACATGTAATGAGATGCAGTTTAAACATGTAATAAGATGGGAAAATAAACATGTAATGAGATGCAAAAATAAACATGTAATGAGATGCGGATTTGAACATGTAATGAGATGCGAAAATAAACATGTAATGAGATGCGAAAATAAACATGTAATGAGATGCGAAAATAAACATGTAATGAGATGCGAAAATAAACATGTAATGAGATGCGAAAAAAAACATGTAATGAGATGCGAAAATAAACATGTAATGAGATGCGAAAATAAACATGTAATGAGATGCGAAAATAAACATGTAATGAGATGCGAAAATAAACATGTAATGAGATGCGAAAATAAACATGTAATGAGATGCGAAAATAAACATGTAATGAGATGCGAAAATAAACATGTAATGAGATGCGAAAAAAAACATGTAATGAGATGCGAAAAAAAACATGTAATGAGATGCGAAAAAAAACATGTAATGAGATGCGAAAATAAACATGTAATGAGATGCGGTTTTGAACATGTAATGAGATGCGGTTTTGAACATGTAATGAGATGCGGTTTTGAACATGTAATGAGATGCGGATTTGAACATGTAATGAGATGCGAAAATAAACATGTAATGAGATGCGAAAATAAACATGTAATGAGATGCGGATTTGAACATGTAATGAGATGCGAAAATAAACATGTAATGAGATGCGAAAATAAACATGTAATGAGATGCGAAAATAAACATGTAATGAGATGCGAAAATAAACATGTAATGAGATGCGAAAAAAAACATGTAATGAGATGCGGATTTGAACATGTAATGAGATGGGAAAATAAACATGTAATGAGATGCGAAAATAAACATGTAATGAGATGCGAAAATAAACATGTAATGAGATGCGAAAATAAACATGTAATGAGATGCGGATTAAACCATGTAATGATATGCGGCTTTGAACATGTAATGAGATGCGAATGTAATGATATGCTGATTTGACCATGTAATGAGATGCGAACATGTAATGAGATGCTAAACTTCCAATGTATTATCTCATTACCCACAGTTCATTGAGGGGGAAATCCGCATCTCATTAGATGTGCAAATTTGCATCTGATTACCCTTAGTTCTCTGTTGTTCTAAATCTGCATATCATTAGCAATTGTTCTCATTATCTGTGCATGATGTCTCAGTGAGTTTTTCAGGTATACCCAAGACATGACCCCCCAAAAATGCAATATGCTAATTTATTTTTAATTGTGTCTGATGTATTTTTACATATGATTTCTTTCAATATGTAAATGTGTATCTTGTTACCCATAGTTGTTGGTGATGATATATCTAAATCACTTTACATTTTATCATCTACTTGTTAATATTTATTGTGCTTCTAGTTCTTTGAGTGGATTAGTTTTGTTTGTTGGGTATAGAGGAGGAAAGAGTCACCAAACAGACAATTGTTACTTTGTTTTTGCTATGTATGGAGCTATGAGTAACAAGATACACTTTTGCATATGTGAGGATAGCAGCCAGACTAAGAAAGCAAAAACAGAGCAATTATCGTATTGGTGGCCCTTCTCTTGGCTATATAAAACTAACATATGGATGTTAAACGAAATAACTGCGAGCACAACTGAGCACTATGGGTAATAATTTGTCGATGTGAATATGTAATGTAATGCAAATTGTTCCACTGCAGGAACTATGGGTAATGAGATATACATTTGCTTATTTGAACAAATCACCCAGCGGCAAAAAGAAACACTTGAACATTCAAATGACCTGCCATTTTAGTGACCCTTGTCTAGGCTATATGAAATATACTCATCGAGACAAAAAATAAACAGTGAAAAACACCAAGACTAATGGATAGGTTATTCATACATGTCATAAAAAATAATCAATGTACTCCTATGAAGAACTATAGGCATATATTTTAACATTCTCATTATTACACCACCTGCACAGCACCAACCATAATGGTAACCTAAATTTAAGTTTTACTAATTTTGCCAAAGAGACGCAGCACTCACATCTTTGTATTACTTAAAAAACTTACGGAGAGAAAAATAAACCAAACAGAGATTGGGAGCCCCATGAGTATAATGGGTAATGAGGTATACATTTGCTTACTTGAACAAATCACCCAGCAACAAAAAAAAAAAAAAACACTTGAACATTCAAATGACCTGCCATTTTAGTGAGCCTTGTCTAGGCTATATGAAATATACCCATCAAGACAAAAAATAAACAGTGAAAACCACCAAGACTAATGGATAAGTTAATTACACAAACCTTAAATAAATCAAAGTACTCCTATGAAGAACTATAGGCATATATTTTAATAGTCTCATTATTATACCACCAGCACAGCGCCAACCATAATGGTAACCTACATTTAAGTTTTACTAATTTTGCAAGAGACGCAGCACTCATGTCTTTGTATTACTTAAAAAACTTACGGAGAGAAAAATAAACCAAATAGAGATTGGGAGCCCCATGAGTATCATAATGAGATGAAAATTTGAATGTAAAAATGAGATGCGAATTTTAAAAAAAATGGAAATCTCCACATGTAATGAGATGCAGTTTAAACATGTAATAAGATGGGAAAATAAACATGTAATGAGATGCAAATTTTCACATGTAATGAGATGCGAAAATAAACATGTAATGAGATGCGGATTTGAACATGTAATGAGATGCGGATTTGAACATGTAATGAGATGCGGATTTGAACATGTAATGAGATGCGAAAATAAACATGTAATGAGATGCGAAAATAAACATGTAATGAGATGCGAAAATAAACATGTAATGAGATGCGGATTTGAACATGTAATGAGATGCGAAAATAAACATGTAATGAGATGCGAAAATAAACATGTAATGAGATGCGAAAATAAACATGTAATGAGATGCGAAAAAAAACATGTAATGAGATGCGAAAATAAACATGTAATGAGATGCGAAAATAAACATGTAATGAGATGCGAAAATAAACATGTAATGAGATGCGGATTTGAACATGTAATGAGATGCGAAAATAAACATGTAATGAGATGCGAAAATAAACATGTAATGAGATGCGAAAAAAAACATGTAATGAGATGCGAAAATAAACATGTAATGAGATGCGGATTTGAACATGTAATGAGATGCGAAAATAAACATGTAATGAGATGCGAAAATAAACATGTAATGAGATGCGGATTAAACCATGTAATGATATGCGGCTTTGAACATGTAATGAGATGCGAATGTAATGATATGCTGATTTGACCATGTAATGAGATGCGAACATGTAATGAGATGCTAAACTTCCAATGTATTATCTCATTACCCACAGTTCATTGAGGGGGAAATCCGCATCTCATTAGATGTGCAAATTTGCATCTGATTACCCTTAGTTCTCTGTTGTTCTAAATCTGCATATCATTAGCAATTGTTCTCATTACCTGTGCATGATGTCTCAGTGAGTTTTTCAGGTATACCCAAGACATGACCCCCCAAAAATGCAATATGCTACTTTTTTTTTTAATTGTGTCTGATGTATTTTTACATATGATTTCTTTCAATATGTAAATGTGTATCTTGTTACCCATAGTTGTTGGTGATGATATATCTAAATCACTTTACATTTTATCATCTACTTGTTAATATTTATTGTGCTTCCAGTTCTTTGAGTGGATTAGTTTTGTTTGTTGGGTATAGAGGAGGAAAGAGTCACCAAACAGACAATTGTTACTTTGTTTTTGCTATGTATGGAGCTATGAGTAACAAGATACACTTTTGCATATGTGAGGATAGCAGCCAGACTAAGAAAGCAAAAACAGAGCAATTATCGTATTGGTGGCCCTTCTCTTGGCTATATAAAACTAACATATGGATGTTAAACGAAATAACTGCGAGCACAACTGAGCACTATGGGTAATAATTTGTCGATGTGAATATGTAATGTAATGCAAATTGTTCCACTGCAGGAACTATGGGTAATGAGATATACATTTGCTTATTTGAACAAATCACCCAGCGGCAAAAAGAAACACTTGAACATTCAAATGACCTGCCATTTTAGTGACCCTTGTCTAGGCTATATGAAATATACTCATCGAGACAAAAAATAAACAGTGAAAAACACCAAGACTAATGGATAGGTTAATTACACAAACCTTAAATAAATCAAAGTACTCCTATGAAGAACTATAGGCATATATTTTAATAGTCTCATTATTATACCACCAGCACAGCGCCAACCATAATGGTAACCTAAATTTAAGTTTTACTAATTTTGCAAGAGACGCAGCACTCATGTCTTTGTATTACTTAAAAAACTTACGGAGAGAAAAATAAACCAAATAGAGATTGGGAGCCCCATGAGTATCATAATGAGATGAAAATTTGAATGTAAAAATGAGATGCGAATTTTAAAAAAAATGGAAATCTCCACATGTAATGAGATGCAGTTTAAACATGTAATAAGATGGGAAAATAAACATGTAATGAGATGCAAATTTTCACATGTAATGAGATGCGAAAATAAACATGTAATGAGATGCGAAAATAAACATGTAATGAGATGCGAAAATAAACATGTAATGAGATGCGAAAATAAACATGTAATGAGATGCGGATTTGAACATGTAATGAGATGCGAAAATAAACATGTAATGAGATGCGAAAATAAACATGTAATGAGATGCGAAAATAAACATGTAATGAGATGCGAAAATAAACATGTAATGAGATGCGGATTTGAACATGTAATGAGATGCGGATTTGAACATGTAATGAGATGCGAAAATAAACATGTAATGAGATGCGCATTTGAACATGTAATGAGATGCGGATTTGAACATGTAATGAGATGCGAAAATAAACATGTAATGAGATGCGAAAATAAACATGTAATGAGATGCGAAAATAAACATGTAATGAGATGCGAAAATAAACATGTAATGAGATGCGGATTTGAACATGTAATGAGATGCGAAAATAAACATGTAATGAGATGCGGATTTGAACATGTAATGAGATGCGAAAATAAACATGTAATGAGATGCGCATTTGAACATGTAATGAGATGCGGATTTGAACATGTAATGAGATGCGAAAATAAACATGTAATGAGATGCGAAAATAAACATGTAATGAGATGCGAAAATAAACATGTAATGAGATGCGAAAAAAAACATGTAATGAGATGCGAAAAAAAACATGTAATGAGATGCGAAAATAAACATGTAATGAGATGCGAAAATAAACATGTAATGAGATGCGAAAATAAACATGTAATGAGATGCGGATTTGAACATGTAATGAGATGCGAAAATAAACATGTAATGAGATGCGAAAATAAACATGTAATGAGATGCGAAAAAAAACATGTAATGAGATGCGAAAATAAACATGTAATGAGATGCGGATTTGAACATGTAATGAGATGCGAAAATAAACATGTAATGAGATGCGAAAATAAACATGTAATGAGATGCGGATTAAACCATGTAATGATATGCGGCTTTGAACATGTAATGAGATGCGAATGTAATGATATGCTGATTTGACCATGTAATGAGATGCGAACATGTAATGAGATGCTAAACTTCCAATGTATTATCTCATTACCCACAGTTCATTGAGGGGGAAATCCGCATCTCATTAGATGTGCAAATTTGCATCTGATTACCCTTAGTTCTCTGTTGTTCTAAATCTGCATATCATTAGCAATTGTTCTCATTACCTGTGCATGATGTCTCAGTGAGTTTTTCAGGTATACCCAAGACATGACCCCCCAAAAATGCAATATGCTACTTTTTTTTTTAATTGTGTCTGATGTATTTTTACATATGATTTCTTTCAATATGTAAATGTGTATCTTGTTACCCATAGTTGTTGGTGATGATATATCTAAATCACTTTACATTTTATCATCTACTTGTTAATATTTATTGTGCTTCCAGTTCTTTGAGTGGATTAGTTTTGTTTGTTGGGTATAGAGGAGGAAAGAGTCACCAAACAGACAATTGTTACTTTGTTTTTGCTATGTATGGAGCTATGAGTAACAAGATACACTTTTGCATATGTGAGGATAGCAGCCAGACTAAGAAAGCAAAAACAGAGCAATTATCGTATTGGTGGCCCTTCTCTTGGCTATATAAAACTAACATATGGATGTTAAACGAAATAACTGCGAGCACAACTGAGCACTATGGGTAATAATTTGTCGATGTGAATATGTAATGTAATGCAAATTGTTCCACTGCAGGAACTATGGGTAATGAGATATACATTTGCTTATTTGAACAAATCACCCAGCGGCAAAAAGAAACACTTGAACATTCAAATGACCTGCCATTTTAGTGACCCTTGTCTAGGCTATATGAAATATACTCATCGAGACAAAAAATAAACAGTGAAAAACACCAAGACTAATGGATAGGTTAATTACACAAACCTTAAATAAATCAAAGTACTCCTATGAAGAACTATAGGCATATATTTTAATAGTCTCATTATTATACCACCAGCACAGCGCCAACCATAATGGTAACCTAAATTTAAGTTTTACTAATTTTGCAAGAGACGCAGCACTCATGTCTTTGTATTACTTAAAAAACTTACGGAGAGAAAAATAAACCAAATAGAGATTGGGAGCCCCATGAGTATCATAATGAGATGAAAATTTGAATGTAAAAATGAGATGCGAATTTTAAAAAAAATGGAAATCTCCACATGTAATGAGATGCAGTTTAAACATGTAATAAGATGGGAAAATAAACATGTAATGAGATGCAAATTTTCACATGTAATGAGATGCGAAAATAAACATGTAATGAGATGCGAAAATAAACATGTAATGAGATGCGAAAATAAACATGTAATGAGATGCGAAAATAAACATGTAATGAGATGCGGATTTGAACATGTAATGAGATGCGAAAATAAACATGTAATGAGATGCGAAAATAAACATGTAATGAGATGCGGATTTGAACATGTAATGAGATGCGAAAATAAACATGTAATGAGATGCGAAAATAAACATGTAATGAGATGCGAAAAAAAACATGTAATGAGATGCGAAAATAAACATGTAATGAGATGCGAAAATAAACATGTAATGAGATGCGAAAATAAACATGTAATGAGATTCGAAAAAAAACATGTAATGAGATGCGAAAATAAACATGTAATGAGATGCGGATTTGAACATGTAATGAGATGCGAAAATAAACATGTAATGAGATGCGAAAAAAAACATGTAATGAGATGCGAAAAAAAACATGTAATGAGATGCGAAAATAAACATGTAATGAGATGCGAAAATAAACATGTAATGAGATGCGGATTTGAACATGTAATGAGACGCGAAAATAAACATGTAATGAGATGCGAAAATAAACATGTAATGAGATGCGGATTTGAACATGTAATGAGATGCGGATTTGAACATGTAATGAGATGCGAAAATAAACATGTAATGAGATGCGAAAATAAACATGTAATGAGATGCGAAAATAAACATGTAATGAGATGTGAAAATAAACATGTAATGAGATGCGAAAATAAACATGTAATGAGATGCGAAAATAAACATGTAATGAGATGCGAAAAAAAACATGTAATGAGATGCGAAAATAAACATGTAATGAGATGCGAAAATAAACATGTAATGAGATGCGAAAATAAACATGTAATGAGATGCGGATTTGAACATGTAATGAGATGCGAAAATAAACATGTAATGAGATGCGAAAATAAACATGTAATGATATGCGAAAAAAACATGTAATGAGATGCGAAAATAAACATGTAATGAGATGCGGATTTGAACATGTAATGAGATGCGAAAATAAACATGTAATGAGATGCGAAAATAAACATGTAATGAGATGCGGATTAAACCATGTAATGATATGCGGCTTTGAACATGTAATGAGATGCGAATGTAATGATATGCTGATTTGACCATGTAATGAGATGCGAACATGTAATGAGATGCTAAACTTCCAATGTATTATCTCATTACCCACAGTTCATTGAGGGGGAAATCCGCATCTCATTAGATGTGCAAATTTGCATCTGATTACCCTTAGTTCTCTGTTGTTCTAAATCTGCATATCATTAGCAATTGTTCTCATTACCTGTGTATGATGTCTCAGTGAGTTTTTCAGGTATACCCAAGACATGACCCCCCAAAAATGCAATATGCTACTTTTTTTTTTTTTAATTGTGTCTGATGTATTTTTACATATGATTTCTTTCAATATGTAAATGTGTATCTTGTTACCCATAGTTGTTGGTGATGATATATCTAAATCACTTTACATTTTATCATCTACTTGTTAATATTTATTGTGCTTCCAGTTCTTTGAGTGGATTAGTTTTGTTTGTTGGGTATAGAGGAGGAAAGAGTCACCAAACAGACAATTGTTACTTTGTTTTTGCTATGTATGGAGCTATGAGTAACAAGATACACTTTTGCATATGTGAGGATAGCAGCCAGACTAAGAAAGCAAAAACAGAGCAATTATCGTATTGGTGGCCCTTCTCTTGGCTATATAAAACTAACATATGGATGTTAAACGAAATAACTGCGAGCACAACTGAGCACTATGGGTAATAATTTGTCGATGTGAATATGTAATGTAATGCAAATTGTTCCACTGCAGGAACTATGGGTAATGAGATATACATTTGCTTATTTGAACAAATCACCCAGCGGCAAAAAGAAACACTTGAACATTCAAATGACCTGCCATTTTAGTGACCCTTGTCTAGGCTATATGAAATATACTCATCGAGACAAAAAATAAACAGTGAAAAACACCAAGACTAATGGATAGGTTATTCATACATGTCATAAAAAATAATCAATGTACTCCTATGAAGAACTATAGGCATATATTTTAACATTCTCATTATTACACCACCTGCACAGCACCAACCATAATGGTAACCTAAATTTAAGTTTTACTAATTTTGACAAAGAGACGCAGCACTCACATCTTTGTATTACTTAAAAAACTTACGGAGAGAAAAATAAACCAAACAGAGATTGGGAGCCCCATGAGTATAATGGGTAATGAGGTATACATTTGCTTACTTGAACAAATCACCCAGCAACAAAAAAAAAAAAAAAATCACTTGAACATTCAAATGACCTGCCATTTTAGTGAGCCTTGTCTAGGATATATGAAATATACTCAAGACAAAAAATAAACAGTGAAAACCACCAAGACTAATGGATAAGTTAATTACACAAACCTTAAATAAATCAAAGTACTCCTATGAAGAACTATAGGCATATATTTTAATAGTCTCATTATTATACCACCAGCACAGCGCCAACCATAATGGTAACCTAAATTTAAGTTTTACTAATTTTGCAAGAGACGCAGCACTCATGTCTTTGTATTACTTAAAAAACTTACGGAGAGAAAAATAAACCAAATAGAGATTGGGAGCCCCATGAGTATCATAATGAGATGAAAATTTGAATGTAAAAATGAGATGCGAATTTTAAAAAAAATGGAAATCTCCACATGTAATGAGATGCAGTTTAAACATGTAATAAGATGGGAAAATAAACATGTAATGAGATGCAAATTTTCACATGTAATGAGATGCGAAAATAAACATGTAATGAGATGCGAAAATAAACATGTAATGAGATGCGAAAATAAACATGTAATGAGATGCGAAAATAAACATGTAATGAGATGCGAAAATAAACATGTAATGAGATGCGGATTTGAACATGTAATGAGATGCGAAAATAAACATGTAATGAGATGCGAAAATAAACATGTAATGAGATGCGGATTTGAACATGTAATGAGATGCGAAAATAAACATGTAATGAGATGCGAAAATAAACATGTAATGAGATGCGAAAATAAACATGTAATGAGATGCGAAAATAAACATGTAATGAGATGCGAAAATAAACATGTAATGAGATGCGAAAATAAACATGTAATGAGATTCGAAAAAAAACATGTAATGAGATGCGAAAATAAACATTTAATGAGATGCGAAAATAAACATGTAATGAGATGCGAAAATAAACATGTAATGAGATTCGAAAAAAAACATGTAATGAGATGCGAAAATAAACATGTAATGAGATGCGGATTTGAACATGTAATGAGATGCGAAAATAAACATGTAATGAGATGCGAAAAAAAACATGTAATGAGATGCGAAAATAAACATGTAATGAGATGCGAAAATAAACATGTAATGAGATGCGAAAATAAACATGTAATGAGATGCGAAAATAAACATGTAATGAGATGCGAAAATAAACATGTAATGAGATGCGGATTTGAACATGTAATGAGATGCGAAAATAAACATGTAATGAGATGCGCATTTGAACATGTAATGAGATGCGGATTTGAACATGTAATGAGATGCGAAAATAAACATGTAATGAGATGCGAAAATAAACATGTAATGAGATGCGAAAATAAACATGTAATGAGATGCGAAAATAAACATGTAATGAGATGCGAAAATAAACATGTAATGAGATGCGAAAATAAACATGTAATGAGATGCGAAAATAAACATGTAATGAGATGCGAAAAAAAACATGTAATGAGATGCGAAAATAAACATGTAATGAGATGCGAAAATAAACATGTAATGAGATGCGAAAATAAACATGTAATGAGATGCGAAAATAAACATGTAATGAGATGCGGATTTGAACATGTAATGAGATGCGAAAATAAACATGTAATGAGATGCGAAAATAAACATGTAATGAGATGCGAAAAAAAACATGTAATGAGATGCGAAAATAAACATGTAATGAGATGCGGATTTGAACATGTAATGAGATGCGAAAATAAACATGTAATGAGATGCGAAAATAAACATGTAATGAGATGCGGATTAAACCATGTAATGATATGCGGCTTTGAACATGTAATGAGATGCGAATGTAATGATATGCTGATTTGACCATGTAATGAGATGCGAACATGTAATGAGATGCTAAACTTCCAATGTATTATCTCATTACCCACAGTTCATTGAGGGGGAAATCCGCATCTCATTAGATGTGCAAATTTGCATCTGATTACCCTTAGTTCTCTGTTGTTCTAAATCTGCATATCATTAGCAATTGTTCTCATTACCTGTGCATGATGTCTCAGTGAGTTTTTCAGGTATACCCAAGACATGACCCCCCAAAAATGCAATATGCTAATTTATTTTTAATTGTGTCTGATGTATTTTTACATATGATTTCTTTCAATATGTAAATGTGTATCTTGTTACCCATAGTTGTTGGTGATGATATATCTAAATCACTTTACATTTTATCATCTTCTTGTTAATATTTATTGTGCTTCTAGTTCTTTGAGTGGATTAGTTTTGTTTGTTGGGTATAGAGGAGGAAAGAGTCACCAAACAGACAATTGTTACTTTGTTTTTGCTATGTATGGAGCTATGAGTAACAAGATACACTTTTGCATATGTGAGGATAGCAGCCAGACTAAGAAAGCAAAAACAGAGCAATTATCGTATTGGTGGCCCTTCTCTTGGCTATATAATACTAACATATGGATGTTAAACGAAATAACTGCGAGCACAACTGAGCACTATGGGTAATAATTTGTCGATGTGAATATGTAATGTAATGCAAATTGTTCCACTGCAGGAACTATGGGTAATGAGATATACATTTGCTTATTTGAACAAATCACCCAGCGGCAAAAAGAAACACTTGAACATTCAAATGACCTGCCATTTTAGTGACCCTTGTCTAGGCTATATGAAATATACTCATCGAGACAAAAAATAAACAGTGAAAAACACCAAGACTAATGGATAGGTTATTCATACATGTCATAAAAAATAATCAATGTACTCCTATGAAGAACTATAGGCATATATTTTAACATTCTCATTATTACACCACCTGCACAGCACCAACCATAATGGTAACCTAAATTTAAGTTTTACTAATTTTGCCAAAGAGACGCAGCACTCACATCTTTGTATTACTTAAAAAACTTACGGAGAGAAAAATAAACCAAACAGAGATTGGGAGCCCCATGAGTATAATGGGTAATGAGGTATACATTTGCTTACTTGAACAAATCACCCAGCAACAAAAAAAAAAAAAAAATCACTTGAACATTCAAATGACCTGCCATTTTAGTGAGCCTTGTCTAGGATATATGAAATATACTCATCAAGACAAAAAATAAACAGTGAAAACCACCAAGACTAATGGATAAGTTAATTACACAAACCTTAAATAAATCAAAGTACTCCTATGAAGAACTATAGGTATATATTTTAATAGTTTCATTATTATACCACCAGCACAGCGCCAACCATAATGGTAACCTAAATTTAAGTTTTACTAATTTTGCAAGAGACGCAGCACTCATGTCTTTGTATTACTTAAAAAACTTACGGAGAGAAAAATAAACCAAATAGAGATTGGGAGCCCCATGAGTATCATAATGAGATGAAAATTTGAATGTAAAAATGAGATGCGAATTTTAAAAAAAATGGAAATCTCCACATGTAATGAGATGCAGTTTAAACATGTAATAAGATGGGAAAATAAACATGTAATGAGATGCAAATTTTCACATGTAATGAGATGCGGATTTGAACATGTAATGAGATGCGAAAATAAACATGTAATGAGATGCGGATTTGAACATGTAATGAGATGCGAAAATAAACATGTAATGAGATGCGAAAATAAACATGTAATGAGATGCGGATTTGAACATGTAATGAGATGCGAAAATAAACATGTAATGAGATGCGAAAATAAACATGTAATGAGATGCGAAAATAAACATGTAATGAGATGCGAAAAAAAACATGTAATGAGATGCGAAAATAAACATGTAATGAGATGCGAAAATAAACATGTAATGAGATGCGAAAATAAACATGTAATGAGATGCGAAAATAAACATGTAATGAGATTCGAAAAAAAACATGTAATGAGATGCGAAACTAAACATGTAATGAGATGCGGATTTGAACATGTAATGAGATGCGAAAATAAACATGTAATGAGATGCGAAAAAAAACATGTAATGAGATGCGAAAAAAAACATGTAATGAGATGCGAAAATAAACATGTAATGAGATGCGAAAATAAACATGTAATGAGATGCGAAAATAAACATGTAATGAGATGCGGATTTGAACATGTAATGAGATGCGAAAATAAACATGTAATGAGATGCGAAAATAAACATGTAATGAGATGCGGATTTGAAAATGTAATGAGATGCGGATTTGAAAATGTAATGAGATGCGAAAATAAACATGTAATGAGATGCGAAAATAAACATGTAATGAGATGCGAAAATAAACATGTAATGAGATGCGAAAATAAACATGTAATGAGATGCGGATTTGAACATGTAATGAGATGCGAAAATAAACATGTAATGAGATGCGAAAATAAACATGTAATGAGATGCGAAAATAAACATGTAATGAGATGCGAAAAAAAACATGTAATGAGATGCGAAAATAAACATGTAATGAGATGCGGATTTGAACATGTAATGAAATGCCGAAAATAAACATGTAATGAGATGCGAAAATAAACATGTAATGAGATGCGAAAATAAACATGTAATGAGATGCGGATTAAACCATGTAATGATATGCGGCTTTGAACATGTAATGAGATGCGAATGTAATGATATGCTGATTTGACCATGTAATGAGATGCGAACATGTAATGAGATGCTAAACTTCCAATGTATTATCTCATTACCCACAGTTCATTGAGGGGGAAATCCGCATCTCATTAGATGTGCAAATTTGCATCTGATTACCCTTAGTTCTCTGTTGTTCTAAATCTGCATATCATTAGCAATTGTTCTCATTACCTGTGCATGATGTCTCAGTGAGTTTTTCAGGTATACCCAAGACATGACCCCCCAAAAATGCAATATGCTAATTTAATTTTAATTGTGTCTGATGTTTTTGCTATGTATGGAGCTATGAGTAACAAGATACACTTTTGCATATGTGAGGATAGCAGCCAGACTAAGAAAGCAAAAACAGAGCAATTATCGTATTGGTGGCCCTTCTCTTGGCTATATAAAACTAACATATGGATGTTAAACGAAATAACTGCGAGCACAACTGAGCACTATGGGTAATAATTTGTCGATGTGAATATGTAATGTAATGCAAATTGTTCCACTGCAGGAACTATGGGTAATGAGATATACATTTGCTTATTTGAACAAATCACCCAGCGGCAAAAAGAAACACTTGAACATTCAAATGACCTGCCATTTTAGTGACCCTTGTCTAGGCTATATGAAATATACTCATCGAGACAAAAAATAAACAGTGAAAAACACCAAGACTAATGGATAGGTTATTCATACATGTCATAAAAAATAATCAATGTACTCCTATGAAGAACTATAGGCATATATTTTAACATTCTCATTATTACACCACCTGCACAGCACCAACCATAATGGTAACCTAAATTTAAGTTTTACTAATTTTGCCAAAGAGACGCAGCACTCACATCTTTGTATTACTTAAAAAACTTACGGAGAGAAAAATAAACCAAACAGAGATTGGGAGCCCCATGAGTATAATGGGTAATGAGGTATACATTTGCTTACTTGAACAAATCACCCAGCAACAAAAAAAAAAAAAAAATCACTTGAACATTCAAATGACCTGCCATTTTAGTGAGCCTTGTCTAGGATATATGAAATATACTCATCAAGACAAAAAATAAACAGTGAAAACCACCAAAACTAATGGATAAGTTAATTACACAAACCTTAAATAAATCAAAGTACTCCTATGAAGAACTATAGGTATATATTTTAATAGTTTCATTATTATAGCACCAGCACAGCGCCAACCATAATGGTAACCTAAATTTAAGTTTTACTAATTTTGCAAGAGACGCAGCACTCATGTCTTTGTATTACTTAAAAAACTTACGGAGAGAAAAATAAACCAAATAGAGATTGGGAGCCCCATGAGTATCATAATGAGATGAAAATTTGAATGTAAAAACATGTAATGAGATGCGAAAATAAACATGTAATGAGATGCGGATTTGAACATGTAATGAGATGCGAAAATAAACATGTAATGAGATGCGAAAATAAACATGTAATGAGATGCGAAAAAAAACATGTAATGAGATGCGAAAAAAAACATGTAATGAGATGCGAAAATAAACATGTAATGAGATGCGAAAATAAACATGTAATGAGATGCGAAAATAAACATGTAATGAGATGCGGATTTGAACATGTAATGAGATGCGAAAATAAACATGTAATGAGATGCGCATTTGAACATGTAATGAGATGCGGATTTGAAAATGTAATGAGATGCGAAAATAAACATGTAATGAGATGCGAAAATAAACATGTAATGAGATGCGAAAATAAACATGTAATGAGATGCGAAAATAAACATGTAATGAGATGCGGATTTGAACATGTAATGAGATGCGAAAATAAACATGTAATGAGATGCGAAAATAAACATGTAATGAGATGCGAAAATAAACATGTAATGAGATGCGAAAATAAACATGTAATGAGATGCGAAAATAAACATGTAATGAGATGCGGATTTGAACATGTAATGAGATGCGAAAATAAACATGTAATGAGATGCGAAAATAAACATGTAATGAGATGCGAAAATAAACATGTAATGAGATGCGAAAATAAACATGTAATGAGATGCGAAAATAAACATGTAATGAGATGCGAAAATAAACATGTAATGATATGCGGCTTTGACCATGTAATGAGATGCGAATGTAATGATATGCTGATTTGACCATGTAATGAGATGCGAACATGTAATGAGATGCTAAACTTCCAATGTATTATCTCATTACCCACAGTTCATTGAGGGGGAAATCCGCATCTCATTAGATGTGCAAATTTGCATCTGATTACCCTTAGTTCTCTGTTGTTCTAAATCTGCATATCATTAGCAATTGTTCTCATTACCTGTGCATGATGTCTCAGTGAGTTTTTCAGGTATACCCAAGACATGACCCCCCCAAAAATGCAATATGCTAATTTAATTTTAATTGTGTCTGATGTTTTTGCTATGTATGGAGCTATGAGTAACAAGATACACTTTTGCATATGTGAGGATAGCAGCCAGACTAAGAAAGCAAAAACAGAGCAATTATCGTATTGGTGGCCCTTCTCTTGGCTATATAAAACTAACATATGGATGTTAAACGAAATAACTGCGAGCACAACTGAGCACTATGGGTAATAATTTGTCGATGTGAATATGTAATGTAATGCAAATTGTTCCACTGCAGGAACTATGGGTAATGAGATATACATTTGCTTATTTGAACAAATCACCCAGCGGCAAAAAGAAACACTTGAACATTCAAATGACCTGCCATTTTAGTGACCCTTGTCTAGGCTATATGAAATATACTCATCGAGACAAAAAATAAACAGTGAAAAACACCAAGACTAATATATAGGTTATTCATACATGTCATAAAAAATAATCAATGTACTCCTATGAAGAACTATAGGCATATATTTTAACATTCTCATTATTACACCACCTGCACAGCACCAACCATAATGGTAACCTAAATTTAAGTTTTACTAATTTTGCCAAAGAGACGCAGCACTCACATCTTTGTATTACTTAAAAAACTTACGGAGAGAAAAATAAACCAAACAGAGATTGGGAGCCCCATGAGTATAATGGGTAATGAGGTATACATTTGCTTACTTGAACAAATCACCCAGCAACAAAAAAAAAAAAACACTTGAACATTCAAATGACCTGCCATTTTAGTGAGCCTTGTCTAGGCTATATGAAATATACTCATCAAGACAAAAAATAAACAGTGAAAACCACCAAGACTAATGGATAAGTTAATTACACAAACCTTAAATAAATCAAAGTACTCCTATGAAGAACTATAGGCATATATTTTAATAGTCTCATTATTATACCACCAGCACAGCGCCAACCATAATGGTAACCTAAATTTAAGTTTTACTAATTTTGCAAGAGACGCAGCACTCATGTCTTTGTATTACTTAAAAAACTTACGGAGAGAAAAATAAACCAAATAGAGATTGGGAGCCCCATGAGTATCATAATGAGATGAAAATTTGAATGTAAAAATGAGATGCGAATTTAAAAAAAAATGGAAATCTCCACATGTAATGAGATGCAGTTTAAACATGTAATAAGATGGGAAAATAAACATGTAATGAGATGCAAAAATAAACATGTAATGAGATGCGGATTTGAACATGTAATGAGATGCGAAAATAAACATGTAATGAGATGCGAAAATAAACATGTAATGAGATGCGAAAATAAACATGTAATGAGATGCGAAAATAAACATGTAATGAGATGCGAAAAAAAACATGTAATGAGATGCGAAAATAAACATGTAATGAGATGCGAAAATAAACATGTAATGAGATGCGAAAATAAACATGTAATGAGATGCGAAAATAAACATGTAATGAGATGCGAAAATAAACATGTAATGAGATGCGAAAATAAACATGTAATGAGATGCGAAAAAAAACATGTAATGAGATGCGAAAAAAAACATGTAATGAGATGCGAAAAAAAACATGTAATGAGATGCGAAAATAAACATGTAATGAGATGCGAAAATAAACATGTAATGAGATGCGGTTTTGAACATGTAATGAGATGCGGTTTTGAACATGTAATGAGATGCGGTTTTGAACATGTAATGAGATGCGGATTTGAACATGTAATGAGATGCGAAAATAAACATGTAATGAGATGCGAAAATAAACATGTAATGAGATGCGGATTTGAACATGTAATGAGATGCGAAAATAAACATGTAATGAGATGCGAAAATAAACATGTAATGAGATGCGAAAATAAACATGTAATGAGATGCGAAAATAAACATGTAATGAGATGCGAAAATAAACATGTAATGAGATGCGAAAAAAAACATGTAATGAGATGCGGATTTGAACATGTAATGAGATGGGAAAATAAACATGTAATGAGATGCGAAAATAAACATGTAATGAGATGCGAAAATAAACATGTAATGAGATGCGAAAATAAACATGTAATGAGATGCGGATTAAACCATGTAATGATATGCGGCTTTGAACATGTAATGAGATGCGAATGTAATGATATGCTGATTTGACCATGTAATGAGATGCGAACATGTAATGAGATGCTAAACTTCCAATGTATTATCTCATTACCCACAGTTCATTGAGGGGGAAATCCGCATCTCATTAGATGTGCAAATTTGCATCTGATTACCCTTAGTTCTCTGTTGTTCTAAATCTGCATATCATTAGCAATTGTTCTCATTATCTGTGCATGATGTCTCAGTGAGTTTTTCAGGTATACCCAAGACATGACCCCCCAAAAATGCAATATGCTAATTTATTTTTAATTGTGTCTGGTGTATTTTTACATATGATTTCTTTCAATATGTAAATGTGTATCTTGTTACCCATAGTTGTTGGTGATGATATATCTAAATCACTTTACATTTTATCATCTACTTGTTAATATTTATTGTGCTTCTAGTTCTTTGAGTGGATTAGTTTTGTTTGTTGGGTATAGAGGAGGAAAGAGTCACCAAACAGACAATTGTTACTTTGTTTTTGCTATGTATGGAGCTATGAGTAACAAGATACACTTTTGCATATGTGAGGATAGCAGCCAGACTAAGAAAGCAAAAACAGAGCAATTATCGTATTGGTGGCCCTTCTCTTGGCTATATAAAACTAACATATGGATGTTAAACGAAATAACTGCGAGCACAACTGAGCACTATGGGTAATAATTTGTCGATGTGAATATGTAATGTAATGCAAATTGTTCCACTGCAGGAACTATGGGTAATGAGATATACATTTGCTTATTTGAACAAATCACCCAGCGGCAAAAAGAAACACTTGAACATTCAAATGACCTGCCATTTTAGTGACCCTTGTCTAGGCTATATGAAATATACTCATCGAGACAAAAAATAAACAGTGAAAAACACCAAGACTAATGGATAGGTTATTCATACATGTCATAAAAAATAATCAATGTACTCCTATGAAGAACTATAGGCATATATTTTAACATTCTCATTATTACACCACCTGCACAGCACCAACCATAATGGTAACCTAAATTTAAGTTTTACTAATTTTGCCAAAGAGACGCAGCACTCACATCTTTGTATTACTTAAAAAACTTACGGAGAGAAAAATAAACCAAACAGAGATTGGGAGCCCCATGAGTATAATGGGTAATGAGGTATACATTTGCTTACTTGAACAAATCACCCAGCAACAAAAAAAAAAAAAAAACACTTGAACATTCAAATGACCTGCCATTTTAGTGAGCCTTGTCTAGGCTATATGAAATATACCCATCAAGACAAAAAATAAACAGTGAAAACCACCAAGACTAATGGATAAGTTAATTACACAAACCTTAAATAAATCAAAGTACTCCTATGAAGAACTATAGGCATATATTTTAATAGTCTCATTATTATACCACCAGCACAGCGCCAACCATAATGGTAACCTACATTTAAGTTTTACTAATTTTGCAAGAGACGCAGCACTCATGTCTTTGTATTACTTAAAAAACTTACGGAGAGAAAAATAAACCAAATAGAGATTGGGAGCCCCATGAGTATCATAATGAGATGAAAATTTGAATGTAAAAATGAGATGCGAATTTTAAAAAAAATGGAAATCTCCACATGTAATGAGATGCAGTTTAAACATGTAATAAGATGGGAAAATAAACATGTAATGAGATGCAAATTTTCACATGTAATGAGATGCGAAAATAAACATGTAATGAGATGCGGATTTGAACATGTAATGAGATGCGGATTTGAACATGTAATGAGATGCGGATTTGAACATGTAATGAGATGCGAAAATAAACATGTAATGAGATGCGAAAATAAACATGTAATGAGATGCGAAAATAAACATGTAATGAGATGCGAAAATAAACATGTAATGAGATGCGAAAATAAACATGTAATGAGATGCGGATTTGAACATGTAATGAGATGCGAAAATAAACATGTAATGAGATGCGAAAATAAACATGTAATGAGATGCGAAAATAAACATGTAATGAGATGCGGATTTGAACATGTAATGAGATGCGAAAATAAACATGTAATGAGATGCGGATTTGAACATGTAATGAGATGCGGATTTGAACATGTAATGAGATGCGGATTTGAACATGTAATGAGATGCGGATTTGAACATGTAATGAGATGCGAAAATAAACATGTAATGAGATGCGAAAATAAACATGTAATGAGATGCGAAAATAAACATGTAATGAGATGCGAAAATAAACATGTAATGAGATGCGGATTTGAACATGTAATGAGATGCGAAAATAAACATGTAATGAGATGCGAAAATAAACATGTAATGAGATGCGAAAATAAACATGTAATGAGATGCGAAAATAAACATGTAATGAGATGCGGATTTGAACATGTAATGAGATGCGAAAATAAACATGTAATGAGATGCGAAAATAAACATGTAATGAGATGCGAAAATAAACATGTAATGAGATGCGAAAATAAACATGTAATGAGATGCGAAAATAAACATGTAATGAGATGCGGATTAAACCATAAAATGATATGCGGCTTTGAACATGTAATGAGATGCGAATGTAATGATATGCTGATTTGACCATGTAATGAGATGCGAACATGTAATGAGATGCTAAACTTCCAATGTATTATCTCATTACCCACAGTTCATTGAGGGGGAAATCCGCATCTCATTAGATGTGCAAATTTGCATCTGATTACCCTTAGTTCTCTGTTGTTCTAAATCTGCATATCATTAGCAATTGTTCTCATTACCTGTGCATGATGTCTCAGTGAGTTTTTCAGGTATACCCAAGACATGACCCCCCAAAAATGCAATATGCTAATTTATTTTTAATTGTGTCTGATGTATTTTTACATATGATTTCTTTCAATATGTAAATGTGTATCTTGTTACCCATAGTTGTTGGTGATGATATATCTAAATCACTTTACATTTTATCATCTACTTGTTAATATTTATTGTGCTTCTAGTTCTTTGAGTGGATTAGTTTTGTTTGTTGGGTATAGAGGAGGAAAGAGTCACCAAACAGACAATTGTTACTTTGTTTTTGCTATGTATGGAGCTATGAGTAACAAGATACACTTTTGCATATGTGAGGATAGCAGCCAGACTAAGAAAGCAAAAACAGAGCAATTATCGTATTGGTGGCCCTTCTCTTGGCTATATAAAACTAACATATGGATGTTAAACGAAATAACTGCGAGCACAACTGAGCACTATGGGTAATAATTTGTGTAATGAGATGCAGTTTAAACATGTAATAAGATGGGAAAATAAACATGTAATGAGATGCAAATTTTCACATGTAATGAGATGCGAAAATAAACATGTAATGAGATGCGGATTTGAACATGTAATGAGATGCGGATTTGAACATGTAATGAGATGCGGATTTGAACATGTAATGAGATGCGAAAATAAACATGTAATGAGATGCGAAAATAAACATGTAATGAGATGCGAAAATAAACATGTAATGAGATGCGAAAAAAAACATGTAATGAGATGCGAAAAAAAACATGTAATGAGATGCGAAAAAAAACATGTAATGAGATGCGAAAATAAACATGTAATGAGATGCGAAAATAAACATGTAATGAGATGCGAAAATAAACATGTAATGAGATGCGGATTTGAACATGTAATGAGATGCGAAAATAAACATGTAATGAGATGCGAAAATAAACATGTAATGAGATGCGAAAATAAACATGTAATGAGATGCGGATTTGAACATGTAATGAGATGCGAAAATAAACATGTAATGAGATGCGGATTTGAACATGTAATGAGATGCGAAAATAAACATGTAATGAGATGCGAAAATAAACATGTAATGAGATGCGAAAATAAACATGTAATGAGATGCGAAAATAAACATGTAATGAGATGCGGATTTGAACATGTAATGAGATGCGAAAATAAACATGTAATGAGATGCGAAAATAAACATGTAATGAGATGCGGATTTGAACATGTAATGAGATGCGAAAATAATCATGTAATGAGATGCGAAAATAAACATGTAATGAGATGCGAAAATAAACATGTAATGAGATGCGAAAATAAACATGTAATGAGATGCGGATTAAACCATAAAATGAGATGCGGCTTTGAACATGTAATGAGATGCGAATGTAATGATATGCTGATTTGACCATGTAATGAGATGCGAACATGTAATGAGATGCTAAACTTCCAATGTATTATCTCATTACCCACAGTTCATTGAGGGGGAAATCCGCATCTCATTAGATGTGCAAATTTGCATCTGATTACCCTTAGTTCTCTGTTGTTCTAAATCTGCATATCATTAGCAATTGTTCTCATTACCTGTGCATGATGTCTCAGTGAGTTTTTCAGGTATACCCAAGACATGACCCCCCAAAAATGCAATATGCTAATTTATTTTTAATTGTGTCTGATGTATTTTTACATATGATTTCTTTCAATATGTAAATGTGTATCTTGTTACCCATAGTTGTTGGTGATGATATATCTAAATCACTTTACATTTTATCATCTACTTGTTAATATTTATTGTCCTTCTAGTTCTTTGAGTGGATTAGTTTTGTTTGTTGGGTATAGAGGAGGAAAGAGTCACCAAACAGACAATTGTTACTTTGTTTTTGCTATGTATGGAGCTATGAGTAACAAGATACACTTTTGCATATGTGAGGATAGCAGCCAGACTAAGAAAGCAAAAACAGAGCAATTATCGTATTGGTGGCCCTTCTCTTGGCTATATAAAACTAACATATGGATGTTAAACGAAATAACTGCGAGCACAACTGAGCACTATGGGTAATAATTTGTGTAATGAGATGCAGTTTAAACATGTAATAAGATGGGAAAATAAACATGTAATGAGATGAAAATTTTCACATGTAATGAGATGCGAAAATAAACATGTAATGAGATGCGGATTTGAACATGTAATGAGATGCGGATTTGAACATGTAATGAGATGCGGATTTGAACATGTAATGAGATGCGAAAATAAACATGTAATGAGATGCGAAAATAAACATGTAATGAGATGCGAAAATAAACATGTAATGAGATGCGAAAAAAAACATGTAATGAGATGCGAAAATAAACATGTAATGAGATGCGAAAATAAACATGTAATGAGATGCGAAAATAAACATGTAATGAGATGCGAAAATAAACATGTAATGAGATGCGGATTTGAACATGTAATGAGATGCGAAAATAAACATGTAATGAGATGCGAAAATAAACATGTAATGAGATGCGAAAATAAACATGTAATGAGATGCGGATTTGAACATGTAATGAGATGCGAAAATAAACATGTAATGAGATGCGGATTTGAACATGTAATGAGATGCGAAAATAAACATGTAATGAGATGCGAAAATAAACATGTAATGAGATGCGAAAATAAACATGTAATGAGATGCGAAAATAAACATGTAATGAGATGCGAAAATAAACATGTAATGAGATGCGAAAATAAACATGTAATGAGATGCGGATTTGAACATGTAATGAGATGCGAAAATAAACATGTAATGAGATGCGAAAATAAACATGTAATGAGATGCGAAAATAAACATGTAATGAGATGCGAAAATAAACATGTAATGAGATGCGGATTTGAACATGTAATGAGATGCGAAAATAAACATGTAATGAGATGCGAAAATAAACATGTAATGAGATGCGAAAATAAACATGTAATGAGATGCGAAAATAAACATGTAATGAGATGCGGATTAAACCATAAAATGAGATGCGGCTTTGAACATGTAATGAGATGCGAATGTAATGATATGCTGATTTGACCATGTAATGAGATGCGAACATGTAATGAGATGCTAAACTTCCAATGTATTATCTCATTACCCACAGTTCATTGAGGGGGAAATCCGCATCTCATTAGATGTGCAAATTTGCATCTGATTACCCTTAGTTCTCTGTTGTTCTAAATCTGCATATCATTAGCAATTGTTCTCATTACCTGTGTATGATGTCTCAGTGAGTTTTTCAGGTATACCCAAGACATGACCCCCCAAAAATGCAATATGCTAATTTATTTTTAATTGTGTCTGATGTATTTTTACATATGATTTCTTTCAATATGTAAATGTGTATCTTGTTACCCATAGTTGTTGGTGATGATATATCTAAATCACTTTACATTTTATCATCTACTTGTTAATATTTATTGTGCTTCTAGTTCTTTGAGTGGATTAGTTTTGTTTGTTGGGTATAGAGGAGGAAAGAGTCACCAAACAGACAATTGTTACTTTGTTTTTGCTATGTATGGAGCTATGAGTAACAAGATACACTTTTGCATATGTGAGGATAGCAGCCAGACTAAGAAAGCAAAAACAGAGCAATTATCGTATTGGTGGCCCTTCTCTTGGCTATATAAAACTAACATATGGATGTTAAACGAAATAACTGCGAGCACAACTGAGCACTATGGGTAATAATTTGTGGATGTGAATATGTAATGTAATGCAAATTGTTCCACTGCAGGAACTATGGGTAATGAGATATACATTTGCTTATTTGAACAAATCACCCAGCGGCAAAAAGAAACACTTGAACATTCAAATGACCTGCCATTTTAGTGACCCTTGTCTAGGCTATATGAAATATACTCATCGAGACAAAAAATAAACAGTGAAAAACACCAAGACTAATGGATAGGTTATTCATACATGTCATAAAAAATAATCAATGTACTCCTATTAAGAACTATAGGCATTTATTTTAACATTCTCATTATTACACCACCAGCACAGCACCAACCATAACGGTAACCTAAATTTAAGTTTTACTAATTTTGCAAAAGAGACGCAGCACTCATGTCTTTGTATTACTTAAAAAACTTACGGAGAGAAAAATAAACCAAATAGATATTGGGAGCCCCATGAGTATCATAATGAGATGAAAATTTGAATGTAAAAATGAGATGCGAATTTAAAAAAAAATGGAAATTTCCACATGTAATGAGATGCAGTTTAAACATGTAATAAGATGGGAAAATAAACATGTAATGAGATGCAAATTTTTACATGTAATGAGATGCAAATTTTCACATGTAATGAGATGCGAAAATAAACATGTAATGAGATGCGAAAATAAACATGTAATGAGATGCGAAAATAAACATGTAATGAGATGCGAAAATAAACATGTAATGAGATTCGGATTTGAACATGTAATGAGATGCGAAAATAAACATGTAATGAGATGCGAAAATAAACATGTAATGAGATGCGAAAATAAACATGTAATGAGATGCGGATTTGAACATGTAATGAGATGCGAAAATAAACATGTAATGAGATGCGAAAATAAACATGTAATGAGATGCGGATTTGAACATGTAATGAGATGCGAAAATAAACATGTAATGAGATGCGAAAATAAACATGTAATGAGATGCGAAAATAAACATGTAATGAGATGCTGATTTGAACATGTAATGAGATGCGAAAAAAAACATGTAATGAGATGCGAAAAAAAACGTGTAATGAGATGCGAAAAAAAACATGTAATGAGATGCGAAAAAAAACATGTAATGAGATGCGAAAAAAAACATGTAATGAGATGCGAAAAAAAACATGTAATGAGATGCGAAAAAAACATGTAATGAGATGCGAAAATAAACATGTAATGAGATGCGAAAATAAACATGTAATGAGATGCGAAAATAAACATGTAATGAGATGCGAAAATAAACATGTAATGAGATGCGGATTTGAACATGTAATGAGATGCGAAAATAAACATGTAATGAGATGCGAAAAAAAACATGTAATGAGATGCGAAAATAAACATGTAATGAGATGCGAAAATAAACATGTAATGAGATGCGAAAATAAACATGTAATGAGATGTGAAAATAAACATCTAATGAGATGCGGATTTGAACATGTAATGAGATGCGAAAATAAACATGTAATGAGATGCGAAAATAAACATGTAATGAGATGCGGCTTTGAACATGTAATGAGATGCGAATGTAATGATATGCTGATTTGACCATGTAATGAGATGCTAAACTTCCAATGTATTATCTCATTACCCACAGTTCATTGAGGGCTAAATCCGCATTTCATTAGATGTGCAAATTTGCATCTGATTACCCTTAGTTCTCTGTTGTTCTAAATCTGCATATCATTAGCAATTGTTCTCATTACCTGTGTATGATGTCTCAGTGAGTTTTTCAGGTATACCCAAGACATGACCCCCCAAAAATGCAATATGCTACTTTTTTTTTTTTAATTGTGTCTGATGTATTTTTACATATGATTTCTTTCAATATGTAAATGTGTATCTTGTTACCCATAGTTGTTGGTGATGATATATCTAAATCACTTTACATTTTATCATCTACTTGTTAATATTTATTGTGCTTCCAGTTCTTTGAGTGGATTAGTTTTGTTTGTTGGGTATAGAGGAGGAAAGAGTCACCAAACAGACAATTGTTACTTTGTTTTTGCTATGTATGGAGCTATGAGTAACAAGATACACTTTTGCATATGTGAGGATAGCAGCCAGACTAAGAAAGCAAAAACAGAGCAATTATCGTATTGGTGGCCCTTCTCTTGGCTATATAAAACTAACATATGGATGTTAAACGAAATAACTGCGAGCACAACTGAGCACTATGGGTAATAATTTGTCGATGTGAATATGTAATGTAATGCAAATTGTTCCACTGCAGGAACTATGGGTAATGAGATATACATTTGCTTATTTGAACAAATCACCCAGCGGCAAAAAGAAACACTTGAACATTCAAATGACCTGCCATTTTAGTGACCCTTGTCTAGGCTATATGAAATATACTCATCGAGACAAAAAATAAACAGTGAAAAACACCAAGACTAATGGATAGGTTATTCATACATGTCATAAAAAATAATCAATGTACTCCTATGAAGAACTATAGGCATATATTTTAACATTCTCATTATTACACCACCTGCACAGCACCAACCATAATGGTAACCTAAATTTAAGTTTTACTAATTTTGCCAAAGAGACGCAGCACTCACATCTTTGTATTACTTAAAAAACTTACGGAGAGAAAAATAAACCAAACAGAGATTGGGAGCCCCATGAGTATAATGGGTAATGAGGTATACATTTGCTTACTTGAACAAATCACCCAGCAACAAAAAAAAAAAAAAAATCACTTGAACATTCAAATGACCTGCCATTTTAGTGAGCCTTGTCTAGGATATATGAAATATACTCATCAAGACAAAAAATAAACAGTGAAAACCACCAAGACTAATGGATAAGTTAATTACACAAACCTTAAATAAATCAAAGTACTCCTATGAAGAACTATAGGCATATATTTTAATAGTCTCATTATTATACCACCAGCACAGCGCCAACCATAATGGTAACCTAAATTTAAGTTTTACTAATTTTGCAAGAGACGCAGCACTCATGTCTTTGTATTACTTAAAAAACTTACGGAGAGAAAAATAAACCAAATAGAGATTGGGAGCCCCATGAGTATCATAATGAGATGAAAATTTGAATGTAAAAATGAGATGCGAATTTTAAAAAAAATGGAAATCTCCACATGTAATGAGATGCAGTTTAAACATGTAATAAGATGGGAAAATAAACATGTAATGAGATGCAAATTTTCACATGTAATGAGATGCGAAAATAAACATGTAATGAGATGCGAAAATAAACATGTAATGAGATGCGAAAATAAACATGTAATGAGATGCGAAAATAAACATGTAATGAGATGCGAAAATAAACATGTAATGAGATGCGAAAATAAACATGTAATGAGATGCGGATTTGAACATGTAATGAGATGCGAAAATAAACATGTAATGAGATGCGCATTTGAACATGTAATGAGATGCGGATTTGAACATGTAATGAGATGCGAAAATAAACATGTAATGAGATGCGAAAATAAACATGTAATGAGATGCGAAAATAAACATGTAATGAGATGCGAAAATAAACATGTAATGAGATGCGAAAATAAACATGTAATGAGATGCGAAAATAAACATGTAATGAGATGCGAAAATAAACATGTAATGAGATGCGAAAAAAAACATGTAATGAGATGCGAAAATAAACATGTAATGAGATGCGAAAATAAACATGTAATGAGATGCGAAAATAAACATGTAATGAGATGCGGATTTGAACATGTAATGAGATGCGAAAATAAACATGTAATGAGATGCGAAAATAAACATGTAATGAGATGCGAAAATAAACATGTAATGAGATGCGAAAAAAAACATGTAATGAGATGCGGATTTGAACATGTAATGAGATGCGAAAATAAACATGTAATGAGATGCGAAAATAAACATGTAATGAGATGCGGATTAAACCATGTAATGATATGCGGCTTTGAACATGTAATGAGATGCGAATGTAATGATATGCTGATTTGACCATGTAATGAGATGCGAACATGTAATGAGATGCTAAACTTCCAATGTATTATCTCATTACCCACAGTTCATTGAGGGGGAAATCCGCATCTCATTAGATGTGCAAATTTGCATCTGATTACCCTTAGTTCTCTGTTGTTCTAAATCTGCATATCATTAGCAATTGTTCTCATTACCTGTGCATGATGTCTCAGTGAGTTTTTCAGGTATACCCAAGACATGACCCCCCAAAAATGCAATATGCTAATTTATTTTTAATTGTGTCTGATGTATTTTTACATATGATTTCTTTCAATATGTAAATGTGTATCTTGTTACCCATAGTTGTTGGTGATGATATATCTAAATCACTTTACATTTTATCATCTTCTTGTTAATATTTATTGTGCTTCTAGTTCTTTGAGTGGATTAGTTTTGTTTGTTGGGTATAGAGGAGGAAAGAGTCACCAAACAGACAATTGTTACTTTGTTTTTGCTATGTATGGAGCTATGAGTAACAAGATACACTTTTGCATATGTGAGGATAGCAGCCAGACTAAGAAAGCAAAAACAGAGCAATTATCGTATTGGTGGCCCTTCTCTTGGCTATATAAAACTAACATATGGATGTTAAACGAAATAACTGCGAGCACAACTGAGCACTATGGGTAATAATTTGTCGATGTGAATATGTAATGTAATGCAAATTGTTCCACTGCAGGAACTATGGGTAATGAGATATACATTTGCTTATTTGAACAAATCACCCAGCGGCAAAAAGAAACACTTGAACATTCAAATGACCTGCCATTTTAGTGACCCTTGTCTAGGCTATATGAAATATACTCATCGAGACAAAAAATAAACAGTGAAAAACACCAAGACTAATGGATAGGTTATTCATACATGTCATAAAAAATAATCAATGTACTCCTATGAAGAACTATAGGCATATATTTTAACATTCTCATTATTACACCACCTGCACAGCACCAACCATAATGGTAACCTAAATTTAAGTTTTACTAATTTTGCCAAAGAGACGCAGCACTCACATCTTTGTATTACTTAAAAAACTTACGGAGAGAAAAATAAACCAAACAGAGATTGGGAGCCCCATGAGTATAATGGGTAATGAGGTATACATTTGCTTACTTGAACAAATCACCCAGCAACAAAAAAAAAAAAAAAATCACTTGAACATTCAAATGACCTGCCATTTTAGTGAGCCTTGTCTAGGATATATGAAATATACTCATCAAGACAAAAAATAAACAGTGAAAACCACCAAGACTAATGGATAAGTTAATTACACAAACCTTAAATAAATCAAAGTACTCCTATGAAGAACTATAGGTATATATTTTAATAGTTTCATTATTATACCACCAGCACAGCGCCAACCATAATGGTAACCTAAATTTAAGTTTTACAAATTTTGCAAGAGACGCAGCACTCATGTCTTTGTATTACTTAAAAAACTTACGGAGAGAAAAATAAACCAAATAGAGATTGGGAGCCCCATGAGTATCATAATGAGATGAAAATTTGAATGTAAAAATGAGATGCGAATTTTAAAAAAAATGGAAATCTCCACATGTAATGAGATGCAGTTTAAACATGTAATAAGATGGGAAAATAAACATGTAATGAGATGCAAATTTTCACATGTAATGAGATGCAAATTTTCACATGTAATGAGATGCGAAAATAAACATGTAATGAGATGCGGATTTGAACATGTAATGAGATGCGAAAATAAACATGTAATGAGATGCGAAAATAAACATGTAATGAGATGCGGATTTGAACATGTAATGAGATGCGAAAATAAACATGTAATGAGATGCGAAAATAAACATGTAATGAGATGCGAAAAAAAACATGTAATGAGATGCGAAAATAAACATGTAATGAGATGCGAAAATAAACATGTAATGAGATGCGAAAATAAACATGTAATGAGATTCGAAAAAAAACATGTAATGAGATGCGAAAATAAACATGTAATGAGATGCGGATTTGAACATGTAATGAGATGCGAAAATAAACATGTAATGAGATGCGAAAAAAAACATGTAATGAGATGCGAAAAAAAACATGTAATGAGATGCGAAAATAAACATGTAATGAGATGCGAAAATAAACATGTAATGAGATGCGAAAATAAACATGTAATGAGATGCGGATTTGAACATGTAATGAGATGCGAAAATAAACATGTAATGAGATGCGCATTTGAACATGTAATGAGATGCGGATTTGAAAATGTAATGAGATGCGAAAATAAACATGTAATGAGATGCGAAAATAAACATGTAATGAGATGCGAAAATAAACATGTAATGAGATGCGAAAATAAACATGTAATGAGATGCGAAAATAAACATGTAATGAGATGCGGATTTGAACATGTAATGAGATGCGAAAATAAACATGTAATGAGATGCGAAAATAAACATGTAATGAGATGCGAAAATAAACATGTAATGAGATGCGAAAAAAAACATGTAATGAGATGCGAAAATAAACATGTAATGAGATGCGGATTTGAACATGTAATGAAATGCCGAAAATAAACATGTAATGAGATGCGAAAATAAACATGTAATGAGATGCGAAAATAAACATGTAATGAGATGCGAAAATAAACATGTAATGAGATGCGGATTAAACCATGTAATGATATGCGGCTTTGAACATGTAATGAGATGCGAATGTAATGATATGCTGATTTGACCATGTAATGAGATGCGAACATGTAATGAGATGCTAAACTTCCAATGTATTATCTCATTACCCACAGTTCATTGAGGGGGAAATCCGCATCTCATTAGATGTGCAAATTTGCATCTGATTACCCTTAGTTCTCTGTTGTTCTAAATCTGCATATCATTAGCAATTGTTCTCATTACCTGTGCATGATGTCTCAGTGAGTTTTTCAGGTATACCCAAGACATGACCCCCCAAAAATGCAATATGCTAATTTAATTTTAATTGTGTCTGATGTTTTTGCTATGTATGGAGCTATGAGTAACAAGATACACTTTTGCATATGTGAGGATAGCAGCCAGACTAAGAAAGCAAAAACAGAGCAATTATCGTATTGGTGGCCCTTCTCTTGGCTATATAAAACTAACATATGGATGTTAAACGAAATAACTGCGAGCACAACTGAGCACTATGGGTAATAATTTGTCGATGTGAATATGTAATGTAATGCAAATTGTTCCACTGCAGGAACTATGGGTAATGAGATATACATTTGCTTATTTGAACAAATCACCCAGCGGCAAAAAGAAACACTTGAACATTCAAATGACCTGCCATTTTAGTGACCCTTGTCTAGGCTATATGAAATATACTCATCGAGACAAAAAATAAACAGTGAAAAACACCAAGACTAATGGATAGGTTATTCATACATGTCATAAAAAATAATCAATGTACTCCTATGAAGAACTATAGGCATATATTTTAACATTCTCATTATTACACCACCTGCACAGCACCAACCATAATGGTAACCTAAATTTAAGTTTTACTAATTTTGCCAAAGAGACGCAGCACTCACATCTTTGTATTACTTAAAAAACTTACGGAGAGAAAAATAAACCAAACAGAGATTGGGAGCCCCATGAGTATAATGGGTAATGAGGTATACATTTGCTTACTTGAACAAATCACCCAGCAACAAAAAAAAAAAAAACACTTGAACATTCAAATGACCTGCCATTTTAGTGAGCCTTGTCTAGGCTATATGAAATATACTCATCAAGACAAAAAATAAACAGTGAAAACCACCAAGACTAATGGATAAGTTAATTACACAAACCTTAAATAAATCAAAGTACTCCTATGAAGAACTATAGGCATATATTTTAATAGTCTCATTATTATACCACCAGCACAGCGCCAACCATAATGGTAACCTAAATTTAAGTTTTACTAATTTTGCAAGAGACGCAGCACTCATGTCTTTGTATTACTTAAAAAACTTACGGAGAGAAAAATAAACCAAATAGAGATTGGGAGCCCCATGAGTATCATAATGAGATGAAAATTTGAATGTAAAAATGAGATGCGAATTTAAAAAAAAATGGAAATCTCCACATGTAATGAGATGCAGTTTAAACATGTAATAAGATGGGAAAATAAACATGTAATGAGATGCAAAAATAAACATGTAATGAGATGCGGATTTGAAAATGTAATGAGATGCGAAAATAAACATGTAATGAGATGCGAAAATAAACATGTAATGAGATGCGAAAATAAACATGTAATGAGATGCGAAAATAAACATGTAATGAGATGCGAAAATAAACATGTAATGAGATGCGGATTTGAACATGTAATGAGATGCGAAAATAAACATGTAATGAGATGCGAAAATAAACATGTAATGAGATGCGAAAATAAACATGTAATGAGATGCGAAAAAAAACATGTAATGAGATGCGAAAATAAACATGTAATGAGATGCGGATTTGAACATGTAATGAAATGCCGAAAATAAACATGTAATGAGATGCGAAAATAAACATGTAATGAGATGCGAAAATAAACATGTAATGAGATGCGGATTAAACCATGTAATGATATGCGGCTTTGAACATGTAATGAGATGCGAATGTAATGATATGCTGATTTGACCATGTAATGAGATGCGAACATGTAATGAGATGCTAAACTTCCAATGTATTATCTCATTACCCACAGTTCATTGAGGGGGAAATCCGCATCTCATTAGATGTGCAAATTTGCATCTGATTACCCTTAGTTCTCTGTTGTTCTAAATCTGCATATCATTAGCAATTGTTCTCATTACCTGTGCATGATGTCTCAGTGAGTTTTTCAGGTATACCCAAGACATGACCCCCCAAAAATGCAATATGCTAATTTAATTTTAATTGTGTCTGATGTTTTTGCTATGTATGGAGCTATGAGTAACAAGATACACTTTTGCATATGTGAGGATAGCAGCCAGACTAAGAAAGCAAAAACAGAGCAATTATCGTATTGGTGGCCCTTCTCTTGGCTATATAAAACTAACATATGGATGTTAAACGAAATAACTGCGAGCACAACTGAGCACTATGGGTAATAATTTGTCGATGTGAATATGTAATGTAATGCAAATTGTTCCACTGCAGGAACTATGGGTAATGAGATATACATTTGCTTATTTGAACAAATCACCCAGCGGCAAAAAGAAACACTTGAACATTCAAATGACCTGCCATTTTAGTGACCCTTGTCTAGGCTATATGAAATATACTCATCGAGACAAAAAATAAACAGTGAAAAACACCAAGACTAATGGATAGGTTATTCATACATGTCATAAAAAATAATCAATGTACTCCTATGAAGAACTATAGGCATATATTTTAACATTCTCATTATTACACCACCTGCACAGCACCAACCATAATGGTAACCTAAATTTAAGTTTTACTAATTTTGCCAAAGAGACGCAGCACTCACATCTTTGTATTACTTAAAAAACTTACGGAGAGAAAAATAAACCAAACAGAGATTGGGAGCCCCATGAGTATAATGGGTAATGAGGTATACATTTGCTTACTTGAACAAATCACCCAGCAACAAAAAAAAAAAAAAAATCACTTGAACATTCAAATGACCTGCCATTTTAGTGAGCCTTGTCTAGGATATATGAAATATACTCATCAAGACAAAAAATAAACAGTGAAAACCACCAAGACTAATGGATAAGTTAATTACACAAACCTTAAATAAATCAAAGTACTCCTATGAAGAACTATAGGTATATATTTTAATAGTTTCATTATTATACCACCAGCACAGCGCCAACCATAATGGTAACCTAAATTTAAGTTTTACTAATTTTGCAAGAGACGCAGCACTCATGTCTTTGTATTACTTAAAAAACTTACGGAGAGAAAAATAAACCAAATAGAGATTGGGAGCCCCATGAGTATCATAATGAGATGAAAATTTGAATGTAAAAACATGTAATGAGATGCGAAAATAAACATGTAATGAGATGCGAAAATAAACATGTAATGAGATTCGAAAAAAAACATGTAATGAGATGCGAAAATAAACATGTAATGAGATGCGGATTTGAACATGTAATGAGATGCGAAAATAAACATGTAATGAGATGCGAAAATAAACATGTAATGAGATGCGAAAAAAAACATGTAATGAGATGCGAAAAAAAACATGTAATGAGATGCGAAAATAAACATGTAATGAGATGCGAAAATAAACATGTAATGAGATGCGAAAATAAACATGTAATGAGATGCGGATTTGAACATGTAATGAGATGCGAAAATAAACATGTAATGAGATGCGCATTTGAACATGTAATGAGATGCGGATTTGAAAATGTAATGAGATGCGAAAATAAACATGTAATGAGATGCGAAAATAAACATGTAATGAGATGCGAAAATAAACATGTAATGAGATGCGAAAATAAACATGTAATGAGATGCGGATTTGAACATGTAATGAGATGCGAAAATAAACATGTAATGAGATGCGAAAATAAACATGTAATGAGATGCGAAAATAAACATGTAATGAGATGCGAAAATAAACATGTAATGAGATGCGAAAAAAAACATGTAATGAGATGCGAAAATAAACATGTAATGAGATGCGGATTTGAACATGTAATGAAATGCCGAAAATAAACATGTAATGAGATGCGAAAATAAACATGTAATGAGATGCGAAAATAAACATGTAATGAGATGCGAAAATAAACATGTAATGATATGCGGCTTTGACCATGTAATGAGATGCGAATGTAATGATATGCTGATTTGACCATGTAATGAGATGCGAACATGTAATGAGATGCTAAACTTCCAATGTATTATCTCATTACCCACAGTTCATTGAGGGGGAAATCCGCATCTCATTAGATGTGCAAATTTGCATCTGATTACCCTTAGTTCTCTGTTGTTCTAAATCTGCATATCATTAGCAATTGTTCTCATTACCTGTGCATGATGTCTCAGTGAGTTTTTCAGGTATACCCAAGACATGACCCCCCCAAAAATGCAATATGCTAATTTAATTTTAATTGTGTCTGATGTTTTTGCTATGTATGGAGCTATGAGTAACAAGATACACTTTTGCATATGTGAGGATAGCAGCCAGACTAAGAAAGCAAAAACAGAGCAATTATCGTATTGGTGGCCCTTCTCTTGGCTATATAAAACTAACATATGGATGTTAAACGAAATAACTGCGAGCACAACTGAGCACTATGGGTAATAATTTGTCGATGTGAATATGTAATGTAATGCAAATTGTTCCACTGCAGGAACTATGGGTAATGAGATATACATTTGCTTATTTGAACAAATCACCCAGCGGCAAAAAGAAACACTTGAACATTCAAATGACCTGCCATTTTAGTGACCCTTGTCTAGGCTATATGAAATATACTCATCGAGACAAAAAATAAACAGTGAAAAACACCAAGACTAATATATAGGTTATTCATACATGTCATAAAAAATAATCAATGTACTCCTATGAAGAACTATAGGCATATATTTTAACATTCTCATTATTACACCACCTGCACAGCACCAACCATAATGGTAACCTAAATTTAAGTTTTACTAATTTTGCCAAAGAGACGCAGCACTCACATCTTTGTATTACTTAAAAAACTTACGGAGAGAAAAATAAACCAAACAGAGATTGGGAGCCCCATGAGTATAATGGGTAATGAGGTATACATTTGCTTACTTGAACAAATCACCCAGCAACAAAAAAAAAAAAACACTTGAACATTCAAATGACCTGCCATTTTAGTGAGCCTTGTCTAGGCTATATGAAATATACTCATCAAGACAAAAAATAAACAGTGAAAACCACCAAGACTAATGGATAAGTTAATTACACAAACCTTAAATAAATCAAAGTACTCCTATGAAGAACTATAGGCATATATTTTAATAGTCTCATTATTATACCACCAGCACAGCGCCAACCATAATGGTAACCTAAATTTAAGTTTTACTAATTTTGCAAGAGACGCAGCACTCATGTCTTTGTATTACTTAAAAAACTTACGGAGAGAAAAATAAACCAAATAGAGATTGGGAGCCCCATGAGTATCATAATGAGATGAAAATTTGAATGTAAAAATGAGATGCGAATTTAAAAAAAAATGGAAATCTCCACATGTAATGAGATGCAGTTTAAACATGTAATAAGATGGGAAAATAAACATGTAATGAGATGCAAAAATAAACATGTAATGAGATGCGGATTTGAACATGTAATGAGATGCGAAAATAAACATGTAATGAGATGCGAAAATAAACATGTAATGAGATGCGAAAATAAACATGTAATGAGATGCGAAAATAAACATGTAATGAGATGCGAAAAAAAACATGTAATGAGATGCGAAAATAAACATGTAATGAGATGCGAAAATAAACATGTAATGAGATGCGAAAATAAACATGTAATGAGATGCGAAAATAAACATGTAATGAGATGCGAAAATAAACATGTAATGAGATGCGAAAATAAACATGTAATGAGATGCGAAAATAAACATGTAATGAGATGCGAAAAAAAACATGTAATGAGATGCGAAAAAAAACATGTAATGAGATGCGAAAAAAAACATGTAATGAGATGCGAAAATAAACATGTAATGAGATGCGGTTTTGAACATGTAATGAGATGCGGTTTTGAACATGTAATGAGATGCGGTTTTGAACATGTAATGAGATGCGGATTTGAACATGTAATGAGATGCGAAAATAAACATGTAATGAGATGCGAAAATAAACATGTAATGAGATGCGGATTTGAACATGTAATGAGATGCGAAAATAAACATGTAATGAGATGCGAAAATAAACATGTAATGAGATGCGAAAATAAACATGTAATGAGATGCGAAAATAAACATGTAATGAGATGCGAAAAAAAACATGTAATGAGATGCGGATTTGAACATGTAATGAGATGGGAAAATAAACATGTAATGAGATGCGAAAATAAACATGTAATGAGATGCGAAAATAAACATGTAATGAGATGCGAAAATAAACATGTAATGAGATGCGGATTAAACCATGTAATGATATGCGGCTTTGAACATGTAATGAGATGCGAATGTAATGATATGCTGATTTGACCATGTAATGAGATGCGAACATGTAATGAGATGCTAAACTTCCAATGTATTATCTCATTACCCACAGTTCATTGAGGGGGAAATCCGCATCTCATTAGATGTGCAAATTTGCATCTGATTACCCTTAGTTCTCTGTTGTTCTAAATCTGCATATCATTAGCAATTGTTCTCATTATCTGTGCATGATGTCTCAGTGAGTTTTTCAGGTATACCCAAGACATGACCCCCCAAAAATGCAATATGCTAATTTATTTTTAATTGTGTCTGATGTATTTTTACATATGATTTCTTTCAATATGTAAATGTGTATCTTGTTACCCATAGTTGTTGGTGATGATATATCTAAATCACTTTACATTTTATCATCTACTTGTTAATATTTATTGTGCTTCTAGTTCTTTGAGTGGATTAGTTTTGTTTGTTGGGTATAGAGGAGGAAAGAGTCACCAAACAGACAATTGTTACTTTGTTTTTGCTATGTATGGAGCTATGAGTAACAAGATACACTTTTGCATATGTGAGGATAGCAGCCAGACTAAGAAAGCAAAAACAGAGCAATTATCGTATTGGTGGCCCTTCTCTTGGCTATATAAAACTAACATATGGATGTTAAACGAAATAACTGCGAGCACAACTGAGCACTATGGGTAATAATTTGTCGATGTGAATATGTAATGTAATGCAAATTGTTCCACTGCAGGAACTATGGGTAATGAGATATACATTTGCTTATTTGAACAAATCACCCAGCGGCAAAAAGAAACACTTGAACATTCAAATGACCTGCCATTTTAGTGACCCTTGTCTAGGCTATATGAAATATACTCATCGAGACAAAAAATAAACAGTGAAAAACACCAAGACTAATGGATAGGTTATTCATACATGTCATAAAAAATAATCAATGTACTCCTATGAAGAACTATAGGCATATATTTTAACATTCTCATTATTACACCACCTGCACAGCACCAACCATAATGGTAACCTAAATTTAAGTTTTACTAATTTTGCCAAAGAGACGCAGCACTCACATCTTTGTATTACTTAAAAAACTTACGGAGAGAAAAATAAACCAAACAGAGATTGGGAGCCCCATGAGTATAATGGGTAATGAGGTATACATTTGCTTACTTGAACAAATCACCCAGCAACAAAAAAAAAAAAAAACACTTGAACATTCAAATGACCTGCCATTTTAGTGAGCCTTGTCTAGGCTATATGAAATATACCCATCAAGACAAAAAATAAACAGTGAAAACCACCAAGACTAATGGATAAGTTAATTACACAAACCTTAAATAAATCAAAGTACTCCTATGAAGAACTATAGGCATATATTTTAATAGTCTCATTATTATACCACCAGCACAGCGCCAACCATAATGGTAACCTACATTTAAGTTTTACTAATTTTGCAAGAGACGCAGCACTCATGTCTTTGTATTACTTAAAAAACTTACGGAGAGAAAAATAAACCAAATAGAGATTGGGAGCCCCATGAGTATCATAATGAGATGAAAATTTGAATGTAAAAATGAGATGCGAATTTTAAAAAAAATGGAAATCTCCACATGTAATGAGATGCAGTTTAAACATGTAATAAGATGGGAAAATAAACATGTAATGAGATGCAAATTTTCACATGTAATGAGATGCGAAAATAAACATGTAATGAGATGCGGATTTGAACATGTAATGAGATGCGGATTTGAACATGTAATGAGATGCGGATTTGAACATGTAATGAGATGCGAAAATAAACATGTAATGAGATGCGAAAATAAACATGTAATGAGATGCGAAAATAAACATGTAATGAGATGCGGATTTGAACATGTAATGAGATGCGAAAATAAACATGTAATGAGATGCGAAAATAAACATGTAATGAGATGCGAAAATAAACATGTAATGAGATGCGGATTTGAACATGTAATGAGATGCGAAAATAAACATGTAATGAGATGCGGATTTGAACATGTAATGAGATGCGGATTTGAACATGTAATGAGATGCGAAAATAAACATGTAATGAGATGCGAAAATAAACATGTAATGAGATGCGAAAATAAACATGTAATGAGATGCGGATTTGAACATGTAATGAGATGCGAAAATAAACATGTAATGAGATGCGAAAATAAACATGTAATGAGATGCGAAAATAAACATGTAATGAGATGCGAAAATAAACATGTAATGAGATGCGGATTTGAACATGTAATGAGATGCGAAAATAAACATGTAATGAGATGCGAAAATAAACATGTAATGAGATGCGAAAATAAACATGTAATGAGATGCGAAAATAAACATGTAATGAGATGCGGATTAAACCATAAAATGATATGCGGCTTTGAACATGTAATGAGATGCGAATGTAATGATATGCTGATTTGACCATGTAATGAGATGCGAACATGTAATGAGATGCTAAACTTCCAATGTATTATCTCATTACCCACAGTTCATTGAGGGGGAAATCCGCATCTCATTAGATGTGCAAATTTGCATCTGATTACCCTTAGTTCTCTGTTGTTCTAAATCTGCATATCATTAGCAATTGTTCTCATTACCTGTGCATGATGTCTCAGTGAGTTTTTCAGGTATACCCAAGACATGACCCCCCAAAAATGCAATATGCTAATTTATTTTTAATTGTGTCTGATGTATTTTTACATATGATTTCTTTCAATATGTAAATGTGTATCTTGTTACCCATAGTTGTTGGTGATGATATATCTAAATCACTTTACATTTTATCATCTACTTGTTAATATTTATTGTGCTTCTAGTTCTTTGAGTGGATTAGTTTTGTTTGTTGGGTATAGAGGAGGAAAGAGTCACCAAACAGACAATTGTTACTTTGTTTTTGCTATGTATGGAGCTATGAGTAACAAGATACACTTTTGCATATGTGAGGATAGCAGCCAGACTAAGAAAGCAAAAACAGAGCAATTATCGTATTGGTGGCCCTTCTCTTGGCTATATAAAACTAACATATGGATGTTAAACGAAATAACTGCGAGCACAACTGAGCACTATGGGTAATAATTTGTGTAATGAGATGCAGTTTAAACATGTAATAAGATGGGAAAATAAACATGTAATGAGATGCAAATTTTCACATGTAATGAGATGCGAAAATAAACATGTAATGAGATGCGGATTTGAACATGTAATGAGATGCGGATTTGAACATGTAATGAGATGCGGATTTGAACATGTAATGAGATGCGAAAATAAACATGTAATGAGATGCGAAAATAAACATGTAATGAGATGCGAAAATAAACATGTAATGAGATGCGAAAAAAAACATGTAATGAGATGCGAAAAAAAACATGTAATGAGATGCGAAAATAAACATGTAATGAGATGCGAAAATAAACATGTAATGAGATGCGAAAATAAACATGTAATGAGATGCGGATTTGAACATGTAATGAGATGCGAAAATAAACATGTAATGAGATGCGAAAATAAACATGTAATGAGATGCGAAAATAAACATGTAATGAGATGCGGATTTGAACATGTAATGAGATGCGAAAATAAACATGTAATGAGATGCGGATTTGAACATGTAATGAGATGCGAAAATAAACATGTAATGAGATGCGAAAATAAACATGTAATGAGATGCGAAAATAAACATGTAATGAGATGCGAAAATAAACATGTAATGAGATGCGAAAATAAACATGTAATGAGATGCGGATTTGAACATGTAATGAGATGCGAAAATAAACATGTAATGAGATGCGAAAATAAACATGTAATGAGATGCGAAAATAAACATGTAATGAGATGCGGATTTGAACATGTAATGAGATGCGAAAATAATCATGTAATGAGATGCGAAAATAAACATGTAATGAGATGCGAAAATAAACATGTAATGAGATGCGAAAATAAACATGTAATGAGATGCGGATTAAACCATAAAATGAGATGCGGCTTTGAACATGTAATGAGATGCGAATGTAATGATATGCTGATTTGACCATGTAATGAGATGCGAACATGTAATGAGATGCTAAACTTCCAATGTATTATCTCATTACCCACAGTTCATTGAGGGGGAAATCCGCATCTCATTAGATGTGCAAATTTGCATCTGATTACCCTTAGTTCTCTGTTGTTCTAAATCTGCATATCATTAGCAATTGTTCTCATTACCTGTGCATGATGTCTCAGTGAGTTTTTCAGGTATACCCAAGACATGACCCCCCAAAAATGCAATATGCTAATTTATTTTTAATTGTGTCTGATGTATTTTTACATATGATTTCTTTCAATATGTAAATGTGTATCTTGTTACCCATAGTTGTTGGTGATGATATATCTAAATCACTTTACATTTTATCATCTACTTGTTAATATTTATTGTGCTTCTAGTTCTTTGAGTGGATTAGTTTTGTTTGTTGGGTATAGAGGAGGAAAGAGTCACCAAACAGACAATTGTTACTTTGTTTTTGCTATGTATGGAGCTATGAGTAACAAGATACACTTTTGCATATGTGAGGATAGCAGCCAGACTAAGAAAGCAAAAACAGAGCAATTATCGTATTGGTGGCCCTTCTCTTGGCTATATAAAACTAACATATGGATGTTAAACGAAATAACTGCGAGCACAACTGAGCACTATGGGTAATAATTTGTGTAATGAGATGCAGTTTAAACATGTAATAAGATGGGAAAATAAACATGTAATGAGATGCAAATTTTCACATGTAATGAGATGCGAAAATAAACATGTAATGAGATGCGGATTTGAACATGTAATGAGATGCGGATTTGAACATGTAATGAGATGCGGATTTGAACATGTAATGAGATGCGAAAATAAACATGTAATGAGATGCGAAAATAAACATGTAATGAGATGCGAAAATAAACATGTAATGAGATGCGAAAAAAAACATGTAATGAGATGCGAAAATAAACATGTAATGAGATGCGAAAATAAACATGTAATGAGATGCGAAAATAAACATGTAATGAGATGCGAAAATAAACATGTAATGAGATGCGGATTTGAACATGTAATGAGATGCGAAAATAAACATGTAATGAGATGCGAAAATAAACATGTAATGAGATGCGAAAATAAACATGTAATGAGATGCGGATTTGAACATGTAATGAGATGCGAAAATAAACATGTAATGAGATGCGGATTTGAACATGTAATGAGATGCGAAAATAAACATGTAATGAGATGAGAAAATAAACATGTAATGAGATGCGAAAATAAACATGTAATGAGATGCGAAAATAAACATGTAATGAGATGCGAAAATAAACATGTAATGAGATGCGGATTTGAACATGTAATGAGATGCGAAAATAAACATGTAATGAGATGCGAAAATAAACATGTAATGAGATGCGAAAATAAACATGTAATGAGATGCGGATTTGAACATGTAATGAGATGCGAAAATAAACATGTAATGAGATGCGAAAATAAACATGTAATGAGATGCGAAAATAAACATGTAATGAGATGCGAAAATAAACATGTAATGAGATGCGGATTAAACCATAAAATGAGATGCGGCTTTGAACATGTAATGAGATGCGAATGTAATGATATGCTGATTTGACCATGTAATGAGATGCGAACATGTAATGAGATGCTAAACTTCCAATGTATTATCTCATTACCCACAGTTCATTGAGGGGGAAATCCGCATCTCATTAGATGTGCAAATTTGCATCTGATTACCCTTAGTTCTCTGTTGTTCTAAATCTGCATATCATTAGCAATTGTTCTCATTACCTGTGTATGATGTCTCAGTGAGTTTTTCAGGTATACCCAAGACATGACCCCCCAAAAATGCAATATGCTAATTTATTTTTAATTGTGTCTGATGTATTTTTACATATGATTTCTTTCAATATGTAAATGTGTATCTTGTTACCCATAGTTGTTGGTGATGATATATCTAAATCACTTTACATTTTATCATCTACTTGTTAATATTTATTGTGCTTCTAGTTCTTTGAGTGGATTAGTTTTGTTTGTTGGGTATAGAGGAGGAAAGAGTCACCAAACAGACAATTGTTACTTTGTTTTTGCTATGTATGGAGCTATGAGTAACAAGATACACTTTTGCATATGTGAGGATAGCAGCCAGACTAAGAAAGCAAAAACAGAGCAATTATCGTATTGGTGGCCCTTCTCTTGGCTATATAAAACTAACATATGGATGTTAAACGAAATAACTGCGAGCACAACTGAGCACTATGGGTAATAATTTGTGGATGTGAATATGTAATGTAATGCAAATTGTTCCACTGCAGGAACTATGGGTAATGAGATATACATTTGCTTATTTGAACAAATCACCCAGCGGCAAAAAGAAACACTTGAACATTCAAATGACCTGCCATTTTAGTGACCCTTGTCTAGGCTATATGAAATATACTCATCGAGACAAAAAATAAACAGTGAAAAACACCAAGACTAATGGATAGGTTATTCATACATGTCATAAAAAATAATCAATGTACTCCTATTAAGAACTATAGGCATTTATTTTAACATTCTCATTATTACACCACCAGCACAGCACCAACCATAACGGTAACCTAAATTTAAGTTTTACTAATTTTGCAAAAGAGACGCAGCACTCATGTCTTTGTATTACTTAAAAAACTTACGGAGAGAAAAATAAACCAAATAGATATTGGGAGCCCCATGAGTATCATAATGAGATGAAAATTTGAATGTAAAAATGAGATGCGAATTTAAAAAAAAATGGAAATTTCCACATGTAATGAGATGCAGTTTAAACATGTAATAAGATGGGAAAATAAACATGTAATGAGATGCAAATTTTTACATGTAATGAGATGCAAATTTTCACATGTAATGAGATGCGAAAATAAACATGTAATGAGATGCGAAAATAAACATGTAATGAGATGCGAAAATAAACATGTAATGAGATGCGAAAATAAACATGTAATGAGATTCGGATTTGAACATGTAATGAGATGCGAAAATAAACATGTAATGAGATGCGAAAATAAACATGTAATGAGATGCGAAAATAAACATGTAATGAGATGCGGATTTGAACATGTAATGAGATGCGAAAATAAACATGTAATGAGATGCGAAAATAAACATGTAATGAGATGCGGATTTGAACATGTAATGAGATGCGAAAATAAACATGTAATGAGATGCGAAAATAAACATGTAATGAGATGCGAAAATAAACATGTAATGAGATGCTGATTTGAACATGTAATGAGATGCGAAAAAAAACATGTAATGAGATGCGAAAAAAAACGTGTAATGAGATGCGAAAAAAAACATGTAATGAGATGCGAAAAAAAACATGTAATGAGATGCGAAAAAAAACATGTAATGAGATGCGAAAAAAACATGTAATGAGATGCGAAAAAAACATGTAATGAGATGCGAAAATAAACATGTAATGAGATGCGAAAATAAACATGTAATGAGATGCGAAAATAAACATGTAATGAGATGCGAAAATAAACATGTAATGAGATGCGGATTTGAACATGTAATGAGATGCGAAAATAAACATGTAATGAGATGCGAAAAAAAACATGTAATGAGATGCGAAAATAAACATGTAATGAGATGCGAAAATAAACATGTAATGAGATGCGAAAATAAACATGTAATGAGATGCGAAAATAAACATCTAATGAGATGCGGATTTGAACATGTAATGAGATGCGAAAATAAACATGTAATGAGATGCGAAAATAAACATGTAATGAGATGCGGCTTTGAACATGTAATGAGATGCGAATGTAATGATATGCTGATTTGACCATGTAATGAGATGCTAAACTTCCAATGTATTATCTCATTACCCACAGTTCATTGAGGGCTAAATCCGCATTTCATTAGATGTGCAAATTTGCATCTGATTACCCTTAGTTCTCTGTTGTTCTAAATCTGCATATCATTAGCAATTGTTCTCATTACCTGTGTATGATGTCTCAGTGAGTTTTTCAGGTATACCCAAGACATGACCCCCCAAAAATGCAATATGCTACTTTTTTTTTTTTAATTGTGTCTGATGTATTTTTACATATGATTTCTTTCAATATGTAAATGTGTATCTTGTTACCCATAGTTGTTGGTGATGATATATCTAAATCACTTTACATTTTATCATCTACTTGTTAATATTTATTGTGCTTCTAGTTCTTTGAGTGGATTAGTTTTGTTTGTTGGGTATAGAGGAGGAAAGAGTCACCAAACAGACAATTGTTACTTTGTTTTTGCTATGTATGGAGCTATGAGTAACAAGATACACTTTTGCATATGTGAGGATAGCAGCCAGACTAAGAAAGCAAAAACAGAGCAATTATCGTATTGGTGGCCCTTCTCTTGGCTATATAAAACTAACATATGGATGTTAAACGAAATAACTGCGAGCACAACTGAGCACTATGGGTAATAATTTGTGTAATGAGATGCAGTTTAAACATGTAATAAGATGGGAAAATAAACATGTAATGAGATGCAAATTTTCACATGTAATGAGATGCGAAAATAAACATGTAATGAGATGCGGATTTGAACATGTAATGAGATGCGGATTTGAACATGTAATGAGATGCGGATTTGAACATGTAATGAGATGCGAAAATAAACATGTAATGAGATGCGAAAATAAACATGTAATGAGATGCGAAAAAAAACATGTAATGAGATGCGAAAATAAACATGTAATGAGATGCGAAAATAAACATGTAATGAGATGCGAAAATAAACATGTAATGAGATGCGAAAATAAACATGTAATGAGATGCGGATTTGAACATGTAATGAGATGCGAAAATAAACATGTAATGAGATGCGAAAATAAACATGTAATGCGAAAATAAACATGTAATGAGATGCGGATTTGAACATGTAATGAGATGCGAAAATAAACATGTAATGAGATGCGGATTTGAACATGTAATGAGATGCGAAAATAAACATGTAATGAGATGCGAAAATAAACATGTAATGAGATGCGAAAATAAACATGTAATGAGATGCGAAAATAAACATGTAATGAGATGCGAAAATAAACATGTAATGAGATGCGAAAATAAACATGTAATGAGATGCGGATTTGAACATGTAATGAGATGCGAAAATAAACATGTAATGAGATGCGAAAATAAACATGTAATGAGATGCGAAAATAAACATGTAATGAGATGCGGATTTGAACATGTAATGAGATGCGAAAATAAACATGTAATGAGATGCGAAAATAAACATGTAATGAGATGCGAAAATAAACATGTAATGAGATGCGAAAATAAACATGTAATGAGATGCGGATTAAACCATAAAATGAGATGCGGCTTTGAACATGTAATGAGATGCGAATGTAATGATATGCTGATTTGACCATGTAATGAGATGCGAACATGTAATGAGATGCTAAACTTCCAATGTATTATCTCATTACCCACAGTTCATTGAGGGGGAAATCCGCATCTCATTAGATGTGCAAATTTGCATCTGATTACCCTTAGTTCTCTGTTGTTCTAAATCTGCATATCATTAGCAATTGTTCTCATTACCTGTGTATGATGTCTCAGTGAGTTTTTCAGGTATACCCAAGACATGACCCCCCAAAAATGCAATATGCTAATTTATTTTTAATTGTGTCTGATGTATTTTTACATATGATTTCTTTCAATATGTAAATGTGTATCTTGTTACCCATAGTTGTTGGTGATGATATATCTAAATCACTTTACATTTTATCATCTACTTGTTAATATTTATTGTGCTTCTAGTTCTTTGAGTGGATTAGTTTTGTTTGTTGGGTATAGAGGAGGAAAGAGTCACCAAACAGACAATTGTTACTTTGTTTTTGCTATGTATGGAGCTATGAGTAACAAGATACACTTTTGCATATGTGAGGATAGCAGCCAGACTAAGAAAGCAAAAACAGAGCAATTATCGTATTGGTGGCCCTTCTCTTGGCTATATAAAACTAACATATGGATGTTAAACGAAATAACTGCGAGCACAACTGAGCACTATGGGTAATAATTTGTGGATGTGAATATGTAATGTAATGCAAATTGTTCCACTGCAGGAACTATGGGTAATGAGATATACATTTGCTTATTTGAACAAATCACCCAGCGGCAAAAAGAAACACTTGAACATTCAAATGACCTGCCATTTTAGTGACCCTTGTCTAGGCTATATGAAATATACTCATCGAGACAAAAAATAAACAGTGAAAAACACCAAGACTAATGGATAGGTTATTCATACATGTCATAAAAAATAATCAATGTACTCCTATTAAGAACTATAGGCATTTATTTTAACATTCTCATTATTACACCACCAGCACAGCACCAACCATAACGGTAACCTAAATTTAAGTTTTACTAATTTTGCAAAAGAGACGCAGCACTCATGTCTTTGTATTACTTAAAAAACTTACGGAGAGAAAAATAAACCAAATAGATATTGGGAGCCCCATGAGTATCATAATGAGATGAAAATTTGAATGTAAAAATGAGATGCGAATTTAAAAAAAAATGGAAATTTCCACATGTAATGAGATGCAGTTTAAACATGTAATAAGATGGGAAAATAAACATGTAATGAGATGCAAATTTTTACATGTAATGAGATGCAAATTTTCACATGTAATGAGATGCGAAAATAAACATGTAATGAGATGCGAAAATAAACATGTAATGAGATGCGAAAATAAACATGTAATGAGATGCGAAAATAAACATGTAATGAGATTCGGATTTGAACATGTAATGAGATGCGAAAATAAACATGTAATGAGATGCGAAAATAAACATGTAATGAGATGCGAAAATAAACATGTAATGAGATGCGGATTTGAACATGTAATGAGATGCGAAAATAAACATGTAATGAGATGCGAAAATAAACATGTAATGAGATGCGGATTTGAACATGTAATGAGATGCGAAAATAAACATGTAATGAGATGCGAAAATAAACATGTAATGAGATGCGAAAATAAACATGTAATGAGATGCGAAAAAAAACATGTAATGAGATGCGGATTTGAACATGTAATGAGATGGGAAAATAAACATGTAATGAGATGCGAAAATAAACATGTAATGAGATGCGAAAATAAACATGTAATGAGATGCGAAAATAAACATGTAATGAGATGCGGATTAAACCATGTAATGATATGCGGCTTTGAACATGTAATGAGATGCGAATGTAATGATATGCTGATTTGACCATGTAATGAGATGCGAACATGTAATGAGATGCTAAACTTCCAATGTATTATCTCATTACCCACAGTTCATTGAGGGGGAAATCTGCATCTCATTAGATGTGCAAATTTGCATCTGATTACCCTTAGTTCTCTGTTGTTCTAAATCTGCATATCATTAGCAATTGTTCTCATTATCTGTGCATGATGTCTCAGTGAGTTTTTCAGGTATACCCAAGACATGACCCCCCAAAAATGCAATATGCTAATTTATTTTTAATTGTGTCTGATGTATTTTTACATATGATTTCTTTCAATATGTAAATATGTATCTTGTTACCCATAGTTGTTGGTGATGATATATCTAAATCACTTTACATTTTATCATCTACTTGTTAATATTTATTGTGCTTCTAGTTCTTTGAGTGGATTAGTTTTGTTTGTTGGGTATAGAGGAGGAAAGAGTCACCAAACAGACAATTGTTACTTTGTTTTTGCTATGTATGGAGCTATGAGTAACAAGATACACTTTTGCATATGTGAGGATAGCAGCCAGACTAAGAAAGCAAAAACAGAGCAATTATCGTATTGGTGGCCCTTCTCTTGGCTATATAAAACTAACATATGGATGTTAAACGAAATAACTGCGAGCACAACTGAGCACTATGGGTAATAATTTGTCGATGTGAATATGTAATGTAATGCAAATTGTTCCACTGCAGGAACTATGGGTAATGAGATATACATTTGCTTATTTGAACAAATCACCCAGCGGCAAAAAGAAACACTTGAACATTCAAATGACCTGCCATTTTAGTGACCCTTGTCTAGGCTATATGAAATATACTCATCGAGACAAAAAATAAACAGTGAAAAACACCAAGACTAATGGATAGGTTATTCATACATGTCATAAAAAATAATCAATGTACTCCTATGAAGAACTATAGGCATATATTTTAACATTCTCATTATTACACCACCTGCACAGCACCAACCATAATGGTAACCTAAATTTAAGTTTTACTAATTTTGCCAAAGAGACGCAGCACTCACATCTTTGTATTACTTAAAAAACTTACGGAGAGAAAAATAAACCAAACAGAGATTGGGAGCCCCATGAGTATAATGGGTAATGAGGTATACATTTGCTTACTTGAACAAATCACCCAGCAACAAAAAAAAAAAAAAACACTTGAACATTCAAATGACCTGCCATTTTAGTGAGCCTTGTCTAGGCTATATGAAATATACCCATCAAGACAAAAAATAAACAGTGAAAACCACCAAGACTAATGGATAAGTTAATTACACAAACCTTAAATAAATCAAAGTACTCCTATGAAGAACTATAGGCATATATTTTAATAGTCTCATTATTATACCACCAGCACAGCGCCAACCATAATGGTAACCTACATTTAAGTTTTACTAATTTTGCAAGAGACGCAGCACTCATGTCTTTGTATTACTTAAAAAACTTACGGAGAGAAAAATAAACCAAATAGAGATTGGGAGCCCCATGAGTATCATAATGAGATGAAAATTTGAATGTAAAAATGAGATGCGAATTTTAAAAAAAATGGAAATCTCCACATGTAATGAGATGCAGTTTAAACATGTAATAAGATGGGAAAATAAACATGTAATGAGATGCAAATTTTCACATGTAATGAGATGCGAAAATAAACATGTAATGAGATGCGGATTTGAACATGTAATGAGATGCGGATTTGAACATGTAATGAGATGCGGATTTGAACATGTAATGAGATGCGAAAATAAACATGTAATGAGATGCGAAAATAAACATGTAATGAGATGCGAAAATAAACATGTAATGAGATGCGGATTTGAACATGTAATGAGATGCGAAAATAAACATGTAATGAGATGCGAAAATAAACATGTAATGAGATGCGAAAATAAACATGTAATGAGATGCGGATTTGAACATGTAATGAGATGCGAAAATAAACATGTAATGAGATGCGGATTTGAACATGTAATGAGATGCGGATTTGAACATGTAATGAGATGCGAAAATAAACATGTAATGAGATGCGAAAATAAACATGTAATGAGATGCGAAAATAAACATGTAATGAGATGCGGATTTGAACATGTAATGAGATGCGAAAATAAACATGTAATGAGATGCGAAAATAAACATGTAATGAGATGCGAAAATAAACATGTAATGAGATGCGAAAATAAACATGTAATGAGATGCGAAAATAAACATGTAATGAGATGCGGATTTGAACATGTAATGAGATGCGAAAATAAACATGTAATGAGATGCGAAAATAAACATGTAATGAGATGCGAAAATAAACATGTAATGAGATGCGAAAATAAACATGTAATGAGATGCGGATTTGAACATGTAATGAGATGCGGATTTGAACATGTAATGAGATGCGGATTTGAACATGTAATGAGATGGGAAAATAAACATGTAATGAGATGCGAAAATAAACATGTAATGAGATGCGAAAATAAACATGTAATGAGATGCGAAAATAAACATGTAATGAGATGCGAAAATAAACATGTAATGAGATGCGGATTAAACCATGTAATGATATGCGGCTTTGAACATATAATGAGATGCGAATGTAATGATATGCTGATTTGACCATGTAATGAGATGCGAACATGTAATGAGATGCTAAACTTCCAATGTATTATCTCATTACCCACAGTTCATTGAGGGGGAAATCCGCATCTCATTAGATGTGCAAATTTGCATCTGATTACCCTTAGTTCTCTGTTGTTCTAAATCTGCATATCATTAGCAATTGTTCTCATTACCTGTGCATGATGTCTCAGTGAGTTTTTCAGGTATACCCAAGACATGACCCCCCAAAAATGCAATATGCTAATTTATTTTTAATTGTGTCTGATGTATTTTTACATATGATTTCTTTCAATATGTAAATGTGTATCTTATTACCCATAGTTGTTGGTGATGATATATCTAAATCACTTTACATTTTATCATCTACTTGTTAATATTTATTGTGCTTCTAGTTCTTTGAGTGGATTAGTTTTGTTTGTTGGGTATAGAGGAGGAAAGAGTCACCAAACAGACAATTGTTACTTTGTTTTTGCTATGTATGGAGCTATGAGTAACAAGATACACTTTTGCATATGTGAGGATAGCAGCCAGACTAAGAAAGCAAAAACAGAGCAATTATCTTATTGGTGGCCCTTCTCTTGGCTATATAAAACTAACATATGGATGTTAAACGAAATAACTGCGAGCACAACTGAGCACTATGGGTAATAATTTGTCGATGTGAATATGTAATGTAATGCAAATTGTTCCACTGCAGGAACTATGGGTAATGAGATATACATTTGCTTATTTGAACAAATCACCCAGCGGCAAAAAGAAACACTTGAACATTCAAATGACCTGCCATTTTAGTGACCCTTGTCTAGGCTATATGAAATATACTCATCGAGACAAAAAATAAACAGTGAAAAACACCAAGACTAATGGATAGGTTATTCATACATGTCATAAAAAATAATCAATGTACTCCTATGAAGAACTATAGGCATATATTTTAACATTCTCATTATTATACCACCAGCACAGCACCAACCATAATGGTAACCTAAATTTAAGTTTTACTAATTTTGCCAAAGAGACGCAGCACTCACATCTTTGTATTACTTAAAAAACTTACGGAGAGAAAAATAAACCAAACAGAGATTGGGAGCCCCATGAGTATAATGGGTAATGAGGTATACATTTGCTTACTTGAACAAATCACCCAGCAACAAAAAAAAAAAAAACACTTGAACATTCAAATGACCTGCCATTTTAGTGAGCCTTGTCTAGGCTATATGAAATATACTCATCAAGACAAAAAATAAACAGTGAAAACCACCAAGACTAATGGATAAGTTAATTACACAAACCTTAAATAAATCAAAGTACTCCTATGAAGAACTATAGGCATATATTTTAATAGTCTCATTATTATACCACCAGCACAGCGCCAACCATAATGGTAACCTAAATTTAAGTTTTACTAATTTTGCAAGAGACGCAGCACTCATGTCTTTGTATTACTTAAAAAACTTACGGAGAGAAAAATAAACCAAATAGAGATTGGGAGCCCCATGAGTATCATAATGAGATGAAAATTTGAATGTAAAAATGAGATGCGAATTAAAAAAAAAATGGAAATCTCCACATGTAATGAGATGCAGTTTAAACATGTAATAAGATGGGAAAATAAACATGTAATGAGATGCAAATTTTCACATGTAATGAGATGCGAAAATAAACATGTAATGAGATGCGGATTTGAACATGTAATGAGATGCGGATTTGAACATGTAATGAGATGCGAAAATAAACATGTAATGAGATGCGAAAATAAACATGTAATGAGATGCGAAAATAAACATGTAATGAGATGCGAAAATAAACATGTAATGAGATGCGAAAAAAAACATGTAATGAGATGCGAAAAAAAACATGTAATGAGATGCGAAAATAAACATGTAATGAGATGCGAAAATAAACATGTAATGAGATGCGAAAATAAACATGTAATGAGATGCGGATTTGAACATGTAATGAGATGCGAAAATAAACATGTAATGAGATGCGAAAATAAACATGTAATGAGATGCGAAAATAAACATGTAATGAGATGCGAAAATAAACATGTAATGAGATGCGAAAATAAACATGTAATGAGATGCGAAAATACACATGTAATGAGATGCGAAAATAAACATGTAATGAGATGCGGATTTGAACATGTAATGAGATGCGAAAATAAACATGTAATGAGATGCGAAAATAAACATGTAATGAGATGCGAAAATAAACATGTAATGAGATGCGGATTTAAACATGTAATGAGATGCGGATTTGAACATGTAATGAGATGCGGATTTGAACATGTAATGAGATGCAGATTTGAACATGTAATGAGATGCGAAAATAAACATGTAATGAGATGCGGATTTGAACATGTAATGAGATGCGAAAATAAACATGTAATGAGATGCAAAAATAAACATGTAATGAGATGCGAAAATAAACATGTAATGAGATGCGGATTAAACCATGTAATGATATGCGGCTTTGAACATGTAATGAGATGCGAATGTAATGATATGCTGATTTGACCATGTAATGAGATGCGAACATGTAATGAGATGCTAAACTTCCAATGTATTATCTCATTACCCACAGTTCATTGAGGGGGAAATCCGCATCTCATTAGATGTGCAAATTTGCATCTGATTACCCTTAGTTCTCTGTTGTTCTAAATCTGCATATCATTAGCAATTGTTCTCATTACCTGTGCATGATGTCTCAGTGAGTTTTTCAGGTATACCCAAGACATGACCCCCCAAAAATGCAATATGCTAATTTTTTTTAATTGTGTCTGATGTATTTTTACATATGATTTCTTTCAATATGTAAATGTGTATCTTGTTACCCATAGTTGTTGGTGATGATATATCTAAATCACTTTACATTTTATCATCTACTTGTTAATATTTATTGTGCTTCCAGTTCTTTGAGTGGATTAGTTTTGTTTGTTGGGCATATAGGAGGAAAGAGTCACCAAACAGACAATTGTTACTTTGTTTTTGCTATGTATGGAGCTATGAGTAACAAGATACACTTTTGCATATGTGAGGATAGCAGCCAGACTAAGAAAGCAAAAACAGAGCAACTATCGTATTGGTGGCCCTTCTCTTGGCTATATAAAACTAACATATGGATGTTAAACGAAATAACTGCGAGCACAACTGAGCACTATGGGTAATAATTTGTCGATGTGAATATGTAATGTAATGCAAATTGTTCCACTGCAGGAACTATGGGTAATGAGATATACATTTGCTTATTTGAACAAATCACCCAGCGGCAAAAAGAAACACTTGAACATTCAAATGACCTGCCATTTTAGTGACCCTTGTCTAGGCTATATGAAATATACTCATCGAGACAAAAAACAAACAGTGAAAAACACCAAGACTAATGGATAGGTTATTCATACATGTCATAAAAAATAATCAATGTACTCCTATGAAGAACTATAGGCATATATTGTAACATTCTCATTATTACACCACCTGCACAGCACCAACCATAATGGTAACCTAAATTTAAGTTTTACTAATTTTGCCAAAGAGACGCAGCACTCACATCTTTGTATTACTTAAAAAACTTACGGAGAGAAAAATAAACCAAACAGAGATTGGGAGCCCCATGAGTATAATGGGTAATGAGGTATACATTTGCTTACTTGAACAAATCACCCAGCAACAAAAAAAAAAAAAAATCACTTGAACATTCAAATGACCTGCCATTTTAGTGAGCCTTGTCTAGGCTATATGAAATATACTCATCAAGACAAAAAATAAACAGTGAAAACCACCAAGACTAATGGATAAGTTAATTACACAAACCTTAAATAAATCAAAGTACTCCTATGAAGAACTATAGGCATATATTTTAATAGTCTCATTATTATACCACCAGCACAGCGCCAACCATAATGGTAACCTAAATTTAAGTTTTACTAATTTTGCAAGAGACGCAGCACTCATGTCTTTGTATTACTTAAAAAACTTACGGAGAGAAAAATAAACCAAATAGAGATTGGGAGCCCCATGAGTATCATAATGAGATGAAAATTTGAATGTAAAAATGAGATGCGAATTTTAAAAAAAATGGAAATCTCCACATGTAATGAGATGCAGTTTAAACATGTAATAAGATGGGAAAATAAACATGTAATGAGATGCAAATTTTCACATGTAATGAGATGCAAATTTTCACATGTAATGAGATGCGAAAATAAACATGTAATGAGATGCGGATTTGAACATGTAATGAGATGCGAAAATAAACATGTAATGAGATGCGAAAATAAACATGTAATGAGATGCGGATTTGAACATGTAATGAGATGCGAAAATAAACATGTAATGAGATGCGAAAATAAACATGTAATGAGATGCGGATTTGAACATGTAATGAGATGCGAAAATAAACATGTAATGAGATGCGAAAATAAACATGTAATGAGATGCGAAAAAAAACATGTAATGAGATGCGAAAATAAACATGTAATGAGATGCGAAAATAAACATGTAATGAGATGCGGATTTGAACATGTAATGAGATGCGAAAATAAACATGTAATGAGATGCGAAAATAAACATGTAATGAGATGCGAAAAAAAACATGTAATGAGATGCGAAAATAAACATGTAATGAGATGCGAAAATAAACATGTAATGAGATGCGGATTTGAACATGTAATGAGATGCGAAAATAAACATGTAATGAGATGCGAAAAAAAACATGTAATGAGATGCGAAAATAAACATGTAATGAGATGCGGATTTGAACATGTAATGAGATGCGAAAATAAACATGTAATGAGATGCGAAAAAAAACATGTAATGAGATGCGAAAATAAACATGTAATGAGATGCGAAAATAAACATGTAATGAGATGCGAAAATAAACATGTAATGAGATGCGGATTTGAACATGTAATGAGATGCGAAAATAAACATGTAATGAGATGCGCATTTGAACATGTAATGAGATGCGGATTTGAACATGTAATGAGATGCGAAAATAAACATGTAATGAGATGCGAAAAAAAACATGTAATGAGATGCGAAAAAAAACATGTAATGAGATGCGAAAATAAACATGTAATGAGATGCGAAAATAAACATGTAATGAGATTGGGAGCCCCATGAGTATCATAATGAGATGAAAATTTGAATGTAAAAATGAGATGCGAATTTTAAAAAAAATGGAAATCTCCACATGTAATGAGATGCAGTTTAAACATGTAATAAGATGGGAAAATAAACATGTAATGAGATGCAAATTTTCACATGTAATGAGATGCAAATTTTCACATGTAATGAGATGCGAAAATAAACATGTAATGAGATGCGGATTTGAACATGTAATGAGATGCGAAAATAAACATGTAATGAGATGCGGATTTGAACATGTAATGAGATGCGAAAATAAACATGTAATGAGATGCGAAAATAAACATGTAATGAGATGCGAAAAAAAACATGTAATGAGATGCGAAAATAAACATGTAATGAGATGCGAAAATAAACATGTAATGAGATGCGGATTTGAACATGTAATGAGATGCGAAAATAAACATGTAATGAGATGCGAAAAAAAACATGTAATGAGATGCGAAAATAAACATGTAATGAGATGCGGATTTGAACATGTAATGAGATGCGAAAATAAACATGTAATGAGATGCGAAAAAAAACATGTAATGAGATGCGAAAATAAACATGTAATGAGATGCGAAAATAAACATGTAATGAGATGCGAAAATAAACATGTAATGAGATGCGGATTTGAACATGTAATGAGATGCGAAAATAAACATGTAATGAGATGCGCATTTGAACATGTAATGAGATGCGGATTTGAACATGTAATGAGATGCGGATTTGAACATGTAATGAGATGCGAAAATAAACATGTAATGAGATGCGAAAATAAACATGTAATGAGATGCGAAAAAAAACATGTAATGAGATGCGAAAAAAAACATGTAATGAGATGCGAAAATAAACATGTAATGAGATGCGAAAATAAACATGTAATGAGATGCGGATTTGAACATGTAATGAGATGCGAAAATAAACATGTAATGAGATGCGAAAATAAACATGTAATGAGATGCGAAAAAAAACATGTAATGAGATGCGAAAATAAACATGTAATGAGATGCGGATTTGAACATGTAATGAGATGCGAAAATAAACATGTAATGAGATGCGAAAATAAACATGTAATGAGATGCGGATTAAACCATGTAATGATATGCGGCTTTGAACATGTAATGAGATGCGAATGTAATGATATGCTGATTTGACCATGTAATGAGATGCGAACATGTAATGAGATGCTAAACTTCCAATGTATTATCTCATTACCCACAGTTCATTGAGGGGGAAATCCGCATCTCATTAGATGTGCAAATTTGCATCTGATTACCCTTAGTTCTCTGTTGTTCTAAATCTGCATATCATTAGCAATTGTTCTCATTACCTGTGCATGATGTCTCAGTGAGTTTTTCAGGTATACCCAAGACATGACCCCCCAAAAATGCAATATGCTACTTTTTTTTTTAATTGTGTCTGATGTATTTTTACATATGATTTCTTTCAATATGTAAATGTGTATCTTGTTACCCATAGTTGTTGGTGATGATATATCTAAATCACTTTACATTTTATCATCTACTTGTTAATATTTATTGTGCTTCCAGTTCTTTGAGTGGATTAGTTTTGTTTGTTGGGTATATAGGAATAAAGAGTCACCAAACAGACAATTGTTACTTTGTTTTTGCTATGTATGGAGCTATGAGTAACAAGATACACTTTTGCATATGTGAGGATAGCAGCCAGACTAAGAAAGCAAAAACAGAGCAATTATCGTATTGGTGGCCCTTCTCTTGGCTATATAAAACTAACATATGGATGTTAAACGAAATAACTGCGAGCACAACTGAGCACTATGGGTAATAATTTGTCGATGTGAATATGTAATGTAATGCAAATTGTTCCACTGCAGGAACTATGGGTAATGAGATATACATTTGCTTATTTGAACAAATCACCCAGCGGCAAAAAGAAACACTTGAACATTCAAATGACCTGCCATTTTAGTGACCCTTGTCTAGGCTATATGAAATATACTCATCGAGACAAAAAATAAACAGTGAAAAACACCAAGACTAATGGATAGGTTATTCATACATGTCATAAAAAATAATCAATGTACTCCTATGAAGAACTATAGGCATTTATTTTAACATTCTCATTATTACACCACCAGCACGGCACCAACCATAATGGTAACCTAAATTTAAGTTTTACTAATTTTGCCAAAGAGACGCAGCACTAATGTCTTTGTATTACTTAAAAATTTACGGAGAGAAAAATAAACCAAACAAACAGAGATTGGGAGCCCCATAAGTATAATAGGTATTGAGGTACACATTTGCTTATTTGAACAAATCACCCAGCGACAAAAAGAAGCACTTGAACATTCAAATGACCTGCCATTTTAGTGACCCTTGTCTAGGCTATATGAAATATACTCATCGAGACAAAAAATAAACAGTGAAAACTACCAAGACTAATGGATAAGTTAATTACACAAGTCATAAATAAATCAATGTACTCCTATGAAGAACTATAGGCATATATTTTAACATTCTCATTATTATACCACCAGCACGGCACCAACCATAATGGTAACCTAAATTTAAGTTTTACTAATTTTGCCAAAGAGACGCAGCACTCATGTCTTTGTATTACTTAAAAATTTACGGAGAGAAAAATAAACCAAACAAACAGAGATTGGGAGCCCCATAAGTATAATAGGTATTGAGGTATACATTTGCTTATTTGAACAAATCACCCAGCGACAAAAAGAAACACTTGAACATTCAAATGACCTGCCATTTTAGTGACCCTTGTCTAGGCTATATGAAATATACTCATCAGGACAAAAAATAAACAATGAAAACTACCAAGACTAATGGATAAGTTAATTACACAAGTCATAAATAAATCAATGAACTCCTATGAAGAACTATAGGCATTTATTTTAACATTCTCATTATTACACCACCAGCACGGCACCAACCATAATGGTAACCTAAATTTAAGTTTTACTAATTTTGCCAAAGAGACGCAGCACTCATGTCTTTGTATTACTTAAAAATTTACGGAGAGAAAAATAAACCAAACAAACAGAGATTGGGAGCCCCATAAGTATAATAGGTATTGAGGTATACATTTGCTTATTTGAACAAATCACCCAGCGACAAAAAGAAACACTTGAACATTCAAATGACCTGCCATTTTAGTGACTCTTGTCTAGGCTATATGAAATATACTCATCAAGACAAAAAATAAACAGTGAAAAACACCAAGACTAAGGGATAGGTTATTCATACATGTCATAAAAAAACCCACAATGTACTCATATAAAGAACTACAGGCATTTATTTTAACATTCTCATTATTACACCACCAGCACCGCACCAACCATAATGGTAACCTAATTTTAAGTTTTACTAATTTTGCCAAAGAGGCGCAGCACTCACATCTTTGTATTACTTAAAAAGTTACGGATAGAAAAATAAACCAAACAGAGATTGGGAGCCCCATGAGTATAATAGGTATTGAGGTATACATTTGCTTATTTGAACAAATCACCCAGCGACAAAAAGAAACACTTGAACATTCAAATGACCTGCCATTTTAGTGACCCTTGTCTAGGCTATATGAAATATACTCATCAAGACAAAAAATAAACAATGAAAACTACCAAGACTAATGGATAAGTTAATTACACAAGTCATAAATAAATCAATGAACTCCTATGAAGAACTATAGGCATTTATTTTAACATTCTCATTATTACACCACCAGCACGGCACCAACCATAATGGTAACCTAAATTTAAGTTTTACTAATTTTGCCAAAGAGACGCAGCACTAATGTCTTTGTATTACTTAAAAATTTACGGAGAGAAAAATAAACCAAACAAACAGAGATTGGGAGCCCCATAAGTATAATAGGTATTGAGGTATACATTTGCTTATTTGAACAAATCACCCAGCGACAAAAAGAAACACTTGAACATTCAAATGACCTGCCATTTTAGTGACCCTTGTCTAGGCTATATGAAATATACTCATCAGGACAAAAAATAAACAATGAAAACTACCAAGACTAATGGATAAGTTAATTACACAAGTCATAAATAAATCAATGAACTCCTATGAAGAACTATAGGCATTTATTTTAACATTCTCATTATTACACCACCAGCACGGCACCAACCATAATGGTAACCTAAATTTAAGTTTTACTAATTTTGCCAAAGAGACGCAGCACTCATGTCTTTGTATTACTTAAAAATTTACGGAGAGAAAAATAAACCAAACAAACAGAGATTGGGAGCCCCATAAGTATAATAGGTATTGAGGTATACATTTGCTTATTTGAACAAATCACCCAGCGACAAAAAGAAACACTTGAACATTCAAATGACCTGCCATTTTAGTGACTCTTGTCTAGGCTATATGAAATATACTCATCAAGACAAAAAATAAACAGTGAAAACTACCAAGACTAATGGATAAGTTAATTACACAAGTCATAAATAAATCAATGTACTCCTATGAAGAACTATAGGCATATATTTTAACATTCTCATTATTATACCACCAGCACGGCACCAACCATAATGGTAACCTAACTTTAAGTTTAACTAATTTTGGCAAAGAGGCGCAGCACTCACATCTTTGTATTACTTAAAAAACTTACGGAGAGAAAAATAAACCAAACAGAGATTGGGAGCCCCATGAGTATAATGGGTAAGGAGGTATACATTTGCTTACTTGATCAAATCACCCAGCAACAAAAAAAACACTTGAACATTTAAATGACCTGCCATTTTAGTGACACTTGTCTAGGCTATATGAAATATACTCATCAAGACAAAAAATAAACAGTGAAAAACACCAAAACTAAGGGATAGGTTATTCATACATGTCATAAAAAATAATCAATGTACTCATATTAAGAAATATAGCCATTTATTTTAACATTCTCATTATTACACCACCAGCACGGCACCAACCATAATGGTAACCTAAATTTAAGTTTTACTAATTTTGCCAAAGAGATGCAGCACTCATGTCTTTGTATTACTTAAAAATTTACGGAGAGAAAAATAAACCAAACAGAGATTGGGAGCCCCATGAGTATAATGGGTAAGGAGGTATACATTTGCTTACTTGAACAAATCACCCAGCAACAAAAAAAAAACACTTGAACATTCAAATGACCTGCCATTTTAGTGACCCTTGTCTAGGATATATGAAATATACTCATCGAGACAAAAAATAAACAGTGAAAACTACCAAGACTAATGGATAAGTTAATTACACAAGTCATAAATAAATCAATGTACTCCTATGAAGAACTATAGACATATATTTTAACATTCTCATTATTATAAAACCAGCACGGCACCAACCATAATGGTAACCTAAATTTAAGTTTTACTAATTTTGCCAAAGAGATGCAGCACTCATGTCTTTGTATTACTTAAAAATTTACGGAGAGAAAAATAAACCAAACAGAGATTGGGAGCCCCATGAGTATAATGGGTAAGGAGGTATACATTTGCTTACTTGAACAAATCACCCAGCAACAAAAAAAAAACACTTGAACATTCAAATGACCTGCCATTTTAGTGACCCTTGTCTAGGCTATATGAAATATACTCATCGAGACAAAAAATAAACAGTGAAAACTACCAAGACTAATGGATAAGTTAATTACACAAGTCATAAATAAATCAATGTACTCCTATGAAGAACTATAGACATATATTTTAACATTCTCATTATTACACCACCAGCACGGCACCAACCATAATGGTAACCTAAATTTAAGTTTTACTAATTTTGCCAAAGAGACACAGCACTAATGTCTTTGTATTACTTAAAAATTTACGGAGAGAAAAATAAACCAAACAAACAGAGATTGGGAGCCCCATAAGTATAATAGTTATTGAGGTATACATTTGCTTATTTGAACAAATCACCCAGCGACAAAAAGAAACACTTGAACATTCAAATGACCTGCCATTTTAGTGACCCTTGTCTAGGCTATATGAAATATACTCATCAAGACAAAAAATAAACAGTGAAAAACACCAAGACTAAGGGATAGGTTATTCATACATGTCATAAAAAAAACCACAATGTACTCATATAAAGAACTACAGGCATTTATTTTAACATTCTCATTATTACACCACCAGCACGGCACCAACCATAATGGTAACCTAATTTTAAGTTTTACTAATTTTGCCAAAGAGGCGCAGCACTCACATCTTTGTATTACTTAAAAAGTTACGGATAGAAAAATAAACCAAACAGAGATTGGGAGCCCCATGAGTATAATAGGTATTGAGGTATACATTTGCTTATTTGAACAAATCACCCAGCGACAAAAAGAAACACTTGAACATTCAAATGACCTGCCATTTTAGTGACCCTTGTCTAGGCTATATGAAATATACTCATCAAGACAAAAAATAAACAATGAAAACTACCAAGACTAATGGATAAGTTAATTACACAAGTCATAAATAAATCAATGAACTCCTATGAAGAACTATAGGCATTTATTTTAACATTCTCATTATTACACCACCAGCACGGCACCAACCATAATGGTAACCTAAATTTAAGTTTTACTAATTTTGCCAAAGAGACGCAGCACTAATGTCTTTGTATTACTTAAAAATTTACGGAGAGAAAAATAAACCAAACAAACAGAGATTGGGAGCCCCATAAGTATAATAGGTATTGAGGTATACATTTGCTTATTTGAACAAATCACCCAGCGACAAAAAGAAACACTTGAACATTCAAATGACCTGCCATTTTAGTGACCCTTGTCTAGGCTATATGAAATATACTCATCAGGACAAAAAATAAACAATGAAAACTACCAAGACTAATGGATAAGTTAATTACACAAGTCATAAATAAATCAATGAACTCCTATGAAGAACTATAGGCATTTATTTTAACATTCTCATTATTACACCACCAGCACGGCACCAACCATAATGGTAACCTAAATTTAAGTTTTACTAATTTTGCCAAAGAGACGCAGCACTCATGTCTTTGTATTACTTAAAAATTTACGGAGAGAAAAATAAACCAAACAAACAGAGATTGGGAGCCCCATAAGTATAATAGGTATTGAGGTATACATTTGCTTATTTGAACAAATCACCCAGCGACAAAAAGAAACACTTGAACATTCAAATGACCTGCCATTTTAGTGACTATTGTCTAGGCTATATGAAATATACTCATCAAGACAAAAAATAAACAGTGAAAACTACCAAGACTAATGGATAAGTTAATTACACAAGTCATAAATAAATCAATGTACTCCTATGAAGAACTATAGGCATATATTTTAACATTCTCATTATTATACCACCAGCACGGCACCAACCATAATGGTAACCTAACTTTAAGTTTAACTAATTTTGGCAAAGAGGCGCAGCACTCACATCTTTGTATTACTTAAAAAACTTACGGAGAGAAAAATAAACCAAACAGAGATTGGGAGCCCCATGAGTATAATGGGTAAGGAGGTATACATTTGCTTACTTGATCAAATCACCCAGCAACAAAAAAAACACTTGAACATTTAAATGACCTGCCATTTTAGTGACACTTGTCTAGGCTATATGAAATATACTCATCAAGACAAAAAATAAACAGTGAAAAACACCAAAACTAAGGGATAGGTTATTCATACATGTCATAAAAAATAATCAATGTACTCATATTAAGAAATATAGCCATTTATTTTAACATTCTCATTATTACACCACCAGCACGGCACCAACCATAATGGTAACCTAAATTTAAGTTTTACTAATTTTGCCAAAGAGATGCAGCACTCATGTCTTTGTATTACTTAAAAATTTACGGAGAGAAAAATAAACCAAACAGAGATTGGGAGCCCCATGAGTATAATGGGTAAGGAGGTATACATTTGCTTACTTGAACAAATCACCCAGCAACAAAAAAAAAACACTTGAACATTCAAATGACCTGCCATTTTAGTGACCCTTGTCTAGGATATATGAAATATACTCATCGAGACAAAAAATAAACAGTGAAAACTACCAAGACTAATGGATAAGTTAATTACACAAGTCATAAATAAATCAATGTACTCCTATGAAGAACTATAGACATATATTTTAACATTCTCATTATTATAAAACCAGCACGGCACCAACCATAATGGTAACCTAAATTTAAGTTTTACTAATTTTGCCAAAGAGATGCAGCACTCATGTCTTTGTATTACTTAAAAATTTACGGAGAGAAAAATAAACCAAACAGAGATGGGAAGCCCCATGAGTATAATGGGTAAGGAGGTATACATTTGCTTACTTGAACAAATCACCCAGCAACAAAAAAAAAACACTTGAACATTCAAATGACCTGCCATTTTAGTGACCCTTGTCTAGGCTATATGAAATATACTCATCGAGACAAAAAATAAACAGTGAAAACTACCAAGACTAATGGATAAGTTAATTACACAAGTCATAAATAAATCAATGTACTCCTATGAAGAACTATAGACATATATTTTAACATTCTCATTATTACACCACCAGCACGGCACCAACCATAATGGTAACCTAAATTTAAGTTTTACTAATTTTGCCAAAGAGACACAGCACTAATGTCTTTGTATTACTTAAAAATTTACGGAGAGAAAAATAAACCAAACAAACAGAGATTGGGAGCCCCATAAGTATAATAGGTATTGAGGTATACATTTGCTTATTTGAACAAATCACCCAGCGACAAAAAGAAACACTTGAACATTCAAATGACCTGCCATTTTAGTGACCCTTGTCTAGGCTATATGAAATATACTCATCAAGACAAAAAATAAACAGTGAAAAACACCAAGACTAAGGGATAGGTTATTCATACATGTCATAAAAAAAAACACAATGTACTCATATAAAGAACTACAGGCATTTATTTTAACATTCTCATTATTACACCACCAGCACGGCACCAACCATAATGGTAACCTAATTTTAAGTTTTACTAATTTTGCCAAAGAGGCGCAGCACTCACATCTTTGTATTACTTAAAAAGTTACGGATAGAAAAATAAACCAAACAGAGATTGGGAGCCCCATGAGTATAATAGGTATTGAGGTATACATTTGCTTATTTGAACAAATCACCCAGCGACAAAAAGAAACACTTGAACATTCAAATGACCTGCCATTTTAGTGACCCTTGTCTAGGCTATATGAAATATACTCATCAAGACAAAAAATAAACAATGAAAACTACCAAGACTAATGGATAAGTTAATTACACAAGTCATAAATAAATCAATGAACTCCTATGAAGAACTATAGGCATTTATTTTAACATTCTCATTATTACACCACCAGCACGGCACCAACCATAATGGTAACCTAAATTTAAGTTTTACTAATTTTGCCAAAGAGACGCAGCACTAATGTCTTTGTATTACTTAAAAATTTACGGAGAGAAAAATAAACCAAACAAACAGAGATTGGGAGCCCCATAAGTATAATAGGTATTGAGGTATACATTTGCTTATTTGAACAAATCACCCAGCGACAAAAAGAAACACTTGAACATTCAAATGACCTGCCATTTTAGTGACCCTTGTCTAGGCTATATGAAATATACTCATCAAGACAAAAAATAAACAGTGAAAAACACCAAGACTAAGGGATAGGTTATTCATACATGTCATAAAAAAAAAACAATGTACTCCTATAAAGAACTACAGGCATTTATTTTAACATTCTCATTATTACACCACCAGCACGGCACCAACCATAATGGTAACCTAATTTTAAATTTTACTAATTTTGCCAAAGAGGCGCAGCACTCACATCTTTGTATTACTTAAAAAGTTACGGATAGAAAAATAAACCAAACAGAGATTGGGAGCCCCATGAGTATAATAGGTATTGAGGTATACATTTGCTTATTTGAACAAATCACCCAGCGACAAAAAGAAACACTTGAACATTCAAATGACCTGCCATTTTAGTGACCCTTGTCTAGGCTATATGAAATATACTCATCAAGACAAAAAATAAACAATGAAAACTACCAAGACTAATGGATAAGTTAATTACACAAGTCATAAATAAATCAATGAACTCCTATGAAGAACTATAGGCATTTATTTTAACATTCTCATTATTACACCACCAGCACGGCACCAACCATAATGGTAACCTAAATTTAAGTTTTACTAATTTTGCCAAAGAGACGCAGCACTAATGTCTTTGTATTACTTAAAAATTTACGGAGAGAAAAATAAACCAAACAAACAGAGATTGGGAGCCCCATAAGTATAATAGGTATTGAGGTATACATTTGCTTATTTGAACAAATCACCCAGCGACAAAAAGAAACACTTGAACATTCAAATGACCTGCCATTTTAGTGACCCTTGTCTAGGCTATATGAAATATACTCATCAAGACAAAAAATAAACAGTGAAAAACACCAAGACTAAGGGATAGGTTATTCATAAATGTCATAAAAAAAAAACAATGTACTCCTATAAAGAACTACAGGCATTTATTTTAACATTCTCATTATTACACCACCAGCACGGCACCAACCATAATGGTAACCTAAATTTAAGTTTTACTAATTTTGCCAAAGAGACGCAGCACTAATGTCTTTGTATTACTTAAAAATTTACGGAGAGAAAAATAAACCAAACAAACAGAGATTGGGAGCCCCATAAGTATAATAGGTATTGAGGTATACATTTGCTTATTTGAACAAATCACCCAGCGACAAAAAGAAACACTTGAACATTCAAATGACCTGCCATTTTAGTGACCCTTGTCTAGGCTATATGAAATATACTCATCGAGACAAAAAATAAACAGTGAAAACTACCAAGACTAATGGATAAGTTAATTACACAAGTCATAAATAAATCAATGTACTCCTATGAAGAACTATAGGCATATATTTTAACATTCTCATTATTATACCACCAGCACGGCACCAACCATAATGGTAACCTAAATTTAAGTTTTACTAATTTTGCCAAAGAGACGCAGCACTCATCTCTTTGTATTACTTAAAAATTTACGGAGAGAAAAATAAACCAAACAAACAGAGATTGGGAGCCCCATAAGTATAATAGGTATTGAGGTATACATTTGCTTATTTGAACAAATCACCCAGCGACAAAAAGAAACACTTGAACATTCAAATGACCTGCCATTTTAGTGACCCTTGTCTAGGCTATATGAAATATACTCATCATGACAAAAAATAAACAATGAAAACTACCAAGACTAATGGATAAGTTAATTACACAAGTCATAAATAAATCAATGTACTCCTATGAAGAACTATAGGCATATATTTTAACATTCTCATTATTATACCACCAGCACGGCACCAACCATAATGGTAACCTAAATTTAAGTTTTACTAATTTTGCCAAAGAGACACAGCACTAATGTCTTTGTATTACTTAAAAATTTACGGAGAGAAAAATAAACCAAACAAACAGAGATTGGGAGCCCCATAAGTATAATAGGTATTGAGGTATACATTTGCTTATTTGAACAAATCACCCAGCGACAAAAAGAAACACTTGAACATTCAAATGACCTGCCATTTTAGTGACCCTTGTCTAGGCTATATGAAATATACTCATCAAGACAAAAAATAAACAGTGAAAAACACCAAGACTAAGGGATAGGTTATTCATACATGTCATAAAAAAAACCACAATGTACTCATATAAAGAACTACAGGCATTTATTTTAACATTCTCATTATTACACCACCAGCACGGCACCAACCATAATGGTAACCTAATTTTAAGTTTTACTAATTTTGCCAAAGAGGCGCAGCACTCACATCTTTGTATTACTTAAAAAGTTACGGATAGAAAAATAAACCAAACAGAGATTGGGAGCCCCATGAGTATAATAGGTATTGAGGTATACATTTGCTTATTTGAACAAATCACCCAGCGACAAAAAGAAACACTTGAACATTCAAATGACCTGCCATTTTAGTGACCCTTGTCTAGGCTATATGAAATATACTCATCAAGACAAAAAATAAACAATGAAAACTACCAAGACTAATGGATAAGTTAATTACACAAGTCATAAATAAATCAATGAACTCCTATGAAGAACTATAGGCATTTATTTTAACATTCTCATTATTACACCACCAGCACGGCACCAACCATAATGGTAACCTAAATTTAAGTTTTACTAATTTTGCCAAAGAGACGCAGCACTAATGTCTTTGTATTACTTAAAAATTTACGGAGAGAAAAATAAACCAAACAAACAGAGATTGGGAGCCCCATAAGTATAATAGGTATTGAGGTATACATTTGCTTATTTGAACAAATCACCCAGCGACAAAAAGAAACACTTGAACATTCAAATGACCTGCCATTTTAGTGACCCTTGTCTAGGCTATATGAAATATACTCATCAAGACAAAAAATAAACAGTGAAAAACACCAAGACTAAGGGATAGGTTATTCATACATGTCATAAAAAAAAAACAATGTACTCCTATAAAGAACTACAGGCATTTATTTTAACATTCTCATTATTACACCACCAGCACGGCACCAACCATAATGGTAACCTAATTTTAAATTTTACTAATTTTGCCAAAGAGGCGCAGCACTCACATCTTTGTATTACTTAAAAAGTTACGGATAGAAAAATAAACCAAACAGAGATTGGGAGCCCCATGAGTATAATAGGTATTGAGGTATACATTTGCTTATTTGAACAAATCACCCAGCGACAAAAAGAAACACTTGAACATTCAAATGACCTGCCATTTTAGTGACCCTTGTCTAGGCTATATGAAATATACTCATCAAGACAAAAAATAAACAATGAAAACTACCAAGACTAATGGATAAGTTAATTACACAAGTCATAAATAAATCAATGAACTCCTATGAAGAACTATAGGCATTTATTTTAACATTCTCATTATTACACCACCAGCACGGCACCAACCATAATGGTAACCTAAATTTAAGTTTTACTAATTTTGCCAAAGAGACGCAGCACTAATGTCTTTGTATTACTTAAAAATTTACGGAGAGAAAAATAAACCAAACAAACAGAGATTGGGAGCCCCATAAGTATAATAGGTATTGAGGTATACATTTGCTTATTTGAACAAATCACCCAGCGACAAAAAGAAACACTTGAACATTCAAATGACCTGCCATTTTAGTGACCCTTGTCTAGGCTATATGAAATATACTCATCAAGACAAAAAATAAACAGTGAAAAACACCAAGACTAAGGGATAGGTTATTCATAAATGTCATAAAAAAAAAACAATGTACTCCTATAAAGAACTACAGGCATTTATTTTAACATTCTCATTATTACACCACCAGCACGGCACCAACCATAATGGTAACCTAAATTTAAGTTTTACTAATTTTGCCAAAGAGACGCAGCACTAATGTCTTTGTATTACTTAAAAATTTACGGAGAGAAAAATAAACCAAACAAACAGAGATTGGGAGCCCCATAAGTATAATAGGTATTGAGGTATACATTTGCTTATTTGAACAAATCACCCAGCGACAAAAAGAAACACTTGAACATTCAAATGACCTGCCATTTTAGTGACCCTTGTCTAGGCTATATGAAATATACTCATCGAGACAAAAAATAAACAGTGAAAACTACCAAGACTAATGGATAAGTTAATTACACAAGTCATAAATAAATCAATGTACTCCTATGAAGAACTATAGGCATATATTTTAACATTCTCATTATTATACCACCAGCACGGCACCAACCATAATGGTAACCTAAATTTAAGTTTTACTAATTTTGCCAAAGAGACGCAGCACTCATCTCTTTGTATTACTTAAAAATTTACGGAGAGAAAAATAAACCAAACAAACAGAGATTGGGAGCCCCATAAGTATAATAGGTATTGAGGTATACATTTGCTTATTTGAACAAATCACCCAGCGACAAAAAGAAACACTTGAACATTCAAATGACCTGCCATTTTAGTGACCCTTGTCTAGGCTATATGAAATATACTCATCATGACAAAAAATAAACAATGAAAACTACCAAGACTAATGGATAAGTTAATTACACAAGTCATAAATAAATCAATGTACTCCTATGAAGAACTATAGGCATATATTTTAACATTCTCATTATTATACCACCAGCACGGCACCAACCATAATGGTAACCTAACTTTAAGTTTAACTAATTTTGCCAAAGAGGCGCAGCACTAATGTCTTTGTATTACTTAAAAAACTTACGGAGAGAAAAATAAACCAAACAAACAGAGATTGGGAGCCCCATAAGTATAATAGGTATTGAGGTATACATTTGCTTATTTGAACAAATCACCCAGCGACAAAAAGAAACACTTGAACATTCAAATGACCTGCCATTTTAGTGACCCTTGTCTAGGCTATATGAAATATACTCATCAAGACAAAAAATAAACAGTGAAAAACACCAAGACTAAGGGATAGGTTATTCATACATGTCATAAAAAAACCCACAATGTACTCATATAAAGAACTACAGGCATTTATTTTAACATTCTCATTATTACACCACCAGCACGGCACCAACCATAATGGTAACCTAATTTTAAGTTTTACTAATTTTGCCAAAGAGGCGCAGCACTCACATCTTTGTATTACTTAAAAAGTTACGGATAGAAAAATAAACCAAACAGAGATTGGGAGCCCCATGAGTATAATAGGTATTGAGGTATACATTTGCTTATTTGAACAAATCACCCAGCGACAAAAAGAAACACTTGAACATTCAAATGACCTGCCATTTTAGTGACCCTTGTCTAGGCTATATGAAATATACTCATCAAGACAAAAAATAAACAATGAAAAACACCAAGACTAAGGGATAGGTTATTCATACATGTCATAAAAAAAAAACAATGTACTCCTATAAAGAACTACAGGCATTTATTTTAACATTCTCATTATTACACCACCAGCACGGCACCAACCATAATGGTAACCTAAATTTAAGTTTTACTAATTTTGCCAAAGAGACGCAGCACTAATGTCTTTGTATTACTTAAAAATTTACGGAGAGAAAAATAAACCAAACAAACAGAGATTGGGAGCCCCATAAGTATAATAGGTATTGAGGTATACATTTGCTTATTTGAACAAATCACCCAGCGACAAAAAGAAACACTTGAACATTCAAATGACCTGCCATTTTAGTGACCCTTGTCTAGGCTATATGAAATATACTCATCGAGACAAAAAATAAACAGTGAAAACTACCAAGACTAATGGATAAGTTAATTACACAAGTCATAAATAAATCAATGTACTCCTATGAAGAACTATTGGCATATATTTTAACATTCTCATTATTATACCACCAGCACGGCACCAACCATAATGGTAACCTAAATTTAAGTTTTACTAATTTTGCCAAAGAGACGCAGCACTCATCTCTTTGTATTACTTAAAAATTTACGGAGAGAAAAATAAACCAAACAAACAGAGATTGGGAGCCCCATAAGTATAATAGGTATTGAGGTATACATTTGCTTATTTGAACAAATCACCCAGCGACAAAAAGAAACACTTGAACATTCAAATGACCTGCCATTTTAGTGACCCTTGTCTAGGCTATATGAAATATACTCATCATGACAAAAAATAAACAATGAAAACTACCAAGACTAATGGATAAGTTAATTACACAAGTCATAAATAAATCAATGTACTCCTATGAAGAACTATAGGCATATATTTTAACATTCTCATTATTATACCACCAGCACGGCACCAACCATAATGGTAACCTAACTTTAAGTTTAACTAATTTTGCCAAAGAGGCGCAGCACTAATGTCTTTGTATTACTTAAAAAACTTACGGAGAGAAAAATAAACCAAACAAACAGAGATTGGGAGCCCCATAAGTATAATAGGTATTGAGGTATACATTTGCTTATTTGAACAAATCACCCAGCGACAAAAAGAAACACTTGAACATTCAAATGACCTGCCATTTTAGTGACCCTTGTCTAGGCTATATGAAATATACTCATCAAGACAAAAAATAAACAGTGAAAAACACCAAGACTAAGGGATAGGTTATTCATACATGTCATAAAAAAACCCACAATGTACTCATATAAAGAACTACAGGCATTTATTTTAACATTCTCATTATTACACCACCAGCACGGCACCAACCATAATGGTAACCTAATTTTAAGTTTTACTAATTTTGCCAAAGAGGCGCAGCACTCACATCTTTGTATTACTTAAAAAGTTACGGATAGAAAAATAAACCAAACAGAGATTGGGAGCCCCATGAGTATAATAGGTATTGAGGTATACATTTGCTTATTTGAACAAATCACCCAGCGACAAAAAGAAACACTTGAACATTCAAATGACCTGCCATTTTAGTGACCCTTGTCTAGGCTATATGAAATATACTCATCAAGACAAAAAATAAACAATGAAAAACACCAAGACTAAGGGATAGGTTATTCATACATGTTATAAAAAAAAAACAATGTACTCCTATAAAGAACTACAGGCATTTATTTTAACATTCTCATTATTACACCACCAGCACGGCACCAACCATAATGGTAACCTAAATTTAAGTTTTACTAATTTTGCCAAAGAGACGCAGCACTCACATCTTTGTATTACTTAAAAAACTTACGGAGAGAAAAATAAACCAAACAGAGATTGGGAGCCCCATGAGTATAATGGATAAGGAGGTATACATTTGCTTACTTGAACAAATCACCCAGCAACAAAAAAAAAACACTTGAACATTCAAATGACCTGCCATTTTAGTGACCCTTGTCTAGGCTATATGAAATATACTCATCAAGACAAAAAATAAACAATGAAAACTACCAAGACTAATGGATAAGTTAATTACACAAGTCATAAATAAATAAATGAACTCCTATGAAGAACTATAGGCATTTATTTTAACATTCTCATTATTACACCACCAGCACGGCACCAACCATAATGGTAACCTAAATTTAAGTTTTACTAATTTTGCCAAAGAGACGCAGCACTAATGTCTTTGTATTACTTAAAAATTTACGGAGAGAAAAATAAACCAAACAAACAGAGATTGGGAGCCCCATAAGTATAATAGGTATTGAGGTATACATTTGCTTATTTGAACAAATCACCCAGCGACAAAAAGAAACACTTGAACATTCAAATGACCTGCCATTTTAGTGACCCTTGTCTAGGCTATATGAAATATACTCATCAAGACAAAAAATAAACAGTGAAAAACACCAAGACTAAGGGATAGGTTATTCATACATGTCATAAAAAAAACCACAATGTACTCATATAAAGAACTACAGGCATTTATTTTAACATTCTCATTATTACACCACCAGCACGGCACCAACCATAATGGTAACCTAATTTTAAGTTTTACTAATTTTGCCAAAGAGGCGCAGCACTCACATCTTTGTATTACTTAAAAAGTTACGGATAGAAAAATAAACCAAACAGAGATTGGGAGCCCCATGAGTATAATAGGTATTGAGGTATACATTTGCTTATTTGAACAAATCACCCAGCGACAAAAAGAAACACTTGAACATTCAAATGACCTGCCATTTTAGTGACCCTTGTCTAGGCTATATGAAATATACTCATCAAGACAAAAAATAAACAATGAAAACTACCAAGACTAATGGATAAGTTAATTACACAAGTCATAAATAAATAAATGAACTCCTATGAAGAACTATAGGCATTTATTTTAACATTCTCATTATTACACCACCAGCACGGCACCAACCATAATGGTAACCTAAATTTAAGTTTTACTAATTTTGCCAAAGAGACGCAGCACTAATGTCTTTGTATTACTTAAAAATTTACGGAGAGAAAAATAAACCAAACAAACAGAGATTGGGAGCCCCATAAGTATAATAGGTATTGAGGTATACATTTGCTTATTTGAACAAATCACCCAGCGACAAAAAGAAACACTTGAACATTCAAATGACCTGCCATTTTAGTGACCCTTGTCTAGGCTATATGAAATATACTCATCAAGACAAAAAATAAACAGTGAAAAACACCAAGACTAAGGGATAGGTTATTCATACATGTCATAAAAAAACCCACAATGTACTCATATAAAGAACTACAGGCATTTATTTTAACATTCTCATTATTACACCACCAGCACGGCACCAACCATAATGGTAACCTAATTTTAAGTTTTACTAATTTTGCCAAAGAGGCGCAGCACTCACATCTTTGTATTACTTAAAAAGTTACGGATAGAAAAATAAACCAAACAGAGATTGGGAGCCCCATGAGTATAATAGGTATTGAGGTATACATTTGCTTATTTGAACAAATCACCCAGCGACAAAAAGAAACACTTGAACATTCAAATGACCTGCCATTTTAGTGACCCTTGTCTAGGCTATATGAAATATACTCATCAAGACAAAAAATAAACAATGAAAAACACCAAGACTAAGGGATAGGTTATTCATACATGTCATAAAAAAAAAACAATGTACTCCTATAAAGAACTACAGGCATTTATTTTAACATTCTCATTATTACACCACCAGCACGGCACCAACCATAATGGTAACCTAAATTTAAGTTTTACTAATTTTGCCAAAGAGACGCAGCACTCACATCTTTGTATTACTTAAAAAACTTACGGAGAGAAAAATAAACCAAACAGAGATTGGGAGCCCCATGAGTATAATGGATAAGGAGGTATACATTTGCTTACTTGAACAAATCACCCAGCAACAAAAAAAAAACACTTGAACATTCAAATGACCTGCCATTTTAGTGACCCTTGTCTAGGCTATATGAAATATACTCATCAAGACAAAAAATAAACAATGAAAACTACCAAGACTAATGGATAAGTTAATTACACAAGTCATAAATAAATAAATGAACTCCTATGAAGAACTATAGGCATTTATTTTAACATTCTCATTATTACACCACCAGCACGGCACCAACCATAATGGTAACCTAAATTTAAGTTTTACTAATTTTGCCAAAGAGACGCAGCACTAATGTCTTTGTATTACTTAAAAATTTACGGAGAGAAAAATAAACCAAACAAACAGAGATTGGGAGCCCCATAAGTATAATAGGTATTGAGGTATACATTTGCTTATTTGAACAAATCACCCAGCGACAAAAAGAAACACTTGAACATTCAAATGACCTGCCATTTTAGTGACCCTTGTCTAGGCTATATGAAATATACTCATCAAGACAAAAAATAAACAGTGAAAAACACCAAGACTAAGGGATAGGTTATTCATACATGTCATAAAAAAAACCACAATGTACTCATATAAAGAACTACAGGCATTTATTTTAACATTCTCATTATTACACCACCAGCACGGCACCAACCATAATGGTAACCTAATTTTAAGTTTTACTAATTTTGCCAAAGAGGCGCAGCACTCACATCTTTGTATTACTTAAAAAGTTACGGATAGAAAAATAAACCAAACAGAGATTGGGAGCCCCATGAGTATAATGGATAAGGAGGTATACATTTGCTTACTTGATCAAATCACCCAGCAACAAAAAAAAACACTTGAACATTCAAATGACCTGCCATTTTAGTGACACTTGTCTAGGCTATATGAAATATACTCATCAAGACAAAAAATAAACAGTGAAAAACACCAAGACTAAGGGATAGGTTATTCATACATGTCATAAAAAAAACCAATGTACTCCTATAAAGAACTACAGGCATTTATTTTAACATTCTCATTATTACACCACCAGCACGGCACCAACCATAATGGTAACCTAATTTAAGTTTTACTAATTTTGCCAAAGAGGATCAGCACTCACATCTTTGTATTACTTAACCCCTTAGTGACATGACTATTTTGGCTTGTCCGACGCTTGGTGACATGGGCTGTTTTAACATTTCTGAGCAGTTTGTGTTTTGCTGTAATTTATTTCTGTCTCATTTAGTGTACCCGCACAAACTATATATCGTTTTTATCGTCATAAGAAGGGCTTTCTTTTGATACCATTATTTTGATAATAGCATATAATTTGATGTAAAAAAAATAATAAAATATGGCAAAAAAATTGAAAAAATTATTTTTTTATGACTTTTATTTGAAAAATCGTATACTCATGTACAAGAGACAACAAAAAAACACTGCTAAAAAGTTTCTAATATATGTCCTGAGTTCAGAAATAGCCCATGTTTTTATGTTTTTGTGCTTTTTTATTCATGTTACAGGGCCAGAACTATAAGTGGTGCAAAGCTATTTTAAAATCCCTTCTTTCAAAATTAGCGATAGTGACATTGTAACACTGATTTCTGTACTAAATCCATGAATGACCCCCAACATGTACATATTTTTGAAAACTAGACAACTCAGGGCATTTAACTTGGGGTATTTTGACACATTTCATGTAGCCATTTTACCACCAATCTATGCCAAAGTTTGCAGCAAAAAATCTTTTTTTTTAATTTTTCACATATATTGCAATTTAGGTAAACATTACCTTAAAATGTGAAGGGGTATGTTGTAGACACGCATTTATTTATGCTAGTTTGTTGATCTTATACACAGATATCACTTAAATAGCAATATATATATATATATATATTGGTTTATATGTGTGGAGTATTTGCAGGTGGCTGGTGGTCTAAGCAACAGTGTTTCCAGGTAAACATACTGGCTATTGTTCAGGACTGGACTGTAAACAACATGGAGTCTGACAGTTTGGTCACCTGACCAGGGTTACTATGGGAAAGCTGTACCAACAAATGCTTCATGTTAAAAGAGATGCATGTTAAAGAGATTTCAGAACTTTCCTGAAGCTCGAACAATGGAGAAGCTACTGCTGAAGCCAGTCTTTCCACCTGAGTTCTCCTGGCAACGTAACATCTAAGTATCAGCATTTCTATTTTATTTTACTTTCTTTTACTTGAATAGAGTTAACTATTCTTGTTTCTATTAATAGATTGAGTATTTAGCATTGTTTATTTGTATAACCTATATTAGATATTGTTGTAGAATTATCATTAAACTTTGTTATGCTTTAACCTATTCAAGTGTGTGGATATTCTGTTATTTGGTTATTGAATATAACTCTCTAATAATACCTTATGGAATAATATAATCGTTGTATTGTTACATTATTTCCATTTATAAATTTGTTGTTGAGGTTGTGCTCATTTGGCTCCTATTGTTATGTGTAACCGTGGGAACCAAACTGTAAAGTGTTAAACAGACACCAATAGATACCATATCTTGTATTAATTTAGATAGAGCATTTACTAATCTTCACCATTTCCAATACAGGGTATTTCCAAATAACACCTCAATATGTGTTCAGCAACATCTCCTGAGTACAGGGATACCACCCATGCATAGGTTTGTTGGTTTGTTTTGGGGCTAAAAGGCCACATTTAGGGGGTGCGCATTTTGGTTTTCCAACTTGGAATTCTGACATGCAGAAAACTTGTGCCCATGTCCCATTTGGGACATTTTTGAAGCCAGAAAGTGTATTCTACCCCACAAAACCATATATTTTTTTAAACTAGACACCCTAGGGTATTTCAAATGGTAGTATTTTAACACTTTCCATGCACTAATTATACTACCAGCCTATGTCAATGTTTTGGGTAGTAATTTTTTTTCACATACATTGAACTTTGGGCATGAATTCACAGATCCTGTTATATGTCAGTGCCAAACAACACCTCAATATGTGTTCAGCAACATCTCCTGAGTACAGGGATACCACCCATGTATAGGTTGGTTAGGTTATTTGGGGGTTAAAAGGCCACATTTGAGAGGTGCGCTTTTTGGTTTTCCAACTTGGAATTCTGACGTGCAGAAAACCTGCGCCCATGTCCCATTTGGGACATTTTTGAAGCCAAAAAGTGTATTCTATCCCACAAAACCATATATTTTTGAAAACTAGACACCCTAGGGTATTTCAAATGGTAGTATTTTAACACTTTCCATGCACTAATTATACTACCAGCCTATGTCAATGTTATGGATAGTAATTTTTTTTCACATACATAGTACTTTGGGCATGAATTCACAGATCCTGTTATATGTCAGTGCCAAACAACACCTCAATATGTGTTCAGCAACATCTCCTGAGTACAGGGATACCACCCATGTATAGGTTGGTTAGGTTATTTGGGGGTTAAAAGGCCACATTTGAGAGGTGCGCTTTTTGGTTTTCCAACTTGGAATTCTGACGTGCAGAAAACCTGCGCCCATGTCCCATTTGGGACATTTTTGAAGCCAAAAAGTGTATTCTACCCCACAAAACCATATATTTTTGAAAACTAGACACCCTAGGGTATTTCAAATGGTAGTATTTTAACACTTTTCATGCACTAATTCTACCACCAGCCTATGTCAATGTTATGGATAGTAATTTGTTTTTCACATTCATTGTACATCGGGCATGAATTCACAGATCCTATTATGTGTCAGTGCCAAACAACACCTTAATATGTGTTTAGCAACATCTCCTGAGTACAGGGATACCACCCATGTGTAGGTTAGTTAGATTATTTGGGGGCTAAAAGGCCACGTTTAGGGGGGGGTGCATTTCCAACTTGGAATTTTGACATGTAGTCAGCCTGCGCCCATGTTCCATTTGGGACACTTTTGAAGCCTGTCAAAGTATTTTACCCCATAAAACCATATATTTTGGAAAACTAGACATCCTAGGGTATTTAAAATTGTGGTATTTTAACACTTTCCAAGTGCTAATTCTACCACCAACCTATGTCAAAGGGATGGGATGTCATTTTTTCCCCACACACATTGTAGTTCAGGCAGGAATTTTCAGATTCTGGTATTTGCCACTGCCAACCAACACCTCAATATGTGTTCAGCAACATCTCCTGAGTACAGGGATACCCCCCATGCATAGGTTTGTTGGTTTGTATTGGGTCTAAAATTCCACATTTAGGGGGTGCGCAATTCCAACCTGGAATTTTGACATGTAGTCAGCCTGCGCCCATGTTCCATTTGGAACATTTTTGAAGCCGTCCAATGAATTTTACCCCATCAAACCATATATTTTTGGAAAATAGACATCCTAAGGTATTTCAAATGGTGGTATTTTAATACTGTATAGGTACTAATTCTACCACCAGCCTTTGTAAAATTTTGTGGTAGTACTTTTTTGGGAGTTTTTTTTCCCACATGCATTGAACTTCAGGCATGAATTCACAGATTCTGGTATATGTCACTGCCAAACAACAACCCAATATGTGTTCAGCAACATCTCCCGAGTACAGGGATAGCACCCATGCATAGGTTTGTTGGTTTGTTTTTGGCTAGAAGGCAACATTTGTGAGATGCGCATCTCAAAATTCCAACTTGGAATTTTGACATGTAGTCAACCTGCGTCCGTGTCCTTTATGGGATATATCTTTGAAGCCAGCCAATGTAATTTACCCCCACCAAACCATATATTTTTTTATCGGTAGACCCCCATCACTACTTGTGGCAAGGGCTCAGCAGCCACCGATACATCGCTAAATGATGTATCAGAAAGCTGAATAGGGTCAAAATCGAACCCTGAGTCCGCGGCCTCAGAATCAGTGCGTAAGCAGTGATCTCGAGCAAAGAAGGGGTTAATAGCTCTTAGAAGAGCCTATCTAGTACTGTAATACATTACAGTACAAATAAATTAATCCATAAAACAGTGTAGACAGCAAAACATACTGTTGCTGTGCAGGATTACTGCTTACACAGTGATGAATGGCAGGGAAGGGGTTAATACACAGTGAAAGACTTTCATAAAACCTGCTAATTTTATAAAATGTTATTTTATATCACTAATACTGATCTGTCTCTTTCCGTCACAAAAATGTAAGTGAGGAGAGGGAGGCAGATCAATATTTGTGAATATTGATCCGATTAATTTTGATCTGACCAGGGCGAATGGTGAGCTTAATTGAGAAATCACCAAACCGCCTTTGCCACTAATTCGCTGTTACTGATCGCTATGCGCTCAGGCAGCTTAAAAAAAAAAACTCAAATATTTTTACTTTACATGTAATCCCCTAGCGGGTATGTGTAAAAAAAAAAAAAAAAAAAAAATATGCAGACAGATAAAAATTGCTTTGGCGTCAATATCATTGCGTAAGCAGTGATCGACGGCAAATAAGGGGTTAATAACTCTTAGAATAGCCTTTTTAGTACTGTAATAAATTACAGTACAAAAAAATTAACCCCTAAAAAATGCACAAACAGCAAAAATAAATGCGCTGATGTGCACGATCACTGCTTATGCAAGATCAGTGGCAGGGAAGGGGTTAAACGCAGGGAATTGCTTTAATACATTTTTTTTTATTGTTTTATTATTTGTGTGTTGTGTATTTATTGTTTTTTTTAACTTTTACTTACTTTTAGAACTTTGATCTGTCTCTCTCCCTCACTAAAAAAAATGTGAGGAGAGGGAGACAGATCATAACTGGTCAGATCAATATAGAGTTAATATTGATCTGACCAGTCAGTGGGGATGTTCAGGAGAGCATCCCCACTGCCTGTCAGTGTGCCTGGCAGTCACTGATTGCCTCTGTGAAGAGGCAATCGTGTGACAGCCAGAGAGCACAGGAAGCAGGTACTTCCTGCCTCCTGTGCTCTTGCCCTTAGAAGGGCAGCGCCATCTTGGTCACTTAGTGACCAAGATCGTGCATTTTTTTTTTGTGTTTCTGATTGCCTCGACTTGCGAGGCAATCAGGAACACTTTCTGAGCATAGGAAGCGAAAAATTCGCTTCCTATGCTCATTTTTTAAATGCCCGCGTTTTAAAGGCACTGTGCCTTTAAAACCGGCATTTCGATCGCTCTCCGGAGCGATCGAAATGCCGACGGGCATTTTTTTTAGCATTGTACGATGCTTCCACATGGAAGCATCGTTACAATGCCCTTAGAGCACTGAAAGCGGAAAAACTCCGCTTTCAGTGCTCGTTTTGACACAGGACGGACTAGGTCCGTCCTGTGTCACTAACGCCTCGGCACACAGGACGGACCTAGTCCGTCCTGTGTCGCCAAGGGGTTAAAAAACTTACGGAGAGAAAAATAAACCAAACAGAGATTGGGAGCCCCATGAGTATAATGGGTAATGAGGTATACATTTGCTTACTTGAACAAATCACCCAGCAACAAAAAAAAAACACTTGAACATTCAAATGACCTGCCATTTTAGTGACCCTTGTCTAGGCTATATGAAATATACTCATCGAGACAAAAAATAAACAGTGAAAAACACCAAGACTAATGGATAGGCTATTCATACATGTCATAAAAAATAATCAATGTACTCCTATGAAGAACTATAGGCATTTATTTTAACATTCTCATTATTACACCACCAGCACAGCACCAACCATAATGGTAACCTAAATTTAAGTTTTACTAATTTTGCCAAAGAGACGCAGCACTAATGTCTTTGTATTACTTAAAAATTTACGGAGAGAAAAATAAACCAAACAAACAGAGATTGGGAGCCCCATAAGTATAATAGGTATTGAGGTATACATTTGCTTATTTGAACAAATCACCCAGCGACAAAAAGAAACACTTGAACATTCAAATGACCTGCCATTTTAGTGACCCTTGTCTAGGCTATATGAAATATACTCATCAAGACAAAAAATAAACAGTGAAAAACACCAAGACTAAGGGATAAGTTATTCATACATGTCATAAAAAAAAAACAATGTACTCCTATAAAGAACTACAGGCATTTATTTTAACATTCTCATTATTACACCACCAGCACGGCACCAACCATAATGGTAACCTAATTTTAAGTTTTACTAATTTTGCCAAAGAGGCGCAGCACTCACATCTTTGTATTACTTAAAAAACTTACGGAGAGAAAAATAAACCAGAGATTGGGAGCCCCATGAGTATAATGGGTAAGGAGGTATACATTTGCTTACTTGAACAAATCACCCAGCAACAAAAAAAAAACACTTGAACATTCAAATGACCTGCCATTATAGTGACTCTTGTCTAGGCTATATGAAATATACTCATCGAGACAAAAAATAAACAGTGAAAACTACCAAGACTAATGGATAAGTTAATTACACAAGTCATAAATAAATCAATGTACTCCTATGAAGAACTATAGGCATATATTTTAACATTCTCATTATTATACCACCAGCACGGCACCAACCATAATGGTAACCTAAATTTAAGTTTTACTAATTTTGCCAAAGAGACGCAGCACTCATGTCTTTGTATTACTTAAAAATTTACGGAGAGAAAAATAAACCAAACAAACAGAGATTGGGAGCCCCATAAGTATAATAGGTATTGAGGTATACATTTGCTTATTTGAACAAATCACCCAGCGACAAAAAGAAACACTTGAACATTCAAATGACCTGCCATTTTAGTGACCCTTGTCTAGGCTATATGAAATATACTCATCAAGACAAAAAATAAACAGTGAAAAACACCAAGACTAAGGGATAGGTTATTCATACATGTCATAAAAAATAATCAATGTACTCCTATTAAGAACTATAGGCATTTATTTTAACATTCTCATTATTACACCACCAGCACAGCACCAACCATAATAGTAATCTAATTTTAAGTTTTACTAATTTTGCCAAAGAGGCGCAGCACTCACATCTTTGTATTACTTAAAAAACTTACGGAGAGAAAAATAAACCAAACAGAGATTGGGAGCCCCATGAGTATAATGGGTAAGGAGGTATACATTTGCTTACTTGATCAAATCACCCAGCAACAAAAAAAAACACTTGAACATTCAAATGACCTGCCATTTTAGTGACCCTTGTCTAGGCTATATGAAATATACTCATCGAGACAAAAAATAAACAGTGAAAACTACCAAGACTAATGGATAAGTTAATTACACAAGTCATAAATAAATCAATGTACTCCTATGAAGAACTATAGGCATATATTTTAACATTCTCATTATTATACCACCAGCACGGCACCAACCATAATGGTAACCTAAATTTAAGTTTTACTAATTTTGCCAAAGAGACGCAGCACTCATGTCTTTGTATTACTTAAAAATTTACGGAGAGAAAAATAAACCAAACAAACAGAGATTGGGAGCCCCATAAGTATAATAGGTATTGAGGTATACATTTGCTTATTTGAACAAATCACCCAGCGACAAAAAGAAACACTTGAACATTCAAATGACCTGCCATTTTAGTGACCCTTGTCTAGGCTATATGAAATATACTCATCGAGACAAAAAATAAACAATGAAAACTACCAAGACTAATGGATAAGTTAATTACACAAGTCATAAATAAATCAATGAACTCCTATGAAGAACTATAGGCATTTATTTTAACATTCTCATTATTACAACACCAGCACAGTACCAATCATAATGGTAACCTAAATTTAAGTTTTACTAATTTTGCAAAAGAGACGCAGCACTCATGTCTTTGTATTACTTAAAAAACTTACGGAGATAAAAATATACCAAATAGAGATTGGGAGCCCCATGAGTATCATAATGAGATGAAAATTTGAATGTAAAAATGAGATGTGAATTTAAAAAAAAATGGAAATTTCCACATGTAATGAGATGCAGTTTAAACATGTAATAAGATGGGAAAATAAACATGTAATGAGATGCAAATTTTCACATGTAATGAGATGCAAATTTTCACATGTAATGAGATGTGAAAATAAACATGTAATGAGATGCGAAAATAAACATGTAATGAGATGCGAAAATAAACATGTAATGAGATGCGAAAATAAACATGTAATGAGATGCGAAAATAAACATGTAATGAGATGCGGATTTGAACATGTAATGAGATGCGAAAAAAACATGTAATGAGATGCGAAAATAAACATGTAATGAGATGCGAAAATAAACCAAGTAATACAAAGATGTGAGTGCTGCGTCTCTTTGGCAAAATTAGTAAAACTTAAATTTAGGTTACCATTATGGTTTGTGCTGTGCTGGTGGTATAATAATGAGAATGTTAAAATATATGCCTATAGTTCTTCATAGGAGTACATTGATTTATTTATGACTTGTGTAATTAACTTATCCATTAGTCTTGGTAGTTTTCATTGTTTATTTTTTGTCTCGATGAGTATATTTCATATAGCCTAGACAAGGGTCACTAAAATGGCAGGTCATTTTGAATGTTCAAGTGTTTCTTTTTGTCGCTGGGTGATTTGTTCAAATAAGCAAATGTATACCTCCTTACCCATTATACTCATGGGGCTCCCAATCTCTGTTTGTTTGGTTTATTTTTATCTCCGTAAATTTTTAAGTAATATCTTAAAAAAAAAAGTGCTGCGTCTCTTTGGCAAAATTAGTAAAACCTGAAATTTTGGTTACAGTTATGGTTGGTGTCGTGCTGGTGATGTAATAATGAGAATGTTAAAATATATGCCTATAGTTCTTCATAGGAGTACATTGATTTTGTTATGACTTGTTTAATTAACTTATCCATTAGTCTTGGTGGTTTTCACCGTTAATTTTTTGTCTCGATGAGTATATTTAATATAGCTTAGACAAGAGTCACTATAATGGCAGGTCATTTGAATGTTCAAGTGTTTCTTTTTGTCGCTGGGTGATTTGTTCAAGTAAGCAAATATATACCTCATTACCCATTATACTCATGGGGCTCCCAATCTCTGTTTGTTTGGTTTATTTTTATCTCCGTAAGTTTTTTAAGTAATACAAAGACATGAGTGCTGCGTCTCTTTAGCAAAATTAGTAAAACTTAAATTTAGGTTACCATTATGGTTGGTGCTGTGCTGGTGGTATAATAATGAGAATGTTAAAATAAATGCCTATAGTTCTTCATAGGAGTTCATTGATTTATTTATGACTTGTGTAATTAACTTATCCATTAGTCTTGGTAGTTTTCATTGTTTATTTTTTGTCTCGATGAGTATATTTCATATAGCCTAGACAAGGGTCACTAAAATGGCAGGTCATTTGAATGTTCAAGTGTTTTTTTTTTGTTGCTGGGTGATTTGTTCAAGTAAGCAAATGTATACCTCATTACCCTTTATACTCATGGGGCTCCCAATCTCTGTTTGGTTTATTTTTCTCTCCGTAAGTTTTTTATGTAATACAAAGATGTGAGTGCTGCGTCTCTTTGGCAAAATTAGTAAAACTTAAATTTAGGTTACCATTATGGTTTGTGCTGTGCTGGTGGTATAATAATGAGAATGTTAAAATATATGCCTATAGTTCTTCATAGGAGTACATTGATTTATTTATGACTTGTGTAACAAATCACACAGCGACAAAAAGAAACACTTGAACATTCAAATGACCTGCCATTATAGTGACTCTTGTCTAAGCTATATTAAATATACTCATTGAGACAAACCATCTGCCAGGCAGTTCTCCTCTGACATACTACATAGCAGCAAGTCATCCACATATTGTAATAGGACAGAACCACAGGGGGGGTGCCATGATTGCAAAGTGGCTTGGAGGACAATACTGTACACAACTGGTGAATCAGTATAACCTTCGGGCATTCGTGCCCAAGTTAGTTGTCGACCCTCAAAGGAAAAAGCAAAAAGAGTTCTGGTCTCTTCGTCAACTGGGATCGAAAAAAAGTATTCTTAAGATCAGTGACACTAAAATAGACAGCGTCTGCAGGGATAGCTGAAAGTAACTGAGTTTCTTTTTGGGGTTCTTATTTTTGGTAGAATTTGTGGATCTGTCATACCAATGTGGGGCAATTTCTAACCACTGTTCCCCTCCTAATTGCATATATTTGTGATCCCACTGTGGATCCCCGTGGTAATATGGAAAAGTTTCCTTGTCTCCGAGACAAAGTCCCTTTACCATATCCATATGAAAAGGGTCATTATCTCCTGCCCTCGGAAATGGACTGCTGGATTTCATGAATTCAGTCCATCCGGCCATGTTATCTACCCAGGGATTTATCAAAAAATAATTTGAGGGAGTAACTCGGGCCACATATTGTTTACATGTTTCCCCAACATTCGGTATAGGGTAATCAGTTTTGGACTCGTAAATTCCCATTTTAAACTAATGAGTTTACTGTATAAATAATATAAATATTTATACTTACCACCTATAAACAAATAGCAGGGAAATAATTTTCTTAGACGTACACTTACCACCCGTCTAAGGTTCCTTATAACTCTATAATTAATCTTATATATATACATACATACAAATATACAATTAACATGCAAAATTACAATTAAACAAGCCAAACGAAGAATAGTCTAGTCTCCCTGAGACTGTAAATTTTAAGTGTATAATACCCCTGGTAATAAAGTTAAAGATCTCCCTGAGATCTGGCTATGTGTCCATGACACAAAACCAAAAAATAATAATAATAATAATACCCCTGGTATTAAAGTCAACGATCTCCCTGAGATCTGTCTGGCCTCCCTGAGACCGTAATTTAGCCTCCCTGAGACTGTAAGGATCTCCCTGAGATCTGTGTGTTAGCCTCCCTGAGACTGTAAGGATCTCCATGAGATCTGTGTGTTAGCCTCCCTGAGGCTGTGAGGATCTCCCTGAGATCTGTGTGTTAGCCTCCCTGAGACTGTGAGGATCTCCCTGAGATCTGTGTGTTAGCCTCCCTGAGACTGTAAGGATCTCCCTGAGATCTGTGTGTTAGAATCCCTGAGACTGTTAGGATCTCCCTGAGACTGTGAGTTAGCCAGATCTCCCTGAGACCTGGTTATGTGTCCCGGACACAAAACCAAAACAAAAAAAAATATTATAAGAATGTATGTCCCTGACACACAAATATAAGGATCGGGATTTGGCCAGTGCCCTCAGTCCGATAGATAAACCAAAAAAAAGTATATCTTACCTGACAAAGGATGACCTTCCCGATCCCGGACGAGCCCCCAAATTGTAAGGAAATATCCTCTGTCCCTTAATGCGACCGTCTTGGTTTGACTTGTAAATACTGGATCCAGGAGAGCTATCTCACAGTGAATAACTGAGTCCGACACCAATGCAACTGTGAAACAACTCTGATTTTAATTGTTTAAGCGTATATAAACGAAGATAAAAGCATTAGTTACTACGATATAATTGGTTATTCTAATATTCTAATATGTAGAAAGGCGTGTTTTACAAGGAAATGCACTTAAAACGTACTATGTAAAATAGTGTTACAAAAGTCGTTCTTATGGAAAATTACAGAACTTTCAGAGACAATTTGTTGATGTTCCAGAAACCTCTGTTCTGGCCAACAGATAAGACCATTCTAATAACAATTACGCTACTGGCGTGATCTGGCCTTCCAGAAGGTGCTGCAGACATCAGCTTCTTTGACACACTGTCGGCTTTTAACCCTCACAGATCCAAATGAATCCTTTCAATTACATGTTTATCTTTGCATCTCATTACATGTTTATTTTCGCATCTTATTACATGTTCAAATCCGCATTTCATTACATGTTTATTTAACATTACATGTTTATTTACTTAAAAAACTTACGGAGAGAAAAATAAACCAAACAGAGATTGGGTGCCCCATGAGTATGATGGGTAATGAGATGAAAATTAGAATGTAAAAATGAGATGCGAATTTAAAAAAAATGGAAATTTCCACATGTAATGAGATGCAGTTTAAACATGTAATGAGATGCAAATTTCCACATGTATTGAGATGCAAAACTTCGCATGTAATAAGATGCGAAAATAAACATGTAATGAGATGCAAAAATAAACATGTAATGAGATGCGAAAATGCCAAGCTAGGCGCGAAACGCGCAGGCTTCTCATAGATCTTTCCCTCACCGGGTGATCCTCACATCATACCCAGCTCCTAACCATTTTTTTGGAATTATTTTGTATTCAATAAATTTTATTTTAATTGGACACTTACCTGGTTCTGGTGTTCCTTGCCGGCGTCTGGGACTCATTACATGTTCAAATCCGCATCTCATTACATGTTTATTTTCGCATCTTATTACATGTTCAAATCCGCATTTCATTACATGTTTATTTAACATTACATGTTTATTTACTTAAAAAACTTACGGAGAGAAAAATAAACCAAACAGAGATTGGGTGCCCCATGAGTATGATGGGTAATGAGATGAAAATTAGAATGTAAAAATGAGATGCGAATTTAAAAAAAATGGAAATTTCCACATGTAATGAGATGCAGTTTAAACATGTAATAAGATGGGAAAATAAACATGTAATGAGATGCAAATTTCCACATGTAATGAGATGCAAAACTTCGCATGTAATAAGATGCGAAAATAAACATGTAATGAGATGCAAAAATAAACATGTAATGAGATGCGAAAATGCCAAGCTAGGCGCGAAACGCGTAGGCTTCTCATAGATCTTTCCCTCACCGGGTGATCCTCACATCATACCCAGCTCCTAACCATTTTTTTGGAATTATTTTGTATTCAATAAATTTTATTTTAATTGGACACTTACCTGGTTCTGGTGTTCCTTGCCGGCGTCTGGGACTCCTCTGCCGCGATTGGGAGCAGCCCTCCTGTGTTTTGTATCAGATCAATATACCCTCATGTCTCTCTATAGGATGTAAGGTTATGTTGTATTTGTTTGAGTTCCTTTTCAGTGGTGGTAAGTACACATTCCCTATGTGTAATGATAAGCTTCATGAGATCAAATGATCCAACATGTTATACCGTTCAGTGATGTAAATTACATTGTCTGTATCAAGGGTTGCTATCTTTTTTAATCTAACGCCTCGGGATTATTTTTTCTTTAATATATTTCTTCACTTGAGTTTAAGGTCTTTAATGCACAATTTTTGTAATGCTTTAAAAGTGTGTTCTACGCTTTGATCTGGATCTGAATGATTGAGGCATGGTATGTCTGTAGTAAATATTTCATCAATTGTGATAGCATATTTGTTCCTAAAATCAAAAATAGACATGTTAATTCCAGATAATACAAACTATATATGTAATGTAAAAAATGTGATCACAACTAGCAACATTATAGCAGTTATGTAGGATAAGAGAAGTAAAGCAAGTACAAGAACAATAGGTGCCAAAAGTGCCAAATATGGTAACTGAAGACTACCCAAAACATCTAAAGAAACAAAATAAGCTAAATGGTAGAAAGTGCAAAAATCAAAACATATATATTAAAAAAGCAACAATTAAAAGGCAATTTTAATATTTGTACACTAATTAGCCATTCCTCTCAATAGCATATTTTGAAAAGCTACCCTTTTCTTGCTATTAACATGCTCTATTCTCTGACTCAATGGTCTGGAGCTGCACCACTTTTCACTTCTAAATGCCCCAGTGTCCGTTCTTGGTTTGAGATGGTCCCCAACCCCAATTTTTCTGAATATACATTCATATGCTAGTGAGTTCCTTCTACTAGAAAGACTTAAAGGAAAATTGTCTTGCCCACCACAACATTGTCTTAAATTAATCTATAAGTTCTTTTGCATATGCTTTCCTAATATCAGGAAAGCAATGCAGTAGAAACTGTTTAAATATTCTACTTTTTTTCAGAAGTTGCTGCACATATCATAGCTGCCATCTTGCTTTCTAGCTTGGGACTCTCTGACCCAACTCCACGCACTTCTGTCTGCCATCTCTGTATAGCTCCGCCTCCACACCATGTGTGGCCTCACCTTCCACCCATTCAGCCCTGCCTCCTCTCAGTTAGCCCCACCCCCTTCTCACAGCCCTGTAAGTGTGCAATGTGCACACTTGTATCAACAGCGCAATCTGACTTCACATGCGGGTTTGTGAGAAGTGGGTGGAGGACCACAAGAGGAGGCGGGGCCATACGTTATTTGTAGGTGGAGCTACACGGAGATGACAGACTGAAGTGCAGGGAGCCTAGGTTGGAAAGGCCCAACCTAGAAGGCAAGATGGCAGCATTGCTTTCTTGATAATAGGAAAGATTATGCATAAGGGCTTATAGCTTTATTTAATACAATGCTCTCTCACTGATTTATCAAATTATTCACCCAACACTGTTCTTAATACAGGAGAAACTCACCACATTTATCCCTGCAATTAAGTTGGTGAGATGAAATGTTGATCTCACCTCAATTCACCTACAACTCACATTTTAGTGAACACATCCCATTGGTGTCAATTACAAATTTAACACTATATTACATTTATTTATATAGGGGCAACAAATAAGACAGAACATGGTACAGAGCATAAAAGGGAATTACAGACTACGTAAAGCAAACAGACAGAGACAGATTGATACATATTGTAGAGAGACCTGGTCACAGTTTTTTTTTGTTTTTAACTATAAATAGATAACAGAAAAATAATTTAATGCAAGTTTTACTATGATAAGAAGCTGCAGTTTCAGCCAGTGCAAACTGCTTATTACATTTGCTTCAGTGGTCCCTTAAATACAGAAAAATATTTGTATTGAAAATCCAGAGCAAAATTTTAAACTTGTCACCCAGAGGCCATCTAATGACCTTTGCTTTGACTAGGACAATAGAAAATGCGTTACACTATGTTTTGTGAAAATTGTAATTGTGGAAATGAGTGAGAATCCTTTCCAAAGTGTTTTTCAAAATGTTTGGTTGGCTTCAGTATTTGTTTGCTTTTTTCAGCTAATTAGGAACAAGGGCAATGGAAGTGATTTTTTTCACTTCTGTAGCTCTAGGGACAGTATGATCTGTGTGCTGACAAGTATGATAAGTGCTCTGATGAGCACTTAACATACAGTCAAAGGCAATATTTACTAATATCTGCCTCCCTCTCATCAGATAATGTTATTTTGTTTTTTAATTTGTAATCTTTTATTACATTTATAAAAGACAAATACAAACATTTAAAGACATAAGTAAACATATCTTACATTGCATTATGTGTGTCATATTTTTTTTATAAAGACATTAACATTAAAAAAAAAAAAGATAAATAAACAAAAATAAAATAAAAAATTAGAACATTACCAGACATAACCTGCATCGCTAAATAGTATATAAATAAAGCGCAAACAGATGATATGGAAAAGGGGAGGAAATTCGGGCAAACTTTATAGTGGATTCTCTTAATCTAGCTGTTAGTTGGTTATCTCTTAGTACTCCTTTTTCCCTTTCTCTTTCTTCTCCCTTCCTCTCCTTCTTCCCCTCCCTTCTCTTCCCTCCCCCTTTTTATTTATTCCTTCCTTTTATTGTGCAAAATCAGAAAACCAGTGTACATCAATACCAAATACAAATGTTGTGCACTCTTCTATAAAATATGCTACGTGTTCAATACGTTTTAATTAAGTACTCAAATTTATGTTACGTGACACGATAGTGAACACATAGATAAAGTACGATACAGGGAAACATAACAAAAACACATAGGTGTGCAATCCGGAGGAGGCTTGGGCACAGGTGAATTTGCTTAATTCTCGGATCGGTCAATGAGCGAACAACAAACAGCCATCCACTACAGTCTATAGATTATTTGTTAAAACTTCTATCCAATAACTCCATCTTTTTCCTACCCCTGTTTTTACTGTTTGATACTTATCTATCCCTCTTTCCATTTTTAACTGGAAGAGTAACTGGTTTTTTTATCATTCCCCAGGTGGGTGATTTAATCGCTCCTCCAATTTCTTGGCAAATACATTTTACTAGCCAACAGAAAGTGAATAACAAATGTTCTATATTCAGACTACATTACTGGGAAGTAACATACTTTCCGGTTTCAAAGAGATATCTATGCTACACAGTTCAAGAAGTTTCTGGTGAAGCCTTATACAAAGTTCTTGTACTGGCCTGCATTTCCACCAGATGTGTAACATATCGCCTTTCTGCAGACCACACCTCCAACACCAACATGAGGCATCAGGGAACATTCTTGCCATACGGCTGGGTACCATATACATCCTGTTTATCAGATTATATTGAATTTCTACTATATTAAGACACCTAACTGCTCCAACTGTTGTGTTAAACACCTTCATAACCTTTTTTTTTAAATTCAGGTTAGTACCCAAATCTTCCTCCCATTTAGAAATAGCCTTAAACTGAACTTCTTTTAGATCTACCCTAAGCATTTCCTTACACCTTTTAATAATATTTTTTGTTCTAGTTGTCTGTAGAATGTTTTGCGGTTTGTCTATCACTTTAGATTCACCTAGATATAGGTGTTTAGACAAGAAACCCTTAATTCTGACATAGTTGAAAATTTCCCCCTTCAGAAGTGGATTTCTCTCAATCAGTTGCTGAAACGGGGTAATTTCCCCATCTGTTAGTAAATCCTGTATTTTTTTAAAGTTGTCACTGGGCCATTATTTTAGTCCTAGATCTTCTATATTAAATGCTATTTTTTCAACTCAGTTTTATTTGATCAATCATTTTAGTTGTTAGGTTATCACATCATCGTGACTTTTATAACATACATTTCTTTACTTCTATTTATTTGTTCGACTTTTTATTGTCTTACGTTTTCTATTGTGGTATACAAAGAGATTTATTGATACAAAAGTAATCATGCAGTTTAGTGCAATACTGTAAAATGTATATTAACATAGTGTAAATTTTAAAAGTAATACTGCGAAATTCAATTTCTGCAACCTTCATTATAAAAACTCTCTCTTTTGCAAAACATTTTTACAGTCATCCATCTTTCATATATTCATACATTGTTCTCGTGGGAAACATCCCTATAGCTGCATGTATATCTGTTTTCAGGGGGGCTTCTTGCTTAGATTTAGCTTCCAATTTATCAAATTTATTTTGGATTTTTTTTTGGGGGGGGGGGGGGTTCCGTTCAGGCTTGTACAGGTATGTGATTAAGGCTCTGCCATGGGGACCATATTTCATAGTATGTTTTCAAGTTAATTGTTGATTTGTAGAAATACCTCTCCATATTGTATTGGTAATTTATCTGGTCTAGAATATTTGACCACATTGGGGGGCTCTGTTCCTCCCAGCTCTGGGCCAGACATATCTTTACTGCCGGAAAAACATTTATCGCTAGGGCCACCTTGGCTTTATTGTTCAGTGGTACATCTATGTTAAATAGAAAAGTTTGAGGGGCTGGACACCAGTCTAGAGGAGTAACTAGAAACCACTGGGCCCCGGTGCAAAATTGCCTCGGGGCCCCCCGACCCAACCATGCAACTCCACCCCAGAAATGCCACTTACATGCCTCCCAACTGTTCCGCTTTGTGCCTGGCCTTGTCTTATATCTAGGCTAGCCTTATACCTATCCCATGCATGCTTAAACTCCTTCACTGTATTAACCTCTACCACTTCTGCTGGCAAACTATTCCATGTATCCACTACCCTCTCAGTAAAATAATACATAGTTTCTGACCTCCACTGTATTAACCTCTACCATTTCTGCTGAAAGACTATTCCATGCATCCACTACCCTCTCAGAAAGTAATACTTCCATTAATCCCTGGCCTCATCTTATATCTAGAATAGCCTTATGCTTACACTCCTTCACTGTATTAACCTCTACCACTTCTGCTGAAAGGCTATCACATGCATCCACTACCCTCTCTGTAAAGTAATATTTTCACTAGTCCCTGGCCTTCTCTTATATCAAGGATAGCCTTATGCTTATCCCATGCATGCTTAAACGCCTTCATATATTAACCTCTCATCCACCACCCCCTCAGTAAAGTAATATTACTTTTCTGGACACAAAAAAAAAAAAATGTTAAAATATTTCCAGCCTTATCAAAAGCTTGAGGTGGACCCCAAATATATGTATATAACTAGCTGCATGTATACTTATATGAACTTTTTAATATCATATTCAACTGTTTTCATATGTAATGAAAATGTTATTGAAAAATTGTTGATTTCTTATTTTTATTACGTTTCCCTGCACCCACATTGCACCTAAAGGTCTTAACACAGCACTATACAGTACCCACAGCACTTGGCTTGTACTCATATTGCACCCACACGATTTGGCATGCTGCAGTATACATTTTCCCGCCAGAACATACCACACTGTCACTTTGTCCCACTGAACTGCCCCTGCAGAACATGCCACAGTGTCACTTTCCCCCATAGTACACGTTATTTTGCCCCACAGAACATGCCACAGTGTACCTTTTACCCCATAGTACATGTTATTTTGCACCACAGAACATGCCACAGTATCAATTTGGCCACAGCCAATTTGCCCATTATGCCACGATTAGCCACGATTGGCAATATGCCACTGCCAATTTTGCCCATTTGCCAGTGTTATTTTGCACATTTGCCAGTTATTTGCCCATTTGCCAGTGTTAATTTGCCCATTTGCCAGTGTTATTCTGCCCATAATCTGCCAATTATGTGCCCATTTGACAGTGTTATTTTGCTCATTTGTCAGTTATTTGCGCTTTTGCCAGTGTTATTTTGCTCATTTGCCAGTTATGTGCCCATTTGCCAGTTATGTATCCATTTGCCAGTTATTTGCCAGTTATGTGCCCATTTGCCCGTGTTATTTGCCCATTTGCCAATTATGTGCCCATTTGCCAGTTATTTGCCTGTTATGTGTCCATTTGCCAGTTATGTGCCCATTTGCCAGTGTAAAGTGCCCATTTGCCAGTGTAAAGTGCCCATTTGCCAGTTGTGCCATTTGCCAGTGTTATGTGCCCATTTGCAAGTGTTATGTGCCCATTTGCCAGTTGTGCCTATTTGCCAGTGTGTTGTGCCATTTGCCAGTGTTATGTGCCCATTTGCCAGCTGCAAACATTTGCCATTTTTATGTGCCCATTTGCCAGTTGTGTCCATTTGTCAGTGTTATGTGCCCTCCCCCCCCTTACCTGTATACTGCTTGTCGCACCCGTCTCCCCCACAATGCGTGCATGAAGTACAGCCACCGGAAGTGACATTTCCGGTGGCTGTGATGGAAAGCCGGGTACATCTCATGGCTGCTGCCCGAGTGTGACTGTCTCCGTGTGAGACAGTCACACGTAGGGTTTCCACCTTTTCCTCAAAAAAATACTGGCCATGTGTGGGCGGAGCTACAAGAGGGAGGGGCCATGAGGGGCGGGGCCACAAAGGGGGCAGATTATCACTGAAATGATATATATTATTTGTATATCATGCCAGTGAGAAGCGTTTGTGTATATATTTAAAATATAAATATATATTTGTATATTGAGTGGCAAAATATTACTGGCATATTGACCAACTGCTCCCAACCACCCTCCATATTACACTAGACAGTCTAGTGTAATATGGAGGGTGGTTGGGAGCAGTTGGTCAATATGCCAGTAATATTTTGCCACTTAATATGCCAGTAATATTTTGCCACTCAATAAGTCAGTATTTTGCCCTCAATATGCCAGGATTTCGCCATTCAATATGCCATTCTTTTGCCATTTAATATGCCATTCCTTTGCCATTTAATATTACAGTATTTTGCCCCTCAATATGCAATTCTTTCCCCATTTTAATGCCAGGATTTTGCCACTCTATTGCCACTTAATATGCCAGGATATTGCCACTTAATATGCCAGGATATTGCCACTTAATATGCCAGGATATTTCCAATTAATATGCCAGGATATTGCCAATTAATATGCCAGGATACTAGAGGCATGATAAAGTGGGAAGAGGAACTGGGTCCTCTTCCCACTTTCTTATGCCTCTAGTTTTCCCTGGATCAATCTCCCGTCTAGAGAGCTCTGATAGTCTAGATCAGGGGTGTCCAAGTTTATTCTGCAAAGGGCCACTTCGCTAGAAATGTATGCGTGCGTGGGCCGCATTCATTTTTCATTCATTCAGAGAATAATATATATAATTATATACATGTGTGTGTATGTAAATATATATATATATATTTTACACTAATGTGTAAAATATATATATATATATTTTACACTAATGTGTAGTGGTCACATTAACTACAAACACACACATGCATACACAGTCACACTTACCCCCCCCCCTTCCCACACACACAGTCACAATTACCCCACACACACATACACATTTATACACACATACTCACATACATACACTTACCCCACACACATACACATTTATACACACACACACACTCACATACATACATACACTTACCCCACACCCACTTAACATGCACTCACATAGATACACATTTATACACATACTCGCATACATACACTTACCCCACTCACACACATACACATTTATACACACACACTCACATACATACATACATACAGTTACCCCACACACTCACATACATACACTTACCCCACACACACACTCACATACACTTACCCCACACACTAATACACATTTATACACACACACACACACACACACACACACACATACATACATACACTTAACCCACTCACACATTGATACACACACTCACATACATACATACACTTACCCCCACACACATACACATTTATACAGACACTCACAAACATTCATACACTTAACCCCCACACACATCCACATTTATACACACACTCACATACAAACACTTACCCCACTCACACACATACACATTTATACACACACACTCACATACATACAGTTACCCCACACACACATACATACACTTACCCCACACACACACTCACATACACTTACCCCACACACTAATACACATTTATACACACTCACATACATACATACACTTAACCCACACACACATTGATACACACACTCACATACATACATACACTTACCCCACATTTAATACACATTTATACACACACACTCACATACATACATACACTTAACCCACACACTCACATACATACATACACTTACCCCACACACTCATACACATTTATACACACACACACACTCACATACATACATACACTTAACCCACACACACATTGATACACACACTCACATACATACACTTAACCCACACACACATTGATACACACACTCACATACATACATACACTTACCCCACACACGCGGCTGTGGACTCCCGGTGCACTTCTTCCCTCCCTCTGACCCTTGCGCATGACCTCACGCGCAGGGTAGAGGAGGGGATTTGTGCTTGAGACGCACGGGAAGCTGTATCGGGGAACGAAGTTCCCTACTCAGAGCGTGTAGGGAACTTCGTTCCCCGACACAGCTTCTCGTGTGGTGTGCAGTTCGAGGTGCGGCTACCGGAGCAGAGCTCAGGCGGGCCGCACCTCGATGCCCGGCGGGCCGCATTTGGCCCACGGGCCGCACGTTGGATGCCTCTGGTCTAGATATAAGGTGTTTTTTATGATGAGCATCCATGAAGGTATCTAAATCTGAGTATTCTCTCATAGGGTTAGCGTTTAAACTCTTTAACTCTTATACATGTGAATTGTTCTGTGTTTGGTAAGTTAAATTTACACTGCATGGGAAGGTGAGTAGACAGCGCTTGGCAGTTAAACAAAGTAAGTATCAATCAATATAAAAAACCATATATAGTAAATTAATATAAAATATATAAATTTAATAATATATAAAAACAAATGCAATATAGAAATACATATAAGAAAAATATACACAAATATAACAAGAAATGACAATAAATCATTAAAAACAAGAAACAATGATCTGTGCCTTTAAATACAAATGAACAGACACGAATAGGAATGTAACCACAGACAAAGTATCAAATTACTCACTTGCTGATTAGGTTAGCAAAATACCATGAATAGTACATGGATATAAAAACGTGCTGGTCAGTAAGGAAGGAAGGATTTTGAATCTGGCCAGGTAGCTTCACTTAACAGGAGGGACGCGTTTCGTTCAGGGAACTTCTTCAGCCTCTAAACAAACAGACCAGCAGTGCAGGATCTTCCAGGGTTATTATTACATCGTCTGTGTATAGATTTAATTTAATCTGTTCTTCTAGCCAGTGGCTCAATAGAGATCAAATAGAGTAATGGGGAGAGGGGACAGCCCTGTCTAGTACCATTTGTTAGCCCAAACCATTCGGAACAGAGCCCATTACCCACAACTCTGGCAATGGGAAGGGTATACAAAGCCGGGTCTAGGACACTTCCGCGCCACATCTTCATCGCTGACAGTTCAGCGCGGCAGTTAGAACGCTGAACTGTCAGCAATGAAGAATAACGCGGCCGTTTCATCGTGGCCGCGGCTATGTAAGAGCTGACAGTTCAGCGCTGAACTGTCAGCTCTTACAAATGTACAAGTAAAAAGAAAATAACCCCCCTAATAAATGATTCCCAAACCCCAATACTACCACTAAACACTAAACCCCAATACTAACACTAAAATTAACCCCAATACAAAAATTAACCCCCTAAACCCTAATACTAACCCCCGAGCCCTAATACTAAAATTAACAACCTAAACCCTAATACTAACCCTAATACTAACCCTAATACTAACCCCCGACCCCTAATACTAACCCCCGAGCTCTAATACTAGAATTAACCCCCTAAACCCTAATACTAACCCTAATACTAACCCTAATACTAACCCCCGACCCCTAATACTAACCCCCGAGCCCTAGTACTAAAATTAACCCCCTAAACCCTAATACTAACCCTAATACTAACCCGAATACTAACCCGAATACTAACCTCCTACCCCTAATACTAAAATTAGCCCCCCCCTTAACCCTAATACTAACCCTAATACTAACCCCCAAGCCCTAATACTAAAATTAACCAACCTAAACCCTAATACTAACCCTAATACTAACCCCCGAGCCCTAATACTAAAATTAACCCCCTAAACCCTAATTCTAACCAAAGTAAAATAGCTAAAATACTTACCTTTAGCGATGAAATGTCCCGCGATGAAATCTCCAGCGACGATCTGTCTTGCTGTGTAGAGTCGGCGGTGAAACGCTGCGCACAAGCAGCCGCGATGAAGAGTCCCATCCCCTACAAAGCCATTATTCCTCTCAATATTTGTCCGTCAAACCCAAAAGCCAACAGCACCTCCCTTAAAAAACTCCACCCGACCCTGTCAAACGCTTTTTTGCTGCGTCTAATGACAGGGTCAGTTGGGGAATCTGCCATCTGCCCACCATGTCTAAAGTATCCACCAGGCGCCTAAGATTGTTCACAGATGATTTTCCTGGGACAAAGCCTACCTGGTCCGGATGGATTATATTTCAGATGATTAATTTGAGTCTGTCTGCTATTACTGTCGAATAAATCTTTATATCGGTGTTCAACAATGAGATCGGATGGTAATTTGTCACAAGCTCCGGGTTCTTCCCTTCCTTGAGTATTGTAACTATGTTGGCCTGTAAAAGTTCTTCCGGGGCCTTTCACTTATAATCACATTAAATGTTGATGTTAGATCTTTTGCTATGTTTTCCCTTAAATTTTTATAGAACCAGTTATTAAATCCATCCGGACCAGGGGACTTGTTCATTTTTTAGCTCTCTATACTTTTTTTTGTCTCCTTTTCTGTAAATGGGGCATTAAGTGCATCAAGCTTGTCTTTTTTTAATCTTGGTAGGTTACACTTTTTAAGATATTTTTCTATGTTTTCCTGACAAGGTTTATTAGAAAGATTGTATAAGGCCTGATAATATGTCTTAAATGCCAGGCTAATAGAAAACACAGGAGACTCAGCACTCCATTTAAGTTACCAAAAAATAACAAAGTTTCAGCCCAGCACTTAGCTTATTTCAAGTCTTTAAAAAAGCTCAGTGCTGGGCTGAAATGTAGTTATTTTTTGGTGGATTAAACTCCCTGTAACGGTGTGCTGAGTCTCCTGTGTTTTCTATTTGCTTTATGGGCTTGAATGACTCTCCCTCGTCGCACCCGATACTTGTAAGTGTGCAGACCCATTCATACTTTTCATTAAATGCCAGCCTGATTTTTTTGGGTGTCATGTATGTCTCGTTTCCTGTTTTTATTAGAGAGATCTGTTTTCTGGCCTTCTGTTTTTTAACCCTACTGGACATTAACCTGTCTACTCTGTTGCCTCTATAATACCATTTGGTTTTGAACCCTTCCAATACCTTGTTTGCGTTCTCCATTAACTGATCATTGATCTTTTCTTCTATTTTAGCAATTTCTTGAGAGATGGACCTCTCTGGGGCCTGTTTTTTTTTTAAGTTATCCAATATTATATATAATTCTGCCAGTGCTGGTGGGCTATTCTTTTTAATTTGGGAACCGATTTTAATTAAATGTCCGCGAACGACACATTTATAGGCGCACCAGGTGATCGGTGTTGCCACCTCATTATTCCTGTTTTCTAGAAAAAAATTATCAGTAACTTCTACTTACTATTTAATCTCCAGTTAGATCTACTCCTATCTTGGTCCATATCAAGAATTAGTATAACAGGATTATGATCTGACCAGGTGACTTTGTTTATAAACATCTTTTTTACCTTTTTTGTTATACATTTCTCGCCCAAGATCATGCCCAATCTAGAATAGGTCAAATACGTCTTTGAAAAGCAGGTGTAGTCACGTTCACTAGGATGGAAGACCCTCCAGAGGTCCAGCAGGGGAAAGCCCCTGACAGCTTATATGAACCTCCTCGCTTTATTAATCAGGTTTTTGTCCTTTGTCTTCCCCCTGTGGATCTCCTTTCCAGTTCGGTGTCCAGGATACAATTAAAGTCTCCTAGGATCAAAATCGTACCTCTCTTTATCCTATCTGCCTTGGCAAGGATTCTCTGAATATATCTGATCTGGGACCGATTAGGGACATACACAGTAAGAATGGTATAAATTTTGGTCTCTATTTTACAAATTATCAAAATATGGTGGCCCTCTGAATCTATACGAAAAAGAATAAGTCCGGCGCACAGTGCATGGACACTTGAATGCAGATACAAATATAAAATTCTATAGTGATGTGCAATAAATAACACAAAATACACAAATGATTTTCAATGGGATCTGCGCATAAAATTGTGCAATGAATGAATACAAATATATAAATATACTTAGAACATTGAAGTTCCCTGGTATGTGATATACCTGTGAAAATAAAAATGAAAAACACACAAATAGTGCAATATGTAATGTAGATAATAAATCAAATAATTGCTGCAGGAAAACGACTCACAATTATAGCTCCTAATAACCTAGGAGCATGGAATCAAGCCCAGTATCAATCATATGCAGTGGAATACTTGCCCCCTTATGAAGGATCACATCCTCCAATCTTGGGAGTGAAGAAAAAAGCAGGTCTGTAGTCCAGGCAGGATACAAGGTAACAGGATTTTATTCCACTTGGAGTAAATAGATGCTAGAAAAAAATAAAACAATAAAAGTTTGTGGAATAGATCCACAGTAAAATCCACTAGGGACACCAAGTCCTATCTCCAGCGCTCCGTGCGCCTCGGGGCTGGGTTAGACTTCCGGGTTTAAGAAAACACCGCACCCACAGCTAGTATGGTGGCTCCACAGGAACAAGAGTTCACCCAACGCATTTCGTCTATTCGACTTCCTCAGGGGGATGTTGAAAACCGGAGATAGTCCGTCTTATATATGCTCATTCTGTTCATATAAAGATCGTCTTTACAGTTCGTATAAGACTAAATCTGAAAATGAGTAAACCGAAAATACACAACATTACATACAGCTGATGAAAACCTAATTTGTATAATGGTAATACGAAATGTATATGCAATTCGTATTGTGTTTATCCGAAATACGCATGCGTGTAGTGGTAGAAACGAATTGAAAATATAAATGAATTAATTCGTATTAAGTCTGTCCGAAATGCGAATGCGTAATTGTAGTATGAAAACGAATTGAAAGCATGAATGAATGGATTCGAATGACCAATTGATGCGAATGCTATTCGTTTGATGGCAATACGAAAAAAACAATGTGCAGTTCGCATTAGATTAATCCGAAAAAAACACATGTGATAGAAAATACATAAATGGTTTCAAATAAAGGATTAATACAACAAAAGGTCGTTTACTTCTAAACTCTATTAATTGGAAACTTTCCATAAACACCAATAATTCTTAAATGTGACCAATGTTAAAAAAAGGCATCTATTAACTTCTAAAAAGTGAAATATATGTACAAAAATAAATTAATAAACAGAAAAAAATAATAAAAACGTTGTTAACAACATCTATAAGAGAAAAATAATAATAGCTAAAAAATATATTTTTATTGAATTATATATATATATATATAAAAAATGTGGAGATCCAGCAACCGACCAACCCGGCATCGATGTAAGGACTGAGGCGAGAGGGAGAGGACACGAAGAGGGACTCCTGACGGAAAGCGGGGGAAACAGAGGAAGGAAGGAAAGAAGAAAGAAGGAGAGCGAAGAGGAGAGAGGAAAAGGATAGAAAATAGAATCAAGCATAATGGAGAGTGGTGACTAAGGAAAACTGATAAGTAAGGCATGATCAGTCTCTAGGTACGGTGGAGATAAGATCTAACAGCAACACGGCAAAGAGGAAATCCGTCAAACTGTAAGTTCTGTAAATATAATTGTTTCTGAAGAAGGAGTATAAGATGGACACTTAAGATGGACATTTATGGGAATTAGAGCTACCGATCAGTCCCTTTAAAGGTATAAGCTCTGCTAACTGCAAGGAGGGCAGAAATTCTGGAAACTTTATAGTTTCTCTATGCATTCCTCCATAGTATACACCATTCTGTGGGGGTAATAGAAGGTTAAGCCTTCTTGTCTGATTAGCCGATTATTAACTATCAGCGAGATTTATTCATACACCAAAATCGCCCTTAAACACTTACTGCTGTAGGATACCGTACTTGTGGAACTTAATATACATGGAGTATCAGCAATCCAAAGAGAAGAGATAAGATACAGTTTACTAACCTCTTTAATGGAATCCATTCTCCTGCTCATAATTGATTACCAGAGGGAGTAAAATGTATTCAAATCGATCAATCCCCCATAGCATACATTGCTGAATTTATAGCGAGATTTATTCTAAACCACTAAAAATCTTCCACAATACTCTCTTCTGTAATATACGGTACTTGTGATCCTAACATAAGCGGAGTCTTATTAATTAAAGGGGAAGAAATCAGATAAAGACTATTAACAGTGATGAACTGAATTTACCTTCCTGTATACAACTGATCGCCAATTAGAGGAATTAGGTTCCATTTAAAACTGATTAATCCCCCTAATCACTCACTGCTGAAGCAAAGTGTATTGTATTATCACATTTATTTGGATTATCAACAAACTCTCGAGGAGAAACAAGGTGTTTTTTTTCTTCTTTTTTGTCTGCTGCAAAGAGCAACCGCAGTAAAGAACATTTTTATTCATTACCATATATAATGTACTATCAATTAGTACAGTAAGCAAGAACTAAATTTAGTTCTAATCCTTACTCATTGTGGAAGGTATTTGTATCATATCTATCCTTACCTATATACAGGGATGTATTAGTCTGCATATAATGGATTCTCATTATCGCGGAAGTATATCTGTATCCTATCTACATTTATAGAGTATCAATCTGCATACAATGATTATTGTTACTGTGGAAGTATATTGGTATAATACCTACCTTCATATGCTGTGGAGTTCTAGCCAGCATACAAAGGATCATCACTGAATAGAAGTCAAATAAGATAAAGCTTAGCTTCTACTCCAAAGGGATATATTTGAATACAACTGTCTCAAAGTATCCAAAGTAACAGTAAATACTGAAGCAAGAACAAATAGTAGGTTTGCCTAGAGCTATTGCTATAAAGTGAATCCATTAAGGTAGTACATAATCTTCTATTAAGAAATAATAAATAATTGAGCAAGAAGCAACCTACTGCAAAAGGATAATAAAAATGGGTCCAAAAAAGGAAAAAGATAAAAATTCCAATACCGAAAAACTAAAATCAATTAACCATTACTATCCAAAAACGCAAGCAGACACCCAGGACAAGCAAAGGAAATCACTACCCATGTACTCTCCGGATTCACATGCTGGATAACTTGTACTCCAAAATTAAGAAAGATATTGAAGATAACACACAGGAAATAAGAAACGAGATACAAACAATTACAGAGGCTCTTTCTCAACACGAGCAGGCGCTAGACAGAATGCAAGAACTCACTACAAATCTCCAGAAAGAAAATCAGGAATTGAACAATAGAGTACAAAAATTGGAGGAAAAAGTAACTGACCAGGAAGATCAATCAAGAAGAAATAACATACGCATAAGAGGTATCCCAGAATCTATTTTGCAGGAACAACTGAAACCCTTTGCACTCAGACTTCTCCATAGTTTCCTTCCAAAATCAACAACGAATCTGCACCCATTTGAAAGATTACACCGCCTCCAAAAGCCAAAGGGGATAGATACTACCCTACCAAGAGACGTGATTATCAGGTTTATCAATTTTTCAGTTAAGGATCAGCTAATGCAGGCAATTAGACAAAAGGTCCAGAAAGAGGATGAATTTAAAGACTTAAAATTTTTCCAAGATCTCTCCCTAACAACAAGAACGGAAAGAAGGACATTTTCTGAACTAACAGCGATTCTTAGGGGAAAAGACATTAAATATAGATGGATTTTTCCTACAGCTATTTCCCTAACTTATCAAAATAATATATATCAGTTTAAAGATCCGGAACTCCTCAAAGAAAAAATATCTACCTGGGGTTTACTAGTAAAGAATTAGGGAATCTAAGATAAACAATATGAAGTCACATTTGGAGTAAGAGGTAGAGAAAAGCTCTTCCTCCCCTTTTATTTATTTATTTTTTCCCCCTCTCTCAGATACCCCGCCATATTAGAATACATTTAGGAATGTGAAGAGTAGAGAGCAATTCCCCTCTTTGGTGTCCTCACTTACCCTCACCTTAGGGTGGAGAAGCGTTAGAGGCTTCTCCTTACCCCCCCAGTCCTAATGCTTATAAATATTTATAATTTGGAACTGGACTCCAGGATTTTACTCCTGCGGCGGCAGCAGGAATGGATATTGAGTTATCAGTGTTGATGACTCTGTGTCTAAGGTTATGTTTTTTGTTATGTTGTTTTTGTATGAATGTATTGTTAGTGTTTGCTTTTAACAGAGAGGCTCATAGAGTGGGTTGGGCAACATATTGTAATGAATAATAAATAATAAATGTAATTTAAATAATGTCATTAAGAATAATGTCTACAAACGCCAGGGGACTAAACTCTCCACAAAAGAGAGGTTGTTTGTATAAAACTCTAGTAGAAAATAAGATTGACGTGGGGTTTGTGCAAGAGACCCATTGGATAGAAAGGGAGGACACTCTTTGGAAATATCAGGATTATCCAGTAAACTACTGTGCTAACCTAAAAGGTAAAAAGAAGAAAAGAGGTGTAGCTATAATAATTTCTAAAAGAATAACATTTGACCACATTTATGATGATATTGATGAAAATGGTAGATATTTAATATTAATTGTAAAATTGAACGATATATTATATACACTAGTCAATGTTTATGCACCGAATCAAACCCCTTATCGATTTCTTAATGATATAATGTCCAAAATAGAATTGGTCTCATTCGGTACTCTTTTAAATGGAGGAGACTTCAATTGTGTTGTTGATTCCAAATTAGATAAAAATAGCAATCGGAAAGGGCGCTAATCATATTCTATACACTCTAAAATTCACACTACACATTTGCAAGATTTCTTATTAAAAAACTCACTTTTTGATTGCTGGAGAATTCAACACTTAGATAATAGAGATGACACCTTTTATTCGTCTGTACATCAGTCATATTCTAGAATTGATTATTTTGTAGTTAAAGCTGGAACATTAGAGTTAATTGAGGAGTCTTCCATCGGTTCAATAACCTGGTCTGATCATGCCCCCATCTTCTTGAAGTTATATAACAAACATGAATACAGGCCTAGAAATAGATGGCGCTTAAATGATGATCTGTTGATTTCTGAGGCCAATACGAAGGAAATGACTAATCGAATAAAGGACTATTTTGAAAATAATGATAATGGAGAAGTGTCAGATCTTACTCTTTGGTGCTCCTTTAAATGCGTAATTCGTGGGGAATTTATAAAACTAGGAGCTATCGTTAAAAAAAATAAGGGAGAAAACCTGAATAATTTATATATTCGATTAGCTAAATTAGAAAAAATACATAAGATAAATTTGGATGAACTTATTCTACGTGACATAAATAATATCAGAAGTGAAATTAATAACAAAACATTGGAGATGACTAATCAAACTATTATTAGATTACAACAGTCTTGGTATCACTCTGGGAATAGAGCAAGTAAATTCCTAACTAATAAATTAAAAACAGGAAAAGATCACAGAAAATAAAAAAGATAATAACAGGAAAAAATAAACACTGTATTACTCCCAGTCAAATAGGGAATGCCTTTCGAGAATACTATGAAAATCTTTATAATATGAAGGAGAGTAATAGCTCTTCTCCGGAAATTAGTACATTCTTGAACAAACTGAAGCTTCCTAAATTATCCAACTTAAAACAAGACTTTCTGAATAGACCCCTTTCCCATATAGAACTAAAAGAAGTTATAAAATCTCAAAAAAAATCTAAAGCTCCAGGCCCGGACGGTTTTACCTCTCTATTTTTCCAAAAGTTCGAAGGCTCCATTTCTAAATATCTTCTTAGGGCGTATGCTCAAATATCCGAAACCAAATCGATTCCCACAGAAATGACCCGAGCCTCGATAATCCCAATTCTTAAACCAGATAAAGACCCTACACAGATTAAGAATTACCGCCCAATATCACTAATGAATGTGGATGTAAAAATGTATTCAAAAATTCTTGCTCACAGACTCAAGCAGATAATACCTGAAATAATCCACCAAGATCAAAGTGGCTTTGTAAGGTCAAGGAATTCATCAGACAACATAAGGAAATTACTAAACGTTATTCATCAGATAAATAACAATGACTCCAGTGCAGCACTTGTTGCCCTAGACGCAGAAAAAGCCTTCGATCGCGTGAATTGGAGGTTCTTAGAATCTGTATTACAACATTTTTGCATCGGGGACTTCTTCCTGGATAGTATAAAGACATTATATAAGTCCCCAAGCGCTCAGGTAATAGGATCCATGGTACAATCAAATATATTTAATATTAATAATGGTACAAGACAGGGCTGCCCTTTGGCACCGATATTATATATACTATCAATAGAACCTTTAGCAGCCTATATTAGATTGTCTGATCAGGTTAAGGGAATAAAAGTTCATTCGGCTGAAATAAAAATTTCACTTTACGCTGACGATGTAATTCTGACTCTTTCAGATCCAACCAATTCTATCCCAGAAATGTTTAAAATAATAAAAGAATATGGACTTCTTTCAGGCTACAAACTTAATATAGACAAAACCCAAATTCTACTGAAATCAAATTCAGAATCAGAGAAAGACGATTTAAAAAAGAAATACAAAATAAACTGGGATCTAAAACATATGGACTATTTAGGTACTAAACTTACCTTTAACTTTACTAAATTGATAGAAATTAACTACTTAACTCTTTTACGTGAGTTCAAAGATTCCCTAACAAAATGGAGAAATTCTGAAATTTCATGGTTAGGTCGGATTAATGTGGTAAATAGCTATTTAATTCCAAAATTAATGTACCTTTTTAGAAATATCCCTCTCAGAGTAGATATAAATATACTGAAGCAATTTCAGAAAATAATAAATAGCTATATATGGCAAGGTAAAAAACCCAGAATAGCGCAGCATATTTTACAGAAACCAAAAGAACATGGAGGGGTATCTTATCCAGATATAATCAGATTACATCAAATATGTATGATTAGTCATTTCCTTCTCGCCAGGGATGATTCGACTTCTAAAAAGCCACAATGGCTTGAACTGGAGTGTTCTGATTTAAACAAAAATACACCGTTTCATTTAATTTGGTGTGATAAAAAACTACTAAAAGATATAAACATAAAGAATCCTATTTTATTAGATATTTGTAAAACCATAGCTTCGATGAAAAAAATGCTGGGAATGGACAATACCATCCAGAAATCATCCCCTTTAGAGCCCATCGCATTTGCTATTGGAAATATTGACCTGAATATCTGGAAGACAAATGGGATAAAGAATATTGAGATGATATTAGAACAAGATGGTATTGCTGCATTCACTAAGATACAATCAACATTTGGTCTTCCAGATAAAGAGGTTTTTAACTATTTAAGGGTGAAAAACTTCTTATCTCAAAGGCGGATATCAATGAACCCTATAGTAGACTTCTTCTCTAAGGTACAATTTAAAAGTAAAATAATATCTAGATTAAATAAATTAATCTGTTCTCTGATGAAGCAAACTAAAGAACAGTCATGGGTTAACTGGGAGAAAGAGCTGAATAATAATTTTACTAGAGACGAGTGGCTGCAGGGTCTCGACCTGGTTAAAAAACATGTACATTGTATCAATTTACAGGAGATCCAATATAAACTTAACTTCCGATGGTATTTAGTACCAATAATAATGGGGGGGAGACACACACAGACAAGCGGAGGGAAGGGGGGACACAGACAAGGGGAGAGAGGGGGAAGAGAGAAAAGGGGAGGGGGGATAGAGAGAGACAAGGGGGGATAGAGAGAGACAAGGGGGGACCGAGAGAAACAAGGGGATGGGGGAAGAGACGAGGGAGGTGGAGAGAGAGAGAGAAGTTTGGGGGAGGGAGAGAGAGACAAAGCTGGGGGGGAGAGAGACAGCTGGGGGAGGGGGCAAGAGGCCGCATTGGCACATAAAAGGAAATAAAAATAAGAAATGCATTTGTATAATATCAATTTTTTTATTAAATATTAAAAAGCAATTTACATATATACAAGTTACACTTTTTTTTCCTATAGGGTAGTCTTATATTCAGGCTTTTAGTTCTTTTCCTAAAGGAATATACAAAGTTTGGGGGGTCGTCTTATAATCAGGGTCGTCTTATAATCGAGCAAATACGGTATAAGCTGGAGTCACGTACACGCACATCACATGCGCTCTTCTTAGTGTAGGGAGAAGATGCTGCAGCTGTGAGGGACAGATTAAAAAATTCTGGTGTTGAATCTGCAAACTGCAGCGATTATTCAAACTACAGCGATTATTTAAATTACAGTGCTTATTTTAGTGGGTGCTATACTACATATTTGTACCCTGCCCTGAGCCCAGTGCCACAGAGAGTGCAGTGCACTTGCAACTGCATGTGTGCCAGGCACATGACTTCAATCCTGTTCTGTTAGCTCAGTGGGCAGCATCTAGGCATTTTTAAATACTGCAATTTGTTGGTTTTAAATATTACATTTGCATCCTGCACTTCATATCTGAGAGCAGGCCCGGACTGGGACAAAAAATAGGCCCGGGCATTTAAGACTGAGCAGCCCATTTTTATTTTTATATGCCAGGATATTGCCCCCAATATGCCAGGATATTGCCCCCAATATGCCATGTAATATGCCAGGATATTGCCCCCAATATGCCAGGATATTGCCCCCAATATGCCATGTTATATGCCAGGATATTGCCCCCAATAAACCATGTTATATGCCAAGATATTGCCCCCAATATGCCAGGATATTGCCCCCAATATGCCATGTTATATGCCAGGATATTGCCCCCAATAAACCATGTTATATGCCAGGATATTGCCCCCAATATGCCAGGATATTGCCCCCAATATGCCAGGATATTGCCCCCAATATGCCATGTAATATGCCAGGATATTGCCCCCAATATGCCATGTTATATGCCAGAATATTGCCCCCAATATGCCATGTATTATGCCAGGATATTGCCCCCAATATGCCATGTATTATGCCAGGATATTGCCCCCAATATGCCATGTTATTGCCCCCAATATGCCATGTATTATGCCAGGATATTGCCTTCAATATGCCATGTATTATGCCAGGATATTGCCCCTTATATGCCAGATATTGCCCCCAATATGCCATGTATTATGCCAGGATATTGCCCCCAATATGCCATGTATTATGCCAGGATATTGCCCCCAATATGCCAGATATTGCCCCCAATATGCCATGTATTATGCCAGGATATTGCCCCCAATATGCCAGGATATTGCCCCCAATATGCCATGTTATATGCCAGGATATTGCCCATATATTATGCTCGTTATGCCACCCACCTCCCCCCCTTCCCCAGACCCCAGTACTTACCTCTTTGCTGCTTCGTCTCCCGGTGCTCTGAAGCTGCGTGGCTGCGAGGGAAGCGTTGTGAGCTTCCCTCCAGCCGCGCGGAACAATAAAGTTTGTTTGAAAAAAAAGTTCCAACACACTTTATTGACCGCGCGGCTGGAGGGAAGCTCACAACGCTTCCCTCGCAGCCACGCAGCTTCAGAGCACCTGGGGACAGAGCAGGAACGAGGTAAGTTTTTTTTTTTTTTGCTCTGCTGGGATCTTCCCCGCCGGCCTCGGCCCATGGCCACCGCGGCCCACCGGGCATTTGCCCGGTGTGCCCGATGGCCAGTCCGGGCCTGTCTGAGAGTCAAATAGAACCATCAAATACTGTGCTTACAGCGCACTTTGAAAAATTCTTGTATGTCGTAGAGGGGATATTGTATATTATTTTAGCAACATAACCCACCCCCCATGCTCCTCCCTTCCCCGAAAAAAGGACACAAGGCTTGATTTTTGGTGTAAAATAGGCCACAGCACTTTTATTAGTACAGGAAATAAAATTTGGCAGACTGTATAAGCCAAAACCACCACTTCTTTTTTGTTTAAACAATATACAGCCTAACAAAAAACCTGAACATCCTGAACATCCTTGCCAATCCCCTTAAATTTATAATTAAGTAAACTTTGGATGCAACCGGCATCCATAATCAACTTGTGGTACTCCCCTCCCCCCTCGTCCAGGGGATCTCTTACCCCACAATACCTTCTCCCTCTCCACCATGCTTACCACTAGGCGATCCAATAGCTCAGTGGGCACGTACCATATCGGTGATGTATCACCTTCGAGGTTAGGGGAGGGCTGAGCCCAAACTTCATTCATAAACATGACTCCACCTTTATATAAACCCTGACTGGCAAGGACACGTCACCCCGAATGCTGCGACAAGAAAGAAATGTTAGAATCATAACACAAAATACAAAATACATAGGGATGGGCGGGCGGGAAATTACTTTTTTATCCAAGTGACAGTCAGCAATATTTTTTGGGGAAAATGGCTGCAGGGGAAGAAAAAACAATCAATTTATAACAAATATCAAAACCCCACCCCCCAAAAGCTGTCAATCATATTACATTCCCCACACACATACATGCCCTTAAAGCTATAGCTGCGCCCAACTACCAGGGTTCTTGTATGTCGTAGAGAGGATATTGTATATTATTTTAGCAACATAACCCACCCCCCATGCTCCTCCCTTCCCCGAAAAAAGGACACAAGGCTTGATTTTTGGTGTAAAATAGGCCACAGCACTTTTATTAGTACAGGATATAAAATTTGTCAGACTGTATAAGCCAAAACCACCACTTCTTTTTTGTTTAAACAATATACAGCCTAACAAAAAACCTGAACATCCTTGCCAATCCCCTTAAATTTATAATTAAGTAAACTTTGGATGCAACCGGCATCCATAATCAACTTGTGGTACTCCCCTCCCCCCTCGTCCAGGGGATCTCTTACCCCACAATACCTTCTCCCTCTCCACCATGCTTACCACTAGGCGATCCAATAGCTCAGTGGGCACGTACCCTATCGGTGATGTATCACCTTCGAGGTTAGGGGAGGGCTGAGCCCAAACTTCATTCATAAACATGACTCCACCTTTATATAAACCCTGACTGGCAAGGACAAGTTAAAAAGATCTAAGCCTATTTCTGTGAGGTGTACTCCATCGCTCATAAAAAACACAGCTGCATCCCTCTCAAATATACGAACACCCCCCACTCCCAAAATGAACTTAGACACCTGCCTATTCACCTTAACCCTGCAACGCTCCATAACTTTTTGATTAGTCGCGCAGCGCCAATAGTTCCGCGGAACCAGTTCCGACCAAACCAACCGAACGTCAGGGAATATCACCAGCAACCTGGCAATACCCTGTTTAATCAAATCACATAATCCCAGCACCGGGATGGAGCCAAGATCATTGCCCCCAAGATGAATCAACAGAACATCGGGAGGACCCAAAACTCTAGATAACTGAACCAACTCTGGTAGTAAACGGACCCATCTCATACCCCTGATACCGATCCAGTGGACTTCAACGGATGAAGAAGGAAGTCCCAGGCGCTCCCCCCCCGGACGGATTTCAGCCCTCTTCCTCGCCCAGAAGATATAGGAGTGGCCTATGAGCCAAACCCTCCTGCACGATGTACCTTGGAAAATAAAGCAGAAGACACTGCAGTTAAACTGTCAGGGCGAATATAGGACAAAAAGCGCCTGGATTCCCATCCACCGATATGCTGAATAGCCCGCTCTGCAAACCCCAGCCTAGCCGTCTCTAACGCTGCCCCGATCAGAAATGAGTGACCCCCAAAACCCTAACTATCCAGCCCCATGGCTTCCAAGGTCAAACGAAAAACTCGGACTAACTGATAACGGGACAAAGGAACATTATCCTGATGTACCAGTAACGGCACCGCAGAAACCAGGAGGGAAAGGGAATACTGATCAAAGCAAGCCACTGGACACACGGCAGAGCCCGGAACCTCCCTAAGGGTAACCCAAACCCCTTTTGTCATGACGTCGGCCGTTGATCGCCTAATCTTGAAACGAATCCCGCCTGGTTCTCGAATGACATCCCTGAATAACACCCCCCCTCCAACTTTCCAATTCAATGCCCAAGAAACAAAGGCAGATCGTGGGACCCTCCGTTTTATCAGGCACCAATGGTACCCCAAAACCCTGAGCCACCGTCTCGACCACCCACCCCGAGCAGATGGGCGCAAACATGAGAATCACTAGGACCAACAAAGAGAAAATCGTCGAGGTAGTGCAGGACGGACTCACATCCAGCCTCCACCCGAATCCCCCATTCCAAGAAAGTGCTAAAGCACTCAAAATAAAAGCCTGAAATAGAGCAGCCCATCGGAAGGCTCAAGTCAACATAGAATTGCCCCTCGAAGTGACAACCTAACAGGTGATGGCACGCCGGGTGAACAGGCAGCAGGCGGAAGGCTGACTCGATATCGGTCTTGGCCATCAATGCCCCCGGACCTGCCGCCCTCACCATCCGCACCGCCGAGTCAAAGGAGGCATAAGAGACCCTACAGAGTTCAGCGTCGATATCATCATTCACTGAACCCCCATAAGGGTACGATAAATGGTGTATCAACCTGAATTTTCCTTTCTCTTTTTTGGGCACCACACCCAATGGGGAAACCCGCAAATTTGAAAGGGGAGGGTGGACATAAGGACCGGCCATATGCCCCAGAGTAACCTCTTTCCCAAGTTTTCCCCTAACCACCCCCGGATGTTCCTTAACTGAACGAAGGTTCCGAAGGGAGATCTGAACCTCCTGTTCCTGAAAGGGAATCCAAAAACCCTCTTCAAACCCCCAGAGGAGAATATCTGCGGCCTTTCGGTTATGATACCTACTTAGCCAAGGGGCCATCGCGATGACGTCCACCGGCGTCCTCCCCTTTTTCACCTAAGTCTGATCTGTCCCCCTGTTTTCCCTTCTTAAAGCATTTTGTGGCTGGATGGGATCCCCCACAGCCGGAGCACTCGTGCTTGAACCGGCAACCTGCCCCCCACTTGCATTGGCCGTCGTTGTACTTCCAACAACTGCCACTGCGCCTAGTTGAGGCCGGCGGGGCGGGTGACCCTATCCCGCGGGCCCCCCTAAGAAAGGACGACAACCCTCCCTGGTGTGACGCGGGCCTGGTCATAATGGCGAGCCATAGCCCGATGTCCATCTGATCCCAGTCTAAAGTTGGCCGAACAGCCAAGCGCTGGCAGAATTGCTCATCGTACCGCCACCACCCTAAACCCCCATAGACCTGGCAAGCATGCCAAATCATGTCTTGATAGCAAAAAAGAGCCGAGCACCTGTTAGGGGGCTTTTCCCCTATTATGCTGGCCAGGATGGAGAAAGCCCTGATTCAATTCCCAAAGTTTTTGGTGATCTTACGGTAGTGATCATTTTATTTTTCCTTCTCGGAATCCTTTAACTCCTTCTCCGGAGGAGGAACCTCCTCAAAGGGAAGGAGCGAATAAATTTCCAAAAATTCCCGCTGCCATAGTTTTTCCTGCACCTCCTGCTTGACATGTAACCCCAAGGGCCCTGACCAACACATGTACATTGCCCCATGAGCCACTGGCGCCACGGTAGTTGCCGGGTCCACATAGGGCAATGAGGCATCAGCAGCAGTCATCGAAGTCCCTACAATCGGATCAGGTTCGGTCACTGCTGGCGATGCTGGGGGCTGAATCACCGGTGGAACCAAAGGATGGGTCACTGAAACCGAGCCACCGGCTACCAATGGGGCCCCCCCAGTAGCACCCGGCGGGGAACCCCAGACAGCGCCAACCTGGGAGTCAATATTCGCTGCCTGCGTATTCAAGGGAGGTCCCTGAGCTTGCTCAAAAAGCGTGCGCAACTCTTGCATAAAACCCACCCATGCCTGATTTTGTGGGCCCTGCGCCCCTATGCCCCCAGGCACCACCCCCCAAGGGAAAGGGACCATGCACTCACCTGCAGCAGGGCCCACAGAAGACGGCGTAGCGATGGAGGCCCCCGAATCAGTCGCACCCTGCAACTGCAAGGGAGGGACGGAGCTGGGCTGTGTTGTAGCTGTGGCAGCCTGAAAATAAGAGGGGAGTGTTAGACCAGACCACCCTCCCACCGGATGAGGCCCAACCGCGGTGAACATGTTCCTAGGCCCAGGGGGTCGACTAAGGGGGGCAGGAGAAGCAGAGGGACCACTGTCCTCCCCAGAGGACTCACTGCTGGGATTGCAGGCCCTGACAACCCGCCCCCCATTGCTTGGAGGTAAGCCCAATGCCCTCCGTTTAGAGGCCTTCGGCCTACTTACATTTTGCGGTGCCCGTCGGGATCCACGCCTCATTGCCGATCACGTGAGTGAGGAGGGAGGGAGGGGGGTCACTTGGGCTGCCATGGACCTTGTGGCAGCCCGGGAGCCATCCACCGGAGCCTGAGGCCGCATGGGAGCAGCACGCTCCCCGCGTGCTGTACCATGTGGTGCCGAAAAGGATTGGCCCATAGGAAAACGAGGCCCCTCCTCTGCAGGAGAGGGCCTGGAGCAGGACCTCGAGGGCACCGGAGACGCCACCGGAGTTACCACCGGGGCGCTCCGGGCCCGACTGCGGGTGGTGGGAGCGCGAGACCCGCCCACCGTCGGCGCAGGTCTCGCGTGTGTAGCGCTCTGCACCGGGGCCTGGGCCGCAGCACCCCGGCTCCGTGAGCGAGAAGAGGCGCCCTGGGCAGGACTGAGCCTCGTGGACAGGCGGGACCGCCGCCTGTCTCCAACACCGCCGCTTCCCCCATCGAGGGCCACCGCAGGGGCAGCTTGCAGTCGAGAGAACTGCACCTGGAGCTGCCTGCCACCGTCCACCAAGGCCTCAGCCCTGAGAGCTGCGAGGATCCCCTCCACATCCATGCTCCAGGCCGTGCAGGTAACACTTCAGACAAAAAATTACATTTTTATCCAAGTGACAGTCAGCAATATTTTTTGGGGAAAATGGCTGCAGGGGAAGAAAAAACAATCAATTTATAACAAATATCAAAACCCCACCCCCCAAAAGCTGTCAATCATATTACATTCCCCACACACATACATGCCCTTAAAGCTATAGCTGTGCCTAGCTACCAGGGTTCTAATAGTTTTGGGTGGTAAATAGTATATTTGCGTTTTGCGGTGCACTTCATATCTGAGAGTCAAATAGAACAGTCCAATACTGTGCTTACAGCGCACTTTGAAAAATTCTAATTGTTGTGCTAAATAGTACATTTACGGCCTGCACTTGATATCTGAGAGTCAAATAGAACCGTCAAATACTATGCTTACAGCGCACTTTGAAAAATTCTAATTGTTTTGGGTGCTAAATAGTACATTTGCGTCTTGCGGTGCACTTCATATCTGAGAGTCAAATAGAACAGTCCAATACTTTGCTTACAACGCACTTAGAAAAATTATAATTGTTGTGCTAAATAGTACATTTACGTCTTGCGTTGCATTTTTTGCAGTACAATAAACAAAAAAACTAAATACGAATAAAAAACAGTGTTGGCTACCTCCTCCTCCTCCAGCACCGCTTCCACCTACACCGCCACGGTCACCGCCTCCTCAACCTATGGGTCACTTAGTATAAACTGAAAGAGAATACCCTGCACTCCAACCCTCTCTCAAATGGATAATTCTGTTGATCCTCCTGGCAGCCATGCTTGAGATTTAGATTTATGTTCTTCCAAAGCGAAAATCAAATATTCCATCTAGTGCTATTTTATGGCTCAGCTGTATTTGTAATTTGTATGTCTTTTATGTTATTTTAAGTTATTTCCCTATCCACATTTGCTTGCAGGGCACTTGTCCTACTCTTACCCACATTTTACTTCCTTTAGCAGCCCTCTAGCCCTTTCCATTACTTTTTTAGAGGCATTTTAGTGGCCAAAAGTTCGTGTCCGCATTGACATTTTTTCGAAGTTCGGTTGAACCTGCCGAACCCGAACATCCAAGTGTCCGCTCAAATCTAATTAGGATGAGATTCCTGTCCATCTGTTCAATTTCTTGCTCAGCTTTGTCTAATGTTTCTATTTTATTATTTTTTGGGATGAACCTTTCTTTCAATATTTTTGTTTATTCCCTATAGACTTTGATTTCGCTGCAATTTTTCCTAATCCTCCTGAATTGTCCCTTGTGTATGTTATTCAGCCAATTTGTGTGATGACAGATTTTTTTGTCTATATAATTATTGCTATCAACCTTTTTGAAAAAAGTCTTGGATTTTAAAAGGTCATCTTCAATATAGAAATTTGAGGTCCAAAAAATCTCTGGCTACTGTACTTTGGGTGAAAGTAAATGTGAGACCATGTTCATTGTTATTTATATAGGTTTTAAAATCTGATAGTTTTGCTTCTGGTCCCTCCCAGATAAAAATGACATCATCAATATATCTTCTCCACAGGGACAGGTTTGCAGCATCTCCCAGATATTTGGATTCCCATGCCCCCATAAAAATAGATTAGCATAACTAGGTGCAAACCTAGTCCCCATGGCTGTGCCTCATTTTTGCAGGAAGAAGGACCCCTCAAAATAAAAGTAGTTTTATTTTAAGATGAAATCAATAGATTCCATTATAAAATTAGCTTGGGTTTTATCCATCATCTCATCCCTGTCTAAAGTGTATTTTACAGCTTCCAAACCCTTGGTGTGATCTATGGAAGTATAAAGGGCAGAAACATCTGCTGTGACTAAAATATAGTTTGATTTCCATATCATAGGTTTAAGAGAATTTATAATGTCTGTACTATCCTTAATATAGGAAGGTATATGCGGGACATATTTCTGCAAAAAAGTGTCTACATAATGAGACAAATTACAGGACATTGAATCAATTCCCGAGATAATAGGGCATCCTGGGGGATTTTCCATATCCTTATGAATTTTAGGAAGAAAATAAAAGTATGGAACCTCCGGATTTAGGGATGATAAAAATTTGTATTCTTGTTTATTTAAAATTCCCCATTCTTTACCCTTGTCGGTAAGATGTTATTAAGGATAGCGAAAAATTTGAATTTGGGATCCCCTTGTAGTTTGAGGTATGTGTTTTCATCACCAAGAAGTCTATGGGCCTCTTTTAAATACCCTTCCCTACTCATTATAACCACTCCTCCTCCTTTGTCTGCAGGTCTGATAATGAGAGATGTATTCTCTTTCAATTCATTTAAGGCTGCCTTTTCTTTTAAAGTGAGGTTATGGCGGTTTATAGTTTTACTGGGGTCTAGAGCTTCCAGATCTTTTAATACCAACTTTCGGTAGACATCCAAATTTGTACCTCTTTCTATAATTGGGACAAAGGATGATTTATCCCTAAGTGAGGTGTGCTGAATTGTTGATGGTAAATTATCAGTGGAGATGGTCTCCTTATTGCTGAAACTATTATAATCTTTGAACTGAATACAGTCCTTGTTTTTAGCACATAATCTTTTTATAGCCAGTTTTCGTATACGTTTTTGGACATCTACAAAAAGATTGAATTTGTTGGGGAGTTTGGTTGGGGCATATGTTAGGCCTTTATTTAATACCTTCTCTTGTTCTTTGGAAAGGGTAATTCTGCTAATATTAAATATACTGGTTGTTAATTGCGGTTTATTTTTCTGTGCTACCTGTCCTCTACATCCTCTTCGGGTCCGTGCTCCAATCTTTTTCTTTTTCCTATATCTTTTGTTCTTAGGTTTAGGTTTGAAGGTGGGGTTTCTTCCCTTAACTCCCTGTTTTGGGATGTGTCTCTTTGTTTTGATCTAGGTTTCTCCGATGTAGAGACCTCTCTCTAAAAAAGGACTGTTGTTCGGGATATCTGTAAATCTCCTGTTGTACATGATTTTATCATCTGGGGGCTTCTCCAGTGTGGTTTATAGTGCCTTCTGGGGTTGTTGTATTGGGTTTTAGGGCTTCTATCATGCCTCCTATGAGGGGTTTGGGCTCACCTTTTTCTTCCCCATTCACCCCCCCTGTGCCCTTGATTCTCTCTGTATCTATAGTAGGAGTCTATACTGGAATCATACCTATGTCCTCTAATGTGTAAATTATTTCTAAATCTCCCTTCATCTCTTCTGGGCGGATTTCTTAGTTTGGATTCTTCATTTATAATCTGATAGGATGGATCTCTATCTTTCTTTTTCCATTCTCTTTCTAGGCCCCTTTTATAGTCCTCTCTCTCTCTCTAAGGAACTTTCTTTTTTTTAATTAATCATAGTTTTCCCTTCCAGGTCATCCGGTGTCTTTTGAAGATCGGAATCAGATTTAATAAAATCACTAGTGATCTGAAAGGGTAATAACTCCTTCTTGATAAAATCAATTTTCTCTTACAGTATGATCATATCTTTCTTATGTTTATTAATGATTAGTTTTATTAGACCTAAGGAGCACTGTACCAATTGGTTCTGCCCTTTTTTCATGAATTCCTCATCATCCCTCCCTATTGTTGGAAGTTTTACAATTCTTAACTCCCGAATGACGATTTTATGTGAAACATATTTTTCTATCAATTCTAGATCTAGCCATTTTTTGGTATCAGATATAAGGACTTTTTTCAAGTCCCAAAACAGATCTTTAATCTTTTGGCTATCATTACTTTCTTCTTCTTCCCTATCATATTGTATTGATATTTGATCCCAATCTATATTTCTCCTAGTGTGTCTTTCAAAAACATTGTTGTATTAGAATCTATATCCTGATACAAGATTTTGGTAAGTATCTCCTTAGCAAAGAGTATTGCTATGCCTCTTTTCTTTTTATCTTTAAGTGACACACTCAACATAATTGGAAATGCTTTTGATTTCATCCTAGCCTCATCCCCTTGTTTCCAATGTGTCTCCTATATTGCACATATATGTGCTCTTTCTTTCCTGAGATAACTGAGTATAATTTGTCTCTTTTGTGGGGAGTTGATACCCTGACCTGTTATTTCCTTCATTTTTTTATAAATGTAATGCACATGTCTCTTAAATTGTACTGAGAGATATATATAGATATATATACATTACTTCGTAATTCTGTAATTTGTCCTGCTTTGTCCAGGGACTTGGGGGGGTAATTAACGGAAAGAGGGGAGAAGGAAGAGAGCGAAGCATAGAGAGGAGAGGGGGAAAAGAAGAGATAAAAATAATAATAAATAATAAAAAAGTAAATAAATAAACAAATAGATTCACAAATTTTATCATTTTGATAAAGCCAGCACATTTCCTTATCATAGCCTTATTATTTTTCATTTTCTGTTAAGCTGGCTTATTCTATAGAGAGAATAGGTTGTCTCTTATACTGTGGTTTCTCTATAATCTTTTATTATTTCTTTAACTATTAAGCTTTTAACTTTAATCTTTAAAAAAAAAGAAATAATAGTAATACTAAATCCCTAAATAGGGATGGGGTCCTCTGTACGTCGTAGATTATTACTAAGTGCAAACCCTCGTTTTCTGTGGCCCATAAAATAATAATAATAATTAAAAAAAAAAAAGTATATTATATTGATATAAGTATTATGGGAAAAAAGTGCTTATTGGTTTCAATTAGTGCTCATATAATGTAATATTTTAACAGTAATAAAATAAATAATATTTAATACAATTTTAAAAACCAAGGGCTTTTATAAAAGCTTGTTTAAAACCTTCTCTACCATTGATCGCTGTGTACACAGTGATCTTACACAGCAACACATTTTTTGGGGGTTAATTTTTTTTACTGTCATTTATTACAGTATAACAAAGGGTCTTTTAAAAGCTATTAACCCCTTGCTTGCCATAAATCATTGCCTAAGCAGCGATCTGGAGCATATGCAGCAATCTGGCCGCAGAAGAATTTAAAGAAAAATGTTGTAACACCCGCTAGGGGATTACGTTTAACATAAACATTTTTTAAAGCTGTTTGAGCTCATGTATAGTGATTAGTAACATCAGATCAGTGGCAAATGCGGTTTGGTGATTGCTCAGATAAGCACCAGCAATCGCCTGGTCAGATCAATATTTCTAAATAATGATCTTACCCATCTGCCTACCTCTCCTCACTTGAATTTTAGTGAGGGAGAGATACAAAGATGTAAATTTAATACAATTGTGAGACACAAGGGATTTTTTAAAGAGCCAATCCCTGTGTTTAACCCCTTCTCTGCCATTGATCCATAGTGATCTTGCACAGCAGCACATTTTTGCTGTCTGTGCATTTTTTAAGTGGTTCATTTTTTTTACTGTAATTTGTTACAGTATAACAAAGGCTCTTTGAGGGCTATTAACCCCTTCCTTGCTGTAGATCCCAACAATCTGGACACATAAGCAGCGATCTGAACGCAAAAACTTTTTTTTCTATCTGCATTTTTTTTGTTACACCAGCTAGGGGTTAATTATACCCGCTAGGGGATTATGTGTAATGGAAACTTTTTTTGAAGCTAAGCACAATATATAGCGACCAGTAACTGCTGATTAGTGGCAAAGGCGGTTTGCTGATTGCTCAAATGAGCATCACGAATCGCCTGGTCAGATCAATATTGTTAAATATCGATCTGATCCATCTGCCTACCTCTCCTCACTTGAGTTTTAGTGAGGGAAAGAGATAGATCTGTATAATGTAAGTTTTTAATTGTAACAAATTGAATAAAATGTTACACAATTATGAGACCCAAGGGCTTTTATAAAAGCCATACCATTTGTATAGTGTACCCTGTGTATTAACTCCTTCCCTGCAACTGGTCACAATTTTTTCTTGTCTGTACATTTTAGGGGTTATTTTTTGTACAGTAATATAAAGGCTCTTATAAGAGCTATCATCACCTTCCTTACTCTACATGTAAAAATTTCAAGTTGGAAAACCAAAAACTGCACCTCCCAAATGTGACCTTTTAGCCCCCAAATAACCCAACAAACCTATGCATTGGTGGTATCCCTGTACTCAGGAGATGTTGCTGAACACATATTGGGGAGTTGTGTGGCAGTAACACATACCAAAATCTATGAATTCATGTCTGAAATACAATGTATGTGAAAAAAAACACAAAAAAATGATTACCAACTTTGACAACTTTGGTAGAATTGGTGCATGGAAAGTGTTAAATTTCTACCATCTGAAATAGCCTAAGGTGCCTACTTAAAAAATTAGTAAAAGATTTTTCAAATAAAAGTCTGAAATTGTTTTATTTATTTTTTTAACCATTTTTTTATAGTATTTTATAGGATATGATCAAATGATGGCATCTATAGAAAGCCCTTCTTGTCCTGATAAAAAAAACCAATATATAATTTGTGTGGGTACAGCGAATAACCAAGAAGAAAATTACAGCAAAGCACAAACAGCACAGACATTTTAAAATAGCCATTGTCCAAAATGGCCAAAATGTTTCAAAGGGTCTGTCCTTAAAGGGACACTACCACTTACATAAGATTAACTTTATAACCTGGTAATTTAAAACAAACACATACGGTATTTAAATCATATGCAACTGTTGTTTTTTTTATATGCTTGGATTCATTGCAAATAAAAGCAAAAATAAAATTAGATGTTTATCTCCTGGCTCCATTTTGTCAATAATGCAACATCATGAAATTGGTACTGTCCCTCCTAAGTAGGCACTCTTTGGAGTTATCGAAAACTGAACTAAAATATGGACATAGAAATGTAAACACGGATCAATTGTCAGGACTTACCTCGAGGTCCCCACAGCCAGATCCAGCGTTGCGCTGTCCAGATGTAGGCCTCTGCTGCATCCTCCAGCAAGGTCCATCACTTGTGCTCACGCCTGGTCGGTGGGCACACACTTGATGACCACAAGATGGAGGTATCCATAGTGCCAGCTTACCATGCGGAAACGAGCACTACCAAGTCTGAAGATCGGGGACACTGTCCCAAGACTACTGGCGCTAATGCACTCCGCCTGCAGCATCTCTTGCTAGAAAAGTACAAGGGATAACAGTCATCCGGCTGGAGGGTGTAACTCTGTTATAAGGGAGGCAGGGTTGTCTCACTTCGATCCCAGCAGCCCTATAAAGTCCATCTACACTAATCGGTGTGCTGAGTGTGTTGCTGTGCTTATTTTGTTACCTTGTTAACCATTTCTCTGTAACATAGTAACATAGTAATTTAGGTTCAAAAAAGTCCATCAAGTTCAACCCTTCTACCTATCATTCAAGCTTTTGAATCCAAAAGAAGGCAAAAACCCCCAAGGAAGCTATTTTCGAATTTTGCCAACTAGGGGGAAAAATTCTTTCTTTTTATTTTTGGAGAGAGAGAGAAAACAAAGCCACAGGGAGCTTAGTTTTCTATTCCCAGATTCCCTGGGGGAGGTAGTGAAAACCTAATTTCATAAATAGTATGTGTGGAAACTGGGTGACATTTTTAAAAATAACTTTTAATAAAGATTACTTAAAAAATATTGTAGGGTAGTATTCGACTATACCCCACAGTGTATGCGTGGGATAGACACAAGGCTATCCTAGCTATAAGACCGGGAATGGGGGACAAATAAAAGTACTCAAAAACAAATTGGGCAGACTAGATGGACCGAATGGTTCTTATCTGCCGACACATTCTATGTTTCTATATGACTTAGTGCGATAAAATACTGCAAAAAGACACAGACATGACAAAAAACAATTATGCAGTACACATATATAGTTGTCAGATCCCTATACCCCTGTGGGTTTATTAGAGCATTATTTGACACAGATGAGGGTTCTATTAATTGTAAATTGGTTACTAAAACCTTATGAATTAGTTCTTATCACCTGTAAAGTAACCCAAACATCTTAAGGGAGTGTTTTTAACTGTAATCATAACTCCTCGATTAGACAGTCAATTAGATACTGGTAAAAGCAGTAACCTCAGCTGTTATAATCCTATAAGGTTTCTAAAAGTATATAAGCGTTATTGCTTTAAAAAGACACCTGCAAGTGGTTTCAGGACATACAATTCTGGCAGTCAATGCCCGCAGGCTTATCTGTATAGTAGCCTGCTGCCTTTGGCTACACCGCTTAATGCGGTCAGAAAAAGTCCACCACTTACTTTAAACCGTTATTTCAGGTGAGAAACATAGGGAGGAAAGCTGAGGTTAAATTCCTTAAAAAATGGTTTGCCCAGCGCTTGTTAAGCCGTAGCTCCAGAACCGGAGCACTTAGCTATGTCTAGGGCTACAAACAGAGTGTAGTTGTGGTAGCCATTTAAATCCTCCCCCACTCTGTTCAATTGGTTAGTGTTGGAATCACAAGAACCAATCAGCTGCGAGTGGGAGTGTTTATAGTATCAAGCATCCTATTTAGGTTTAACTAAAGACGAATTCATTCATCAATTTATGAATGGAACGTCTGTGTATACTATAACACGAGCATTTGGGTTCTTGGGTTCATACGAATTGAGTCTGGTATAATACAAAAGTCTCCATTTGTAAGATATGAATGTAATTCGTGTAAAACGTAATGTGAATCTCATTCGAAGATTTCAGTTTTACAAAATACGAATTGAGTTCTTGTGCTCATTCGAATTTAATCTAATATAACACGAAATGTGAATCCTACACGAAGATTTTGGTTTTACAAAATAAGAAATGAGTATGTTGTCTGCTGCTAAAGTAGTCTGCTACAAAAGTAGTCTGCTACAAAAGTAGTTCACATTAGTTTTAAATGGCTAAGAGACTTGTATTTAAGGTGAATACATGTGTAGACCAGATATTTAGTAATATCCTATGCCTTAATCATTTTAATATTACGTTGTATACTTCTAATGTTCCGTAATAGGTTAATTTACCAGTGACTCAATTGTAATTTTGTTGGAAGTGGGGGGGAGACAATAGAGAAATTAAATAAAAAAGAAGAAAAGTATAATAATCCCTACTACACTCTGGTGGTTTAAGAAAATGAAACCTTATATGGATGCAGAATTGTAAATGGTGCGCTAGGCATGACTTTTTTAAAATCTTTAAAGGACAAGACTTTAGGATCTCCATTGTGATAAGAATTCACATGTCTAGAAATTGGGGTGTCAGTTTTGTTGATTATATCATTGATGTGTTCCAAAACTCTCCTCCGCAGTTCTCTTATTGTTTTGCCCACATATAGCATACCACATTGGCAGGTGGCCATGTATACCACAAAGTTGGTTTTGCAATTTATGAAAGTTTTTATATCATAATTTTTGGTGTTGGCCGAATTGCTAAACTTTTTAGCTGTAACCATGAAGTTGCAGGCCTTGCATTTTCCACATTTGTGGGAGCCTGTGGTGGATTTGAGTCACATTTGTTGTCTATCGACTCCTATCGGTCCCAGATGGCTATGGACCAGGGTGTCTCTCAGGCTTGGTCCCTTTTTCATAGTAACGGAGACCTGGGGTGCTTTGACAGGTTTAAGATTTCACCCAGTTTCCACACATACTATTTGAAAAATTATTTCTTGACTCCAAAGGGCAATTAATGCTTATTCTATTATTAATAGGCCTGTATGTTCTGCTTTTCTAAAAAAAAAACTTCCAGACCATTTTTAAATGCATCTATTGTGGTTGATAACACTACCTCTCTTGGCAGTGAGTTCCATAACTTTATTGTCCTTACCGTAAAGAATCCCTTCCCTTGCTCTTCCAGTCTCAGGGGTGACCTCTTGTTCTTTGTACATTTCTGTTAATGAACAGGTCCCTGGAGAGCTCTTTATATTGGCCCTGCACATATTTATATAATGTTATCATATACCCTCTGAGACGCCTTTTTCTAATGTAAATAAATGCAATTCTTTAAGTCTTTCTTGATAACTAAGATCCTGCAATCCCCTTATTAATTTTGTTTCTCTCCTTTGCACTTTTTCTAGTTCCTTAATATACTTTTTAAGGACTGGTGCCCATAATTTGATTTGTAAAGAGGCAACATGATACCTCGTTTTATACATGCCAATATCTTATTGGCCCTTGCAGGTTCTGACTGGCATTTGGCACTGTTGCCAAGTTTGTTATCTACAATTAAACCTAAATCATTTTCATTAGTAGGTTTTCCCAAGGAAATACCATTTAAAGTATATGTTGATTTGTTATTATTTTCCCCATAATGCATAACTCTACATTTTTTTAAATTTTTTTTTGACACTCAGTTTTTGAGACACGTTTGCTGTGTTTACTTTCCGTGTTTTCAACTCATCCTTGTGTCTCCTATTTGAGGCAACAACATAAAAAAACCCCCCAAAAACTTTAATTTACCAATATAAAATTACATTGCCATCATAATTCTTTAGGTGCGGTGTTCTTTAAATAGGTATTTATTTTCTAAATTCCCCCATTTTGTGTGATTCGTGCTACTTTATAGTCCGGCTATATATCTTCCTAATTCTGCCTGACGACTTGTGTTCCCCTTATACTTCATTTGGGGTAGTGAGTTTGAAGTGTCATGTTCTCCTATTATATTTTGCTTTCTAATCTCTTCTATCCTTCCTTCTATATTGGTCTATTAATTATCCATACCCTACTTCACTTCATCCTCTCCATTCATACATCATTTGTATCATTCAAATAGGCTAATCTCGAGGTGGGGGGTGGGGGGGGGGGGTCCCGATATTCTTAGTTGTGTCACATGGTCCAACGCGCATGTTAGTTATCTGGGAATAGGGTTTCTCTTAATCCTTTTATGATTCCCTAATTTTTATTCTACTTTTCTTATTTTTCCGATCCCTCTATCTCATCCCATTTTGCCCAGATTTTTTCGTATTTTTCTCCTCCTTCTTTCTGTGTATCATAAAAGTGTTTTTCTGCTATTGATTGAAAATGTATTTGTGCTTTGACTTCTTCCCATCCTGGGGTGCCTACTTTTTACCATTTTCTAGCTATAGATATCTTACAAGCGATTATAATATTTATATATAACGTTTTTTCCTTTTTATTCCAGCTTGGAAGTTCTATGTGAAATAGGAAATTCTGCGGGGTTAATGGGCCTTCAAAGTTTAATAAAAGTTTTAATATTTCTGTTATCTTTGTTTTAAGCTCCTCCAGTGATTCGCATTCCCACCATATGTGAATCTGTGTGCCCTTCTGTTTCCTACATCTCCAGCATGTCTCATCCGAATCTGTCGAGAATTTTGCATGTTGTTCCGGTACCATGTACCATCTATGCATCAATTTAAAGAAATGTTCCTGACTATTTATACAGTGGACAGCTTTCCTCACATCCCTCCAAACTCTAAACCAGCATTGTGCTGAAAAACTTACTTTCATGTCGAATTCCCATTGTAAGATGGCTCTGGGTTTTTCCATATTGTTCCCTCCAATAAGAAATTTTTGTACTCTAGATATCGAGCACTTTGATGCGCTTGCTATGAGGAGTTTGTCCCAGTCTGAAACTTCTGGGGTGGTTCTACCCGTCATAAAAGATTTTATCCTCAGGTATCTGTATATTTCTCCTTGTTCTAGCCCAAATTTGTGACTCAGATCCGGAAAGGGCATTACCTTACCATGATGCATTAAATCCCCTACTTTCTCAATCCCTGCATTCTTCCAGTTGGTCAGGTCCATGTCTATTATACAAGATGTAAAAATCTGTATTGGTGCTCCCAAGGAAATCATATTGCTAATATTTCGGCTTCTTTTAATCTTCTTTATATTCTGTGTGATTTCTCTTATTGATTTAGGTTTTTCCGAACCTCCTCTCCATAACTCCTCTGGTAACCACATCAGTGTTGTTAGGTCTATGTTATTGTAATAGTTTTTTTCTATTTCTTTCCAGCTCGTAGATTTATTCTGAGGTTTATTCCATGTCAATCCATGTGTTAACAAACAAGCTTCTGCAATTCGATACCCTAAACCAGCCTCATTTAGATTCCGTTTAAGAGTGCTACTAGGTATTCTTGGTTTCTTGGTCGCCCATATGAATTTTGTAAAAATTAAATCGAACTCTCTCAGTATATGGTTTGGTACTCTATAGGGGATCACTCTTAATATGTATGTCAGTTTAGGGAGAATGTATGATTTAAGTACGTTCACTCGTCCCATCCATGAAATTTCAATCTTAGCCCAGTGGGATGTCAAGGCCTGAAGCTCTTGTGCCGTCTTAGCATAGTTTATTCTTACTATATTTTCCAAGCGGGGTGTAAGTTTTATCCCTAGATAATCTATTACTTCATGATTTTTCCTTTTTTCTGTCCCAAATTTCATTGTCCACTCTTTTTGTCCCTCTGTTAAATATAGGTGAATTATTTGTGTTTTCTCCAAGTTCAAACTATAGTTCGATAAGTAGCCAAATAGATCAATAGCGTCCATTAGTGCAGGGATAGATGTTTGTGGTTTCGATAGTGTCAGTAAGACATCATCAGCATATAATGTTATGATGTGTTTCCTTTGACCAATTATTATTCCTTGTATTTTTTGTGATTTCCGTAGATATTCCGCGAAGGGTTCCATGACTAAAGCGTATAGCAGCGGAGATAAGGGACACCCCTGCCTCGTCCCATTTCTAATATCGAAAGGTTCAGATATCATCGAGGGGCCCCTTATTCTGACAGTGGGACATGTATAAAGTGCCATTACTGCGTCATATATCAGCCCTGTTAGTCCGTATGCTTGTAGAGTTTCAGACAAAAATCGCCAATTTACTCTATCAAATGCTTTTTCGACGTCTAACGCCATTATGATAGAGGGTTTTTTTGACTGTTGAATGTTATGCATGATATCCAGAACTCTGCGTATATTATCTGATCCTGCTCTTCCAGGCACAAACCCTGTCTGGTCTGGGTGGACCAGATCTGAAATGATGTTGTTGAGCCTGCCAGCAATGATATTTGAATATATTTTCACATCTAGATTAATAAGGGAAATTGGTCTGTAATTACTGACAATGGTCGGATCCTTTTCTGGTTTTGGGATCGGTGAGATAGTCGCTTCAAGCATCTCTCTCAAAAATCCCCCTTCCTCAGTGGCCTCATCAAATACTCTTGTTAAAAGCGGGGCTATTATGGGGTTTAATAATTGATAGAAGCTTGTGGTGAAACCGTCTGGGCCCGGTGCTTTCCCTTTTTTTAACTCCTTGATTGTTTTTGATACCTCTTTTAGGGAAAATGGTTGGTTTAGTTTTGCCAGTTCTTCATTTGAAATTTTGGGGAGGTGGAGTTCCTCCAGGAATTTAGAAATTTCTGGGGCTGTTACCTTTGTTTGTGGTAGATTATACAGCTCTTTATAATAATTCCCGAAGGCATTGGCTATCTGTACCGGGGCGATGTATATTTTTTCCTTATATTTAATTTTCTTGATCCTGTTTTGTTGGGTCATCACTTTGAGCTTTTTTGTTAATTCCTTCCCTACCTTATTATTGGAGTAGTACCAGTTGCTTTTTAGTCTGGTCAGGGCTTGATCTGCTTTCCATCTAAGCCTGTTCTTTATCTGTTCCTGGATATTCTGTATTGCCTCACTCCCTTCTTTTGTTGGATTTCTTTTATTTTTTGATTCTAATTGGGCCAGTGTTGCGTATAGCTGTGCTAAATTTCTCCCTCTTAGTTTTTTAATCCATGCTCCCTTCTTTATAAGATTACCTCTCATTACACATTTTAATGCGCACCAAAGCGTCTGATCCGTGACTTCTTCATTATCATTTACCTCTAGGAAGGCTTCCACTTGTTTAATCACTTCTTGTCTATTCTCTTTTGTTCTCAGAGTGTTTTCATCTAATCTCCATAAACTTCTAACTTTATATTGAGAATTAGTCTCTATTTCAATAAACACCGGGGCATGATCTGACCAGTCTATAAGTCCTAGTCTGGAGTCGCCACATTTCTCCAGGGTAGGGCCCATCATAAAGAAATAGTCTATCCTGGAATATGACTGGTGTGCTCCCGAGAAGAATGTGAAATCCCTTTCTGTGGGATGCTGTACTCTCCACACATCGTATAGATTGTGATGATACAGACATGCTGAGAATGTTTCCGCCTTCCCCTTAGCTCTTATGTCCCAGTTACTTAATCTCTGCGCTTTCCTGTCAAGCTCCCAGTTTGCTATGGCATTTAAATCTCCTCCGATGATCATTGTGCCTCTCGAGATTTTCTCTATTATAGGCATTGAGGTGTTAATGAAATTGGTAACTTTGTCTGAAGGTGCATATAGACTTATCAGTGTGTATAACTCGTCATTCATTCGGCACACTAATATTATCCTCCTTCCTTCTTGATCTGGTTCATGGTGAAGGTATTCAAATTTGATCCTGTTAGAAACAATAATAGCCACTCCTCGTTTTTTTTTCCCTTGAAGGGATGATTTATATATACAGGGAGTGCAGAATTATTAGGCAAATGAGTATTTTGACCACATCATCCTCTTTATGCATGTTGTCTTACTCCAAGCTGTATAGGCTCGAAAGCCTACTACCAATTAAGCATATTAGGTGATGTGCATCTCTGTAATGAGAAGGGGTGTGGTCTAATGACATCAACACCCTATATCAGGTGTGCATAATTATTAGGCAACTTCCTTTCCTTTGGCAAAATGGGTCAAAAGAAGGACTTGACAGGCTCAGAAAAGTCAAAAATAGTGAGATATCTTGCAGAGGGATGCAGCACTCTTAAAATTGCAAAGCTTCTGAAGCGTGATCATCGAACAATCAAGCGTTTCATTCAAAATAGTCAACAGGGTCGCAAGAAGCGTGTGGAAAAACCAAGGCGCAAAATAACTGCCCATGAACTGAGAAAAGTCAAGCGTGCAGCTGCCACGATGCCACTTGCCACCAGTTTGGCCATATTTCAGAGCTGCAACATCACTGTAGTGCCCAAAAGCACAAGGTGTGAAATACTCAGAGACATGGCCAAGGTAAGAAAGGCTGAAAGACGACCACCACTGAACAAGACACACAAGCTGAAACGTCAAGACTGGGCCAATAAATATCTCAAGACTGATTTTTCTAAGGTTTTATGGACTGATGAAATGAGAGTGAGTCTTGATGGGCCAGATGGATGGGCCCGTGGCTGGATTGGTAAAGGGCAGAGAGTTCCAGTCCGACTCAGACGCAAGCAAGGTGGAGGTGGAGTACTGGTTTGGGCTGGTATCATCAAAGATGAGCTTGTGGGGCCTTTTCGGGTTGAGGATGGAGTCAAGCTCAACTCCCAGTCCTACTGCCAGTTCCTGGAAGACACCTTCTTCAAGCAGTGGTACAGGAAGAAGTCTGCATCCTTCAAGAAAAACATGATTTTCATGCAGGACAATGCTCCATCACACGCGTCCAAGTACTCCACAGCGTGGCTGGCAAGAAAGGGTATAAAAGAAGAAAATCTAATGACATGGCCTCCTTGTTCACCTGATCTGAACCCCATTGAGAACCTGTGGTCCATCATCAAATGTGAGATTTACAAGGAGGGAAAACAGTACACCTCTCTGAACAGTGTCAGGGAGGCTGTGGTTGCTGCTGCACGCAATGTTGATGGTGAACAGATCAAAACACTGACAGAATCCATGGATGGCAGGCTTTTGAGTGTCCTTGCAAAGAAAGGTGGCTATATTGGTCACTGATTTGTTTTTGTTTTGTTTTTGAATGTCAGAAATGTATATTTGTGAATGTTGAGATGTTATATTGGTTTCACTGGTAAAAATAAATAATTGAAATGGGTATATATTTTTGTTAAGTTGCCTAATAATTATGCACAGTAATAGTCACCTGCACACACAGATATCCCCCTAAAATAGCTAAAACTAAAAACTACTTCCAAAAATATTCAGCTTTGATATTAATGAGTTTTTTGGGTTCATTGAGAACATGGTTGTTGTTCAATAATAAAATTAATCCTCAAAAATACAACTTGCCTAATAATTCTGCACTCCCTGTATATGGGTATTTACCGTACCGCCATTGGGTTTTTTGATCTTTTATCCAGTGTGTCTCCTGTATAAATGCTACATCAATTCTTACTTTCTCTAGTAAATCATATAAGAAGGAGCACTTATGTGGTGAATTGAGACCCTGCGCGTTGATCGTGACCATTTTAAGGGTCATCTTATCTGCCCGCTTACCTTTCCCCCGTCCACTTCCCCGAGTGCCCTATACAAACATTCATTCAATCTCAGCCACACTCGTACACACAACCACAGCAAAAACACACAAAAAAACAATTCGTTGTCCACCCATCGCGGGGATAATTTCCCCGTCTTGAGTAGGGTCTTACTTTCCCGTAACATCAGGTATAGGGGTCGTCGTGTCCCATTCGGATAGAGCTGTGTATCTAATGATCTTGACCAAGGTGGATGCTTATCAAGCGGGAAATACAAATAATGGGATGTGAGGTAAGAGGGGCCGGCTGAAAACAAAAAAAAACACCCAAGGCTGATTTTAATTATTTGCCTTCTCTTATATTTTCTCTTTTCTCTTTACTCCTCATTATATACTTTTTATATAGATTCTGTCAGTCTTTATATGAACTTACTAATGCCTTTATTTATTTTCGGGTACACTCATCGAGTATATTATATTTTCTCTCCTCCCCCCCCCCCTCCTCTACCCTTAGAGTCCACTCTCTCCCTTTTTTCTTTTTTTCTTCTTCCTCCTCCTCCTCTCCCCCTCTTAATGATTTTGCTGAGAACTTCCAATTCTCTATTCTTACCCCCTCTCCCTCCGACCCCCTGATCCATATAGGTCGATCTTACTTATATTATAATATATATTTAAATATTTATATTCTATTTTCCCCTTTCGTTCTCCTTACCTATATGCGGTAGTCTCTGTATGGGTACTCTCTCTATTCTGCACTCCTTATCCTTCACTTACCTCACTCATGCTATTTGTCGTTATGCTTCTGATATTTTTGTTGATCCATGGGTGGGGGGGCATCAATACTCAGAGATTATACTTTAGTCCCTTAACATCCTCCACCCCCTACTAATAGGTCCCATCCCCTGTGCTCCCCTTAACCATACTATCCCGTTATTATGTGTGCCAAATATATAGTGTATGAGCTTCCTTACTATACCTCCTTGTCTAAGTGTTAATACCCCATTTAAATCTCTATTATATATACATCGTTAATTCTCTGCGTATAATCTCTCCAGCAGTTGTTTTTATATTTCGACCCTTCCCCTTACCTTGAGACTACAAGCTTCCAATATTTGTCAAATTTTTCTGTAATGGAAAGGAGAAAGAGTAGTAGAGAGGGGGGAAAGAGAGGTAGAGAGGCAGAGAAAGAAAAAAAAAAAACATAACAGACCCCTGTCCTTCCCTATGTTAATCTACTGCACTCACTCTATCCCTTCAAGATTTCTCTTTTCTTTCCTTTTTCCTTCCCTTAGGAATTCAGTTTCTGCTTAGCTCAATTTTACTCCTTCATCAGGCCCCACATGATCAGCTTCTCTTTTGTTTTTTGCGGGTCTAGGCACACGTATGTTCTCTCTTCGTATATTATACAGAGTTTTGTTGGGAAACCCCAGGAGTATATTATTCCATTTTCCCGAAGGCATGCTGTTAACTCTGTGTATTTTTTTCTTGCCATTCTAGTTGAAATTTAGAGATCTGGAAATACTGTTAATGATGCAAATTTTTTATACTTAATGGGATTTTTCCTCATCTCTTTAACCAAGTTATCTTTTATTCTGGAGTTATTAAAACGGATGATTACGTCTCTAGGACTGTTTGTGTATTCAAGGTTTGTTGGTTTAGGGAGCCTGTGTGCTCTTTCAACTGGGATTGGACCCAGGCTGTTCACATCTATATAGGCTTCCAATAACTCTTGAGCATATTTCTCAAGATCCGTATACTCCTCTGGGATTCCTCTTATTTTTAAATTTTGGCGTCTGGATCTATCCTCTATGTCTGTCAATTTAGTTTCCAGTTTAGTTATTGCCATCTGTGCTCCCTCGTTTTGTATTTTTAACTCATTAATTTTAAGATTGAGCGAGCTTATTTCATTTGCTTGTGTCATCTCAGTAGCTCTTATTTGGGCAATTTCTTCCTTATATTCATTAAGGTTTTTATCCAAATCTGCCTTAATTTTACTGTATAGTTGGTCTAGTGCTGTAACCAAATTTGCTTGTGTTATATAGCCAATGGGTTCTGTTGAGCTTGTTTCCAGTGAGAGATCTGGGGATTGATTCTGCCCCTGTCTCCCTGACTGGTTCGTTAACTCAGATTGGCTTTTTGGAGAGTAAAAGGCATTGATTGGGGTGGTTTTACTTCTGGAGCTTTTTGGTTTGTCTCCTTTTTCAGTTTTATCCTGTTTATCCCCCTTAGGCGCCATATCTGTTGTGCCTTGCGCCCTGGATTCTCTACTTTTTTTTTTATATTTGCTGAATATGACAATTTGCTGCAGTGTCTAACCCTGTTTATATTTCTGGGACCAGCGCTGCTGCTTTGACCTGTGATCTACGTATAGTCTGACCTCCAGTCAGTAGTTTATAGTTAGTTAACCAGCCCCTATGTCTCCCCTTTGTTCCCTCCCCGTTCCAAACTATACAGTTATAAAATATGCGAGGGTACTTATCAGTTACTGCTTCTCTCCACGCCCTCGGATGGATCTCTGTCTATTAACTGCGGTTGGTGCTTCAGTGCTGCTGGATCATGGATTCTCTTTGTCTCTATCCGTTGTGGTCCTTTTCAGGGTGCTTGGGCACTGCTTCTGCAGTATCGTGGGGCCGCTGTAGTGTTCTCCGTTAAAGTTTTCCCGTCGCGGGTATCCTCTCTCTCCTCCAGCTCACATCGCTCGCCGCCTGGGACACGACAATCCCATGTTTGACTGTTCCATAATTTCTGGTAGCAGGGGCTCATCCATCTGTTCTTCCTTAGTATAAACAGAAAAAAAAAGTATTTAAAATGTCTGCTTTCTCTCTGTCCTCGCTTTTTTTTTTCATTTATATACTTATAAAAAATTTTGGGGTTAATTTTACTCACCTTAGCAATCCTTTTCTAATTTTCCAATTTAGCCATTTTAATTGCCTTTTTGCAGGCTTTGTTGGCATCGTTGTAGTCTATCAATGATAATGCTGATCTCTTGCTTTTATAATGTTTGAATGCCCTTTTCTTGTTTTGTATTTCCTGTTTCACGTTACCGGTAAGCCACATTGGTTTTGATTTGTGTCTTTTACATTTGTTTCCCAAAGGTATATATTGGGGTGTGTACTTTTGTAATGTGTCCTTAAAGGCATTCCATTTGTCTTCTGTGTTTAGTTCAGAAAACAATTGTTCCCAGTCTAAATGTTCAATTGATGCCCAAAGTGTTTTGGTGGCGTAGTTATCAATTTGCTTTTTTGCATTAATATCAAACGAAACCATGTTATGGTCACTATTCCCCAAGTGTTCTCTTACTTGGATGTTTGAGATAAGCTCCTCATGTTTGTTATTACCAAATCCAGACAGGGATCCATTCTAGATGGGGTGTCTACTAATTGTGCAATAAATTTGTTATTAAGCAGGTTCAGAAACTTGCTGCCCTTAGCGGAACTAGTTGTGCCACAATTCCAATCTTTATCTGGGTAATTAAAACTTCAGATTTGCAGCCTTTTCAATTTGTAATAAAAGCTGATCTTCTCCATCAATGCTAATATTTGGTGGCTTGTAGCATACACCTACAAGTAATGTGCGATTCTGTTTAGTGTCTATGCTAATCTCCACCCACAGTGTCTCCACATCAGTTCCAGTTACATAATGCACACCTTCTTTAATACTGGGCTTTAGGATTTACAAATAGACAAATCCCTCCCCCTTTTCTATTTACTCTGTCCTTTCTAAAAAGTGAGTAGTCTTGTAAATTAACTGACCAGTCATGGGTCTTATCCCACCATGTTTCTGTGATTCCGATTAAATCATACTGTTCAGCACTTACCAGTATCTTCAGCTCACCCATTTTGTTTGTCAAGCTTCTTGCATTTGCTAAAAGACATTTAAGATTACTACCCATTTTCTGTTTAGTTGACAAACACTTAATGCCCGCAGGTTTAATTGTATGTACCTCCTTATGATCTATGTTAACCCCACCACTGTTTTCCTCCTCCTTTCTCATAGCTAAACCCACCTTCCAATCTACTCTAGGTACCATTGCTTCATTTTGATCTTGACCCTTCACCCCCCCCCCCTCCCCCGAGCTTAGTTTAAAAGCTCATCTAACCCTCTAGCCATCCTCTGCCCTGTGATAAGCTTAACACCCTCATGTGCTCTGATAAACAAATGGTTAGGAGTTTTTACCAAATTCAAAATCTTATCTGGTCTATATATACTTTTCTTTTCATTTTTGTTTGGTCAGAGCACTAGTGCACACTTTAGTATATATCACAATACACTGAATAACATTACCTTATTATGTGTCATAAATTGCTTTAATTCAAATATTACTGATCTAACTCTAAAACGTTCTCTCTTTATTGAGAGATGCATTTTATTAAGAAGAAAGTGAATTTGTTATATCCAATAAAACATTATAATCTTTTAAAACTTTCTGTACTTAGGATGCAGTTAAGTTCAACCTCTAATTGGCCATAGTCACTCCATTTATTCAGGGATGTTTTTAATATTAATGAGACCAAGAGCAAGCATCCATTTGTTGGTCCCCCATTCTACCATATCATAGACATGTGAGATTGTACCTACACATACTATAAAAGGATTTTTTCATGCATTATCAAACGAGTAGTACCATGTTAGCCGTGGAAAAACAGGAAACAAGTATTGTTAAAATTATACAATTTATTTATTTGATTGCAAGTTTTGATAACTCCACTACCTGGTTAAGGGGCCATTAAATCATTAGATCCATGTCAGATCCATGAAGGTGTCAAATGCTTGTAGTTTGAAATAAGCCCACTGCAGCAATCCAGGGCTTGTAAAATTATTATTAATTAGTAAGATTATATCTGGAGACAAATTCACTGTCTTTATTAAGGTCAGTAATCAAGGCCTTAAACTGGCATATTCCTCTCCCTCTGGGTGTGAAACAATACCATTAGTACTTCACATCCTGGATACTGTGTCCAAGTTGATAGAAATGTTCTCAAACATGTGTATATGTTTTTTTTTTTAACCGTTTGTGCTTGGCCTGGTTCTCCCACATACATTGCTTTTGGGCACACACATGATTAGATATATCACATTGCATGATTTGCACTTTAATATTATGGTGCAAATATGAACATGGAATTAGGATGTTATCTGTGCTGTGGATGTGTGCACAGGTCTCACATCTCTTTTGTTGGCAGGATGACATACTGTTTACCATTTATATGTGCAGGGGGCTCTTCACCATCATTTATTTTAAGTTGGGAGGATGCCTGAACGAAAGTAGTGGGGGATGATGGGACAGTACCAGGGGCATATTGTGCCCCTGAGTAACATGCATGCTGCCAGTCCGGAGTCCATGTATCTCTTGTATTTCCGGAAGTTTGTGTGCTGGTTGTTCCTGGAAATACATGCGTTACATCCGAGGGGCCAGTAGCATCCGAGGGGCCAATTCGACAATTGGGTGCGGCGCATGCCTAGCACATATGGAGCATCCGCCACTGGACAGTACCCATTTTGGGAGGCAGTCCTGCTGTCCCTCCAAGCTCTGAGGTAGAGCTCTGCTGGACAGCGGGACTTTGGTCCACAAACCCAAGTTAAAAATGGAGATCTCTGGTGTGTGGGACACTGGAGACGGGTTACAGCGAATGTGCAGTAGTACGCTAGTTGGAGTTACCATCCATACCATGCATGAGCAGTAGCACTGACACTCAACCCCCCAATCCAGATTTGCTGGGGCAAGAGTTGGGAACTACATAAGGATGGCCCTGCACTTATTATAATAATATTTGTTTGGTTCTTTAATCAGCACAACAATTTTCAGCTGTATACTATATAATCAGCTATTGCCAGCTACAATAGTAATTTACAGCATTAACAATGTCTACATTTTATTTCTGATTCATTTGATGTTATTTTAATGGACAAAAAAAAGCTTTTCTTTGAAAACAATGGAAGTATATATATATATATATATACAGTCATATATCATACAGTTGAAAATTGTGTTGATTAAAGAACGAATAAAACTGTCCACCTTTAAAATCTATATAATTATTTTTAAACTTGTCAATGTATTTTTTTTCTACTATTATAGAAGTACAAGTGAAAAATGCATTTCCTGTTGTGTGAGGATAAACTTTGGAAAGTACATGCCAGTTTAACCTCTGACTGGCAGCTGCCATGCTTCCCTGGAAAGAAGGAAGCCTGGTCTAGTTGGAGACTGTCTGTCTCTGCTGGTGCTAGATCCACCCTGTCTATCCTCTTTGAAACCAAGGGTCTCTTTGTCTGCACTAGCAGAGAGAGACAGACACTCCATACAGACTCTGATCACACATGCAGGGCAAACTCCTACTCTTATTGGCTGGGCAGAACCTAAAGTAAACCCATGTGTGTATCTGTAAAGAGACAAGTCAGATTTACTTGACAAAGGCGGACAGTATTTTTTAAACCCTGCTTCCTCTAAGGGTTAAAAAAAAAGTTTAGTTGTTGTCCTTGTTGGGTCAGTCAGGACCTGGAAGTTGGGATCCTGCATGGTCACTATAAACTCATTGCTAACTGTTGAGTTTTCTCCTAACTGAGCCCACAGTGTCGTAAACATGCACACTTTTGGGGCAGTTCAGCGCTGTGCCTAGGGCAACACTTGCCTTGTCTTCCTGGAGGGGTGGCGAAAAATGCAAACGTGCAGGAGTAAGCCCTGTACATGTAATGTGGGCAATGGGCATGTCTTGAGATACATGGGTAAGTCCTGGATATGCAATGTGCATGATGTGGCATGTCCTGGGCAGGGGCGTATCGTGTTACTGAGTGACAGGCGTGCTTCCAGTCCAGAGCACACCTGTCACTCAGGGGCACAATGTATCTCGAGTTTTTCTGAACAGGATGAAAAGTATATGAGTGAGTGACTCTGTTGCAGAATTCGCAGCTGCCATCGCCCGGCGCACACTTAACACGTATGGAGCCTCCGCGCCTGTTCCTGGGGTGCAGGAGTAAGTCCTGGATGTGCAATGTGGGTGATGAGCATGTCCTGAGGTGTAGGGTTAGTTCTTGGTTCTGCAATGTGTCTGCCTAGGTCAGCAAAAAAACAGAGACGCTCTCAGGATGAAAAATGATTTAATGAATATTTATTTCAGCAAATAAAGTACAAAAATAAAGTACAAAAATACGAAAAAATTGTAACCATGCACCCTTGAGCAGACTTATCCAGGCTGTATCCAGGCTTTTCTGTATCCTTCTTGCTTTGCTTTCTTGTTTATTATTTATGTTTATTCCTGCCTTGCCCAGTATTCCTGTCCTGCCCTGTATATCTGTCCTGCCCTGTATTCCTCTCTGCCTGTCCTTATGTTCCTGGTTTTCTGATTAACTCTGCCTTGTCAGTTTATTATTTAAACCACACCCGTTTCTGTTCAGTCCTTTGCAGCAGTCTACCGGTATTTCCTCTGTGTCTATTCCATGTATGTGTTTTAGATTTTATTTGTTTTTGCTTTGCTAATATTATGTTTTAGTTAGGGACTTGTCTAATGTGGGGTACCTTGACATGGTTGGCAAGCTAACATCTAAATTGGCCAATTTGTTGAACCAAACCCCCACCTTTACCATCCTTAATGTTAGGCTAGTTCCTGTATTTATGTTTGTTCCTTTGTCTGTGCCTTTTGTGTTCCTTAACCTCATGCTTTGTATTGCTTACCCTCAGTTTGGTTTCTGCTTTACATTGCTTATGTTATCCTTCTGTCCTGTAGCCCTGCACTCTGTATTTTAGTTCTGATATCCCTCAGTCACTTTTCTGTTTTAGCTCTGCTTGGCTATCATTTAATTAATTTCATCTTAAGCCCTGGGACATGGATACAGCACCTGCTTCACAGGGCCTGGTTGTGGCTGCAAAGACTTGGGGTCCCAAACCTCCAAGCGACTGCAGTTACCCAGCACCAGGTCCTGTGTCTCCACCCTGCACCGTAGCTCCTGATCTCGGGCGCTCAGGATTCCTTTACCATCCTGGACCCTGTGCGTAACAAAAATTGCATGGCAGGTAGAAGACCTAGTCCGCCAGCTGTCTCATGCATTTCACACATAGTGGTGCTTAAATCATAGGCAAATTCAGAAATAGAAAATGCATACATTTATACCCATCCATAGGGCCTTAACTTTGTTTAGTTATGTTAATATTATTAATCATAACTAATAGTGATAATTATGTCAAATATCTTAGCATTCTTTTGTTGGTGAAACAATAGAACAATCTGTATTTCAAGCAAAGTGCTCTAGGCAGTATAGCACAGAGAATGTATGATTCTCAATCATTATGCACATATTCCTTTTTCACCTGCATGCACATGGTGGCGCTGTTTCTTTTTGTCTGAAATTATATTGAGGTTTTATAACATTTCTTAATGTGGCCTTTGGGATTTTGTGGGAACTGGATTGAAATATGGTTGAGTAATCTGCCTCATATGACATATAATCTCTCAATTAAATATACATTACCTTGCCTTTCGGTCAATGCTTATGATAATCTGTAGGAAAGTAAAAATAATCAAACTGTGCTTGGCCATTACAGTGCAAAGTCTACATTTCTATTTTCAGTTTACTGTTCCTTTTTAAAACATGCTCACGTGTTAGTTATGTTCTCTAGCCAAAGTATGACAGAAGACTGCTTGACTAAGCCAAGGCCCCATAATTAATTATAGCTCACATCATTTACCTGTGTTTCAACTAATTTGCTTTAAATTTGCTTTCTCTTTTTTTTCTTTATTCTTCTAAACATTTAGACTGCCACTCTGTATATAAAAATATACACACACAAATATGAAATACGAAGAAACAAACACGTATACACATGTACATTACTGTTCAAAAGTTTGGGGTCACTTATAAAATGAGTTGCAATATGAATCAATATACAGTTAGTATATTAGAGGTTAGAAAAAGGTTAGAAACAATGATTTATATTCTAAACATATGGTTTTATTGGTTCTTTAATTAGCACAACAGTTTTAGCTGTACTGAAAACCATTATTTAACATTAAAAATCACCCATTTCTAGCTACAATAGTCATTTACAAAATTAACAATGTCTGATTTTCTGATCCATTTGATATTATTTTAATGGACTATATACATATATATAGACACACACATATATATATTTCTGCATTTGCTTACAATTTATCATGTATAGTTTAAATGTAAATATAACTTTGCAGCAGATATATTTACCCTCTTATATTTTACATACCGTATTTGCTCGATTATAAGACGACCCTGATTATAAGACGACCCCCCAAACTTTGGATATTCCTTTAGGAAAAAAACTCAAAGCCTGAATATAAGACTACCCTATAGGAAAAAAGTTAAACTTGTATATATTCACATGTAAATTGCTTTTTTAATAAAAAATTATATTAAAAAAATGCATTTGTTTTTATTTCCTTTTATGTGCCAATTCTGCCTCTCTTTCCCTTGCCCCCAGCTTTGTCTCTCTCCCCCTCCCTTTGATTCCCCCCTCTCCTCTGTCTCTTCCCCCCCCTTGTTTCTCTCTGCCCCCTCCCTCTGTCTCTTCCCCCCCTTGTAGCTCTCTTCCCCCCTGACTTCCCTTGTTGCTCTGTCTCCCCCACCCCTCCCTCTCTGCCCCCCTCCCTCCCCCTGTCTCTTTCCCCCTCCCTCCCCTGTCTCTGTTTCTGCCCCCCTCCCTCCCCCTGTCTCTGCCCCCCTCCCTCCCCCTGTCTCTCTGCCCCCCTCCCCCTGTCTCTCTGCCCCCTCCCTCCCCCTCACCTTGAAGTCGATCCCTGGTGGCTAGTGGGGGCAGCCGGGGGATGTCTGCACGATACGTGCAGACATCCTCCATGCTGCCCGACACGGCAGTCTATTATGATGGACAGCTGGTCCGTCATAATAGTCTGCCGTGTCAGGCAGCATGGAGGATGTCTGCACTTATCGTGCAGACATCCCCCAGCTGCCCGATTTACCCTGGTGGCTAGTGGGGCAGCAGAGGATGTCTGCGCGATGAGCGCAGACCTCCCCTGCTGCCGCCCGGCACGCTCGCCGGGACTTCTGTGATGAAAGCAGAAGTACCCGGCTTCTTCACAGAAGCCCCGGCGGTCGTGCGGGCAAAAGCTCATCGCGCAGACTTCCCCTGCTGTCAGAGAGGGGGATCCAGGTCCCCTGCAGCTCTGCTGGGGACCTGGATCCATGTCTTATAATCTGACCTCAATTTGAGGTCAGATTATAAGAAGACCTCGATTATAAGACGAGGGGTAGTTTTCAGAAAAAAATTTCTGAAAAAAACCTCGTCTTATAATCGAGCAAATACGGTAACTTGCTGTATAATACAAAGATAGCATTACAGAAAGATAAAAATATCTTCTCTGAGTAGGATGAGTAGGTTTTGGGTTTTTTATGTTGAGTTTTCTGACCCAGTGATTCCTTCCCATCACTAGGACACAGATCTGATTTGTTCACTGTAACGGCATTGCTACCCAAGGCCCGAGCACCTCCGCCCGTTGTTGTAAATCCCCTCCTTAGCCCCCGATTGAAGCTCAGCATCCATCCAGCAAGTCTTTCTGAAACCTTGCTCTTTCCCTTGTACCCAAATAGCAGACAGGACCACTAGCAGTTAGGTAGAGCAAGAATGAACAACTACTTTATTTGTGAAAAAGGCACAGACTTATTTTCATACAAAAATGACATCAACTAGGGGAGAGGCACAGGGTACTAATTATAATATGGTAAGCCTCAAACAAGAGAAGACCTAATTTAAACAGGTAATTTAAATATAGTAAGACATAATTTAATTAACCATGGCACCTTCAGATACACACTATAAGAGACAATAAACACAGGACAGTAAACTCTGGTGTTGAAATGTGTACTTATCTAATCAATAACATATAATAACTTTTCACACACTACTTGCAAAGTAGTGCCTGCCTAGGCAGAAAGTCTTGCTGCACTGAATGGGTGCCTCTGTGCATTGCAAAAGCCCTGGGTAGTGACAAACTCTTGGGGCTTTGGTAACAGGGAACAATATGGGGCCCGATAGAGCAAGTCATTAATAAATCCAGGGGACAGGTAACAACGAGGAACAAGCGGGGCAGTGATATGCCCTTTGAGAATGCTCCAGTGAAGCCTAGGCTTCCATGACACATAGGGTTCTTGACCCACAGATGGTCCATAGTCAGCAGGGAGTCTTCTGACCCAAAGGGCCCTCCAAGAACCCCAGTCACAGTGGCTCTCAACATTCACTTCGTGACATTTGCCCATGTCTTTGATGGGTTTGCTCAGTCTCTCAGCATACAAACTCTTCAAGCAGAGGTTTCACAGAGGCCTAACCTGCCTTTGTGGTGTGGTAATGAATGGACACCTGGGTGGGTTGTACCCAGCTGGTATTTTCCCAGCAGGCAGTAACAAAATTGTCTTGGATCAATGTTAAGTCAATGGAAAACTTAGCAAAGACAGTATTTTTTTTTAATAAAAGGTGGCAATCCCAATCAATCAATAACTGTTTGTTTACTTAAGTATAACTATGCACATTTATTTGGTTGAAGGGAACTTTTCAACTGGTTGAAGTCTCCTTTTAAGCCTCAGCAGCACAACATTGAACCAAAAAGCTAAAACGGTAGCACTTGCACATTCTGAGGAGTTTCAATCACTGAAAGCAGGGTATCCAAAAAAAAACATACTACAGGGTGGCTACTTCACCTCTCTCTCAACAAATGGGGGATAACTTAGCCAGCCCCAACTTGGGAGGCGGCTGCACCACATGACTACATTTCTGTACCAAGGTTTAGCAGTGTTGAGGGAACACCCATAAAACTTACTTACTCAACCTGACTAAGATTGAGTGTCTCCTTTAGCTAAGGTAGAGTTCTGATCATTCTGGAACAGGAAAACTCTGTACAAATAGGCCAGAAAGGGATCTGCCAACATCAAAACTATGAAGCAAGGCATATCAAGAAATCAGTTCAGGAATTAGGGAAACTGATTCTATATATATTTTGTAAAATAACTACATGTAAAAGAATTGATGGAGGACTGATAAATAGCAGGTGTACAAAAAAGAAAGTGGACATTTCATCTTGTTCACCCCCTCAGAGGCTGTGTTGCTTATTGTTTCTTGGCTAAAATACCACAAAATAATTAATTCAAACTTTCTTAAACCAATATAGTAAGGCAAAAACATTTGACTGAATCACTAATTAACCTAACAGTGTTCAATCAAAGAGAGAAGGACTCGCTGTAATACCCAACATGTTAATTAATTTGATTGGATTTGTTGGCCAGTGAAACCAAACAAGGGTATAAGGATTAACAAAACAGGGTATAAACTGCCATATACATTTTCCAAGAAATATATTGAAACATAACTTTAAAAAAAGAAAATTTTTAAATCCTGCATCGCCCATGGAAAATATAAGTCTGGATAATCTTCATTTTATCACTGTAGCAATATAATATTGACATTATCTTATCACTTACATTTGAGATTTTATTGAAAAGTCTATCTGAATCACACAAAATTACAAAACAAGTTATTTTCCTTCTATTATACTGCATATACTGTCTATAACAAATGTCTAATATGTGAAAGCAATGTTCATATGTTGGGGGGGTTATTATATTTTTTATTACATTTTTGTTTTTCAAAACAACACAGTTATATCACATAAAATATAGATTTATGAGATGTTTTCACACAACAGAATTATAACAAAGCCTCATATAGACAAACAAGTGTGCGGCGTATGAATTCTGACTTTCGTATAGGCCAACTCCATCAGTAATAATCAAGAACTATTCTTGAATTAAATCTGTACTAGCCAAACATGTGGGGGTAGGCATATCTAGATAACTCTTTTAACATCTTTCAATATAATAGTTTAACAAGAGACCCACCCTTCCACCCTGTGGGGTAGTAAATATATTCAATGGGTGCCACCTCAAATATGTCATGTCTAACATTGACATTATCAACCACCATTAGGTATAGCCCTCTTAGCGAGGGTTAACAACTTCAATTCAACATTTACATAACAGCAGAACATATCAGCTAATATAGATCCAAAGAGAGACAATGCACACGGAACATCACATTTGTAAGTGAATAGCCTCCTTTTTGGACCCTTCTGTAATATAAACAATAGACATGTGCAAAACTAAAATATTCATTTCGTTTTCGTCCATTCGGATGAAAATGTTATTTATTTCGTCTAAAACGAATTTCGTTCATTACTGCATTCGGGGACTCCATTCATAAGAATTCTATGTATTCTATAAACCGAAAGTCTATAAACCGAACGACCTTCGGTTTATAGACTTTCGGCTTATAGAATACATGTAATACTATTGGCTTTCTATAAACCGAACTAGAGTTCATAAGAAATTCTTTCCATAAACCGAAAGTCGTTCATTATGTCGGTTCATGGAATGTATATGTAATGCTATTGGTATTCTATAAACCGACTCTATTTCGGTTTATAGAATGCCAATAGCACGAATGGACGAATGATTTTCGTTTATTAACCATTCGTTCATTCGTCTTTCGTTAGTTTAGCATTTACGTTATTCGTTTTTCGGACGAATGGACGAAAATGCTATTTTCGGACAAAAATGCATTAGTCCGAAAACGAATGCACATGTCTAATAAACAACGTATTTACTGTATGTTGGTTTTTAATGACAATTGTTATTCCTATGTCTCTGACTCAATAAAACTTTCATTAAAAAAAAAACCCATAACCTTTATTAATATTTATCCACTAAAGCATTCGAAAAAGTTATAGTGCGGAGAGGAAACTGCTGCAAACAAGCTTCAGATTATTAGACAATGGAGCAATAAACAGTTCAGTATCACTGCAGCAATTGCCTTATATAAATGATTAGAAGACACCCTGGTTATGACCACATTATAGCAGAATAGCACATGCAGCTTTGTCAAGGGTGAAACAGACAAAACCACTAAGTGGCAAAACATGCATCGGGGAACATTAGTTTGGAAAGATGTCAGAATCTGTTTTCCCAAAGGCTTTTAGTGGATAAATATTAATAAATGTTATGTTTTAATATATACCTTGTTATATGAAAAGGGCAGTTTATACACTAATTTTGTTTATCCTTATTCAATCAAAGATTTCCCATATATGATTTAATAGTTAATGATCTTGTACCCAGACACTGAGGAACTTGATGGGATGTAAAGTTTAAACTTTACCTTTTATGCTGGGATTGCCAGAAGGCAATTCAAAGCGCATGTCTGGCAGTTAAGATTTCAATTTCAATACATTTATTTTAAACTACTAGCTATACCTTGTATTTTTATTTACAAAACAATGTATTAGTTTTGGGAATAAGAGTTATTAGTTAATGTTGTGTTGCCATGAGTTTCCGCACCGGGTGACACCAACCCTAGTGACGCCTCTGATATTCGCACCCTAATTAACTCATTATATTAGCACCCCAATCATTTTAATTGTAACTTTAAAATCCTGTAAAAAGTAACAGATTGTAATTTGTAAGTTCTAGTAAGTAGGCCCACTTATATTTATCTATGTTTATGCACTGGTTGACTTTACCTTGCAGAGTGAAGCCGCATATAAAATGTTATTAACTGTGTATTGAATTATTAAAGAGCTTCTAACAATAGCATTGAAGTTTAAGTGGCTGGGTTTCTTGCCTACAATTGCTAACTCAGCATATGTTTTGCTAAGTGGAACTGCACCTTTATGTGTCAGTGAAAGATCTGACAGGATTATCACTAATGCTGATCAGCCACTTTGGACAGACTGCAATCAGGGAAAATCCCAAGAGACTGCATTGGAGAACTATCATTACTCTAATTATCTTTTTTTTTGACATATTTATCCCACAAATGGTGAGAGCTATTATTGAGTGGTGGAATAATATGAGGAAGATCGTATAACCAGAAGAGGAAGTAAGTGGTAAAGACACTTATTACCAGAAGATATTATAAATGTCTAATATTTATACATAGGGCTAGATTTCATTATGTGAGATAATATATCACTTATTTTACAGATCAAATGGTTCAATGGTTTGTGACCCTTTAATATATTTAGGGAATTAAGTATAAAATGTAAAAAATTGGACCCTGTTTAATATTTGTTAACAACTAGACCATGATTACCAAGTGTCCCTCCTGTGAACAAACAGGCTCTATTTTATACCCAAAACTTTCTGTCCCTCTATTTTTGAGAACACAGTTTGGTTAATGTGTATGCGTTTTTTTTCACCAAACTCCACAGCTATAGACCTCATAAAAATATATATTTACAATTCAGTAAATGTGTTTCAAATATTTGAGTGATAAAAGGTTTTATTCTTGTTCTAAATGATTTAACCAATTAGATAAATCACTTTAAACAATCGATGAAGTCACTCATAACTTCGGTGATGCGACATACCCTTGTATGAATTAGGTACATTTTGCTGAGGGTTAATGTTCTTTACCATTTTCCGATTCTTCTAAATTGCTTCTAGGCATCACATGCCTACAAGAAATGGAATTATTTACAAACCTTGGTTTTATTGCAACTATTCTATTGGAAGTTATGTCATTGTGTACATTTATGTATTATCTTTATTTAACGATGGTGGTTCCAGAGGACTGAATAGCATGGATGTGTAAAACACCCCCAAAATTATAGTTAATGACAATAAAGTGCCACAACATATTCTATACTTTCTTTCTCATGTACATTTTATTGAAAGGCCATTGTTGTGGTTTGTGGTTTTGGATGAATTAATATGGCGCAATGAATTTCACTATGACTACCGTGTTAAACTGAAACACTAATATAGTTATTAAAATCACATGCAATTGAATAATACCCCAAAGCCAACCAATTTATATTAGGAATTCTGGCAGAATTATATCCCAAGCAGACAATTCCCAAATTGACAAATCACTCAAACACACTACTGCTGCTTAGATAATAATAATTTAATAAAGCAAGTTTATCCACAATGCTAACTAAACACATATCTTAACAATATACATGTTATTTGCTAAGCTAAGCAACTAGAAAATGGGTTTATCTGAGTGAAGTCTAAACTACAGTGTAAAAATATAAAGAAATTTATACAGTAAGTTTCTACTTATTCCACAGGTTATCTTTGAAGCTTCATCTCTGGGTGGATCAGACTCTGGCTCAATCAGTTCCTGATGGTTCTGTAGGAAGTTACTGGGTCTAATACACCACATTGCCTGGCTGGATTTGGGCCTGCTGGCTGGGTGGACGATGGTCACATCTTCCCTCTTCCTCAATCATTGCCAGAGGTCTAGCTACCTGAATAACTTTTACAACATTTACAAGCCCCTCCTAGAGTCACACCTTCCAGCCCCCGAAGTGAACTAGTTACTGTGGAGGACACAAACAAACACATCTTTTTTTTAACCCTTCCACTGCTGTTCAGTGGCGTCCCGAGGGGGGGGTGGGGTTGTGGACCGAACCGGGTGACACCCCCAGTGGGGGTGACACCTGTGCTGCTGGCATCCTCCCGCAGACATCGCACTGCTGAACTTTTTTTTTTTTCTGGCAGCCGCATCCGCTTGATTTGGCTGCCGGAAAAAAAAGTTTAAAAAAATCAATGCAAACGGATGTGACATTACATCACATCCGGTGGCTGTGTTTCCCTCCTCTGTGCAGGAAGGAAGACTGTACGGAGGAGAAGACCGGAAGACAGAGCAGCCAGGAGGTAAGTACTGGGGAAGGGGGGAGGAGGGTATCATGTAACAAGCAAAAATACTGGCATTTTGAGTGGCAAAATACTGGCATTTTGAGTGGCAAAATACTGGCATTTTGAGTGGCAAAATACTGGCATTTTGAGTGGCAAAATACTGGCATATTGAGTGGCAAAATACTGGCATTTTGAGTGGCAAAATACTGGCATTTTGAGTGGCAAAATACTGGCATATTGAGTGGCAAAATACTGGCATATTGAGGGGAAAAATACTGGCATATTAAATGGCAAAAGGATGGAATATTGAATGGCTAAATACTAGCAGATTGAGTGGCTAAATACTGGCAGATTGAATGGCAAATACTGGCATACTGAACTGCAAAATACTGGCATATATTAAATTGCAAAATACTGGCATATATTAAATTGCAAAATACTGGCATATTAAATGGCAAAAATACTGGCATGTATTAAATGACAAAAATACTGGCATGTATTAAATGACAAAATACTGGCATGTATTAAATGACAAAATACTTGCATATATTAAATGGCAGAATCATACTTTCATATTATTGGGAAAATTGGCTGTGGCTTTTTAATGGCAAAATAATACTGGCATATTATTGGGCAAATTGGCTGTGACATATTTATGGGCAAATACTGGCATTTTAATGGGAAAACTGGTTTATTTTAATTGGCAAAGTGATGCTGTGGTATGGACTGTGTCCCAAAATAACATGTACTATGAGGAAAGTGACACAGGCTAGTTCTGTGAGGCACAGTGACACTGTGGTATGTTCTGTGGGACATTGTCACTGTGGCGTGCCAAATCGTGTAGGTGCAATATGAGTGCAAGCCAAGTGCGTGGGTGCAATATAGGTGCATGGCAAGTTCTGTTGCCACTGTATAGTGCTGTGTTAAGTCCTTTAGGTGCAATGTGTGTGCAGAGGAAGGGAATAAAAACAAGGAATTACATTTTTCAATAACATTTTTGTTACATATGAAAATAGTTGAATTTAATATTAAAAAATTCAAATAAGTAAAAATGCAACTAGCTATAGAGAGAAATAGATAGATAAATGTCTGTGTGTATAGATATGTATTGTTTTAGAAATGTACAATTGTCACCTTGTGGGGCTCCTGTGTGTCGCATAATTAATGGTGGTCCCATGTATGGCATATTTATTGGGCCCCATGTGTGGCATAATTAAGGGGCGCTTGTGGTGGCATAACTATGGGGCGCTTGGGTGTGGCATAATTAAGAAGCGCCTGTGTGTGTGGAATAATTAATTGGGCTCTGAGGTGTGGCATAAATAATGGGGCTCTGGTGTGGCATAATTTTAGTGGGCTCTGGTGTGTGTCATAGTTATGGGGCTCTTGTGTGTGTCATAGTTTGTGGGGCAAACCCCTCTATGTGGCATATTTAAAAAATATCTTATTATAACAGCCAGGCTCCTGCCACTAAAGAGATATTAAAACGGAGTTAGAACCTAGATAAATTGTTCTGCACATCCATGTCTTCATACATACAGTTACATATTATTCCAGGACACATGACTTATTTACGGTAGTAATAAGTATATTCGCTGAATGCTCACTATGGTTTTGACTACCAGTTAATTAAGAGGTCAAATTCCTCCACCTAAACATTGTTTATACTGTCAATGTACATAAAAATGTATCTATAGGTTGTGTTAGCAGAATTTTAACCAAATTAATACATTTAGAGTAATTTTGTTTAATATATGCAACAACTTTCAATGGGAAAATGTGTCAAACCACAGGATAAACATTAAAATTTCCAAGTTGTAGTTTGCAAGTCAGCTATTAACGCCTGAATTTTGCATCAAAGGTCAACACAGTTCACTGTCACGTAAATCGGCTACACTTTTTTCTCCAAACAATTTTATAAACCATGGTAGGATCAGGGTAACTGTAGTCTACAGTAGCTGTACAATGTACCACAAATGCCCAACACAGACCACAAAATGAAACCTAGTGGCACAATGGAACACCTACCCAGAGAACAACACAGACCACAAGCTCTAAGTGTGTGATATCAATCAATATAGAAGCCTGGAAGAGTTCCTGCATATGAAAATGAGTAATGCAATCTAGTGCAGCCTTTTTGTTTGGTGTACACAACACTTTTGGGAGAGACCTCTTGCCTTCAGGATTCTAGCTCCAAAGCCCTATTCAAACTAATTTATATTTACTACATATTTTAAAAGCATTTACATTAGTATTACTTTAATTTCACTTTCTGCTATTTGTGTACTCTGAAGTATAGATATGCTTCAAAAACAAACACCTTTTAAAGGATTAACAGTTTAAGTTCCTTGACATTTAAATTGTTAAATAAAGCCAATACAAACGGTTCCCATGTTACATATTTTTTACTTTTTAGTATATATCTCAAAGTAACAAAATTTATGAAAAGAAAATGAAGGAATTATCCAACTGACTCTAGTAAAATCAATAAAAAAAAAAAATCTCTGCAGCACATTTTAGCAAACTGAGATCCCATATTCCATTTAGTACCAAAATTCTTACGAGAGATATATATGATTGGAACATTCATAATTATACTATAATGCAAATGGAAAGGATTCCTCTCCATGGTAAACTAAAACAAAAAACAGATACTGACTTCAGAAAAGCTTTAGTAATTAGCGCACATGACCCTGTCTCCACACAGTCAGCTGCTCCCTAAATGACTTGTAACCAAGGTCACATATTTAGAAATGCTTTTTGGATTCCTGTAGATTCATCTCCAAATGGTTTGCATCTTTTATCTAGCTGAGTTATTTCTACTGTGTCTCCTTGAAACACTGTAATAAATTAATAATTTATGCTGAACGAAGTAATTCTCTCAGGGCAGGGGGCGTGGTGATCAGATGCAGTCCAGACTCCAGAGCATTAACAGGGTCTGTATCCAGATCACAGCCGGACAGTATTTTTTTGTTGTTGTTCTTGTTCCAGTCAAAATGGGAATAAGAGTAAAAACAATAATCATGACAGTGGCTTAAATTAGTCAAACTCAAAGGAAGTTTGTCCCTATATGTTGACTGACAGAATTTGGCTTTTTGGTACAAAAGATTTATTATAGTCATATATCCAGATTTTTCCAAAGAATGGAGAAGGGAGAGAAGGGAGAGATTTTAAAATATGTACCCTACAGCAAAGTATTTATTTATAAACGTAAAAATAAAATATCTTTAATTCTTCCAGTTTCTTTTCTTATGTTATGTGTTTTTAATTACACAAATAGGTTGGATACTGCCAAAGCAACATATTTTAAGGTAGTATGTCTGGCTGACAAAACTGGTCAATCATAAAGGTTAAAACACCCAGTTCACTGAGATGTAGCTAAATCAGTGGAAGCAATTTCAATAAATAAAACTTAATCTGTAAATTAAAGTGATGGTTACTGTTATGCAAGTAGTACTCTATACTAGTGTTGAGCGAACCCGAACCGCGCTGTTCGGGTTCGTACCGAACATTACGGTTTTTGGACCCCGAACACGGACATTTCACTGTATGTTGGGGTTGGAGTTCGGGGTTCGACGATTACATTGTAATAGGTCAATTGACCTATTCTTATGAATGGGGACTCTATTTCGGTTTATAGAAAGCCAATAGCATTACATGTATTCCATAAACCGAAAGTCTATAAACCGAATGTCTTTCGGTTTATAGACTTTCGGTTTATGGAATACATGTAATGCTATTGGCTTTCTATAAACCAAAATAGAGTCCCCATTCATACGAATAGGTCAACTATTTCGGTTTATAGAATAGCAATAGCATTACATGTATTACATAAACCGAAAGTCTATAAAACGAAAGAGATTCGGTTTATAGAACCCGAACATCCAGGTGTCCACTCAACTCTACTCTATACCAATACACCATGGCTTTCTTGCCAAATGTCTGTCAAATACCAGTGTCTGCTATTGTCTTGTACCTATACGGTAAGGTGATTTCCTCTCAATAGGCATCAATACACAGTTTAATATGGTGCGTTTATTATGAAATTTTGATTTAACAGCGCGTCAGTTTTATATCTCAATCTTTCGTTAGCTCTAAAAATTACCTGTGTTGACACCAAATACTGCTTTCCTTAACAATGTTTTTATATATATGTTAATAGAGTCTAAACAAAAAACTCTTTTTTAAAATTACATTTAAAATAAAATTAACTATCATGGTTATACACATGTCTGTACTTCAATGCCTAGCAATTTGTAGCAATATTTGATGTTTATCAAAATCTGAACATTCCACAATCCCTATCAGCAAAATACAAAACATATGAATAAACATAATCCATTTCATACCCTGAGATATTTTACTGGCAGACAAGTAAAAACGAATAACTATCAGTTATTTAATAAACATGGGGATACACATTAGTCAAACCATTGTGTAACGATGGAGTAATTTGAAGTTTGCTGAGATATTGAGATAACAAAATATGGATATTTCTCCACAGCAACATTAAAAGGTTATTACAGTGTCATATCTAACTCCCATGTGTCTTTTGTTTGCAGTTATCTGTCCAGATTCCAGCTTGCTTTAAAGTGAATACTCAGCTTGTTGTTGCCCAGGCATTGTTCTAGATGTTTAACTTGATTTTTGAAATCTGATCCTCTGTCCAAATTATAATCAACTTTTGAATTTCCATGGATTCTTCCAGGTCTCAATGTTCTTACAGATGTAGCTGTATACTGTACAATTTCACATTTTTCATTGATGGAATTATACTTCCATAAATAACAGACAGGAACAAATTAGATTTTTAAATGGACAGAAATACCAACAAATAAAAAGGGAAAACACACAGTAAAACAGGGATTTTTTTGATTTAAATCGGATTTTTTTGATTGAAATCGGAATTTTTTGATTGAAATCGGATTTTTTTGATTTAAATCGGATTTTTTTGATAGTACGTATCGTGCAGACATTCCCTGGCTGCCCGAATCTCCTGGTGGCTAGCGGGGCAGACGGAGGATGTCTGCACAATACGCGCAGACATCCCCTGCTGCTGCCCGGCACTTCCACCGGGACTTTTATGATGAAGCTGGAAGGACCCAGCTTCATGTATGTATATACAGCTGTATATGTTTAATTTATTTGGTAAATAAATTCCATTAATCCATTCACAATGTCATGCTCTTCCAGAGGTTTATAAAGACTAATGTTGTTGAAATTGCTAAATACTTCCGTAACAATCATTTTGCTGCAGCAGCTCTGAAAAGGATGGGTGGAACCAAGCTAACGCTCCCACAAGATGTTAGATGGAACTCTGTGGTGGACTGTTTTGAGCAGTATATCAAGAACTGGCCTATTCTGATGACAGTTTGTGAACAAAATCGAGATAAAATAGATGGCACTGTCACGGCCAAAATCCTCAGCATTGGGCTTAAGAGAAATGTTGAACATATGCTGAGCATCCTGAAACCCATCTCTGAAGCTTTAAACAAAATACAGAAAAATAGCTGTTTTATTGCTGATGCTGTTGAAATTTGGAAGGAACTGAGTGAACACTTAAAAACAGAACTACACATGGACAGAATTAAATTACAAGCATTAAAAAAACGAATGGGACAAGGACTATCTCTAGCTCATTTTTTGGCAAATATTGTCAATATCCAGTACCAGGGTCAAAACTTAAGTGCTGAGGAAGAGGAGTTAGCTATGACATGGGTATCCAGCAATCATCCATCTGTAATGCCAACTATAATAAACTTCAAAGCTGAGGGGGAACCATTCAAGAAATACATGTTTGATGAAGATATTTTAAAGAAAGTCACACCAGTGAACTGGTGGAAGTCACTTAAGCACTTGGATTTAGAGACTGTTCAAGTAATTATTTCACTTTTAACAGCAGTAGCTTCTTCTGCAGGCGTTGAAAGAATATTCTCTTCCTAGTTCGGACTCATTCATTCTAAATTGAGAAATCGTTTGGGACCCGGTAAAGCAGGAAAGCTTGTTTTTCTTTTCCAGATTATGAACAAAGAAGAAGATGAAGATGACAAGTGAGCTACAGAGGACAGTATTTAAGTTTTTCATGTGTAGGCTGGGCTGACAGTCTAAGTTTCTTAAAATATATATATTTTGTTTAGCCAAATTAGTTAAAAAACATGGATGTTTGTTTAAGCAAATAACATATGCTGTAATGTTATTGTTTCAGTTGAATAAATCTATTTAAATTGTTATTATTAAGGTAATGATTATTTTGCTCCTTCCTAAGTACAACAGAAAAGTTGTCCAAATATGAATGATTAACCTATTAAACTGGGGATAAAGAAACTAATATGAAAAGTTGTTATTCTAAAAATCTTGCATATTAAAGTTATACCAGCAAGAATTAGTCTTTATGTAGAAAACTATGATTTAAATCAAGCCTTATTGACAAGTGATTTAAATCGTGATTTAAATCAAATCTACCCTGCAGTAAAATGAACTGTAATCCTAGAGAACATCAGAAAAAGCTGAAAATCTCTACAGCAGAAAATCTGTGAACCTGTCTTTCTTATGAATGTGCATATGTGACCAGCTGCACTTTTCACAGATTTTAAAATAAAAATAAAACATGCAATTTAACCCCTTAACGCATTTGGACGTATATATATACGTCCTGAAAAGCATTGAGGACCATGAGGACGTATATATACGTCCTCCGTTTACATGTAGTGTTGTGCTCCTTAGCGCAACACTCAGAGGCTGCTTCGGATCCCCTCACCACCCCCACGCGCATACGTTCACCGCGAATGTGATCGTATGCGCGTTACACACGTAGGCAGTGAAAGCTGATCACTGCCTATGTGTGTTAAAATGTTGCAATGATGCCTCGATAGAGGCATCATGCAACACCTTCTGAGCCCTCCTGGTGGGGGCTGTAAAGGAGGAGCATGCTCCTCCAATACAGCGTGCCCAGAGGAGAGCGACGGAAGAGAGAGATAAAAAAATATCTTCCGTCGCTCTGAAACCGCGACTTGACTGCCCCTAGAGGCAGTTAAGTATATTACAGTCTGAAAGAAAAAATGAATTAAATAAATAAATAAAATAAATAAATAAATGGAAAAAGCTAACCCTAGATCTACTAAACCTAGATCTAGGGTTATGGTCATAATTAGGGTCATAATTAGGGTTACAGGGGGGTTCGGATGATTACAAGGTAGATTAAGGGGTGGGGGTAGATTTAGGGTTAGGGTAAATTTAGAGTTGGGGAAAATTTAGGGTTGGGGTAAAAAAAGTCACTGTAGAAGAAAATGGTTAGAAAACAAAAAAAAACACTAATATTGTTCACTGCCCTATTACTTGAAATAAAACATAGACAAACAAGGAAACATTGGTATTAATAAACTCAGAAAAAAATATTAGAAATATATAGACGGGTCTTTTTTACCATTTGCAATTGTGTAAAAAAAAAATTAGGTCAAAGTTAGAAGAAGTGTTTTTTATGTCATATTTTCATCATATTTTATATATTTTTAAATAGTAAATTATATCATATGATGAAAATAATAGTAATGAAGCCCTATCTGTCCTTTAAAAAATGATATATAATTTGTGTGGGTGGACTGAACACAAAGAAAGAAATTCACATTTCAGTAAACGTATGACAAAAATAATGCAATTCTGGTCTTCAAGGCACATCAAATGCAACATAGCACTCAGTCACTAAGGGGTTAAACTAAGGGCCTAGAATGATAACTGCAACAAAGTCTTGCATTTATTATTTGTCAGTCTGTATAAATGAATGCATGTATTATTATTATTTTCACTGATTCAAGTTTTCAGGATTCAGACATTCAAATGGGTTCTAGTGATTTCTATTTTTCCGTTACATGTAATCAGTCTCAATTTTATTAGCTGCGCTGCTGTCCAACTTTTTTTTAATATGAAAAGCTGTGTACCATGAACAATCTTTATTCATTTCATAAAGAAATCCAATCATAGCCAAGATGAGGACCATTTCTGGCCTATGAGCTTCCAGTTGGATATCAACAGATTAGAGAACAACAAGGCAGTATCAAAATCAAGGAATGGGGTGCTGGGAAGAATCGGGTGCTGGGAAGAATCGGGTGCTGGGAAGAATCGGGTGCTTCCAGTGCTGCAATATTTCTGCTGTCCCCCAGATTTAATACAACATTTTCCCTCCTGTCCCCTCCATAGCTATATCTAAGACTTTTCTTTCACACATGGACTAGTGGTTAAGATAGATAGACCTTGATAGGACCATCATTATAGATACATACAAAAATAAGCATTATGGAAGGCTGTTTTAAATTCTTTTAAACCACTCAACTGGTTCACATAATGTGAACATGTACTGTCAACCTGTCTTGATAAATAAAAATGCAAGCATGTTCTGGGATCACATGAAAGTATGTTAGTTGTGAAGTTTTACATTTCTTTAAAACCTCTTTAGCTTTATCGCAAATTACAGCCTTTAACAGGAAATAGGATGTCCTGCAAAAAATAATATTCATTTTATTAACAAACAGTACTTAATGTCAGACATGTGAGGCTTACCATTAGCTCAGCCTGGACTGGAATAAGTAATTATACTTTCTAACATTATACATCCCCTTTCCACAATATCCAGTATCACATTTCTGATAGCTCCAGGAACACGATGTGACCCTTCAACCCATGCATTCAATAAATGCAGCAGCTTGTTAAACACAAATTAAAAGTTTGTTAAACCCCAAACCATTAACCAACAAAGGTTAAACGTGCATGCCTCCATTTGAGTGATCATATGCAGCATAATAAATGATTCAGGAATTATAATTTAACTGTCAGGATTTTGTGCCTATTTGAGAGGGTAGTATTGGCACCAAATATCTGTACTGACCAAGCAAAACATTGGGAAAAGGGAAACATTCATTAGAAGTAATGGTTGTACATATGTTGCAGTGATATTCCGGGTATCCCACTTCCCAATTGTGCAGTTAAAAGAAAACAAGCGGAATTGAATATTCATGCACAGATACCAGGGAGACATGACTGAAAATGGAAAATCAAGAAAGGTTTGTTTCTGGCTCAAACACTATGGGGTTAATATAGGTAACTCTGATTTTTGGAGCTAAAATCAGAGTGCTGAATTTCAGGCTGATTCGGAGCATGCCGCTAGCACAAAAAATCATGAAAATCGGGTCATTCGGGTATCACGATTTGTCTCAGAATATGGCAGAGATTGATTGGTCCCCAAAATACATGCAAAAAGGACTGAACCAAAGTGGTAGTCATAAAGACAAAATGATATCCTATGGGAGACTTTAGACATTGAAATAATAGCGAAACTACCAAAAACTATCCAAAATTTCTACCGGAAAATGCAAAATCTTCCTTGGCAAATAGGCTACGGTTCAAGAAATTGATACAAATTATTGTTGTAATCAACTTACAGCCAATCCTTGTTGAGGAATTTTAGTATACAAAGCGAGCAAATGGCGAGACCACAGTTTTAGAGCAGTATCTGTAGTCAGCAGGCATTAAAAAAAAGAAAACAAAAACTTTGATCAGCCATGCTATGTGCAGAGTTTAGTAGTTGAGGAAAACCTGGCACTGGTCAGAAGCCTTTCCCAAAGCTACTGCTGGGTGATAGGGGCAGCAGCCAATAAAAAATAATAAGAAGAAGAAGAACCAACACTGGCAGAATGTCATGGATGTAGTCAACACATTTGGTGATTACAACAGCTCAGAAGAAGTGGTGAAGAAATGGTAAGTACATTTAAAATACGATTAGACTATACAACTCATGAAAAATAGCACTACACACATAACTTTTACACCGATAGTTCATGTAACAAATGCATTAGCTTTATGAAGATATATACATCAGTATTCACGGTTATACACAATGCAAGAAACATGAACAGTGACCAGCGCTCAGTGATATTGTGCAGTTTATTTAAACTCTTAAAAGACTCTGTAAAGAGTGGAAACATTGCTATAAATGGAATAAGCTCTGCATTATCACTGAGTGCAGGTCAAAGTTTGTATTTCTTGTACTGTGTTTAACAGTGAATATTGATATATACACTTTTATGCATGGGTATTCCTTCACTTTTATTGGGGTTACTAATTGGCATATGTGTGATATGTGTGTTTTAATGAATGACATTACAACTGATTAGAAAATCTGAAAACATGTTGAATAGACCCTTATGTATATATAACCATCCCAGCTTCTTCCTTTGGCAATCCGGCATACCAGACCTCAGCACATTTGCAGTATTCATTTTTTGGTATCATGGACACTAGAGAATAAAAACTGGGACAGTGTGATTGCGGTCCGAAATCAGAACTGTCCCACTTAAAGCAGGACAACTGAGGGGAATTAAGGACCATCCTGCTTATAGCAGGACAACTGAGGGGCATATCTATATTAAATGATGCATTATGCCACATTCTACAAGTAAAGTGTACTAAAAAAGTCTATATTGCGTAAAAGGTAAAATGTACAAACATTCACATGTTGGAGGTGCAATAAGGAATATGAGGACTCATTGCACATATGGTGGACATGTGGTAAGTCGGAGGCAATTTGGCAAACAGCTTTTCCCTTGTTGTTGATCTAACTAAGAGAGTCTTACCTATGCAACATGAAAATGCCCTTTTCTGAGAGAGCACCTTGAGTTAAATAGAATAAGGTTCTTGGACCAAATGGGAAATGAGCAAAATTTTACTTTGTCTTTGCTGAATTGAAATTAGTTGTTACAAGGTCTCCAGTCCAATGTAAGTGTTTTTGTAAGTCCTTGTAATCTCCCCGAATGCTTATAAATGTAATAGGAATAAACACACCTCAGGATCATTTTGACTTTGTTACTTTTTCTAGGAACCTAATGGTTTTTAAAGGGGTAAGTTACAGGCAATATTAAGATTGTATTTTTGATTGCTATATGTGTATGTTTTCTCTGAATTTATACAAAATAAAAAAAGAATGATGAAGCAAAATAACACATGTACAAATATTGAGGTTTAATTCATTCAACTACAACCATTGATGGATTAAATTTGACTATATATACAATATTAGTTAGTAGATTCCATGGGTTGGCAACATAGTTTATTGGGGGAGGGGTTCAATTTAGAGGGAATACTATTTTCTTTTGCTCTTGAAAAATCTGTGGCAGGAATTATCTGTTGTCTCTGTTAGAGAAATAATAAACCTTAAGAATTAAGTACGGTGATTTAATTTCAGCATCTAACAAACACATATCATTCTGCAAAGACATTCTATTGGTTTTGTTTGCTTTCCTCTGGAAACATATTTGAGAAATTGAATAGAGGTAGATTTTTCCGTATTTCTGGTTATTCACGTTTGCTTTGAATGAATAATTTTATGTTGTGTCATCAGACCACCCCTCGACTACTGCTGGTGCAGTCAATATAATGTTACCTAATTCAACTGATTTTTGACATTCCGTCTCTTTCAGACATTACTTCTCTTTCTGTAAAAAGGGAGTCTGTTTTCTAATGGTATTTCCAGTGTTAATGTCGAGCATTAAATTGATTTAATTACTGTGATAGCAAAATTGCAAGCAAAAGTTTAAAAAAAAACAAAAAAAATGATTTATGATATCAAATTAATTATTCTCCATTTTAGATTTTCTTTTGTGTATGGTGCCACAAATTGTTGTCATAAAAAGTAGACAACACAAGTAAATGTAAAACATATATTTCTCTTAGTCTATGCAAGTACTTTTTTTAAGTAATAGATATTTTGTGTATGTGCCCATATAAGACCAGACTGCTTTATTTGTAAACTTACGTTTAATTGAAAGATTGCAATCATTAAATACATATACATTGTGGTACGTAACAATTGTACAGACTTTTCTTCAGTGCATACGGATTTATGTATGTGAACTGACATGATTCTGTTCTTTCTGCTTTGTACTGCATGTGTACAATATTGGGCTAAACTACAGATGGGACCACTGTTGAATAAGAGGCAGTTTCTTTTATTTTCACAACTAACAGAACCCCACTGTGTAAAATTAAATAGACACTTTTTACAACTTTAAACTTACTTTGATTCATCAGTTAGTGTATCACACTTCCCAGTTTTGGGAAGACTTTATCATGTAATAAGAAGGTGTGGTCATGCAAATGGGTCACAAAAATGAAGTGTGTGATGTTGGAGTATTTATTATGAAAGTGATCATGTAAATGTGAGCATATCATCACAACTTTTGTCTGAAGTTTGCCTTACACATTGACACAGTCAGTCATAGGGGTCTATTCACTAAAAGGTGAGTTGCCGGTGAGTTGAGTTGAGATGAATATCTAATCTCACCAGTTTCACTATACCATTGTGCAGGGACAATCCTGGTGCGTTTGTTTAGCAAGCAAATAGCACCAGGTTTGTACCTGCATAATCTCTAGTAAAAATGGTGAGATTTCATCTCACCTGCAAGTCACCTCAACTAACCTCTTAATGAATAGAATCCATAGTGACACTACAATTAGATGATATGTTAGTGTCTATGATCTGACTGCAAAACATTATATTTTATAAAGTGCACCTGCAGTCCTAAAGTATCAGTGTCTCTATTGAAAAATAATATTTGGGAGAGAACATAAGAAAAACAAAAGATCAGTGTGACTTTTTCTAATATTTTGGAGTCTAGAGTTGCAAAAGTGGAGAAAACAGCAGGAACGTTTTTGTTTCCTGGTGACTGCACCACGTTTAGAATTTTGCCATGACATTACCTTTATAAACAGCCCCTTTTTGTCACATTTGTTGTTTCTGTACCTGTGTATGAGCATTATATAAAGTATGTGAAAAAAGGGGTCAAAATTACACATTTGTATTCTCAAAGTGTGAATTCCTGTGCTGTGCAGATAACACCAGGATAGATTTGGTGCAGAATTGTAATGCCAAAAAGTTATCTAACAATATTTTTAAATAATAATTACATACATATTTTTCTTTATTGTGCCTCTACTTTTTCTGGATCATTTTAGACAAAGGTGCACAAATTAAATATTGCAATACATGCATTTATGCATAGCTCCCGAAGTATTGAAAAGGAGTCTGGATAAACTTAAACTAGTGTTTATTGGGTCTGTTCACTAAAATTCTAGAATAGCACACATTTTTAAGGCTCTGTGTAAGCATGGTATTGTTTATAGATACAAGATTATTACTCCTTAAGTATTCACTATATAAAAGGTTAATGCACTACACTAAGCATGAATGAGTTAGTGTAACATTCTTATACTGTTTATTAAATATTTAGCTGATGGGCTATATTTGCTGCCAAATTATGGCATGGAGCTAGTAAATGCTATAACAATCTAGAGTTGGCCAGCCTTACAACTAGCTATTATTTCTGATCTGAATCGCATTAATTAACCCTGCCTTTGCCAGAGAAGTGGCCAAAAGTTTTGCATGCTTTCTGAAACGGGTGCAATCTACTGAGCAAAAATTGCAAGGACTTTTTATCAAATAAATGGTGCATGCAAAAATATATTTATAATTATCACATTTATGGAAATTATTTAGATCCACAAGTTAATAGTGGACTAACATTTTGCAATTCAATTGCTTCATGGAACATATTTGTTTCTGCTTCAACTAAATGTATATTTGCACCTGACAACTGATATTTCTGCTTTATGGCAATTTAAATCAATACACTATTTCCTCTACCTCTTAATTCTATGTAAGTGCTGAAATAAGAAGACACATTATCCAGACTTGAAATCCGAACGTGCTGGAAGGCTTAACTATTTGAAGTCAGGAATGCTGCCCGTTGTCATTTTAATGGACGCGCTGAGTGACATTGTGGCACTCAGTGGGTTATGCAGAATGCTTTTTATTATCTGATTGGTAAACTGAGATTTAGGTTTCTCCTATAAATTAAATCAGGCAAAGTACAGTGAGAGATGTACTTCAGCTAAGTGACACACTTGTAAAACAGTGCTCCTCTAGATTTCCAACACTTTCCTCATTTTAAACAAAATATTATTATGCATGTCATATAGTGTAAGACAGACCAGTTGGCAATAACCACAAATGACTAATTGGCCACCAACAAATTACTATTGGCATTGCTTCCCAACACTGGTGGACTGGTGGACCCGGTGGCACCTAGTGAAAATACCAGACTTGCTACTGCCTCAGTAGAATTAAAATACCAGTTGCTTAATATTTTCATGGCATGCGGGCTGCATTTGGCACATGCGCTATCAACCATACTGCTGACCTAAGACTTACCCCAGCACCCTAGGATATGCCCAATCACCCACATTGCACATCCAGGCAGGGCCGATCCTGGGCGGGTGCACGGGGTGCACCGCGCCCAGGAGCACCGGGAGTAAAGGCGCTCCGATGAGCGCCTTTCTCCCTCATTCTGGAGGTGCGGCCCGCAGGTGAGCGCCTGCGGTCACCGCACCTCCTAATCTCATTACAGCGCGACGGGTGCAAGCTCCGCCCCGTCGCGCTGTCTGATTGCCGGATGTCTCTGGTGACATCCGGCAGAAGATCTGAATGACGGTGTTCTGCCTCCTCTGCAGACACCGTCCGGAAATGTCCTCCTCCCTCCAGGGAGGGGGACCGATAGTAAAAACGAGTTTTTTTTTTTTTTTTTAAATTAAAAGAAGTGTGTGTGTGTTTCAATGTGTATGTCTGTGTGTGTTTCAGTGTGAATGTGTGTTTCAGTGTGAATGTGTGTTTCACTGTGTGTGTGTGTGTGTGTGAATGTAGTAAGTGTGTGTGTGTGAATGTGTGTTTCACTGTGTGTGTGTGTGAATGTGTTTCAGTGTGTGTGAATGTGTGTTTCAGTGTGTGTGAATGTGTGTTTCACTGTGTGTGTGTGAATGTGTGTTTCAGTGTGTGTGAATGTGTGTTTCAGTGTGTGTGAATGTGTGTTTCACTGTGTGTGTGAATGTATGTGTGTGTGTTTCAGTGTGTTTCACTGTGTGTGTGTGAATGTATGTAAGTGTGTGTGTGAATGTGTGTTTCACTGTGTGTGTGAATGTATGTAAGTGTGTGTGTGAATGTATGTGAATGTGTGTTTCACTGTGTGTGTGAATGTATGTAAGTGTGTGTGTGAATGTATGTGTGTGTGTTTCACTGTATGTGTGTGTGTGAATGTATGTAAGTGTGTGTGTGAATGTGTGTTTCACTGTGTGTGTGAATGTATGTGTGTGTGTGTTTCACTGTGTGTGTGAATGTATGTAAGTGTGTGTGTGTGAATGTGTGTTTCACTGTGTGTGTGTGTGTGTGTGTGAGAATGTGTTTTTCTCTGTGTGAGTCAATGTGTGTTACTGTCTGTGTAAGTGTGTGTACATAAGTGTGACTGTGTGTATTGCTCTGTGTGTGTATAAGGGTGTCTTGTGTGTAATGGTGACTAAATGTGTTCAGTAAAATGTGTTCAGTAAGGGGCCCTGAAATTCCTAGTGGCGGCCCTGACTAAGTGTGTCTGTGTAAGTGTGACTGTGTGTATTTATGCATGACCCTGTGCGTAAGTGTGGGTGTGTATGTATGCAGGGCAACTTTTAACTGGTTAAAGGGGCCACCGCTGCCCACTTGACAGTCCCCATCCAGTCGGCAGCTATTTCCCGCCTCCTGCACTGCACTCTGAGTGTGCATAGAGGGAAGACTGTGCGGAGGAGACACGAAACAGCAGCAGCAAGGTGAGTACTGGGGAATGGGGGGAGGGGGTAATGCTTTTCTTGGGAAAACTGGTGGTGGCATATTAATGGACAAACTGACACTGGCATATTAGTGGCCAAACTGACACTGGCATATTAATGGGCAAACTAACTGCTATATTATTGGATAAACTAACTGTGGTATGTTAATGGGCAAGCTATCTGTGGCATATTAATGGGAAAACTATCTGTGGCATATTAATGGGCAAACTGGCAGTGGCATATAAATGGGCAAACTGGCTGTGGCATATTAATAGGCAAATACACAGGATTATGAGGAGGGAGAGACATACATGTGAGTTATGAAGAGAAAGAGACAGCAGACATGGGTGTATAGAAGGAGAGACAGACATGCAGAAAAAAAGACCACCATGGGGAGCATGAGTAACAGAAAGATAGACATGGAAAAATATATGGGGTATGAAGGGAGAGATATACATGAGGGTATGAGTGGAGAGAGATATACATGAAGGTATGAGTGGAGAGAGAGAGTTATACATGAGGGTATGAGTGGAGAGAGAGTTATATATGAGGGTATGAGTTGAGAGAGAGAGAGTTATATATGAGGGTATGAGTGGAGAGAGAGTTATATATGAGGGTATGAGTGGAGAGAGAGAGATACATGAGGGTATGAGTGGTGAGAGTTATACATGAGGGTATGAGTGGAGAGAGAGAGATACATGAGGGTATGAGTGGAGAGAGAGAGATACATGAGGGTATGAGTGGAGAGTGAGAGATACACAAGGGTATGAGTGGAGAGAGAGAGCCACATGAGGGTATGAGTGGAGAGATACATGAGGGTATGAGTGGAGAGAGAGTTATACATGAGGGTATGAGTTGAGAGAGAGTTATACATGAGGGTATGAGTGGAGAGAGAGAGAGTTATATATGAGGGTATGAGTGGAAAGAGTTATATATGAGGGTATGAGTGGAGAGAGAGAGATACATGAGGGTATGAGTGGAGAGAGAGAGATACATGAGGGCATGAGTGGAGAGAGAGAGATACATGAGGGTATGAGTGGAGAGAGAGAGATACATGAGGGTATGAGTGGAGAGAGAGAGATACATGAGGGTATGAGTGGAGAGGGAGAAAGACATGGGGGTATGGGAAGAGAGAGACAAGTGAGTGACTGACTTGGTGGAATATTATTTATTGCTCCTTGTGTACTTCTTTTCCAATGATGCTCAGCCAGACTAATGGGAGACTTTGGCTGGTTGGACATCATGGGAACTGTAGTTAAAACTGCTAGCCAGCAAAAAGTCTCCCATGTTGATGGCTGAGCATCATAGACATAAATAAAACCACTACACTGTTTTACTGCCAAATAAATATCTTTATTTAAAATAAGAGCTCTTGTTGGTCCTTCATCTAAAAATAAAGTTTGTGCTCTCCACAAGAATCCCCCCACCCCAATAATGAAAAATTGGTATGCCTGGAACATACATGTGTAAAGGGGAGGGGTTTATCATATAGCCACGCCCACCTGGGGGCGCCAAAAAAAATCCTGCACCCAGGCGCCCGTGACCCTAGGATCGGCCCTGCATCCAGGACACCCAAGCCAAGTCCCACCATTTTAATCCAGCTCCCTGTTGTATAGTGGTAGGCAGCATGCTGTCTGTGCACTGCCCAAGCTCACAGACATCCTATCATGCTTCATATCATGCTCCCTGTGTGTCTGAAGTCTGAGTGCCTGCAGGTCACGTGGCTCTGGCACTCTGACCTCAGACATGCACAGGAAGTGTGAGCGGCAGCATGGGACGATGTCTGTGCATCTGGCACAACTACCATGCTGCCTGGTTGCCGAAAAGAGTTTGGGGAGGAGAGGTCTTTTGATCTCCCTGGACTGCCTCTCTGCGGGAAGCTTTTTTTTCTTTACAGGGATAGGAAATTGCTAAACATGTGCATGGCATGGATAATTTTATTTTAAACTCACTAGCTACATTGACAAAATAAGTTGCACACCAAAGCTATAAAACATTATTAAGAAACATCACAAGTACATTAGTTAAATTTAATATATATATTTTTGGTAAAATTTTGCATTACTATTTTTCTACTGTGTTTAGGGTTTTACAATTTAAGTTTATATCCAGACTAATATTGTGATCTTCATATGATAAATTATCAATATAATATCACACAAATGAAATATTATGTGTGAAGTGTACTTTTTATTCTATTTGGATGTGTCCATGGACAATATCTAGGTTTTCCAGCTAAGGATTTGTATATAGTGCCACGTTGTTAGGTGGACCACTTTTTCCATGGTTTATAGGAGGTGTAGAGATGACAGTTCTGTCTCCAGGTTCTACTTGCTTTTGATAGAACTGTGACTAACTAAACATTTCTATCAATAAACAAGAATAGCAAACAGTCTCACCAGGAAATCAGAAGATTAAAAGAGGTAAGACACTGTACTGAAAATAATACCTATTGAAGGAAATTTCATACTAAGGAATTTCTCTGCAAAACATATTGTTTCTTAATTGGTGATTCTTCCTTTTTTTAAATTCCAATTACTAAATGTTTATACAAAACTACAAATAATATTCAAATTTCTCTTATGTTGTTCTGCATTCTTTGATTAATCAAATTATCCATGGATTGAGAAATAATAAAAATCACTAATCCCTTTTTTAGCTCCAAAGTGGACTTTACTACAAAATAAAGCTGAATAAAACCCAATTCAGGTAGTGACTGTAACGGACCATCTACCGGATGTTGTAGGCCCTCTGCCCGTTATAGGAAATCACCTCCTTAGCCCCCAATTAAACCTCAGCATCCACCCAGCCAGCCTTTCTGGAACCTTGCTCTTTGTACCCAAATAGACAGGAGACCACTAGCAGTTATGTACAGCAAGAAAGAACAACCACTTTATTTGTGAAACAACACAGTCTTATAAAAAGACATAAACATAACATCACAGACATTAGTATACAATAAGAGGATGGAGCTGAGCATAGTACTCCAACTAACTGGGGCTAGGAATACATTATACTTTCAGGCTGCAAACCAAATAGGAATTAACATACAGTGAGTAGACCTAATTCCAAAACACACAGTAAGACACATAATGAACCCCAGTCAGGATTCACTTCGTGACATATCTGCTTTTTCAGGGTCGAGACTGACACCGGAAGAGCCCCCAGACGGGGTGACTTCGAGTTCAGTCGGCATAGCTTTAAGCCAAAATTTGTAATTCCCACCATTGTGCAGTTCAAGAATAGCACTCACCAGCCCAACATCTGCCTCTCCTAAAACACATTTCTGCCACTGGGGAAAAGGGTCAATTACACCTTCTCCCAATGGTTCTCTTGGGCCGATGGGGAGCAGGCAGAGGGGCTGGTGGAGGCAATATAATCCATTGCATTCACATTTTCAAAGGCAGCTTGTGGATAAACAAGGTGGTGGGGCCATAGCTTCCTGACACCAGAGCTGAGGGGGCCCAGGTGTGGGGACTGAGGTCCCATCCACCCCTCCTGGGTAATTTTTAAAAGGTACAGGGGTTAACTCCATGAAACTCTGTGGATAGAGGCCAATTGCGCTCTGCCCAGATGCTGGCACCTCTGCCAGACACAAAAACTCCCCCAGAGGCAGGGGTGGATAGAGGCCAGCAGCACTCTGCCCCATTGCCAGCTCTTCTGCTGGGGGATAGGGTGGGTAAAAGCCAGAGATGGGTTTCCAATAAGGCTCCTTGAACCCAGGTGGAGGTGGGCACAAGAAGGGGGCATTCTGGTTGGTTTCGGGGAACAGTGCCAGCAGTTCAACTGGGCATTCAAGGGGGGGGGGGCAGGGGACACAGTTCTGGGGTCTTGGGTAGGGGCAGACAGGAGCGAGTGGCAATCTGCCTGGATGCCAGCTCTTCTACTGGGTCATCCACGGGGAAAAAGGGGCCCAATTCTTGGGTCAGTGCATATGCTAGGGGGGAAGCAGCACTGATACACAGTCTCTGAGGCAGCTGGTGGTACACGGTTGAGAAGCTGGAGGTATGCCCTCTCCAGCTCCACTTCTTGGTTGACTAAGCAGTCCCAGTCAGCTTTCAGTTCAGGCACATTGAAGCCATCTACCTCCCGGAACTCCCAGAGATCACTCCAGTGGTCTGTTGAGGCACCCCCAAAGTCTGGATCCTGCTGGAGATTTTCCAATAACAAACCTGGGCCCGCAAAATTGTATCCCTCCACTGGAGTGCCATCCTCCAGGGAAGGGTATAGCGCTCAGTACCCACAATCCACAACCAATTCAACATGGACCTCTAATTCACCTACCAAGTCTTTTTGGGACTGTTCACCCAGGTATGGCTGGGGAGGACCTTTCCCCGGTACTCCTGGTCCCGTATGAGAGCGTTCATCCACAGATTCAGGCGGCTGCAAACTCACTGTAGCATCTCATCCACCAATTTGTAGTTCCCAACCAACGGGGCTGCAGTAACATCCTGGTACACCCTGGTCAACAAGCCAGTTTTGCAAAACTGATAATCCATATCCGTTGCCAAGTGTAAATCCAGTTAACACAGAACAATGGATGTTAGAGTAAACTATCAATTATTGTCACTGGCACATTGTAATCCTTCAGAGTGGTCTACTCACAGAATTATACATTACACATAAACCAATATACTAACAGAATCTAACTAACTAACAATATTAAAGTATAGAGTTATGGCACATAAGCCAGGGCCCATAATCTATAGGGAGGTGTTTGGCCCTCATGCCCCTCCAAGAACCCCAATGAACGTAGGCTGTTAGGATTCACTTCATGACAGTGACCTTAAAAAGCAGGTGTAGTTGCATCTCATTGTGAGAAAATTGCAATTTTTTTTAGCAGGCACATGTTCAACTCAGAGGTATTTTCACACAAAAATATTAAATAAAAAGCTGAAATATAAAAAAAAAAAATTGTTTTAAATATTTTTTCATGAAGATTTCTATGATTGGATAATGATGTGCTGTCATTGTGGTAGCCATCTTGGTGGGACTCATTTGTGATATCTTCCTGGTGACACAGGAGAGACTGCATTCTGTTGATATGGGAAGCAGGTGTTTGAACAATAAACTGGTCATGGGAAAGAAGCCAGCTATGTAGAAACATTTTTTTTTATTTTTTTTTTTATCTGAAATCTTTATTAGTTTTTCCTTTTCTCCATAACATATAAAACACAAAAGACATTAACAGACATACAAAAAAACATCATATGTACAAATTATTTTAATGCAACATTATTTCTGTTATTATAACCAGATATTTACTAATTTGTTTTTTACAATTATTATGTGTGCATGAATATTTTTTTTTTATAGTTTTCTGAGTGAAAATTGTCCTAACATACCCCACTGCAAAACAGTACATAGTCAATATGAACTCAAATTCGGGAATTATGCTGAACGAATGGCTTCTGTGAGTTTCCATCAGGTTGTTCTCCATGAGATTATTTACCAGTGAAGTCAGTGAGGACCTGGTTCAGAGAAACCTGAAAATATATGGTAAATATATCGTTTTGTACCATATAAACATTCAAGAATCACCCACATAATTCTAAAGGTAACTAGTACACCTCATCTTGATTGGAGGAAGAACAAAAACTTGGTAAAGGTCCCTGCAGTTCTATCTAATCTATTTATGGTATAGATTAAATGTTCACTTTTTAAAATAATATAGACATTTTTCCATCTTACGTTCACATTCACTATAAATAAACCTTATCTGTGGTAACGTGTTTGTAAATGTTTTATAATTATTACAAGTAATACATCGTCTGTTTCTATTTCATTATTGGATGAAGCCTATGCCTCCCTTTTAAACCAACCATTCTGATTATGTTTGGCCTCTGGGTTAAATAAATCTTAGCAGCGCCTATATTTTGCACCACTTTAAAAAAGATTTTAAAAAGACAGATCCATTGTGATAACCAACATTAGTAGGTGCACATTCGATATTTCTACTTTTACAGTATACTTCAGTAAGTTTTTGTAGTGTCAGAGTTCAAGTGGCCATTCCCAGGTTTAAATTGGTTACTCTATCTTTGATCGTCTGCCAATAATTTCAGGTTATCCAGAAAATGATTGCCATAAGGGTGCTTTTAGACCACTTCAAGGAATAATTAGAACATGCACATATCCGATGAGGGTGATATCTGTGTAACTGTGTTATAGTCATTGTATGCAATAAATAATTATTATAGTCTGTGTGCTTCTCTTTAAAAATCATTCTTAAGTTTTCTTCGGGGTGTCATTGGCCTCTAGATTATATAATGGTATCCAGTACCCACATTCTGCAACCTTTGAAAAATGCAGCTTTGAATTAAGTTACAATGTTAGACCATTTAAACCACCAATTTATTGAATGGCTATGCACTTAGCTAGACTAGGGGACCAGCCATATCACTCATTCCATAATTCATGGGTGTAGGATTCAGGGTGAGCTGGATTCAGGGTGAGCTGTTTGTGTGGCAAAACAGAAGTGAGGTCATTATCCATAGTAAAATTCATGAGGGACTGATCGCCCCCTGGGCAGCTTGTAAAGGCGCATGCCTGTTAGCAGAGGCCTGTGCATTCGGTAAAAGTCAAAGACGCCCTCTTTGTTCTGTTACATGATTCACGCCCTCGCTCTGACAGAGAAATGCATGTCACGTGACAGACTACACTTGGATTCATTAAATATATGTACAGTGGGTAACAGCATAAAGAGTGGTTTGTGTGGTGTATGTGAAATGCATAGATACCTGATACCCACCAAACCACCGGAGTCTAGCACAAGGCCATCCAGGGCCTTGTAAGAAGATTAAGCACAATCAATATGCTGGGGAAATGGCCTGTAATGTTGAGGGGAAGCAGGTTGCAGATGGAATCAAGAAGATCAGACCCTAGATGACAGACACAATTCTGTATGTCATGGTGGAATGTGTAAAGAAAAGCTTAACAGGGAACAAGACAACTGCTTTAAAAGTTGATATCCATTTCCAATCTTGCATGCTAGGTTGTACAGACAAGGATATATGTTTTTGAAAAAGGTTTGTTTCTCTAACACCTTTATTTAACAACATGCAGACATACACTTAGCCCCAGTAAAGCGTACCTCAAGACTGATGAAAAAGGAGAAGCGTGCTCTTGACACGTTCCCGACTACATGACAGCAGAGCAGCTGTATTCCCCACAGGTAAGAAATACAGCAGAGGGACTGTGAAGCTGCAATAAAAAGACAAATAAAGAAATAAAAATAAATTATAGAAGCAGACAAATCCACACGCACCCCTATTTTACAATTTCATATCTGCTGTACACAAATGACGAATACATACTACTCCATAATATGTGTCTTGCAACCTCTTGACATTAATCATAACTGTGGCTAAGTGAATTGTGATAGTGCCTCAGAGCAATCCACTGCACTGCATTGATTCCCATTAACAAACCCCTTGATTTAAACATACTGCATTGCTCGCACTGACAAATATGTAACATTATGCATATGTTATGTGACTTTGAGGGCTAATAGTCTAGACACAATAACATTTTATCTGTTTTCTTCTTTCATGCTGGAAAGTGGTTTTGCAACCGCAAAGTTTAATTTAGACCTTGTGGTTCGTACTGAAAACAGAATAAATTTCCTCAGTGGATGTATCAAATGGAATCCAGAACCATTTAACTGCAGATGCTTAGTACATTTCCTGTGGTTGAAGTTCATAAGTAAAAAAAAGAAAATCTAACATCTTCCTGGTGTTCACTACATCATTGCCAATTGTTGTTTGGAATAGTTTGCAGATACATTTAAAAAAAAAAAATATTAGTCATTTCCAAATAGAATAATTCTAAGCAAAATATGTCTTTACATCTCTCCTCAGTTTCAAAATAAGAGTGATCTCCTTGGGTGTTTCTGTTACTAACTGAGAGCACAAGAAAATTAATCTCCAGCTACCGGATTTATGGAGTGAGACGAAAAATGCTTGGTCATATAGAGGGCAATCTAAAACCTCAAAGTGTGAGAAGGAAACAATCTGTAGCCAGGAGTACTTGTTAGTCCTATGAGAAAATGTCATGTGCTAAATGGAAAAATAGACTACAACAAAAATAACACTGGACATGTTCACTAATATTTCCTACAGGACTGTGATAGGCACAGGAATGCTGCAATTAGGTTGTAATGGATATGTGAACTAAATGCTAAAATTGTAACAAAGATCCCCATTACTCAGAAACAACGAGGATCAGGGGTTGACTGGGCCAGGGGGCAAGTGCCTTTTTTCAAGTCACCGGCTGATCCCGTATTTTTTCCTTCAGGAGGTCTGATTTGTACAGATGCTGTTTTAGTATAATATAGCATTCTCTAATCAAATAAAATACTTATTCAAAATGTTTAATATCTAATTAAAAAAGATATTTAGTACACAAAGATAATATGCATAAATAAAAAACATAAAGTATAAAACCAATATTTGCTAATAATTTGCATATAGCACATAAAACCAAGACAATAGGTCCTGGCTTTATTTGTTATGTGCAGATGATCTTTGTGCACTATTGTTTTTTAATTAGATATTAAACATTTTGGATATGCATTTTCTTTGTTTTGTGTATTATTTTAGCTCTCACTTCAATTTACACTACAGTCTGTTTTATTTTCTTTTGGGCATTGGAACTGCCCTTTGGCGTTTGTAGCAGCTAGTTTATCCATTTTTGTCACATTCTTCTCATCTATTCTTTGTATCCACTCTATCTTCCTGGCGTAGAACTTGGCCTTGTTTATCCTAAAGATTAATTTATCCATTTACATCTACTACCCTAAAAAAAATTGAATGGAACAAAAGTAGACTGTATTTGTTTTTTTGTGTTTCCCATGTTTTTGATTGAAGGATGTGAGATCACAAATTTAGTATGTTATCCAATATCAACTGGAATCCAGCTGCCTGACTGACTGAAGGTGGATCTGGTTCCTTCTGTGCTATTTTGTTAGCTTAACTGTGGATATACTGTCAATAACCCTGTCAGTGTATGGTATTATTTGTAATAAAAAATATTTTGGAAAAAAATAAAGTTAAAGGTACAGCATTTTTTAGTTTTATAAGGCCAGACCTATAGATATCGCGATGTTTGTAACTGGTCTGTCTTCATCCCTCAATACCTCTGAGGAAGCCTGCTAAATCTGGGGATTATTTAAAAAAAATACTCCCACACTGCAAAGTGTTGAGTTTTATAAAAAGGCACAATTGCCATTTGTTATGAATAACGGCGATTGCGTCTTTTTGTAAATCCTGTGTGGGAGAGGGACCTCCGCCAAACAGCGCCTGATTTTTTATACATAGGCTGCGCCAGTGTAATAAGCACCCACACAGCTTCCATGCAGTGGTATTCCTGGCCAAGCTCATTCAGAGATGCACAATTTTAAGAACTCACTACTTTTATCAAGCAGTTTTCCAGTGTTATCACCTGAGCACTACTGGACTATGTTGAACACAGCAGGAAATGAAGAGAAAGAGTAAAAGTGTTTCCTTTGACCAGTGATCTCACTGATCCTTGATCACATACTTTGCAACCAGTTTTAGATGTCACTCAAATGAGTGATAGCTAGGAATAATAGGTGCCTGCACATTATTTTATTATAAACCACCATTATATGCAGTACTGTGGCACATAGCATCATTGTATGTAAAATAATGTTAAACAATTCTGGACTACTGTTCCTTTAAAACAATCAATAACACACATCTCCCAAGTGCATATTTTGCAGTCAAATCCATCTGTCCCTCTTTCCTCCTCTTTTGTCCCTCCTTTCTGGGTACCCAACATTTCTGGTTTGTATAATTAATGTGAGCATTAAAACTCACATTAAAGGGTGTTTAAACAGCAGTAAATGTTTTTATATATTAATTTGTACAAGTAAAATATTTTATTTATGTAATTTGGTAACTCATATAGATTGTTATAGATTTGTCAAAAAGTAACTAGAAATGTTCCTATAGCCTCACCTCAAGCCAGTCCCACAAAAATGAAATTGTCCCTCTTTAGCCATTTGAATTATTGGGTGTCAAAATTGTTTGACATGATAAAGTGTACACACAGTTACACTACAGCTTTTATCCATTGACAGAGCATAAAACATTAGAACATACATTGCTATTTTTCTATTTCGGGAAAGCAATTTTTCTTTGTGATTGTTTTCAATTGTCTGTTCAGTTTCAGAACTGGAGGCTGCTGTAAGATATAGAAAGACAGTAAGAGCATGCAAGAAAATTGCTTCTGTAAAGGCAGGCAGGGGTAAATACATCCTTGGCTGCACTAAATTTTAACAATTATGGCACATGGCAATAATTTTAACCTGCAGTGCTGTACATGGCCACAGTGGAAGCCATTTCAAAGGCTGAGGGTTTTCCATATGTTTTCTGTGTACTTTTGATACAATGTTTTAAACAGTGCTAATCTATCTATATATATATATATATATATATATATTTATTGATTTTTGATATTAAAAGGCATCACATGAACAAACATATGCTAATCCATATGTTTTTTATTATTTTATTAAAGTGGTCTGATCATGACCCTTCAAAATATAGGCTAACTGACTGACAAATATAGGGGAATGTCTATGTTTGTCATTCTGATCTCAATCTGCTTTTCTGTTACTTGATTTCAGCAACACATCTGAATCTTGGCCTTATTTCAGATTTAGAGTTGATGATGCTCTTTTTATTCCAATATGACTTGAAAGGCTGCTGGTAAGAAGAAAAAAAACTTTGTCATATTATTTCCAACATCAGAATGACTCATGTTTCATTAACAATAAACGTGATATTCCCTCAGCATATATGAGTACATTGCTAAGCACATTTCTTTCCCTGAAATCAATGAAGTTTATTCCTGCAAGTCTGTGGGAAACATTTTGAAAGTTCTGAGGTAGCAGCATAATGCAATGTCATTGGCTGCTAACGAACAAAAATGGGTTTTGTGTCCTTGTTTATTATATCACACTGTTACATCTTTGCTTTTATAGAATGAAGCTGATGCTTAGTACTATCATGAATGGTTAGATTGCAGCCTACTTTCTTTGGAAGATTTTTAATAGATGCCAGTACCTTTTATTCTTAGCTCTCTGCTTAGGAAAGATTTTATACCACATCAATATTAAACAAGTTAAAGTTTTATGATAGCTCATTCCATGAATCTCTGTCTTTGTCATTTGCATAGCCTACAGAGTATTTATATTTATGTTTATTTTGTTGATGCAGTTGTCTTACATCTATTCATCTCAGCTGGCCAAGGCCCTGTGGGCGATTGCCAAGGGTAAAGTTGGATAGACTGAAACTGTGACTTGGCAATATTATGTTAAAATCCTGAAAATTACCACCTCAGGTATCCACCAATTTTATGCATGAAAACTACAGATGCTGTAATATCATAAGTGCAAAGGAACAGGTATAGGAATCCATTAAAATGACATATATGTGAAAGTATAGTACAGTATATATTATTTATTTTTAAAGTGACAACAGTTGCCACAGTTATAATGGGGATGTTTATTTGTGATCATTTAAAACAGTCTGATACAGTTAGTATGGAGAACCACATGTAAGTGCAGTACCAGAAGGCAAAATATTCTACAATATAGAGAAAGGAACTTACAGAATAAAGGGACTTCTGTGTAGAGTAGAAATAATGTAATTCTTTGCTTGGGGTTATTCACTAAAATGTAAGTGAACGTGCGATTAGTTGAGATGAACTTTTCATCTCACCAACTTAACTACACATTGTGCAGGGACAAATATGGTCAGTTTTGCCGACTATGCAAACTCACCAGGTTTGTCCCTGCACAATGTGTAACTAAACTGGGGGTATGATATGTTCAACTCACCTCAACTTACCTGCAACACACCTTTTTGTGAATAGCCCCCACTGGCAACAGGGTACTGAGTGAATTAAAGCATAACTTAGCAGAACAAAGCTACGTCAAATCTCATCTTGGAAACACAAAATAAGCAATTCTGGGGCACAAAAAACAGCCTGCCATAAATTCCACTTTTAGAAATGTGTCAGAGATGTGACCTTTGTAATTCATTCCCATTACCGACTAAATAAAGCTTTGATCGGAACTGCTAAAAAGACAAACACAACACACCAGGCAGCCCAAATATAACAAATGTTTGCACATTTAAATATGTCATGTGTTAGTAAAAGTTTATTTATAACACATATTTTATAACTTCTCCATGTTTTGACTTGGTTTAACTGGTCAACTGCAAATGTTCTAGCTGATCAAAAAAAGAAAACAAGTAAACAAGCAAAAAATGTTCTATTTACCGTATTTGCTCGATTATAAGAGGACCCTGATTATAAGACGACCCCCACCAAATTTGTACATTCCTTTAGGAAAAAAACTAAAAGCCTGATTATAAGACTACCCTATAGGAAAAAAGTTTAACTTGCATATATGTAAATTGCTTTTTAATATTTAATAAAAAATTTATATTATACAAATGCATTTCTTGTTTTTATTTCCTTTTATGTGCCAATGCGGCCTCTCTCCCCCTCCCCCAGCTGTCTCTTTCCCCCCCCAGCGTTGTCTCTCTCTCCCCCAAAACTTCTCTCTCTTCCCCCTTCCCCTTGTCTCTATCTATCCACCCCTCCCCTTTTCTCTCTGTCCCCCTCCCTCCCCGTGTCTGTGTCTCCCCCCTCTCTCCCCTTGTCTGTCTGTGTCTCCCCCCCCCTTGTCTGTGTCCTCCCCCTCCCTTTGTCTCTCTCCCCCCCCCTCCCCTTGTCTGTCTGTGTCCTCCCCCCCTCCCCCTCCCCCTCACCTGGTTTCGTTCCCTGGTGGCTAGTGGGGGCAGCAGGGGGATGTCTGCCCGACACGGCAGTCTATTATGACGGACAGCTGGTCCGTCATAATAGACTGCCATGTCGGGCAGCATGGAGGATGTCTGCATGTATCGTGCAGACATCCCCCAGCTGCCCGATTCTCCCTGGTGGCTAGCGGGGCAGCAGAGGATGTCTGCGCGATGAGCGCAGACCTCCCCTGCTGCCGCCTGGCACGACCGCTGGGACTTCTGTGATGAAGCCGGAAGTACCCGGCTTCATCACAGAAGTCCCGGCGGTCGTGCCGGGCGGCAGCAGGGGAGTCTGCGCTCATTGCGCAGACATCCCCTGCTGTTAGAGATGGGGATCCAGGTCCCCTGCAGCTCTGCTGAGGACCTGGATCCATGTCTTATAATCTGACCTCGATTTGAGGTCAGATTATAAGACGACCTCGATTATAAGACGAGGGGGATTTTTCAGAGCATTTGCTCTGAAAAAAACCTTGTCTTATATTCGAGCAAATACGGTATAAATATCAGCAGCACTCATTAACCCCTTAAGGACCAGGAATTTTCCTGTGCCAATGACCAGAGCCATGGAAAAAATTCAGTTTTTGATATGTGGTTGTTGAAACATAATTTTCCTCTTTGTCATTTAATGCACTCATACAAGTTATATGTTGAAATGTGATATACACAGCGCCTATTTTGTGAAATCAAAGTGAACCCTTTACAAAAAAAATGTAAAAAAATTAAAAAAAATAAAAAAATTATTGAAATAATTATTATTATAAATGTATACAAACCCAGCGATACACTGATTGAGGATATTGACAATGAAATATCTCAGTGGATTGGACAGATGAGTCGCATTGAGAAAATATGCTGCTAGTCTTTATGAGAAAACAGTGGAACAAGCCACTGTAAAGGGAAACAGAATGGGAAGGTGAGTAGACAGCGCTTGGCAGTTAAACAGAGTAAGTGTCAATCAATATAAAAAACCAAAGATAGTAAATTAATATAAAATATATAAATTTAATAATATATAAAAACAAATGCAATATATAAATACATATAGAAAAAATATACACAAATGTAACAAAAAAAATGACAAATTGTTAAAAACAAGAAACAATGATTTGTGCCTTTAAATACAAATGAACAGACACAGATACAAATGTAACCACAGGCAGAGTGTCAAATTACTCACTTGCTGATTAGGTTAGCAAAATACCATGAATAGTACATGGATACAGAAACATGCTGGTCAGTAAAGAAGGAAGAATTTAGAACCTGGCCAAGTAACTTCACTTAACAGGAGGGACGCGTTTCGTTCGGGGAACTTCTTCAGCCTCTAAGCAAACAGACCAGCATCCTAACTATTTTCTCAGATGGCCCAGGCTCAATTTACCCTATCAGCTGGATCAATGTACCCCTAACATGAGGCAAGTTGAGCCACAAGACCTTAGAGAGAGATTGAGATTTACTATCTAAATTACTTTTGGTAAATACTGTCATGCCTCAAGGCATAAAAAACGACAAAAATGGAAGGCAAAACAGATGTTTCACTCTGTCATATGAAGGAAAATAGAAAGGAAATGTGTATATATCTACCTGAATCTGAACTTGTCTTCCACAAGGATCACTTTAAGAAAGTGATTTTATTTAGAAAAGAAAAAAAATTGTTTCCAGGTTGTAATAATGTTGTAAAATCCAGGCCATAGCTTATTTTACAAGATCATATACAGTACCTTAACCTATTTATTAAATAGCAATTTAATGTTTATGCACCGCCTACATGATAAATACACACACTGACCTGCCAACATTGAGGAATGCGGGTACTCCAAATTAAGCAGACCAGAGAAGAAATAATGCAAAGCAAGTGAAGAGCTTGACTCAGCCTCAATGCACTTTAAAATAGGGCGGTTACTTTAATATTGGTGCAGCATAATTTATATGCCAATTTAGTTGTAGAATGTAGTCCAATAACTCTACTTTCAAGTGGATTTGATCTCTTTCCCACATTATATCATATTCAGATGTTTCAAACAATTGCCAAGATTTTATTTTTTGTAAGCCACAACCCATAAATACAAAAAACGGCAATGTTTAATCTCATTATCCTGTGTCTCTTAAATATAATTTCTGTCATCATCCTGAAGTTTAATTCCACAGCTGTTAGACATAAAAATGTTTGGCCTAGGTGCAGCCATGTTTTCGAATATAATCCATTATCATTACTCAGGAAATACGGTATGGGGGATGAGTAAAATAACACCATGATATCACGAAGATCCAACTTTAAGAGCATAAGTAATCATCTAATGTCCACCAATAAGCCTAACTCCGTCATTTAAAGCAGTGGCTTAACATTATCCATGAGGCATAGCCATAGCCTTATGTATGCAATGAAGGAGATGTAATCCCCTTTTCTTTGCTTACTGTCTTACGTTTTTACACATACAGACTCTAAATACACTGCTCATGAGAAATTATGTGGAAACAAATTGATTCATATTTCAAAAAAAAGCCTGACATTGAAGTAGTTCATGAACCTGCTTATAGAAAGCTTGGTTCATCTCCTCACACAATTGGAAATCAGTTAGCATACATCTTGGCGCAAAGTGTCAGCCAATGCTATTCTGTCAAAATGGTAACTAGATCACATAAGCATACCCTATTTCTTAATCTTGCATGGATAAGACAAGACCTAACCCACCTGGCTATCCAACTAAATACGCCTATCATTTAGAAGGCTGTCAAAAAAAGAGAAAACTTGTCTTGCAGGGCTAGGACAAGCTCAGTTGGGTATAGATACCATACTTGAGCTACTCTGAAACAGACATATTGGTTGCTGAATATGAAAAAGTCTGTTGCTCATCTTATTTGTAAATGTAAACAATGCTTACTGGTAAATACACCTAATCACAGTATTTTTAAAAAATCAATACCTAGGGTACCTTTTGTATTATTATTTATCAATCATAATGGGCCCTTGCCACCATCTTGTGGTTACAAATACGTTTTAGTATGTGTTGATGCATGTACCAGGTTTACTTGGTTATATCTTGTGTGAAGTGTGACCTCTAAGAACACAATTTTTAGTCTCCTGTGGAAAGGAAAAATATTTTCGTAGAATGATTATTGACCAAGTTGCTAGTTGTTCTGATTCCTATTTTACAGATGGTTATTACCAACATACCAAATGTTAATAATGACAAAACCCAATTTGAAATGATACATGGTGTACCTTGTAATACATCTTTCACTGACAATAACATTTCTGCACTAGGGAGAGTAGATAAATTTGTTATTTTTAGAGGAAATTAAAGATTTTTGACAACATACCACACACCACCACCTGTAGCTTGGATTCCCACTGTTGGCCAGTTTGTCCTGGAGAGGGTACAGATGATCCTCTGAGAACATGAGAAAAAAGTGACAATTTTAAATCCAAGAACAATTATTATAGAGAACAACCAGGGCCAACAGAGAAAACTAAGTATTGATTATTTAAAACCTGCTAAACATTTTCTAAATGTCCACAGAACCATTGACTCTTACATAATGGATGCTGCTACAAAAAGCCAAAAAGAAGAAAGAAACGCCATCGCAACCATGTAACAAAGTGAATCATGATCTGCCATCTGAACCTGCACCTGTGGAGACAGAGGAGGATGAATAGACAGGTGGTACTATAATCATATGTGATTCAGAAAATATAGTTGTTGGCAGGTAAAAAAAAAAGTTGTACACAGCCACCTATTCCTGCCCACTATGATACACAGGAACCAGTAAGAGAACAGCTGTAAAGTGAGACTGGCTGGAAGATTTTGGATGATACTGCATCATGGGAAATAAAGACATCATTTTATTTTTCCTTTCTTATGCAATTCATTTCGTCATATAAAAAAACAAAACAGTGACATATGATTTATATATGTGTTTGCTTTAAATGACCAGGTTATCTAGTTACATCTTATGTAAGTGGTTGTAATGAGTTACTCACGTTTTGTAGGGAAGGAGTCGTGGCAATGGAAACACTCTTGCTGGGACAGTATACAGGAATGTCAGAGGTATTGAACATTAATCTGGAGACTGGTACATATGAATTAAGCAGAAGCAAAGGAGAACAAGATGGATGCAAGCAGCCTCCATTTTGTGTCAGTTTTTGGATATACTTCTGTGTGTTCAAATCTTATTCTGTGTCCCTGAGGCTAAAATAAAGTCTTTCACATCCCTAACTCTTTTATCTGAAACCAAATATTTTACTGATAAGTTCATAGTATCACCGGAACAGATAAGATGGCCATTGTTAGTGGAATGTTAATGACTCTTAGCCTCATTGTATTGATGCAGACCCAGCTGTGTCTATATACATACAAGAGGTGAAGGGGGGCTTCTCTTCAACTTTCTAGCCCACCCAAACTGGCAGAAACTGAAGACACAGACTGTGAGATTATTTGGATATTAGATTTTAAGAATATAATAAGGGTTATTACAAACATACTTAGTTGATTCAAATCGCTCATTATAATATATAATTATATCACACCTTCACTCATAAATATGTAAAGTATAATTAATCCTACATATTAATTAGAATATTGTTTTTATTGTTTTATTAGTGTGATATACATTTTATTATAAGTTATCTAATGTGAAATGATAAGAATATTGATAACACTTCTATATTTCCAACATACATATTTTCTCACATTATACTCACAATCCAGGTATAGCTATAAATCATGACATCAGCTCATTTAAATTAAACACACCCATCCATTCAATTGGCTAGAAGTTACAGAAACAGGGTGTGAATCTGAGATAAGGTTTGGTTGATAGGTTGATACTGGAGGTGTAGAGAGGACGAGAGATACCTGAAAAGACCCAGGGGGACTAATTTTGGGAGAGCTGCCACTAGTGGGGTGAGAGATGGGAATGTTTTAGAAACGGGCTAAGTTCTCTCCTTATGGGGAGAACTCAGGAATATGAGGCTTTTAATAGCACATGTTCAATATAACAATAGACGTCTCCATACACAGTCCCAGGAGTAACTCCCATCACTCATTTATTCAATGGAAGGAGTCTCAACTGCAAACCAATGTGGTAATTTGGTTCTATCATAATCTCAATTTTTATGGATGTAATTAATATATATTTTGGGTAGATTAAATTTATATCCCACAATTTCTGGGATCTATATGTTTTAGCCTGGTGTTTTTCTGTCATCCTTTCTGCAGAAGGAAGCCAAAGGAATATCCTATAGATATTACAAAGAACCATAAGTTCCTATAGTCTAGCTATTTACCCAAATATGTAATATCTAATCTCCAGAGATTACCTAAGATTCTCATTCTTAAAGTGTAAGATAGAATACATACATTGTCATTTACCGGGCAGATTAAGAAATAGCCACCTTGAGAAGTTATATGATTTAGTATATTACCTTACCTAAGCAGAGTATATGCTGGCAATTTGTAGGTAATTACAGGTCTTCCTGTAAAAACAAACACAAAATAAAATAATATAGTGTAGTATATTAAGACTTAGTGGACCAAAAGGCATATAGTATATGAGGGTTCCACTCACATCTTCCTGAGCAGTACCCTGCTCAGTGTCATAGGTATTCGGGAGCCCCTCTAGGGGTCTTGAATTCACAGATGTTATCAGATGATCCTCGAGGTCATAAAGAGTAGGACAGGGGAGGAAGGAGATATATCTTCAGTAAAACTTTCTTTAATAATGCAGAATACAAAAATATAAAATCTTACATAAAAGCAAACAGCAAGCAGCTGCAAAGTGCATGTAGTTCCAGACTTGTAAGGTACATGAAGTTCTAGTAGAATGCTCCTCTCCCACACACAACGCGTTTCTCCTTAGAAAGCCTGAATAAACTTTAGGAGAACTTTGGCCCATCTGAGGATGATGAGACTGGAAGTTATGTCTTTGCAGACAGGCTCTTCCGGCCCTGAGATTTGTCGAAGGTAAGCTTGTAGCTGCAGCAATTCTGCCAGCATTAGTTGCTGGCAAATAATGCTGGTGAAAGTGGGAGTTGGAGCCCTGCCTAGAGGCAAATGCTCTCTTGCCCCTATTGTCAGATGGGGCAGGTGGTGTGTGATGTGGCTGGGAATACTGCATTCTTACAGAAAACAAGTGACTGGCAGTGATGGGTGTTAGATTCCTGCTTAGAAGCAGAGGCTCTTCTGCCTCTAACCATAGAGGCAGGGGATAATTGGGCTGTCTGTCCATAATGATGGACCATACTGCAAGATGATCTCTGCCAGAGGTAAATGATGTTGGCAGAGATATAGATTGTAAGCTTGCGAGCAGGGCTCTCTACCTCAAGTACCAGTCTGTTCTAGTTTGTCTAACTTAGTATGCAGTTCCCTTCTATGTTCTGTATCGAGCGCTACGTAAATTGTTGGTGCTATATAAATAAATGGTAATGTTATAAGCATGCCCGCTGCCTAACACTTTACTCTGTGGCAGATGGCCAGGTAGAGAGCATAGAGAGCACACATTGGGGATACTTGCAATGGCATTGTGGTTTCCCTTCACTCCCGGGAGCTCACAGTGCCATTCGTGGGGGCAGATTGAACCAGATTGTGATTGGGTCATAGAACAAGGCTTAGGTAGTTGGAGGGTTAATATTAAAGCACTAAGGCTCCCTGAAGTTGGGACAGAGACTCCAGGGAAAAAGGCCTGCAGGGGAAGAAGTGGGTGCTAAATGTAAATTGTCACCCATTCAGCCAGTCACCACCATGGACCAGTGTTGCAGAGCTGGGGCAGCAAGGCTTCCATGATCCCTGCAAGTGTTCCAAACTCTGTTGTGAAGCTAAAGAGACTAAAGCATCACACTTTAAGGTAATATATGGACACCAAAAAGCCAGTCCCCCACCAGGCCCGGTAATCCACCCCCAAAAGGATATACTTATATGCCAAACAAGATTGGCATCAAGGGATGTGATAAATTGCTACCCGAGGGCCTTTCATCCATGACTAAATTTCAGGATTTTACTTTATGAAGTCTTCCATCAAGCTTCCATATAATCAGCAAACTATCCCCATGTTTATTAAAATATATTTTCTTCTTCTTTTTTTTTTATTTTAACTGGTATTCATGGAACCAATGGTTATACTTAAACAGAAGATTGTCTCACCAATACAAAATTAAGACCAAAGGTGGCTGCGTTTCATTCATTTCCACAGATTTATTTGAACTGTGAATACTATGCTGCAATTATTTAATAACTTTAGACCCTTAATATGTTCATAAATAAAAAGAATGTGTATGATTATAGGTCATTACTGCTTAGAGAGTTAGATCTCAATAGGGAGATGAACACAACAGACAAAGTAATAGATTGTGTTGACCACAACAGACAAAGTAATAGACTGTGGTGAGCCTCTACTCTTACACATAGAACTAAGGATGGAAGAAGTCATATGGAGTTAATTTAAGAATCTTACTTATGAGTTTGAATAGAAAGATCAATAAGAGCTATACAGAAGTGATCTCTGATCACAGAAATTTGGAGATCCTTTGCAACTTTGGATAAATTATTCTGTATAGAAATTTCAATGCTGAAGGTTGTAAAACTCCTAAAAGGAGTTCACAATATGGAAGAACACAATGGATTAGAATATATTTAATGGCCCCTGTTACCTATAAAAATGGGTTAAGCATTAAATTAATGGGCATTGATGATTCAATGTCCACCGCTAATGTATTGAAACATAGTTCTGTGGTTTAATTACCGCGCAAACAGTAAAGATTAATTGCAAAAATAAAATAATTTTTTGATCAGTTTGGTCAGCCCGTGACACGTGGGCTATGGAGAGGTTACTCATATTATTTTATGCTTTTAGCATACAGTCAGCATAGCACTGTTCGTTATTAGTATTGGGACCATAGGCATTTTCCAGCCTGCTGGCCTGTGGGGTATATTATATTATTTATATTGGGACCATGGGCATAGCAAAACTATTTCTAAATTTTTTGCAGGCCCACATTTTTATTACGGTATTACTTTTTTGTATGAATGGCCCCATTCCTGGGTCCAAAGGATGAGGATTCAGGGTGTTGCTGACTGCCACTGGAATAAGGTAATATTATATTTTCAGGTCACCCTTTGTGTGCCAGGAGCGTGGTCAATGACTTTCATTTGAGTGGCATCCAAGGGAGCAGAGGTCAGAGGGGGTGCCTAGTGAGCAGTAATGCTCACTATGTATCAATTGGCTGCTTTTTTTAAATTAAAATTGAGTAGGCACCGCCTGCCTCTCAGTGTCAGGGAGCAATGGGAATTGGCAGATCCAGGGGTGGACACCATGTGCTGCTGAAAGGCATGCCTGTGCCATGACGCTACACTGGGGGAGCATGTCATAGGGCATCATGACATGGACTGAGCTGTCAACCATGTGTCCCCTCCATGTGTCATTAGACCTTTTTCAGTCAGACCACAGACAACAGCAAACTAGTGGAGCTACTGAGAGACAATAGGGAGACCCTGCATAAAGGGTGTATTTTATATCTCTGGAATTACAAGGAGACTCTACTAAAGGAACAGAGGGAGCATGGCTTGGAGAGAGCTTCCACGACTCCTTTTCACGGTGGTGGAAGTTGAGGACTTGTAGAGCATCATTTGACAGTGATGGATACAGGGGTGACGAAGCAGAAATCGAAACATGTCCTGACATCATCACGCAATAGAAGGTGGGGAACCGCTACATATGGAAGACACAGTGTGGATTTCAACTGAAGAAATTCTTCTAACCATAGTTGTTTTGTCTGGTCACCTACAATCACCAACTAAGATGTAAGCAGATAAAAAAAATTCACAGTAAATGTGTTTTCATTAAACTTACATGTGCGGTCCTCTTCCCGTTTTATTTGTGCCTTGCTGCTTTACCTCTGCCCCCTCTGCATTGCTGCTACAACATCCATGACCTAAATCTTCCTTGGGAAAAGTCCATTGGTGGAGTGAATCAATGTATACATGTTATTGTGAGGAATTGGGATACTGAATAGAGACCACTATGCAGGATCTGTAGGTAAAAACTGAGGGAGACCTATACAATAATAATGATGATATACTGTGTATATAATGAGGAAGGAAACAAACCTTGAGGCAGTGACTTGATGCAGTGCTCCGTAGATCTGTAGGTTCAAGTGACAGTTCATATGATAAAGCAGGGGTCCTCAAACTTTTTAAACAGGGGGCCAGTTCACTGTCCCTCAGACCGTTGAAGGGCCGGACTATAGTAAAAATAAAAACTATGAAGAAATTCCTATGCACACTGCATATATCTTATTTTGAACAAAACGAGAACAAATACAATATTTAAAGTAAAGTTAAATCAACAAACTTACCAGTATTTCAATGGGAATAGTGTGCCAGTCAGAGCCCAGGATTATTATGCCAGTCAGATGCCCAGGAATATTATGCCAGTCAGATGCCCAGGAATATGATGCCAGTCAGATGGCCAGGAATATTATGCCATTCAGATGCCCAGGAATATTATGCCAGTCAGATGCCCAGGAATATGATGCCATTCAGATGGCCAGGAATATGATGCCAGTCAGATGGCCAGGAATATTATGCCATTCAGATGCCCAGGAATATTATGCCAGTCAGATGCCCAGGAATAATATGCCAGTCAGATGCCCAGGAATATTATGCCAGTCAGATGCCCAGGAATATGATGCCAGTCAGATGCCCAGGAATATGATGCCAGTCAGATGCCCAGGAATATGATGCTAGTCAGATGCCCAGGAATATGATGCCAGTCAGATGCCCAGGAATATGATGCCAGTCAGATGGCCAGGAATATTATGCCATTCAGATGCCCAGGAATATGATGCCATTCAGATGCCCAGGAATATGATGCCAGTCAGATGCCCAGGAATATGATGCCAGTCAGATGCCCAGGAATATGATGCCATTCAGATGCCCAGGAATATGATGCCAGTCAGATGCCCAGGAATATTATGCCATTCAGATGCCCAGGAATATTATGCCATTCAGATGCCCAGGAATATGATGCCATTCAGATGCCCAGAAATATTATGCCATTCAGATGCCCAGGAATATTATGCCAGTCAGATGCCCAGGAATAATATGCCAGTCAGATGCCCAGGAATATGATGCCAGTCAGATGCCCAGGAATATGATGCCAGTCAGATGCCCAGGAAAATGATGCCAGTCAGATGCCCAGGAATATGATGCCAGTCAGATGCCCAGGAATATGATGCTAGTCAGATGCCCAGGAATAATATGCCAGTCAGATGCCCAGGAATATGATGCCAGTCAGATGCCCAGGAATATGATGCCAGTCAGATGCCCAGGAATATGATGCCAGTCAGATGCCCAGGAATATGATGCCAGTCAGATGCCCAGGAATATGATGCCAGTCAGATGCCCAGGAATATGATTCCAGTCAGATGCCTAGGAATATGATGCCAGTCAGATGCCTAGGAATATGATGCCAGTCAGATGCCTAGGAATATGATGCCAGTCAGATGCCCAGGAATATTATGCCAGTCAGATGCCTAGGAATATGATGCCAGTCAGATGCCTAGGAATATGATGCCAATCAGATGCCTAGGAATATGATGCCAGTCAGATGCCCAGGAATATTATGCCAGTCAGATGGCCAGGAATATTATGCCATTCAGATGCCCAGGAATATTATGCCATTCAGATGCCCAGGAATATTATGCCAGTCAGATGCCCAGGAATGTGATGCCAGTCAGATGGCCAGGAATATTATGCCATTCAGATGCCCAGGAATATTATGCCATTCAGATGGCCAGGAATATGATGCCAGTCAGATGGCCAGGAATATTATGCCATTCAGATGCCCAGGAATATTATGCCATTCAGATGCCCAGGAATATGATGCCAGTCAGATGGCCAGGAATATTATGCCATTCAGATGCCCAGGAATATGATGCCATTCAGATGCCCAGGAATATTATGCCATTCAGATGCCCAGGAATATTATGCCAGTCAGATGCCCAGGAATAATATGCCAGTCAGATGCCCAGGAATATGATGCCAGTCAGATGCCCAGGAATATGATGCCAGTCAGATGCCCAGGAATATGATGCCAGTCAGATGCCCAGGAATAATATGCCAGTCAGATGCCCAGGAATATTATGCCAGTCAGAGGCCAGGAATAGTGCTCGTTATCCCTCCCTCCTCCCCCGCTTCCCCATCACTTACCTCCAGCTGCTGTGTCCCCGGACGTCTCGCGCGGTGTCCTCCTGTGGAGGAGGGAAACAGTTACCGGATCCGGATGTGACGTAACGTCACATCCGGTCGCGGTGAATTTTTTTTTTTTTTTTTCTTCCTGCAGCCGCATCCTTTGCGGCTGCCAGAAAGAAAAAAAAAAAGTAAACGGGGTGGGTGCCGGCAGCACCCCCCGCGGGCCACATAAATGTCCTCGGCGGGCCGCATGTGGCCCGCGGGCCGTAGTTTGAGGACCCCTGTGATAAAGCAACACCATATAGAGTCCAGCAGCAAGGTGGTTTAGGCATAAATAAAAGCACACAATACTTGTAATCCAGTACTGAGATGGTTAAAGCAGGAACACACCACACTTGTAATCCAGCACTGAGATGGTTAAAGCAGGAAAGTCACTAAATAATAGCCAGGGTCAGGGTCACCAGATAAGCAGCAGAACAATATCAACAGACCGGGATCAGGGGTATCAGAATATCAGGAAAATGATTAAACAAGCCAAGGTTAGGATTACCAAAATATCAGCAGCACTGTTAAACAGTCCAGGATCAGGGGGCACTGGCAATCAGAAGAATGGTCAGGAGGAATCCGGGGTTAGCAGCAAACAGGTAAGTATAATAATGCAAGGCTTAAAATACACGAGAATCACCAAGCAATGAGTGCCTGGTGATTCTTCCTTTTAAAATGGTCCCGGGTAGTGTGCCCTCCCCCCTAGTGGAGAGATGCTCATTGGTGTCAGTGGCGTGTGCACCCTACAGCCTTGCGCAGTGGATATCTCCGTTGGAACCGGACCGGTGAGTGTGTGTGTATATATATATATTTATACACCCTGTATCCAAACTGGTGGCTACATACTTCACCATTTAAGCCTTCTCTCTTTTTTTTCAGTTACCATTTTTAGAGAATGAATTTCAAAATATCTCTGTTAAAGATAATGAAGAAATGCACACCCTAACAGATTTATATTCACATTTTTGGTACACTTTGAGGTGTATGTATCAGAGTGTTTTTGCAGCATTCTTAACATTTTTCATAGCACCATATTTCACAAATTCACTGTATTGCACTGGGGGAGCAGCAGATAGCATCTGAGAGAGAGAGAAACGACAGACATGGGGGGGGAGAAGAGAGAGATGACAGACATGGGGGGAGAGAAGAGAGAGACAACAGACATGGAGGGAGTAGAGAGAGACGACAGACATGGGGGGAGAAGAGAGAGACGACAGCCATGGGGGGCAGAAGAGAGAGACGACAGACATGGGGGGAGAAGAGAGAGACGACAGATATGGGGGGAGAAGAGAGAGACGACAGATATGGGGGGAGAAGAGAGAGACAACAGAGATTGGGAGAAGACAGAGATGACAGACATGGGGGTAAGAGAGAGACGACAGACATGGGGGGAGAAAAGAGAAACGACAAATATGTAGGGAGAAGAGAGACACGACAGACATGGGGGGAGAGGAGAGAGATGACAGACATGGAGGGGAGAAGAGAGAGACAACAGACATGGGGGAGAAGAGAGAGACAGCAGTCATGGAAGGGAGAGGAGATAGACATATGGAGAAGGGATCTATGGAGAAGGGAGAGAGAGACACACATGGGCAGGGAGTTGAGATAGACAGAATGACATGTGGGAGAGAAAAATAATATTTTACATTTATTTATATATTTGCATGTGCACATATTTTAAGGAAAAAGCATGTTATAAATTAAATATAATTTGATGGCCAGTGTATCACAGGTAAAATAAGTCATTTTCCTTTTGGATATTAATGTGTTTTACTACAACAAAATATTGGCAATAAAGCATGTTTTAAAAGGACCATTTCCTGTAATAGAATGATCATTACACTAAAGAGTAAGCTCATTTTAATATTGTTTTAAGTGAGCCAAAGGCAATATATCTGGATACTAAAACACTTTCTGTATATGGAAATTCCATTCTCCCTTGCTTGCTGCTAGTTTGCAAAGTGCACTCTGGGGATTTATAAAAGCTGATAAACAACAAGTCTTCCTGGACCCAGGAACATCCTAAGAAACAAATGTAACATTTTACAATGGGAAGTAAATTTTTGTTTTTAAATGCAGTGCAAGCGCTATACATTAAAAAAAAAAAAAAAACATTTTCTCTGTTACATGATTTACATGATAATTTGGAAATAAATAGAGAGCACTTCATTAGATTAACTCAGTGATCAACACTGAGGGTAGGGCTGAATGCTATTAAATGATTTTCAGTACAATTAGGGATTATTCTAGCCTTGGTGAAGAAATAATCTTAATTTTATTAAAGACAGGAGGCAAATATTTGCATAATCCTTCTTTACTGAAACCTCCATCAGCAAAAGAGTTAACAGAGTTGTAAAGATTCAACCAATAGAAACAAACATAGGATGCATATATAAACCCCCCTCAGACACTTCCTCTTTCTTTGAACACGAACAACTTAATTCGCAAAAATAAAATGACCGATCAACAAAGCAAGTCTGAACACTGGAACTGGACAGATTCCACCATGCTGGAAGGCAAAGAGAAATTGTGAAAGTAAATTGGTCTACTAAACAGATTCATATTAAGACTGCAAACAATAAACAGAGACAGTCGTAATATGTAATAATACAAACTCATCTAATAAGCAGATTCATAATAAGACTTCAAACAATAAACATCAGAGAGACAATCATAATATATAATACCCACAGATGTACCGTATTTGCTCGAATATAAGACAAGAGTAAATGCTATACTATAAGACTGGGATCCAGGTCCTCCGCAGAGCTGCAGGGGACCTGGATCCCCCTCGCTAACAGCCGGTGGATGTCGTCGCGATGCGCGCAGACATACTCTGCTGCTGCCATTGGGACTTCTATGATGAAGCTGGGACCTTCCGGGGGATGTCTGACACTTCCGTCTATTATGAGAGATAACACTGGGGGGGGGGGGGGGGAGACAGAGACAACACTAAGGGGGGAGAGAGAGACATCACTGAGGGGAAGGGGGGGAGAGAGAGAGACAAAGTTGGGGGAGGGGGAGAGAGAGACGTTGTGCTGGAGGCATGGCACTTTGTTCTTCCTTACAGCACCGGATGCACTGTGATATAGCCATTCAGTATGAAAGAATTTTGCCACTTAATATGCCAGAATTTAGCCATTTAAAATGCCAGGATTTTGCCACTTAATATGCCAGGGTTTAGCCAATTAATATGCCAGGATTTTGCCCCTCAATATGCCAGGATTTTGCCCCTCAATATGCCAGGATTTTGCCCCTCAATGTGCCAGGATTTTGCCACTTACTATGCCAGGATTTAGCCACTCACTATGCCAGGATTTAGCCACTCACTATGCCAGGATTTAGCCACTCAATATGCCAGGATTTAGCCACTCACCATGCCAGGATTTAGCCACTCACCATGCCAGGATTTCCCCCCACAATATGCCAGGACTTTGCCCCACAATATGCCAGGATTTAGCCCCTCAATGTGCCAGGATTTAGCCACTCTATGCCAGTTAATATGCCAGGATTTTCCCCCTCAATATGCCAGAATTTAGCCACTCAATATGCCAGGCTTTTGCCCCTCAATATGCCAGGATTTAGCCACTCACTATGCCAGGATTTAGCCACTCCCTATGCCAGGACTTTGACCAACAATATGCCAGGATTTTGCAGATCAATATGCCAGGATTTGGGCACTTAATATGCCAGGATTGAGCCATTATGCCAGGATTTTGCCACTCAATATGCCAGGATTTTGCCCCTCAATATGCCAGGATTTAGCCACTCACTGTGCCAGGATTTAGCCACTTAATATGCCAGGATTGTGCCACTCTATGCCAGGATTTAGCCACTTAATATGCCAGGATTTTGCCACTCTATGCCAGGATTTAGCCTCTCAGTATGCCCAGATTTGCTAGTTTTGTGCCACCCTCCTCCCCTAGTACTTACGTGCTTGTTGCTTACTCTCCGTTGTTTGCTCCGTGCAGTCTAACCTCCTGCACAGAGGAAGGAAGCTCCGGTCGCTTTTTTTTCTTTTTCTTAACTTTATTGAAGTTGATCGACTTCAATAAAGTTAAGAAGAAAAAAAAAAGTGACCGGAGCTTCCTTCCTCCGTGCAGGAGGTTAGACTGCACGGAGGAAACGACGGAGAGCAGCATGGAGGTAAGTATGCACATACATAAGACGCACAGGCATTTCCCCTCACTTTTGAGGAGGAAAAAAGTGCGTCTTATGCAGCGAAAAAAATAAGTACATTTTTTTTTTAATTCAGACGGGCCCCCTAGAACTCGGAGGCCCCTGGGTAGTCGCCAGTCTGCCCATGCGGAAAGACGGCACTGAACACTGGTCCCGTCTAGTGATTTTGAGCAGATAACAATATACCTCTTTTAAGGGCTATTGACTTAGAACACTGGTTCTGTCTGGTGGTTAGGATTATATCACATAGATAGCTCTTTTAAGAGCTGTCTGAAGCAGGGATGCAGAGCTTTAATGGAAGTGCCCAGTCGGTGTACCAGAGGGATCCGTTATAGAAGCATTCAATTTATGGGAATTTTGAGAAGTCAAGGTTAGCTATAGAGAATAGCTCAAGAGGTTGCTATAGAAGATAGAGTTCACTTTCCTTAGTGAACTGAATTTGATGTTGAAATCTTTTTGAACATTTGAAGATAGACTCCATAGTTTTCTAATGTAACACTAGAACATGCTGATATATTAATGCAACCTCCAGTAAATGTGAGACTACAAATGGGGCCAGGCATTGCACAACTGACTCAAACCAGCCTATGTATTCCCACCATTATCCCAAAGCTGTCCAGGCATGTGAATATGTGATATCAGGGAGGCTTGAGTGTACAGATGAGAAACATGTGTCACAATTAGTAATAGGCACTAGTAAACGTGAAAACAAGCTACACAGCAAACCACTAGTGTAATCCCAAAACACAATAAAGATACAAAACTTAAAAGTGTCACACAAAAAAAGAGTGTTTTATATACTTTTCAAATGAATTGAGATGAATTTCTCAAATTATACATAAAAAAGGAAACAAACCAAAGAAAATACATGTGAACCTAAATATTTTTAAATGGTACAAAAATAAATATAAATCCTGGTTTCCAGGAAGAAGGCTGTGAGAGAAAAATGCGTTGTGTGTGTCCTAAACATGAGATAGATGTGTCTTCACTGGCATCTATCATCTTAACAGAGAACTGTGCCACTACACCATCAATACCACAAGGAGGAGTTGAGAAGGACAGCTGTGGTTTTACTAACCCATATCACAATTCATATTATATGGCACTTTTTATGTTTTTATAGTAAACCTTACTAATACAGGGGCAAATACATTTTGTAAGCAAAAATATTATGCTCTCTCGCTCAATTATCATTGCTGATTTTTTTTTTACTTCTGTCAACATATCTGCTCAACTGGATGGTGGGATATGCAGTCCCATATTGCACTTCATACCAGAGCCAGTCATTTGAGTCTCTGGCACATGTGAGTTGATTACCATTGGGTATTTATATTTATTTTTGTACTATTTAATATACTGTTTGTAACCGCAATGGCATTTACATTTAAAAAATTGAGAGTATTTTTTCTAAGAAATAACTGGAGTTTCTATTCAATTGGTTTTCAGTGGAAGAACATAAATGGAGCACATAATTCCCGTCCATGTGTTTTCATCATTTCCTAAGCTATGTATCTATTTCAATTTTCAATCCAGGGAAAGCTGCCAAAGGTTCCATATTCCATAGATCATTTGTTCCTCATTAAATATATTTGCAGAAATCATCCTACTATCATTTTCTCTTTGAGTGTTCTGTGGAGGTCTTCTCATTCATTCAGGCCATTTGATGCAATTTTGGTTTTGTAACTGCTTTTTTTTTAGCCAATATTACATATGGATTTTCCACAAAGCATGTTGGGTGCAAGGGAAAAAGGTGGGGTTTAGTGATGGCCCAGCCAAAGTTGGCAAAACACTGATCATTTTTAAAAAATTTTTTTACTAAATTTGGTAAAATACTGATTGATCTTGGGAAAGTGCTAACTTTGTGTTAAATATACATTGTTTAGATTGTAGTCGCTCTAAATAGTTGCACCTGATAAGTAAATCTGCTGTTGGCGATTTTTAAAAAATATTTTCTTTAATAGGATCAAGTATAAAAAGTTCTGTGCCACCAGTTCAGTGTAAAACTAGCATGCATCTCTACAGCAAAATATCTTTGATGGGTGACAATCAGCTATGTGGATTTCGTGTTGGTATTTCAGCAAAGTTGTACGGAGCAATTGGAATGGTAACATGCAGCTCTACGTTAGCAGGGCCGGTGCAAGGATATTCGTCTACACAGGCGAAGGTGCATTTTGGTGCCCCCCTGCTCTGATCCGCCACGCCTCCCACACCATTAAGCCTCCTTACATTATATATATATATATATATATATATATATATATATATATTTGTGTGAAGGGCTCATGATAGTACAGAAGATACAAACACTGGTAGGAGAGGGATGGTATTAACAGAGCAAGTCGGTTGTGGTGTGCCGGAACCGACGATGAGGTAGGCCTGTAAATAAAGAGGGCCCACCAAGAGAAATGTAAGAGAAAAGGAGTTAATAATGAGGAGTGGGTGGGAGGGTGATGCAGCGCTGACCTCGAACGGTATGGAGCCAGGTAAGGGGTGTCCCTTAAATAGGGAGAAGGTGAGTCATACGCCCCTCCCACAATTACAGGCCAAAAGGCCTTAATACTTGTGTGAAGGGCTCATGATAGTACAGAAGATACAAACACTGGTAGGAGAGGGATGGTATTAACAGAGCAAGTCAGTTGTGGTGTGCCGGAACCGACGATGAGGTAGGCCTGTAAATAAAGAGGGCAAAAGTAGAAAATCAAATTTATTACGAAACGAGCAGAATACATATTTTTAACCAGACATGTCTTGAAAGGCATTTCTAACTTCTTGTACCGGGTTAGGTATGTATCTAGCGTATGCAGAAGACTTCCAGCGTCCTAGTGACTTGATAACATGAACTGGAATGTTTGCACTGGACGCTGTGGAGGCCGCTCCTATGCGGAAGGAGTGGCCCGAATAGTTAGCTGATTTTAGGCCTAGTTGAGTGAGTAGAGACCTGACGTGGGTCATAAATGTGGTGGTAGTGAGTACCGAACCTTGTAGACAGAAAAGTGGCTGAGAAGGTGATGCTTTGACAAGCTGGGTATATGTGTCCAGTAATGTGACGGGGCACCACTCGTTGTGGGTAGGATAGTATCTAACCTCTACCGGAGGTGCATGTTGATTGGTTTTGGAGTGATGCAGAGCCAAGATATAGTAATCCATGTGTTTCGTCAAGTGTGAGTGAAGCAGAATGTGAGTGGATTGGGTTGTGTTGATGGCGGTAAATTCTCTTGGTCTCAAAAACCCATAAAAGCCACGTATATGGCGGTTTTTATAACAAGGTTTGTGTTGTTGGCAAAGGGATTTAAATCTAGTAGGCTGGATAAATCTTTGAAAATATTGAAGTCTATGGGAAGCCTTTGCGCAGTACGTGGGGGTTCAGATCTCTGGATACCCCTGAGGATGTTCTTGATCTGGTAGGAGGACATGAAACTTGTGTTGTTTGGTTGTAAAGTAAGCATGTGATGTTGAACGCCTGTCAGATATAGCTTGATTGTGTTGTATGATAATTTGAGTTTGAGGTGGCAAAAAGAAGCAAAACCCAACAAGGATGTCATGATGAAAGGTTGTGTGATGTCGTGTGCTGACAGGAATCTTTTAAATAGAAGGAAAGCCCTGTCATAGGTTCTCCGGGTATTGGCGGACAGTGCTAATTGTGACAATGTCCTGCTATATTGCATGATAACGTCTAGTCCATTACTAGCTGGTGGAAAGGTGGAGTGGCTGTGGCTGTGCGCGCGGCTGACGGAAGTATTTGCCGAAAAGCCTGTAAATTAAAACGAGATAAATTGTCAGCAGCCGTGTTACATACACCTGGGACATGAACACAAAACAAGAAGAAATTATGACACGCAGCCAGCCAGGTGAGTTTCCTCAAGAACCTCATAATGATTAGTGACTTGGATCGGCCTTTGTTGATAATGTGGCAGGTTGCTTGGTTGTCTGAGTAGCAACGTACTGACGAACCTGCCCATAGATGTCCCCATGTCACGGCAGCTGCCACTATGGGATAGATCTCAAATAGAGCTGAGGTGGTGGAAAAACCCTCCAGGTCCTGGACCTCTGGAGGCCAGCTACCCCAAAGCCATTCATTCCCGTAAATTGCTGCAAAACCTGTGGTAGACGCCGCGTCTGACCAGATGGTAGGTGAGGAGTCAGATAATGTAGGGAGGAACATGCTTTCCCATTCCAGGTGGTTAAAAAGTTTCTCCACATAAGTAGGTCTGCCGTGGCCTGGGTATCCAGGGGCAACCTGTGTGCATCATGTCTAAACAGTGGGAACATGTATAGGAGCCGTGAGATGAAAGCCCGGCCTTGAGGTATAATGCGCATGGCAAAATTCAGTGACCCAAGTAGGGACTGCAATTCTTTGCGGTTGCAAGTACCGAGATGAATGTAGAGGTTAATGTTGGTAAGTATGTTCTCTATCTTGGTGCGTGGCAGGCTGGCTTGCATAGTGGCTGAGTCTAGCATGATTCCCAGAAAGGTGATGATTGTATCTGGTCCTTCAGTTTTGGTGGGGGAAACTGGAACGCCTACTTGTTTAAAAAGACTGATGGTGTCTATGAGGCTACTGGGAGGGGAGTTATTCTTTTCGATCAGTAAGAAATCATCCAGGTAGTGTATGACTGTAGGGCATCTGGCTACATTTAATAGTAACCAGCATAGTGTTTCTGCGAATAAATCAAAAATGGCCGGACTACTTTTTGAACCAAACGTTAAGCGTGAGAAAAAGTAGTAGTGCCCGGCCCATTTAATGCCATGCAGGTGCCATAGTGTAGGGTGGATAGGCAATAATTTGAAGGCATTGGTTATGTCGGTCTTGCTGAGCCAAGCACCGACCCCTGCCTGCATGATAGCCGTAATGGCGTGATCTATGGTGGAGTATTGGAGTGAAAATTCCTCAGAGGGGATAAGGGAGTTCAGACTAGGTGTGGCAGAGGTGTGAGGTGCCGACAGATCGATGATGAGTCTTTGTTTGAGGGAAGATTTCCCCGTGACAATACCGATGGGATTTGTCCGCCATGTGGAAAAAGGAGGGGACTGAAAGGGACCCAATAGGAAGCCCTCTGCCACTTCTTTGGCTATAAGTGTACTAATCGCTGTAGGGTTTTGTTGCGCAGATTGTAAATTGGGGCATTCAAGGATCCCTGAAGGCATGTGTATGAGACCAGTATGGAATCCTTGTGATAGACCAGTGATGATGAAGTCTACCAAATGTCTAGATGGATGTTGTGATAGTAATGCTGTGAGTACAGAAATATTTATCTCCGTTAAGTATTGTTTAGGGTACATTTTATTCGGACACATAGTTTTCGCATGTGCCCTAAAACATTTTGAACATATATGCAATAACCGACATCCACTGTAATTACATGCACCGACATTGAAATTATTACATATTTGGGATTTCCCCAAAAACTTGATAGGTCGACCCAATTTGTCTTTGGGTGTTCTCTCTGTTGAAACAGTGGAACTAGCGCCCTGCGAGGTACTAGGTTCGTTCGCAGTGGTAGGACAAAAATTTGCAGTATGAGCCATGGAGGAGCAGTATGCACAGGCCGGTGCTCTTAGACCTGCAAAGTGCCTGCAGAAAATGATGGTATCTATCTTGCTCCAGTTGGACCTTGTCCCGTACTGTGAGAAGGCGCCAGACACTTTGGCAGAAAAAGATCTATGGTAGTCATAGAAAGCTGACCCACCGTATTTGTTGCCCAGGTCCACCAGCCTGTGCATATACAAATCAAACTCCTCACGTCTGTGGGGATATACCGTACAGATCACATCACGATAAATGCCAAAAGCTAATACAAATTCTGGAATAGTTAGCTTCCTATTCAATCGTGCATCCCTAGATTTGACCACCACAGAAATATCGTCGTAAGCGTACGTCTTATGTTCCACTATGTCCTGGGAGGCAATTAGAAGTGAGGCCAGATTGACATCTTTACCTTCCAGGATATCTTTTTTGAGGTGCTCAGGTATCATGTGGGCAGGGTAAACCTCTTGGTCATCCGGGGTGATGGCTGGAGAAACTGATTGCAATTCCACCACTGCTGGAGGGATTGCGGTGGCCGGCCCAGCCAAAGTGAGGGCTGTAGTGACCGATTCAAGTTTCTCCAGCCTAGAATTGACCTTGCTCATGGATGCCATGAGGGACGTGAGCATGCCATGTATGTCTCCTGGGTTAGACTGGCTAGACCCTTCCCCAGCGTCCCTGTTATCGGTTGAGGTGTGCAGTAACTTGTAAAGTTCCGCTTTCCTTGCTGTAGCAGGGAATGGGATTTGACGTCTCCTGAGTTCGCTAGTGATGCGAGGGATAGTCCATGACCTGAAAGATGCTGGACTGGCCGTATCTTCCACCTGTGATGGGGTGGTTGCTCTAGCCGGAGTACTTGGGAGGGAAAAATCCTCTACCCCGTCTTGAGACATACTAGATGACAAAATATATGGTTAGCGTGAAAAAACCCCAGGGGATGTACTGGCAGGCTGATTATGCCGGATGAGGCGAAGAATTAATCTTGTTCTTTGGTGACAGGTGAGGCCCTACTAGTTGCCAAGTGGCTATGAGAGGCTCTATCTATGCGTTGGCGCGAGGGGTTATTGAGGCCACCCGACGTAGTGGCAGGAGTTCGTTGGCCTCTCGGTGACAATAAAAGAAAACAGGGGAAGGGAGTGACAGGTGAGGCCCTCTCTATAATTTGCGAGGCGACTAACTCACGTGTGGCCCGGGGGGCATTACCTCCGAAACGTTGAGGCGGGGTGTTGGCCTCGCGGACCACTAAACGATAGGCAGAATGCCTGGAGGGGAAATACCTATTGGGGTCTATAAGCCCTAGAATTGCCAGTACTCTATGTCCTAGGTGGAGATGGAACCGTAGGTTACGTATGGCGTGAGCAGGCTTAAACGTACCTGGTAGTATGTATGCGATAGATAAGCGGAAAAATAGAAAAACCTGGAAAAACCTAAAGGGATATAAAACCAGAAATGATAGTGTGAGAATTGGATCCTATGATACCAATATAGACTAGCTAGCTGTGATGAGTATCTAGCGGTACATTTGGAGGGGAAAAGTTTAATGAATGGTAGTGACGCGACTGGCCATGTTAAGTGGTATGGCCCTGGTAACCAGGTTTTTAGGGGTGTATATATAATAAGTCTCTACGTGACGTATGAGTGGTTGAATCAAGACGTGTGATTCAACCCGAAAGTTGCGAGATTTGAGACCGTGTTCTCGTGTACTTGGTATGTCGTTTGAGTACACAAAGAAAAAGTCAGAATTTATAACGTGCCATGTAAGAACGTGTGTACATGGAGTGATAGAAACGTAATTCTAAATGAATTAAAACATAGGTTATAACGCAGGCACTAACGTGAGATATCTATAATAATGTAACGTTTGTTCAAGCATAACTCCATCTATATATACAGTCATATGCAAGGATTCTGCAATCGCATGAAATAAATACCAATAGTGACATGAACAGCAACTATAGATACTGATATTGCAGAAAATCGAAAATAAGTCTGCTTACTAAAAGAATCAGTACATAGAGTATAACGCGATCAATGCCGGAAGTAAAAGGGTTAATATGCCTGTGACTGGGCCGTGAAGCGTGCGGCCGTAAAGTAAGGCTGTTTAAAAATCGCGACGCCGTGGGAAATGATCCAGGCGACGGACTTACGATTTTGAAGTCCTGTAGACTTAATCTGCGGCGAAAAAACCGGTAATGTGCGTGGCTGGACGGGCGGAAAACCTGTGAGGGCTCTTGGACACAGCTACACCAAACGAAATCGCGGGGTTTTTTGAAAAGCAAGATGGCGCCGAAAGTGAACCGGAAGTGGATTCTCATGCAGCGCTGACCTCGAACGGTATGGAGCCAGGTAAGGGGTGTCCCTTAAATAGGGAGAAGGTGAGTCATACGCCCCTCCCACAATTACAGGCCAAAAGGCCTTAATACATATCTATATATATATATAGATATATATATATATATATATGAATAATGTATAGTGTAGAAAATAAATACATCTAAATATTCAACTCGCATGCTCTAAATGTGTCACACACTGAAACCCTTAAACACAAAGACACCCTTGCAGTCACACACACAGACACCCTTACCACTTACACACACACACAGTTACACCAATTCACACATAACCGGAGACACACTATTTTGCCACTCAATATGCCAGTATTTAGCCCAGGGGTCCTTAAACTTTTTAAACAGGGGGCCAGTTCACTGTCCCTCAGACCGTTGGAGGGCCGGACTATAGTAAAAACAAAAACTATGAACAAATTCCTATGCACACTGAATATATCTTATTTTGAAGTGAAGAAACAAAATGGGAACAAATACAATATTTAAAATGAAGTAAAGTTAAATCAACAAACTTACCAGTATTTCAATGGGAATATTATGCCAGTCAGAGCCCAGTAATATTATGCCAGTCAGATGCCCAGGAACATTATGCCAGTCAGAGCCCAGTAATATTATGCCAGTCAGATGCCCAGGAATATTATGCCATTCAGATGCCCAGGAATATTATGCCATTCAGATGCCCATGAACATTATGCCAGTCAGAGCCCAGTAATATTATGCCAGGCAGAGCCCAGGAATAGTGTGCCAGTCAGATGCCCAGTAATATTATGCCATTCAGATGCCCAGGAATATTATGCCAGTCAGATGCCCAGGAATATTATGCCATTCAGATGCCCAGGAATATGCCATTCAGATGCCCAGGAATATTATGCCATTCAGATGCCCAGGAATATTATGCCATTCAGATGCCCAGGAACATTATGCCAGTCAGAGCCCAGTAATATTATGCCAGTCAGATTCCCAGGAATATTATGCCATTCAGATGCCCAGGAATATTATGCCAGTCAGATTCCCAGGAATATTATGCCAGTCAGATTCCCAGGAATATTATGCCATTCAGATGCCCAGGAATATTATGCCAGTTAGATGCCCAGGAATATTATGCCAGTTAGATGCCCAGGAATATTGTGCCAGTCAGAGCCCAAGAATATTATGCCATTCAGATTCCCAGGAATATTATGCCAGTTAGATGCCCAGGAATATTATGCCAGTCAGATGCCCAGGAATATTATGCCAGTCAGATTCCCAGGAATAGTATGCCAGTTAGATGCCCAGGAATATTATGCCAGTTAGATGCCCAGGAATATTATGCCAGTCAGATTCCCAGGAATATTATGCCAGTTAGATGCCCAGGAATATTATGCCAGTCAGATTCCCAGGAATATTATGCCAGTCAGATGCCCAGTAATATTATGCCAGTCAGATGCCCAGTAATATTATGCCAGTCAGAGCCCAGGAATATTATGCCTGTCAGATGCCCAGGAATATTATGCCAGTCAGATGCCCAGGAATATTATGCCAGTCAGATTCCCAGGAATATTATGCCAGTCAGATGCCCAGTAATATTATGCCTGTCAGATGCCCAGGAATATTATGCCAGTCAGATGCCCAGGAATATTATGCCAGTCAGATGCCCAGGAATATTATGCCAGTCAGATGCCCAGGAACATTATGCCAGTCAGAGCCCAGTAATATTATGCCAGTCAGATGCCCAGGAATATTATGCCATTCAGATGCCCAGGAATATTATGCCATTCAGATGCCCATGAACATTATGCCAGTCAGAGCCCAGTAATATTATGCCAGGCAGAGCCCAGGAATAGTGTGCCAGTCAGATGCCCAGTAATATTATGCCATTCAGATGCCCAGGAATATTATGCCAGTCAGATGCCCAGGAATATTATGCCATTCAGATGCCCAGGAATATGCCATTCAGATGCCCAGGAATATTATGCCATTCAGATGCCCAGTAATATTATGCTATTCAGATGCCCAGGGACATTATGCCAGTCAGAGCCCAGTAATATTATGCCAGTCAGATTCCCAGGAATATTATGCCAGTTAGATGCCCAGGAATATTATGCCAGTCAGATTCCCAGGAATATTATGCCATTCAGATGCCCAGGAATATTATGCCAGTTAGATGCCCAGGAATATTATGCCAGTTAGATGCCCAGGAATATTATGCCAGTTAGATGCCCAGGAATATTGTGCCAGTCAGAGCCCAAGAATATTATGCCATTCAGATTCCCAGGAATATTATGCCAGTTAGATGCCCAGGAATATTATGCCAGTCAGATGCCCAGGAATATTATGCAAGTCAGATTCCCAGGAATATTATGCCAGTTAGATGCCCAGGAATATTATGCCAGTTAGATGCCCAGGAATATTATGCCAGTCAGATTCCCAGGAATATTATGCCAGTTAGATGCCCAGGAATATTATGCCAGTCAGATTCCCAGGAATATTATGCCAGTCAGATGCCCAGTAATATTATGCCAGTCAGATGCCCAGTAATATTATGCCAGTCAGAGCCCAGGAATATTATGCCTGTCAGATGCCCAGGAATATTATGCCAGTCAGATGCCCAGGAATATTATGCCAGTCAGATTCCCAGGAATATTATGCCAGTCAGATGCCCAGTAATATTATGCCTGTCAGATGCCCAGGAATATTATGCCAGTCAGATGCCCAGGAATATTATGCCAGTCAGATGCCCAGGAATATTATGCCATTCAGATGCCCTGGAATATTATGCCAGTTAGATGCCCAGGAATATTATGCCACTCAGAGCCCAAGAATATTATGCCAGTCAGATGCCCAGGAATTGCTCATTAAACCTCCCTCCTCCCCCCTTACCCAGACCCCAGTACTTACCTCCATGCTGCTGTTCATGTCCGTGGCTGAGAGGGAAGCGTTGTGAGCTCCCCTCAGGCCGTGCGCATTCAATAAAGTGTGTTGAAAAAAAAAGTTTCAACACACTTTATTGAATGCGCACGGCCTGAGGGGAGCGCACAGCGCTTCCCTCTCAGTCACGGACATGAACAGCGGCATGGAGGTAAGTACTGGGGTCTGGGGGAGCGGGCGATTTTCCCGCCCCCCCATTGGTGCGCCCTAAGGCAGCCGCCTGTGCTGCCTTACGGTAGCGCCGGCCCTGTACGTTAGTCAAGTGCAAAGTGTCTCTCACTTATCAGGAGCAGAACTACTGGTGGTGCAGGTTGTGCTATGAACCAGGAAACCTGAGTTGCCCATATATTTCATTCCAAGCAGTACCATGAGGGAGAGACAACTTATACCACCTTGGGAAGGGAAGGAGGATGAGAAGGAGCTAAACACTGGGTTGCCGTGTGGGCACAAAGATGCACAGACAAGGTGTTTGGGAACAAGTTAGCACTGGCAAACTGAGGATTGAGATGGGAAGCTGTTTGGGACAAAGACAGCACTGATAAGCTGTTTGGGGACAGATATGCTAGAGGTGGAGTCTAAAGGGGAAGGCGTAATACCTAAAGAGGAAGGGGTGGATCCTAAATTGGAAGAGGTGAGGCCTGGATAGAAAAGTGAAGTGCACATTTACAGTTAAATGGCCTCCTAAATATGGTTTATGCTGTGAATACAAAGAAAAAAGTCTATTCATTTTATTTATAGAATGTTTGTGTGTCAGTGGTGCCTCCTATTTATGGAATTAATTTGTGACTTGATATGCAAATTATCTATTTTCAGTGGGCAATATGTAATTTGCCTTTCAAGATTCAGTGTGATATCGTAAAGAGTGCAGACATCCCTATCGAAGTTGAAAATATATGTTTCTCTTCTCGCTTGCTATTTTGCTAAAGCAATGAACATATATTGTTAATGTTGGAAATTCCTAGTGACAGAGTCTCCATTAATAAATCTGCACAATGAAATCTGCAAGCAATGCTACTTTGGTCCAGACATTGTTGCCAATTAGCTATTAGCTTACAAAATGGAAGAACTTCAAAATGGAAACTTTTTCAAATGTCTCAGAGGCGTAAAATGTTGTTTATCATTGTTTTGTATACCTTGTCTCTTGGTGCCTTTTATTGTCTATTAGAAAGTGCTGAATGTTTTTTGTTGTGAAAAATAATATCCTCTCTTTAATCAATGATTATTCTTAGAAAGCGATGTAAGGCAGATCATTAAATGGATAACAGCAGTGGAAAACTGCTAAATCCTTATCACATTTAAATGGTGACAGGTTAGTGGTTTCACTAGTCACAGTGAGACCTGCTACTGGTTGCCATGGAAATAGGAGAAGAACACAACTTTGATGTGCACACAGTCTCCACTTCTTGCTGCAGGAAAGTATTGTTAATTGTTATGCCAGGGATAGCCCCCATGTGCCTTACAGTGATGTCAAATAAAAGGATTCCTTAAACCTGCTCTAAGAATACCACCAAACTATATATCCAGTAGTTTGTCAATATCCATCTGCTCGCTACAGATTTAGTTAAATAAATAAAGTTTTTACCTGGGAATGCTCTATCATGCATTTAGGGTCATACTATTACCCAGTTTCATGGAACCTAGGAAGGATGAAGGGCTCAGTTGACAAAACCGGGAGGCTCCCTAGCTCCTGGGAATTTAACAGCTCTGGAATAGCTGGAATACTTTGACTGTTTAGAAGGATAGAACTAAATTGGGAAACTTGAAGTTTAAAATACAAATTCTAGGACACAGATATACAGGGTGACTGTGATAGAACTATCTGGGCTAGTGAAATGGTAGCCACACTGGATTAACACATGCTAAAGAAATCTAATACGAACATCTCTGGCTGGTTAATCATGCTTTAGAAAGGAAAAAAAGTGTGTTCAATTTCATTAAAAAAAATTTTTAAAAAAAAAAAAAGCCTAGATTACTTAATGGACTCATCTCGGCAAAAAACGTACAGTTTAGAAACATATCAGAAAAAATTGTAATTAACAAAGGATATGGTTAGCGATTTTAGATAAACCAGGTTCAAAACATTGACTTCATGCGACGTTGAGTTTGTTATGTGGAACCACTCAAATGCCACAGTACATCTAGAAGGAGAAACTTGCACAGTCTTACCTTGAAGCAGTCTGTGTGCTTCCATTAACAGATACCAGTGTAAAGGACAGCTTTCTAATAAAAAATCTAGCTTGTTCAGGGAAAAAAACTCTGAATTAGTTATAGCTAAATGAGTGAAGTTACACAGACTATGCTTATGTAATGATACTGATGTTAGCAGGTTTTGGAGTCCAGCAGCCAGATCAGCAAAGTCTTCTGCCAGAAGCAGCCACTCATTACCCAGGTGGTTGAGTCCGTGAGCTTTGAGTGACAATATGGTCTTTAGCAGAACTGAGAGCCTGGAACAAAAAGTTGTAGCGCAATTAAACCCATCTGGGCAGGGAGATTTATTTTGTTTCCTCTCATAAATTATTTTTCCATTTCTTCTATCGTTTATGGCATATTTAAGGAGCACCTTTGTTCTCTAGTAATTTTTGGTAGGAATCTATCATCCAAATATTGTTTTATCTCTGTTGCACTAGGTTCATTTTTCAGATTGTATAAGTCCCTGTAGACATTACCCACTGTCTATCCATTATCTTAGAGATACATTTCTTACTTTGGTTTTTCTTTATTTTATTTTATTAAACAGCAATTTGTCTTCTTTATTACATCGAGGCAATAGACCAGCACCGTTAGAGTGGTTTCCGCGATCGCTGAAACCACTTGTTTCACCGCAGGACGTGTCAGGCACGTCCATTGTCGGGAACGCAAAAAGGGTTAAATGCTATTTCCCTGGGAAAAACTACTAATGAAAAGGATTTTGGAATAATTGTAGATAACAGACTTGACAACAGTGCCCAATGCCAGTCAGTAGCTACAAGGGCCAATACGATATTGGCATGTATAAAACAAGGTATAGATGCACGGGACAAGGATATCATCTTGCTTCTTTACAAATCAATGGTAAAACCTCACCTTGAATATGCAGTACAATTCTGGGCACCAGTCCTTAAAAAGGATATTAATGAACTAGAAAAAGTGCAAAGGAGAGCTACAAAATTAATAAGGGGATTGGAGGATCTTAGTTATGAAGAGAGACTTAAAAAATTGCATTTATTTACGTTAGAATAAAGGCGTCTCAGAGTGGATATGATAATATTATATTAATATGTGCAGCGACAAAATAAAGAGCTCTCCAGTGACCTGTTCATTAACAGAAATGTACAAAGAACAAGAGGTCACCTCCTGAGACTGGAAGAGCAAAGATTACATAGACAACAAAGGAAGGGATTCTTTATGTTAAGGACAGTAAAGTTCTGGAACTCACTGAGGTGGTGCTATCAACCACAATAGATGCATTTAAAAATGGTGTGGATGTTTTTTTTTTAGAAAAGCAGAACATACAGGGCATTTAATAATAGAATAAGAATCAGTAATAGAGCTTATTGATCCAAGGAGAAATCTGATTGCCCTTTGGACTCAAGAAGGAATTTTTCCCCCTAGGAGGCACAATTCAAAATAGCTTCCTTAGGGGTTTTTGCCTTTGATCTTTGATTTTTCAACCTAAATTACTATGTTACTATGTTAGTAAAATTTGAATTACTATAAGAACAAACTGATAAAGAAGGCAGATATGTATTCCTTGTATGTAAAATAGATGACGTTAAATACTAATTTTTAAACGTATTTGCCCCAAACAAGGGTCAGATACGGTTCTTAAACTCAGTAATGAAGAGATGTTTGGGCTATGTTCAGGAGCTGTTCTTTGTTGTGGGGGACATTAACTTTATAGTCGACCCCATGATGGATAAACTGGTGGTGAAAAGAGTAAAAATAGAAAGATCAATTTATGGACTAGCAAGAGATCTAAGAGAATTTTTGGGAAGACATAAGATTTAGGATTTATGGAGAACATTCAATCCAGACATTAAAGAGTATACATTCTACTCTAAACCATTCAACTCCTACTCTAGATTAGATATGATAATGGGGAAGACGGAGACTATAAATCTGTGTAAAAAAATTGAAATCTCCTGGTCAGACCACAATCGAGTAGTAGCAGAATTACTGTGCCAAAAACCCAGGGAAATTAAATCATGGAGGTTAAATAATGATCTTTTGTCTAGTAAAGAATTCCTTGAGGAGTTAAAGATGAATACTGGAAAGTTTTTTGAGGAAATCCTGACCGGGGATGTCCCCATAAAGTCTGTTAGGTGCACATTAAAATGTGTGGCAAGGGGGTGGCTAATAAGTAGATCAGCGTTCTTGCGGAAAAATGCCTCAAAGAAGATATCAGAGCTATATCTGGAGTTGGAGAATATTAAAAGATCAGATAGACCCAAGACAGATCAGGAATACCTTAATAACATAACTCAGATCAAACATTACATTAATGAATTATTGCCAAAGAGAGCGACATTTATCTTAACAGAACGACAACAGAGATGGTATTACATGGGGAACAAGACAGACAGATTACTGACGTCCCAATTACAACAGCAAAATGCTACTAATAGAATACATCAAATATTGAATCAGACCTCCAAGGGGACAATATGAAATTGAACACAGGGAAGAGGGAAGGAGAAAGAGAGGAATTAGACCAAAAGATGATCAACAGGGAGAAAGTGTGACAGTAGAAGAAGATATAGGGTATAGGGGAAAGTAAAATAAAAAAAAATTAAAAACAACAAAAACCACAATAATCATTAACATAGTTATCTATCTTTTTTCTGTATGATTCCTTTGTTGAATGCGTGTGTATGACCTTATTTTTTTTTTTACATGTTGTATATTTTTTATATTTCTGTATGGAACATTTAGATTGATTTAATTGGTAAATAAATGAAATAAAGACTTTTAAAAAGAAAGTAAAAGAAAAAAAAGAATACATAAAATCATAAATAATTGGAAGACGGCAATATCCCCCGCTCAGATTGGAGAGGATTTTAGAACCTTCTATAAAAATTTGTACTCAATACATGAAGAAGTAGATAGTAGGGAACTAGTAAGAAAATATTTGGAGGATATAGCCCTTAAGAAAATGATTTATACAGGAAAACTATAGACTTGCCCATAGGTATTGATGAAGTAAGAACTGCTATCCAACATCTATAAACCAATAAAGCACCAGCCCCTGAGGACAGTTTGTCAAGAAACTAGCTCCATTTCTGCTTAAACATCTGGCAGACACATTTAATTCCATTAGAGGAAAAATACTCTTCCCCTAGGAAATGTTGCATTCCTCTATAGTACCTAAATTAAAAACAAATAAAGGACCCAACAAGAGTGGAAAACTATCAGCCAATTTCACTTATAAATATAGATACAATAATATATTCAGCAATACTCGCCCAACGACTGAAGACATGCCTCCCTAACATTATCCACACTAACCAAACAGGATTCATGCAGGTTAGATACCCAGGGGATAATACCAGGAAGAACTGTGACCAATTAAATTTTGCAGATAGGAATAGAAGTGTCTGTGGACACAGGGAAAGCTTTCGACAGGGTCAGCTGGGTCTTCTTGGAAGAGACTCTGATAATTATGGGATTAGGACCTAATATAGTTGAAGCAATTATGGCCCTATACACAAACTGACAGCTAAGGTGGTAGGACAGGGAACTGATTCTAAATGGTTGTCAATACATAATAGTACAAGGCAGGGTTGTCCCCTTGCACCACTATTATACATTACTTCCTTGGAGCCCTTGGCGGAAAAAATAAAACACAACAAAGAGATTAAGGGGCTATCCATAAGTAAAAGAGAGTACAAACTATCACTCTGTGCAGATTATATCTTGCTAACTTTAATTAATCCAGAAGTATCCCTAGTTAGATTATTGAAAGAGATTATAAATTATGGACGGGTTTCTAATTATAAATTGAATAAAGGGAAATCACAGGTGATATGTGTAGCTATGTCCCAAAAAGAAAAGGAGGCATTAAGTAACGAACTTGAATTCTTATGATCTGATAAGTAGATTGAATACTTGGGCATAGATATACACCTAAATGGCTAGGACATATTATGAATAAATTGTAGAGGTCTATTGAGTTCCACACAGACTAGCCTGAGGAAGTGGAGTCAACTACCCATCTCATGGATGGGACGTATTAATATAAAAAAAAAAGACTATGTTATGCCTAAATGGCTATACTTCTTCAGGAAACTGAATAATGATTGGCTCAAACAGAACCAAAGCTGTTTTATGGAATTTGTGTCCCAAGGGGAAAAAAAAACAGGATTAAAGGGAGATAATATATAGAGATAAAAGAAGAGTGGGCCTGGGAATTCCCAATCTTAAGAACCTGTGGGAAGTGAGCATGCTGATGGTACAAATCTAAATCTCTTGATTGGTATCAGATAGAGACTGAATGGGTGGGAGTAAAATCTTTGGAACAGTATCTATGGGTAAACAAGTTAAGATATAAAAGAGATAATAAGCAGTATAAGGGGCTCTCCCTGGGTGATATGCTGGAATTTTGACAGGCAATGAGGAAAAGACTGGGAATAGAGGAGAGGGTTATTAATTCAGCACCCCTGGAGGTGCTAGAAAGGAATATTCAGGATATAGAAATCGCAAGGTGGGGTAAGAAAGGACTTATTAGGATACATCAACGATATCATAAAGGGAAATTTAGAAACTTTTCAGAATTAAAGAAAGAAAATGACTTGACCACTAAGGATCTGTTCAAATATATGAGGATTAGACACTACCTACAGGACGCGATTATAGCTGAAACGGCAAGGATATGGTGGGAGAACTAATGGGTCTGTTTAATAATAAGAAAAAAGGGCATTAAAGCAATGTTCAGAGTATTTGAAAAGAACTTACAGAGTTCCCTTTCCGAACTCTGTATCTCATGGCTAAGGAAGGGTGGGAACAGGAATACTGGATGACGGCCTGGAATGAGGTAAGGCAGCATGTTCACTGCCTGAATCTTCAGGAGGTATAACTAGTTCATAGATGGTACAGAATCCCCTGGGTAAAGAATAAGATTGATTCAACCAAATCCCAGATCAAGGAACTGGTACCAACAGGATAAAATAAGATGGATATATGTAGAGAGACAGATAAACCTGCAAAGGGACATGGAAAAAGGGCAAAATATTGGCATATGAAATGGCAAAAGAATGGCATATTGAGGGGCAAAATACTGGCATATTAAATGGCATATTGAGGGGCAAAATACTGGCATATGAAATGGCAAAAGAATGGCATATTGAGGGGAAAAATACTGGCATATTAAATGGCATATTGAGGGGAAAAATACTGGCATATTAAATGGCAAAAGAATGGCATATTGAGGGGCAAAATATTGGCATATTAAATGGCACATTGAGGGGCAAAATACCGGCATATTAAAACCAGAATTAAGTTACCAGAAAATTTGTTCAGTAAGGGGCCCTGAAATTCCTGGTGGCAGCCCTGGCAATGAGTAGTGTTGCATAGTAAGAAGGTATACATATTGCAGAATATATATATATGTGTATATATATATATACGAAATCCAAAGAAGGTGCACTCAGCTAATAGGAGGCAAAACACTGAACTCCTGCCCGGGTGCTGTGTAGCTCTAAGTACATACCAGTCCAAAAAAACAGAAAAAATACACGCACTCACGGGTCTTTTCAATTAAAGAAATAATGGTCTTTATAGTCGATTCCCATATGATAGTATTTCAGATACATTGGTCGATGTTTCGGTCCGAATCTGGGACCTTTATCAAGACTACACACAACTAAACTAAAACACAGTTTAAATACTAGTGAAGCACCAATAGAAAACAAATGTGAACAGCTGAAAAAAGAAGAAAAAAAGGAAACAGCCAATCCTCACCTACCGAGTGTGTAGAGACGCCGAAACCCGGAAGAAGCAGCTGATTGGAAATGTTTACTCACCCGGATACACAGTGCGCATGCGTCTAGCTGGTTACTGTAGCAACGCGACGCCGCTACAGGAGACTAAGTCAATTGATAGAATGTAACAAATCATGGAACACTAAGATGCTCCGTATGGACTAAAATGGGTGACAAGAAACCAGAAGCATGGTGGTGTAATGTAAAGTGAATACTTAGTGTACCCAGAAACACAACAAAAAAACCGGGGTGTTGACACTACTTTAACTGGAAACAAAACAGCAGTGCAATAAAGACAAATTGGATACTGCATGCAAGGACAGAAATATACAGGAATAGAAATATATATATATATATAAAAGAAACTAAAGCAGAGAGAAGACACAGAGTAAGCAGAATACTGCATATAATAAATACCGCTGCACATAAGTACACAATCCCTTCATATGTGGAGAATATTCTATAAGTAATTCCAAGATATAAAGGATGGAATGTTGACATCTTGAAAGTGTAAAAGCGCAACTCCAGAGTGACACAAAATACTTAAAAATAGGTAATCTGACCGGTAGAAAAGGTGAAAACAAGATTTGTTCATTTAAACCTCTGGGTGAGATTGTATCCAATGTCCTTATCCAAAAGGCTTCTCGTTTTAATAATGCTCGTGATCTGTCGCCACCACGACGTAGAGGTGGTATGTGATCCAGGGCAATGAATCTTAATTGGGACAATCTGTGTCCTAACTGGAAAAAGTGTTTCGCCACAGGTTTATCTGATTTCAAATCACGGTAAGCTGTCATGATAGAAGATCTGTGACCTCTCATTCTATCTCGAAGAGTTAGATCCGTCTTGCCTACATATGATAGGCTACATGGACATGTAATCATATAAATCACACTTTCAGTAGTGCAAGTGATTCTATGTTTGATATTAAATCTTTTGCCTGTATGAGGATGAGAAGAGTATGTCCCAGAGACCATATGGAAGCATGTTACGCAGTTTAGGCACCTGCAGCAACCTGGCCTCTGGTGTATCGTGGCTGCAACAGGAGCCATGTAGCAATATATCGGGTCAGCTATAACCAGACGATCACGTAAATTGGTACCTCTTTTGTAACAGATAAGGGGAGATGTTTGCAGTACCGGTGAGAGTAATTTATCGCTCTGGATGATGTTCCAGTTTTTTTGGACTATCCTTCTCACATGATGCGAGGCAGTGTGAAATTTGGTTGAAAACACAACTCGTTGCTGAGTTGTTTTAACCGCTGCCAATGACTTATTGTACTGTGTTGCTTTTAATAAAGATTGTTGTAGCACTGTTTTGGAATAGCCACGATCATGGAATCTTATAGACATTTCCATCAATTGTTGTTGACATGTAGTATTGTCTGAATTATTGCGTATAACACGTAAAAACTGAGAGAATGGTAGAGATTTTTTCATGGAACAAGGGTGAAAGCTAGCCACATGGAGCAGTGTGTTGCGGTCTGTAGGCTTTCTAAACAATATATAACCCAATGATGTACCCGTTCTAAATAGCTCGATGTCCAGGAATTGTATTCTATGTTTGTCAGCCTGCATCGTCAGACGCACTGGTGAGTTTATGGAGTTCAGGTGGGTTACCATTTGTTGTAATGTTGCAAAATCTGATTGCCAATTAAAAAAAATATCGTCAACAAACCTGGTATAGTATGCAATCATACTCCCAAATGGTGATAATATATGCTCCTGTTCGTACGTGTGCATGTAGATGTTTGCATAAGTGGGTGCCATCGCGGCACCCATCAATTTACCTGTTTTCTGAATATAATACTTATTCTCAAATGAAAAAAAAAATTTGAGGTTAAAGTCAGTTGCAACATGTCACCCAAAAATAAGATAGGAGGTCCTTGATAGTATGTGGACTGTTGCAGAGTGTCACACACCGCTTTAATACCCGCATGATGTGGTATGATGGTGTAAAGACTAGTGACATCCATTGTGACCAAAAAAAATTCAGTGTCTGGAAGCTGTAAGCCTCTAATTTTGGAAAGCAGGTCTGGAGTATCTTTTAAGCTAGATGGTAAAGCCATAGCGGTGTCTTTCAGGTGCCAATCCAGCCACTTAGCAATGGGTTCAAGGAGACTGCCTCAGGCAGAGACAATCGGGCGGCCCGGAGGGTGTATAGCATCTTTATGAATTTTGGGAAGTGTGTAAAGTACAGGACATATAGGTTTGGACTCGTTCAAAAAATTATAGGTGGTCTGATCAATGTACTTCAACAGCAAAGCTTGATCTAATAAATGTGTAATTTGTACAGCAATCCTGTGCGTAGGATCTCCAGAAAGTTCGGTATATGTATTGCTAGCAGATAGTTGTTGAAGAATTTCTGCACGGTATGCCGTATAGTTTTGAATGACAATCCCTCCGCCTTTGTCAGCAGGGTGTATTGTGATGTTGGGATCATTAGATAATGCCTGTAAAGCTTCAATTTCCAAACGAGATAAGTTGCACTGTATTGGCTGGGTGATCAATGCCTGTTTAACCTCCGCGTTGACAACCTGCATAAAGGATTTAAGCGTAATGTTCGGAATGTGTGGATCAAAACAACTTTTGAGTTTAAAACAGGCTGCACTCTGCTGGTGTGAGAGTACGGGACGATATAATAAATACTTGAAAAAGCCTCAACAAGAGGGGAAATGCGTTGTGTGAGAGGAGAGGAGTGCACAGACAACACTATTGGTTTTATGGACAAGCATCTGGGACTTTTAAAACGTTTTTAAATGTAAGATCTTACTGTTTGTTGGTTTTATTGCTTATATATTAAAATACTTACTTGTGCAATCCTGCCTTCTCCTTCCCATGTGATCTGGATATCTGGGCTGCCTCTGGAGCTGGTTTACAAGATCTACCTGCTCTTATTTGAGCTCACCCACGCTATTTATCTTGAGCAGGGTATTGCTCATGTAAATGTGAGTGTACCATTTATGCACTTTGCACTATTATATCATTACACTGCTATACTACACTATTATTGTTTTTGTTTTTTTCCCTTTGCATAATATCTGAGCATTTCGTCTCATAGAAAAGGGTAATGCTCTTTTTTTCTAGTGTTGGTCACTAGCGCACATGTTCACTTTATTGTATTTGTTTTCATTGGTTTGCTAGGAGTGAGACACTAGCTGTGCACAAGTGCTAGCTTACGCCATCACAGTTATTGGCGCAGTATTCTGTATTGTTTGTTTATATTAAATATCGGTATTAGGTCTTTCTTATCGGTGGTTTGCCCCTGGGGGCGAAAAATGCCGCCTTTCTGTCCCCTTCGGACATGGGACCTGTTTTTCGGTCTGTCCCCGTGTTTGTACACCTCGGGGGGCTGGGGCAGAGGGCTCCCGAGTGTGTTCTAAAAAACTTTGTGTTGAATACGTGGGGTCTTGGTGTGAATATTATATATATTTTACACACATTTTGACCCATTTATACAGTTTATACACTGCAATTATACACTTATTATACACATTTTATACACTGCAATAAAAGTACAATTGTGTGTGTGCTTATTTTTGTGTGTGTGTGTTTTGGTGGGGAAATATTGTGATGGAGGGCATGATTGCATGTCGGGGAGGGGGGCAGGGTCCAGAAGGCCCAAGCAAATGCTTGCCCAGGGTCCAATCGATGTTAAAGATGGCCCTAAGTGTCTCCCTGGCTAAAATGTGAATCCGAAATGGGTAAAACATTTTCGGTAGATGACTGGATCAAGGGAATTCAATTAACAACAAAAAAAGTATCCATTGGGTAAATCTGGTAGATACACATTACAAAATTATAAATAGGTGGTACATGGTCCCAGAGAAATTAGCTAAAATGTTTCCACATTTTAAAGTATCCACTGGGTAAATCTGGTAGATACACATTACAAATTTATTAATAGGTGGTCCGAGAGAAATTAGTTAAAATGTTTCCAAACACTTATCGATATGTTGGCGATGTGGAAGAAATATTGGTTCCTTTCTACATCTCTGGTGGGAATGTCCAGAAGTAAAAATTATTCTTACTCAATTGACAAACCTATTGCACCTCTTTCCAGCCATGGCTATAACCACTGTCCAAGAATTCCTTTTTCACATTCAAATTTGGGGGAGGATGGCAATGGATTGTGATATGCCCCATGGCAGTATTCCCTGCAACAGTATTCCCTGAGACAGCCTTTCTCAGCTATTGCAGGCTAAGACAGCTCCTTTTATGGGTGTTTCAGACTTGCCACCATCAGAGGCAGTGTGAAACACCCCTCACCCGGGGGCGTGATTGACAGGTCAGAGACACTTGTCACTGGCCTGTCACTTTAAAAACATCCAGGGGGGTTCTGGCTACCTTTTTTTTTTGCTTTCCTTGATAGCCTTCACTCGTGAAGCTTCCAGAAAAGCTGAAAATAGTGCGATTTGTGGTGAAAAAGCAACGATTGTGTTTAAAGGCAGCCCATACATGTACAGGCATTGTCACCAATGCATTGCATTGGGAGCCAGTACATGTACGGGCATTGTTGTGAAGGGGTTACAGAAACCACTCCCTTTAGTTTAAGTACAAAAGAGTGTAGATTCCATAGGAAGGCTTTCATTTCCTTATTGGTCACACATGACCAGAAGGAAATCAATTACCTAATCAAGTAGTAGATACCACAGAACCACGTTAATGAGTTATTGATTTCCTTTTGGCCACATACTGCAAGGCAGCATGCAAAAGTTGTAAGTGGCCAGTACAAAATGGTGGCAACGCTATTAGCTGTGCAGCATCACATATCATTTGAGGAACAATTCTCTTTGCTAGATCATTTCCTCCTTACCTATCCAATATGGCTGTATTTACATCCCAAGTACCTTGCATACCTGAAAATAAAAATAAACTGCTTTGACAGTGCAGCATAGGTGGAAAATGTGAGAAACATAGGAACAATTTTGGGGGTAAATGAGAACAAGAACAGGATATTGGAGTGTAAAGGGCTAACACAAAGCCACACTGATTTTCCACCAGCACCTCTCCAAAAAAAATCTAGACAAAGGTCCACAAAGAGTTTAAAGGGTCATCATTGGAGCATTGCAAAAGCAACGATATGATTACATCAAAATATGCATATACAAAGGTAGTAAAGTGCAAGAAGTAAAAGAAAATCCATACATATATTATGCAGAAACGTGAGCAGCCATGTTTATGGGAGGATACATGCAGGGCAGAGTTTGGATATTAGTTTTCCACTCCTATGTGCTGGCAAGCAATTTGCTCAAGTGCACCCGTAGACACCTCACTGTGCTTCACACATCATTTGTTTTGGTTTTGGGTGGGTAATGGAGAAAAGACAGTATAGCCCCAAGGAATGCTCTATAGTGGACACAAGGTGTAGATCTGGGCAGCATCATAGGTGTACCCTGCAGTATGAGAAAATTAATAGCTTGTCAAACATTATAATTCTCCATGGTGGCAGCACAAGGTACAAATACCACTTTGCACACCACCAGCACATTCAGCTTCCCATTAAAACTAACAAACATTATAATAATGTGCTTTGAGGAGCTGAGGGTTCCCCATTCAGGAAAGCTCTGCTTAGTAGACATGACACAACCCCAGACCAATTAAACTGATAAAGCAGGTTATGGATCATAGACTAATGAATAATAGCATCTCATAAAACATAGGGAAACACAGCGCCCCTCCTACTAAGACCTTATAGTATGTCATAAAACACTCACTGCCAAATAAATAGTGAAGGAAAAGTTTCAGTAGATCATGCAGTAGATAACATCCAATATATTCAGCATGACAAAAAACAAATTGAAAATCTGTCTCTGGGTTTTTTTCACAAAAGCACAGAGCTGGTTGTCCAGTTGCCAGAAGATAATGTGACATCACTTCCCCTGCTGGGGGGAAGTGCTTGAAGCCATTTCACCAGTTTGTGGGCAATCCTATACCAGTGACATCACTTCCCCTCCAGGAGGGGTTGTGCACCACATTAGCATGCCACACTTTCCTATTGGTGGCCACAGTTATGCAAATAAGACAATCTCTTATCTAATATTTTTTTCCTGTATATCACTTACTTACAGTATTTGATACATTCAATTTGGTATTTTCTACATTGACTGCAAATCTGTTGTGTGTTTGTAGATGGGGTTCCTTTAACCCCTTCATGACGGTAGGTGCTTGCGTCCCAAACGATGCAAGCACCAAAACGTCACAAATTGTTCCTAGCCACCGATCACAAGGTGATCGGTAGCCAGGAACACTCTGGCAGAGACCCGATCAGGGTCTTAATAGACCCTGTGGGTCCCTGCCAAAATATCGCGAGACCTCCGGACGTCATGTGTGACGTCACGGAGGCGTGCCCGAACCCGGAAGTTCGGGTACGGCGCTATTTGGAGAAATCAAAGCGAGCACCGGCTACATTTTCCCTGTCGGACTGAGGTCACTCAAAGTGGCCTCAGATGACAGGTGGGATCCCGCTGCAAGTGCCTGCAGCGGGATCCGAAAACAGCTGATCGCGGGGAGCCGCGATGAGCTGTTTAACAAAGGACGTTCTATGCCGTCCTAACGACTTTAAGGCACTTAAAGTCAGGACGGCATAGAACGTCCTAACGTCACGAAGGGGTTAAGGCATTTCTCTGAAGGCACTGCAGAACATTTTTCACTCTCAGTTTAGTTAGTCTTTTGCTACAGTTTTGTTAAAGATCAAGGTTTCTTACAAAAAATATTTGGCTTCCATGAGATTCTTCTGTAATTCAGAACGTCTCTATCTACATTAGAATTTTTTTTTTTAATTGAACATATATGAACGTATATAGGAATTGGTAAACTCCATACCCACACTACTTGTCAAAGTTTACTTAACTTTGGGTATCTTGTTTTGAACAACCACCTGGCAATTGATTATGTGATGATCAGCAAACAACCATGTCCTATTTTTATTCCTTGTAAATTTGCAAAAACTATTGAAATGCTGACAGGCAGCAACATTTTTAGATCTCATTGCACAGCTGTTGCATGTACATAACATTCAGCTATGCAATTACATACAAAAGTGAATCAGTACACTGCATCTTTTCCTATCACCCCAATTTGTTGGTTTATCCAAAAATAATAAGTAAGAAGCTTGCATTTTACCTCACAATTGTAAAGAATTGGTTCCTGCCATATGTAATCCCATATGCTATAAAGTTTTGAATAGCCTTGTTGTATTTTGTGAAAGAGCGGAAGATCTGCGGATCGGAAAGTACAGATCTCTCTATGCACACTTCTACAATAACATTTACTGAACAACTTAGAATATGATACAATGGCCATCAATCTCTACTTTTGTTAACATAACAAATCTCCACACTGGGTTACTAGGAGATGGTGGTGTGGCAGACAAAGTTACCAGACCCCACATGACTCTTCTCTAGCTGTGGCCTTAGGAAATCCATTTCTGCTAAAAAGTGTTTCTGTAAGTCTAAAGATGTTTGTTCAAAAACATAACTGTTCCTATCTATACAGTTCTTAAATAATCTCCAATCTTAAAATCTGCACCTTCAAATTCTCATGATGTGTGTGAGAACACATATATATCCTAATAGATGGCTGATTTATGTGGATTTACAGTCTCTTTAATCTCTGCTGAATCAGTTTAATGAATCAAGATGTTAATCCATTTTACTGTGAATGCAATTTTGTTATGCATGTTTGACTAATGCAAGGATGTTTTACATGTCCCCAATAAATTGTGTATCCAATAATTCTATTCAATGTTTATTTATTCTCAAAAATGTTGCTTGTAATGTTTTGAAAACCTTCTTGTGGTTCTAATTAACTTACATTCAACAATAATAATGGTAGAACCTCACACTGTGTGTGGTCTATATCAATGTCGATTACATAATTGTATTGGGAAATGTAAGTATGTTGTTTAAAACAACTATTTAATTCACATAAAATGATGGACGGACAGAGAAAAAAAAAAAGAAAAAAGATAGATAGATAATTTGTAGATAGATATGTGTGAATTACCCATTTCTATAAATTATTTTTCAAATTCATCCTCTACCTGTAAGACTATTGAAAATCACCTGTCACTGAGCAAAAATAAGAGACTAGTCTAGCAATGAGGTAGATGAAACATAGGTTGTTGGAAAATCAGTAGAGAAAGACAGGATCCTAAAGGAAGATGGGTTCACTGTGGTTGAACTAAAAGATTTATTGGAGGTGAGTATTATTTACGGACTTCTTGATTATTAAAATATGGGGCTTCTGGAGTGCTTTTCTTGTATGAGAGGATAGAGGGGAGAAACAATTTATAAATCCTTATCACATTAAAATAATATAAAGAGCTAGATTATTTGGAAAGCAGAAGAGTGGGAAATCCTATTTATTCCATACAGCCTTACTGCTCAGAATAACTGTATTTATTAAGAAGTATAAATATTATGATCTCTAAATATATCTTCTCACAAACTGATTATATATACAAATATATATGTGTGTATAGCACAACCATTGCTCTAAAACTCACTCCATGCCCGATCTCCTTGCCACTATAAGGGTAAATCTTATGTTCACCTCCTTGTTACATTTCAAACATGAATTATTGAGGATAGAACTTTACCAGGCACAAAACTCCATGTAGTCCCTGAGGCATAGTTAAAACATAGATGTACAATTGACTGAATTTATTTTGCCATGGAAAAGAGAGAAGACAGTAAGGAAATTGTCCTCACATCATGCCCTTGATAAATGTTATGTTCCACTCTGTTGCCTCGTGCAGTATATATTTTTGCCACGTGAGGTCAGCAGAGCTCTCCTGGGCTCGATGTGCATGTTTGGCTGTCAATGCGGTAGATTTCTTTGCTTCTTTTAAATTACTGCGGAAAAAAATGCTCCGAAACCACAAATGAAAAGACATATTCCCAGACACACTACTTTAATACCATTCATTTATGACCAACCATGTTTTACAATCATGTTAAACACCCCATGTAAATACTTGTTTATGCATGTCAGTGTTAGAATGTAGACATATACACACGTATATCTATCTATATACATACATACATACATACACACAGCGATATGAGACATAATTACAGAGTTTGTTCAATCAGATCAAGCAAGTGTAGATAATTATCTTACGCCATGTTAATATGTATGCAGGTCATGATCTGTTCCCATATTAATAGAAGCAGGTATAAGCGACAAACAGTGAGCTCTTTCGCATTCCTATCACGTATTTATTTAATGTCTTGTGTAGGTGTTATTCAGAATTAGCTAAGCCTTGCACTCCAGCTATTTTGGACTACATTTCCCATGATGCTCAGCCAACCTGACAATAATTGAAGAGCCATCACTGGTTGAATTTCTTGCAGCATATGATCTTGTGCTATACATACAGTCATTGTATGTACGTCTAAATAAAATAAAACTTAAATGGGGGAGGGGCACTGAGGCTGTAGAAGGGTACTGTGTGTAGGACAGCATGCCTAATTGTGTCTTGATGAAGGCACATCCCCCCCGGTCCCCCCTCTTGTTGCTTTGTCTTGCTCCTTAGGGCTCCAGGAGAATTATCATGAGTTTCTGCCCCTGCCATGCGTCACTGCTGACGTCACTTCTCCTTCTACAGCTATTGGCATGGGAATGGGGAGGGAGAAGCTTATACTTATTATTAGCACTGGAGACAGTGTGTAAAAAGCTGATATTAGAGTCTGAATCCCTCCAGCAAGCAGTGCAGAGCTATCTGACCATCTCTCTATAGTGCAGGAGCTGAAACCACTGCAGCCCTCCCAGGTAGGAGCATTACATTTCACTGTTAGCCATAGCTACATGCCTGATGCACTGCTCATCTGTCCAAGTTATTCCTACTTCATGCTAAATGGCAGGTTTTTCCTCAATTCTCATCGCTTGGATGGTGTCATGTAATGAGTTATTTGCAGTCAGTATCACAGGCAGTGTCTGTGAGGGGAGCACTAATCGGTCTTAATGCTGCATCTTCTCCTATTCATAGCAGCGTATCCTGTCATCTGTCCATGTACCCTGTACGGATAGTCCTTGTCAGTGGTACATGTTTCATCGAATGCTATATACACATGCAATAGCAGCAGTAGATGGACACATAAGGCACAGAACGAACCCATCCATTCACCCCATCCCATTCCTGTATTGTCGTTCATTGCCAGCAGGTGAATGATGCTATAGAATGTGCTAGGAATTATGTGAGTCTATCAAAATGACACAGATATTGATGACGATTATCTATTGCTATGAATAATGCTACACGTGAAATTAAGGCTCAGGGTTAGCATTTTATTCCGAATGAATATGCATATGGGATATTCCTGGTAGTATATTGCAGCTGCTGGGTAGAGTAAGCTGGTAGAGTGTCAGCTCCCTGTACACCATAGGGATGGATTGATGAAGCCATAGATCAGATATCTCTCTCTCTTTCTCTCTCTTTTCTTGCAGAAGGGGCACGCTGAATAGTGCAAGAAGCATCTTTCTGTACCAGACCTGCTCTTTTATCAGCAATACAGCCTTCTTCACCTTAAAAGAGAACACCCGATTTTACATCCGTTCAGATATTATTTTTTTTTTGCATTCTGCTTTTACTACCTGTATCTGGTTTATTTAAGGAACCCTTAAATATGGTCTGCAACACTTAAACACAGAAATCTGAATTTCTTCCAGGATTATGACTGCATCGAGGCTTCGTTATCATTGACTGCGAGCTTTGAATCCCCTGGAGGTGCAGAAGGGGTGCTGGGTTTATAGGAAGACAGCCTCATTTATCTGGGGATCCATAGGACCTTTCCTTCAACATGGGCCTTTGGAAAAGGTCACAGGGGCCTGATTTTTTCCAGGTGTGGTGCTCTTGCTGGATTTTTCTTATTTTATTTTGGAGGGGACAAGCCTGCCCTATTTCATGCAAGTGCAATGCTACAAGGATCTGGTGTACTATGCAAAATCCGGGGATTGTTGCGTTTCCAGTGATGGGGAACACTGCACTGGCTGAGAACATCACTGACATGTAGGTACTGCGCCACACTTGGGCTACTGCTGGCAGACGGGGTATTCAGTAGGGGAGATGTGACGCTTTCCATGTTTTAGAGATGTGCCACCGTTTTGCTAAGAGGTGGCTTGATCTAAATAGGTATAGGTGGCACTGTTATGGAAAATGTGGCACAATGCAATTAGGGACAGGTGGCTTTATCAGCATGGGAGACTGCATAATACAAACGATGTGACACTGTAAACATGTTAGAGGTGGCAGCATTTTGGTAAGAACAGGTGGTATGATCCAGGCAGGGAGATGTGGCACTATTCAGTAAAAGAGATGTGGCACTATGTAGAGAGAGAACGATGACAATTTAAAAAAAAAAAAGAGAACCGGTGTGACTGGATGGCAGGGAGAGGTGGCATTATTATAAATTTGAGATAGACGACTTCATACTCATATGTAAGATTACCTATATGTGGAAAGATGGAACCAGACAGATGCAATCCAGACAGAGATTATTGCCATTATATGGAAAGTAGACATGGCACTTACAAAAATATGGGATGGAACTATACAAGCAGACTGCTATTAATACCATTACATTTTATACCATTTAAGATATGTCATTGGTTATGGTACGTATGTCGCATCAAAATTAAATCGCTGACATCAAAGAAGCTGATTCAATATATTTTTTTTAAACTTTTCTGTTGACGTTGATGGTATTTGCCTGAGAAAGTGAAAGTGTGAGAAATGTTACAGGATACAAAATGTGCTAGATCATAAACAGCATACAGCAAGTTTTCTTGTAACGGGAGAAGCTGGATGCTCTAAGAGCCACAGATAGAATCTGCTGGTGGTGAGAAGCTTAAAAGCATGGCTTTGATTTAATTTGACTTGACTTCTCACTTATATGGTTTTAAGACCATCTAGATAATAAATCTTAATTGACCAATAGTTCAACCCCCCAGGCACATATCGCATGACAATACTCTCACTGAGAGTGTATGTGTTAGTGATGGCAAAGCTTTGATACTCCAACTGCTGCGGACTACAGTTCACATAATGCTCACCCACCGACTGAAAGCAGGCTAAGCATGATAGGAACTGTAACTAGACTACCAAAGGTTAGGCATTAGTGACATCTAGTTTTGATCACAAACAGACTCCAGATTGGTTAACCTGTTCAGTACCAGAGGGATGAGAAATACATTTCATTATAAGCTACTTATATTTTCCTGGTCCTGAAATGTATGTCATACAGATATGTAAACGTAGATAAAGGATACCCCATGCAATATGCTCTTTGCCTGATTAAAAATATATATATATATACTATGGTTTTTCTGCATGATGTCTGCAAATTGCAAATTTTTTTTAATACGTTGTATTTTTTATAACATTATTGTAGGGAAAACATTCAGATGGCAGATGACCAAGTAGTAAACTATTTCTTGAGAGTCTAAACATAGGCAGTTATGTTTAAAGGCTAATCCTTGTGTAAAGTTTCAAGCATAGTCTGGTGCAGTCACCATGGAAACCAATAGAATGTTCCTGCCGATTGCTCAACTTTTACAATTCTGTCCCAGAATTCCTCTTTGTACATAGCTCTAATGAGTACCTGGAATAAGAATAATATGTGTGCTACCCTCCGGTTAGACTCCAGGCATGATCAGTTATTTTCAGAAGATTGTGCTGATTTTTAATATTTCCAGACTTGGATTTTTTACGTCAGCTATATACACGCAGGTGTAGGAGGCTGCCACGATGAGAGCTTCTTGTTTCATTTATTTTATCTTATTGAAATAAACATATTTCCAGCTGATAGATCAATCTCTGGTGCTTCCCAGTATAACCTCCTGATCTTTGATACTGCTAATAGTATTATCACGCTGAATACCAGTGCTCCTGTGCTGCTGAATACTGAAATCAATAGGCTGCAGACCTAATACAGCCAGATTCAGGCAAGCTTTGCAGGTCTGGAAGCTGAATCCTGTGCTTTTTACAATGCTCTAGCTGTGCATTGCACCACTGTGAAATGTGTGCCAATATTATACTTCAGGCTGTATAATATAAATCAGGAAATATATAGGTATAGTGCTGCTATTCATTACTCTAAGCATGGCCCTTTCATTTTGCTCCTGTGCCTGTATAGAATTCTTGAAGATCTCATAAATGATGTTGGGTATAATTTATTTATTTCTAAATGTCAGTTCATATTTAAAAGTGGAGCAATTAGCAGTAACTTTCCATACGTTTCCATGGTGATTGCTCCAATTTTAGAAATTTGTCCCACAATTGACCTTTATATGTAAGATTTTTTTTATTTCACCTTGTGATTTTACACTTTGAATTTAATCTTTTTTGTGCACTACAAAGGAGGATATTAAAGATTGTTTTGTTCTATAAGGTGATCCAAAAAATGCCTAATTTTTTGCACATCATCAGTGACAAAATTATTAAACAAAAATTATACAGCTACATCTGTACAACAGTGATTCTTTGAATGTAATCATTTTATATATGTGTTCAGATACTAAATCAATTATTATGCTTTTTGTACAGTTGTGCATCTCCCCTTTATTAATTTGCATACCCTCTTTTCAAAGCTGGGTAGAGTAAATTCCCATTTTGATTAGCACTTACGTAGATTTTGTAATGTAGATTCTACATTTCTGCAGCATAAAATTATTTTTTTGTGTAGCGTTATTCACTTGGGCAAATTAAGAGGAATCTATCAACACTGATTTTGTATGATCTAACTTACAAATAAACATCAGTTAATGTGCCTTCATCAGTTTTCAGGTTTTTAATGTCATTTTATATTTTAATATAATTTTGGAATCCGATCTATATAATTCTAATCATCATTTCTCAGAAAATATTAATTTACAATCCCCAGGTAAGGATTCAGAGTTACACAGAGCATCTTATTGTAATACTGTATAAAAGGAGGGGGACTGTAGATTTGTCTTTTGCTATGTTTTAAGACATAAATGACAGATAAAGCATTGCGATTTTGAATTATCGGCCTGTAATAAGGATTCGCAAACCACCTCAAGCCATTAAATTACACCTTTATAAATTTTTCAGCAAAAATAAGAAGCATCTTTTTATTTGTATTTTATAAACTGTATGTTTTACATATACTGAGTGAATAATCTAGGCATGTAGTGCTAAGAGGAGGATAACTGATGTGGCATTTGATATAAAATGAGTCATGTGGTGCTTCTTATTTCACACCCACGTTTGCTATTATGAAGAAACTTCTAGTCTAGGTGGAGGAGTATAAAGTACTCAGATGCAGGCAAGCTTTAGGACTCCAGCTGCTGTGAACTCCAACTCCCATCTGACTGAAAGTTGATTGCAGTTGCAGTCATTACAGTTACCATGACAACAGTAGAGGGCTATTTTCTTTTGACCTGGGGCAAAACCAGTTTAATGGTCCATGGTTCAACTTTATCTGCCTACCTATTATCATCAAAGGTAGATCTAGATAGATAGATATATTGACAGATACGTTTTAGGAATTGATAGAAAAATAAGTCAATTGTACAGAAATGTAGAAATGGCTATATTCCATGGCATCTGGAAGTGCAAACTGGTCAAGTCCCAGCTCATTTAGCCATGTAATCAGGTTCCCCTCTTGCTAGCTTTCCCCTGCATGCCAAAGTGTGGTTTATACCTTATATCACCTGCTATACAGTTGTTAGGTGGCAAGACATCTGGTTGCATTTGGTAACAGGACCAATGAAGCGGTTCTTTGTGGATTAAGCATTTACAAATATTTTAGATTATGTACGAATCAGAACATTTCTATAGATCTGAATATTGACACCAATAATTGAAAGTTACTTCATTTTATCTATAACAACAGCACATTTACCTTTTACATAAGTGAAAGTTGATGACAACCACTGAAAATAAGATTGAACTTAAAATAATGCAAATTCTTTAGAACATAAAGTACAGTTTTTGAATTATTTTTTACTTATTATTCTTCTGTATTTTTCCTTTCTATGGGTTATTATTATTAATAATAATATTTAAGTATTACCTTTCTTAAGGATTTTCACTTCTACTGATGCTTATTTGAGCAATCAGTTTCCACTATAGTTGTCATCTGTAAAAAACGCCTTCTGCTTTACTATATACAGAAAGTATAGAGGCTTGCTTTAACAGCACTTATTTTATGATACTACTTGATTGATTTACAACTTAATGCAGTTGTTAATTAATTATGGGAAATCTTAATGGGTATATAGTACCTGCAAGTTGAATGGGTTCATATAAACCTTTGAGGTTAAGGTTAATAATATTGGGTGCATTTACTGTGAAGTAGATAATGGAATTATTATGGCATTTTGTAGCCCATTAATTAGCTTCAAAATGAGCCCCCCCCCCCCCCCCCCTAGATTTTATTGTGTCTGTATCCAAATTGTATGTATTTCTCGTTATGTATATGCTAATTCATTCAACTAAGGGATTTTTGTTAATAATCTGACTACACTTAATGTGAAGGTTATTTATATGTCATGTTATAAAGTTTAGATTTCAAAGTGTTTGTGGTTCAAAGTGGGATAATCAGCCTTTCCAATATGTTGTTGCTACAACACACAGATATACAAGTAAAATCTACATTTTAAATCTTACCAGAGATAAGTAACATGTCCATTGCAAGGTTACTGAAGGTCCATGGAACATCATTACATTGTCCACCACATACTACAATAAATATCCACAATATAGCTGTAAAATATGTCAAAATCCATTTTTCACTTAAATAAAGTGTTTTATACAGCTTCCAAATATTTTATAGTTGATCCTAAAGCTTGATCTGCTTATACTTATGCAGGCACAATGTAAAGGGGTGCATTTTTAATACTTTATAGTAATATACACTAAATTATATTAATATACATTATTTAAAGATGGAACAAGAGAACAAACAAAACAAGAAATCTATAGTGCATACATTATACATTTATAGAATGCCTCTTTTGTAATAAAGTTACTTTGTAAATGCCCTCATTCTAACTAATATTGTAACTTATCATTATAGGGTCTATTCAAAGAGAAAATTGCAGGTACTTGAAATGGGAATTTCACATTTTAGGCCAATGTAGTTGAGTGGGAAAAATTTCCCAATGCAGCTGAATGGGAGATGTTTTCTAACTCAGCTACTTTGGCCTAAAGTTTGAAATTCCCATCTCAATTCCCTGCAATTCTTTCTTTATTGAGTAAACCCTTTTGTTTTTTGGGAAATTTGAGCTGTAGGGAGAGATATTGTGAGACTACACATTTTGTAAAAAGACAGTACATTGTACATCTGTGAAACTTATTAAACAGGAAACATACTAAAGGAACAATGTGGGTATAAACTTGCTTTTGATCTGATCACATAGAAAGCAAATAATTTAATTACAAAGTTTTTGTCACTAGGAATACCGTGGACTTTTTCCTGATATGTCCTTTGGAGCCCACACAATACATGTAAATCACATTGAAAATAAAACATGCATTTATACAAGAAAATGAAGTGAAACTTTATTGTTCGTGGTTAACACATCTATATTTTAATGTTGGGTACAAATAGATCATTTGAACTAGGAGAGTGAATATATAAACATTTTATTTTGAGCTTCAAAATGATTGAACTACAGATTCAAACAAAGAATCAGAAACACATGAAGTCTAAGATATTCCAAATATAAGGGCACTTTAAAAAATAATAAAATTCATTTTTATAAATCACTTTTATACATTGCTCTGTCCAAACAACTACTCTTGCTTTGTTAATCAAATGGTTAATATTTTTGACCTATACAATATGTGGCAATCAAAATGTGCTTCAAAAACTAGAAAGCCAGAATTAGAAAAGCAAGTCCTAGAAATTGTTCATTGCAAAAATAAAGTCTCATTCGTATCAGTTGCCTTTTGGTATGTTAATACATTCTTCCTCTATTAATATTCCTGATAATTGGATCCTGTGATCGGTCTGTAATGTAACAAAATTATAACATACTAAATGTTTTAATTAATAAAAATATTTTCTTTCTATATTACAATCTCACTAGTGTACTGTAATAAGCCACTTTACAACTGTTCTATAATAAGTTAATAAAATATACACAATATTACCTATAACCTTCTTTCTGCACCCCAATCCTCCACTGAGATCAAATGTGGGAGTATGTTTGTCCCTACTGAGCTATGCCCACACATTTCTGCCTATTTTTGCCCTCAAAATCATTCAGTATGCCATTGTTTGCTAATGCCTTTGTATTCAAAAGCAAGAGGGACATGATCTATGTATATCTGCTTTTATGGTATGAGGACATATCTATAAATATTTTTTTAAGAAATATAATTTTGAAGCCAAGAAGTATATTTAGCCTTTGGAGGCAAAATTTTAATTTTTTTTCAATGCAGTGTAATTCTTTACCTAATGTTGGATTAACAGCAACAATAATATGTGATAGGTTGGATTTTATGGACTTGCACCATTGTTTCAGTCTAAATCATTATATTCCTATGATACTTGATAGAATCTTGGCTAACAGATGTCCCACTGTGCACAACTTTGTTCTTACTACTCCCACCACACTGCTATTTGTAACAATTTGTATATATATATATATATTATACCTTGTTTCATATATTGTGGTTTAAGTTTTCACTTCTGTTGGGATATATTTTCCTTATATTTTTTAGTTCTTCACTAAGAACAAGAACAATAAGGAATGTTGAAGAAGGAGAAGTGCATTACAGCAGTGGTTACGGAAAATAATCTGTAGATTTGGGATACTCTTATTTTATTAAAACTAAAACATATTCGGTTTCTGAAGTCTATCTACACTATGTTGGCATTTTGCTGCCTGGCTGGCTCCTTTTTGCAACACTAGAAATATCCTTGGAACCTTATATTTATTTGATTACTTGACAGCTAATATGTCTGATAGAAAAATGGAAAGAGTTTTGTTAATTTTTTTTTTTTTTAAAAGCTGTTTCTCCCAGGATCCATTCTTTTTCATTCGACTCTTATTTTTTATGGCATGAATACATAATCATAAATATTCTTAAACCTCGATGATTTATTAAAATTAATCGTTTAAATATGCAGCTGATCTGAATTTTTTTTTAAACCAAATGTATTCGGACAAACTGAAAATTTCGGCAGTGCCCAAGTCTAAAATATTACTTTACTGAGAGGGTAATGGATGCATGGAATAGCCTTCCAGCAAAAGTAGCAGAGGTTAATATAATTAAGGAGTTTACACATGCATGGAATAGGCTATCTTACATATAAAATAAGGCTAGGGTCTAATGAAAGTATTCAGAAAATTGGGCAGACTAGATGGGATCTTATCTGTCAACACATTCTATGTTTCTAAGTTAAAGTACAGGTAGGATGGGTCTAGTAGGCTAGTTGTTACATTTTTATTTAATTCACTGTGGACAGGCATTTGTGCAGCCCCTGTTCACATGGGTCCAATTATTTTATTTATTTTAAGGGTCCATGTGCATCTCACTTGTCCGTGGCTCCAGGGGAACCAAAAATATATATTTTTATGAGGCCATGGGAATATCACTGGCCTGTGGCCCCAGGGGGCACATATATTTTCATTTAATGGGAATGGGGCCCCAAGGGCCAAATTCATTTTAATATGAAAGGGTCCAAAGGCATGTCACCAGCCCATGGTCACTTGGGGCCATATGTATTTATTTATTATTAAGGGACCTGGGGTATTTTTCTTGCCCCGATATTATTGTTTTGGGGTGAATGGATGCAAGAAGACTGGGGTAACATCCGTAAAAGTAAAAAATCACAAAATGTCATTATTCCCATACTGCTGAACTAGTCTTTAACACACATTTGTTCATAGCGGCCCTTTAGGAATAATGTGTGTTAAAAAATTCTTTAACTTTGGCCAGAGCTACCCACCAGTATTGAATCTGGACCATTAAATTGTATTTTATGTATTGAAGCACAAACAATAATGCATCAAGGAGATCTGGCAAGTAATATATTTTCTCATTACACTGCAATCTAACCCAGTTCAGTTAAAGACTGACTTTAGTTGGGATTAAGAGTAGCCAGTGGATGCAAATCTTAACATTTATTTCGGTGAATACATTGTCTGTGATTAACAGTGCCTATTATTTTATTAAGGGGGTAGCAGAAGCATTATTAAACACAAATCTACAGATACCAGTAGTGTTGAGCGAACCCGAACCGCACTGTTCGGGTTCGTACCGAACATTACGGTTTTTGGACCCCGGACCCGAATACGGACATTTCACTGTATGTTCGGGTTGGAGTTTGGCAATTACATTGTATGTAATGCTATGGGCTTTCTTTAAACCGAAATAGAGTCCCCATTCATACAAATAGGTCAATTGACCTATTCGTATGAATGGGGACACTCTTACCCACAGTTTACTTCATTTTGCAGCCCTCTAGCCCTTTCCAGGACTTTTTTAGAGGCATTTTAGTGGCCAAAAGTTCATGTCCCCATTGACTTCAATGGGATTCGGGTTCGGGGTCAAGTTCGAGCACGGACCCGGACATTTTTTCGAAGTTCGGCTGAACCTGCCGAACCCGAACATCCAGGTGTCCGCTCAACTCTAGATACCAGGCAAACCAGACTTGTTTTTTTCTCACAGAAAACATAAACTTGGATTGCAATCACCACTGCAACGGATTCTGTTTTATTTTATAATTGTTTCATCTGGAAATCATGTTTGTTTTTTTTAAGCTATATTTCTACCTGTTGGCCATGAAAATATTGCTTCAGTTAATATTGTGTTCTAGCTTAGCTGGCTCCATGTTAAAAAAAACATACATTGGTTATACAAAAAAAATAAATATAAGACTGCACCATAGAAAAACAGGAAAAGAGTAGGAAAAAGATATAGATAAGTTAATATATGAAACAAAAGACTAGCTACTACAAACATCAACAGACTGTTTCCAAAGCCAAATGAGAAGAAGAACAGATATGGTTTGGATTGAAATGAGAGCTTAAATACATACACAACAAAATATAGGCATGTTCAAAAAATATATAATATAATCTCATAAAAAGATAATGTACTACAGTAAAAACAAATATGTATATAATCTTAAATATGTGGACAACACAGGTCAAAATTATAAAGACAATATTAAGATAATAAGACACTTTTGAGGAGACCCAATGCTTTTCAGAGGTCACGAGTGTGTATGGAAAAAACTGTCCTATACAAAAACATTACAGAAAAAAGAAGTTCAGTATAATGGGAATAAAAGGAAAGGTTACAGGAGAAAGTCAACTTAAATATCATATTGGTTATGTAGCCTAATATTGTCAGAGACTGGTGGGGGTATTCTAAAAGGTTAATATAGATACAGTATAAACAGTTTTAATTCTTTTTTCCCCCAAATATATTAATGAGATTTTTACAATTATAATAACGTTTACAATGAAAAAGAAAATACCATATATGTTATACATAAATAGAGTAAATATCAATGTGTCCAATCCATATGTAAATCAATGATGAAAGTATTGAACAGGCACTTTATATTAATTTTTCATTGTGATAACATATTGGTTATCACATATTATATTATAATTATGCAATTAAATTACTATGTTAATAAATAAAACAAAAAATGTAAAATTGGCACGGGGGGACAAAAAAAAAGGAAAAAAGAGGAAGGGGAGTGCATCCACCCAGAATAGTTTTTTTTTTTTTTCAAATTAAATTCTATTAAATGACTAAAATGAATTCTATTATACATACCATGACACAACAATACCTAGTTCTGATAATCAAGTAGTAGAATAACATTTTTTGTTGTCAGTTTTTCAAATACATTTCTTTATATAAGCAATAAAAACCTATATTCCCTTTAAACCTCTTTTTCCCATTCATCCCAGTAGTGTCTAAGGTTATCTAACTGCAAAGAAGGTTGTCTGAGAGCCAGTTCATACCCCTTATTTTCTAGTATATAATTAAAAACTTCTTTAATAGTAAGGATTGTTGGTGACCTCCAGTATATGGGGATGGCCGCAGTAGCAACTAAAAGGATATGTCCAATTATAATTTAATCCATTTTTTCAATAGTATCAGGGAAGAATTGGAATAAAGCCAAGTGAGTACAGGAAAATTAGAATTTACTTTTTGGATTAATTTATGTATTTCCTGCCAAAATTGTGTGAGTTTAGGACAATACCAAAAAAAAATGTGAAAGAGAGCCAATAATTCCACAGTTTCTCCAACATTTATCTGAATATCTGGAGTTCATTTTATTCAATCCATAGGGGGGTAAATACCATCTATAACTTTTTTTAAATGGCTCAGCCAATGATTGGAGCACTGTGTAATTCCTTTAAGAGCTGGTACAAATTTAAGCTATTGTTACAGGTCGTAACAAGCTCCCATACCCTTTTCCCTTGCAAGTATGTAATCATCTTTTTTTCAATTTGGGTGTGGGCATTAGATAAGAGTAACATTGAGATATAGTACCTCGTTTATTAGGGTTATGTAAGTTTATGTTACGTAAGTATGTAAAATGTATCTTATTTTAATAATAATTAATTCATGTTCTAATTGCATATTTTCTTCTAGGCCAAATTTATCTTGAGGTTTCTTAAAAGGCATTAAAGAATTACCTAAGAAAAAATCGTTTAAATTTTGAATTGATTTAGTATGCCAATTATTCAAATTTAAATCAGGAAAATCTAGTTTTAATACAGACACCGGCATTACTTGCGACCACCCAGAGGAAGGGCCTACTACTTTAAACACAGTATCCCAAGCTTTGATGGTAATCTTGGTAGTGGGAAACATCTCAGTTATCCTGGGACGCCCAGTCATCAGAAGCCACAGTACTTCTTTAATAGAATATGGTGACATCCTATCATTTTCCATTTCAAGCCAGTGTGGAATCTGACTTTGTAGGGCAAACTTAAGTGCTGTAGCAGCATTAGTTGCCTGGTAATATTTTTTAAAAATTAGGTATCCCTAAACGTTCACGAGACTTGAGATTTTGCAATACTGAAAATTTAATACTGCTCATCTTATTTCTCCATATAGACTTAACTAGAGCAGATTGAACTGTTTTAAAGAATGTCTTCAGAATTGATAAGGGAATAGTTCTCAAGTAGTATAGTATTTTAGGTAAGATGTTAATTTTAATAGATATAAGTTTACCTAACCATAAAAGTTCCAACTTATTCCAGTTTTCCATTTCCTTTTGTAATATTGGCCAATTTTTTTTAAGATTAAATGTGTACATACTATTTACATTTTTGCATAGTTTTATTCCAAGGTAATCATTGAATGAGTCTCTCCAATCAAAGTCAAATTTTGCTTTCAAATCATCCAGATCACACCAAGGAATGTGTATAGGTAGAGCCTGTGTTTTTCCTGAATTGCACCTGTAACATGAGACTTCTCCAAAATCCTGTAGTATAGAATTAAGGTATTCAACTGAAGTTTTGGGTTCTGCCAAAGTTATCCCAATGATATGGTAATATCATCCGTGTAGACACCTATTTTATATTCAATATTTTTTACTGAAAATCCTTTACTCTCTGGTGATTTCCTTATCAAAGCGGCCTATGGTTCCATCGCTAGAGCAAATAATATCGAGGACAATGGGCAACACTGTCGAGTTCCATTAGTTAGTGGAAAATTATCAGAGGTGAAACCTGTAGCAGAAACTTTTGCAGTCGGGTTTTGATATAATGCAAAGATTGCAAAGGGGGGTGGGTATATTAAAACTGAGCAGAGCTTCCCTCAAATAGCCCCAGTTGACCCTACTGAACGCCTTCTCTTCATCCAAGCAAAGAAGTAGAGAATGTGTTCGATTTGCTTTATTATGCTGTATTAGGTTTTTATATTTCCTTGTACCATCTGGGGATTGTCTCCCTGCAATGAAACCTACTTGGTCTTTATCAACTACCATAGGGACAATTTGTGCCAATCTATCAGCCAATATTTTAGCGTAAATTTTTATTAAAGAAATCGTCAGAAAGTTCTCACAGCGGTCCTGACTCTCCCCCGGCTTTGGGAGAGTGATGATTTGCGCGCACAAAGACTCCCCTGGCATCTTGCCTTCTGTCCAGAATGTATTAAATAAATTAGTTAGATATGGCAAAAGTATTTTGAAAAGTTGTTATATATAATTGTAATATATCATGGTAAAGCCATCTGGTCCTGGTGTTTTACCACCTGAAATTTTGTTTATAGCTGCTAATACCTCTTGTTGGGATATGGCCTAATTTACATTTTTTTTTATTATCTGGGGCAACATGGGGTAAGTCAATTTTGTCTAAAAAGGATTTTATTTTTTCTGTATTGGGTTGTATGGTTTTTGGATCAGAGACCAAATTGTATAATGATAATATTTTACAAATTGGTTACTAATTTCAATTGAATGAGTAATCTTTTTACCATCCTCACCCAGCAAGTATGCACTATTTTCTGTCTAAGTTTAGATGCCAGCAGGGAGGAGGCCTTATTGCCTTTTGAATTATATAGCTGTTTAAGTCATCTTCTCATGAAAGCTGTTTCCTTAAAATACTGCTTTAACGCATTCTCAACTAATGTTTTATTTTCTAGGCCAAAAACAAGATGGTCACTTAATTTCCAGCTGCAATCTGGGTTAGACTGGAGAGACTTAGACACATATAAAACAACGGGAGCATGATCAGACCATGTTATTTCTAATATTTCTGCCTTGGTAATAGACAACAATGTACTCTCGTCAACTAAAAATCATTCAATACGGGAGTACATGTTGCAGTTAGTGTCCTTGTTCCACCATCTTGGATCCAGGGGAAGATGTAGTTTTTTCACTCATTTTAGCACTGCAACTTAGTTTTTCTGATTTATTTTGCTTGATCATGATGCTGTAAGTGTTCAGTAAGTAATTTCTTTATTTTTCAACACAAATTAACATTTTTTTCTGTCAATTTGATCAGTTTACAGACCTGTAACTGTCACAGCTCTCTCAGACTGCAATCATCTTAGGTGACAGTTGGAGTTCCATATTTTGATGCTGCAGTGTGATCCTTCTTGTGTGATCCTGCCCACCATTTATTATTCTTTTTTCACTATATTAGCATTACTATCTGATGCATTTAATGCTTGCGTTTTTTTTTTTAAGATACTGGAAACAAGCAGCTCCAATTACATGTTTGGTACATTTTATTTTTTCCTGACTGAAGTTCCAGTTGTCCTGTGTTGCTTGCTGAGTGATGGGCTGTGGTAACGGAGGGAGATGAACCAACTACCGCTTGACTGGACCTGCCCTGAATTCTCCGAGGACCAGTCCATCCCTGAGCCGGTTTGTCATCCGTAGTCCTTGGTATTTATTTTCCCGCTGGACATCACCATGTCTGATGAGTGGGATGGGAAGAAGCTTGCTATGACTCAGGTATGGCAGACTCTGTCCAGTCCTTGTCTGATGAAGGATATACCAGGCTGTCGGAGGAAGAGGGTCCCAAATATCAAGAGCCCCATTTTGCCGGATTCGGGCAAGGACAAGGTGTTTGAGGCCCAGGAGCTTGAAAGGATAAACTCCACGGTTGGATCTTCATCTCTGCTAGACTCTCTGCCACAGAGCTGCCTGCCCTGTGAGGACGGCTCTCAGGAGACCAGTGGGACTGACTCCCAGAATTCAGAAGTCTTTACCTACCTCTATGAGGAGGGAGACTAGTTCCTGCATCTCGCTGTCATTCACGCCATTCCCAACACGGCCCTGTTCTTCATTTCACTAGCGCCAAAGAAAGTGCTTGATATACAGAATGACCTCTACCAGACTGCTCTGCACCTGGCCATTTACCTGAACCAGCTGAGGGTGGTGGAGTCTCTGGTGTGGAAGGGAGTCAGCCTGGAGTTGCAGGACAGGAGAGGGGACACAGCCAGGACAGGAAATAAAAAATGTGAAAAAAGTGAAAGTGCATAATGTGCATGGAGACAAAACAACAAGCCTTAAAGGAACACTAACACAGGATAGGATCCAAAGATGGCTGTTAATGTGTCAATGCAGGAAACATTCACAGCATGCATGTGTTTAATTTCGATGCACATAGGTTCAATCAGAGAAAAATAATCCACATCCCTCGAGAAATGCTACCACCGGGTTGGAGTTCCAAACACTCTGTGCTGTACATTTATTTATTTCCTGGAACACAATACACTATCCAGGTTGCCAACAAGTTTCAACTACTACATTCTGTATATCTGTTTTTATAGTTTTTTTATTCATTGATTGAAATTATATAGTATATTTTTTTACCAATGTTTATAGTCTTTCCTTCTTTCTCAGTGTTTATACCACTATTTATCCATTTGCATTTTCTCTTTTGAGTTCTGGGAATAACTCTTAGGGTACATTCAATTTTCATACTGGACTTAAGAATATTGCTGGATGTTATTGTATGTGCCAGCCTGTTTTATCTTAGGCACAGAGGGAGGATCTGTAGTGATTACTGGAAAATGACAAGGATGCTATTAGTTTGAGACTTATATCATAAAATAATGGAGATTCTATATATGTGGTGAAGAAAAATATTGGCAACTTACTTTATTGTAAATATCAATATAGTACAGTATATGTGATAAGGGAGAACTATGGTGATCTCTAAAATGTGGGGGAGACATTATTAATCCAGGGCAGTGTCGTTGTGGGCAACAAATAAATATATTAATGTGGTATGAAGGAAGAAACTTACTTTGCTGAGCAAGCCTGTTGGCTGAAGGGAGATCGATAGCAATTACTGTAACAGACCAAGGCACTGTTGGTACAAGGCAAGGTGTTTTCCCACTGAGAATACATATTAAAATTACAGAGGAGAGCTTACTCTCAGATCTTGAAAAGGACACCAAAAAAACTAGTGCTGGATAGTTGATGCTCCGATATGCGTGAAGGGGAAGCTGACAGATCTAGTCGTTTTGCAGTGCTCTGTCAGCAAAATTGTTGGGAAAGTTCAAAGCTATGTCACTTAACATATTTATGGTGAAGATGGCGTGGAAGAGTGGCGTTTTTAAAGAGGCCTTTGTGGTGGGTGGAGTTTATTGCTGAAAAGGCGGGGTGGGAGACAAGCAAGTAATGGCGTCTTTTAATAATAAACATTCTTGATACATACCAGGCTAAGAGTGTGTTAATATGTATGTTATAGGAAAAACAAAAGAAAAAAGAAAATATGGACTATGAAGAAAATTTATAATATGAGATTTGGAAATGACTGAAAAGAGGTGAAAGGGTGTGAGATGGAGAGAATGTAGAAAATTAGAACATAAATATCTGTGTGGATGAAAGGAAAGACTGATTATAAGCATTGCAGGGGAAACAGAAGAAAAGGAAAAAGTAGAAATAAAGATAAAAATACAGATAAAATAAGAGTGAAGATAAAAATTAAACTTAAAACACAAACAAAAATAAGACTAAAAATAAAACAAATAAAAATGAATAATAATAAAAATAAACAAAAAATACAATTGAAAAAGAAATAAGAAAATATAATAATTGTGACAGTAAAGGAAAACAATGGAGAAAGCAAAAATAATAATAGATACACATAAAAATAAAAAATATAAATTAAAATAAGATGGAAGTAAGAGTACAGATGAATGGAAACGGTAAATGAAAGAAAGGAACAGTTGGAGGATGCCAGAAAAATTAATAAATCGTGTACATATCAATATATTATGAAGAATCTTGGTATAAAATGGGAAGTATGAAAATTGTAAAACATGGACTGGTAAAATGAAGGTAAGCCATATAGACTAATTTCTAAGTAAAAGGACCATACGATCATGGATTGGACATGTCAATTATTCTTAAAAGAGAGAAATATTATATATTTCAAATTTATTGTGTGGGAAACAATGCAAACATGTTAATTGGTCTGTATGTCAGAGTAAACACCAGATTCATTGATCCCCAAATTCTTATGAATGGGGACTCTAGTTCGGTTTATAGAAAGCCAATAGTATTACATGTATTCCATAAGCCGAAAGTCTATAAACCGAAAGACATTCTGTTTATAGACTTTCTTTTTATAGAATAGCAATAGCATTAAATGTATTCTATAAAACGAAAGTCTATAAACCGAATGTCTTTCAGGTTATAGACTTCTGTTATGGAATACATGTAATGCTAATTGCTATTCTATAAAATAAATAGAGTCCCCATTCATAAGAAAGTCAATTGACTATTCTATGAAGTGTACTGCTAGTTTCGGTTTATGGAATACATGTAATGCTATTGCTATTCTATAAACTGAAATAGAGTCCCCATTCATAAGAATAGGTCAATTGACCTATTCTTATGAATGGGGACTCTATTTCGGTTTATAGAATAGCAATAGCATTATATGTATTACATCTGAGAGTCAAATAGAATCGTCAAATACTGTGCTTACAGCGCACTTTGAAAAATTCTAATAGTTTTAGGTGCTAAATAGTACATTTGCGTCTTGCGGTGCACTTCATATCTGAGAGTCAAATAGAACCGTCAAATACTGTGCTTACAGCGCACTTTGAAAAATTCTGGCTACCTCCTCCTCCAGCGCCGCTTCCACACTGCCACAGTCACCGCCTCCTCAACCTATGGGTCACTTAGTATAAACTGAAAGAGAATACCCTGCACTCCAACCCTCTCTCAAATGGATAATTCTGTTGATCCTCCTGGCAGCCATGCTTTAGATTTAGATTTATGTTCTTCCAAAGCTAAAATCAAAGATTCCATCTAGTGCTATTTTATGGCTCAGCTGTATTTTTAATTTGGATGTATTTTATGTTTTTTGAAGTTATTTCCCTATCCATATTTGTTTGCAGGGCACTTGTCCTACTCTTACCCACATTTTAATTCCTTTTGCAGCCCTCTAGCCCTTTCCAGGACTTTTTTAGAGGCATTTTAGTGGCCAAAAGTTTGTGTGCCCATTGACTTCAATGGGGTTTGGGGTCAAGTTCGAGCCCGAACCCGGACTTTTTTCCGAAGTTCGGCCGAACCTGCCAAACCCGAACATTCAGGTGTCCGCTCAACTCTAGTCAGGAAATCTCTAAATCGGATATTGTTTGCCAGTCTGGTTACATCTGTAGGGTGTGATTTTTTTAAGGTATAGTTGTTTTTATTTCTGAGCAAGGGACACATATGTTGCATTTAATGAACCCCCGTCCCAATATTGAAGTGGTCTTTGTGTTTGAAACAAGCAGTTCTAATTACATGGTTGGTACATTTTCTTGTCTATTCATGATGTTTTAGGCATATAATGTATGGATTAATTTTGCAAATACCCAAAGTAAAAAGAGTCTGCCTTTTCTTATAATTCCAAATGTCAATATCTTCATGCAATCTGTGATTACTGTTCTATAAAATATATCTGGCAAAATAATGCAACTTACATACGTGTAAGTTGCAATAATTTTCCTCATTAACATTTTGCCTATTACCTGGTGTTTATCACAGTTTTGACCTAATACACATTAATGTGTTTTAGAATTACCACTGTTTATATCCAGTTACCTTATGGATTACCCATTTATAATTGTCTAATTAATCTTTAATTCTGTATTTGTCTCTAATTAAGCTGACCTTCTAATGTTCTGAGTTTTTATTGCATAGGACACTTTTTTCATGACCTCTGATGAAGCCCTCTAGAGCTAAAAGCATAAGGTCTTTCCCAAATTGTCTCTTCTTATTCTCTGTATTTAAGTGCTCAATTCCATCCAATTCATAGACTGGTTATCCTTGTGAAAAGGTCATTTATCATGTATCATATTGATGGCTGAGTTATAGACTTCTGAAACAGGTCTGATAAATTACAAAGGAAATGGGATGTTTTACTAAAATTTTGTTAGTTTACGAAAATATCCTTATTTTAACAGCCTACACAGTTGAAATATGTGACTACAAGTAAATATAATCTTATAATCATACATTGCAGTGTTCACTGAGATTATTTGTAATAATGGACACATTAATAGGTTGATTGGTTTCACTAAATCATTTATGATCACACTCCTAGAATACATTTAGCCATTTTAATTATCACAAATTAAAGAACCTATCCAAACTTTTAATTAGCACATTATTAATTTAGCACATTTAATTAATAAAAAGCCTGTGCAGGTGCTTTCTAACTGGTCTTTCAGATTGCCAAATGGGGCATTAGCAAAGATAGACCAATAAGGGACTGTGTCTGTCAGTGACACAGTCATCTGCTTGGTTTGTTCCCCACAAAACTGGTGGAACTTTCCAAATAAAACATGATTGCAACATAATTTAAGTGGTTAAATTAGCAGTTCAGGATCACTTACTTAAAAGGTTTATCAGTTGTTGACAGTACTCCATCTTTAACTTTATGGCAGTCTCTATGGCAGATCTGTAGAATGTTATTAATTCTGTGGAAATATCTAAGTACTACTTCATATATAAATTAATTGTAACAACTTATATTACAACACTAAATATTTCCATTCACATATTTACTTTCGTAACCATTATTTTTTCTGTTTTAGTTACTAAAAGTACATAGTCAGCAAAATAATAGTTCATAAGGCCCAAATTCTGTAAATATGTCCATAATAAACCCTTTATTTGATGCAGGAGACCCATAAAATGAGTCAACTATTCTCTTGGCATTTATTGTACACGCAGCTAATGAATGAAAAATAAGGGGAATTACATGCAAAGATTTTCCAGCGCAACTCCCTATTTTGTACTTGTTTATTTAGCATACAAAAACAAATCACCAGACAAAAAACAAATGACATAAGAAATTGTTATCTGACCATACATTTGCAGGGCTGAAGGGCACTATGTATTTTCTTCACATCATAAGTTACTTGAAGTGCAGCCTAAATTTTAAATACCATTGTCAAAGAATATAACTTTTTAAATGTTATTGTCATTTTCTTTTTACATTTATTTTACTCTCCAGAGAAAAATCAATTACATCTTATGTGACAGCAATACTGGATTCAATACAGTAAATTATTGATTAATCGCTGATTAAATATCTATTGTATGCAGTAATCTATTGCAAATCAAGTCACTAGCAATGGTGACTAATCAATCAATGAAATGTCTTCAGACAGTGATAACCAATGTTCATGCTGGAAATCAGTGAACATTGAGGATAATCAATTTCCAAAGATGAGGTTGATTATCTACCAAAATAAGCTATCCACAATCCATGTACCAATGTTGTTGACAGATGATCTATGATCAATTCAAGTCTCCGAGAGACTCATTGGGGCAATATAAAATCTATGCCAAACTGTAAAGTGAGATTAAACTGTAGTTTGCAGCAATGAGGAATCACATTTAGAGTATCTAGCAGCCATAACAAAAAAGGGATATTTCCAATGGAAGCTGTAAATGCATTGTAAAACTGAAGGTTGTGTAGGATGTGCCTAATTATATAGCAAGGGGCAAGAGGCTCACTTGATAAGCTAATTGGTAATCTGCTTCACCAATTCATACTTCTGATCTGGTGCTACTTATCAGTCCTGTGTTATTTAACGAGTCTTCCTAATTAAACATTTAATTCTTTAGAAGGTGGTCTAAGAGTCTCAATATTTGTATTTATTTCAGTATCTGATCGCTCACATTGTAGTTGCTACATATTTTCAGTGGTAATGTTTTAAAAAAAATGTGCAAAATTTTAAATAGTGAGCATTTGATTTTAATTTAAATTCCTCTTTATACATGATTTAAATAACTGTAAATTCAGTACACAAATGCTGCCGGTTTATTGTAAAATTATACTTATAAGTATCTCTCTGTATCTTTATAGTTACATTGCCAACCAACGAAGCTTTGCTACTATCAATGCCAATGATGTGAAGATTTACACTGGACTGAGAAACCTGTGAGTATCTTTTATTAAGACAATACCATACAATATATATCATTTATTTTTTGGTCTGTTTAGTTCTCATGGGGATGATGTGGCCCTCTGTCATATTCTTCTTACAATACTGCTACATGTACATCACCAAACATTGGTACAAGATTAACACACATGTTTTGCCTTAAAAAAGAAGAAGAAGCCTTCATAATTTTAATCAGAGCAAATTTCACTTTATGAATTCATTCATCACATTTCTTCAAGCTCATGTTTATGGTAAGACATATAGTTTGCGTAGCAATATTTGTCCAAGTAAATGCTCAGGGCGAAATGTTTTAACACATCTGTAATTTATAGCACCTGTTTAATGGACTTCCTAATTATGTAATTCAATGCAGTGAGGTATCTTTCACATTGCCAGAAAGGACATTCTTGCCAACTTTTATTAACCATATAAATGCCCCAAAGGTGCAATGCTTCTATATAATAAATGAAGGGATAATGTATTAAAAAATAATGAATTAATTTTCCTCTATGTATAAAAATATTTTGCTATTTGGACATTTTGCAATACAATGTATTGATTATTCGATGGGCCATTCATATGTGCAAATTGTGAATAAAATAATTTTTTTCTGAACTAATTTTCCTTCTTGCACTTATTCTAACCAGCCTATAAACCAGTGTAGTTTTTACTAAGCTACATGTACTTAAAAGTAAATACAATTCACATTTTACTGCAACTTTTTTTATTAGCTTTATTTTTTTTCAGAATATATTTTTAACCACTACGGTGTGCGACATGCTGTGTTTGTGAACCTATGTTTCCTTTTTTAGGACTGTCATTGACTCAGGACTTAAGGTTATATCTCGCCTGGCATTCCGAAATAACCTCAACCTAACTTACATGTGAGTAATGATTTTTGCCATTTTGTTATACTGCTTATATGTATTCCTGGCTATGCAGCTCTCTCCATCAGAAATGTCCTAGAATCCATATGCATTTCATAAAAGGCAACAAATCCTTAGATTCTCAACCTCTACATTATTTTGAAATGTTTATGGACATGTCAAGACATTTTTTTTATTTTTAATTATTTAATTATTTTGCCATATGTTTCATTTCATATCAAAATATATTGCTAAAATTAGTGAGATGACAGATATCTTTCTTTGGTATGTTCCAAACACATTTTCCAAATGTGCTATATAATTAGACTGTTTTGAAACCTTTTGACATGCAAGCATGTCTCATGTAGGCTGTGGCTGTAAAGTCCAGTGACATGTTTCTGAACAAGAAAGAGAAAAATAAAACATTTAATGTGTTCAATTAACCACATTACTGAAAGGAAGATAAACGTTACTAAAATAAAAAGCATTTTCTAACAACACAGTTTGTGTTTTTCTAATCATGTTTTGTATTTTGTTAAAATATCCCCATGTACAGTGGCATTAATAAAAAAAATGAAATAATAAGCAAATATTAAATATTTCTAAGAATATACATAGATTGATCCTATTTTTCAGCATGAATAGAGAGAACAGTTAACCCTTGCATTGTTAATTTTCAGCAAGACCAACATATAATATCTTCCCCTCCATTGCTGAAAACTGGCCATGTAATCTATTTTTAAATGGGAAAATACATGAGATTTTCTATTTATGTTAACATCTGCTTAGGATTTCTCACAGCAAGTGTATATACAGCATCAATCATAATGGGAAATTAGTAAAAAAAAATAATGTGTCTTTTATTGAAAGTTTCAGAACTGGCTGTACCTTTAAGTTATACTAGTAGATAAGTGTTTTTTTTTTTTTTTCTCTCCCTCCCCACTCCTGGTCTTCTGCAAATTATTAAAGTTAATACAGCTGCAACACGGGTACGACACCCCTCCTCTTTGTGCCTCTAATGAGACACAGGTACCGTATGAGCAAGGGCTCATTACGACAGGGAGACTCTCAACATGGGAACAAGAGTATCTCCCAAAATGTTTTTTTTTTTTTTTCCTAACTCTTATTAATAAGAAATGTTTTGTATTGTTGTGTCAATGTGTAGTATGTAAATGTCTGTTTTTGCCAATAATGGGGAAAAAAGGAAATGGGAGACATAGGAAGAAAAGATGGTTTAATGATTAAGGTTAGCTCAGTTAACGTGCAGGGTGCCAACTCTATCCATAAGAGATCATATATTTATGATTTCTTAAAGAGAGAGAAGGTGGATATAGGATTTCTGCAGGAGACCCACTGGCTCAAAAAAGACAAAGTCTCTTGGGGTGGGAAAAGATTCCCGACAATTATCCATGCGTCACACACAACTAAAAAGAAATGTGGAGTAGCCATAATTTTCTCGGATTCCATAAAGGTTGAGATTATCACACAGATCCTGGATCCTGAAGGAAGATTTATGATAATTATATGCGATATTAATAGAGAAAAATTCACACTGGTCAACTTGTACTTACCGAATGTAGCACCCGTGGGTCTCCTAAATCAAATCCTAGAAAAAATGGAGCAAATAAAAATAGGATCCTGTGTAGTAGCCGGAGATTTTAATGCGGTGCTGAACCCTGAGCTAGACAAAAAACTTCCAAAAGGCCTGACTATCAACAAAACAGTAGTTAAAACAGCTAAAGCACTTAGTAACAGTATTAATAATTTCGCCCTGTACGATGTGTGGAGAATTTTCCATCCAAATGAAAGGGACTTTACCCATTTTTCAAGGGTACATATGTCTTATTCTCGCATTGACATGATATGGGATAATGCAAATTTAATAAATAGAATCAACCATACTGATATCCTGAATAACACATGGGCAGATCATAATATAGTAACAATGATTATAAAAGAAAAAGACCAGGGTAAGAAAAGGTCCACCTGGAGAATAAAAGATTCTTTACTAAACAAAAAGACGAATCAAGAATATCTGAAAATAGAAACAGAACGCTTTTTTATAGAAAATAACCCAAAAGATACCTCGCCAGAAAATAATTGGTGTACATTTAAATCAGTCATGAGGGGGTATTTAATAAAGTTGTATGCGATTCAAAGAAAAGAAGAGAGAATGGATTTATCATCTCTATATTTAGATCTGAACAAACTTGCTAGAGAAAACAAATTAGACCCCTCCCAAGACAAAACTGAGAAGCTCAAATTGATCCAAGAGGCAATTAATCAACGGTTATTTGAGAAATCAGTTAAAAACTTAGATAAATTACAGCTTAGGTTCTATAGTAGAGGAAACAGAACAGATAAAATGCTTACTCAAAAACTTAGAAAAAAGAGAGCTAATAACCGGATTTTAAAAATCAGTGATGAGATCAATTCATATATGACACCGGATAAAATAGGAGAACAGTTCAATAAATATTATGAAAGCTTATACAACTTGACACCAGATAGCCCCAGTAACTCCAGTATTGATCAATACCTGACAGAAACAAATATACCAACAATTTCTGAGATACATAAAGAACAGTTAAATATACCTATAAATAAGATAGAGGTAGAAAGTGCCATATATAGATTAACGAAGTACAAAACTCCAGGGCCAGATGGTTTCAGTAACCAATTTTATAAAATCTTTAATAAAATAATTTCACCACATCTGACTGAGACATATAATAACATAGTACAGCAGGGCCGCTTCCCAGCTGAGATGCTCCGCGCAAATATCCTCCCAATTTTGAAGCCAGGTAAAAAACCTACAGATGTCACTAACTATAGACCTATATCGTTAATTAATGTTGACACAAAACTGTTCTCATCAATATTAGCAGAAAGAATAAAACAGGTGATAGATCTTATAATTCATAAAGATCAGATAGGCTTCATCCCAGGCAGATCAGCAGGTTCAAATACTAGAAGGATTGTGGACATCATAGACATAGCCAACCGCGGGAAGATCCCAACTCTAATAATGGCGGTTGACGCTGAAAAAGCATTTGATAGAGTAAGATGGAGTTTTCTGGGACAGGTACTGAAAGCCTTTGGCTTTAGGGGTTGGATATACGACGCGATAATGTCACTTTATAGAGATCCATCAGCCAGAACAATCGGGCCTGATATATGTGCGGGCTGGTTTCAGCTGGGAAACGGAACAAGACAGGGATGCCCGCTATCTCCACTCCTGTATGTTTTAGCTATTGAACCATTAGCTATTAATATAAGAAATAATCAAGATATCAAAGGCTTTCCTACTATAGACCAAGGATTAAAAATCAGCCTATATGCCGATGATATACTAATTACTGTGACTAACCCAGAAAGGTCCATCGAAGAACTTACAAATGAATTCAATGAGTATAGCAAAGTATCCAATTACAAGATGAATACAAATAAGACAGTCCTCATGGGTTTAAACATGAGCCAAAATAGTAGAACTGCAATAGCCAGTAAATATAATTATATATGGGAAACGGAGAGGATAAACTATCTGGGAATCTTAATTACCAGTGAAATTGCTAGAATAATGGAAGTTAATTTTATGAAGTTACTACAGGAAACCAACATGTTATTAAGAGATTGGAGGCAAACAAACATCTCGTGGTGGGGCAGAATACATGTTGTCAATTCCTATATAGTCCCTAAGTGGAACTACCTCTTCCAGATGATACCCATAAAGATACCAGAAGAGTGGCTAAAACTAGTTCAGGCAAGTTTTTCCCTTTTTATATGGAGAGGGAAGACTCCACGCATAAATCAGAAAACATTGTCCCAGAAAACAACGAAGGGAGGTCTGAGCTTTCCAATAATCAAAAATAACTATTATGCAAGTATGCTGGCCCACGCATATAGATCACAATTGGAAACATCTCAGAGAGAAGGTTGGTACAAATTAGAAATTCAATCCATAAAAACTAAAAAAATATCCTCCCTATTATGGCAGACTAACTCAAACAATAAAAAACAAAAATCAGACCCGCCTTGCCTGATACTAGCTCATATATTGGAGGTCTGGGAAGATATCAGAAAGAAATGCGATTTCCAAAATAAAATCCCAAGCAATATTGATCTAAGCAACCTAGAAGATAATATGGAAGATATGAAATTGGAAAATTGGATAAATAAAGGTTTAACACGATTAGACCAAATACTAGAAGACGGCAAACTAAAATTATTTCCACAGTTGGTTTCACAGTTCGATCTACCTAGCACTGAGACGTTCCATTACCTAAGGATAAAATCATACGTACATAAACATTTGATATCTTCCAAAACAGAGGTCTCGGAAAGGGTCATATCCTTGTTTAGTTCTCAAAAGCAAAAGGGAATCCTATCCAAAACAATAGATCTAGTTAGAACAATAGAGACTCCTAGGGAATTTCCTCAAACAAAAAGATGGGAAAAGGAACTCAACTGCACCATAGATCATAACAATTGGTGTAACGCCTTTTATAAGGTAACAAAGTTCATTCATTGTTTGACATTAGCAGAAACGCATTTTAAGTTGATCAACAGGTGGTATTTTGTCCCCTCCAGACTGGCAAAGATGTACCCGACCACCTCCTCTATATGTTGGAGATGTAATCACACCCAGGGTACGTTTCTGCATATATGGTGGGGATGCAAAGGCGTGAGAGATATATGGAATAATGTTTTTGATATGCTAGACACACTCACTGGGATAAGACTACCAAGAAATCCAGAATCTGCCTTATTACATACAAACTGGCCAGTAATTTCTAAAAAAAATACAATGCTGATTGTACACAGCTCTATAGCCATGAAAATGGTATTAGCTAGAAACTGGAAACAACCGGGAAACCTATCCTGGGAAGCAGTCAGAAACCAACTGAAGAAACAGTTGAGCACTGAGAGAGAACTTAGTCGGTATAAACTAAATAAGAATTACAAAATTTGGGATAAATGGATAAAAAAATTAGACCAATATTAGTAATGTCACCCTCATGCACGAGAATTAAACAAAATCACCATACAACCGAAACAATTAGTATATAAATCAGATCCCCTTTCCTTTCCTTGTCCCCCAAGTTGGCAGAGTGCAATTTGTATGTCTATGTATGTGTATGTGTATAAGAGCTTATTTATTGCTTGATGTTTGTAAATTTATTTAAGATACAATAAAGCTTTAAAAAAAAAAAAAAAAAAAAATAAGTTATACTAGTATAGAAAAGTCTATATATAATGGGAATGACATATTTGTGAATGTTATAAAATTATCTTTTGTGTAATAAGAAGCTTAAAGTATTTCAGTTGTTTCCTTTTAATTATATGGACAGCCCTTAAAAGAACTGCACACAGTCTGGCCTTGCTGCTGTATGTGAACTTTGAAGCTTGTGTCCACTGGTATTCAGACCTTTATCAGGGCTGCACAGTACACACTAAAAATGTTCTTCAGCAACTAGCTTTGCATTACTGCACTATTGCTATTCTCTCATTAGAATTCATGTTCATTTGGAATGCCTAGTCTTAATTATGGATGCCTCTAGCTTTTCTAGCTTTGCCCTGTTATCAGCCCCACACAAACACTGTGTACTCATTCTACTATGAATAAAGTGTAACACCCAATAGTAAGGGAAGGTCACACAAGTTCTGGTTCTTTTTGTGTGGACTGGTGACATAATAGAAAACATCTACAGCTGTGTAGTGAGAGAGAGTTTTTTTTTTGTTTATTTTATATTGCTTCCTTCTCGAATGCAATAGACTTACTCATTTATTATAATGAATGCTTTTGGTCATTCATAGCAGTGTCCTGAAATCATTTCTATTAGACATATTCAACACAAGCCAGGATCCTGTTATTTCACTGTTCTGCTTATTGTTGCCAAATCCACAAATGTTCAATAACCACGACATCATGTTTGGTTTTGTTGCAGAAATCTTTCCAGAAACAAGCTGCCAATCCTAACCAGGAAGCTTTTTCGCCATCTTTCACTGTCTCACTTGTAAGTTATGGCCAAAATTTACTTATTTGACATTTTCCTAATGAGATTTATTATGGACAGTATGCAATATGATCATTAATGAGTCTATTTTACCTGAATGATGTATAAAGTGTGAAAACAACCTATGTAGTGTGCATAAAACAGTTTTTTTTATTTTGGTTGGCTTCTTACCACATGAATGACATCGATTTCTGGCGCCATATGCACATAAACCGCTACCTAGGAGAACAATTAGCTTGTATGTAGTGCCACATGGTAATGTAATAAATGGACACAGAGCCAAGTTTTAGCTGAAATAAAATCAACCAATACCAACCTCCCGCACTTCTGCTGTAAGTCAGTAACACTCCTATGCTGCTCAGCCAGATTTTTGAGGAGTCCTAATGTGCGGAAGCAGTGTTCAAGATTGCCTAATTCTGAACATCATTGGTCTTGTAAAGTTCAGTTTTTTTAACCACTTAAATGTGAGTAAAATAGTTTTTGTGCTGCCTTTGTATATGAAGCACTTCATTGCTTGTATTAAATTGTATTTATCTATAGGAGTAATGTAAACTTAAGATGTTTTGTAACACATTTTTTACCTGTGATTGGGTAGCATTGGGGTCACATTATTTGTTACTGAAAAACAGCAGGAAAATATTATTTATAATAATTTACAATCTACATAAGGAGTAGGCAACCTGTAGCCCCCCCAGTTGTTGCAGGAATACATTTCCCATACTCCTCTGCCAGCCTCTCAGCTGAAAGAGCATAGTGGGAGATGTAGTTCATCAGCAGCTGGGGGGGCCGCAGGTTGCTCTACATTATGGGAACGACACGGGAAAGTGGTGAGACCATGATGTAAAAAAAATTGAAAAAAACAAACAAACTAAAAGCAAAATATCCTAAGGCAAGAGCTTTTCCTAAAGAGCTTACACCCTAACTACAGAAACACAGTATGGGTATGCACAGCTGCCAATGCCACCAATGTAAACATGTGGAATATATCTATAAATGTTATTTTCTCACTCTGGAATAGAATAGACATGCACTGTGTGTTCCACTTCTTCTGAAGCCTCATTTTAGGAACTCAGTATGTCTCTGGTAGGAGCAGCTGCATGCTGGCGTTTCTGTTTCTCAGCCAACCTCTGCACTGTTTGATATTCTTGAGCAATAATGTATTGCTCTAACCTAGCGCAATGGGTATTGGATGTCCCAGAGCAAAATAAACTGTAGATATGCCAATTTCCATTTTGTATTCTATTTCCTGAACTCGCTGAACTGATTACATTGTTTGTGACAAATTAGGCCGTATATATCCTGAGCTGAGATTCATTTGGGAGAGTAGCGATGCTAGAAATAGGCATGTGTTGCTGATTGTCTTGTTGTGCTCAGTGTTTTTTATTCTGGATTGTGTTGTATAATGAAATGGATACTGGGCTAAAAATGTTATAAATGTTTTATAAACATTTAGGTGTAGGAAAGTAAAAATGTTTGGTCCAACTACAGGCGCAAACTAACATAGATCAGACATATAGGGTGTGTTACATACAACAATTGCAGCATCTGCCTCATTTGTAAGAATGGATCATATGACATAGAAAAGGATAGTTAGCGGGAAAAAAACAGCATACAAATTAAAATTATACCACTTATTGGCTAACTGAGTGTTTGATTTCGAGATTTCAAGACCAAGCTGCTAATTCCTGAGGAAGGGACCTAGAAAGTTGGTCGTGAAAGCTAAAAAACAACTTGGTCTTGGAAGTCAAACTCTCAGCAGTATATCGTATAATTGTAACTTTAGTGGTTTCCTAATACAGTGTAGAAATTAAAAACATGATGTTTTTTATGTCCTAATTTTTACACATCATATATTCTAGGAACATTCCAGTTACATGCCTTATGTATGCAGACAGCATGTCTTTTCATTATAGCAGTGTGGGCAAGACCTTCAGAAGTGATCAGTGATCACTTACATCACTCTATTTCTGTTGCAAGACTGCCTCTAGAGACAAATAAAAAAATACAGCCTTAGATCTAGGGTTAGAGTTAAGTTAGGGTTAGTGCATGGGTTTGGGTTAAAAGGTCACTGTAAGAGAAAATGGTTAGGTAAAAGAAAGACACTACTTTCAGTTATTGCCCTGTAACCTTCTAAAAACATCAGAAAAACATGTATAAATTGGTTATTTCTAAACTCAGGACAAATAGAATCTTTTGCAGGTTTTTTTATTACCGTTTGTAGATGTGTAAAAGATTTTTCATGTAAAAATGTAAAAGTGTTTTTTTTTTTTCAATTTTTCATCATATTTTATAACACATTGTATGATATGACAAAAATAATACTATCCAAGGAAAGCCCTTCTTATGCCAATTAAAAAAAATTATATTATGGGTGGATGCATTAAATGAGAAAGAGGAAAATTACAGCTAAACACAAACACGGTAGAAGTGTAAAAACAGTCTCTGTCCTTAAACACGGCCCTAAAATCAAAGTCATCTGAGATCACATCAATTATAGGGCAACCACTCTAAATATAACACTTTATAATGTTGCTAATACAGGGAGAAAAGTAATTAATAACATAATTCCATTGATTGGCAGTAGAATGATTGTTCCATGAATCTTTCAAAGCTGGCATAGGCAATTATTGCCATCATAACTGTTGTGGCCCATAATTCTTATCACTCTCATTTATCCAAAAAGGCTGCTGTATTTCTGAACATCTTGCATACAAGGTTGCATGTAGCTGACTCAAGGGTTAAAATACAAATGATTTTTTAATGTGCAATGAAACAAAAAAAAAAAACACTTGTTGAAAATATAATTAATCTTTGTGACACAATCTATGAAATTTATGAACAGAGATATATTGTATCAGCTGTTCTCAAAGAGAGGCAGCACTTCCCCTGCTCCCACCTACATCATATGCAATTACCATTAAGCATTTAGGATTTAAAGAGCCTGTGTCAGTGTTGTTTGTTTTAGCAATTCATCATCGCCACTCATGAGTCTGGATTACTTTATGTAAAGGAATGTTTATATAATTCACAAGTGAATGATAAAATGTTTAAAAGGATCCATTTTAAGGACATTTATCTAACACTACACAGGATAACCAATTAACTAATCTCTAAAGTAGAAATCTGGGGGAAAGATGAAAAGAACTGTCTGCTGTGAGCTCACCATAGATTCAACCATCAAAAGGAAATAATGCATGCCATTAGCCATTTTGTCTAGACCCATGTTTTTTGACCTGGTGCTGTTGACTGATGCAGTATATTACACGCATCTCTAATAAAGTTCACAGTTCACAAGCACGCATTTTATTTTGATTCTTTTTTATTACGTTTTTGTTTTTCAAAACAACACAGGTATATCACATAAAGTATAGATATGAATGTGAGATTATAACAAAGCCTCATATAGACAAACAAGTGTGCGGCGTATGAATTCTGACTTTCGCATAGGCCAACTCCATCAGTAATAATCAAGAACTATTCTTGAATTAAATCTGTACTAGCCAAACATGTGGGGGTAGGCATGTCTAGATAACTCTATATAATAGTTTAACAAGAGACCCACCCTTCCACCCTGTGGGGTTGTAAATATATTCAGTGGGTGCCACCTCAAATATTTCATGACTTACATTGACATTATAAACCACCATCAGGTATAGCCCTTTTAGCGAAGGGTTAAGAACTTCAATTCAACATTTACATAACAGCAGAACATATCAGCTAATATAGATCCAAAGAGAGACCATGCACATGGAACATCACATTTGTAAGGGTAATAGCCTCCTCTTTGGAATGTAATATAAACAACGTATTTACTTCTAGCAGCACAAGCATGTAAGCTATTGATTCACGTTTCCAAAAATAATTGAATTCACATTTTTGTTATATATTTTCAAAAATAAAAAAAATGCTATATTAAAGAACTCACCTAATAGTTTTTGTGCTGCAAGAGTCAACTTACCTATGGATCTTCACTGTGTTCTTTGCTTCCTTCTCTACTCCAGTGCTGACATCTTGCAACTTCTCAGAGGCTTCCCCCTCTTCTCCCTGATCCATCCCACTGTCATTCTTCCTTTCTGTTTACATTTACACTTTCCTAGACATTTGCATTCCCATTAACAAATAATGATTCATAAGTATCAGCCAATGGTCACTAAAAGGTGCTGTTCCACGTAAAAATGCTCTATGTAAGTGCTGCATCATGTGAAAGGGAGTCCCATAAAAAAATGAATAAAAAGGTAAATAAAATTCCTGGGGTTTCTTAGCAACATGGTCCTGCCAGTCATCCAAAGCCCTAAACTATATGTGACATCACTGCAATGAGAATTTGCAGGGCTATTAGTTAATCACTGCTAGCATATGCAATAGGTCTGTTGTTTTTTTTGCCCTCCAGCTTTACACAAAAAAGCTAGCATTAAAATTTGCAGGCCACCAATACTTGCGCCGTTCTCCCTACGGCACTGAAAGTGATCACAAAAATGTTAGGGGAGCTACAGGGGCTTCCCCCCATGATTATCCCAATGCCCCCCCCCCCCCCCAATAAAAATCATGTTCCCTCTGGGGCCAGCAGGAAATTATAAAAAAAAAAAACAGCTCCCTTGGCACCACTCACATTCACTTCTATTACCGTATTTGCTCGAATATAAGACGAGGTTTTTTTCAGAGCAAATGCTCTGAAAAATCCCCCTCGTCTTACATTCGAGGTCGTCTTATAATCTGACCTCAAATTGAGGTCAGACTATAAGACTGGGATCCAGGTCCCCAGCAGAGTTGCAGGGGACCTGGATCCCCCTCTCTAGCAGCAGGGGATGTCTGCGCAACGAGCGCAGACTCCCCTGCTTCCGCCCGGCACGACCGTCGGGGCTTCTGTGAAGAAGCCGGGAACTTCCGCTTTCGTCACAGAAGTCCCGGCGAGCGTGCCGGGCGGCAGCAGGGGAGGTCTGCGCTCATCGCGCAGACATCCTCTGCTGCCCCACTAGACACCAGGGAAAAGCGGGCAGCTGGGGGATGTCTGCACTATACGTGCAGATATCCTCCATGCTGCCCGACACCTCCGTCTATTATGACGGACCAGCTGTCCGTCATAATAGACGGAGGTGTCGGGCAGCATGGAGGATATCTGCACGTATAGTGCAGACATACCCCAGCTGCCCCCACTAGCCACCAGGGAAAGGGGGGAGATGGATAGAGAGGGGGGGGGGGGATAGAGAGAGAGAGGGGGGGGGGGTAGAGAGAGAGAGGGGGGGGGGAGAGAGAGAGAGGGGGGTATAGAGAGAGAGAGGGGGGGGGGAGAGAGATAGAGAGGGGATAGAGAGAGAGAGACTAGCGGAGGGAGGGGGGAGATAGAGACTACACTGGAGGGGGGAGGGAGAGAGGCCGCAAGGAAATAAAAACAAGAAATACATTTGTATAATATCAATTTTTTATTACATATTAAAAAGCAATTTACATATATACAAGTTAAACTTTTTTTTTCCTATAGGGTAGTCTTATATTCAGGCTTTTAGTTTTTTTCCTAAAGGAATATACAAAGTTTGGGGGGTCGTCTTATAATCAGGGTCGTCTTATAATCGAGCAAATACGGTATTAAACTTGGTTCCCGTGGGGCCACAGGCCACCATGATGCTTATGCTCACGTTAAAAAAATAATATATGCCCCCCCAGGGGGTCACAGGCTGGTTTGATGTCTGCAGCCTCATTAAATTTATATAATTGCCCCTCCCTGAAGCACCACTTAAATAAAATGATACCCACCCACCACTATACTCTGTGCTGGCCGAATTCCCCTTGCACATACAATAAATAAATTAAACCCCCTCCCCTATGTGCCAGGGGCTGGCCAAATGCCCCTGGCAATTGAAATAAATAAAATAAAATTCCTACCTACCCATGCCCAGGTAGGGAGAGACAATCTATGAGGCCCCCCCCCCCCCCCACACCTGTAAAAAAAAAAGACACCCTTTGAGTGCCATGAAGGTGATCAGTGAAATCACCCTTTAATTTTTTTATTATCTGTATCCAGGTTCAAGCGGCAGTCAGCGATGCCCTTGATCCTCATCTTTCGGCCCAGGGAATTGGGCCACCCAAAAATAAAGAAAAATCCTCCTGGAAAGTCTCAGCACCAAAAATATAACCCCAAAGCCACAGGGAGGTGACTAATATTTTATTTAAACAGGGCTTTGGGACCTAGCAACCCAAAAGTCGCATGGTGGGCCAATAATTATATTGATAGGGGTACAGGTATCTGCCAGCCTGCATCCTCTTGGTGGCCATTTATTTTATTATCAAAGGGGCCGCAATCTGCGCCAATCTGTGGCCCCTGGGGGACCATATTTTATTAATTAAAGTGACCACAGGCATGGCACTGGCCTACTTGCCGCAGAGGTGGCATGTTTGTTTTGGGGGGAGGGGGGGTAATGGTAGGTTTACTTTAATGGGGGAAATACACGCAATTCAAAAGAAACTCAGTTATTCCCTTACCGCAGTACCAGAACTTCTGCGGTCCGCGTTTCAGTTGAAACAGACACTATTCCTTCTGGAGTAGCATGTGATAGATTAAAATGTCCCAGATCCACTAAAATACAGGGGGACATAGAATCTACCCCAATGTCTGTTGAAAAAATGTGAAAGTAGCAGGATAGGAGCCTGGAAGAAGCTGTTTTTAAGCTACTTACCATGAAGGACAAGGATACAATAAAACTGGAGCTCCCATTAAACTTAGTTAGCTATTGCAGGTAACAAAACAACAGGTGGAGATCTGATTCTTGGCCTGCTGCAGACCAATACCCAGAGAATCAGTCATTTAACAGATTTTACCTGAAGGGTGCTGCTCAGGGAAATGGGACCCAGTAAAATATCATTTAAGTGGAACATTAAAGCTTAGAATAAGAGAAAAACGTTTATTTTCTCAGGTTACAGGTTCATTTAAAGATATAACTCAATGTGAAATGAAGGGTATAACACAGTTTAAAATAATGATAAATCTCTGATATCAGAACATAAATAACATATTCTTCTCCTCCTTCTAGAATTCTTGGTGGAAATCCATTCCAGTGTTCATGCGACTTAATGTGGATTAAGGTATTTCAGGAGACTAATTCCCTAAGCATGGAGAACCAAAACATATACTGCCTCAATGAGAATAATAAGAAAATTGCTCTTTCCAGCATGCAGATCGCCAACTGTGGTAAGATGTTTTGATTAGACATTCCCAATGTGGTCTGATATTTAAAGTATTATCCATCCTAAATCTGGTTGTTTGTAGATATCACACAATGTACTCTTTGTTCAGCTGCTGAATTCACATCAGAAAAATATAACATTTCACATCAAATTGCTTTTGCAAGTCTGTTTTGTTCTAAATATGTAATATGCTCCTTTGGCAAGATCTTTGGATTTGCTTGGTTTCTCTTTGCTATGCTTTGCACTGTAAATTTATGCCGGATGGTTCTAGACAGACCAGATAAAGTATACTAGGAAGCTACCCAGAGCAAAAAATGTCAAAACACAGATCAGGCAGTGAATGGTTGTATCTAAGTATTAGCCATACCCAGGGCCGGACTGGGAGAAAAATTCGGCCTGGGCATTTTTTTATCACAGCGGCCCACTAAGAAGGGGGCGGGGAAGAGGAGGTGTGTTTTGTCATCACCAATGACAAACACGCTCCCTCTCAAAGTGAGCATGTTGGTTCAATGCTCTTCCAGGGCAGACCATGCGCAGAGCTCTGCTGAAGAGCTCTAGCATGAGAAAAAAGCCCTGTATTTGTTCTGCACAGTGCAAGCACATTTAATAACATGCTTTGGTGTCTCTATAAATGGATACCAGGGGACAAAAATGCCAGGAAAGAGTATTGAGCATGTGTTTGGAGCCTGATTGTGGTGTGGTATTGTGTAATAAGGTCGGTTTTAGTTGTGTTGTGTTTGTGGTGTAATGTGATGCATATGTGGCTAGGGGCTGTAGAGAATGTGTGTATAGGGGATATAGCAAGTGTGTGCATACAGGCTATAGTGTGTGTGTGTGAATATATATATAGATTTAGTGTGTGTTTAGGGGTGTAGTATGTGTTTGCTTACAAGGAATCTAGTGTGTGTATATATACATATATATATATATATATGAGTCTAGTGTGTGTTTGAAGGACCCAGAATGTGTATAGGAGATCTAGTGAGTGTGTGTTTATAACGGTTTCAGAGTGTATATAGGGATCTAGTGTGTGTATGTGTGTAGATGATCCAGAGTTGGGTAAGGGATCTAGTGTGTGTCTGGAATGTAATGTGTTTAGGGGTGCAGTATGTGTGTGAGGGGTGCTGTGTGTGTATATGTATATATATATATATATATATATATATATATATATATATATATATATATATATATATGGAAGTATTGTGTATGTCTGTTGTGCAGTGTGTTGGGGGGTTCTGTGTGTATGTGAGGGGTGCAGTATGTGTGTGTGAGGGGTATTCCTTAGTAATACCAGTCAGATGGCCATTAAATATGCCACATACAGGAGCCCCACAAATTATGTCACACGCAGGAGCCCCATAACTGTGCCACATACAGGAGCCCATAACTATGCCACATCAGAGCCCCATTATTTATGCCTCAACTTGGAGCCCAATTAATTATGCCACACACACAGGCGCCCCTTAATTATGCCACACAAAAGAGCCCCTTAATTATGCCACACATGGGGCCCAATAAATATGCCACACATGGGACAGCCAATAAATTATGCAACACACAGGAGCCCCACAAGATGACAATTGTACAATTCGAAAACAATACATATCTATAAACACAGACATCACTCTATAACTAGTTGCATTTATACTTATTTTAATTATTTAATATTGTATTTAATAAAAATGTTATTGAAAAATTGCATTACTATATTTTGTTCCCTTCCTCTGCACCCACATTGCACCTACAGGACTTAACACAGCACCATACAGTACCCACAGAACTTGCCATCCACCTATATTGCACCCGCAGCACTTTGCTTGCACTCATATTGCACCTACACGATTTGGCATGCCACAGTGTCACTTTGCCCCACAGAACTAGCCAGTGTCACTTTCCACATAGTACATGTTATTTTGCCCCACAGACCATGCCACAGCATCACTTTGCCAATTAAAATATGCCAGTATTTAACCCCTCGATATGCCATGATTTAGCCATTCAGTATGCCAGGATTTTGCCCCCCAATATGCCATGATATTGCCCCTCAATATGCCAGGAGTTTGCCCACCAATATGCCATTTAATATGCCAGTATTTTGCTCTCAATATGCCTGGATTTTGCCCCCAATATGCCAATATGCCAGGATATCGCCCCCAATATGTCATTTAATATTCCAGGATTTTGCTCTCAATATGCCAGGATTTTGCCCCCAATATGCCATTTAATATTCCAGGATTTTGCCCCCAATACGCCATTTAATATTCCAGGATATTGCCCCCAATATGTAATTTAATATTCCAGGATTTTGCTCTCAGTATGCCAGGATTTTGCCCCCAATATGCCATGTAATATGCCAGGATATTGCCCCCAATATGCCATGTAATATGCCAGGATATTGCCCCCAATATGCCATGTAATGTGCCAGGATATTGCCCCCAATATGCCATGTAATATGCCAGGATATTGCCCCCAATATGCCATGTAATATGCCAGGATATTGCTCCCAATATGCCATGTAATATGCCAGGATATTGCCCCTTAGTATGCTCGTTATGCCACCCTCCTCCCCCCTTCCCCAGAGTAGGGGCTCTACTAGAATGAGAAATGTATAATTTTAATAATTAGAAATTAAAAGTCCAACTGACCAACACATAATAGTAACAAGCATAACCAGTGTAATTTTTATGCTGGAGAGTATTTTAACACAAAGCTGTCATACCTGAGCCCATGATTCTCCTCTTTATGATAAAAATATATATATATATCTTTGTCCCAAATGTGGTCAGGAAGATTCTGACCTGTTCCATAGCTTTTGGACATGCAATGTGATCCGGGAATTTTGGGACCAGGTCGTTACAGAAAGGACCTCCTTGGCAAACATCCCTATGGCGCCCTTAACAATGCTATTTGGTATGAACTATGGCCAATCAACGCATGGTTCGAGACTACTCTTCTTGATCACAGCTGCGGCTAGAAAAACAATCCTGCACTATTGGATAGTGGCAGACCCACCTCCACTCACTCTATTTAAATCAAAATTACACCACGTATTTCATATGGAATGGCTAAATGCAACAACCAATAACGAACTATACACAAAAAAATTCTTCCAAACCTGGGGAAAATACAGCAATAATAATAATGCAGCAACTTTTGGAGGGGACTGACCCTATACCATTAGGGTAAGGATGACAGGATGGACAGAGGGCGACTGGGGAGACTTGAGACAGAAGGAGTGGGGGGGGGGGTGGAGCAGCCGGGGGGGGGGGGGTCGGAGTTAAACTTCAACTCAAATTGGGGGTTTACAGAATGTGGTACGGCGGTCATCGCTAAGGTCATCATGCTTATTTTATGGGTTACCTGTTTCTAGTTTTGTTGAGTTTGGTTATATTTCACAGATAATTCTTATTATCAACAGACAGCCTGAACAGGGATGGTATACATTTGTGTTCTAACACTCGTATACAAGATATGTCTATGGCAGAGACGGGGCTGGACATATGTCTTGTTTCTCTTTAGAAGTTAGATGGGACCAGTGAGTGATCCAGGAGTACCTCTCGATCTACCTAAGACACGTCCCTTATCTCAGAAGTGAAGCTATCCCGGCACATATCTCACTGTAATACCATGATCCGTTTTCTATTACCATCTCTTGGGACAGCTATATATGCCCAATGTCTCTGTCATGACATATTGAATATATGTTGTCTATGAAAGGCCTAAATTAGCATATATGTAATTCTGTTATTATGATTAGCCTGCTATTATCTAACTTTTTCACAATCCCTGAATGTAATGTGTATCAGACAAAAAATCTTTGACATATGTTATGTTCAGATTACCCAGTATGTATGTCATCCCTTTTCTGATAAATAAAAACTGTTATAAAAAAATATATATATAGGGGTCATAGGTTAGGCAGAAAAGGAATTTCCAGAAAGTACTACTGAAAAGGTAGAGATATTCTTTCCAAAAGTACCTGGAGTGTCATATATGACCAATATTCAGCATAATTTAAAGGAAAGAATAACAATAACACTCACATTCATCTTAATCTCAGCTCTACTTATTCTGCCTTTAGCCCCTTTTCCCTAGTTATTAAAGAAAGGGTTTATATCTTCTTATTTTATCATCTGGCTCCTTGATCCCATATACTCAAGCCCTTTCCACCACTGCCTTCCCATCTGTCTTTGACAATGCAATTATTACTTTTCATCTTTAAAATGCCCTTTCTAGACCCAGCTTCTCTATCAATCTATTGTCCTCTCTCTGTTCTTCCTTTCAGCTCCAAATGTTTTGTATATACACAGCTGACTAACTTCTCTACCCAAATTCTTAGCCTAATGTTTCTGAATCTGTATTTAGCTTTGGCACTCTACCAAGACTGCTTCAACCAAAGTGACCGTTGATATTATCACTGCTAAATCCAAAGTCACTAATCAAATTGTTTGCTCATTTTCACACTATGGACCACCAGTTTATTCTTAAAATCCTTCTCAACCTATCAACCTTATTCTCTATGATACAATTTTCTCTTGATTCAGTTAGTATCCCCTAAGGTTATGTTTTGGTTCCAGTTCTGTTTTCATTCTATAAAGCCTCTCTGGCTAATTCATTAACATAATTTTGATTCAAGTGCCACCTATATGTTAATTATACTCGCATCTACTTTACTTCCCCTGAACTCCTTCATTCTTTTTTTGACTATGTTATCTAATCTCCAAAACCTTTTGTTTACATTTTGACATATGTATTCATCCTTTCTTAAGACAAGATGCCCTCTACTGTAAAGACTGCTACTGTCAGGTCTATTATCGCCTCCACTGACTGTTTTAGTCACACCTCACCCCACTTTCTGTCTTTATACTGGCTGCTGACCTTTTGCTCTCCGTTATGAACCTTTTGCACAACTGTACAAAAAGGTACAGAAGTTACCTGTAGTCAGCGTGCTAAAAAAGGATAAGCTTAGGGTCATGTCTACAAATGCTCGCAGTTTAGGGAATAAGATCCATGAACTTGTGACAATATTGGCAACTGAGAATGTAGATTTAGTGGCTGTTACTGAGACATGGTATAATGAAAAACATGACTGGGACATTTCAATACCAGGGTACTCTTTATATAGAAAAGACAGAGAAGGTAAAAAAGGGGGAGGGGTGGCCCTGTATGTGAGGGATAGCTTAAAATGTAACGTAATACAAGTTAGTGAGGCGAACATAGAGTCAGTTTGGGTTACATTAGAATTTGGTAATCATATGGTAACTCGGGTATGTGTGATTTATAGGCCCCCTGGACAAATAGAGGAGTTAGATAATCTACTAGTTGAGGAAATAGCTAAAATGACAATGAAGGGAGAAGTGATCATCATGGGTGACTTTAATCTTCCTGATGTGAACTGGAAATACAAAACAGCTACTTGTGCCAGGAGTACGCATATCCTAAACTCCCTACTGGGATTATCTCTAAAACAAGTAGTGGAGGAGCCAACTCGAAAGCAGGCCATACTAGACTTAGTGTTCACAAATGGAGATCTGTTATCAGATATTACTGTAGGTGAAAGTTTAGGATCTAGTGATCACCAGACAGTGTGGTTTAATATAAGAACAGTGACGCAGTCACACCACACAAAAACAAAAGTTTTAGATTTTAGAAAAACAGACTTTTCTAAAATTAGATTAGATGTGAAGGAGTCATTATCAGACTGGAGCAATTTAAATGGAGTCCAGGAGAAATGGGATTATCTAAAAGTTGCACTACTGAAGGCAACAGAAAATTGCATAAGGCTTGTCAGTAAGAGCAAAAAATTGAAGAAACCACTGTGGTACTCTGCAGAGGTGGCTAAAATAGTAAAAAATAAAAAGCTAGCATTTAGTAATTATAAAAATACTCAGAGTGAGGAAGATAGAAAGATCTATAAGAGTAGGCAGAAAGAGGCAAAGCAAGCTATAAGAGCTTCCAAAGCACACACAGAAGAGACTATAGCCCAGTCAGTGAAAAAGGGGGATAAAACATTTTTTAGATACATACATGAGAAAAGGAAAGTAAAACAAGGATTAGTTAGATTAAAAACAAAAGAAGGATGCTACGTAGAAGAGGATAAAGGCTTAGCAGACTGCTTTAATGAATATTTTTGTTCAGTTTTTACAAATGAAAATGAGGGTAAGGGACCTCATTTAGGGAAAAAGACTAATGAGTCTTTTGATGCATGTAAGTTTACAGAGGAAGAGGTTTTACTTCAGCTGTCTAAAGTAAAGACAAATAAGTCGATGGGACCTGATGGGATACATCCAAAGTTATTAAAAGAACTTAGTGGTGTACTAGCAAAACCGTTAACAGATTTATTTAACCAATCATTGTTAACGGGAGTAGTTCCAGAAGATTGGAAATTAGCTAATGTTGTGCCCATTCACAAGAAAGGTAGTAAGGAGGAGGCGGGCAACTATAGACCAGTAAGTCTTACTTCAGTAGTGGGGAAAATAATGGAAACCTTGTTAAAGAATAGGATTGTTGAACATCTAAAGTCGCTTGGATTTCAAGATCAGAGACAGCATGGGTTTACTTCAGGGAGATCATGCCAAACTAATCTTATTGATTTTTTTGATTGGGTAACTAAAATAATAGATCAGGGTGGTGCAGTAGACATTGCTTACCTAGATTTCAGTAAGGCTTTTGACACTGTCGCACATAGAAGGCTTATCAATAAACTGAAATCTTTGAGTTTGGATTTCAATATTGTTGAATGGATTAGACAATGGCTGAGTGACAGGCAACAGAGGGTTGTAGTCAATGGGGTATATTCGATGCAAGGTCTTGTTACTAGTGGGGTACCTCAGGGATCTGTTCTTGGACCCATTCTCTTTAATATTTTTATTAGCGATATTGCAGAAGGTCTTGTTGGTAAAGTATGTCTTTTTGCTGATGATACAAAGATTTGCAGCAGGGTTGATATTCATGGAGGGATAAGCCAAATGGCAAATGATTTAGCTAAACTAGAAAAATGGTCAGAGCAGTGGCAACTGGCATTTAATGTGGACAAGTGCAAGATTATGCACCTTGGGCGTAAAAACCCAAAAGCAGAATATAGACTATTTGGTACAGTCCTAACCTCAACATCTGAGGAAAGGGATTTAGGAGTAATAATTTCAGAGGACTTGAAGGTGGGTAGGCAATGCAATAGAGCAGCAGGAAATGCTAGCAGAATGCTTGGTTGCATAGGGAGAGGTATTAGCAGTAGGAAGAGGGAAGTGCTCATGCCATTGTACAGAGCACTGGTGAGACCTCACTTGGAGTATTGTACGCAGTACTGGAGACCATATCTCCAGAAGGATATTGATACTTTGGAGAGAGTTCAGAGAAGGGCTACTAAACTGGTTCATGGGTTGAAGGATAAAACTTACCAGGAAAGGTTAAAGCATCTTAACATGTATAGCTTGGAGGAAAGACGTAACAGGGGGATATGATAGAAACATTTAAATACATAAAGGGAATCAACACAGTAAAGGAAGAGAGTATATTTAAAAGAAGAAAAACTACCACAACTAGAGGACATAGTCTTAAATTAGAGGGGCAACGATTTAAAAGTAATATCAGGAAGTATTACTTTACTGAGAGGGTAGTGGATGTATGGAATAGCCTGCCAGCAGAAGTGGTAGAGGTAAACACAGTCAAGGATTTTAAGCATGCGTGGGATAGACACAAGGCTATCCTAGCTATAAGACCGGGAACGGGGGACTAATAAAAGTACTCAAAAAAAAAATAAAAAAATTGGGCAGACTAGATGGACCGAATGGTTCTTATCTGCCGACACATTCTATGTTTCTATGTTCCCCAAAATATACTATCCATTTCCACACCTCATCCCTCTGTTACGGTGATAATCTTGGCTTGTCCTTTTCATTTCGACTTCTCACTCACACAAACAGGACTTTTTTAAATATGGCCCCTGTATCATTCAATACCCTACTTTCCTTTGCTCTAGTTGCACAACCTTCAGGAAATACTTGAAAACAGGTCTCTAAATTCGTATCTTCTGTCTATTTTCCAACTCAGCAACTTAGGCCTTAAGTTTGAAATTCCCTTGTCAATTCCCTTCGATTCCCCCTTTCATGAAAAAAAGCTCTTAGGCATCTATTCATGAAAGAGAGAATTGGAGGAATAACAAAGAACTGAGAAGGCAATTTAAAACTTTAAGAAAAGTAGCGGAGTTGTAAACATTATCTCATTCAGCTGTCTATACCCAAGACAACAAAGAGGGTTTAGAAAGGGCATTTTAAAAATGGTAGAGTATTAATTGCATTGAGCAGAATGGGAGACTTTTTCTAAATTGGCTACTTTGTCCTTAAGTTTGAAATTGTCCTCTCAATTCCATCCATTTTTCACCTTTATGATTAAAAATGCAGAGACGGCTCCAGACTTTGTGAGGCCTTAGGCAAAAGTCGGACATGAGGCCCTCACAGATACGCATTATTAAATAAAATATATGCAAGTGATAATAAAAATGAACTGTATAAATAGAATATTTCAAGATCAGACTTAAATCCCAGCTCCTAGAATTTTATTTGTCTCATAATTATTCTACAACTATCTATAAATATTTGGTATAGATAAAAAGTGTGTGGCTGACTTACTCACATTCTTATTGCTGCGTCCTAAATGTCATTCATAGACACACTCAGCCACCAAAGTCATTCATAGACACTCAGCCAGCACACACTGACTCACAGACACACTCAGTATGCCAGGATTTTGTCACTCTATGCCAGGATTTTGCCCCTCAATATGCCAGGATTTTGCCACTCTATGCCAGGATTTTGCTCCTCAATATGCCAGGATTAAGCCACTCTATGCCAGGATTTTGCCCCTCAATATGCCAGGATTAAGCCACTCTATGCCAGGATTTTGCCCCTCAATATGCCAGGATTAAGCCCCTCTATGCCAGGATTTTGCCACTCTATGCCAGGATTTTGCCCCTCAATATGCCAGGATGTTGCTCCCCTCTACCCCCTTACATAGAAACATAGAATGTGTCGGCAGATAAGAACCATTCGGTCCATCTAGTCTGCCCCAATTTTTTATTTTTTTTTTGAGTACTTTTATTAGTTCCCCGTTCCCGGTCTTATAGCTAGGATAGCCTTGTGTCTATCCCACGCATGCTTAAAATCCTTGACTGTGTTTACCTCTACCACTTCTGCTGGAAGGCTATTCCATACATCCACTACCCTCTCAGTAAAGTAATACTTCCTGATATTACTTTTAAATCGTTGCCCCTCTAATTTAAGACTATGTCCTCTAGTTGTGGTAGTTTTTCTTCTTTTAAATATACTCTCTTCCTTTACTGTGTTGATTCCCTTTATGTATTTAAATGTTTCTATCATATCCCCCCTGTTACGTCTTTCCTCCAAGCTATACATGTTAAGATGCTTTAACCTTTCCTGGTAAGTTTTATCCTTCAACCCATGAACCAGTTTAGTAGCCCTTTTCTGAACTCTCTCCAAAGTATCAATATCCTTCTGGAGATATGGTCTCCAGTACTGCGTACAATACTCCAAGTGAGGTCTCACCAGTGCTCTGTACAATGGCATGAGCACTTCCATCTTCCTACTGCTAATACCTCTCCCTATGCAACCAAGCATTCTGCTAGCATTTCCTGCTGCTCTACTGCATTGCCTACCTACCTTCAAGTCCTCTGAAATTATTACTCCTAAATCCCTTTCCTCAGATGTTGAGGTTAGGACTGTACCAAATAGTCCATATTCTGCTTTTGGGTTTTTATGCCCAAGGTGCATAATCTTGCACTTGTCCACATTAAATGTCAGTTGCCACTGCTCTGATGATTTTTCTAGTTTAGCTAAATCATTTGCCATTTGGCTTATCCCTCCATGAATATCAACCCTGCTGCAAATCTTTGTATCATCAGCAAAAAGACATACTTTGCCAACAAGACCTTCTGCAATATCGCTAATAAAAATATTAAAGAGAATGGGTCCAAGTACAGATCCCTGAGGTACCCCACTAGTAACAAGACCTTGCATTGAATATACCCATTGACTACAACTCTCTGATTTCAGTTTATTGATAAGCCTTCTATGTGCAACAGTGTCAAAAGCCTTACTGAAATCCAGGTAAGCAATGTCTACTGCACCACCCTGATCTATTATTTTAGTCACCCAATCAAAAAAATCAATAAGATTAGTTTGGCATAATCTCCCTGAAGTAAACCCATGCTTTTCCCCACTACTGAAGTAAGACTTACTGGTCTATAGTTGCCCGCCTCCTCCCTACTACCTTTCTTGTGAATGGGCACAACATTAGCTAATTTCCAATCTTCTGGAACTACTCTCGTTAACAATGATTGGTTAAATAAATCTGTTAACGGTTTTGCTAGTACACCACTAAGTTCTTTTAATAACTTTGGATGTATCCCATCAGGTCCCATCGACTTATTTGTCTTTTCTTTAGACAGCTGAAGTAAAACCTCTTCCTCTGTAAACTTACATGCATCAAAAGACTCATTAATCTTTTTCCCTAAATGAGGTCCCTTACCCTCATTTTCATTTGTAAAAACTGAACAAAAATATTAATTAAGGCAGTCTGCTAAGCCTTTATCCTCTTCTACATAGCATCCTTATTTTGTTTTTAATCTAACTAATCCTTGTTTTACTTTCCTTTTCTCATTTATGTATCTAAAAAATGTTTTATCCCCCTTTTTCACTGACTGGGCTATAGTCTCTTCTGTGTGTGCTTTGGAAGCTCTTATAGCTTGCTTTGCCTCTTTCTGCCTACTCTTATAGATATTTCCATCTTCCTCACTCTGAGTATTTTTATAATTACGAAAAGCTAGCTTTTTATTTTTTACTATTTTGGCCACCTCTGCAGAGTACCACAGTGTTTTCTTAAATTTTTTGCTCTTACTGACAAGCCTTATGCAATTTTCTGTTGCCTTCAGTAGTGCAACTTTTAGACAATCCCATTTCTCCTGGACTCCATTTAAATTGCTCCAGTCTGATAATGACTCCTTTACACCTAATCTAATTTTAGAAAAGTCTGTTTTTCTAAAATCTAAAACTTTTGTTTTTGTGTGGTGTGACTGCGTCACTGTTCTTATATTAAACCACACTGTCTGGTGATCACTAGATCCTAAACTTTCACCTACAGTAATATCTGATAACAAATCTCCATTTGTGAACACTAAATCTAGTATGGCCTGCTTTCGAGTTGGCTCCTCCACTACTTGTTTTAGAGATAATCCCAGTAGGGAGTTTAGGATATGTGTACTCCTGGCGCAAGTAGCTATTTTGTATTTCCAGTTCACATCAGGAAGATTGAAGTCACCCATGATGATTACTTCCCCCTTCATTGTCATTTTAGCTATTTCCTCAACTAGTAGATTGTCTAACTCCTCTATTTGTCCAGGAGGCCTATAAATCACACATACCCGAGTTACCATATGATTACCAAATTATAATGTAACCCAAACTGACTCTATGTTCGCCTCACTAACTTGTATTACATTACATTTTAAGCTGTCCCTTACATACAGGGCCACCCCTCCCCCTTTTTTTACCTTCTCTGTCTTTTCCATATAAAGAGTACCCTGGTATTGATATGTCCCCAAGTACTTCCCCTTCCCCAGTACTTACCTCCTTGTTGCTGTATCTCCGGTCGTTTCCTCCGTGCATCTTCCTTCCTGCACGGAGGAGAGAAACTCCGTGCAGGAGGGAAGATGCACGGAGGAAACGACCAAGGTTAGTGTAACAGGGAGCTTAACGGCAGCGGTAAGCTCCCTGTTACATCAAAGGCTATAAGGTGAGTTAGGCAGCCGCAAGGCCTCTCTGAGTGCGAGGCCTTAGGCGGCTGCCTAACTCGCCTAATTAGAGAGACGCCTCTGTAAAAATGTTAGTGTTTGTATTCTATCCAGGAGAACCATTCATTTCTATCTGTTAATTCATGTTACACCAAATACTAAGAAGTTATCATTGCCGTTTATGATTCTCTTTTCATTAGCAGCACATTACTACTAGTTAGTAACTATAGCTGTTATCAGAAAATAAAATGTAGGAGAGGGAGGAGGAAGCAACGGATATAGAGAAACATATTCTGCTCATAAAGAAAGATTTGAGATGTATTATTAGTAGGAAATAGAGAGCTTTCCTCCATCATGGGAGACATAAAACATTGTAGCATTTGAACTCAAAAGACACATCTGCTCTGCTTTTGTTGAACACCTGTGGGGAGAAACCATTAGGTGTGAGAGAAGCTTCTCAATTCTTTGTACAGCACAACAGTAGCACAGTGATGTAAATTTCACACACTGTACAATGTGGGCTTTATATAATAACAGAGGAGCAGGAGAGATTTTTCACTAGAATAAATGTACTGCTAATTACTGCACTTTACTGGAGCCTGCACACACTCCATTATTGTATTGTGAATTTAAAGAAAAAGGGCTAGCTAATTTAACTGCAAACATGTAAAAAAAAAAAAACTTTTTACAGCAATTGGGGTTACTGATTAGACTGAGGCACTCTCAGTCAGTATGTGATAATGATGGGCTTAATCCATCACTGAATGATTGCCTCAGCCAAGACCTAGCATCTCAGATTGTTTTAAGTAGAAAGCCTGGCTGCTCTCCAGTCACCGGAAACAAGGATGTGGTTATAGATATTTATTCAGCAGGTGAACAAATAAAAGAAGATACAATGTGGAAGTATCTTCCTAAGGAACAGTGAGGAATTTAGAAGGATCACATGTTCAGAGGGAAAATAAACCCAAAGGAAGTGAATATGATCTTTAGCTTGTATTTTTCAAGTATAATTATTTAATAATTATTATGAATATAGCAGAAGCATTATTAAACACAAATCTACACACGAGACAAGCCAAAGCATTTGCTTTTCACACCCTAATCCTAATTTTTCGGCTCTGCAAGGGATTCTGGGTAGGCATATGGAAAAAGGTTAACAATGATGACCTTTTTGCCTCTATATCCCTTGGGGCAAATGCACACTGAATAAGACAGCCTTTAAACATAGCCCAAGACAGAGGTACAGAGCCAGATAACCACTCATGGACAGCTGTATCATCCTTAATTGGATCTCGTCAGCATGAGATTGGTTACTGTCTTTCTGCTTGAGCCTTGGAGCAGTAAAAGAAGCACACACAACATAAGCACATAATGGCAGTGCTGGTCTCTGCTGATTGTAATTTGCTGCCTGCCTACGGACCTCTGCCTGTTTATCGCTTGTGAACCTTGCTGCCTGGCTTTTGACCTTGGACCATCTCGATTATTGCTCTATCGCTCACACAGCTACCCACGAGTCTGTCTGCCTTATCAGTCTCACATCCATGACTGCTAGCACCATTATATAAACATAAAACAGAATAATAGTGCAGTATGTCAGTACTGAAGAAGGTAAACACATAAATCTTCAGATTATGCACTCCATTATTTCGGAACAGAAAACTGATCCAGGTTTCTGTAACTTCATTGTTCCAACTTCAGCCTGTCACTAGAGGGTTCGGAAGTTGCGGACCGCACTGGTAGAGACCCTCAGCGGACCCACAGCTGCTATGCAGCCCGCAGCGAACATGCTTCAGAACTCTTTTTTCTAGCACGGGGGACACTGGCTGACATTATACCTCAATGAGCGCTGCTGTCCGCTATGCTGCACTGCTGAACTTATTTTTTCAGTGGCGGTGACACCAGTAGTGCTGTCTCCTTTGCAGCGCGCACTTTGTTTGGGCATCTACTCTCGCGACGCGGATACACAGGGATGAGTGACATCACAGTGGATCAATCAGCGCTCAGCTGATGAGTTGTGAACAGTGTGTGTTCTGTGAGAACCGTTAGGGTGAACAAGTGAAGTGGCGGTGTTTATTCCAACATTAACCCAAGTGTGTATGTAAATGCCTGCATCATTAGAGACTTCAATGTGGGGTCCCATAAAAGTGTGTCTGTACAGACCACAAATGTCCATTGTCAAGTAGTAATGATGGGTGTCAGTGCCAGTGTGTAAGTGTGTGTGAGGGGGAGAGTGTGTATGTCTGTGTGAATGGGTAAGTCTGCGTCAGTGCCAGAGTGTATGTCTGTATGAGTGCGAGAGTGTGTATGTTTGTGTGAGCGGTAAAGTGTGTATGTCTCTCTGTGTGTGGGAGAGTCTGTATGTCTGCGTGTATGTATGTATGTATGTATGTGTGTGTGTGTGAGAGTGTGTATGTCTGTGTGAGTGGCAGAGAGAGTGTGTAAGTGTGTGTGAGTGGAATAGCGTATTTATGAGTGGGAGAGAGTAAGTGTATGTGAGAGGGAGAGTGTGTAAGTTTGTGTGAGTGGGAGAGTGTAAGTGTGTGGGAGAGTGTGTGTGCAGAGTGTAAGCGTGAGTGGGGGAGAGTGTATGGGAGCAGCAGAGTGTAACTGTGTGTGAGCGGGAAAGTGTGAGTGGCAGGGTAATAAATGGATGTATAAAAGTGCTTCACGGCAATAAAAAGAGAAAGGGATTTGCTTTATTGAAATTGTAGCTCTGTTACTTCAACTGTGTATATGTGTGTATATGTGTCAGTGTGTGTATGTGACTGTTTATATACTCTGTGTGTGGCTGCATGTGTGACTGTGTACGTTTGCCTGCATGTGTATGTGACACTACATATGTGACTGTATTCGTTGGTGGGATCAGCAAGAGGTGGCAAAATACATGCTTACCTAGGCCGGCCAAACGTTTGGCATAATTAATGGGCTCCTTTGTGTGTGGCATAATTAATGAGTTTCTGTGTGTGGCATAATTTGAGGGTGTCCTGTATGTAACATATTTGTGGGTCTCCTGTATGTCATATTTTAATGGGCCATCTGACTGGCATTACTTCGGTTCTTTATGGTATCGGAGATAATCCATGGGGGGTGACACCATGAGTTACCGCACCGGGAGACACCAACCCTAGTGACGCCTCTGCTGTCATTCTCAAGTTTCTCAGGCAAAGTAAGGAATTAGCAGGTTTAGCATAGAATCAATATTTAATAAAACAATAGTAAAAGTACCTTACATTAAAATAAATAGTAGTGCTGTAGTGTGCAGTCTGTTTGTTTAAGATCTGTTAAATACCTGAGAAATGTCCTCTGTTTGATCCAAGATAATAGACTGAAAGGGTGAAACATACTGTGTGAGAGAGGAGAGAGCATAATGTTACTGGAGTATTTTACAGAGGCAGTTGCACAAATGGACTGGGCACTGGAAAATCTGACCTGGAGATGGAGCAGTTTTCTGTTCTGAAATAAGTCAGTGCACTATTTTTCTGTTTTGTGTTTTTGTTCTCTTACATGTTTCTCCTGCTGATATGTGTTGTCTATACATATTTTTCATGGAAACACATTTGTTGTGTGGTTAACGCACTTCCCCATTTTTTTTCTACACATTTTTCTTTTTTTATACTTTCAGCTATACTTCTCTATCTATGAAACCTTACTACAATGATCCAGTTCTGCAATTGTTGTAAGGTTGAATATATGGATTAATAAAGGAGGTATATGAATATCACAAATACTTTACTTCAGCTTATCAATATTAATAGTTATGTCTTGTTTGACTTTTTACCCAATGAGTGCCTGCGAGACTGCCCAACCTTTTCTTCATTCTGGCCCTCAGATAGAAGAGATCGTGATTGCACAGAAAGATCCCTAGTCTTTACATACATTTTATATATTAAAGGGACACTCCGACCAAAAAAATGAAAAAGTTTTCTTTTTTTTCTTTTGTAGAGTTGATTTCAGAAATGTCTTTTGTTTTTCTTATGTGACTGTATTTAATAAAATATGTAACTAAACAAGTGTGACTGGGCGCCACAATTTTGTGAAATATTAGTGCTTTTGGGTGCCACCCCTCGAGACTTTACAGCACGAATTTCACACTTTGGGGCTGGGGACACAGAATGCAGTCTGTAAGTCAGAATTCTGATCATAGACTTGCATTGAATGGGAGGGTAATGTAACTATTACATCACAAGGGGCGGCGTTATGATCCTGTTTGATCAGGTTAATGTCCTCTCTTAGTGTTGGAAGGCAGGTTAAAAATAAATGTACAAAGCCACCTAGTCCTGCCTTCTGTGATACACAGGAGCCATTAAGAAAGCAGAGGAGTATCTTATAACATCATCATGCAAGCTTTGGCAACAGTTGTAAAGCCAGACCGGCTGGAAGATTTTGGATGATGTTGCATCATGGGAAATATTCTCAAAATGGATGTTGGAGATAAACACCTAATTTTATTTTTCCTTTTATATGCAATTAATTAAATAATATAAAACAAACAAACAGTGGCATATGATTTATATATGTGTTTGTTTTAAATGACCAGGTTATCTAGTTACATCCTAAATAAGTGGTAGTGTCGCTTTAAGCTATGGCAGCTTTTACACATATATCTTGAAGACTGTGTTGTATTCTGCATTTTAGAATATTAGAAAACATTGTGTTATAATAATTATAATGTTCTTCTCACAATCCACCAACCTGTTCCCCAGTGCTATACAATCAGCAAACGCCACACACAAATATAACACACACTGGAATAAAACATAGACTAAAGGAGCCTAAATTTCATCTAAAATTTTCTTCTGTACTCAAATGTTTAAAGACATTTGTTACAATAGAAAAAGTGTCAAAGACAAAATGTCTGTAGTCTTATGTCAAATATTAATTAGTCATTTCCTAGTTTAGCTGGTTGATCATATGTTACCAAATGTGGAATTCTGGATCCAGAATGGCATAACTATCGTTATCCTATAGGACATAAGAATGCAGTGATACAGATGGCTGTGCATTACAAAACATACAGTTGGTGAATGAAATTAATGCTAAAGTCATAATGTTATTCATGAAGCACACACCAGATGGTTGACACTGTGAAGGAAAAGAAGCTATTAATTCCAATACGTATCTTGTAAAGTGGCAATAGGGAAATATTATTCCTGATGAACAAACACGCAGCTATTAGCTATCAGGGATTAAAGGGATAAATGCTTAGCAATATATAACAAGTGGTCTCTAAATAAAAATATGTGTTTTTTTTATTGAGCAGGTTCATAGACCAAATTCAAATTTACTTGTATGAGTAATCTATGTGTATTAAATATGGATCTTGCCAAGTATGTTGTGTTTCAACTCCAGAGAGAACACTGCTTTAATTAAAAAAGATTAAAAAAAAAATATTTCTACAAAATATTACCTTTTTGGCAATCACTTTGACCCGTGTGAAATCTCTAGATTTCACGCGGAAATAACACGTTAAGAATGTTTAAAATAAGTTGGATGAGGAAAGGTTTAAATAATTATGTTTGAATAAACAAACCAGCCCTCTGGAAACACAAAAAAATAAACCTTTTTAGCCATTTAAAAACAAATATATGTAAAAAAAAAAATGTTCTTATTGGAAAAAAAAAACATTATAGACATTAAACTCATAAGTAAAGCCATTCTGTCATTCTACATTGTGTTGCTGTTGATGTTAACTTCCATTTTGTATTGTTTAGAGGGGTGTTTTTTCAATTTCATGATAAAGCCAATACTTGCAGTGAAACGCGTCAGGCTTTTCCTCGAACGCTTTCAGGACTGGCACTATTAAGATATGCTTAAGATAAATTACTAATTACATTGGTATTAGAGTGCTAATAGACATACTGCAGTGAGCTCAAGTCTCCATGTATGTCTGTAGTGTGTAAAGTTGATGCAGTGATGCTATTCCAATGATATTGTTTGCTCTGGGCATCCTCCAATTCTGTTAGAACTTAAAAGAGTCTCTTTCAGTTGTATCGCTTTGCAAGTGGATGTGTGTCCTTAGGATCATAAGAGTATGTATATGAAAGATGTTCCGCTAATATGTAAGATTGTAGGATATTTAGTTGATTACATTTGGTTGTTTTTGCGATCCGTAAATTACTTTTGATTGTTAGGATCGGTTCGTTTAAAACATACTGCTTGTGTCATATTGAAAGCCCTCTGAAAAGTAAAGTCTCTTCAGTGTTAAAACAGGATATGTTTGCAGGTTATATTTGGAGATTGTATGGCTGTCCCAGTAAATTCAGTAAGAAGACTCTGTCTGTGATACAAAACCGATTTGGCTGTATCTTTAACGCTTGATTTTATCAAAAACTCATATACATTTCTTTCTTCTTTCTCTGATACTAACTTTGATTATAAAAATCAATAAATAACGTGTGACATAATTTAGATTGGAGTCTGGTGCCTGCATTTGTGGTATATATATATATATATATATATACACCACAATATATATTAAATAGACACCCTTGCAGGTATTTTGTGTCACTAGTTGGTATTTAGACGATACATTATAAAAGCCCCTTTTTATGGTATACAGGGAGTGCAGAATTATTAGGCAAGTTGTATTTTTGAGGATTAATTTTATTATTGAACAACAACCATGTTCTCAATGAACCCAAAAAACTCATTAATATCAAAGCTGAATATTTTTGGAAGTAGTTTTTAGTTTGTTTTTAGTTTTAGCTATTTTAGGGGGATATCTGTGTGTGCAGGTGACTATTACTGTGCATAATTATTAGGCAACTTAACAAAAAACAAATATATACCCATTTCAATTATTTATTTTTACCAGTGAAACCAATATAACATCTCAACATTCACAAATATACATTTCTGACATTCAAAAACAAAACAAAAACAAATCAGTGACCAATATAGCCACCTTTCTTTGCAAGGACACTCAAAAGCCTGCCATCCATGGATTCTGTCAGGGTTTTGATCTGTTCACCATCAACATTGCGTGCAGCAGCAACCACAGCCTCCCAGACACTGTTCAGAGAGGTGTACTGTTTTCCCTCCTTGTAAATCTTACATTTGATGATGGACCACAGGTTCTCAACGGGGTTCAGATCAGGTGAACAAGGAGGCCATGTCATTAGATTTTCTTCTTTTATACCCTTTCTTGCCAGCCACGCTGTGGAGTACTTGGACACGTGTGATGGAGCATTGTCCTGCATGAAAATCATGTTTTTCTTGAAGGATGCAGACTTCTTCCTGTACCACTGCTTGAAGAAGGTGTCTTCCAGGAACTGGCAGTAGGACTGGGAGTTGAGCTTGACTCCATCCTCAACCCGAAAAGGCCCCACAAGCTCATCTTTGATGATACCAGCCCAAACCAGTACTCCACCTCCACCTTGCTGGCGTCTGAGTCGGACTGGAGCTCTCTGCCCTTTACCAATCCAGCCACGGGCCCATCCATCTGGCCCATCAAGACTCACTCTCATTTCATCAGACCATAAAACCTTAGAAAAATCAGTCTTGAGATATTTCTTGGCCCAGTCTTGACGTTTCAGCTTGTGTGTCTTGTTCAGTGGTGGTCGTCTTTCAGCCTTTCTTACCTTGGCCATGTCTCTGAGTATTGCACACCTTGTGCTTTTGGGCACTCCAGTGAGGTTGCAGCTCTGAAATATGGCCAAACTGGTGGCAAGTGGCATCGTGGCAGCTGCACGCTTGACTTTTCTCAGTTCATGGGCAGTTATTTTGCGCCTTGGTTTTTCCACACGCTTCTTGCGACCCTGTTGACTATTTTGAATGAAACGCTTGATTGTTCGATGATCACGCTTCAGAAGCTTTGCAATTTTAAGAGTGCTGCATCCCTCTGCAAGATATCTCACTATTTTTGACTTTTCTGAGCCTGTCAAGTCCTTCTTTTGACCCATTTTGCCAAAGGAAAGGAAGTTGCCTAATAATTATGCACACCTGATATAGGGTGTTGATGTCATTAGACCACACCCCTTCTCATTACAGAGATGCACATCACCTAATATGCTTAGTTGGTAGTAGGCTTTCGAGCCTATACAGCTTGGAGTAAGACAACATGCATAAAGAGGATGATGTGGTCAAAATACTCATTTGCCTAATAATTCTGCACTCCCTGTATGAGCCACCTCTTTTTATATATATTTATTAACTTAATAAAATTATTTTGCTATTTTCTGAATTTTAGGAGTGTAATTTGTTATAATATTAGTTAAAGGGGGTAATACCCTTAATACAACCCATCTCTCTTTGTGTCATTATGTTGGCTTTACTAAATATATATTGTTTGAGATGGGTTGTTTTTTTTTCTTTCAGGATTGTATTCCCAATGTATGCTACACAATCCTGCCAAAAAGTAGTTCACTGCTATAGCAAAGTCTGCCTTTTCTGCCTGTTATGATCCCAGCATGAGGCAGAAGTGAAGCAAGGCTTTTTGAATAATGCAATAAGAGAGACACAAAGCATTTGGAGAGAAGATAACTGCACTCATTGTGATAGAAAGAAAGAAGAACAATGCCTTGATTCGCTTTAATGTCTGATCCCTTTCACCATTTTGAAATCCAGCAATTTTCCCAGCACCCTAAGATTTTAAAGACATATGTACAAGGCTTAATATAATATTTTTAAGAGATAAGAATTCAAATATATTTTGGTGAATCTTGAATTTGGTTTTCTCCTAACATTTTCTTAATGTTCAAGTGTGAAGAAAAATATAAACTAACAAAACAATGCCAAAAAAACAAACAAACCACAAAACAAAGTAGGGGCCCAAAAAGCCAAACAGGATCACAGAAATAAGAATAACACATATGTCTGAATGACTGTATAGTACATAAGGCCATACCATGTTCAAGGAAAAGTATCAGAAATGCTGCTTCTGCCAGACAGAAAAAGCTAAAAATAAGGAATTTGTTTTCTAGCATAGGATGAGAATGCTATGGGTTAAGAGCGAGTTAGATTGAAGAACGAGGGGCAGAAATAAATATATAAAAAAGTCACCATTCAACCATTATATTTAAAAGGACTCTATCACCTAAACATTGTTTTTACTGTGAATGTAAAATGAATGATAAAAATGATAGCAAAATTACAAGTAAATGCCTAAATTAGGAGAAATGGGTGATTTGTATATCAAGGAACAGGTGATGTTATGAACAAGAGACTCCACAGGAACATTTAAAACAGATTTTCTCCCAATTTAGGCGTTCACATGCAATTTTGCTATATACAATAGATCATTAAATACATATAGATAAATTTCAGTCATTTTTTATTCTCTGCATTCTCTGTATTCACAAGAAAAACAATATGTAAATTCTCCCTTTTCTTTAGGGCCTACACAGCTGGTTTGCTTAATACATACTTACACAGTAAAATATGAAGCTTGCATTGTTATTTAAATAAATTGCTGTCATATATATATATATATATATATATATATATATATATATATATGTGTGTGTGTGTGTGTGTGTGTGTGTGTGTGTGTGTGTGTGTGTGTGTGTGTGTGTGTGTGTGTGAGTGTGTGTGTGAGTTCCTTCACAGGTGATATTGGCTGCATGCTAGCACAAGCAAACTGCTGCTATCCTTCAATTATTATTTGAATTCCAGAGCAATGGCCCATGGTTGGCAAGTTGCCCTTTTCTCCTATAGTGAATTCACCTCTGGCTGAAATAAAATTTGAAGACGCCAAGCAATAGTAGGAAACACACAGGACATGTTTAGTAAGGGTTTTTTTTTTTTTTTGTATTATATAGCCAATTTCTATTGAAAAGGAAATGAGCTCGACAAATATTAGATAGATGTCTGAGGCCGAATTGAAGCCGAGATGGCTATGACTATTTCTAAGTTTTTTATTTATTTATTTCTTTGGTGCACATCTGCACACCTAAAATAAGCATTTTATCCTTGATAAATAGCCTAACTTGTCTTTCCTTTTATGAATACACAGTCTCTAGCTCTTCCTGTGTTTCATCCCCCTTACGAGTTCTTGTTGCTCACCATTGCTTCCCTCCATTCTCCCCCCACCCGTCACTGCGGAGATGAAGAGGCACTTTGCTAAGGAAAATGTAATTCTAGTTCTCCCTTGTTTCCATAGCAACAGGATACAGAAATGAATAAACTAGTCATGTGGTGAAGTGTTCTCGATCATTTCCTTGTCCTTTTCTGCAAGTCTTAGAATTCAGTCTGATACCATTCACATTACTGTTTAATTACAATATAGCATCTATGAATATATCATATTAAAAGATTTCATGCTTAGTGACAGTATTTAAATTTATATTGAAGTGAAATTATCTATTTTGTGTTAGTAGATGAACACAATATAGACCTTCTGAGGATTGTTTTAATTCCACCCCCAACCCTTTCATCCATTTTCTAACATCGTCTTTATCGTAACTCTAAAATGGCTGCTTTACATTTCATGATGTCACTTCAATGTTTGAAGAACTCACAATATTAAACATTTACACCATAACATGTTATCAAATAGTATCCCAAAATATTAAGCTTGTAATGGTTATGCAATCACTTTACCATACTTGATTCAATAGAGCAAAGTCTAAGAGGAATATATGCATACATTTACCATTTGAGTGCCTGAGGTGCACAGTGTGTTGTACAGCCGTCTGGCACAAAAAGGGTTATTTGTGCACTTTATACATACAGTACAAAGACGTAAATGTCGGTATGAATACCCAATGCAGTATTGGACATAATTATTGAAGCTGTGCAGTCTGATCATATTCCTAATTAATTCTGAAAGGTATCTCATATCTTTGGTTCTTAGAAGCTACCACTTTGTTGGTTATAATAGATAAAACGTATTACAGAATCAAATGTTTCTATATGTATATATAATAGGTATAATATGTGTATGTATAATGAGCGCTGTTCACTAAAGAAAAGCACGAACTGCAAAAAACAGAAGAAATTCCAATCTGCATAACTTTTCTTCTCAGCTGCCAACTTGCAACATTTGGCCTGCGTAGAGCAGATGCAAGTTGGTAGTCCATAGTAAGATTTCAGTAGCCCACCTGTTGGCTTTTTTTCTATCAAGAAACAAGCATAGGTGTGATCTAGCTAGGTCCCCCACTCTTGATTTGCGCTAGCAGAGAGAGAGACAATATGTACCATCAGACCATGTTAGTGGTGACTGGCAAGCACCCCCAGTAATTGACTAGCGTCTGCTAACTGTGCATTAACAAAGGGTTAAAGGAATTTTAAGGACTAAAGGGAGAAATAAGATTAGGAAGGGATAGTGTAGGAATCTGGGGAAAAAAATGTGATCAGAGAAAAATATGAGAGGAGGGAGGTTTTAGAAATAAGAATTAAAATGGGAGGATGGCAAAATAAATATGGGAACATGAGGAAATAGACAGTGAAAAACACAGTAAGTGATTTAAAATTAAAGGAGTAAAAATAAAAAATAATTGGGAAAATTATTAGCATTTTTTTCTCTCTTTGTGCTACACTTTCTTTGACAATGAACCTGCAATATTCCTGCAATGTGTGTGCAATATTCCTGGCCATTACTGATTAGGGTTAAGAAATGAAGATGGTGCATTACTGGTAGCCTTTGGTACTCCAGAGCTTTTTGGGAGCTTACTAAACAGTAGCAGACATGTCAAATGTTAAAACAGATTAGTGGAAACAATAACGATAGCATATGAAAAGATTATTTTATATATATTTTTTAAATACTTTATCAAATTCATTAAAATAATAATGAATTTGATAAAGTATTAAATAAAAATAAAGTAATATTTTTATATGAAATCTCCAGTGTGGCTCCTACTGGTGGCTCTCACTCACTTTTTTGTAAACAATAATGATGTACATGGATATTTAAATAGTTATCTACAGCGAGATATACAGATAGAGAGAGATGTAGATAAATGCAGACAAATATCAAGGTAGCCTGACAGATGTATACATATACAAACAGATTAATAAAATAGAAAGATTAGACAGATAGTTATTTAGGCAGATGCAGCTTGAGATACAGACAAAACATACTTCTTGAACCACGCGCTAGGGAGGTGAGAGCACATAAAGCACAGAACTTCTGATTCTGAGTTGGAGGGAGATACATGACTGGGAGGAGGAGTCAAAGGGGCAGTAGATTGTCCATGGGGGGAGGGCAGCTTGTGCATCTGCTGGTTGCATGTGTTGCCCTGTGGGTAGAAAACAGACCAGCCCACTGCACCCTATAGTAATGACTGACTTGTAATATTACATAGTCAGTGCACTGTTTAATGAACCACCAGGTTTCTTTCAGTTAAGGTGCGAATATAAAAGTGTGATGATGAAATGGTATGTACTTTTTAAGATGCATGCTATTATCCTCTGACCAGCAGCCTCCATTCTGCACTGTTAAGCAGACAGGCGAACCAGGTTGAAGACTGTCACTAACATTAGAGATGTAGCTGAACTGATCTGACCCTTGTCTTATATATAATGAATAGAGTGAACCCTTAATATGGTAGGAAAACCAAATTGGCATATGTACGCTGCACACCAATCACTTAATGAATCCAAAATAAATATATTAAACATATTATTAGTAAATATTTTTTTGTGTTGATTAAGTTATTTGTGTGCAGCATAAATATATTAGCCACGTTATTCCCAAAATAAATAGTCAGTGTATACCCCCCTTTTTAGGGAGACGTATCATGTGGTCCTGATTTTCAGTCTCCATTGTTTGAGAGACTGGAAAATGAATTTTGTGCATATGGTGTTAAGCTACTACTCCCCCTCCCAAAGCAGGCCAGTAAAATTTGGCTTAAACCAGTGTTAAATCTATGGCAGCAATGCCTCTGTGGTGAAATGTTGGAAGGTATGTAAGTGTGATGTACTGACCTTGAAAATGTTCTTAATATCAATACCAAAATAAAATCACTGCTAAGTTAATGTTTCAGAAAATGTTCTTGTAAATAAACTGTATACTGTGAATGTTCTGATGTGTTTCCCCATTTATTTAATTCATTTTTGGATAGTTTGTGTTTTGCCCTTATATTCACTAATCACTTTTGTTTGATTTTAAAGTAATAGGAAAGAACGAAATGACATAGAAAGTCACAGTTGTTATTCTAAATGGCATTTATAAAGAAGCAATATATTCTGTAGCAATGTATAAAAAGAATCCATATTCCACACAAAAACAGATGGTGTGGAAAGCACTTATATAAAACATATATCTGAAATAATACATATTTAACCTCCTTGTGTACTGAATTTCACATCCTAAGAAAGAGATGATATATTGTTCTTTGCTGTTAATGACTTTAAATCTATTATTATGGAGCGAATTAAACACAGAGCAATATTTCAAGAACAAACTGCAACTTGCACCACTGAGCCTTAGCCAAATATAATAATGCCATTAAGAATTCATCGGAATTAAATATTTAACAACATGCAAGACTCAATTTAAAGTGAACCCACTACTTTTTTAAATAAAGCTATTTAATTTTTAGTATAAAATACTTTTTACATATTAAAATGATCTACTTGTATATTAGAAAAATACATTTTACTTATCCCATTTCTTTTCATGAAGCTGCCCTTCTCATTTGGCAGAAGCCTTTAGAGGAGGACTAATGTAAATATACATGGCTTAAAGACACTAGTTTGAATCTTTAAAACATGGATTATAGAATAATTATGCTTACTTACATGTAAAAAGAGATTGCCTATGTGTGCACTAACAGTGTCTGCTCATACCAGACCAGAACGGCTCTGCGAGGGAAAGCAGAAAGTAAACCCTATAAAGATAGATGTCGGGTTTGGCGGACATTAAAAAAATAATAATAATAATAAACAGTCCTTTAAAAGGTATTTCAACAACAATGTATTTAACCTGGAATGGTATAGTCAGATAACCTAGTATGTGGTGGGGATGTTACATGAGCCAAAAATGCTACATATGAATTGTGAACTGACACGTGAACTGCATCTAGTCACTAACATGTGAATTGTGAACTGACACGTGAACTGCATCTAGTCACTAACATGTGAATTTTGAACTGACACATGAACTGCAAATTTAAGACATTAAAACACTGATTTTCTTTCCAACTCAACTATAAACGTCTGATTTGTGCTGTTCCCTTGCTTGTTGCCTTTTTAGCTAATAAACCCCACTTTGTTAAGCAATACTTGCAACAAAATCAGATGTCTTTATAAACCCTAGCTTCTCCCATGATGCTTCCAGGCTATAGACAGGGGCAGCTTGTCTCAAAGGTTTAATGCTGAACCCAGGAACTTATATCAGTGAGACTTTTAAATGAGACGGGGCTCTCTTCTATTGTTTGCAACTAATGCTCAATTTCAAAAGTTCTAGAAAGTCATGTGAAATGCTTGATATTGAGACATATGTTTTTGATTTTATTTCCCTCAGGCTTGCCTATAATTAATGCCACTGCAACAAATCTCACAATCCTTGAAGGTAGTGATGCAACGCTCTACTGTGATGCCACTGGACTCCCAGATCCTAATATATCGTGGGATGTTTCTCAAATCAATGCAACTAAAATTGTAAGCAGTGCCATTTATGCCACAGAATGTGCTTTCCACACAATGTGAAAATTCGAAAGGTAACACAAATGTTGTCTTATCATCTGTCAGATACAGGCAGAAACCTTCAAGCATCCGATCTTTCTGAAGTTAAAGAATGTAACGTCAATGGACAATAAGAAGAATATAGTGTGTACGGCGGAGAACAGTGTGGGAGAGGATCAAGTCATAGTGGAACTTAATGTGCACTGTACGTATATATACTCTATGGCCATAGAGATTGTCTTCAGCTGGATAGATTCTGGAATCAAGCGTGCTACATTCACATAGTAATATAAAGTTCAGATCCCAACACATTTCAGTGTTGCCCTCATTTATAGCAATCCGAAAAATTCTAGTGATTTCTATGGTGATTATTCCATATTTAGAAGTTTGCATCAGGGCAAAAAAACAAAAAACCTGTTTGGGGGTCAAGTCTTATGTTCACAATAAGTAAAGAAGTATATAATCTTACAATATGGGAAGAAATAATTTGAAAAATATTGGGATGATATAGGACAAACTACCTATCCTATCTACCTACTTTAACTTAACCACAAATATATACATATATTTTTATATACAAGTATATATATTTAAATTAGATAGCTAAATTGATAGTTGTTTGCAATTCCAATGCCTTTAAGTAATTGTGTTGTTCTAGTAAAATATATTATTATGCTGTGTGCTTAATTTCACTTTTTTGGTGTTTTGTGTGACATATTTCTGGTTTGTGTCCAAGTGTCTTGATATGGTGTGATTGTCATATTGTGATTTGGTAAAGCATTGTATTATTCTGTGTCTGATTAGTTTGTAGAAAAGAGAATTGCAGGAATTTCATATTTAAGACCAAAGTAGTTGGAACATTTTTCCAACTCAGTTACATTGGCCAAAAGTTTGAAATCCCATCTCAATCCCCTGAAATTATCTCTTTATTGAGTAGACCCTTATACTTCAAGTAAAATAATATAACTGGCCGCAGTAAGCATATTAAATAGGTCAAAGTTTTATTAAAACATGTTTTGCTTAAAACAAAGAATTTTAATTCTACAGCCCTTTATAAATGTATATTTTGATTATTCAAACTGCTTACTCCATGATTTCAATTCAACTCTTCTTCTTAATTATGCTTAGAAATCCCTTTATCAGGTTATTTAAAACTGATAAAACATTGTAGGTTGCATAGAGCCTATCTACCCTTATTTTCCTCACAATCATGATTCATTATACTATAGAATCTTTAACAAATAGAGTTAGATTTTCAGAGCTTTGTGTGATATTTAAAGTCACATAATTGTTTATTAAAAGCATTTCTGTTAGTATTGTTGAAATCAAATATTTATTTATGGAATAAAAAGCTTATTTCAAATGATGTTGCCACTGAGGATAACATTCAATTTACTTATTTCAGTTCCACCGACCATCACGTTTATTGACATCCCAACTTTGGACCATCATTGGTGCATCCCATTCAGTGTGAGGGGCAATCCCACACCCAAACTACAATGGTTTTATGATGGGGCTGTCCTAAGTGAAACTGATTTCATCTGGAGTAAGATTCATGAAACAACTGACAATCTGAGTGAGCACCACGGCTGTCTGCAGCTTGACAGCCCAACGCATTTTAACAATGGCTTATACACTCTACGGGCAGAGAATAAATATGGAAAAGATGAACGTACAATTATGGCTCAGTTCATGAAAACTCCAGATTATGGTAAGGGCATTTTTTATTTTCTTTAAACACAGCAGTTGGTTTTATAGTTTTATAATTTTTGAGTTCCCCTAAGTATTTTATATAGATTTACCTCTCTCTGTTAAGCCAAATGAGAATAAAATTGCATGACAAGTATTCCCTTCATATTTATATAAGTATGACTGACACAATAAAGAATATTTTAAATCGATAGTCATCTTCAACTTATTTATTACTATCAACATATTCACATAAACCCATTGAACACATACATTTAAAAAAAAAACCACTTTTGATTTCTAGCTACAATAAAATTCTTGATGAGTCAAATCTTCACTTAACCCATGTGTACTTATATTATTTGTACCTTTCGGTTCCTGGCATGTAGAACTACACTTTTGACATATTTTGCATGTAGTTCTACTCTAAATAAAACATACATACTAGGATTCCAACTTTGTTAAAGAGACAAGTGTATTAATATTTGGTATATGACAGAGGTAGGCAGATGAACAGAAAACCTTCCATCCCCACCAAAAAAAGCACCTCATGGATTTCGCAATGTGAAAGCCCTTAAGGCCTTTCTCAATAGGTCACCTTGAAAGGCCTGACACTTCCTGCTATTTTTTCCGGTGATTATAAAACTTTGTCTTGTCTTATTCCGGCCTAGGGTCTATTTTATCTTGGGATCAGAGTAGCTGCTCACATCTCATTGGTTCTTCATTTTATAGTTAATTGATGGGATCATTGCATTAAGAACTTTATAATGCTTCTCCCAAAAGCAAAGCCTGCTTGAGGGGTTTACTGACAAACTTCACTTGGTAAATACTTATTCACACAGGTTAATCCATTATTTTTCTCAAAATTAAAAAAGGCTAATTTTCTTTGGTTAACTATAATACATGTACCATATGGTTTACTGAATTGTCATCCTTACTGTACGTTTTTTTTAACTATTTCAGTATTTTGAGTGCTCAGTACTTTCAGCTATTAATGTAAGATAGAGACAATTGGCATACACAGGTCTGTGCTTGTATATCAAACATTACTACACCAAAATGTTACACAAAATCATGTGACTGACAGATACCTATTAAATACAAACAAGTATTGCCTGTTAACCCTTTAATGACACACTGACAGTGCTCTGCTACAGGAAATTTCTACATCTGATATCAGATTAACAACATACTACACCTACTTGCACAGGGAGTCAAAAATGGGGACTCATAGAATTTTTATATACCCATCATTTAAAGAACAATGAACATTTAATAGGATAATTCACAGGAATTGTGAAGTTTCAGGAGATATTTCTGTTTTCCCATAACTTTCTTTCAAAAGTTTCTTTAGTGACCCCTTTTCTTAAGTATAGAAGATCAGATTCTATACTTATGTTACTGCAAGCTTGGTCAGCTGATTTTCCCCTGAGCACTGAGGGTCAAGTAATCGGCTGCTTTCTTATCACTAATCTAGCCAGCAGGATTTGAGCCTCTGGGATCCTATCCTGCGGAGGGTCAATTTAGTTCTTTTGACCCCTTTTCTTACCTTTGCTAAGCTTACTCTCCTTGTACACCTCACTTTATCCATATCTGTTCCTAATCTTGCTTTAGTTTTGTCCTGCTTGTTTGGATTTTCCTGCTCTGGCTGCTTTTCACATGGCATCCCTATCACCTATTCTAACTTTGTCTCCTTCAAGAAATGTCCATATTCTGCCCAACGTTCTATGGGTATTTACCTCTCAGTTGGATATGCTTTCTTATTCAGTTTCTGCACCAGTGTTGGGAATTGTTTTTTTTTTTTCACTGAACCCAAATGTCTTTTTTTTGTGGGTCCCGGTTTTTCATCCCTATATGTTTCTGCGCTTGGTTTATTTTTTTCTTTGCCAGTCTCCGTGAGTATGCTCTTTGCCTACTTCCTTCTCCCCCTACTTTAATTTTCCCCATGTGGCTAATTTGGTGCGTGAGTAGAAGTTGAGTTGGCTGTGGATGGTTGAGAGAGAAAGTTGAACTTTAGACTTCCTATAATATCTTATTAATATATCCTGGCAGTAGCATGTTAAACCAGCTTTTATTCATGTCATATTAAGGTATTTTATGGATATTGAAAATGAAGACTTATAAATGTGGCTAAAAGCCTCAGCATTTGTAGATCACAAATGTAAACTTTAATATCAGGTGGGCTTGGGAAGTAGCTTAATTTCTCTGGACTCCATCAGTGTCCCAGCTGTATATTTCAGCAAAGAGAAATCAGAATGAAGGAGACCCAATGTGCGGAGAGATATAATGTAACAATGCTCCAATGTAAAATTTGCATGCAGATATTTTAATTAAATGAAGCATTCAGAGTTTTTATCAGTTCTTACTCATAGGTTCTTCACTTACATAGAAGTAGTAAATCTAAACTTTATTATCCGACAGTGCAGCTTGATGTAAGCTTACATGACCGGTGCAAGCTAAATGTTCAGACAAGGTAGATAAAACATAACCTAATAAAATAAATGGAGACCACTGCCAAAATTGGGTGGAAAAAGCCACACCAAAATAACCATAGTCATTGTAAACCATTTCACATATTCAAATACCATATTGAACTTAAGATTGACTAAACTGTAAATATTTTCTCAACCAGAATAAATAATGATAACAAACCCAAGCGAGCACAGGTATTCAGGTGGCTGCCAATCCATGGCATATCCCTCCCAACACCTGAGGTTTCAAATGACATACCTCAATCCGAAGCTCCCACAAGAGTTGTGCTGGACTTCGCAACCATTTAACTTCCTTTAAACACATGAATTCCTGGAAAACTTCTGACAAGGAAGGTCTTTATGATAGGAACCATCCAGAGACCTGAAAAAGTAGAACACAGAGAGTAATGGTTGGACAAAAAGTAAGGAACACCTAATTTGTAAAATGGCTGTCTTGCTGACGCAGCCTATCCTTCTGATTGTACCCCTGCATGCTAACTCCTGCCATTAACCTTAACCTGACCATATCGTCCCTAGCACTATTTGGTGCCCTGTCAAATAACCCCTATCCCATATGCCAGTCTGGGGTTACAGGGGGTGACAAAACATTATTATGAATGGTTAGAGTATATACTCTAATAGATGGGGAACTAGCAGAAGTTAATAATTGTCAGAAAGTCAATGGGCTGCAAGTAAGTAGTATTAGAGAGTTGATAGTAAGGCACTTTTTGGTCCAGGGTACAGAAGCAGTTCCAAAGTCCCAGCATAAAGAGCAACACTTCTAGCCATCTGGTAGGTTCACTATGCACGTGAAAGCCAGCTGAGAGATGCCATTAAACTCAGGGCTGACAAAGGATAAACCCAATCAGCAGATTGTGCCAGTATGCAGTACTGACATACTGGAGCTGTCTCATCCTGAAATCCATAACTACTAGGATTGCCACCTTTTCCACCCAAAATTACCAGCCTTGCTATTGCCTCCATAGACTTAACATTGGCAGAAAGCCATTTTTTTACCGGCCTGCCGGTAAAATACCGGCTGGGGTGGCCTCCCTAATATCTACTAGTAAAGTATTTATTTAACAAAAGGAGAGATTACCATTTCCTATGTGCATGTACCATAGCTGCCAAGGACATGCACCTTAAACTGGCTCCCAGGCTTAGACAAGCATTGGCTATTGCAATAGTTGCAATAACCAACTAAGCAATTATACAGCTAAAGAAGAATAACAAGCACAAGAACAAAAACAGGGGTGGGTGGTATGCTGCTTCAGGATGTACTGCATAACTCATACCCCTTACTAATCACACCCACTTCCTTTCTCTGACTTGCCAACTAACAGTAAACATGGTAGAGTCGACGTCTGAATGAGTTCTGAAAGTGTTCTAAATTAAAATGTACAAACAATAAGAAGCATTGAAGGTAGCCATTTTATATTTCAGTAATTTCAATGGATTTTAGAAAAAGAGCACAGGGATATCATTTTGCTTTATTATAACATAGTCAAATACTAATTGATATGGATGGCTCTGTAATTATGTGGTATATGTTTTTCCTTGGTTTGTACTTTCTATTGATTCCCATTAGAGAAAGCATTGAGAAATGTCCATATAAATTTATTGACCCTTACAACGTATCATAATACATAGGTCTAACGAAGGACAAGTAAAGTATATAGATTGCATATGTAGACTAGTTTTTATATAAACTGCAATCAACCCTTTAAAAAGTATGTACATCAGCACAATCAATACAATTACTTAAAAACTCTGAGAAAACCTAGAGGTAAAAAAGCTTTTTGGAATTGTGGCTCCTTCTCCATAACAATGTGCATTACATTCATACCTAGAAATTTGCTTGTGATATGATTTATGCCTGAATAAAAAAAATTAGTCACTTTCTTGGGTTTTATACTTGACGATGCTGAGTGCATCACCAATGCATCTCAGGCATCACGCAATTAAATTGCATGAAACAGTACACAGATTAATTGTGTGCTCCCAATATGTGGCCACAAACTAGTTAAACACTCATTCTATGAGAAATGCTGCACACCTAATAATTATTTTTCAGTTAGAGAGGAAACCAAGCCTGTATTGTATTTATCCCTCAAGTAAAATGCATTAGAAGCATCAGTGGTGCAGCAAGATTGTGGGGTGTCAAGATACAGATGTTTCCTGGTGACTCCTGCAGCATTTTGACAACTCCACTGTGTGGACTAAATTACCCACGTGCATAGCTGGATAAGAATTATGGGTCATTTAGTCGGCACAGGCATTTCATGGATAGCACTGTGGAAAATGGCCAAGTGCCTATTTTCCAGGATAATTGCATAATGGATTAAAAGTTTATTTCCCTAGTGACTGAGTGGTGGGGTCAATGGCTGGGGCTTCTTGGGTTCCGGTCTCTATTATAGTGCACTCTCACTGTATTGAGGGCCAACTTATATCTTCTTGTTGTGCTGTAAGTTGAAGTGCTGTGGATCCCCAACTATCGGAGTGCCTCTGAGCACCATCTACCATCCACCGGTAGTACATGTACTCCTGACTGAACAGGTTCATTTATTGAATTCATGATGTCAGAATGGGGTATAAGGTAAGAAATATGTTAGTGTTTTTCACAGATGTTGATAATACAATGTGAAAAAGTCATGAATTACATCACTTATATAAGTATCTTTAATATTCATTTGTATATATAATTTAATTAAGCTCCTTCTCCTTCTTGAGAAATACTGTCACCTACCCCCATTCCCTTAGTGCTCACTCAACCCTTTGCTTATTCTGGATTAAATTTTGCAAGCATTTTTAAGGATATAGTTAAGTGTAATAAATAACTTGTTCAAACAACACACTGAGCCCAAATCAATATCACTGTAGTATATAGCAAACAAATTGCTAAAAACGTTATCAATAGTAACAACAGTGGGACATTATCAGAGATAACAGTCAATTAACCATGCAGCAGTTACATAAAAATGATTTATCTTACAGAAAGTTGTAGCTGTTTCTTCCAGTGTATTTGATAGAAATGTGATACTGACAATGTAACAACATGCCATATTGCTAAATTGTGAAGACTCTTCACATATATTCCAAGCTGAAGCATGGTGAAAATCGAGCGCAGTGATTATTATCTTGTCCTACAAACTAGAAGACACGTAAATTTGGTGTTACAGGTTATATTAGTAGCAAAATTGTTCCCAGTTTTATTCCTTTTTGAACCCATTGCATCCCACCATATATTGAGGCACAGGGGATATTGTAAGGCTATTTGTGCTACAACTTGTGTGTCTTATGTACCATATATATAAGTGTGTTTCACAAACCTAATACTCTGGGATGGGTTTAATAATTCAAAGTGACAAAAACAGTTTACATTACATGCTAAAAAGATTTTTTTGTAAATGACAATTTTAAAACTATTATTTAGTAAATGGATATATTAAAAGACACCTATTTTCTGCTGAGTTTGTTTTGTATTTTGGTTAATATATATTTGTAATGTAGACATTTATCACATTAGCATCGTTGTTATGGGCCAGTAACAAAGGGAACTGCTGATTGAATGTAAATATTAATACCATTTTCGCTGTCATGAACCACAATCATTACTATGTTTATATTACTAATTAGGGGCCGACAGGCACTAGGTCCAATTGTTTTTTTTTTTTAAAGCCACAAAATTATGCCTGCATATGACAGTAGAGTTTATATAGACCTGGACTTACTTCTGCTCAAGGTATCTATGGGTTTTCCATAACTGTCTATCCTTATGGGCCAGTTTCATCAACCTAGACTACTGCATAGCAATACCTGGTGGTCTGGTCTGAGGGAGAAAGGAGTTGCTGATATCATGTTTGGAGCATTAATTAATTATGGGGAATCACTAAAAACACAAGGGTCTGAATGCTATAGTCGACAGCTACTGCATATCTACAAATCGCCCCATGCATACCACTTTATTATGCTACTGTACTTCTCCCTGGTCTTTTTTTCTTCAATTACCTATTTTCTAATTATCTTCAGACTTAGTGTCGTTAAAGTCAGGTTTTTTTGACCTTCCACAAGTTGTTAAGTAAAGAGAAGAGTGCAAGCAGGACATGTGTAGATCAGTAGTATGACTGTTGTATTCAGTATGCCTAAGTACTAAGATCAGAACATTGTAGGAAAGCTCATAAAATGTAATTCAAAGCTTCAGGCTTAATTTTATATATAGTTTTATTACATATCATCTTACTCATTAAACTATTATATTTATGGTCAGTACGCTCTCTTTTTACTGTAGTTCTACAGCCAACAAAGTTCTTAGTGTATATTCTAGTATGTTTTATGTGCTCTGTACTGGCACAACTTCTGACTTATAACCTCTATAGACCTAACTATTACATGGCGTTGGTTAGATTTCCTCTTGTGAAGCGTGTCTGTTTGTATGTATGCTTTTGTGTATTGAAGCGCCTTTTTGTCAGACGTGTGTCTTCTCTTTTCATTTTTTTTTGTTATTTCCCACTACCTTTGTTGCCCTTACCCATACCTCTCCTTATGTCCTACATATCATCACCTTCTGTTTTTCCCCACATACTTTCCACCAATCCTAGAAACGTTAGTTAATTAAGGACTGGTGTCCTCAGCTACCTTTTGATATGCAAACAAGTGAAAAAACCCACAAAACCATATTGGCATATGTTGGTTGAATGGGCAATATACCCAAAATAAAGAAGCAGGAAACAGGTATAATATAGCCAGGGAGTGTAAGATAGGGAGGGAGATATCAAAAATGCCAGGGGAATTCTGTTTTCATGAAATTTGTGGATTTACTGGGTAAATTTGCTGGGAGTTGATTCTAAATCCTAAATTTACAACTGTGTCTCTTCAGCTGTTTCTGAGCCAAAACTACCATGATTCTCTTCAATTCTGAAAAATATATGTGGACATTATGGGATTTGTAGTTTATCAGCAGCTGGAGGGCTGCAGTTGGACACTTAGGGGGTTATGCATACAAAATCCCAGACTGCAAAGTGTCGGGAGTTTTATAAAAAGGCGCAATGCCATTTGTTATGTATAACGGCAATTGCGTTTTTTTTTTTTTATAACTTCCTCCATTTTTCATGGAGGAAAAGGGAGGTTCCCCAACACAAATCAGTTGTTTTTGTATACATAGATTTTTATACATAGGCTGCGCCGGCACCACAAGCACCAACGCACAGCCTAAATCTAGTCATTATGCGTAGATAGCACAGAAACCTGAAAGTTGTCAGGAGTCTGTTTTATTCATTGGCACATAAGCCAATTGCGCCAGTATTTATTGCAATTGGTGTGTGCCATGTTTATACATACCCCCTTAGTGCCTAAATATATTTTTTCTAAATGACTTATAGATTTCTAGGCACACAACTGCATAGAAATCATACCTTAACGTTTTCGTACCTTATCATTTCGTAAAACAAAGGGGGAAATTTCATACTCAATGAGACATTAAGGCACCCAAAGCCACACTACTGGAGGGATTCTCCCAGGCAATACATTACATATATCTTATGTTTACCTATAAATGTACTTGCACATGTTCAAGTATGCATAGTTTAGTACACATTTGTAGAGTGACACTAGGCCTTAATACATTAATATATATTTAAAAATACAAAAAACATATTCATGATACATTTCATTTTAACACTGAACCTTAAATTAATAGCTATACATTATGTAAAGATGCAAAACAAAGATGCAAAATCAGTGAAACTAAATTAGCAAGCCTTATACGAGACTGATATTAAATCATCTCTGTTGCTTTTCAGGAGTGTATTGGGTCATTACTGTATATATATTTCAGTTTTATTTGAGTTAAAACTGCAGTATTTCTGAGTACTGTGTTTATTGAAAAAATAAATAAAATAAAGAGCAGTAATACATTTAAATTAGTAATTCAGTATCATCCAACATATGATTATACTCACATATTTTCTCTTTTTTCCCTTTTTGTTTTGCTGTTTTAGGTAATGATTCAATTACTGACCCTGGATTTTATGGTACATATAAAATATTTTTTCTCTTCTTTATTTGAACGCTGGTTGGGGAGAACACATTAGAAAATAGCACACTTAGCAAAGTCATAGGTGATGTTCTCATCCATCCTATAGTAAAATCACTTGAATCCATCAAAACTACATCCAATAAAATGTATCTGGTTATCTTAACTACAGACCCCAATTTCAGTGGTTTTCAAACTGCAGTCTTTTGTTGGTCAGTGCACTGATTCAAACTTAGCATGTGTTTGTGAAAGACATATATGTGTATGGATATGAGCATGTTTAATAGACTGAGAGGAGTAAAAGAATGATTAGTTTTGATCTGTTTTCTGCAAATTATAATGGTGACCTGATTTTATACTTATGAGAGGGAATGTAAAGTCTAAAAATACACCATCCAGGGTAAAAATAATAATTAAAGCCCTGTGAAATACATATTGTATACCCAATTCATCTTATAGAGGAAATTTGATCACCCTTTTATTAAGACCGCATGTACTACATTGGTCTGTATTCACTAAAAATTAAAGTGTGGTGAACACGTGAACAAGGTAAGGGAAAAAAGTAGGCATTAAAAAAATCATTCTGCTCTGATAAAAAAACCTCATATTAAAGTTGACATGTTACAAATACGCATACATTTTTTTTAACGATTTTTTAGGCTTCCACCTGGAGATTGATGAGATCATCTGCTCTGTGCAAGAAAGGGGTGTTCCCAGAATTTTCATACAAAGATGCATGTGCAGGATGTCAGTGATATCACCATTGACATTATATAACTCACTCCTCCTCCATCACTGCTGTTAAAAATCCAAAACAGGGTGCTTCTGACTGAACTGGTCTCTGCACATGCCTACAATGTTCCTGCTTTAGCCCTCCCACTGTAATTCTTTAGGTTGAGGATTCAGTCAGATGAACATACCTTGTGCAATGTAAGCAAAATCAGGGGTTAAAACTAGAGCAGGAAACTTTGAAAGAAATTCCCAAACATTAACTGCATTCATTTGTGTGCAGATATCTGTATAATGTGCAGATTAGACACTACCAGGTGACTACACTTAGAGTGTCCATTTGATAGTTCAGTCGGAAAGCACTGATATTTTAACCTTATTTGGGCAAATCCTTTACTAATTGAAGGTACAGCTCTATATGCAAAGCTGGGAAATCTGTGTTTACCCTGGAACGATTTCTACTATCAGTTAGCCATGCAGTTAAATCATTTTCACCCGGGACCACACAATTGTGCTGGCACATCGGTTGGAAACATTATGTTCCCACCTATGAGGATAGGCCTATGATAGTCAGGAACTTTGACAATGTTGACCTAAAATATCTGAGTATTATTGCTGAATTTATATTAACACATCAGTGCATAGAAGTAATCTCCATAATTATGAGCATCTTTAATATTGATTGAAGACCTGGAAGAACGTAGTTGCAAATAGTATAAAAACATGCTAATCTAATGCTGACAATTTCTTATTTTTTTTGTTTTATGCTATCTGTATTTAGCTTTGTTTTCCCTCTGATCATGAAACAGGTGCATGTGTAGGAGACGCCACGACTGTTTTTATTGTTAATAGGAGCCTAGGCAGGTCTCTGCTTGTACCTCCTCTACTCACGTACACTAGTTCTTGACAAAGTTCCTCTCCCCTTCATCTGTCGTCTAAGATGTTTATACCATAATTATTGTTTGCTTTTGTTTAATTTATAGTGTAGGTGCGCTTCCCCTTTAATTTGCATGTTTATTTCATGGTAACAACTTATATGCTCCTAAAGTAGCATGTAGGATATGTTATATAGCTTACTGAATGTGTTGGTTGCTAATGCTTTCTGATCTATATCCAATTGTGTAGCTCATTAGCAATAATCGCATTTTACTGCAGCATGAACTGCTCTTTGACAGACAGGCTATGTATAGAGTTTGTCTGCAGCACAACCAATTCAGTGTTTCTTTATTATTATTGATGTTATCACATTGTAGATCACATAGAAAAATAGCTTTTATAAACGTGCAAATTTGTACACACATAGAAGTGAAATGTTGTGTATGTATTGTATTTTTGTATGTTTTTGTGTTAATAGCTATAGTCTTTGTCTTTATATGTTTTGTTCCTAAATATTCTACAATATTTTAACATGGGGTTCATAGCTGTAACGCGTTTTCTTCTGTCCCCAAGGCAAAAATAGAATATTGCACCCCCCATTCGATATAGTTTCCTAGAAGTTATTCTGCAGGGCTTTCTTAGTGAACATTGGTTGAGGAAGCTCAACGTTCTGGTCTGATTAATCTAAAGAGTGATGTGATTGACATTAGAGAGCAGGCCAGTAGGCGCAGATACCTGCAGTCCAGTTATTAAAAAAGTTATTACAAAGTTGGCTTGGGGCCGGTAAAAATAATTGGCTTGAGGCCAACTCTATAGAGTCACTAGCAAGGCCAGTATTGTTTGTATGAAAAGATGGCAACCCTAGCCAGATTAAATATTTTGGTTTAAAGCAATGGTGAAAAACAAACTGTTAGCTTAAGAAAGGGATTTTTTTTTTCTTTTGCAATAGTACAAAAGCAGCCCAAAACTGTTTAAATAAACTTTAATCAAACACAACTGCACTCTTACATGGCTAATGAAATATGCGTAGTTAAAGTCAGTTAAGTCACACCATGCTAAAGTGCCACTTGTTAGATGCCCCTGCACTAGGGTGTAGTAAATAGACTACAATGGCTTTATTGTGGCCTTCCTTGAATATTTGGTTAACATTACTCCACTAACCTCAGGAGTGCACTAATTTACATGAGTTACTATGAGTTCATTATATCTAGAACACCCATCAATTTTGACTCTGAATTCAACTACAATGTGGAACTCCTCTTAATTCAGTTGGGACTTGTCATCCACAAAGGGAATTTGCGGAGCTGCCAAACCCCAGTGCACAGTAACTCATACTTGAGCAGTACATAAATATTTATTAAAATAAAACTAAATGAACAGGCCTTATTTTTCCCACTTGAAAACCACAGAATAGATTTTCCTGTCCTATAAACTTTATAGACAAAAGTATTTGGATACCTGACCATTACACCAACAGGGAATTTTATGACATTTCATTCTAAATACATAGACATTAATATGTAATTGACCCCGCTTGCAGCTATCCAATCTTCTGGGAAGGCTTTCCACAAGATTTTGGAGTGTTACTGTGAGATATTTTGCCCATTAATCCAGTAGAGCAGTGGTGTGGTCATGCATTGAAGTTGGAGGAGAAGGTCTGACTCGCAATCTCTGTTCCAAAGTTGTTTGATGGGGTTGAGGTCAACTCTGTGGGGGCCAGTCAAGTTCTTCCACATCAAACTCATCCACCCATGTCTTTATGGACTTTTCTTTGTGTACTGGGGCACAGCCATGTTGGAATAGAAAAGTCCCTTCTCCAAACTGTTCCCACAAATTTGGAAAAATAGCATTGTTCAAAATGTCTTGGTTTGCTGAAGCATCAATATTTATTTTAACTGGAAGTAAAAAAAAAACCACAGCCCCATACCATTATCCTTCCTCCACCAAGCATTACAGTTGGCACAGTGCGTCCAGGCAGGTAATGTTCTCCTGGCATCCGCCAAACCCAGACTTGCCCAGCAGACTGCTGAACACTGAAACACGTTTCTACTGCTCCAAAGTCCGGAGACAGTTGCTGCTGTTCCTAAACGCTTCTACTTTCCAATATCACCACATAGAGTTGACCAATATCTAACAGGGATGAAATTTCACAAACTAACTTATTGCAAAAGCATCCTATTACAGACCAACCCTTGTATCCACTGAGCTTTTCAGAATGCTTGTAAATGTAGACTGCATGTCTAGGTGCCTTATTTTATACACCTGTGGCAATGGGTCTGAATGAAACACCTGAATTAAATAATTAAGCTGTGTGTCCCAATATTTTTTAGAAGCAAAGTCATAAAATGAAATCAAGCTGTAGTATTTATCAGAGAGAATGCATATGTCCAGTTAGATAGCAGGCATTACTAAACTGCCATATTCTATGTAAGAATGTAAATGTACAAACCAAGTTATGGGGCTTGCACCCCGCAAGATGTACAAATAGCACCCATCTGTCAAATTATTTAAATAAACTATATTTTATATGCATAGTGTTATATCTATAAAATAATAGGTATGGTAGCATTAGATGATAGTGTAAGAGAAATGTTGAGATGAGGCAGGGGAGGATTTTTAAAGATTTGGATTCCAATGCACTCAGTAAGATGGGGCAGATCTGGCAAGTTCCAAATTTTAAGGTGGGATATGTAATTTAGAGCTGAAGATGGGTAAAGACTATTAGTAGAACAAACATACTGTATGGGCGATACATATAAAATGAGAAATGTAATTTGGGGAACCGTTTGAAGAGTTTTATAAATGAGAACCAGAATTTTGAATTGAATCCTAAAGGATGCAAGTAGCCAGTGGTGAGAGTTGTTAGATTAATGAGATGTTAGTATGAGTGGTGGATGAGTGGGAGATCATTCAAGATATGATTGCAATAGTTTACTTGAGAGATGATAAAAATAAGAGCTTTGGCTACATCTTGTATTGCACATTCTATGCATTGATGAATTTTAAGTGCATGTAAGAATTTCTAGTTCAAACGTCTTATTGTGATAAATCTAATATTGCTGACAATAAATTTTAAAATCAGAACAATTTAGCATATTAAGGTTTATATTGAAAAGACATAAAGGAGATTGTAAAATGACTATAGTTATTCATATTTCAATTTGTTTAAGTTAATCATGCTCCAAAATGTTAATATATTAATTTCTTTAATAACATTTGAAAACCAAATATAATAACCTTATCTCACCCTGCTTAATATACATCCACCTAATATAAATATAACTAAAATATACATATATGTTCTGTTTGTATTACATATTGTTTTTAGTATAATGCTACTTATATCATCTACTCATTTCATATATATAAAAGTTTATGAAACATCACTTTCTATATCACTTTACACATTACAACCTTTACACATTACTGGGGATGTTCAATATAGGGGACTGCAAAAATCAGACATTAAAAGCTGATTTGGAAACATTTTCCAACTTGCGTATATTTCCAACTTAACTAATAATTCCTGATTTTTGCAGTTTGCTTGTAAGTTCACTCAAAGTTTGTCAGAGAAGTCTCCCATACATTTCCTGGCATCAAAATCACTGACTATTTCATATGTAAGAAAAATAAAATGATTTATGGTTTTGTTGACTGTAAGATGTCAGATGTGGTTATTTAGCTTGAATTAATTCTTTTACATTTTGTTTGGATTGACCTGCACATTTTATACACTGTATATAAGCAAATTTTATAAAATCATGCATCAGGCTAATTAATTAATCTAGATGCAGTGCGTGGCATATAGTATTATAGCAACACCCAATAATGTAAGTGTTAACAGCTACATTGGAAAAAGAGGTACCTCCTTAACATTACTCAATCATCCCCAGGGCAATGTTTATAATAGCTCATACATTTGAAATGTCTATTTTCAACGTCTCACCCTTATACTTGTGTCATCAGTCAACCAATAGCTAACCTCAGCTGAGTCAGACTGAGATCCATATAACGTTACACATATACTCAGTATATACTTTACAGTAGCCAGGGCTGCAGTGAGTATATATGACTCAATGCTGGGCAAAGGCAGGTTCCCATATTACTGTTGTTTTGGGTTGGGACTAGCTGACTCCTGAGAGCAGATATTACAAGATCAGTCCCTCTGAAAGAGCACAGCATGTGTCAGCACATCTAATGCTGCTATAAGCAGCATTTCCTACCTTCCAAAATAGATCATAGAAGTCAGGAATACAGTGGGTGCACATTCCTTGTAGCTTCAAATCTTTGGTGTGGGCAAGGGAGGGCTGGCAAGGGAGCGGGTGGGCCAGGTGGGCAGATGAAGTTGCACTATGTACCACTAGATTGTTTTTTGTCTTTTGTCCAACAGATGCCAGTCCTCCTCTGATTGTGGAGAGATGAATTTTAATCTTTTAATGGCTAATGGTGTGTAGCATGATGAGGGGGGCATGTACACAGCTGTAAAGACCCTATCGGGGTCTTTACAGACCCTGTGGGTCTCTGTCAAAATATTATGAAGCCTTGCAATTTCACTTGTAATGTTCTGGCACCGAACAATTTAGGCAAATGTAACCGGTGCCCACATTGAGCAGCCATAATATTTATCTGACTGAGGCTACAGTGGCCTGTTCTGACAGAGGGTATGCCACTGCAGTCCCATGGGCGGACAATGTGCTTCTGTTCAGAGGATGGCCTATGCCATCCTCATGGCTGTCTGGTCATTTGATCGGCATGGAATGTCAGTGCTTATTGTGGCTTGCTGTGCAGTGCAGTAATGGCTGAGAATTATTGGAATAATAGCATAAGTTCTATTATTTTAGTTGCCAGGGTGCATTAGTTTAAAAAATAAGGAATTCTAGAAAAGTAAATTGAAAGCATGGGAAAAGATGTGTAGATAGCATGCATCTGTTTTTTTAATGTGCTATATAAAGTGTCAGATGTTACATCACCATTGAATTAGAATAACAGCACTAACTGTTTGAGCTTTATTCATTATAATGTTCTTTTTTTTTGTTAAGATTACGAGACCACTTCAAATGATATTGGAGGAACCAGTGCAGATAATGGGGTCACGTCTACAGATGTTTCTAATGAAGGGAATGAAGACAGCATTACTGTAAGTGCATAGCTCACAGGTTCCTATATTTTAGTGCTTGAACTGGTAAGCAGGATGCTGATAATGAACATAACTCTCAAATTATCTATATTTTTCAAGAGGGAAGATTGGGATATGTCAGGTTTATGCACAAACACATCCAAAGTGTCTACTTGCACAAGAATGGACTTAGATGGGCTTTATCCAGACACTCGCTTAGAATGAACATTGAGCCTACAAGTGTCAGACTGGAAAGGACTATCTCTAGACTTCTTTAACTTTTTGAACATTACCATTTTCGCTGCTATGTTGACAAAGACCCTTGAATTATTATTATTAATGTCTGCATTTCATTAAATTTAGTCAATCTTCATTTTCAAGCAACAAAAAAAAAACAAGCAGGACACTAATAGTGTAAAAGGTTTCATTAAAGTACATTTGGCGCCTGGCGTGTCCCTTTCATTATAATATGCATTATATACCTGCCTTCTGTGGCATCATCTTATGTGCACAATGTAAATAACAGTGGGCATATTTGGTACAAATAATTATTTTTTAAAAATACTTTACTGGTTTTGCTTGACATAAATAATTATATAGATGTGTCGTAGGTTTTTAACATTTCTTTCCTTGTGTTTTTATAAAATCATATTTTAGCATGAAACCCAAATGGGCCCAAGATTCATTGTCAGGTATTTATTTGTTTGCAGGTGCTCAATAGTGTGCTGTTTGTTTTAGGTCTATGTTGTGGTGGGAATTGCAGCATTAGTATGCACCGTGCTGATGATAATGCTAATCATCTTAAAGTTTGGAAGACACTCCAAGTTTGGACTTAAAGGTAAGATATCCTGGCGTTTATCTCCTCCACTTCTAGAATCTGGTTTCTTTTTTCAGGCTGTCTTTCCACTTTATAACTGACTTATATCTGCTTTTTGTATCTTATTATGTTCTTATTTAAAAAAAAGAAACTATCTAATTTATAATATAAGATAAACTCTGCAAGTAAGCAAAATATTAATTGTTTTGTAAATAATATTATGACTTTCCCCAAAAAATATTACAATTCTAGAAATATATGGAAATTAAAAATGTGACATTAAATCGTTTACCTAATACTAAACTTTTGTCCTTGTCTAATCTGCTGGAACAGGTAATTTACCAATGAATCTTTAGCATGTTTGGCTCTCACGCTTCTACTTCAGTGCAGGCATCAAGTGCAGTTCACTGAAGGTGCTGGAGACCCTCTTCTTCTCAACTTACGCCCTCCTACTTCACTACCATTCTTCTTAATGGTTCATGTTAACATTAATATTCTTATTCACATTCTGTTTACCTTTCCCATTCAGTACAAGATTCACACTCTGACACACCTGCTCAGTGAAGCACCAGTTTCACAAGATCATCTATCCCTCTGTTTTCTGAACAAAGACTATGGGATATTTTTCAATCATAGTTTAGAGAAATATCATTCAAAAACTATTTTAAACAGGAAGAAATGGCCTTTAATATGCAACACATATGTTTTCATAGTCTCTCTTTAATGCTTTCTGCTGAGTTGATCACATGAACTCTGTCTATTAGTGGTCAGATAGTTAAAAAAACAACCAGGATCAGCTGAGATCAGACATAGCAGACAGTTTGTTCTTTCACATCTGTCACTGATTATATATTTGGGATTTCTTATCTCTTGAGATGAGGAGCCACTTGTTCTTGACAATTTAAAGTGGAAGAAAATAGATTTTTCCAAAACCTCTTGCTTATACTTCTTTATTATATTGTGACTCTCTTCCTCACATTATAGCTTAACCACTTTCCGACAAAGTATGCCTGGCACGTCCTGGGGAGACACTCCCTTATCTTCATTGGATGTGTCTGGCACGGCCTAGAGTTCCAATTGCAGAATGCCTGCAGGCACACCTCTATAGGGCTGTAACTGACATGAATACATTAGATGGCCCATCACAGCATTCGGATGGGTTTTAAAAAAATGTTTAGGAAAAAGCAATGCACTGTTTGTAATTTTTGCCTTATAACTTGCAAAACAAAGCAAAAAACAAACAAACTTTAAAATATGGGGTATTTCTAAACTCATGATAAATATTAGATCCTAGTTAGCAGGTTTTTTTCATTACCTTTTGTAGATGTGTAAAAGATTTTCCAAGTAAGTTAGAAAAAGTTTTTTTATTTCAATTTTCCATTATATTTTAATATTTTTTATAGTCAATTATATGATCAAATCAATGTTATCTAAAGAAAGCCCTCCAAATCCCCCAATATATATATATATATATATATATATATATATATAATTTGTACGCATGCAGTAAATAAGAATGAGGAAAATTACACCAAAACAGAAACAGCCATTGTCATGAACAGTATAACATGGTCAAAATAATCTGGTCATGTAGGGGTTAAAAGAAACCCTACATTTTATTTATTATTGTATTTTATCACAATTTGTTGATCTTTAAATCTTTGATCCTCTTTTGATCCTCTAAATTAAAATATTTTATACTGAATATGATTTACTAATTGCTTTTGTTTAGAATTCTAAAACACTTTCCCATTTTAAAGGAATTCTATCCTTAGAAATGAATAACTTAGTTTTATGGGTGTCCCTATATGGAACAGAATTGTTCAGTAGTTAAACTTCTGGACTGCTGGTGGTCTTTGAGCCAATATGTGTAATTTCTTAAAATATCTAAAAGGTAGAAACCTGGGTTTAAGTTTTTGTATCTCTATAAAAATACATTATGTAGATGATTATCATTAACCTCCCCAAAAAATAATTATGAAATTAAATCAAGCTGAAGTTTTTAGTAGAGAGGAAGAAGGCATATGTCATGTTAGATAGCAGGCAATACAAGACTGATATAGTCTATGATAGGATATAAATGCACAAACCAACTTACTTTTATAACTGACCAAGAAATGTCATCAGAAGGAGCTCCCCACTGGCACTGCTGATTAGTTGAAGTACCAATAGAACAGACATCAGCTGCACAAGACAGGAAGGCTGCTTGTAAAAAAAAAAAAAAAAAGTAAACGTGATTATTCTAAGGTTAAAAATAGGTGCAAATGTATAAAACTTAAACAGTGAAAAACTCACTTCATGTAAAAAGGTTTTTTTGCTAGTTGTGCCCTAAGCAGCCATCCCATTTAATCCCATGTTTTGTATTGCTACTGTTTTCTTGCTCTTAACCTGAATAGATCTTACTTTAGCTCCTCCTACTTTTCCTTCCATCGATATGTATGCCCGGGCTTTTTTTTGGAGGAGACATGTAACTTTTTACATTCTGCCCTGCAGAAAGCATAACTCATATATGTTCAGAGAAACTCAGTTAATTAATCAAAGTAGTTCCTGTGGTATCCTGTCCCTTATTAAGTAATTGGTTCCTTCTGGACACAGGTGCATTATATATTCTGCAGGGAAGTATGTAAAAGACTTGCTGATCTGGCACTTCTAACTGTGCACTTGAAGCAAAAAACCTGCTGATGTGAGCCTTGTAAGGATCATGTCCACATTGAAACTAAAGTCTCCAAAATGATAATTATGCTTTTTGCATATTTAAAAAACTTTAAAAAGTTGCTTTTTTCACCCCAGACTCCAGCCAAATGCTTAGAGCGAAGTGGGAGGGTCCATATAAAGTGTAAAGCACATCTTTGCGACAAAATCACACATATTTAGAATACTTTTTTTTATTCTTATTTTTCTTTAATATACATGAATAAATGTTTTACCTATCAAACTCTTTTCTCGTCTTGCAGGGTTTTAGTGGGATTAGTATCCTGCCCCTAGTGGTCTGAACCTTCATAAGCAAGGTCCTATCAATTTTATTTGCAAACCTAATTATGCCTTAGGAAAAGCTTTGGCCTGAAGACACAAGTTTAGCATTGCTATTTTGTGCACTTCTATGCTCTTTTCTTTGTTCTGGATTGCCACAAGAGACCTAGTGCTTAATGCACAATGTCTGTTGTTTTGTAATCTTCTACAATGAGGAAGGGTACAGCAACCAGTGCCAACAAGCTCCTTTCAATCATATTAAGGGATTTTGAAAAACCTTCACTACAAATGAACCAATTCCGTAGTTTTGTACTACTCAATAAATGGTTGCAAAAAAGGAGACGCTCACTGTACTAATTCATTATGTCTATTTTGTTTCTTTTTTAAGTATCATTGACCGTTATTCAGAAGGAAGCCACATGTGACTTTATTATAGTAGGTGTTATGTGATACAATATTTAATAGACTGGACTTTCCATTAGACTGAAGCAGCCACTTAGAATTGCCTGCTAAGTATAGAATGTACAGATGGCTTCTTAAGGAGGTGGGGGCATGGATGGACCATCATCCTGCTTCAATCTGAATGACAAGACTGCTAGCTTGTGAACTATTAATTAGCAAGTCTGCAACATTTATGATTCATTTCTACATTTAAAAAAAATGCTTATTGAGTGAAATAAATCTATACTAGTGTAATACGTCTCCAATTTATTAACCATACATATGTTTTTTATCTATTTTGAAATGTGCAAATAGGTACAGAGCATCACATTTGTCTTACTTGGGCTAATGGCCTGTTTTATGCAAGGGATTTTTTTTTTAAGTTTTAAACCTGGGACGTGTAAGTGTGATAAAATGGTACAAGAAGTCACATGATTTTATTATGTGTGCATATATAAAATATGCTAATTACTATAAATACTAAAGCATAATATTTTTAAATATACATATATATTTTTCAACATACCGACTCATGCACACTTTGGGGGTAAAGTCCTGTATGTGAAAGTGTTGGGAAGAAAAAAGAAAGGCACAATCACCTATGTATTATTAAACCTTTTTAAATATCCTGGCACTTTTATGCGTGGGAAATTTTGGTTTCTAACCTGGGTTGTCTGGCACTTTTCATGCACTTTTGAGCGCCTGACGTGGATGGTGCTGGGGCTCAGAGGTACCTAGGATTGTGGAACCATTGTATATAAAGATAGCTTTCAGAGCACAGATAATCCTGCACTAGATCATACTCTTGTTGTATGAAGTCTGTCAGGACTGCATATACTATGTTCGTTCAGAGCATTCAGTGTTGACCGTTGTTTCTAGTTGCTCTTAATGTTTAGAAACATAAATTATCTAACTTAAACCTCTCTTGCTGATTTGTAGTTAAGCAGCCTCCTTTCGTGTACAATTATTTACAGAAATATTGAGATTAATGACAGTGGTTTATTCCTCCTCCAAAAGGTTTAGAGTTCACTCTATTTTGAATCATAAGAAAAAAGTCTTGCATAGTCAGTAAATGTATAGGAAAAGGGAAATGAAGAGCCACATGGGAGGGAAACACTAGAGATTATAAATTATTTTATACAACATTAGTCACTTAGGAAGAATATGTTGTAGAGAAAGAATATGTGGTGATAAACCTAGAAATCGATATTATGTTGATTTTATCACAATGACTTCATAAAATAAAACACAAGTTTATACTATAGGAAGTGAGTGATAGCTCAACCAATATGTTCCTGGAATAACTTTCCATCAGAAGTGTTAGAGAAAAATGCTGTTCTCAACATGAATCCAAGAACCATGTTGGGATATTACAGCAGGTAGAAATATGGGCGGTCCAAATGAGCTGAAATGATCTGCCCACGCATTTTGCATTTTATATTTCAGTAACATATGTTAATACTGCTTGCCTGTTGTCAGCATATAATGTGAATCATACTTATATATTTATGGACTGAAAACTGTCCAGTATATTGGTTCACTCTAGTACTATTCAGGGCAACATGGATAATTATACCGGAAATGAAATTATCCTGCTTCACAAACATACTGACATAACCCAATAATAAACACTGCACTTGCTTGTGATGAACTAAAACGTAAGGGATTTTTGGGACTACTAGTTCACCAGCAACCAGGTGCAAGTTGAAATACCCACCTAGAAGCTTGTTTTAGATCCTTTCTTTATACGGACAAATAGTTTTTATTTTAAAACATTTTGTCTGGTTGTTACAATGTAAAGCAAGTACAATAATAACTAATCTCGCCATCTTTGGTTATTCGTTCTAATTTTAAAGTTGAGTAAATAGTGATAAAATATAATAAAAAACATAACAAGCGCTTCCCAGTAAAGAAAGAAAAAGAATAAAGATATAAATAGCGTAGCTCCTTAAAAATGTTTTTTTGACAGAAAACATAACACTTATTATTGCAGATAGATTACCATGACTATAGCTATGGAGTATAGAAAAATAAGCAGTTCTCAAGGAAAGTATATTTCCAGATTTCTAAAGATAATGTAGTGTTGTTATTGGAATAAATGTTGTGTTTCTGTTGGAAATTACTGACCCTTTTTCTAATGAAAGATAGGGATAATGTATTTCCCTCACCTAATTGAAATGTTTAAACACATGTCTATTTGAAAGACCTATATCACCTGATAACCACATTCACAATGTAGATCAAAACACAAATGTGTGGGTGTTTGCCTCCAGCCCCAGTGTACAGTATTTAAAAGTGGTAAAAGTTGATACATTGAGGGAATATAAACATGCATTTCATAGGCATAATGCAAAGAACCCAAACATTAGATTAACTAGAACATTAACACCGAACTTAATTAGTTGAAATTTCTACCATTACCAAACTTGTATGTCCGGCTCCTCATTGTACATCTCCTCATTTTATGGTTATTGATAATAATCTCCCATTGATGTCTTCAAACATCTGTACATTTCTGAATCCTACACCTTCTGATCTGCCATTTATTGCTTTAAGCTGCACCCATTTCTTTCTCTCGTTCTACCCTGTTTTAATTAATATGTTTCCTTTAAGTAGTAATTTTCCTTTAACAAGATTCCCATCAATTAACATGAGTAGAAAATGACATTATAATGACCTATTGTGCTTTATTTTGTGTTTGCAAAAATAAAGAGTATCTTAGTATTGCCTGGAGCAGCTCTCCCTGTATTTATTTTTGTCTGTCACATTTTATAGTCAGCAAGGCCTTTGACTCCCCATCCTTGATATTGCACTTTACATGAGCCATGCTGCAGTCGTGATTCACCAGATTTATCTGTCTCTCTGGGAAAACATGTGATGGAGGCTCTGTGGAATTCATCTTATCCTGCTATATGATTTTTTTTTGTATAGATATATAGAAAAACTAAACTTTAAAGAAGCACAAAGAAATTTAAGACACACCCTGAAGAGTCACGGCCTAGACACAGATTCATATTAAAGTATCATATTTCCAACACCAGATGTGCACTGATGATGATAAATGAGAAAGGGACATAACTACTCATGGTGGAAACTTACAGAGAAAGGGGAGCTCCTGACAGGGAATCTCTGTGAAAACATGTCAGCTAGCTTTGCACCTTGGGAGTTGTAGTCCAATGCAGAGCAGGAAAATGGAGACAAGTAAAAAGAAAAATGTTAAAAAAATTAAATAAAAAAATTTGGTGGTGCTTTGACAGTTATTTAACTCACAGTTATTTCCATTCAGCTGGCAGCAAGTGAAATCTATTTATTCAGTTGAATAGACCTTGCAGGTTTTTTCTTTTCAGTTTAACTTTTATGAGGTTGACACAGAACAATTTTAAATATTTAATTTTTCCCTAGAGGATTGCTGTTAATGTGGTCAGGGCAAAATGGGTTGAGGGTTTAATGTTCAACGGTGGAATTAAGAAACACTTTGCAACAGATAACACGTTGCTTAAAAAGGAGGTCAATGATTTGCTGCTGATAATTTCCACTATTTCCAAAACATATCATGTATATAATGCATGTAATTTAAACATTTCTTCTATAGTTATATACAGTTATATTACAAGCTTAAAGGGGAAATAAACCCTCCTTCTTTCAGTGAAACAAATCGTTATCTTTTTCAATACATAGGCCTTTTTAATTCCAAGCAGGATTTTCATGAGCACTTATCTTCCATGACTGCCTGTAACATAGGTTCAGTGAATGAACCTGGGGATGAGTGACGGTGAGTCTGTCCATCAATGCAATACTTCCAAGTTTGTGCATGGTGGGTGTGGCTCGGGAGAGAAAATGCCAGTACCAGTGTATGAAAATCCTGAAGTCTTGAAACTGGGACTAACCTGCTTTAAACTAAAGGTTTCTTTTAACTGTTGCTCCACTAATAAAAGCAAAAGTTAAAAGCTTTATGCCAGCTACCAATGGTAAACCACAGGCGCTCATCTGGATGCTGGCGCATAACGACAGTGTCAATGTGCGATAATTCAATTAGCGCGGTTCCATGCCCTGTGCTTCTGTTTGGGGTCTGTTGGGTCTAGGTAAATTCCCGTCTGTTGATGACATTAAAAAATGAGGGTTTTCTCTGCACTAGCAGTGAAGCAACACAGCTGCCGTGAGAGGATAAACTGGCATGTAAATTAAAAAGGACATGCCAGTTTACCTTCCTACTAGGGTCATGGTTTATTTCACTTGTGCTTTTATATTTAAAACATAAGTTAAAAAAAAAAAAGTTTAGTGGTTCTTTAAACATGTTTAAATGTTCTTAATACATTCCATTTGACTGTTGTGTTTAGCACTGCACAGTGCACAGGTGTGGCACTATCTTAATGCCCAGCCATTCACTACTCCTGCCTGTTGTTAAAATGCCCAGGCATACTCTATACCCAAATTCCACAACTTTAATATGATCATCACAGGAGTAATTGTTTGCTTGCATGAATAAAGTTGCTACACTCTGATTTTAAAAATAAAAACATAAAGAGATCTTTTTCCAGCATGTGTTGCAAGCACTAGTGGGCTAATATCCAACTGTTATGATGATTTAACAGCAAGCTTGTTGCCACTGGTGGTGCAGACTGCAGAGGATACTGCCAGGATTAGGATTCCATATATTGTATAAGAATTGGGTGAGGGGTTCTTTTGCAGTACTGGGTTAAAAGGAAGAATGTTAGACAAAATAAAACCTGGTATTTATGGGTACGTGAATTAAATGACACTTTAATATGTTTAAATAATCATAGCCAAGAAGTAAAATATCTTAATTGTTTCCCTTAAAGGCAAAACAAAATGTAATCAAAATCAGGCATGCTGAGTAGAGGTAATGGCAATAGCCATTAAATAAAGGATAAATAATACCTAAATATACACAGAATATATATATATATATATATATATATATATATATATATATATATATATATATATATATATAACAAACGGACTCACAAATTTGTATATAATTTGTTTTGCTTTTTACTAATGCAAGAAGGCCTACAATTTAGATAATAACATTAAACATTGTGATAGACCACCGTCACCGCAGTTTTATCCTTGCAGAATGCATAATTAAGTCATCTTAAGTCAGTAAAATTAACTGTTCATCTCACAATTCACATGCTCCTTACTAAATGATGAGTTGAAGTGAGATGAACATTTAATCTCACAAGTATAGCTATACACCTGATGAGTTTCCCCCACAAAGCAAACTCACCAGACTTGTCCCTGCACAATGGATAGCTAAATTGGTAAGATAACATTTTCATCTCACCTTAACTCACCAGCAACTCATCTTTTAGTAAACAGTCCCCCAGTGATTACAATAGCACATTTCACATTGGCTAGGCTATTTTATGACAGGACATATTGGATTCCCTTTTATTCATATTAAAGGAGATGAGTTGGCTTTCAGTGTACTTTGAGAATTGTTAGAGTGATGGCTCAAAAACGCTTGCTGTCACCAGTTGGTCAGTGTGTGGTGCTACTGCCTCAATGTGGGTTATGATCCAGTCACACAACTGATCCCATCAGGAAGTGGAAGGTAAAAGCCCAATGTGGTGCTACAGGAAGCAGCCTCACAGCTGGTGCCATTAACTAATGGAATGTACAGTACATACGGGTGCTGTATAAGGCAGGCTCTCAGCTGATTCCATTAGGGAATGGAATGTACTGTGTGGATCTCATTTTGTCAATGCATGCTATTAAGTAAATGTTTAAAATTAGCATATCAACAGTCAGTTTCAGCAGAAACTGAATACTACCCACATGTGCAGAGTTAATTTTCCTGTAGGAAGATTAAAGACATCCATGAAATCCTTGGAAAAGCCGTCCAATGACACATCACAGGAGGAGAATATTGAGTTATTACTGTATTCCTCTTCAGAAATAGAATGTAATATAAACACAAAAGACAAGCGGGAAATGTGTGACTCTATATATAAAAAAGGTGATGATCCTCATGGAACAGAGCCCTCAAAACTGGCTCTAGTATATTAGCGCTGCGGGATTACAGACAGACGTACTTCTCTACACAACTCCTGTTGTATCTCAGAGATTGCACCCAAGCGGTGGATTTGTTTCCTATATACAGTTTTATTTGGTTTTGATGTAAGCCTGACTTTTGGGGGCCAGAAATTCTTTATAATATTCTATGCTACGCAATGGTCTGCTGCTTATCCTATTCCCTACACAGCTTTTATGGTTGATTGCATCGTGAGTTCTACTGCGGATAGTGGGGACTGTAGAGAGTTCATTCCCGGTTGCGGTTTGATGCAAGGAGGATCATCACCTTTTTATATATATAGAGTAGTACATTTCTCTCTCATCTTTTGTGTTTTTTACACGTATTTGAAATATATAAAAACTGGTTATCATTTTTGTGCAACACCCTCTTATATTTAAGTAGTAACTTGGAATGAATTACTCTCTAGGTAAACTTTTAATTGTACAATGTTGCTCTAGTATAATGTATTATAACATCTTCAAGCACACCCAACTGTTAAGAAATCTGAATTTCTTCACATAGGCCCAGTTGCACCAATCTACTTCCTGTCTGGTATGCCATAGGCAGTGCAGTATTTACCATGAGGCATCCTAGGCAGATGCTTAGGGCAGCAAATTTTCTAGGGGCTGCGAAAATAGCGCCCCCCAACATTGGATCAGCACCCCTCCACCCACCCCAGCAATATTACCATGTGCCATTTTTTATTAGGGGGTGGGGATATAATGGCAAGTCACGTGACCCGGCGTTCTGACATCAGACACGTGCTGGGTCACGTGATCTATCTACACTCACCGCATGGTAAGCCCTGGGGTGAGGGAGCATGTAATGGGGATAATGGAGGGATGTAATTGGGGTGATAGAGGGATGTAATTGGCTTGATGGAGGCATGTAATGGAGGGTGGGGGGCATGTAATGTGGTGATGGGGTCATGTAATGGGGTGATGGAGGTATGTGATGGGGTCATGTAATGGGGTGATGTGGGTTATGGGGCATGTTGTGCGTGTGCAGCATGGGTCGGGGGGTGCTTGAATTTTGTCTGCCTAGGGCAGAACAAAACCAAGATACACCACTGGTCATAGGACCCTAGTCACTCCTGTGAACTTTGGAATGGAGGCAACAATGAAAATAAGCAGAAGTGAAAAATGGAGAAGAAACTAAGAGAAGAGTAAGGGTTGTGAAAATTTTGAAAGTGAGAGAGGTTTGGGAAACACTAAAAGTGAAAGACAGAAGTATGGAAGGGTAGAGGGAGCGCAAGCAAAAAGGACCTCAAACAGATGGAAAAATATAGATTTGTCTATGGCGGCAAAAAACTTGGCCAAAGTTTGTCATCATTTGTCCCTACCTATTTTTTCATCACCCTTATTTAGCCTCCTAAAACCATTTAACGTACTGAGTATAATGGTATCTATAATCGTTACAACCTATAGCAGCAAAGGTTTCATTATTGTTGTGTGACTATTTCAGTAGTATGTATGTACATAGAAATTTATCTCCGTCTATTAAACACCACAGACTCAGACAGCAACATATAATTTTGTGTTAGAAACCACTGATAAGAGATGTAAAGACCAATTGAAACAGAAAATAAATAAAATGGTCAGACGGGGAGTTAGGTAACACACGCAGTTACCACCTGCAATCCACCGTTTTTGTCCAAAAGGGACCACTAAGGTAAACAAAAGGAGGGGAGGGAGGGGGTATAATCATCCCCCGATAAAGGGAAAAAACAAAAACTACAGAAATCCACATAAAGATAAATAAATAAGTAAATAAAATACCAATGTAAATTTACACAGAAACACTAAAGTCTGTCCCACGGAGGACACAGTCCCCCATACACACAAAATAATACAAATACAATAATAAATGTTCACTTAGCTGAGGGAACAGCAAAGAAAGAGGAGGAGCTATTATTGGACATTGGGTTTTATAGTAGGGAGGGAGGGGTTAATATAGATGTATTTGATTGGTTTAAATTTTCATGTTCATTTCATGTTATTTGTATTTACTGCTGAGGGAATTTAAGGAAGAGTTTATGCATAATAGGAGCCTCTGTGTATTTATAAATTTAGAAAAGGCTTTATTCTATCCTAGGCCTCTATGTTTCATTAAAAGGCCACTTTGTTTCAGTAAAGGTGCTGAACTCACACTCTCTCTCCCACAAACCACAACAAAGCACATTTTTCTGAAATTCTCAAATGCTCAGTGAACTGAACTGTATGAAGTTCGCTCAGTTACATGTCAAATTTAGGGGCTTTCATTTGAATAGTAATGTCCTTTATTTAACTCAAACTGTGAACAGGATTTTACCTTGAAAGTAAATACACAATTGTGGACATCCATCTATCTCTGTATGTAAATGGATTGGGTTAAACTGCAGTCGCAAGAGCAAAAGTAGTCATTGTGCTCAGCAAAAAACGTAATTAAACATTAATCATTTCTTCTTATTAAATATATATTTTTTGCTAGCGCTCTGTCAATAATGGAACGTTACATCTTAAGCTTTATAACCACTTAAACTGCACTACGGCAACCTAAATTGAATTTGTTATGCACCCAGACTCAATTGATAGTTAATGTTTAATTAACAGTACATTTTGAAAATGAGATGTAGTTAGCTCTGCTTTTATGGCTTCCTCTGTGATCATTTGCCTGAAACATAATGCAGACAAACACATGGATGTTAAAAAAGGTGCTTGTGAAAAGTTGATGAGATATAAATTGCCCCATTGCACAGTGTCTTACGATGAAACCTGCTAAACATATAACATGGGGGCTAGTAACTAAAACTGAACAGACAAGTGAACTGCAGAAATGTAGGAAAGATAGGCAAGTTAGAGAATTTTTCCATGGCAGATTTTACACAGTTCATATCAAGTACATTTATCAGTTCAGTTTTAGAGAATATAGCCCTGTAGGTAAGGTAGGAAATCATATTACATTTCAAGAGCGTCTGAAGGTTTATAATGTTCACTGTGTATTGTATTTTTTGGTGGCTGATATACTGGGGAGATGTATTAAGACTCTCGTAAATGAAAGAGTCAGGGATTTAAAAAAAATATATATAAAAAGGTGCTTTTATTTTTGTTTCAACACTTTCGTGTTTGAGTTATTGTACTGTCGAGTGGTGTTTCGCTGACACTTCTCAGGAACTGCAAAGCACCTTAATCTTTATACCTAGAGGTGCGTGATCAACACACATATTGCAAACTCCTGATGTTTGTCAGTTTGCTTACATATTAGAGCACTGGGTGGTAACATTAATATTACGTGATATCAGCTTGTATGCCCCTTTTATATGTAACCCTCTTTGTGGTAAAAAGGTAGGATTTTATAACTTACGTTACACAGTATTGATTATATATGTGTTTAAAATCAATACCTTAAACAAGCATTATATATATATATATATATATATATATATATATATATATATATATGTGTGTGTGTGATTGTGACATGAAAGCAATATAAGAGGCTGTTAAAGGTGGATATTGCAGTATTGTTGCAATCATTAATGATTCAGAAAGCTTGGTGACATGGTCTTCTTTTTTTGGTACAGCATAATACGCACTGATCAATACTTGCATCTCAAGGTCACCATTAATGCCTGTATGTCAGCTTGTCAAGACTTCTTAAAAATCTTATTGCTGCAGCTTGTGTTCTAAGCTGGAATTGGATACTTAAAATAAATCAAATGTTTGGAAGACAATCTATCAATTATTAATTTAATAATGAATATATGATTAGGTTCAGTGTGCAGACTATTTGGGAAAATGTTGCAGCCAATTATGACAGAATCCATCTTTTTATCATCAAATTAATTGTAATGAAAAGGTAAAGATGATCTGTTGGTAGTTTGGGATTATTCCAAAAATGTATCTGTGCTAATGTGACTTTGATTGCCAAGGGTGGTGCCTTCCTATTGGTTAAACCAGACATTTGTTAAATAAATCAATAAGTATTTTATAAAGAATCAAACAATTTATTTCTATTTTATATGTGACTGTGCTTTATGTCAATCATAAATGCCATCTGAAAAAAAGAAAACACACTAAAAACACTTAGCTGCTAAGATATAGTATTATAGAAACCTATGGACCCCACACATTCTTTATAATATATGTAATTCAGTGGCTAAATCCTGGCATATTAAATGGCTAAATCCTAGCATATTGAGTGGCTAAATCCTGGCATATTGAGTGGCTAAATCCTGGCATATTAAATGGCTAAATCCTGGCATATTGAGTGGCTAAATTCTGGCATATTAAACAGCTACATCCTGGCATATTAAATGGCTAAATCCTGGCATACTGAGTGGCTAAATCCTGGCATATTGAATGGCTAAATACTGGCATATTGAATGGCTAAATCCTGGTATATTGAGGGGAAAAATACTGGCATATTGAGTGGCAAAATACTGGCATATTGAGTGGCTAAATACTGACATATTGAGTGGCTAAATACTGGCATATTGACCAACTGCTCCCAACCACCCTCCATATTATACTAGACCTGGATAACATTATTGAGAGGGTAGGTGGGGCGAGTGGGAGATATTGTCGGGGCCCAGTGTATGGGGCCCAGAAAATTTGTTCAGTAAAGGGCCCTGAAATTCCTGGTGGTGGCCCTGGATGCATGGAATGTCCTTTCAGCCGAAGTGGTAGAGATTAAGACAGTGAAGGAGTGTAAGCATGCATGGGGTATGCATGAAGCTATCCTAAGTATAAGATAAGGCCAAGCACCAATGAAAGTATTCAGGTAATTGGGCAGACTAGATGAACCAAATGGTTTTTATATGCCAATACATACTAGGGCCTACATAATAAAGAGAGAAGTACAGGTGAATTGAGATTTCAAACTTAATTTGGAAAAATTCTCCCATTCAGCTGCACTGAAGGATTTTTACAACTTGAGTACATTGACCTGAAGTGTGAATTTCCCATCTCAGCTCCCTGGAATTCTCTCTTTATTGAGTAGACCATGAAAAAAATGTGGCCCCCTAGTGACTGTGGGGCGGTGCCATGCCTTCGATCATCAAAATAAAAATAAAATACATGTCAGCACTAAAATAAAGGGTGCCCTGAAGAGAAAAAATATACCTGTATCAGGTTCCAGCATTTAATGCCCTGGATCTCCTCATCTTCCGGCCCAAGGAAAGAGGCCCTCCATAAAAATAAATAAATAAATGGATCCTATTATCGCGCCAGTATAAATAAATAAAACTGTACCTTCCCATCTCTTTTCAGTCTGTTCTCAATGGATAATATCAGCACGGCAGACTGGGGGAAATTGAGGGAGCATCCATGGCTCCCCAACATGTTTTTGAAGTTAACCCTTTCAGTGCTGTAGGGAGCATTGTTTGTGTTCCCTACAACATTGAAAGGGTTAACATGTGCAAATATCGGCTGCACATTTAAGTCGTGTTTTTTGTGTAAAATTGACAGGCAAAAATTAAGTTTTTTGGAAGCGCAAGTGAAAAATAAAGTTTAGTTGTCCTTTAATTTTCAGTATAATTTATACTAGTAAATATGAAACCTTAAATGTTGTTGATGGACTACATCTCCCATATTCCCCTTTAAAAATGAGATGTAGTCCAGTAACAAAAAAAAGGGTTTTAGTTTGACACCCTGGCATTAGATATGAAGAAAGGGTTCTGGAAGGTTTAGCCACATCCTGAAAAAATGAAAAAACTTTGTTAGAGTTCTAGAATGGTAAGACCAAATACTTTTGACAACAACATGAAGCATAACTAATTTATGTGTTTAAAAATTGTAATCTTTATTTTTTGACAATTGATTTTTGTTAGCATTGTCTGATACTGCATAGTGTTTATATAGAAAATGCATTTACACCAGACTTAGAGGATTTCTCTCAATAAAATACCATAATATGATGAGTAAAACCTTTAAAAAGCAAAAGAGACTCAAATTTAACGCAAAACATATGGCTGTTGTGGTTTTTGATCACTATAATTATAATTTAATCCTTTTGTGGATTAGAGTATTTAAAGATCACTATATGCCCACAGCACTTAACCATATAAATTGGATATTGTCATGAAATCATGAGCTTTTTGAGCTGTTGCTGCATGTTGCAAAAGGTGCACCTTACTGCGTAGTTTATTTGCTATTTTAAAATATTTAACTATTTCATTAGTACAATGATATCCGCTGCCATGGGGCACCCACATAATTTTTCCCCCCAGGAAGAGCAAAATATCCTCCCCACCTTTTCCTCTAATAGGAAAATTGATATGACTGTAGTCAGAGGCGTTGCTAGGTTTCCAAAATATCTGGGGCTATAGCCCATAAGACTTTTTTTATTTTTTGAAATGGAACCATACAGGCACTTACTGAGTGAGTGTGTGTGCATGTCAGTGTGAGTGAGTGTGTTTGTATGTCAGTGAGAGTGAGTGTGTGCATGTCAGTGTGAGTGTGTGCATGTCAGTGTGTGCATGTCAGTGTGAGTGAGAGTGTGTGTATGTCAGTGAGAGTGTGTGTATGTCAGTGTGAGCGAGAGTGTGAGCATGTCAGTGTGAGCGAGAGTGTGTGTTTGTGTCAGTGTCTGAGTGTCGAGATATGACGTGACGATGAAATATGGAAGATGAATAAAGATCCGGCTGCAGCAGAAATACCCCCTCCCCTACTGAGGTAAAGCAGAAGGGAAGGGGGACACATTAAAATATTTATTGTCTCTTAAAAATAAAAAATAAACTGCTGACTGGCATGTAACTGGCTGTGTATGTGTTGTGTGTGTGTGTGTGTGTGTATGTATGTATGTAACTGGCTGTGTATCTGTGTCTGTGTGTATGTATGTAACTGGCTGTGTGTGTGTGTGTGTGTGTGTGTGTATGTATGTAACTGGCTGTGTATGTGTTGTGTGTGTGTGTGTGTATGTATGTAACTGGCTGTGTATGTGTTGTGTGTGTATGTATGTAACTGGCTGTGTTGTGTGTGTGTGTGTGTGTGTGTGTGTGTGTGTGTGTGTGTGTGTATGTATGTATATATGTATGTAACTGGCTGTGTATGTGTTGTGTGTGTGTGTGTGTGTGTGTGTGTGTATGTAACTGGCTGTGTATGTGTTGTGTGTTTGTATGGATGTATGTAACTGGCTGTGTGTGTTCATATGTATGTAACTGGCTGTGTATGTGTTGTGTGTGTGTGTGTGTATGTATGTAACTGGCTGTGTCTGTGTGTATGTATGTAACTGGCTGTGTATGTGTTGTGTGTGTGTGTGTATGTATATATGTATGTAACTGGCTGTGTATGTGTTGTGTGTGTGTGTGTGTATGTAACTGGCTGTGTATGTGTTGTGTGTGTGTATGTATGTATGTATGTAACTGGCTGTGTGTGTGTGTATGTATGTAACTGGCTGTGTGTATGTATGTAACTGGCTGTGTGTGTGTGTATATATGTAACTGGTTGTGTGTGTGTGTGTGTGTATATATGTAACTGGTTGTGTGTGTGTGTGTGTGTGTGTGTGTGTGTTTCTGTATATGTATGTAACTGACTGTGTATGTGTTGTGTGTATATATGTAACTGGCTGTGTATGTGTTGTGTGTATGTATGTAACTGGCTGTGTATGTGTTGTGTGTATGTATGTAACTGGCTGTGTATGTGTTGTGTGTGTGTGTATGTATGTAACTGGCTGTGTATGTGTTGTGTGTGTGTGTATGTATGTAACTGGCTGTGTATGTGTTGTGTGTGTATGTATGTTACTGTCTGTGTAAGTGTTGTGTGTATGTATGTAACTGTCTGTGTATGTATTGTGTGTGTATGTATTAAACTGGCTGTGTATGTGTTGTGTGTGTATGTATTTAACTGGCTGTGTATGTGTTGTGTGTGTATGTATTTAACTGGCTGTGTATGTGTTGTGTGTGTATGTATTTAACTGGCTGTGTATGTGTTGTGTGTGTATGTATTTAACTGGCTGTGTATGTGTTGTGTGTGTATGTATGTGTATGTATGTAACTGGCTGTGTATGTGTTGTATGTGAATATGTATGTAACTGGCTGTGTATGTGTTGTATGTTTATATATGGAACTTGCTGTGTATGTGACGTGCTGGACACATTAAGGAAATCATTTTTTCTTAAAAAAAAACAAAAAACTTGCTGACTGGTGTGTGTAACTGGCTGTGTATGTGACTGACTGGATGTCTGTGAGGTGTGTGTATGTGACTTTCTGTGTATGTATGTGCTTCTGTATGTGAGGTGTGTGCATGTGAATGTCTCTGTGTATGTATGCTTTCGTGATGTGCCATTGTCTGGCTCCTAATTTTTTTTGCTGGCTCCTAAAACTAAATTAAATTTGTCAAGCCCTGATATAAACATAAATCCTTCCAATGCTGTTTAGAAGTCCTGTAATAAAAAATGTCACACACATAATACACATATGTGTGACATTATTTATTACAGGACTGCTAAAGAGGATAGAAATGATTTATGATATATATCAGGACTTGACAAATTTTATTTAGTTTTAGGAGCCAGCAAACATTTTCAGGAGCCAGACAATGGCACATCACGAAAGCATACATACACAGAGACATTCACATGCACACACCTCACATACAGAATCACATACATACACAGAAAGTCACATACACACAACTCACAGACATCCAGTCAGTCATTATGCTATATATAGCATAATGATATATATATAGCATAAATCATTTATTTACATCCACCTTTGTGTATTTAAGCAATATATTGTTGGTTTGAGGTTACTTATTACAGGACTGCTAAACAGCATAGGAATGATTTATGTTACATACGTATATAACTTATGTAACATAAATCATTCCTATGCTGTTTGGCAGTCCTGTAATAAGGAACCTCATATAGCTTAAATACACAAAGTAGGATGTAAATAAGTGACCCCAACCCTCCCTTCTCTCAAACTGCACCATACCCAGAGCTTACCTAAGTGGGAATAGACCTGCTCTGTATCTTCCACAAGGCAATATAGCTGACTGAAAATTATTATAGATGTAGTCAACAATAGTTAATGTTTGTACTGTAGACTTGGTGTAGACCCCCCATCAATGAGACTGACTGATAGTCATAAGTCTCATCTGCTGGAGTATTAACTAACCATATCTGCAATCATTGTTTGAAATAAACTATCTTGCAAGATGTATCTCTGCCCAGAAGGGCTGTATCGCTGCCCAGAAGGGTACTCATGTGCATGTGAAGTAGAAGCAGCCATAGCGAATAGGGAAGAGACTGGCTAGAATGAGAGTAAAGCGTAAAAGGGGTGTATAGAATTAAATACAATCTATTTTTGCTGCATTCCCCCTGCCTGACAGTTGTTGTTTTTTTGTGCTCTCCATGTCTATTTAACCTATCCTAAATAGCATACTGCTTCTCCCTCCAGTAGGCCTGTTTGAATTTCCACAGGTGGCAAGTGTCTCCTCTGCTACCCCTCAGCAACTGATCCCTTCCATTTGTGCTGATGTCTGGGATAGCACAGTTGAAGTGATGAGTTTTAAAATGTAAATCTCCAGATCCATTATTCCAAATCCTAAATGATCACAAGCAGTGAAACTAGTTATCAGTGAGTGTGAGAAGGTAGTATGAGTTGTATGCATCATACAGAGATCTATTCATTAAACAGTAATAGTAAAGGTAAGAATTAGGCAATAATAGCAGAGCTGGAAACAGTCTCTAACTTGTATATCTTTCCATCTCAGATATTAATGCCTAATTTATGCAGTTCACTTGTCAATTCACTTATAGCGAATAGCGTCCACAATAAAACCATGCAAATAAGATTAATAAAAGAATAAAAATCCATGACCAATATATTTTGTAAATCAGTGAACAAAATTAACTGTAATTTAATAGCGACATAGAAAATGCCTTTTCAGTGGACACTACCCCTTACATAAGATGTAACTAGATAACCTGGTCAGTTAAAACAAACACATATATATATCATATGCTACTGGGTTTTATATATATATATATATATAATTGAATTAATTGCATATAAAAGGAAAAACTAAAAATATGTGTTTATCTCCTTTCTCTATTTTGTGAATATTTCCCATGATGCAACATCATACAAAATCTTCCAGCTAGCCTCACTTCACAACTGTGGCAAAAGCTGCATGATGATGTCATAAAATACTCCCCTGCTCTGTTACTGGCTCCTGTGTATCACTAGTGGGAAGGCTGTGTGGTGGCTGTGTACAACTTTTTTTTACCTGCCTTCCGACACAAAGAGTGGAGATTAACCCCTTAGTGACCGAGTGCTATGTTGCATTTGACGTGCCTTGAAGACCAGAATTCCATTATTTTTGTCATACGTTTACTGAACTGTGAATTTCTTTCTTTGTGTTCAGTCCACCCACACAAATAATATATCATTTTTTAAAGGACAGATAGGGCTTTCATTTGATACTATTATTTTCATCATATGATATCATTTACTATTAAAAAAATAGAAAATATGATGAAAATATGCCATAAAAAACCCTTTTTCCAACTTTGACCTGATTTTTTTTTTACACAATTACAAATGGTAAAAAAGACCCCGTCTATATATTTCTACTATTTGTCCTGAGTTTAGTAATATCAATGTTTCCTTGTTTGTCTATGTTTTATTTCACGTAATAGGGCAATAAACAATATTAGTGTTTTTTTTTTGTTTTCTAACCATTTTCTTCTACAGTGATTTTTTTAACCCGAACCCTAAATTTACCCCAACTCTAAATTTAATCTAACCCTAAATTGACCCCCACCCCTTAATCTAACCCTTGTAATCATCCGAACCCCCATTTAACCCTAATTATTACCCTATTTGGACCCTAACCCTAGATCTAGGTTCAGTAGATCAAGGGTTAGCTTTTTCCATTTATTTATTTATTTAATTTATTTATTTAATTAATTTTCTATTTTTAACTGTAATACCGCCTAACTGCCTGTAGGGGCAGTCAAGTAGCGGTTTCAGAGCGACGGAAGAGATTTTTTTTTTCTCTCTTCCGTCGCTCTCCTCTGGGCATGCTGTATCGGAGGAGCATGCTCCTCCGATACAGCACACACCCGCGATCACCGCGTGATCGCGGTGCCCAGGAGGGCACAGATTGTGTTGCATGATGCCTCTATCGAGGCATCATGCAACACTTTAACACACATAGGCAGTGATGAGCTTTCACTGCCTATGTGTGTTTGCGCGCATACGATCACATTCGCTGTGATCGTATGCGCGCGGGGGGGTCGAGGGGGGGCTGAAAGCCCTCTCAGAGGCTGCTTCGGATCTGAAGCAGCCTCTGAGAGTAGCTGCAGGCATGTAGTGTTGCGCTAATGAGCGCAACACTACATGAAAACGGAGGACGTATATATACGTCCTCATGGTCCTTAAGGACCATGCTTTTCAGGACGTATATATACGTCCACATGCATTAAGGGGTTAACCTGATCAAACAGGATCATAACTCCGCCCCTTGTGATGGAAAAGTTGCATTACCCTCCCATTCAATGCAAGTCTATGATCAGAATTCTGACTTATAGACTGCATTCTGTGTCCCCAGCCCCAAAGTGAGAACTTTGTGCTTTAAAGTCACTAGGGGGTGGCACCCAAAAACACTATATTTCACAAAACAGCAGCGCCCAGTCAAACTTGTTTAGTTACATATTTTATTAAATACGGTCACATAACAAAAACAAAAGACATATTTGGTAGGAGTGTCCCTTTAATGATTGGTATGGTCAATGTATTTAATGTTTTCCAAGGTCAATAGGCATAATAGACATAGGTAACTAAAACAACACATTAAGGTTATAATATACACAAATTTTAACACTATTGCATATTCAGTAGTTGTTTAAAGTGCCTCTAACATACATTCAATTGATTGCTATATATTTAAGTTCCTATCCAAATTAATTTTTTTAAAATTAAGTATTTTTGAAATAGCTTTGAACTTAAACCTTCCTGATTTACAATTGTTACATAAGTTGTAGTGAAAGCATAGCTAATAAATGAACTGTTAAAGTGAAAAACAGGATCAGGTGCATGCTGGTTAATATTACATTATAATACAAGAACTGCTGAACTACTTGAAAATTGTAAAGACAATATATAAATGGCATTCAGAGTCTAGACAATGGGAGATTGCACAACTGTCAAGCTACTTGTTGGCTGTTTATAATACTAAAGTCCTGTAAGAGAAGGGAACAACTATCTGCTCCTCTTTGTTTTTATTGGGGTATGTAGCACCTTATATGATAATTTTAATGTACAGTAATTTAATGGGAGGTTTAGGCGTTGACAGCAAAAGCTGTCAGCAAATGTAATTTCTTTCAACTTCTCATCTGTGCATTCTCCTTTATTCTAGTTAAGTAGATTTTTAGCGAATGACAAGCCTTGATGCCTTCATCGCTCATTAACCCTTACAAGGCATTTATTCTGGTATTGTAAAGAGATCAGCCCAGTGGGGTATCTTGGTTTTGAGTTGCCCTAGGCAGACAAAATTCAGGCACCCCCCCACCCACATTGCACACCTACGACATGCCCCATCACCCACATTGCAAACCCACGACATGTCCCATCACCCCATTAAATGTGCCATCACCCACTTTGCATATGCACTAAATGCCCCATCACCCCCATTACATGCCACCATCACCTTCATTTCAAAGCCCCATTACGTCCATTACATGCCCCCATCACCCCGATTAACTGGAAGGAGCTAGAGCTTGTTGAACGGTGGGGGAGGGACTGAAAATGATTCAAGCACCAGAAGTGTGCTTTAACACCCTCTAGCAAAGTGCCGCCCTAGACGAGTGCCTTGTTTGCCTTGTAGAAGATACACATCAGGGATATGATGATCATATTGTTTGACATGTACAAAAGTGTTTACCAGTGTTTCAAATCAACAAATAATAACATGAATTCGGCTTGCGACATACAGGGCTTTGCCATCCTCATAATATAAATGCGTTTAATCAAGTATCATGACTGTGGCTACCTATAAATCTGGTTTAGACATGTTAAAGGGACACTGTAAAGTAATGCACAGCACTTCATTTGCATTTGATGCCGCATTTTCTGATTGGTGGCAGAAGGTAGCTGTATATTACACGTCATCCTTTTAATCTACCTTATTGGATGTAATGTAATATATTTAGATCTGTAAATGCACTTTATTCCTTTTTATTAGTGTCTATATTATTTGTTGCTTCTGTGGTGACAGAGTTCCTTTAAACATGTTCCAAAACCCTGTTGGGCTATGGTTAGGTTAGGTCAATGATAGCCAACCTTGGCAATTTCAGTGTTTTACAACTGCCATCCGGGCTTCCTGAGAATCATAGGATATATAGTTCTGAAATATCTGCAGCACCAAGATTAGCCATCCCTGGACAAGATAGTAGCAATGTGAATTTTGGAGCAATGTTTTCTTCATACACTGTCTTACATCAGCAGAAAGTCTAATAAGTCAGACAACACACTATGATGCCACCTAATGGTGCTTTCTATTTTGCCCACCCAACATGGGAATTACATTGCACTGCAGCATCTGCTACGGATCAGCCCATTTTCCTGTGATGTGCCACCTTTTTTCCCTCTGCATTATGAATTGTGCCCGACCTGCCCACAGCTCTGCCTCCCACCAGAAAAAAGGACGCTGTTTTAGCTGCATCTTTTTTTTTTTAATGTCCTTGGTTTGTACTAATCAATAGAAAACAAAACAAGTACATCAACTGCAGTAAAGCTTCTGTAGCAGTAACTATCTGTGAAAAGTAATGGCAATTGTACAGTAAACCAGAAGACCTGACAGCAGTAAGCCTCCTTCTGAAAGCTGCTACACAGTTTGTACGCTGTAAACATAGTATTTTACTTTTAATTTGATGTGTGTACCAGAGGAGATCTGTTTTTTATCTTAAACAAATTAGTATTACAAGTTGCCTGTATATTGAAAAGTACTATGTGGATACTTCCAGCCCAGGAAAAAGCTTAAGGTTAAAATGAAGAAAAACCCAGAGTCACTGTCATTTGCATCTTTTATTTCACTACAGAATGCCCAATCTAAAGTTACAAGAATCTGTAGTAAATCAATATAAATGCATACACATGATGGTGGGTAGAGAAGGGAGTATACCCTGGCTCCCCCACCCCACCCCACTTATTTCCATTATTTGGTGGTTCTCACATCCCAGATAACTGAAGCTAAGGGTTTGTGTTTGACAATTTAATGATGTTCCAAGGTCTCTCACCTTGTAAAATACACTGGTGTTCTTGTATGTTCACTTGGCCCATTCCTGGATGTGAGTGATTTGTGTATGTTATGGGTAGGTTATAGGCTTATCATGGTCTGATGAGTATGAGAATCCATGTGAATTTAGACTAATTCACACTGTAGCTACAACAAAGACAAAAGGCTGTGAATATGTTTGAATATTCTCATATTATCACAGAACAGAGATGTGAGTGTGCTTCACTGAATAAACCTGTCAATCACATATTTCTGCACATTGCATCTGTTCTTTGGTATTTGAATCAATCCCAGTCATGCTGTCTGGTTTCAATACCCAACCAGTTTCCCTTTCAGTAGTTTGAATCACATATGGCCTAATATAGAGAAGCCAAGCAATTACTGAAACAGCAAGAAGTCAAAACAAATCTCTAATTCATATCGATAATTCGACCTAACTTACAATAATTTCCTTTTTGAATTCTTTTTTTGCACTTTTGTGCATATAATCAATGAATATAATGTGAACAGTAAGTGCCAACGAGACGGGTTAAAAAAGCTTTAGTACAGAGCAAACAAAAATCTTTTGGTCTATTCTGTTGCTGGTTGTGAATTATATGTAGAGTTATGAATCAGAACAAACGAAATCAAGACAGGTGCAATCGTCTGCCAGAAACAGGATTAAGCTTTCTTGCTTGGAATTGCTTCAGAGAATGACCTGCTTCATTTAAAAACAAATCGGAGACAGATTTAGTTGCACTGGTTATAAATAAAGCACTGCAGCTAGTGTCAGGCAGCTATGGCATTCAGCAAGTTTGAGAACATGACTGACATTAATTATTTTCAAATAAATCCCTCACAGAAATAAACCCAGCATCCTGTCCCTTATTAAACACTGTTGAAAGATACCTCTTTCCAGATTACATTGTGTGAGCTGGTAGCTGTTTTCTTAAGGCAGAGGGATTTTCTCTCATAAAATATCACATTGAATGATTGAAAACATTTTGATACTCGAATAGTTGGAGGGTTAGAACAAAACAAAAAAAATAAAATGGGTATGACAGTAATTAGCATGTGGCTTTGTTGTTGTTATTCATTTATGTGAAACATGTTGCCAATCAGTAGGCCCTCTGTGTTTACTGCAATACACATCATAACCAGCTAGTGGTCACATTCAGTGACATAGAATCATTCAGGGCCAATAAAGTTTTATTTGCTCTTTATCAAATGCAGGATATGTTCTTGCTGGAGAATCACTAATTTGCAACATTATACATGCTTCCTTATATGCCAGTTTTAATTTCTACTGTCTGTTTTCATGCTGAGTCCCATAAAATGTCTAGAACAGTCAGTTCTGTCAATCATTCTTTGGTGAAAGGTACAAGTGTCTTTTTAAGATGATATAGTCTACAGCTGTCAAGAAAACTCTGTCATCAACATATTACAGAATCATTATGAAGTTTTTATGTAATAGTGAGCTTCATATGATGGCCGATTTGTATTAATATTATGACATTTTGAGCCTAATTGTTGAAATAGGTTATTTATTTATTTATAAAGTGTTTTACCAGGATGAATACATTGAGATTTCTCTCATTGTCAAGCATGTCCTGTGGACCAAGTTATGCATGTGGCTATGCTTATCAACACAGTTCAAAATAAATAAATAAATAAAAATAAATGCTGCTCATAAACAAATAGCTAATGAGGATGCCTTATTTTACTGATCTTTCTGGGGGCTATTCAGTAAAAGGCGAGCTGCAGGTGAGTTGAGGTGAGATTTAATCTATACATTGTGCAGGGACAATCCTGATGATGGAAAATCACCATGTTGGTACCGGCATAATATATAGTTAAAATGGTGAGATGAAATGTTCCTCACCTCACCTCATCTTTTAGTAATTAGTTCCCATTGTGTTATAAAATAAATCATCAAATCCAAGGATACCACCAAGTGTCCACACACAATCTACACCAAAAAAATACTGTGCAAATACACAATAAGGTACCATCTTAGCATAATGCTATGTATTGTTCTCAGCGCATCATCATTCAAGATGTCACATATAAATCCATGGATAGAAATGAAAAAATAACATCTATTAGTGAATAGACCCTGAAATGTTCATCTCACCTCAACTCACTTTCAACTCACATTTTAACTGAATAGACTCCACAGCTTCCAGATCAAGCTAAACATTAAAGCAAAACACATATTGTGAAACTTTTGCTATAGAAATGGGTAATTTTTTTCTGTAATTGATTTTGTTAGTGTAATATATGTGTCTTGTGCAAAATATCTTGAAGAAGTATTTCCAAATAATCATATTTATTTAAAGTATTTGTGAGGGATGCTCAAATGCAACCAGGGGCGTAGCGTGGGGGGTGCAGGGGGGGCCGGCCGCACCGGGCGCAATATCTGGGAGGGCGCAATATCTGGGGGGGCGCACTAGCCCTATGTGGCCGCGCGGCCGCAGCCACAACCGCGCGATACCTCCTGTCAGCCGCCGGATGTGAGCGGCAAATGACGGCGTGACGTCACATCCGGCGGCTGCGCGGCGGAGGCTCTTCTGAAACTGCATCGCGGCCTTTCTTCCCTGAGCTGTTGGAAGTGGAATTTGTAAAGGTAAGAATAAAGGGGCTTGGGGGACCTATTGTATTATGTATTGAGGAGGGGGTCATTAATGTATTGGAGAGGGGGAGGGGGGGTCATTAATGTATGGGGAGGGGGGGTCATTAATGTATGGGGGAGGGGAGGGGGGTCATTAATGTATGGGGGAGGGAGGTCATTAATGTATGGGGGAGGGGGGTCATTAATGTATGGGGGAGGGGAGGGGGGTTCATTAATGTATGGGGAGGGGGGTCATTAATGTATGGGGGAGGGGAGGGGGTCATTAATGTATGGGGAGGGGAGGGGGGTTCATTAACGTATGGGGGAGGGGAGGGGGGTTTATTAAATGTATGGGGGAGGGGGGTTTATTAAATGTATGGGGGAGGGGGGTTCATTTAATGTATGGGGGAGGGGAAGGGGGTCATTTAATGTATGGGGAAGGGGAGGGGGTCATTTAATGTATGGGGGAGGGGAGGGGGTCATTTAATGTATGGGGGAGGGGAGGGGGGTCATTTAATGTATGGGGGAGGGGAGGGTCAGTAATGTATGGGGGAGGGGAGGGTCAGTAATGTATGGGGGAGGGAGGGAAGTAATGTATGGGGAGGGGGGGAAGTAATGTATGGGGGAGGGAGGGAAGTAATGTATTGGGGAGGGGGGCAGTAATGTATTGGGGACGGGGGGCAGTAATGTATTGGGGAAGGGAAGAAGGGGGGCAGTAATGTATTGGGGAAGGGAAGAAGGGGGGCAGTAATGTATTAGGGGATGGGGGTCAACTGTGTATTAGGGGAGGGAGGGGTCAGCAGTGTATTAGGGGGAGGGGGGTCAGCAGTGTATTAGGGGAAGAGGGGGGGGATGACTTGGGAATTTGAGATGAGGCAATGATTATATTTTTTACATTTGTGGCCTAATGAATAATCTATATATATGTGTGTATGTAGAAGGAAATGTAAATAGGTGGGGCTACAGGGGTGAGGGAATTATATTTGTAATATATTTATTAGGAACTGTGGAGGGAAGGGGGTTGGATGAGAGCATTAAATATCATAGCATTAAATATTATATTTATGGGGTAGGAACTGTATTATATATTTTTGGTTTAGTGCAGGGGTAGGTAACCTTTGACACTCCCTTTGTTTTTTGACTACATCTCCATTAAGGCTTGCAAAGCATCATGGGAGGTGTAGTCCACAACACCTGGAGTGGCAAAGGATGTCTACTCCTGGTTTAAAGCATAGGTGTATAACCATTTGGCTTCCCCAGGCCAAAATAACCCCTTAAACTCTTAAAGGATCACTATAGTGTCAGGAAAACAAAGCGGTTTTCCTGACACTTTAGTACCCTGAGGGTTCCCACACCCTCAGGGTCCCACTCCCGTGGCGCTGAAGGAGTTAAATTCCCTTCAGTTACTTACCTTAATCCAGCGCCAGGCTCCCTCGGTGCTGGTGACCTCTCCTCCCTGTCTGACGTCAGCTCCCTGTCCGACGTCACTGGAGCTGAATGCGCATGGCTGCGCGCGCATTCAAAGTGTCCATAGGAAAGAATTTCTCAATGCTTTCCTATGGACACTCTGCGCGATGTGCTTGGGGGGTAAGGGTTTCTTTAACTAATCTAGTAGAAGAGACTCGAGTGCTAAAATCCACGGGTTAGGGGGCGCAAATTACTTGCCTTGCCCCGGGTGCTGACAACCCACGCTACGCCACTGAATGCAACAGAACAATCTTAACTACATTTTCCTACATAAGAAGCTTCTTGTGATATGTAACAAACACAGATTAGTTTGGTCTTTTCAAAACTGAAATAACATGATTTTCTTCTGGTGACCTCCCATATAGATCAACCCAGAGATCTGATTGCTCTCTGTTGAGTGTCTGTGACATATTAAAGATGTACGTAAGTGACCCTTTGGCTTTGTCCCCCAAAGGTTATTGGTATTTCCAATGTTTCCACACTGCTGCTTGTGGGAGGTCGGTCTTAACACACTGAACGAGACCCAGATGGGCTATATATGTGAATGTAGAGCTCACTATGAATTCAATTCAGCTAAACATGTCTGGGTATTTCAGAAAGGATTGTGGGCCGAGTTGTACTGATATAATACAGGATATTTCTCAATTGATCAGACGACTACTACCCAAAACAAGGCTGTATACTTCCCACCACTGACAAAGTAAGCATCAATAATAATCAATGCTCATTCTCAGACAACATATATCTGTTATGTCACCGTGTGAAGATTTTTTTACTAACATTTTATATGTTATGCAACCTATTTTTTTGCAGATTCACACAGTTCTTAAATGATATTACACACTCATCTAGATAGACGCATAAAGGTTGAGAGAGAAGTAGTCAACTATGCAAAAGTTTGGGTGCAAATTTGTATTATATAGCAATTACTTTTTTTGCGCATATTGAAATTATCACTAAAAGGCAACATTGTAAATCAGGTCCTTGTAACTCTTGCCTGGAAACAAGTACAGGAAGGTACTATAGCAGTCATAGAAGAACTAGGAAAATATTACTGGGGTAAAGTTTTCATTAATATTAGATAAGACAATAAAGATTATACTCATATCAGTGAGATGTGTCAGTTGTCTAATGCTTCACCTTAGGATCTGCTCTATCCTTAGGGAGCAGGTTTGATTGAAGGTGATGTCAACTCATCCCTTCACCCTTTTGAGGTAAATAAATTGGGTATCATTAAATTAGGAACAGATATCATCTCCAGATTGTACAAGAGAATATCCCAATGTACTTTGCTATAATTATTTTCTGGTGTAGACAGAATTACATAGCTTAAATAAATGTATCAAACTATCACGCATTTCATATAGAATATCCAGTGTTTAAGGTGTTTTATGTCAACTCTAGAAATACAAGGTAGATGTACCTTGTCTGAGGGGTTAATAACACCACTCGTTTATTTGCAGTATCAGAGCACTATACTGTGAATCTTTTTTTATTTTAGATTGACTTTGGCAATTCTGAACTTGCAACATAAACAATTGATGTGGAATGTGATGTCTCTCCACTTTGATTAGTTAATACATTGTTGTTTTTGGCGTATCCTTAGAAGCTACACTGATCGTTTAAGAGTGAAGGAATTTTGTATCCACCCTTTAAAGGTCTCTCACCTGAGAAATGCACATGGTAGATTTTAAAATTCATAAATGCAACAGTGCCTACAGGTAGTGACAGGAAGCCAGTTCTACCAGAAACGACAAGTAAATAAAAACTATTGAACTTTTCCAAAAACCATGTGTGTGAGAAACAGAGATTAAATAGACTTTATTTTAAATCCTTTCTGCCAAATGGTTATACTTATAGGACAATGTGGTCAGATCAATCTCCTGTTTGTTATAGGGAAAAAACATTTTCAGATTTGTTCACATTTTGTAGTTATAGTTGACATCTGTAGTATTGCTTTTAATATCACTCTTATATGAATCTCTATGACCTAATTGTTAGTTAGTGGTATACTTTAATAGTTCTGATATAGTAGCCATCTATACACATTTATAAAGAAATGTGTATGGGCACCAGAAAGCCAGATAATGATTATATTTAAAATGTTTCCCATAGCGGTCACCGTATGTAGCACAATACATAATAGTTTTGAGCAACAATAACTAGATCATTTGATATAAAAGTTGGTAATGACAGACAGAATATTTAAAAACTACCTATCAAGCACCTAATATAGGGTGTGTTTCATAGCCCCTCTTTCACCAGTCTGATTTTCATGAGGTGCAAGTTTTAAAAGAATTTTAAGGCAAACTATTCTCACAAATTACATTTGGGCTAACTACCTTTAAAAACATGCTGTCTTGGTACAACACAAACATTTTCTGAAACTGAACACCCTTCAAATAAAAGATCATGTCTGTGCTGCATGTGCACTAATGACCTGTGTATTTCATGGCCTAATCCTATGTAGTTGACACCATAGCATATTTCTGCAGGTGAGAAAGTTTTGTTACAGACGTTATCTGAAATCAGCACTTTCCCTGTTTGATGGACTTGGAATGTAGCAGACATCTACTAATAGTAACAAGCAACTAAGGGATTTACTGAACCCCTCTTTGACATTAACAAAACATGTTGTCTCTGCAGCTGGAGTTCTCTGGAAAATCCCCTTTGGGGTTTATGGATCAAACACAAGCAGTGTATTTTAAGCAGTTTATTTTCAGTGTGAACTAATGTTAAAAAGTAATTTTATTAGTGTTGAGTTTCAGTATCTATAAAAAAAAAAAAAAGAAGCATAGATTGTTTTTTTACAAATATATTCTAAAATAAACAACATTACATTTAATGGATGTAAGCATTCAGAAAAAGAAAGCAGAAAACATATTGGTTTATGGCAGAATATATTTATTCATGACAGTGAGTCGAAATTTATGATTATTTTGTAAAGTTCGGTGTTTTAGATTTTTTGTAACTTTGTGCACCAAAATATATGATACATTGCTCGCTGATTACATTGTGTTGATATCTAAGGTCATTTTTTTCAGCCCTATGCCTTAGGAAAGTGGTGGAGTTAGGTTAGTGGTGAACGAAGAAGTGAACTGCAAAAATCAAGCATTAATTGTGGCGAAAAGATAGACACGTTGGAGGCTGTTTATAACTCAGCTATTGTAATGTCTTTTTGAAGGTCACTTGTCACTTCCCTACTGCATAATATATTTTTGATAGCGCCCATAGACTTTATGTAAGTTGGACAGTAACAAAATAGTCTATTACTCACCATAATATATGGGTATAATGTCTTATATTGTTTTAAGGCAGAAATTAAGAACAATAACTATAAATACATAAAATCACAAATCCTTTATTTAATTTTAAATTCTACAATTTCATTTAAACTTCTACCATTTGAAATAGAGACTGTGTAATGCTGGAAATAACATTGCCTTACCTTTAAATTGATGGGTAAAAGAGGGTAAAGGAGCAATCCATTCCATTATTATTTTCTGTATGTTGTACATGTTTATGATGTAGGTGGATTGCACTTATTTTTACTTTAAAAAATGTTTTACATTGTGTAATGCAGTTTTACATTGAATATAATGTGACAGGGGCTTTTAAATTCAGTGACAACAGTGAGAGGGACTAACAGGCTGCAGCAGTTTTCATGTTCCCCTCTGAGAAAGTTCTTTCATTAGTCACTAATGTGAAACCATCTATTGGACTGCTTTATGTGCTAGGAATGCAAGGGGCGTGACTTCTGTCAGCTGTGTGTGCTCTGATATACCAAAAGAGGAAGGGGGCGATAGGCCGGACTGTTTCAACAGTAATACATCTATTACACTTTACATGCTATTTTAGGTGATAGAAAGTGTTTTTAAAAAAAAAAAAGGAATCACACATATCTGTTTTTTTTTATTTACATAAGTAAAGTATATAGTACTTTACTAAAACAATTCTTTGGGATCCAGGTGGTTGACCTGCACCTTCAAGTATCGATGTATCTGTGCACCATATTTTTTTTGATTCCATATTACCTAGCTCTCCTCCTTTCCATCATAGTACATAATGCAGGTGCTACTTGATATTGAAGTACTTATATTAGACTTATTTCTCTGAGAACTATTAACTCCCCAAATAATTAGTCAAATCACAGGTTACTATTGTTAACAATCACACTAAAAAAGATTCTACATCAGGATATGTTGCAGATTTGTAGAACATATAATTTGATATTACATATCATTATATAATACCAAGTAGCATCATTACAGGTTGAGTATCTCTTATCGGAAGATCCAAAATGACCCAAAATCCTAAAAATTAATTTCGGATGTGGGTCAGTTCAGACAAGGGATACTCACCTTCCTGGCTCCCCGGTTGTGAAGCTACTTTGCTTCACTGTCCTGGGTAAAATAAATTTGGAGCCAGCACTCACAGGAAATGTAGTTCCCAGAGAGCTGTGAGGGGAGAGAGGGACGACCATTCACCGAAGAATCATTTTGGCAGCACCGTGGAGCAGGCAATTTCACCAGCACCACTGCTGCAAATGATAAACATTACCTAAAAACAATGTGAGAAAATTGATGTGAGCAAGTTGCTCACGTTGCATTTAGATACTGTAGATCATTTATAGGACCGGTGCTGCCGAAATGATCCATTAACTGCAAGTATCCGTTATCCAAAATGCTGCCGGTTCCAAGCATTTCGGATAAGGAGCACTGAACCTTTAGTAGGATTCCATTATATTACAGCTGGTGGATCTGCTAATGTTGAGTCAGGATTGTGCCAAATTTTCTTCCAAACACCATTTCATTAATTTACTTGTGGTTATTTTGTGATCGTATACATGCACATTTTTCTTCACTTATTTATGTTTTATTAGCATGTTCATTGTGTACTATTATTTACAAGATGGTTTTATTTAGCATTATTCCTTTACTGTGATTTGTGATTTTTTTTCTATTTCCGTTTACCTTTTATTTCACTATACATTGTCATTTCTTTACTTTTTTTCTGTTCATCCTTTTCCACCAATTTATTTGATTTATGTTGTTTTATTCATGCCTTCTCAATTGTTATTTTGTGTTTTTTTTTTTTAGGTTTTGTTTTGTTTCATTCAGTCCCCCTGGATGGGTAGGTGAAATAAGCAGAGTGGCACTGGCAGGAGAGGGACTCTTGCTTGGAGTAGTAGCTCAATGACTTAGTGCATCCTAGGAGTGGATTACACTATGTCCTTATATTTGTGAACAATAAAGCTGCCTCTGACAACTACCCGAGGTAGTATTTGGTCAACTATTCATGTACAGTATGTGTACATAAGTTACATGTTGTGTGACTAACCCCACATTGTGCCTTGATTGAGTACTAAACTCTAATAAACAAATAACCATTAAGTAGATTAACATTTTAGATAACTGGGTTGGGGAATTATTTTTTTTGTTTCTGTGGGAGGGCACTCATGTCATCATGAGTCAAAGGCAATTATTTATTACTATAATGTATTTTAATAAAACATATGGTTTACTTACAAAATATTACCTGGTGTAACTAGGGCATTTTATGTCCCTTAAAGGGAAACTACCATTTCTGTAGTGTTGATAAAAGTTTAGATGTGACTTAATATTTTTTCTTTAAAATGAACCATGGTGCTATGGTTAAACAAATCCAGGACCATACAATACACATTTTGTATAGCTGTTACATTATCCCATTTCTATTTAAACTTTCATCATCACAGCAACATTTATTTCAGGGCATAAATAGGCTGTGGAGGTATGAAAACATAAATTCTTACCAAATTAAAGTAATAGTAATTTATCCTGTTGCTTAAATAAAATTAAAAAAAAAGATTAAACACAAACAATTAACCCAATGATATGTAGCCAATAACATTAAATGCAATGGAGCTGGCCACATGCTTAAAACCCCTTCATGATGTTAGGACATTATATATATATATATATATATATATATATATATATATATATATATATATATATATATAAAAGTCCTGTATTAAAATGAGTGTTGGAAGCAGTCAGTGATTTATTCTGCCACTCAGATGCTATTGCTGCAATTACTGTCGAGGCATTCAGTAACACTGAAAAATTCCCTCTGGTGGCACTACAAAAGCTCCCCACTGCCGTGTTGTGGGGAGGAGTTTTGGAAATGATGAGTGTTCACTTTCAATCCCTTTGTTCTAGATTGATTCTAGAGGCAGTCTGCAACATTATGCTATACAAAAAACAGGTTAAGTTAGCCTTATATTGACAGTTAGCATTAGTCACTGTAGGAGAAAATGGTTAGAAAAAAGGCAACTTTTCAGTTATTGCCCTATAACTTGCAATGGCAAAAAAACAGAAACACATGTAAACATTGTGCATTTCTAAACTCAGGACAAATATTTTTTTTAATTAGATGTGTAAAATATTTTCCATCTAAAAAAGTTTCAGTTTATATTATTTCATTTTTTTTTTTATTGTAAATTATATGATCAAAATAGAAGTATCTGAAGAAAGCCCTTCTCATGGTGATAAAATATATATATAAAAAAAAAATATATATATATATATATATATCAAACAAAAAAAAGTGTTGCGCAAAAAATATATATGTATTTGTATACTTATCTTGAAAGAAAAATAACATAAGCCAAAATACATGTAAAAAATAAAAAAAATAAGAACACAATGTGTAGTACTGAAACAGTGTAATGAAATTTTCTCACAAAACACAGAGCCTACGAACTGGCTCTGAGTATAAACGCAGGAAGGACTCTAAGTCCTATCAACCATAACAGCGTATGTGCAGGGATGCAGTAGAGATGATGGTCAGAAGATCTCCCCAAGCTTCAACCAAGGGTATACACCACGCGATAATCGGGAAAATAGAGGATAAATAACCAGGTGTAATATAAACAAAGGCAAACTCTTTAATATCCCTCTAAAATCTGAGGCTTACATAAAAACAGATAAAATCAGCAGTATGATCGTTATCACCAATCCTTCCGTAGGCAGTCCCGAGTGGTTCAATCTTATACCAGTCTCTAGGTAGCTCGAGGTGTTCAAACGGAGGTAGACAAAATATCCTCACAGAAGCTTCCGGGTACAAGTCTCGTGCAACGTCACCCAAATCTCGCGACGCGTTTCAAGGCCACTCGGGACTGCCTACGGAAGGATTGTTGATAATGATCATACTGCCGATTTTATCTGTTTATATGTAAGCCTCAGATTTTAGAGGGATATTAAAGAGTTTGCCTTTGTTTATATTACACCTGGTTATTTATCCTCTATTTTCCCAATTATCATGTGATGTATACTCTTGGTTGAAGCTTGGGGAGATCTTCTGACCATCATCTCTACTGCATCTCTGCACATACGCTGTTATGGTTGATAGGTTTTAGAGTCCTTCCTGCGTTTATACTCAGAGCCAGTTCGTAGGCTCTGTGTTTTGTGAGTCAATTTCGAATGGGGGAAATATTTCTCATTACACTGTTTCAGTACTACACATTGTGTTTTTTTTTTTACATGTATTTTGGCTGAGTTATTTTTCTTTCAAGATAAGTATACACATACATATATATATATTTTGCGCAACACTTTATTTGTTTGATTTTTCACTGTTGGCTGTGTGTGCCGTGGAGGAGCCACACTAGTGTTTTGCTGCACTGTTTATATTTCTAGCTTAACTAGCGCCGATCACTTGTACACTATTATTATAATATATATATACTATGTGGGAGAAATAGGAAAATGACAGGTAAACACAAACACAGTAGAAATGTACAAACAGCCTCCGTCATGAAGGGGTTAAAGTAAATCTATACAACACTAATTAAAGCCAGAATGAGTCTGCTTTTCTGTAACTCAAAGGGTTAAATTCCCTTAACATACCAATTCCATTCCATCCACACAATGAATATATTTTAGAGTTATTTTTATAGTATATATTTTACTTTTATGTTTCAAAACATGTTTTCAGGAGACAATTGACAGTCAGCTATGGATTACAGTACTGACGTGTCAGCGTCCTTTTCTTAAATACTGACAGTGTAAATTAGCGTGGAGCATCAACGACTTGCAACATATTTTTCTTTCTCTCAATAGAATAGACCGATTGAACTTTTAAAAATGAAAACATTCTAGCGACAGACATTTTCCATGTGTACTCAAATTTCCCTGTCTGTCAAAGAACAGAGATTATGATCTTCCAAAGTCTTTTAAAAAAATTTAGAAAAATAAAATAAAAATGTATGGTAATTAATCTAATTTTTTACACAGCTGAACCACATACTAATACTTAAATAGTTCTGTCAAAATGCCAATGACTTGACCTCATTGTATTTTTATTCTATGCATGTATTCGCAATATTAACTGTGTGCATTTTTGCCCCATCAGATTTTAGAATAAAAAGTGAATAGTGTTGAACTGTCAAGGAACTAGCAAGAACTAGTACAAACTGGCCTAGATACCTGATCTGGAAAACTTCTCCATTGGCCTATTTTTCCAACTATGCTATTGAAGCCCGTTTTTATGTGGGGGCTATTTATAAAACTTAATTCTGTGGCAAAGAAAACTAGTTCGGTCACCATGGAAACCAAGAGAATGTTCCTGCTGATTAGATCACTTTTACAACTTTACCATAGTATTAACTTTTATAAATAACCCATTAAGTTCCATAAATCTGGGTACTGATCTAATAGCTTTTGATTTCCTGATTCAGATTGAAACGTGCATTTTCCTATGTCGATGGCTGTATATTGTAATACTACACTTTATGCATAACCACAGTTTTCCTGGTAGAACTGTCTTGGGTATTATTACTATAGTAAGAGTGATTATGTTACAAAACAAATCATTAATCACCAATAATTGTTATTCTATTTCATCAAGTAATACCAGCATATTTCAAAATATTATACATATTATAAGCACACATCAGCCTAAATCCTAGAGTAGCTACAATTAAATACCACCATCTATTTCTGCTTCAGAGATGGGCAATTATTCTCATCTGTCAATTTGTAATCATAAAATGTACTGTAATGTACCCGTATTTATGCGCCATCAGATCTAATGCGCACTTCAAATGTTGACACCTTGAAGCCCAAAAATGTTTTTACCGGTTAATGAAATGCGCATTTGTACAGGAAGTATTTTATTTTATAACAATTAGTTTATGCTATCAATTTACCAATTGTTTTATTATGAATGACACTGCTATACAACAATATGATGACATTTCTATAAGTAAGAGAGGGTAGTACACATGCGCAGTTTGTCTTTATTGCGTTGTGCTTTCCTTTTTGTTAATAGAAAAATTTAGTTTTTTTGGTTTAAGTTGCAACATAAAACATACACGAACCTAATGCGCCATCGATTCAAATGCGCACTCAAATTTTGGAGACACAATTTGTTGAAAAAAGGTGTGCATTAGATTTGGGTAAATACGGTATACTGTTTAAATAAACTGGGGGAAATACTAAGGTTTAATCATATGGAAGGCAAACACAATCAGCAATATAAATCTACATTTCCCCGTAGAAATGCATCAAAATAAGTGCACAAATGAGGCTTTATCTAAGGAATGTGTCTTTATGTTAATATCCAGTTTGCATTTATTCTACATGGTTTGGAGAACTGGAGGATAGTGTGATCAAATGACGGACTGTAAAGATTCGAAGGGTGATTATATTTTCACTGTTTAGAAGAAGAATGCAGTTTGAGGACAGCAATGAAAGTACTTGATTGTCTTATATAGCATTGAAATACCTCATTTCAGTTTGATCAATTCCTAATAACTGAACTGACAAGTGAAGTGCAAAAATCCGGCATTAAAGGGGCAGTTCCACCAGCTTATTTTCTATATGTTCTAAATGTGAAATACACTTATTTTGACCTATTTCAGGTCTCTTGTAGTTTTGCTTTTGAAATATTTTCACAGGAGCCTCCACACTCCGTGACATCCAATAAGAAATAAGCAGGAGTTTTGCAATAACAACAGCAATAAATCCATTACAGTTTATTTGATGTTTTTAGGAGATAGGAAGTATTTAGGAAACAAAATGACAGGTGTTTCTTTTTCTACAAATATTTTGTACACTGTAGGGGGAACTGCCTCTTTAAGGACAACTATAGCAAAACATTATCTAATATGTATTTGAAAGATTGCATCATGTGTAGATAGAAAAGGAGCGCAATATAAATTAATACCGTGAAGTGATAGTATAATATGTGAATACCAGTGAACAAAAAACTTCAAAGTGATGGAAAATGATGATACTTATATTTAGATAGCTAGCTTGATTGTAGATCTCATGAAATGTTCATAAAAATGGAGACAAAAGAGAAAAAATAGTGCTTTCCGGTTGGATAATAACAATGGGGATGAGGGTAATAGGAGTGGTACTCACAAGGTTGGAGAAAGTTCATCTGATGAAGCCACACCCGTCGAAACGCGTAGACACGCCCCCTCCTCTCCACAACTTTCTTCGCATTTGATCTCTGGCTGGCATAGTGAGTAGACGCTCAGGGACTTCGCTCTCCAAACGTTCTCTGGACACTGCTCCTTCATATACAGCTATTTGATCCTTTCGCCAGGCTTCTCCTTACATAAGGGGTTTTAGTGAGTCAATTCTTGTACTCACATCGTTTTTAAGTAAGCCTCTTCATTGTTTTATTAAAATTTACACTGTTTTATATACTTCACCATGAGAGTTCTTTCTTCTTGCCGTATGTAATTCGGGAAATCCACCTAAATACCCTACCTGGACATACAGTGGAATTCAAAGAGGCTGGTGTTCCCTACATATGCCCAGGGATCTAGCCTACTGCACATATATAGAGCAGTAAATCTGCTCCAACCTTGTGAGTACCACTCCTATTACCCTCATCCCCATTGTTATTATCCAACCGGAAAGCACTATTTTTTCTCTTTTGTCTCCATTTTTATGAACATTTCATGAGATCTACAATCAAGCTAGCTATCTAAATATAAGTATCATCATTTTCCATCACTTTGAAGTTTTTTGTTCACTGGTATTCACATATTATACTATCACTTCACGGTATTAATTTATATTGCGCTCCTTTTCTTACTTTTTTCACCTGATCTATTTGTGGAAAACAGAGGTGTTTTTCCACTGACTAGTGAGCTGCATTTCTTCATAATTATATTTTTTCACAATTATATTTTCAGTATCTAGTAGCGCCTAGCACCATCACCTGTTCACATCATGTGTAGATAGTTTGACTGGAAAAGACTAAAGAATATAAATAATGTACCTTATTGAGCCCCCTTGCTCTGTTTCGCTCTGACAAGGGGGCAGACATGTTTAGAATCTTGGGTCAGATCGATCAGATCTTTCTTTATTTGACCCAAGGAGAATGAAGAACTATCCTAAGATTCTAAACAAAATGTCCGCTCTCTATTAGAGCTATACAGAGCAAATAGGGCTCAATAAGGTACATTATTTATATTATTTCATTAAAACATTTCTACTTAAAATTTCTACGCTCAATGCATACATTATTGATGTCTTTTCTACAACTGTCTTTTAACAGTTGCGTTGGATAGACCAGCTGGAGAATTTTTCATACTCAGCAACTAATGCCTGATTTGTGCAATTCACTTGCCACTTCAGTTTTCATGAACAGACCTGTAGACTTTTGTCTATTTTTCAAGCTTTGTTCAATGCCATTCTCAAACCACCATATACAAATAAAAGTATGATCATAAATAAACTCAACTTAATAAACTTAATGATTGCTTTGAGCACAAGATTATATATTGTTATCTCCCTATCCTCCATAAATGTTGCATGCCAGTTCGTGATCCATAAATATACTTTATATTTCTTATTTTGCTTTGGTAATGTGACCACTTATCTTTTGCTGCCCTCCAAATGCTGAGGCGAAGGGAGTTGCATCTGATTGGCCTACACATTTAAAGTTAATTTAGCAATGATATAATATGAGAATTGGAACGTGGAATCCATGTTTGTACTTCAGCAGTACTTAGAATTAAAAAAATAGTACTAGGTTATAGACTTAACATTAGCCTTAAGCCAATTTTTGACCGGCCTTCTGGTAAAATACCAACTGTGTGGCAACCTAGTAGTACTTTGGCATAACTTTGTGAAATGTAAAATACATATTTACATACACTATATATAGTAATGAATGACTGTATGAGGCAGTGTTCTCTAAAAGTATCAGTTGGTCACTGTCAATGTTGAGCATTCCAAGACACATACTCCATATTAACATAGAATGTATGTACTTAAACAAAAGATACACTATGGTATGATGCAAATGTGATTCCAGTCGAAAAAGCCTTTCATTCACACAAACTGGCATGAGGTATAATTAGTTAAATCCAATGTATTAATGAGATTTCTTGAGCAAAACATTATTTTTTTTCTGTGAATGTAGAACATAAAAATGATCAATAGTTGACGTTTGCAAGCAAATTAATAGGTTAAGAGAAAATGTGTTCATCCTGCAGTGTCTTCTGTTTATGACATCAGCATGTGGCTTGAGGAAGGATAGGTAAAGTGTCTGTACGAAGACACCAGTAGCAAGGTGTGTGAAGATCCATAGAACAACACCAAACTGAAAAGTCCAGTAAGTGTCCAGTAGGGAAACATGAAAAAGATGTGCACTCCACTCTCCGATGCAGGTAAGTTAAAGGTGTTTTATTGAGTGAAAAGGAAGCCAAATAGGTAACACATATTTGAAAAAAAGGCAAGGACAGGACCACACCTTACGCGTTTCACATGTTATAATGCTTAATCATAGCTTAATCATCTCCTACGATTAAGCGTTATAACTTTCAAAACGCGTAAGGTGTGGACCTGTCCTTGCCTTTTTTTCGAATCTGTGTTACCTTTTTGGCTTCCTTTTCACTCAATAAAGCACTTTTTACTTACCTGCATCGGAAAGTGGAGTGCACAACTTTTTCATGTTTCCCTACTGATCACGTCTTATTCAACGCGGTGGAGCACCCGCTCCCATAGCAGCTGTGAGTAGAGCCGGTTTCAAACACCAAGTGTTTCGTTTCTCCAGTAAGTGAAAACCAATAACAATTTTGGTGCCTTCACTTGGGTTTGATATTATTTTGAATATATTTTTAATAGGAAATATGTATTTTACATTTAAAGCCACAAAGCAATATCATTAGAGGGAGACTAAAGATATTTTTACATTTAATTATTATCTGTGCATTTGCCTGCACTTCTACTAACACCATTTAGAGATGTGTTTTTGCTCTACATTTACAGTCCATAAATGTTTTGTAATAAAGGTAATATTTGTTAAAACAATTGCAAGGTCACATGGCAAGGATTAAGTGTACATAACGATCAATTATAAATTGTCCTATTTTATGGTCATTATAAAGAATAGGATAATCATATTTTTGCAAATACTGTACCTTTTGCTTGAATCATTCTAGATTATTATTTTATTGGAAACATTTTAATAACAAAGTTGCTGCAAATTGTTGATTTGTTAAAGTCCATTTTTAATTTTATAACGAAGAATAAAGCTATATAACTTTTTTGTTGTGTTGTGCAGTTTTTGTGAATTGTGTATGCAATTTTGTACTGTGGGGTAATATAGCAAAGCAAGGCTTCTAAAAACTTTATTAAATGTTATTTTGTGATAATGCCAAGAATGGAAAAGTTGTCATAAGAGTCAAATAATTATTTGTTCTCACCAAAAAGTGCTCACATCATATTTTGATTGCTCCCAGTGGCCTTATGTGAAAAAAAAAAAAAAAAGAGCTTCTGGCAAAGTCTGTGGACTGAGGGGGAGGGGGGAGTATTATTGACAGCCCAAGCAGCCCAGCAGGTAACCAACATGTCCTATTAAAGTATTTAAAATATATATAATTAAATTCATCCTTGTTAAATATTAAGTATTTTATATGCAGGTGATTCCTGAGTAACCTTGTAATTCAACTCCTAAAGTTAATAACTGTTAAGTGAAACTGAATAATTTTCATTATTATATATATATATATATATATATATATATTATATATAATTTATATTATTATTTTATAACAATATGCTGCAACATGAGCATATTTCACACTTTTTTGTATCGTTAAAGGTTCACTTCCGACATGATTTGTTTCTCTAGTATGGTGGAGCATTTTCCATTAAGCATGTTAGTTTTTTGTATACTTAGTTTTTACATAATTAAACAAGCATGAAGATTGCTCTGCCGTTTGGAGCAATTTTCAAGCATTCAGAGCATACAGCTGTATATTGCACAGCCCAGTGTGAATTGTGCATGCCAAATGCTTTATCAATTGAGAAATAGAGCAATCATTTCAATGGTTTAATTTAAGTGGACCTGACATTCAAATGCAACTCTATAGGCAGGTATAGGCAAAGTCTCAGTACGAGAAAAAGTCTGTGAAAATCCATAGAACATCATTATATAGTCCTTCAAAAAGTCCATTAAATGCTTTCTTATGTAAAAGTTATGTGTTATGCAAAAAAAAATGATTAATATAGCTATGTATGTTTGAAATAAGAAGGTGGAATTAAGATAGGATTTATGCAGATTAATGGCAGGACAAATACTGATTTTGATACTAGTAATAACACAGTGGAGATTAATAATTTTATAAAATCAAAAGTACAAAAAAACAAAACAAATTATTAATTGTCAAAATCATATTGATTTAACATATTTGTGCAGGGATGTTTTTTTCACTTGGACTTAAAAAATAAGTTTATGCATGTAGAACTGGCTATAAAATAATAAGACTCTATTATTAATAGAATAGCCATATTACAATTTGTTTATGAATCTTCACTATTACACTATTGTGATTCTTGGAATAAACTGTGTTTGTCTGAGCTTGCACCTTTTTCGGCTACTTGCATGATGTCACAAAGTATCACAGAAGTTGCTAGTGAGAGGGGATAAGATAGTAGAACTATGTGAAGTTAAATGTAAAAATCTTATACACTTTTAGAGTTCTGCCTTGTAGTCTCGTATATACATAAACACCTTTGTATTTAACATAAGGACGGGGGACATAACCTATTCACCTTTAGTCTAGAGGTCAGGCCTCATCACTCAGTGTACTATGTTTTAACAAATATCAATTTCTCCATTGTGTCCAGTAAGTGCACTTTCCAGCAGGTAAGGATTATTCCATGACAGACAGTCCTTTAATATAATAATTATATCCTTAAACAAATGTATATGACTTGTACTCTTTAGAGCGTTTCCCTGAGTTAACCTCCACCTGAAAGATTGGATGTTTTAACATAATTAATCACTAATCTTTAAAACACAGACAATGCACTTACTGAAACTTCACAAATGCCATATTCATTTCTGTAGAGAGAGGCAAAGATCCAATAGATTTGCAATTAATAAAGTGTGGAAGCAATGTTGTCACTTTGTGCAGGGTAGACTGTAATTACATTTTTGGCAGTCCTTGATAAAGAATGTTTATATCCATTTACTGTAATTTCTATGCCTACAAAGAACGGCTTTGTAATATTTACGCACTGCATGCACCAAACCTCTTACAAATACAATCTTTTGGCTTTATTTTGCCATTTATTTGATGATTTTCAGATGAAATAAGCTGTTACTAATTGCTCTTTATGCTAGAATATCAATTTCAGAAGAGTGGTTTATTTTAACTTTTTTTTCATTTAAACTTATTCTGAATAATAAATGTGACTTTATTATTCTAAAAATTGCACTGGCTTTCCCCACAAAAAATAGAGTTCCAGTAGAATTAATTTATTAGGTATGTTATTGCTGTCCAACTAATCCTACAAGCCAAATGAGGCCTACAATCATTTATGAATACATAGAGTCATGTACCTATACTCATGTTAATAGTTGTATTTGAATATGAAATGGGGACATTTAGTGTACCAATGCTAGGGAGGAAAACAATTGTTTAACCATAATGTGAATGATTTACATTTTTGCCCACCTACCACTTTTGCCACACAATGGTAATAACTGAAATGTTACCCCAAGGATCTAACCAAAAGGTTTGTGAGTGGTTGCGTCAAATTCTAGATGATCCCTCTGGCCTGGTGAGAAAGTACAACATGAACATTAAAACACTTCTGTCAAAGTATCCCCATGCAGTGGGGAGGAGATGCTACTTCAGGTAGGCAGCATACAATTCTTAAAATATTACTACAAAACAACTCTAATCATCCTCTTTTGAACGATCAACAGTTGAACATAAGATCTGTAGTGAAAAATCCCTCTTTTTCAGCTGCCATTTTGTTTTCTAAACACTGGACTAAGGACAGAGATCTCTCCAAACTAGCCAGCCAGGTTCCATTCCTCCAACATAAAACAGTCTTTTGCACTCCACAAGAGTCAGAGAATCAGAACAAAAATAGTAGCTATTTAGCTATAATATATATACATCCAGAAAGAGGAAGAAGTACACGCACTGACAGATTTAGCAAAAGTAGATATCAATGTTTCGGCTCCCCCTGGAGTCGTTATCAAGATCCGAATATATATCAGAAAAGAAAAGAAAAGAAAAAAAAAAAAAATTATATATATATATATATATATATATATATATATGAGTGTACTGTAGGTAATTGTTTTCATATAAGTGGTCATGAACTATGCAAGAATGGAGCCTACATTTAATTTTGAATGTACATCTCTCAATGATGAGTAGTATACTTACAAATATCAACAAAATGTAATAGAGATACATATATTACTTCCACAATATATTGATGACCAACATTAGCAATCTCTGTCCAATTCTCTCACTTGTAGTTTTTAAAAGTATTTGTTTCTGTTCAGAGTGCCTGTTTTGGCTTAACCCTTTCGCGGCAATGGACGTGTCAGGCACGTCCTGCTGGGAACTCCGTTCCCACCAATGGACATGCCTGGCACGTCCTGCGGTGAATCAAGCGGTTTTCGCTACCAATAATCGCGAAACCCGCTTTAAAAGGTGCTGGTCTATTGCCTCGATGTCGAGGCAACAGCCAGCACCAAAATTTCTGATCTGGGGCACCCACGATCGCCCCACAGAGCGATCGTGGGACCCATACTGACGGAGCAGCATGCTCCGTCAATATGGCTATGCCCTCTGCAGGTCTGAACTTTTGGAAGTGAAAGAAACTTCACTTCCGTCGTTCTGAATATGCTACTTGACTGCCCCTAGTGGTAGCTAAGTAGCATAGCAATGTAAAAAAATTAGAATAAATATTTAATTAATACAAAACTAGTTATATAGTTAGATTAGCCTATAGGGTTAAAATTAAATAATTTTTAGCATAAGGGATAGGGTTAAAATTAAAATATATTAAGGGATAGCATAAGGGTTAGAGTTGGGGTTAAATTTAGTGTAAGGGTTACATTTTGGGTTTGGATTGGAGTCAAAAGGTCAATATAGGAAAAAAACAAAAAACACTATTATTTGTTTTTGCCACATAAATCGCAATAAAAAAAAAAAACGAAAAATATTTAAACATGCATATTTCTGAACTCGGGACAACATTTAGAAACTATTTAGATGGGGTCTTTTTAATGATTGTATTTGTCAATTATATTTTAGGTCAAAGTTAGAAAAAGTGGGTTTTTTTTTAAATTTTTATGATTTCTTTGGTAGTAAATTATAAGATATGATGAACATAATGGTATCTAATGAAAGCCCTTCTTATGATGATAAAAACAACAAATAATTTGTGTGGGTACAGTATGTGAGAAAGAATAAAATTGCAGCTAAACACAAACACCCCAGAAACTTCAAAACAGCTATTGTCACCAAGGAAAAGTCAAGGTGAAAATGTCTTGTCACTAAGGGGTTAAACTGAATACTTATGTCAAATATACATTCCAAGTACCTGTATTATACAGATAGCTATACTTGGTTTTCAGTGTGCCAACCATGAAAAGGTGACTTACAGTAAATGGAAGATTCTTATCACTTAGTGGATAATTTTTGAGTGCAAAATGAGAAAAAGAGAGACTGGTGATGAGGAGAAAAGAAAAAGGAACAAGAAGGAAGAAAGTATGAAGTTAACTGGAAACAATGAAAGAGTTGTAAAATACTGCCCAAAGAAGACTAACGGCAGATGCTAGGTTAATTGAGAAAATACAACAACAATGAAACATGAGAAAATGGGGAACTGAAAAGAGACAAAAACAATCTGTGAGGAGAATTGCTTCAGTTTAAGTGGGAGTATTATCAGTGAAATGTCATCTTTATCTAACCCCAGGACAGGAGAGTAACAAACCCATTTATTGTTCAATTTAAGCTAAAAAGAATAGTTAGGGAGTCACTACATACACTATATGGACAAAAGTATTGGGACATAGCTCTTTATTATTGAACTCAGGTGTTTCAATCTCACACATTGCCATATGGGTATAAAATGAAGCACTTAGCCATGCAGTCTACATTTACAAACATTTGAGAAAACTAATGGGTCATTCTAAAGTGAATTCAAGCGTGGTATTATGAAAGAATGCCACCTTTACAATAAGTGAAAATCTCTGCTGGATGTTCCACGAACAACTGTTAGTTGTATTATTGGAGAGTGGAAGCCTTTAGGAACAGCAGCAGCCCATCATGAAGTGGAAGACCACGAAAAGTCAAAGAGCGGGGTCACCAAGTGCTTCTAACTTCCTGGGAACAGTTTGGGGATAGACTTTTCCTATTCCAGCATTACTGTTCCCTAGTGCACAAAGCAAGATCCATAAATACATGGTTGGATGAATTTTGTGAGGAAGAATTTAACTGACCCACACAGAGCAATGACCTCAACTCCATTGAACACCTTTGGGATGAATTGAAACAGAGATTTGGATGAATGGGCCTTCGCAGAAGAGTGGAAGCCATTATAGCTGTAAAGGGGGGACCCCCTACATATTAATGTCCATGTATTTAGAATGCGATGTCATAAAAGTTCATGTTGGTGTAATTGTCAGTTGTCCAAGTACTTTTAGCCATATAGTGTATATTTAAGGGAGGATAAAATGGAGTGATTCATCAATAAGGATGTTAATACAGTTACGCTCTACATGCAAACCATTTACCTGTGTGGTTAAATTTGAACATTTATTTCTTACAGCACAACATACATTTTATAGTTAATGTCAATCAACTTAAACATTTTACCAAATAGATGTGGTATTGATATATTTTTAGATTCCCAATCGGTAAAACATCTATACAGAAATCTGTTCATTCAGGATTTAGACCAAAAAGTAGCTTGTTTCCTTTGGTCATTTTTGGTCAGTGGCAATTGTAAATATTTATTAAACCTGTGAAGTCAAACCCCATATAGAAAAAAAAGCAGCTTTTTCACTGAACTGTTTAATTACAAACACATTTATATGAAACTTCTACCAAGAAAGTTATTCTAACACACTTATTCTTTTGTAACAGTACTACAGACTTTCATTAATTGGAAAGTTTCAGGTAATCATCTAGTCATATAAAAGTAATGGAATGACTTTTCTAATGCAATATTATATTGTAAAAGTGATTAAGTAGAATATGTGAAATAGCACCACAAAACAAGGCCCTTCAGGCTTTGGATACTAGATAAATATGAATGTTTGACAATGAAAACAATTCTTTCATAGTGGTTGAATTTGCAGTCAATATAATTACTGTATTTGCTTGAATATAAGGACAAGTTTTTTTCAGTGCAAATATGCTGTGACTTCACCTTATATTCAAGGTTACACGGGAGTGATCCAGGTTCCCAGCAGAGCAGCAGGGACCTGGATCTCATACATCGCTGGGATGAGAGAGCAGCTGTATGTATATGCAGTCAACTGGCACACAGACTTCCTCTCAGGCTGCCTGGTTTTGTCCTTTTGTCTCCGGAAGTCAGATTGTCAAGTGGGGACGGGTTTTTATGTAACCTCCCAACTTCCAAAGTCAGACAGACAGCAGTAGGCATCTTGATAAATTCTTTCAAGAAGGAAAAGCAGAGTGTTGTTAAAAAATGAAAACACTAGAATATATATCAGAGTACAGAGTGATATCAAGTTTCTTTCCTCCTGAACCCTGTATTAGTTAAATTCTAATATTCTAATATTAGATATGATACATAAATTGTTTCGTAATGTACCAAATTGGTACAGATTTATTTAAAAATCCTGAAACAACTTAAACATTACATCATAAACATCCTATTTATAGCCCTATGTTCTCATGTGATACACAAAAACTTTTAAACCCAGCCTTTAGGCACTAGTTTCTGGGCCCCAGTTCTTTAATATCAGTAGACATGGTTAATATCACAGTGCAGTGTGTGAAATTCAGGTATTTTATATCAAAGAACAATGTGTAAGTTCAAACCGTTTTTATGCCAGAAAGAATGAATAGTCTATTCACTTTCCAACCCACTTAAGTTGCAATATAGTTTTTTCATGCATGCTCAGATTCCCCCATGCCCAAAATGGGTAACACAAAGTCACACGTGCAGACCTGATTCGCCAATGCCAGGTTCCCAATCATGCATCACATCATAGCCACATCACAGTAAAAGTGAGTTATTTGCTCTATACAGTATTTGCATTGATCATACTATATTCCATGAGTGCTGAGAGGCTTTAATATATCTTACTTATGAAAATGATCCATTATCTGAAATGATCCATTATCCAAAATACTTCTGGTCCCAAGCATTTTGGATAAGAGATACTCAACCTTAAATTATTGTATTTTACAACTGCTGGAACAATTACTGAAACACATTCATTAGTAGGTGTTTTCTGTGATAAATGTTAAAATACTAATCAATGCTTGTAAAACATGGTCTTAGAAACATATAGCAAAATAATCAAATTCAAAGCCAACAATTTCCAACCACTTGAATTCAATGAATAACACAGTCAAGGCTGATGTCTCTGACACTCTTCTATTTTCCCTCTTTCACCCTGTTGAAGGTTTTCATACTTTCCCTCCTACAGTTTTCCATTTCACTTTCCACCAATATTTTTTATCTTTACACCTTTATCTCCGTGAAACTCACATCTTCCCCAGTCTTTCTCTAATAATCTGTACCTTCTCATTCCATCCCTCCTCTCTTTCTAATCACTTTATTTCTACATGTCCTCAACCATCTTTACCCTTCTATACCCTGACTTGATTTCTTTCTCAACCACTCCCTCCTCCACACACACACACACACTCTCTCTCTCTCTCTCTCTCTCTCATTTTGTTTTTCCACCTACCTCCAATCTTCTTGGAACACATTATCAAAGAGTTGATAAGAGGTTTTCAAAATGGAATGGAGTGAAACAAGAACAAATGCTTCTCTCTCAGTGGAGAAACAGTGGAAGGTGAAACAATGGAAAATGTTCCTACAAAAATGTTAGTGAGTGGTGTGTATTTATCTTCATCATTCTGATGGTAATTGAAACATGAGGCCCAGACAAGGTCACATAGATAAATAACATGATTACACAGGAGACATTTTCTTGAAGAGACATTTGTCTTTTCTACTGTGATGTCACAAGAATAATACATTGTAAAGATTGGTGTGGTAAAAGCATGCTTCAAAAAATACATAAAGGGAATCAATACAGTAAAGGAAGAGAGTATATTTAAAAGAAGAACTAGAGGATATAGTCTTACATTAGCGGGGCAAAGATTTAAAAGTAATGTCAGGAAATTTTACTTTACTGTGGTTGTATGGAATAGCCTTCCAGCGGAAGTGGTAGAGGTAAATACAGTCAAGGATTTTAAGCATGCGTGAGATAGACACAAGGCTATCCTAGGTATAAGATAGGGAATTGGGAACTAAAAAAATTAATTAGAAAATTTGGCAAACTAGATGGACCGAATGGTTCTTATCTGCTGACACATTCTATGTTTCTAATACCAGGACGGGGAAAGTGAAATTGTGTAGGGATAAACCTAGTGCACGTCTGCTAAAAAAAAACTCAGCTGGTCATGGATAATGCATAGTTAAATCTTCCAGTACTCTCACTTTATTTACAATGCATTATGCCAGGGCTAACTGTGTCTTTTCTTGCACAATGTATAGCTGAGACAGGGAGATGAATTACAGGTAAACCCCATTATAATGCTATGTGTTATAGTGAGGCTTCACTGAATTCACCCCCACCCCAACTCACATTTCAGTGAACAGAGTACAGATTCACTCTTACAAAATACTGTTTATGAAAGTTCTAAGTGCATTTCAAAACAACTTTTGACAAGAGAATATTTTTTAAACTAATATTAGTTAGAAATTATATAGAATTAAAATGATATATGTTTTAGTTTTAAACTAAATCGCAAACTCTGGAGAAATCAATCACATATTAAGCTGAGTAAACTAACAGGCATGAAGAAGAGATGTTGTGCAGTTCTACTGACCGCAATTGGCAACAATTTAATAATTTCCCTGGAGAGTATTTCTTAGCAACCAAAAACCATACATGTTTTTCTTATAATGATTTAACTAATAATTTTCCATTACCCAGCTGAATGATACACTTGGAACTCGAATGGAGTGGTGGGATAGAATCTACCTTCCCTTATTAAACCTTGTGTGTAGGGAGTTTAGAAGGTGCCAAAAATGGGGTTATATCAGGTTTAGGCAATTTAGGCAGGTTCTGGCACACCATCCAAGCAGACTAATTTTGGCTGGGCACAATGGAAAGTACTCGACAGCCACTGAGGTGCCGGAGAGGCTACCTTACCCTGATTGTAACGTAATTATTAAAAGTAATGCTATTGTGTCCTTGATCCAATAGACAATTCTAATGATGTCTGGACTTAATCCATTGTTTCCAGTGATCAATTGTAAGATCCCCATGCCTAATTAAGGTTAAGCATAACTAGTGCTGTACTAACTGGAGTGTCAAATGCTTCCTTTGATGTTTCAGTAATAATTATGAAAGAGTACATTTCTTTATACCGTTATTGGCCAACTGACAGCTTGCAAATAGTCTTCAAGTGATGTAATATTGCTCAGTCTGCAATGGTGGCCACTAAGATCGCTTAGTGAGCTAATGCACCTGTATAACCTGTTTAAACCCCAAGGTTGCAGACTTGGTTTCCAGCAACATAAACTCAGCCTTTTTATCCTTCTCAGGTTGATAAAATGATTGCCATTAAGCTGTGTAATAGTAACATCCCCAAAACATACTTGAGAATTTGAGATTATCTCAGTGGTAATATATTTTGTTAATAATATCTGGCCTCATCATAGCAAAATTGGACAAAACTGCATTAGAGACAATTTTCATACGAGAGTCTGGTTTATTGGTTCATACTGAGAACACCTTCTAAGCACACAATGGTGAACTCTTACAAATAAAATGTTTTTATGGACTGATAGTGTACTGACTATAATCAATTATTATTGAAATATGACCAGTAGATTATTTAAAGATTTAATTAGATTGTTTGTTCTGTTATTCCTCAAAGTCAGCTTAACTGAGGGAAAGAGATGAGACAGGACTCCAAAAAAGGTAGTCTTGAAAAATCCAGGACTATTGGCGACTATGCATTTGTTAGTGTGGTGTATATTTGGGAAAAATGAGGGGCATGGGCTATTAAACAGAAATGTTATTAGTGTTAGCATTTGGCTACTCAAACCTGCACCTCAGTGTACCAACCTCTCCAGAAAATGGCAGCTTTGACCATATATATCATAACACTCTGATTCCTGCACTGTGCATTCACAGATTGACATGAACTGTCATGGGACACATTCAGTGCCAGAACAAAGAGAAATGCAATGCTTGAAGAAGCAAAGTCAATAATAGTTGTCAAAAAGTGGTTAGTCGGCTCATTGTGACAAGTAATTAGGTGACCCCATTTAATCAAGATAAAGCAGATCTTAGACACGCTTTACAATATTAACCTGTGATTCATGTCCTGCCTAAATGATTCATGAGAGGGCAAGCCATGGCCCCTTGTCAGCAGAAAGCTGCTTTTTAAAAATTGCATTTCAGAAGATTGTTTTCACATTTGTGTGACCAACGTATTCTGCTCTACAGGAAGTGTCAGCTATATGTCTGTGGCTCTAATATGATTTAGTCAGTGCATTAAGGGAATGGAATTTAGGCAATTTCATGTAAAACAGCTTGTTTCTCAAATAAGCAAGCATTTAACAGCATGTGTCATGATTTGTTCCATTTATCAAAAGGTTTGCTGAAAGCTAATGTACCTAGTGCCTGTGCAGGGCTGAAACATGGTAGGAAGGCGGTAATATGTTGCCATAGCAACAGTCAACAGAGTGGCAAATTTAGTTTTTTTTTGCCATAAAAGCATTTCCCAAACATTTTTTCAAATATATAAGCAATTTTAGCAAACTTAATAGCACACTTACCCAAATACACTCCACTGTTTTTGCTCTGGAATTGAAAGTGGCTACCACAGTTATAAAGGTGAGAAGCTCTTCTAGTAAACAAAACAATATTGGCAATGGTTTATTTTATATTTGAGGTAATATGCTAGCAGGCAAAGTCAGTTTTAGTCAATCAATAGGTTTTCTAATAGGTTAGTTGTTTTCAACTAGCATAGACTTTTGCATCTGGTAACAGATAGCATAGTTACAAACAGTGCCGAATTCCATGTGACAGTCAAGTTTTTTGGGTCCTGTCCTTTTAAATTTGGGTCTGTTTCGGTTTTATTGCTGCCAGTGTAGTGTGTAGAGTAAGCATTGTGTTTCAAATGCATATCTAGTAGATATACACAGCTCCAGCCAGTATCTGTATTGTGTAGGCTGGAGCTCAATCTTGAGTAGGTTCACACAGCATCACATAACCCCACTCACTTTAGCCTCTGTCGCTACCACTGGAGAGAAACTGTCCCAGCTGCCAGGTAGGGTGTAGTTAACTATTCAATCAGAAGACAAATGAAATGAACGAGTACTTTGCGGAGGAAGAGAATCAGGGATACCGCAAATTAGCTGATATTAGCGAAAAGCTACAGCAGAGTTAAATGCAGACAGTAGAAGTGAATTCATGTTTTTTCTGGCTCATAAGTGTCTGATTTGTGCTATCTCATGGACCAAAAGAGTATTTCTCATAACAGGCAGTTAGTTTATGGATTTGTTTACCACATTACATCCCACATTACATTCCAAAAAGCAAAATGCTTTTCAATTAGTTTCATCTCATTCTGAAATTAATAGATGGTCTTGCTACAGCACTCATATTGCACTCGTGACTTACCCCAGAACTCAGATGTCACCCAGGACTTACCCTAGCACCCAGGACTTACCCCAACACCCAGATGGCTCTCCCATGACTTATCACAGCAACCAGATGGCATACGCTGCACCTGTTCCAGAACACAGATTGCCCCAGCATGCAGATAGCAAACCTGATCTGTTCTGACATGCAGATGGCAACCAGGTCCTGCCGCCAGAACCTGGCTGTAGATTTGCAGTCCTTCTCTCGGGCATCTGAATGTCAGCAGGTGATGTAACCACCAACGCTCTGATATGCAGGGATCAAGAGGCTTCCATACTGTCTGCCATACTTTCCCCTCCCCCGTTTCAATTGGGGAGGCAAATGGGAAGCTGGATATAATGTTGGAGGGCTGATGGCCCCTTTTGTGCTCTCCCCAGCAATGCCACTGCCAACCATCAACAGCAACTGCGGCTGTTAATGAGCACAGTACCATCTACAGTATATAAAATATATACCTATTTACCTGTATCATTGCACACTCTGCCTAAAACACGAGTTTTAAAATCTACTCAGTAATATAAACTTTTCACATTTCAGTCTGTATTTCACATGTTATTTGTGTCAATTAAAATCAAGGATAGGCAAAGTGTCCAAGGAAAGCAGTGACCATGGAAGGGGTCTTGAATGTCCATAGAACATCATTAAATTGTCTAACACAAAGTCCAATAAATATCCACCATGCACAATGTTGGTGACTACCTCCAAATAATTATTTTTTAATTTCCATTATATGCACAAGCATTGGATAATTAATGTTGGCAATTCAGTTTATTAATATTAATTAATATTATTTTTTTAGTAAATGTTATCAAAAATATTTAATTACCTTGATAGAGTCCCTCAATGTCTGAAAGAAAAAAATTATTCTAAGTACTGTTGCTGGCATTGCTTATTTGAATATGTCACATTAAGCAGCCACAGAGCTTTTAAGGACACTTAAAATGCTCTGAAAAAAAATTAATATTTTTAAATGTCACGATGGGATTCATATGTCACTTAATAGAAAAAATACCTTTGACAGTGATCCCATACTTGGCCCAAATGCTGGACTTTGCCAATTATACTTTGTCATTTGAAATATTAAGATGTCTGTTCATAAAATGAAGGTGCATATGCTGGATAGAAATTGAATAAGAAATGTTTATCACTAATGTATAATGATATAGTGAAATAATGTTCCAGGCTAAGAAATTGCACTGCACAAAAATGAAAATGTCAATACAAGTTAACAGTGACATGATCAGTACTTGGCAAGGGACTACCACAAATAGAAGAGAATTTAAAGAACAAAAGAAACAGTCTTATATTAGTTAGAACCCAATACTATTCAGTCACGCTGAAATATAGTCAGCATACTTCCAATACATTTTGTACACAAAGACCATTGTTTGCTTAAAGGGACACTCCCACTAAAAAAGTGTAAATGTTTTATTTCAGATATGTTTTTCATTTAAAACAATATTTCACTAAACAAGTGTGACTGGATGCCTGCATTTTGTGAAATATAGTGTTTTTGGATTCCACCCCACAGTGACTTTACAGCACTAGTATCTCACCATGGTCCTGGGGACACAGAATGCGGTCTATAAGAATTCTGACCATAGACTTGCTTTGAATGTGAGGGTAATGTAACTATAACATTACCAGGGGGTGGAGTTATGATCCTGTTTCATCGGGTCAATCTCCTCTTTCTTCCAGTAAGTTATACTTTTTGTGTTCACTCCTTTCATACATTAATATAAAATAACAACAGAAAGAATAAATGGATGAACAAAGCAATTAGATGGCAGGAGGAGAAAAAAAGGTGAATAAAGGTATATATATAATTTACATGAATCTCTATTAGTATTACTAATGATTCATATTTGGCTGGTTTCAGATACTTGCATGGAGCATGAATTAACAAATAATTGTTATGTCCCTTTGACAAAATGATTAATGGACATTATTAACTAAAACAATAAAAATGCTAAACTTTTTTAGTGCCTATCATATTATTAATAATACCAGTTCTAATCTGTATCCGGAGGAAGACGGTAAAAATTATTAATAGCATAGGACCCATCTAATTGCTTCGTTCATCCATTTATTCTTTCTGTTGTTATTTTATATTAATGTATGAAAGGAGTGAATACAAAAAAGTCTTCCAAAAGAATGTTTTGAAATGCTGATCTCCCATTATTTTGCCCAACGTCTAGACTTGAGTAACCACAATTATCTTACACAATAGGACTCTTGCCAAACAGGTAGAGTAATGAGTAAGGTAAATTGAGAGCTTTTTAGTAAAATGTTCATTTTATAAATATCAGCACTACAATTAGAGATTTCATTGCCACACCAGGTAACTGTTAAGGATTAGTTATATTTTTTCTATCTGATTTTCCAGGTCCTTCTTCAGTAATCAGTAATGATGATGATTCAGCCAGTCCTCTCCATCACATCTCGAATGGAAGCAACACACCGTCTTCTTCTGAAGGTGGTCCTGATGCAGTAATTATTGGAATGACAAAAATCCCTGTTATTGAAAACCCGCAATACTTTGGAATAACCAACAGCCACCTTAAACCAGATACATGTAAGTGCATTGCGTTTGTTCACCATTGTATTTTACTAATATTAGGAATGGTTTATTAATTATTCAATTTTAATGTCCTTTGTTTTTTTTTAATATGACATTTATTTTACAAATTCATGTTTTTATACTTATATTTATTTAGGATACCCACCCCTCTTTCCTCTCTACTCCCTTAACCAGTAAATTACAAACTTCAGATCTCAGAAACTTGTTGCTTTGCCGCGTGTGTGTAAATTGCTAAACTAGGAATATGCATGATTAACAGTTTTTTATTATTAAAATAAAAGCCCCATTTTAATGTAAAACTTATATTAAAAAAAGTAAAATAAAAAAAAGAGTAGTATGCACCATACGTCTTTAAGGAGTTAATAGGATTTGAGAATCGTTTAGAGATCTTATTATTTTTTTAGTTCGGATTCTTGAGCAAGCATTAACTCTAATAAAGAAGCCATTTATTTTAGTATAATTTTGCATTACCTTTATTGTCAACTTTATATGTTTTGTGTACCCTTTTAATTTATTTCTAGAGAACCACAGCTGCTCTTTAAAGAGATATTCCCAGAAGTACCTCAAATATTACCTTTTCTCATTCATGACACATTTTAGTTGCAAAAGTGCTGCCTATCTTTCTTTGAATCCTGTCATCTCAATGACATCTGGAGACCAAATACAAATATATGTAGTTGGGTAAGAGATCAATCATGTTAATGAAATTACTGTGACAGGGTTAATGAGCTTTGGCAACAAAGGGCTAAGTTATTATTAAAGTTTTTTCCTTACCATAAAACCTTTTAAAGTGTCCCAATTCATGCCCCAAAAGGGATTTATTTGTTCATAAAACACAAAAAGATGACAGATTTACTACTCCGAGATCTCCAATTGTAAGGAGACAGATTCACCGACATAGTGAAATATTTCTAACAATGAAACCATTTGTACATCTCAGATGACAGTTCCTTCTTTGACACAGTCAAATCAATGATTTGCAGAAACATATCCAGGATGCTTTGTGATTAATATATGTATTATTTATTAGAGACCTAAACGGTGCATTTTTGTTTATAAAAAAACATAAAAGATTTAAAATATGAAATAAAAATGCCACCTAAGTTTTAATAGCAAAACCATAAGACTAGGTAAATACTAAAATATAATAGTAATATAATAATATTTATTTTAAGTATGATAAATTGATTAATTGAGGGGCACCATCTAAAATGCATTTACATGGGTTAGTCTCAGTTGTGTTCTTATAGGGGAGCAGAGGAGGTGGTCCACCCAAGGTGTTAGGATAAAGATCTCCCTAACAGAACCTGCTTTTGGTGCCCACTTGCAGTTTACATTCTCAGTGTTTCTCAGAACTCCATCAGCGCTGTGTTTCTTAGGCAAACTCAAACCTCAGTCAGTGATGGCTCATGCGAGTAACGATTCAGAGCATTTGAACATGACTCTCTGAGTCACTACTTAGCGCAGGTAGAGATGACGGGCAGGGCCGACCTTAAGTGTCGGGCTTCCCCTGCGGCCCCCCCCGTCTTTCACCCCCATATGTATGTGTCCCTTTCCTCTACCTTGCCATGTCTGTCTCTCTCTAACTCCCCCAATACCTGTTTTCTCTCTCTCTCCCTCTGTTCTGTCTCTCCACCCCTCCCCTGTTCTGCCTCTTCCCCCCCTGTTCTGTCTCTCCCCCCTCCCCCTGTTCTGTCTCTCTCCCCCCTCCCCTTGTTCTCTCTCCCCCCCCCTGTTCTGTCTCTCTCTCCCCCTGTTCTGTCTCTCTCCCCCCCTCCCCCTGTTCTGTCTCTCTCTCTCTTTCTCTCCCCCTGTTCTGTCTCTCTCTCCCCCCCTCTCCTTTCTATGCCTCAAATGTGGATCCAGGGAGGGGGCAGAGCTAACTGGATGAGAGGTGTAGCTCCGCCCCCACCCTGTGAAGCAGAGCAGCGTCTGCTTCACGGGCAGCAAGAGGAAGTGCTGCTCGGCTCCCCATGCTTAAGGCAGGTAGAGATGACGGGCAGGGCCGACCTTAAGTGTCGGGCTTCCCCTGCGGCCCCCCCGTCTTTCACCCCCATATGTATGTGTCCCTTTCCTCTACCTTGCCATGTCGGTCTCTCTCTAACTCCCCCAATACCTGTTTTCTCTCTCTCTCCCTCTGTTCTGTCTCTCCACCCCTCCCCTGTTCTGCCTCTTCCCCCCCTGTTCTGTCTCTCCCCCCCTCCCCCTGTTCTGTCTCTCTCCCCCCTCCCCTTGTTCTCTCTCCCCCCCCTGTTCTGTCTCTCTCTCCCCCTGTTCTGTCTCTCTCCCCCCCCTCCCCCTGTTCTGTCTCTCTCTCTCTCTCTCTCTCTCTCCCCCTGTTCTGTCTCTCTCTCCCCCCCTCTCCTTTCTATGCCTCAAATGTGGATCCAGGGAGGGGGCAGAGCTAACTGGATGAGAGGTGTAGCTCCGCCCCCACCCTGTGAAGCAGAGCAGCGTCTGCTTCACGGGCAGCAAGAGGAAGTGCTGCTCGGCTCCCCATGCTTAATGCAGGCATGGGTAGCCGAGCAGCACTTTCTCTTGCTGCCCGTGGGTCCCCGTGAAGCAGACGCTGCTCTGCTTCACAGGGTGGGGGCGGAGCTACACCTCTAAGACGGTTAGCTCCGCCCCCTCCCGGGATCCAGCAGAGCTTGCCGAGCAGAGGGCTGGTGAGGGGGGATCTTTTGATCTCCCCCATCCAGTGCCTCTACCGGCTTATTTTTAAAAAATAAGATGAAAATGGGGAAGGTGTGTGTATAAAGGTGTACAAAGGAAGATGGTTGGAGGTGCTAGTGGTGTCAAAATAGAATGCAGCCCTATGGCCAAATATGTTAGGAACGCCCCTGGGTAGTCTGCATAATTAATTCTGAATTTAAAAAAATCGGTTTCATGTAAATCTAATGAACATTGTTTGATTTTTGTGACTTAAAACAGATGATTACAATGATATGTTAACTCATGGATAGCCTGAAGCGTGTTTACATAAATAATCTCTTTAGTACAAAGCTCATAAAACATGTTTAAAATGAAACTGCATTACATAAAGCAACAATCCCCTGTACTTTTGCTTTAAATAAACAGGCTGATTATATAATTATGTGTAGTCGGATATGCATTCCTTGTAATTCTTACTGTTCTACAATGACTTACAGAAACATAATCGTGCCTGCATTTGATATTGTACATATGTTACAAGCCTTTATTTCATTTTTAAATACATAGAATGATACTTCTAAGGCAAAGACACTTTGAAAGACTAATTATCTACCAATTATGCTATATTTAAAAAGAGCTTCGAAGCATCAAACTGTGTATAACCATGTCCTATAATGACAAATATAGTATTTCGTATACTTAATGAGGATAGAGGAGAGTTCATTTTTGATTCATGTGTGAGTAGGACATTCTGACCTTCATTTCACCTAGGTAACATAGTTACATAGTAATTTAGGTTGAAAAAAGACACAAGTCCATCAAGTTCAACCCATCTACCTATCATTCCAGCGTTTTGATCCAAAAGAAGGCAAAAACCCCTAAGGAAGCTATTTCGAATTTTGCCTCCTAGGGGGAAAAATTCCTTCTTGACTCCAAAAGGGCAATCAAATTTCTCCTTGGATCAATAAGCTCTATTATTAATGCCTATTCTATTATTAATACCCCTGTATGTTCTGCTTTTCTAAAAAAAACATCCAGACCATTTTTAAATGCATCTATTGTGGTTGATAGCACTACCTCTCTTGGCAGTGAGTTCCATAACTTTATTGTCCTTACTGTAAAGAATCCCTTCCTTTGCTGTCTATGAAATCTTTGCTCTTCCAGTCTGAGGGTGACCTCTTGTTCTTTGTACATTTCTGTTAATGAACAGGTCCCTGGAGAGCTCCTTATATTGGCCCTGCACATATTTATATAATGTTATCATATCCCATCTAAGACGCCTTTTTTCTAAAGTAAATAAATGCAATTTTTTAAGTCTCTCTTCATAACTAAGATCCTCCAATCCCCTTATTAATTTTGTAGCTCTCCTTTGCACTTTTTCTAGTTCCTTAATATCCTTTTTAAGGACTGGTGCCCAGAATTGTACTGCATATTCAAGGTGAGGTCTTACCATTGATTTGTAAAGAGGCAAGATGATGTCCTCCTCCCATGAATCTATACCTCGTTTTATACATGCCAATATCTTATTGGCCCTTGCAGCTGCTGACTGGCATTGGGCACTGTTGCCAAGTTTGTTATCTACAATGATTCCTAAATCCTTTTCGTTAGTAGTTTTTCCCAGGGAAATACCATTTAACGTTTATGTTGCTTTGTTATTATTTTTCCCATAATGCATAACTTTACATTTATCTATATTGAACCTCATTTGCCACTTTCTTGCCCAGTCCCCCACTCTGTCCAAATCTTCCTGTAAAGAAAAAATATCAAGATTAGTCTTTATTACCTTACCTAATTTTGTGTCATCAGCAAATACGTAGACATGGCCCTCAGCACAACGTGGGAGATCATTAATAAACATATTAAAAAGAAGAGGTCCCAAAACAGACCCCTGAGGTATTCCGCTCAATACCCTGGTCCAATTCGAGGCTTTTCCATTTACAACAACTCTGTGTTCTATCTTTTAGCCAATTTTAAATCCAAATACATATATTTGCCCCCAATCCTATTTCTCTCAATTTGTAGAGTAACCTTTTGTGTGGAACTGTATCAAATGCTTTAGCAAAATCCAAATAGATTACATCAACTGCCACACCTAGATCTATATTTTTACTGACCTCTTCATAGAATGTTATTAAGTTTGTTTGACAAGACCTGTCTTTCACAAAACCATGTTAATTTTACTAATTATATTCTGATTCATGATGTATTCTTGAGTGTACACCTTTAGCAATCCTTCAAATAATTTCCCCACTACAGATGTCAAGCTCACTGGCCTATAATTACCAGGCAGAGATTTTGATCCCTTTTTAAATATTGGAATGACATCCGCCTTTCGCCAGTCTGTTGGCACTATACCTGAACTGAGAGAATCCCTAAAGATCATAAATATTGGTCTGGCCAGAATTATGCTTAACTCTCTAAGGACCCTTGGGTGTATACCATCTGGCCCTGGGGCCTTGTCTATCTTAACAGAGTTTAATTTGTTAATTTAATTAAACACTTTTTCCTGTGTCAGCCAATCCCATGTTTGCGGTGACTGTTCTGTAACTTCCGGTAGCAGGGGCTCATCCATCTGTTCTTCCTTAGTATAAACAGTAGGAAAAAAAAGTATTTAAAATGTCTGCTTTCTCTCTGTCCTCACTCACCAAATTTCCAATTTGGGATTACAAGGGTCCAACATTTTCCCTCTTTAGCTTTTTACCATTTATATACTTAAAAATTGAGGGTTAATTTTACTCTCCTTAGCAATTCTTTTCTCATTTTCCAATTTAACCAGTTTAATTGCCTTTTTGCAGGCTTTGTTGGCATCTTTGTATTTTATAAATTATAATGTTAATCCCTTGCTTTTATAATGTTTGAATGCCATTTTCTTGTTTTGCATTTCCTGTTTCATGTTACCGGTAAGCCACATTGGTTTTGATTTGTGTCTTTTGTATTTGTTTCCCAAAGGTATATATTGGGATGTGTACTTTTGTAATGCTTAAAGGCATTCCACTTGTCTTCTGTGTTTAGTCCAGAAAACAATCGTTCCCAGTCTAAATGTTCAATCGATGCCCTTAGCCCATCAAAGTTGGCCCTTCTAAAATTAAGTGTTTTGGTGGCGTAGTTACCAATTAGCTTTTTTGCATTAATCTCAAACGAAACCATGTTATGGTCACTATTGCCCAAGTGTTCTCTTACTTTGATGTTTGAGATAAGCTGCTCATTGTTTGTTATTACTAAATCCAGACAGGCATCCATTCTAGTTGGGGTGTCTACTAATTGTGCCATAAATTTGTTATTAAGCAGGTTCAGAAACTTGCTGCCCTTAGCGGAACTAGTTGTGCCACAATTCCAATCTATATCTGCATAATTAAAATCTCCTATGATTAGAACTTCATTCAGATTTGCAGCCTTTTCAATTTGTATTAAAAGCTGATCTTTTCCATCAATGCTAATATTTGGTGGCTTGTAGCATACACCTACAAGTAATGTGCGATTCTTTTTAGCGTCTAAGCTAATCTCCACCCACAGTGTCTCCACATCAGTTCCAGTTACGTCATGCACACCTTCTTTAATACTGGACTTTAATTTAGGATTTACATACAGACAAATCCCTCCCCCTTTTCTATTTACTCTGTCCTTTCTAAAAAGTGAGTAGCCTTGTAAATGAACTGACCAGTCGTGGGTCTCATCCCACCACGTTTCTGTGTTTCCGATTAAATCATACTGTTCAGCACTTACCATTATCTCCAGCTCACTCATTTTGTTTGTCAAGCTTCTTGCATTTGCTAAAAGACATTTAAGATTACTACTAGAGTTGAGCGGACACCTGGATGTTCGTGTTCGGCGGGTTCGGCCGAACTTCGAAAAAATGTCCGGGTTGGGGCTCGAACTTGACCCCGAACTTGACCCCGGACCCCATTGAAGTCAATGGGGACACGAACTTTTGGCCACTAAAATGCCTCTAAAAAAGTCCTGGAAAGGGCTAGAGGGCTGCAAAAGGAAGTAAATATGGGTAAGAGTAGGACAAGTGCCCTGCAAACAAATATGGATAGGGAAATAACTTCAAATAACATAAAATACATACAAATTAAAAATACAGCTGAGCCATAAAAATCTCCATCAAAGCAGAATCTTTGATTTTAGCTTTGGAAGAACATAAATCTAAATCTAAAGCATGGCTGCCAGGAGGATCTACAGAATTATCCATTTGAGAGAGGGTTGGAGTGCAGGGTATTCTCTTTCAGTTTATACTAAGTGACCCATAGGTTGAGGAGGCGGTGACCGTGGTGGTGTAGGTGGAAGCGGCGCTGGAGGAGGAGGAGGAGGAGGTAGCCAGAATTTTTCAAAGTGCGCTGTAAGCATAGTATTTGACAGTTATATTTGACTCTCAGATATGAAGTACACCGCAAGACGCAAATGTACTATTTACCACCCAAAACTAATAGAATTTTTCAAAGTGCCCTGTAAGCACAGTATTTGACGGTTCTATTTGACTCACAGATATGAAGTGCACCGCAAGACGCAAATGTACTATTTACCACCCAAAGCTATTAGAATTTTTCAAAGTGCGCTGTAAGCACAGTATTTGATGGTTCTATTTGACTCTCAGATGTAATACATGTAATGCTATTGCTATTCTATAAACTGAAATAGAGTCCCCATTCATACGAATAGGTCAATTAACCTATTCGTATGAATGGGGACTCTATTTCGGTTTATAGAAAGCCAATAGCATTACATGTATTCCATAAAACGAAAGTCTATAAACCGAAAGACATTCGGTTTATAGACTTTCAGTTTATGGAATACATGTAATGCTATTGCTATTCTATAAACCGAAAGTGTATAAACCGAAAAACACTAATTACTACCCACTTTCTGTTTAGTTAACAAACACGTAATGCCCGCAGGTTTAATTGTATGTACCTCCCTATGATCTATGTTAACCCCACCAGTGCTTTCCTCCTCCTTTGCCATAGCTAGACCCACCTTCCAATCTACTCTAGCTGCCATTGCTTCATTTTGATCTTGACCCTCCCCCCCAGAGCTTAGTTGAAAAGCTCATCTAACCCTCTAGCCATCCTCTCCCCATCATTGAGGTGCAGCCCAGGTCTAATTCATATTTATTACAGTCAAAGTTGTATGCATAAAAATGCCTTGTTAGGTAGCTACATAAAGAGGTTCAGACAGGCCATTAACATATGAAGTGTATGTGCTCATATCCCCCTCTGTAAAGCTAGGATTTAGCAAGGTAAGCTTTCTGGAAGAAGAAAAATCACAGCCTGACAGAGACAATCGTTTTTTCACTTGTGCTTTTAATTTACAATTCACATAGTCAGTGTTCAGTTGTATGATGGTAAAATGGCATGTACTTTTTAAAATACATGGCATTTTATCTTCCAACCGGCAACCTCCATGTTTGCTTGTGCTAAAAGACTCAGAGACTCTGTGACTAGATCAGCTTGTTCTAGTCACAGAATCACTTGGGGCAATTGACTAAAAGGCGAGTTGCATTTTTTCTATCACACCAATTTAAACATATTTTGTGCAGAGACAGACATGGTAACTTTCCCCTACTAAGCAAACTCACCAAGATTTATTCATACTTGCCACTCTTCCCCAACACTTGCCAATCTGCCACCAGACTTGCCCATGGGTGTAGGAACCCCCAAAAATCTGGGGGGACAGTATTTTTGCTCGCCGGGTATATTCTTATTCAGTAAACTGGGTGTTGTTCATAACGTTACATTTTAAGTTCAACTGCTAATATTTACACATTAACAGCATGAACAACATTACTTACCCAGTCTGTGTCTCTGTGGTCCCAGCAGTGCACATACCAGCCAGCAGCTTTGCTTGAAGAAGGTTCCTCCCTGCCAGGCTGCCACTACTCCAGTCCAGCCAGAGACATGTGCAGTCTGCAGTCTGCACCACATTCCGCCCGTGCTGCAGTGAAACCGGAAGTAGACCCCGGAGTGCTGATTACGCTGTTCGTGTAGCTAACAGCTACACTGCGTGCATTGGAATGCTGAACACTAGGTGTTCGGAAGCCGAATGCACCGAAAGTTTACAGCATAATCAGCACTCCTAGTACTAACCAGGGCCGGACTGGGAACAAAAAACAGCCCTGGAAATATTTGTATACCAGCCCCATAGAATTGCGTCAATATATTATTGTTTAGAAAAGGGAAGCACATTTGAAGGGTGTATTAGTTATAGATAAGACTGATATATACCCCTGCACAGGGCAATACATAGCCCCCAGTATGTACACAAGGTTACATGTATTGCCCTGTGCATGAGGTATATACCAGGGCAGTGTGTGAGATATAACTTTGTGTACATGATGGGGCATATATTGCCCTGTGAAGCTGTATATATCAGTGCATGAAATATAACCTTGCGTACATGCTGGGTGTAAATAAAGACACCCAATCAATGGTGCATGCAGGAAAGATAAAGGTGCCAGATATGACATCCTGCCCTCAGCGACAAATACAGTGCCTCACATGTACAGTCAAACATATACACAGTCACATACACACACCGACACATACACACATTGACATTTGTCATAACAGAGCAACAAAATCAATAGAGCTGTCAAGAGCGAGTCCCCTGCTATTTTTATTGCCGGGAAGCACTGTGATATACCCATTTATTACATTCTGGCCCTCTCTCACACACCTGCACTCTGCTGCTCAATCACACACATTGCAACTCACGCACACTGCCACTCACACACACACACTGCCACTCTCTCACATACACTGCCACTCTCTCATACACACATTGCCACTCTACACACACTGCCACTCTCACACACACACTGCCACTCACTCTTAGTCCCACGTTTACATTCTGATATTCACTCACGTATGTATTTTCTCCCCCCACCCCTTTCATTTCTTTCCCTTTGTATTTTATTCCCCACCCCAGACATATCATAAATTCCTTCCCCTGTATGTATATTTTTCTCCCCCCACCCCTGTCATCTTTTACCCCCTGTATGCAGTGGTGGGATTTTGCCCCTCAATATGCCATTCTTTTGCCTTTAAATATGCCAGGATTTTGCCCCTCAATATGCCAGGATTTCCCCCCTCAATATGCCAGGATTTCCCCCCTCAATATGCCAGGATTTTCCCCATCAATATGCCAGGATTTTCCCCACAATATGCCAGGATTTCCCCCCTCAATCTGCCAGGATTTCCCCCACAATATGCCAGGAATTTGCCCCACAATATGCCAGGATTTCCCCCCTCAATATGCCAGGATTCCCCCCATCAATGTTCCAGGATTTTCCCCACAATATGCCAGGATTTTCCCCCTCAATATGCCAGGATTTCCCCCCACAATATGCCAGGATTTTGCTCCCTCAATATGCCAGGATTTTGCCCCCTCAATATGCCAGGATTTTCCACCCTCCCCCATCCCTAGTACTTACCTCCTTACTGCTGCTCTGTCACTCTGATCTGCCGGTCCGTGGCTGTGAGGGAAGTGTTGTGTGCTCCCCTCCAGCCAAGCGGATTCAATAAAGTTTGTTTAAACTTGTTTTTTAAACACACTTTATTGAAGCCGCTTGGCTGGAGGGGAGCTTACAACGCTTCCCTCACAGCCACGGACCTGCAGATCAGAAAGGAGGTAAGTACTGGGGAAGGGGGGGACGCGATTATTTTTTAACAAAAGTAGGCAGCTGCATACTTAAAGCAGCCCCAGGGCCGGGGGAAATTTCCCGGTATCCCGGTAGGCCTGTCCCAAAACCTGGGGGGGGTTTCACCATACCTGTCCCCCCCCGCATTATTTCCTGGGCGGGATGCGTCCCCCCCGTCCCCCCCGGTTCCTACGCCCATGGACTTGCCAACACATCCCCAGACTTGCCAATCTGTCTCCAGACTTGCCATTCTGCCCCCAAACTTGCCAATGCAGCCCCAGATTTGCTTTCTACCCTTGAGACTTGCCTATCTGCCCAAGACTTGCCAATCTGTCCCTCAGACTTGCCAATCTGCCCCAGATTTGCCAATATGCCCTTCAGACTTACCAATGCATCCCCAAACTTTCCAGTGCATCCCCTGACTTGCTAATGCACCTCCCAGAGATTTGTGCTACTCGATGTACACAGACATCCTCCAATGCTGCCCGACACTTCTACTGGGACTTCTGAGATAGAATGACAGGAGGTCACTTGACCCATTCGTTCCATCATAGAAGTCCCAGCAAAAGTTACGGGCAGCATCGGAGGGCAGCATATATCCACTGGCTGGTTGTGAGGAGGTTCCAGGTTCCCTTCAGCTCTGCAGGGATCTGCATCTTAGGAAGAGCACGTGGAACCCCTACATTCTCTTGCACACCCTAATGGAGACATGCTGCCCTAAACAGATGCGAGTCAGCACTGCCTTGAATAATATAGCTGAATGCAAAGGTTGGGTTTATATGATAGAAGGAGACGCTGTTTTTAACTTTTGCATTTTCTCAAATAGAAAGTTAAGAACAGTTTATTTCCCCTTTAAAACTACAGAAATTTGCATTTGGAGGTTTCCTTTGACCAATTTCCTACTTGTTATAACTCTTTATCTTTTCTATTTTCCATAAAATTAACCATTTAAAGAGTAATATTTCTAATGTATTGATCAACAGTACCTCCCTCTGTTGTTCATCTAATCACTTTACTTTATATATGCCCTCCAGCCCCTGTTGGATTGTAAACAGATGTCATCCATGCACTGATTATTCATGCTTTCCTTTCTCACAATTCACTGCTTGACTCAACCCTGTAAAGTAGAGAATGACACAACTCATGTATATTATTGACACATCAGATGGGCTTCTCCTGAGATTTTAATACATCAACTCACCCCCTTCCTTCCTTGACACACTTGAGTTTATACAACCTTTTAAACAGCAAAAGTGAGTGAATGTAAAGCACACCTTGTCCTGTGTTTCACATCCAAATAATCTTCTGAGAAGGTCCGATGCTCATAAAAAAATGTAATCTTTATTTGGCCTTCATAAAAACATAACTTTGTGGTGATTGTCATCCTCCCCCTGCCACATTCTTATGCATGATTGCCTGGCTTATTCTGCCCTGCCAGATCCAATATTTTCATCTGACTTCTGCACAGTTTCCTGCACGTTGTGAGAAGGTCCAGTGGTTATAAAAACATATAATATTTGGTTTTCATAAAAAGATTTTGATTATATTTTTATAACCTTCATCGGACCGTCTCAGAAATGTATTTGGATGTACAACACAGGACAAAGTGAACTTTACTCACACTCACTTTTGAGATAATGGCATGCACTGTAAATGCAGAACAGTGCACAGGTGTCAGATGAAAATGGTGGGTCTGGCAGAGCAGAATAAACCAGGCAATTTAGTACAGTAAAATCTTCTTTAGTTTAAACTTTAGTGCAAACGTGCATAATGATGTGGCAGTGGGAGGACATCAGGGATAATTAAACTGCATTCTAACATTTAAAGAACAGACCCTGAGAGTTAACTTAACTTTTCCATGAACTTATATAATTGCAAAAACTGAAATACGTCAAGATGTGATCCATATTAAGCATAGCAAAAACAAAACAAAATGGAGAACAGCAGATGGCCTTTAGAACAAAATAGGACCAAAAAAAGGAAAAGCCTTCTGGCCTTCTGGAATCTAATGTCTGTCAAACTTTTTAATATATAATCTTTGTTTGTAGATTTACCTGTTACAATAAGTGTACAAATTTGTTTTTTATATTTATTTTTTCAGACACCATACATTTTAAAGAATATTAGCAAGCACTTTCAAATAATTGTTTTTTTTATTTTGTAGCAAAATCACATGATTAAAGATCTTTTAAATTGCCTTTTGGGGAGAAAATTTTCTCATCCAAATCTCCTCTATTCCGTCTACTGGATTTAATCCTGACAGCTACAGAACTGAATGAAATAAGCACAATTAAGGGAATTGCAGGTCAAAACTGTAGCATTCTGAGTGCTTCTGACAGCATTAGCTGTCTGCTTTAAACATTTGTTTAGCTTTTAAAGTGATGTTTATTATTTCTATAACAGTTAAAATGGGAAGTCCAATTGAACTGTGATGGCATCCAATTATGGCCATGGAAATAAAACAATAAAACAGTCTGGTTTGCAAAAGCAAGAAAATAATAAGAGCAATAAAAGTATAAACTAGAACAAAAAATACTCTAACCACCCTGACTTATAGGGTGAGCCAATAACTATTTATTTAAACTAAAAAAGACAGCTTGGGTAGGAAGGCTCCATGATCTTCTCCTGTAGACAATTACTGTTAACTCTCAAAGCCCTGTAAAGAGTTTTAATTACGTGAACGTAGTTAAATGCACTATAAAAAGAGAAACTCATTTTTGAAAAATATGTTTATGTATTTGCCTAATTTTCGGCTCTCCCGCTGTGCCGGGCACATTGTCCCTACGATTTTGGATCACTCCCCTACCTGTGTTCCCTCCTTTGCTGTACTACTCACCCCCCCCCCCCCACTCCCACCCTTACCCCGATTGTAATGTTATATCTTGTAAAGGTTAATAAACTCTTGTTTACTAAAAAATAAATGCACTGTAAAACAGGGAATAATTTGGGGAATAATGATGCACCATGTTCATCGTGGTGTTAGGAATTACAATTTTCATAGTGAAATTTAGGTTGCATAATTAATTTCATGAAAACTTTGTGATGCGAGTGAAACTACAGTACTCTGTTGGCGTTATTTGCAATTAAAACAGAAACTGGTAAACCCTATTGCACAGCATGACATTTTTTTTTAGTATGTTACCAAATGTGAGTGGCTGGACAGCAGATATTTCTTCCACTTGGTCATTTCTTCTCATTCAGTTTATACTTGACCATTAATGTATAGACCCTGAAGGGCCCCTTTCTATTCATTAAAGAAGTTAGACCCAAATCTGACCTTATTTGCCACAATAGGTCATTATGATCATAAAGAGTGGGGAGTTTTAAACCCTTTCAATGGCTAAAACCCCCCCAATAAACTAGGAGATTTATGTACTCAAGCCTTGTGTCCTAGTTCGTTTGAGTAATGGGCATGATTATTGGACACTAAAACACTTGCCCACCTCCCCCTTGACCTCTTACAATTGTTTTCTTATATATACCATTAAATACCAACATCAATCGCCATTTATTAACGTGTTAAAATGTCAATATATTTTATTGGGGGCTTGGATTAGCTTAAATTCATGTTCCATGCAAATGGTAAAATATATTTAACTCAGGTTCCCAAGAAAAAAAAAAAACAGAAGTGTAATTACTATATGTTGAATTAGCTGCACTCAAACTAATCCCCATAAACCAAATATCAAAATGAGCTGTCTGATTGGAGCCAAATGTGAAAAAGTTGAATCTCAGTGAATAGTAGGTAAATTACAGACCAGTCTCCATGGTGCCACAAGTGATGACACACACAAAAGACAGTACAATTTCAAACACTTTTAATATTTGGCCTATTAATTTGATGGGAATTCTGGCTTACAAATATGCCATTAGTTGGGTTTTACATTCCACTTTAGTTTCAACTTTGGTGACATAGCCCCATCTATGGATTATAACACTTGTTAAAAAATGGTAGCATATTAGCTATATAAATATCATTACAATATACATGAAGAAACATACAGCATGTGGGGATGCCGGAAATCTATTCTTCCACATATTTGGAAACACAATGTAGACATTTTATGTTTCATGCCATACTTGAAAACGAGAGCAATCTCAATGTAGCATTCCTAGTAAAATACTTTATAAATAAAATAAAAAATATATATGACAATTTGTATTTAGTCATTCTAAAGTAAGACCCATTATTACCATAGAATGAAAATGTAATAGTTCAACACCATATAAGGCATATTGACATACTGGTGTAAGAACGTAATTCTAGAATGTGCATCAATAATGTTTTAATTTGCTTTTTGTAAAGATGATGGAGTTATTATGGCATCTACTTGTTTCCTATGCTTCCACTTTTTTTGTTTAGTTTAAACTCTTTTAAAGCAAACAGAAAAGTTTTATACAACATTTATATTTGTGTAGAGAGTTTAGAGACATTTACAGTGCATTTACAGTTTGTTTTTATACTCATTGTCCACAGGCAATGACAAAGTATGTCTGCACAATGCTAAATGGCTGCCCAGTCCAAAACAGTATTTTCAACTAAATTTGTCATCTTTTTTTAAAAACCTGAATGTTCACCGATATGTAGGTGATATTTGGCTGTTAGCTGATTGAGTAACTCAGCATTGTTTAGTGAGTATTGTGAACAACAGATTTTTCTCTCACCACTTATGTTCAGTTCACATTCTGGTTCCATCTGACCTTCAGTGAATAGGCTCTCTAGGGTCATTTTCTATTCAACATAGCAGGCCCAGGGCAACATTGCCCAAACCTCCTCCATAGTGCAACTGTGATATATTTGTGAGTTTCTGTCCCAGAGAATATCATTCACTCCACATAACAAATTGCAATCCCCAATCTGTTTATTATCATAACATCCCTCCCTGCTTCACCCTTTCTGGCACCTAAAAGGTTAGACAAATGCCTCATCTAAAAAGTCTATCGATTTAAGATAATCAAGGAGGGGAATTAGTTTGTACCCTGCAAACAGCATGTCTAAGGAGGCCCTAGAGGGACATTTATGGTGAGTCACACATTCAGTATACATTCAAGGCCAGCTCTACTCTACAATGAAAGTACATGAGAAAGTGAGGTTAGTATGATTTACTGTGACATCTATTAAGCTTTTATAGAACATAATACATATGTTTCCACCATCACCATAAAATTAATTGTTACTAATTAGTTAGCTCTGCCAGCTTCCCAACTTCTCTTGCTACAAGCTTGACACAGTATTGGCCAGACTGAATTTATCTGTACACTAACAGGGATTTAGTTGTTTTAATAGTTGAATTTAATAGTTGAATTAATTGTTCTGGCACTTAAGCCGCAATGGGTGTAGTAGTAGGAATATTACTGTGTTCATTTAATCATAATGTTCTGTCTTGTTAAAGCAGAAGTATGCACTTGTCTCATGTGGATGTGTGCAGTGAATGTACATATATACTTACATGTGAGAATAAAATATTCTAGGAACACACATCAAACACTTGGATCATTTTAATCCTGCCATTGTCTGAGATTTCTGATTGCTTATTATGTAAAGTAGCCATATTTCATTTTTAAGGGGGATACTTAAAACAAAGAAGCTCACTAAGTATCAGAATTAGCTTTAATATTGCCCTGTACTAAATATTTTTTCATAACTATCCCTCCTGGTAATAATAGTGCAACAAATGCTTAATGAACAGATACATGAAATTCCTTTTTTCCGACTCCCAGTGTCCCCATACAGATAGTGTAATAAATATCAGGAGGATTCGACCAAAATGCACATCCCTGTTTATGACAGTTCGTTCATGCACAGTGGCCATTTTGCCCATGCAAGTATCCAAAATGGAGGTCGCTACCAGTTTCCAAAAGGGCACATGTGAGAAGAACTAATCACACATGTGCAAAATGCCAGCAACAAACAACATCTGAGACGTCCAGCTATCTCATGTATCCGTTCATTAAACATTTTCTGCACTGTTGTTATCATTGCTTAAGCTATTTAAAGAAACATTTTTTTTCAGCACTACAGTTGTTGTTGTAAAGGGTCATCTCATTACGTTACCATGATAGGCCTTTACCTCCTTAATTTAGCAGCCCAGCAAGAATATTTGTGATCTTCCACAAACGTTAATTTGGTAACAATTTTATGACTGTTGTAGCAGTCAGTATATATTGTAAGTGAGAGTCTCCATGAATTCAGTTCAAGTATTTGCAGCCCAGTGGAAAACTAGATGGGGAGATTTAACAAGACAATTTGTTTAGCTTAGACAAAGCTTTATCAGAAGCCAACATAATATCCTAAAAAATAATAATAATATCACACTATCAGATAACATAAAAACGTTAATTCAAATATGAATTTATATAGTCATGTTGTGGTATTCACTGTTTCTTTTCACAATCAGACAGGGGATATTTAAAAATGTTTCAGTAATGTCAGTGAATAAAACCATACAGTTTAAATTACTGAGATTGTAAAGAATGTATCTGAATGACAGGAAGTGTTTTAAAGACAACATGTGTTTGCAGTGGTAGCATTGTTCAAATGTATGTTTGTGTATCTTGAAATAAATGCTAATTAATTTTAACATCCAGATATGCAGCTGATAACATAAAATAAACTTCACAGATAGAAAACCAATTGTAATGTGACACAAAAACAAGCCCTAGAACTATGAAATGGCTGACCTGTCAATGGTGGCACTAGAGACTGGCAAAATGTCTGCTTGAAAAGTAAAACATTGTATATCATTGCCTACCAAAACACATATCAGGGCGTCTGGCTAGTCACATAATGATGATACAACTATTTAGTGGACTATAGGGAAGACCAAACAGAAAAAAAACAGATAACAATTAGCTCTCATTGGGGGCCATTCACATAAAAGTTTTTCAACTCAACTATGAATGTCTGATTGCAGCAGTTCACTTATCAATTCCCAATATTCTCTATTGTAACGTGCTACAAATCATATGATTGTATAAGTAACTAGTGACAAATAAATGTTGTTTCGAGCACATTACTGCTTTCATACCAGGAAACTTGGAAGGAGAGCAGCTCAGCTTACAGAAAATAATGGGATGGGCCCAATTAGCAAGAGGTGAGGACAGTACCAAAAATGGTCAGGATTAATACTAGAAAGGTGCAGATGCCCACAAAAGTTGGTGGATTCATACTGGAAATCATTGGTACCAAACGTTGCTCCCACTCCATCAGAGATGAAAGGTTTTACCTGGAGCCTCGGCAAGCTGATGTCAAACATAAAGCTTTCTGGGGAAACCTGTCAAATTCTCATGGTATAGCTCCTTAATACTGGGAAACTTATTAAAAAAAAAACGCATACTTGAGGGCTGCAAGGTATAAAGCAGACTACATTTTACTTTTTTAAAGTGTGCATTAATAAAACAAATGTGTGGTCACTATACATGGAAAGTATATAAATAACAGATTTATGTATATTATTTATCTTGCAATGCAAAATATTGTGCAGGTTTTAATGGTGTCAATAATGTGCATTTTCCGTAAGCATTGCTGGTTAAAGGACGCATGTGAGGATCCTAATTTAGGACAAATTCTTTAATAGTACATCACTGACCCATGGGCTTTCTGCAGAAATAGTGCATTTGGCAGGTATAAATATGATGAAATTCTCACCTTAATTCTCTACTTGTTGAACTTTTAGAGTCAAATTTAAGTCATATTTTTTTGGTGCATTTAGAACTTGTGTTGTTATTCTAATGGGGCTGCCAGAATCTCTGTTACATATAAAACAAACCAAATAAACAGTTTCTCAAGCACTTATCGTGCATGTTTTCTAAATGTGATGAAGAATAGAGACTGATTGGAGCTTCATGCCTGGGCTTTTACTAGAAACAATTAATAATGATTGATGAGAGCATTTGTTAAACTGGCTTGTCACAGATGTTATCAAACTTTTTTATAATAATAGTGAACAATGATCCTTAAAATATATTTAGTATAATTCATCAACATATTCGAAATCTGGCTGTTTGACAAGTAAGCAAGAATCTGTAACTTTTCCCCAAGCTCAGATTAGCTTTTCTATATTTATATCGCAATCTGGCTGGATTTAGCAGTGAAAGTCAATCTCTTTAACTCCGAAACATTCGTACAAATGTTTGGCTGTACTCTTCAAGCTAAACCTAGCGTCCTAAGTTACCCATATTGTAGGACAATGATATTATGTGTTTAATATATGAATTTGTCTATTATGATAAATACAATCATACAATATATTTGCATATAATTATATATAATGTCTAATTATTTGTATTTAAATATATATATATATATATATATATATATATATATATATATATGTCTATTATCAGATGTACAACATACAAAATATTTTTTATATATAATTATACATACATATAAATATATCAAATACCATACATGTAAATAAAAACATTATAATGACCAATTTATAATGCTGATTTTGCTCTTCAAGGGAGACCATGATGTGGGGGTAATAATCAGCCTTCACTGACAAAAAAATGTATAAGGAAAACATGTGGCAATCTTTAAATGACCCAACTTTCATTCAATGACAAATACTTGTGTCCTTTGCTCCATTAGTTTATTAATGCATGCATTGCACTTTTACCATCCAATGACACAGGTCCTCCAGATTGATACAGATTTCTATTGTGTAACATACCTAAGCAATCCTCATCATATAATCTGTGTAATGGCTCCATCGCTATGGGCAAATTCTTGCTGTAGTTTAAAGTTATGCAAAATTCACTGATGCGTTTAGTTCATAAATATCTCTTCTACAAATAAATATGATAATAAATAGCTATATATAATTACAACTAAACCCTATTTTTATCCCAACCCAACCAATCCTCCGTAATACTGGTAATATTTTTTTTAAAACTGCCTCAATGTGTCCCTGTTGCAACCAGAGTTCCCATCAGTGGGGTACAACCAGTACCCCAGTAAGGTGCACCACTTTCCTGGGGGGTCTGACATCCCAAAGTATGAATATATTTTTAGTAGCAAAACATTTTCACATAGGTTAACCTTATATTTTGGCCTTTTGTTTCCCCATAAATGAAGTGTTTGGGGTGTTGACTTAAAATCACTGTTGCCTTATTTTCGAGCAAATACAAAATGTTTTGTAGGCGTTTCATCATGTGGTGTCCTTTGGCACTTCAGCTGTTGATAACTACAATTTCCATTAATCTCAACCATTATGTTGGCTGAGCTGTAGTCCACAGTGGCTGAGCTATCACAAGTTAGTTACCCATCATTCCTTTAATTCACTAATGGCTTACATGTAGAAGTCCAGCTGTCCAGGACTGCATCTATAAAACTCAGCTAGCCAGCCAAATGGTTTGCTAAGCTTTCTGAAAACCTACCCAAAGAAGCTATAGTGCTAACTATTGCTGTCCTAATCCACCGATGTGTAATTTTGAGAACCTCAGCTGGTATTGACTACAGGTTCCATGTGCTCAGTTAGCCAAACCCCTAGTGGGTTGGCACAACTCAGCCATTACTGTCATCGTTCTTTGCACTGTAATAAGGAAGGACTATGATGTCAGATTACATCCCTGTGTCAATCTAAGCACAGATCCAGGCTCTCTAATAGCTACTGCTTGTGGGCAGTATCTTGGCATCCTTGGCAAACAATGCATGCCAACTTAGATTTCTATTCTCTCCTCAGTACACTGTTTTCTAGGTTCGCCATCACTGTACTGTCTCATGCTACATTAATTCTGCATCTAATTTGTATCCTTTTTTCCCCATACAGTTGTTCAACATATAAAGAGGCACAACATTGTCCTGAAAAGAGAACTAGGAGAAGGGGCGTTTGGTAAAGTGTTTTTGGCAGAGTGCTATAACCTTTACCCCGAGCAAGACAAAATTCTAGTCGCAGTAAAGGTAACATTCACTCCTCGTATATGCTCATTTGTGATTAATGTAATAACTAAGAATGCTTTTAAACTTATTATTTTGAAGTTTGCTGTTCGGACTGATGGAAACATAAATGCACCATTTTCTGACCCGAATGTCAGTGCATACTGAGTAGACTCCTTATTGTTGAGAGTAAGTTGCTGAGTGATCAAGTGGAAATTTCCTGTTTTTTCAAGTGTACCTGTAATAGACATTTTTTTTTTAGTTAGGTCACTGACTCTTTGGCCATCTTGGCCTCTTATGGACACTTGTATTTTTTTGATCACTGTTTTTGGTTATTTCTGCACACAGCTTATTTTCTAATTTGGTAACAGATAAACCTCAGTGTGTGTGTGTGTTATACTTAGACTGTAGTATTGCTGGGGTATATACTTAATAATTTTTGATAAACTACTATTTAGCGAACACTTTTTTCTTGTTTTTTCTAACATGATTATAGTGTCTGTGAAGATTTCTAAGTGAACTGAAAACTGGCATGTATATTTTAGCTTTATATTTATTAAATGCAATGCAGTTTCTGGTATGAACCAGAACAAATGAACCAATTTGTACCAAATATTTTAAAAAAAGTTTTATACCTTGCATTCACACTCTTTCTTCTTTCACTGCACCCTCTGTTTCCTATCTCATTCTAATCTGGTTACCCTGACTTCTACCTTATTGTTTCTATTTGCCATGTGCCAACAACTTTGTTCCATCCATCATCATCATCATCATCCCTGCTCAACTTCTATTTACCACATAATGTACCTCCTTTTCTCTTCTGATGGATGTCCACTCACTTGTGGCACACTCATATGTGGTGCCATTTGCTGGTGTCTGATCATATGTAGCTCACCTTTTTTTAATGCCCTTTACTCTCCCCGTTTTTCTATAAATGTTTTGCTTTTTTGTAACTGTTCCTTGACTAGCGCTCACTTAAATCATAACCACTAGATCAATGTCTTACACAGTAATTTAACAGTTAAAACATAAATTGTACCCTTTTTTGCTTAAGTTCTAACTCCCTGTGTCTTTGTGTAAACTAAAGTCCTTTTTTCCCCCTTCCTGGATGATGCCCACTTACAGAACAGAACATCACGTAACCCATCATTTTAATTAAATAGAGCATGTAAAGAAAATGGGCTGAGTTGGAGGGATCATGTTCTTTTCTATGTGAAATTATCAGCACAAGCTTCATTCTTCCCTTCATTTTGGCCTCTCTGGCTCTTTCACTTGCCTTCTTCTGGTTGCCTAGCAACACTAACAGCTTTCAATCCTATGTACGAACACACGGCCACAGTTGCTTTTGTAATATTGTGTTCCCCCCTCTCTGCATTTTTCTATTTTTATGACTGAGCACTGAATTTTAGCAATATGGAAATTTTGACCTAAATTACAGTTTACCTGTAGATTTAAAAAAAAAATTATTTTCATGTACCACGTTCAATTTATGTAGTGTTTCACAGACATGATCAACATTTAAATGATGTTCTCTTCAATAACACATGTGTTTTCTGAATTGTTGTCTTGCAGACACTGAAAGATGCCAGTGACAATGCACGAAAGGACTTCCATCGGGAGGCTGAGCTATTAACAAACCTGCAACATGAGCACATTGTGACATTTTATGGTGTTTGCGTGGAAGGAGACCCGCTTATCATGGTCTTCGAGTACATGAAGCATGGAGATCTTAACAAATTCCTTAGGTGCGTAACCACAATAAAAAATAGCTAAATGTTAACTTGTTTATAATGACATCAAGTTACTGTTTTAAAATGATTACATGTCTCTCCCATATGCCCAAAACATTATAAAAGGAATTATCCTCTATTGTAATTATTGATTTGCATATGGTGCCAGAAGGTGATAACAGGATACGGTTTTTACACTATTGATCTAAAACCCATCTCTTATTTGATCCATACAGTTGCTTGCAATTTTGGTATAGTAATACATAATTAGTCATCATTCCAACTATAAATACTATTTGATGGAATTCCGTTAGATTCATTGTTTTATTTGTTGGCTGCCATTTATAGATGTTTGGGCTGTTTTAACTTCAGCACTGTATGTCCATCTGACATCTGTCAATCTGTTAAATATAAACAGGACAAGTTAACCCCTTTGTGATGCATGGTGCTTGTGTCCCAGACAAGGCAAGCACCAAAACGTCAAGATTTGTTCCTGGCCACCTGATCGGTAGCCAGGAACACTATGGAAGAGACTCGATAGGGTCTTAATATACCCTGTGGCTCCCTGCCTAAAGATTGCGAGACCTCTTTCGGGCACATTGTGATTTAGTTAAATGTAGCCGGTGCTCGCTTTGAGGACCGGCTACATTTTCCCTGTCAGACTGAGGCCACTCAGAGTGGACTGCAAGTCTGTGGAGCGGAATCGGAGCACAGCTCATTGCGGGGATCCACAATGAGCTGTTTAACGGTGTCTGTACTATGCCATCCTTGTGTCTTTTAGGCACTGTAAAATCAGGACAGCATAGTACGTCCTAGCATTGGGATGGGGTTAAATAAACAAAGATCTTACCACAACTATCAAGGAGTACACAGAATAACAAGACTAGGTATCTGGCAAAAAAACAAATGAATAAAGGTATTCCTTAGACTTGGGCATTTATTTTCAGAAAACAAATGCGACTCAACGAATATTTCAATGGCACCCAAGTCTAGTATTCCTTCATGTTTAAGCCCTCAGTACTCCCAAACACAGCGAATGGAGACAAATCAATGCATCTGTAGTATAAACCATTATGTGTATGCTGGGACCACTGCTTGATTTATTAAGAAAAAATACAGGCTGTCACTTAAAAGTAGAGAGAATACAGAAATAATGTAACTAAATCTGGTACATTTCAATATAGATACCTTTGCTATATGGTTGTTTTAAAAAAAATGGTACTGGGATATCTAAAGCTAAATCAAATGCAAATATATGGACAGGTAGAAAGGTATGGTTTGTAGCAGCCATAACCACATGCCAATGCAGCAGAAATGCATGAGGCTTTACTGAAGGTTGGAAATAGCCTAATATGTAGCAGTGTATGAAAAGGGCTTGACTTTAATTAACCCCTTAGTGACAAGACATTTTCACCATGACTTTCCCTTGGTGACAATGGCTGTTTTGACATTTCTAGGGTGTTTGTGTTTAGCTGTAATTTTTTTCTTTCTCACATACAGTACCCACACAAATTATATGTTGTTTTTATCGTCATAAGAAGGGCTTTCATTAGATACCATTATGTTCATCATATCTTATAATTTACTACAAAAAAAATCATAAAATATGATGAAAAATTTAAAAAAAACCACTTTTTCTAACTTTGACCTAAAATATAATTTACACAAATAAAATCATTAAAAAAGACCCCGTCTAAATAGTTTCTAAATGTTCTCCCGAGTTCAAAAATATGCATGTTTCCATATTTTTCGGTATTTTTTTGCGAGTTATGGGGCAAAAACCAAAAATAGTGTTTTTTGTTTTTTTCCTATATTGATCTTTTGACCCCAACCCGAACCCAAAATTTAACCCTAACACTAAATTTAACCCCAACTCTAATCCTTATTATATCCCTTAATATTTTTTAACTTTAATTTAATTTTAACCCTATCCCTTATGCTAAAAAATATTTAATTTTAACCCTATAGGCTAATATAGCTAAATAACCTGTTTTTATTTAATTAAATATGTATTTTAATTATTTTCCATTGCAATGCTACTAAACTACCACTAGGGGTAGTCAAGTAGCATATTCAGAGCGACGGAAGTGAAGTTACTTTCACTTCCGAAGCTCAGACCGGCAGAGGACTTAGCCATATTGACGGAGCAGCATGCTCCGTCAATATGGCTCCCCACGATCGCTCTGTGGGGCGATCGTGGGGGTCCCAAAATAGAAATATCGGTGCTGGCTATTGCCTCGATGTCGAGGCAATAGACCAGCACTGTTAAAGCGGTTTTCGCGATCGTTGATCGCGAAAACCGCTTCATTCACTGCAGGACGTGCCAGGCACGTCCTTTGTCATTAAGGAAGATTCTCCCAGGACGTGCCTGGCACGTCCTTTGTCGGCAAGGGGTTAATATACAGAACTAAACATAAAAAAATGTATATCCATCAGTCTATTTATCATACACCCAGGTTATATTTTATACATGTTCTTCTCATTTAAAATCTAGTTCTACTTCTTAAAGGGACACGCCCTCCAAAAAATGAAAAGGTTTTATTTTTGTTATTTTGTATTGCTGATTTCATATATGTCTTTTGTTTTTGTGATGTGACTATATTTAAGAAAATATAACTAATATAATATAATATAACTAAACAAATCTGACTGGGCGCCGGCATTTTGTGAAATATAGTGTTTATGGGTGCCACCCCCTAGTGACTTTACAGCACACATTTCTCACTTTGGGGCTGGGGACACATAATGCAGTCTATAAGTCATATCTAGTTACATCTTGTAAGTGGCAACTGTCACTAAAACTAATTTTCCATTAACATAAAGCCTAATAATTAGGAAATATTATTACTGTCAGATTGGTGTGCTGGGAGTTAATGACTGTTCAGACTTGTTTAGAACCATTTCAGTTGTGAGAACTAGGTCTCACTAGGTGGCTGTGTCAACCAATGTCCTTATTGTCCATAGTTTTTGTGCGAATACAGTTAAAATGAATGCCAGACACCACACAAAAGTCATAGGTCCATTCCATATAAAGTAATTATTTAAAACCAGCAAACCCTATGCACAAAGCAACCACTGCACACTGTAGACATGGGCAGGGCTATGGTTATTTGTAGGGGTGACCACATGTTAAGTCAGCTGCTACTTACACAAGGCATTCACAATACATATGGGGTATCAACTGGCTGCAGACTGTAAACTATTTAAATGACTTAGCCCCAGAAGTCATACATAATACATACATAACATCCAACATAGTTAAATTATATATATAGGTTTTCATTTCCCTATACTATACTATGCTATTACTATATATCTTGTGCATTTCTTAGAGGTTTAATGCTCATTACTGCGGTCATGAAGCTATCCTGCTATATGTATCTTCCTCTGCTGCCTAGGAATGATGAAAGACACTAGCTAAACTCATACACTGGTTATATGCATCTTAGGTGAAGGAATTATGTCTGGCTACTGCCACCTACATGACTGTCACTATAACTGCATGGAAACATGCATGCTTTAAAGAAAATAGCCAAATCTATCTGCTACAGATCTGCATATAGTTTTGTTTTAGTTATAGCTTTAATCAGTAGAATTTTTTACTATTACTTTACTTAAGTTAGATCTTGTCTATTCCCTAAAGAAAATCTAAGTAAAATCAATGTAGTTAGACTGCAAAAACAGACTTAGATAACAAAAGTAGTTTGCATTGTAGTGTAGGCCACCACAACCCCAGTCTGTAATTATACGGAAGTTCAGCTAGCAATATGGTTGGTTGAATTTTAGTGTAGATGCAATAAAAGTTAGTGTTTTAACTGTAGTGTTAGTAGAACAGACACATCAATAGTTGGCTAATATTTCCCATAATAATCAACTAGCAATGTTGCTTGCTAGATCTTTTGTGCAAAAGTTAATGTTGTGAAGTGTATTCTAAGATATTACAAAAAAGGTGGAGTTTAAAGGTAGTAAAAAGAGACATAAAAGCTTGGATGCAAAATTATGCTGCAGTGGATGACCTTTGGCACCCGAGATGCGGTGATTACATTTCTTATTCAGAATCCATAATGAGATAATAACTAACATTTGACACTCCAGTTGTTGCTATAATACATGTTTGAACTACCTTGTGTCTCTAACCAGGCTGAGACTCCATGCATTCGAGGTAGCAGCAGCCAGAGTGAATGGGAAGGAGAACAGGTAGAGCAAGAGGAGGAGTGTAGATGAAACCACTCTGAGGAAGGGGGTGTATATAACTAAATAAAAGCTTTTTGTGCTGAATTCCCCTGCCTGCCATGTGTTTTTCTGCTCTCTAAGTCTAGTTAACCTACCCTAAGCAACTTACTCCTTTCCTTCTCCCTTCCTTGCTGCTGCTCTAGTTTGAATGGGGGGGCTTTGCCCGCTCTAGGCTCCCTTCCCCTCTCGTCTTCCTCATGTGGTCTTGTAATTCGCAAATTTTTTGTAGGCGGGCAGACTTGAGACTCCCTTACAGTATTCATCTATGTTTCTTATGGTGTCACTTTTTCTCCAAAATCTTCTTACAAACACACACATGTTCTTAAGATATACTGTATATTATATTATAGTAGGTTGCTAGGCAGAAAACAGTAGAATGATTTTGTTAGTAACTGAGATTGGTATGATGTTTGTGATTATAACCACAGGAAAACCCAAGGGCATCAAGGCAGAATAAATCCCTTCAAAATGTATTATTTAAGAAGATATATAGATAAGCTCTGATCATTTACAGATCAACAGACAGAAAAAAATATAGTGACTTGTGGTTTAAAGAGACATACACAAACAATTTCTATTTTAACCTTCATCTCATGCACACATGCTGCAGAGAGGGGAAGGATCCTACCATTTGTAGTATTTGTTTGCTTTTGCTTCAGTCATGGCTTCATTTCATTTCTTGTTTATTAGCTTACCTAATTTCTAGGAGCTCAGATTTGTTTGTGTGTGAATGTTACAGAGCAATACATTTACCAATAATGGGCATTAAATGTAAATGTGTTTCTACATATTATTTTATAATATTTACCACATTACCATATTTCCTCAATTCTAAGACTCACTTTCTTCCTGATTTTAACAGCTCTGGGAAAGGAGTGCGTCTTAGAATAGATGGCATCTTACAATCGGCAGCTAAATTCGGCTGTCTAATTTAAGACGCAATTTTTGCCTTGGGAGCCGAGATTTTTTTCTTGGCCGCCAAGGTTCACGTTTTGGTAGCTGAAATTTGCATTTTTGGCTAAAGTAAGGGAGGAGGAGTTTTGGTGCGGGAAAATTAGCTTCCGAGGTTCTGCAGCAAGTTAAGTATAAGTGTTTTAGGTATTTCCTAAATTCTAAGACTTTTAAATTTTAACATCCCAGAAAAGAGGGGCACGTCTTAGACGCGATGGTGTCCTAAAATTTCGGAAATACGGTGTGATAGTAGCGATCAGCTTGTGCTTAACTCACTGAAACTATCCTGAGAATGCCCCCCCTAGCCACACCTCCAACCACTTGTTCACAAAAACCAAACTGTCCTTCCTTCCCTTCTTACATCACATTCCAGCACCCTGTCCCTAGGCTGTTGGCAGGTATGTTTGTTCCACCCAAGGATAAGGAGCTGAAGGTTGGCTGCATTTGTGGGCATTTTATTCTGTTTGGTCAGCTCATCCTATGTATTACACATTGAATGATTTCTCCTAACATAAGATGGAGGAAATAGACTAAAAAAATAAGCTCATCTTACTTGCTTCCATTATATTGTATCCTTAGCCAAGGTTATGTGTCTGCATGTGTTGGCATCAGATACAAGCGATTTCCGAATAGCAGCCCTGCCTAAATTCCAACTTTGTGAAGCTCATGCCTGGGTCAAATAGGTGTTGAATCTGTACTAATACGTGAGGCTGTAATTTTAGAGCATTTGGCATTTATATTACAGAATGCATTAGGTGGAAGTCCACATTTCTGAATATATATCTATCCTTGCATCCTGAGAGGTTTTAAGGTCTAAATAATAAAAGCTACGTTTTAGTCAACATGAGAACATCATGAGATCTGAGCTATGGCCTTAATTCCAGGTCGGACGGCAATGTACGTAATGTTGGGTAATCCTTTTCGTTCTTGCTTTTGTTCCCATTATACGGGAAGGTTGGAGTCCTGCAACTCGACCTTGAATGGAGGTAGATAACTTTGTGGCCCCAGGTGTTAACCTCTTTTTGTGGGTTTTTTTGATATTGCAATGAAAACTCACATCTCAAAGTGTGTTTTATTAGGATTTAGTGACTTCCAAGTGACAGGTCTTTAAATTTGGAATGTTTGGTTAATATCTGTATGTGATTCTTTTGTCCTCTAAATATCTTTTTGTCTACTTTCATGTTTTTCTACCTATATTATTTTCATCTTTATTATTATTGTCATTATTATTATCATTATTATTAAGCAGCCTCACTTCACATATATTTTAATTACTAACACATAATAATATGTAGAACAATACATATCATAATAAATTAATATGTAATCATGGTTATTAAGTAATTATTTACAAAAGTAAAATCTTCATGCATGTTAATGTCAAATACTGTAGGGTTGTAAAACAAGTTCACACATTTTATCCCTTGCAGCACTTCCAAAAACCAAGAAAGGAGCATTAATGAATCTAAACATGAGTGTAGATCCTGAGGTTTCCTGCTGCAGAGCTTCATGTTTCAGAAATCAGACCACATGTTGAAGGTCAAAAGCAATGTCTGAGCACAAATCTGAGCACAAAGTTCATCACATGGAGAATTATTTGGGGGAGTACAGGAACTAAAGTGAAAATTGTTGTGGCTTTCTACAGCTGCACGCTGTGGGAGACTAAGATTTCAATACTCCAATGGAAAAATTCAGAGATAAGGAATCTGCCCTGAACATTGCAAATAAATGAAATGAGAAGCTTGATTATCAGAGGACAATCTCCTCTGGAATATAGTTTCAGAAGAATGGGCTGTCACTTTCTAGTTATTCTAACTTAACGATTTATTTATATGCATCTGATTCCTTGCTAAACATTAACCATGTTCTAATTTATGTCAGATAATTGTGGCAAATATATGTTAGTTAAAGAAAACATTGGAACATGAGTGGTAATATTGAGCTTTGTGGGTGGTAGTATTGAAAACTGTATCACAGTTGGTTAGGACCCTGCTGTCCTTGCATCGCAGGAGGCACCATACCCAAGAGGGCCCCTATGGCGTTGTTGACTGTGTCGATGAATCCCACTGTCCTTATTGGCTCTCCCACCTGCTTTGTCTCTACTCCGCTTTTATCTGCATGGTCCTTGGATTTCCCCATCATGAAACAGCCATTAGAAGATGATGCATGCCTCAGACAATCAGAGGAGTCTCCTAAACCTGTTAGATTTTCTCTAATTTTCTCTCCTAACTGGCTTTCCCAGCTACCAGCTTTTCAGCTCTGCGGAAGAGTGCAGGAGATGGTAGAGCAGTACTATCTAGCTCATATAAGTAGGCAAATGATTAGTGGTGGCGCATGTTTATGAAGCATGTTGGTGTGGCCTCAGTGAGCGGGTTGTTGAGACCCCCTAAGAGAATCTTGCAGGGGATCCCTGGGATATTTCTTTTAAGCTACTACTTCTTAGATTTGTAAAGTAATAGTAAATTCTCATGATAAGTTAACATCTTCATTGCTGGCAGTACTGGCAGTTGAATTTATGAAAATTCACATTTTATATAAACCTTTATAACACTCAATATATTTGAGTATCACAGGGAAAAATAAGGCCAAGAAGTGGATTTCAGGATTCAGGACACCAGTGAGGTTTGAATGTTGTGCACTGGAAAATTTCTTACAAAACATGTCAAATGATGTCATCTACAACTGTTTATTTTGATTAATGAAAACGATGGGCTTTGCCAGTACTTCCTTCAACAAATCAAAACTTGAAATTGCTGTTGCTTTAGTTTGCACGATGTTCATAATGACCATATGACAGTGATCAATCGCTATTACCAAATCAGTGTATAATCAGTGGTTATAACTGTTCTTGCGGCTATGGATTACTCTTTAAATTGATCCTTTGTTATGTTGTATGCAGAGCTCATGGGCCAGATGCAGTGCTCATGGCAGAAGGGAACCGCCCTGCAGAACTGACTCAGTCACAGATGCTTCACATAGCTCAGCAGATTGCAGCAGGTATGGTGTACCTGGCATCCCAACACTTTGTCCATCGAGATCTCGCGACGAGGAACTGTCTGGTGGGAGAGAACCTCTTGGTGAAAATAGGAGATTTCGGCATGTCTAGAGATGTGTACAGCACGGACTATTACAGAGTAAGTGCATCTTTATTATAATTAAAACAGGGATGAGGCAATGTCCTTTCCATCCATATTAATTACTTCAAGTTCACAAAATTAATGAGGTACAAATATTCAAAAGAAACCAGGCTGAGATCATGACATATCTTGTCTAAGAACTATTATTTTTCAGTTGCATCTTAAACTGCTTACCTCCTGTCCTGGGGTAGGCATTATTGGCACAGGCATATTTCACTGGATATAATCACATATATATATAGATGAAAGAAATCTGAACCAAGATTTGAGCAACATATCTGTCCCAGGATATAGCTATATAGAGAAAAGTTGTCTCAATTGTGTACTTTGCTTGGATTCTTTCAGTAGTTATATTTAAAACATCTAAACTTGGTGCAATCTTTTAACTTAACATAAGAAGTTATTTTTCTTTTGCATACAGTTAGGGTTGCCACCTTTTCTTTAAAAAAAATACCGGCCTTGGTACTGTCTCCATAGACTTAACATTGGCCAGATGCCAATTTTTTTTACCAGCCTGCCAGTAAAATACCGGCCAGGTGGCAACCTTACATACAGTTGACCATTAAGTGTTAGATTTTTCTAGGTAAAGCCAGACACCACCACCGATGCACTACTCAGTATGGCCTAAATCGCTTTTAATTACCTTATGCAGATTTGACTAATAGGTATTTATGGATGTGGAAATGTATATTGCCAGGAAATTCCATCTTTATTATTATCCCTTAATGGAAAATTCCTATCAGATAACTTCTGCATCATGTAAAGTAAAATTTACTATGTGTTTATTTTGCGAGCCTCTCCTAGTTTTGTGTCTGAATGTCAGTCATGAATGTTTGGATGGAAGAAAGTATCTCTGATTGGGAATGTGAATTACATTGCTAAGAATAATGATACTGTGTGTAGTTTGGAAAGATAATAGTGACGTAGGAGTGCTAACAGGAAAGTAAATTTATACACAAATGCATATTCTAAAGTTAATGTGAACAGTTAGAAATGAGAAGACAAGGCACTGAAGTAGAAAAGGGATCACAGAACAAGATGAAGATCAACATGTTTGTTCTAGCAAATTAAAGCAGGACAAATGGTAACTATTAGTTGAACCCTTTAACATGGCTTTTTTTTAATTGACATTTCAAACAATCACATACTCAGTAATCTCTATTTAATGAGCATGTTTAATTTCTAATGAACTGTTTTGAGACTAATAAATGTTGCAAAAGTCAAAACTGAAATGCAGCATAGTATATTTTAACTGAGCAGAAGGCACAATGGCAGTGACAACACAATGTCTTGAATGCTAATTGCTTACCATGTGTGATTCTTGTGATTGACACAAAGTATCTGGCAGTCCAAGTGGAATATGGGCAGCCACACAAGAGAGACACTTGGGGATGTCTAGAGGCTGACCCAAAAATCAATGCCATTTGATTTGAGCTCATTTGCTTTGTCATTGTTGGAGTTCATTGCTCTCTGTATTGTATGCAGTAGAGCATAACAATTCTGGTATGATCATACTGGAAGGAGGACTGGTTACTGATACAACTGCCCATTACAAAGCGCCCTACAGCGGAAAGTATAATGGTACTACCGCCACTTCAACATGACTGTGATAATGACACACTCACAATTAGAAAGATATGATTTGCATATCAAGCAGCAGGAAATAGTAGATGAAAATCACTTCAGCGTATCTGTTTTCTGTTGGGATTTGTGTAATGGCAATCACAGAGGAACAGTCTGACATAAAATGGCTTGATGCATACGTACAAACAAGCTTGCAGCACTCAGAGAAAAGATATAACTTCTGTATGTCCTTCTGATGAAAAAAGGGTTAAGAACCTAAAGGTATAATTATATAACAGTGCCCTTCTATCATTGGTCAATTATCTGGTTAATCTTTGCATAATATTATCATTTTCTATTTTCTAAAATTACAGTACAAACAAAGTTTAGGCCCCTTTAAGCAGTTTTAAATAGGACTAAACTGGTCCCAATCACAAGTGTACATACCGATGTAGTTACACAACATGGACCAAATGGATCAATGGCTTAAGGCTTATATCTGCGTAATACTGCCTGTAAATATAGCGCCAAGTCTGGTGCTGATGGCATAGTTTAAAAAGAAAATTGCAATACCACAATCTATCAGAAAAACATACATTGATGACATTAGCAATTTAATTTTCTGAATACATTTAGATTATATAGCATAAATATAACATTGGATTACAAAAAACACTGATGTATATGTTTAGATAAAATGAGATGATGTTGTGTCATAAATCAACACCAACATATTTCAGTTCTTTCCACAGTTAACAACACTACTAGTAATGCAACACCCACAATCTGCTTTGTGTGCAATACATTTTGAAGTTCAATAGCAAGAAGTTAAGTAATTTCCTACATAAACATATTTCTTTAAGGGATTAGTGGCATTATCGCAGTGCCTCCTGCAAGGCCCTCCTTAAGGTTTCCAAGGTTATAAATCCATACTACAAAAGGGTCAACCAAACTAAATCCGTTTTATTAAAAATAGAAAAATCTTATGAATTGTTAGTGTCAGCCAAGATCTTTGAAATATTAAATTAAAATATTTAACACAGTCCTAAAAGTGTTGTTTCTTTCATTATATCTTTTATAATAAAAATATAATTACAAAATAAAGAAACGAACAAACTTTTTTGAGATAAGTGTGATAGTACACTAAGTGCATCTATAAATAAAACATTAAAACATGAATTAACAAACTGCTTTCAAAATGCCTCTATGTCAAATCTGCTATGAATTTAGCATTGTTTTTTCCATTCTGGTTACATTTTAAATATTACATTATACTTTTTTTACATTTTATTTAACAGACTTCCACATTGTGAACAGTAATTTAAAAAGTAATAATAATGTATCTACAGTTTAATTTAATTATACATATTTAAATGTGAAGATAAATGATGGTGTTGTGTGTTCCATGCTTTTCTAAATTGGACCGCATGTCCATAAATAAATAAATATATATATATATATATATATATATATATATATATGTCCAGAAATGTTTATATTGCGTTGCATTAAATCTCTTTATTTGATGTAATGTTTAAGAATAGTTTGTTAGCCATAATTTTTGGGGGGTTATTTAGCAGTGGTACAAAACCTGCTGTCAGACAGCCCTCTGGCACACTGGTCACCCTGGCATAAATCCCACTCAACTCATTTTGGCTTCAGCTAAATACCAGAGCTATGATTTTATCTGTTATAGGATTCTAAGACTCTGAATGCTGTGTCGATCAATACAATCAGTTAAAAAACCTTGATTAAATAATAATTCATTATGCTACACCTTTCAACCTTTATACCACATGCAATAGGCCCCAAGGGCTGCAGTATGTTAATAATACATGTTCACAGAATTAAAACATTAATATATGTTCAATAATGAGCAAAAACATGAGACATCAATAAAAGTATAGTATGATAAAGGCTTGTTTGACCTTTGTGCCATAACCCTTTTGGTTGTTCCATTTTGTAATAGAGTATAGGTAACATTGTAACACTGCCAGATGGCTGAAGTTAGATCTTAAGCACTTTGTCTGTAAATAGCTCCACACTAGAGCCACAGTGTAGTGGTTAATAAGAAATCTTGCTCCATTAAAGTTAAAGCATAGAGGTAGATTTAGCAGAGTTACTCATACTACAATAAAATAATAGTGTTGCTTTATTTTGCTTTTTTTTTTTTCTGTACACCATCCACACTCCAAACATTTGTAATCAGTTTAGATGGGCAGTCTTCCCCACAGTAAAATAAACGGATGGCATAGATTTTTCCTTGGAGCTTAGCCATAATGTAATTATGTTGCCATTATTAGCTACAGAGATAAAACTCAAATGATAACTCACAAATGAACTCACAATTAACAGACCAAAGGAAAACAGATATTAAACTATGTTGTATAGATGACGGCAGTACTAAAAAAAACTTTTAATAAAAAAAAGTATAAAATAGTTCTTTTTAGTCCCATCAATCATTTAATATTCCATGTGGCAAATCATTTAAGGCTCAATTCTACAGCACGGACCCTATTCCAAGCTCCCTCTGCATTATTTTCCAATTTCCAGCTCATCTCCAGCAACATCATCCACTATCCCCTTGCATCCCTTTCTGCAGCACAGTCCATGTTCCAAGCTCCCTCTGCACAAGCATTCCCATTTCCATCTTCTCTCCTGTATCACAATCCCCACTTCCTTCTACCTCTAGCATCAGGCAACCCACTCCCAGCATCATTAACTTTCCCTCTGCCATATCACATAGCCCTCTCATCCTTCTTACATTACAGAACCCTGTTTCCCCTTTGCCCTTCATGACAGGATAATTCTCCCCCTGCATCTCAACCATCTGTTCTCTGAATCACAGGACCTTCTGCCCCTTTCATCATATAACACCCAAAGCAACACAGACCACCCTCCTCTCTTCTGTAATAGAAAACCTGTAAGAAGAGAGTCCTAATAGTAAGGAAGTACCAGGAGATTTGGGGTTGCTTTACTATCTATTAACTGTCATTTAAAGAACTGGTATTGTTTCATGACCATGGAAAAGCAGCAACATGATGATGTCCTCACATATGTATGCATTGAACATGTATGAAGAGAAAAGGCAGCCATGCAACCTCAATGCACTCCACAAAGCCTCTGTTAGGGGCACCTGCTTCATTTGTCCCTTGTTAAAAAGTAACACGGACTTATTTCAAAATCTAAAAACATATAGGAAGTATGAAATAATAGGGTGCATTTTTGGACTCAATATAAATTAAATTTGAAACTGGCAAGTATTCTATTTTAACACTTTAACCTTATTGGTTACTCTTGACACATCTGTATATGTCACTTTTCTGCTGGATTGAAAAGAAGAAAAAATGAATTTACATTTAGAAATCTTTTTCTTTTCATGGTTACCTTGACAACCATACACAGAAATCCAGATTTTCATGCAAGAAACGGAACGTTTATTATTTATTGCAAGTAGGTATGTGCAAGCCTGGTTTCACTAGAAATAATAAAATAGATGATTCCACAGAAAGCTATTTTCCCTATACTTTTGTTTCCAATTGACATGATATATATTTAACTCAGGCTATACATTCACCAAAAAGTATGTTGATCGACAGGCAAAAGGTTTTGACAAAACCATATTTGCCTCACTGTAATGGGCTACAGGTAAAACAATATTGGAAACAGGAGTGCTCATGTGGATAACAGAAAAGGAAAGCCACTCTACCAAACCATTTTTTTCTAACTCTAATTTGGTCCCAGTGGAAATCTTAATGAAATATAGCAGGTGTAAAAGTGCTAATCAGTGGCTTATGGGAGGAGGAATGATTGTATATGCCTTTATTATTGAGCCAAGTGAAATAGATCTTTAAAAGCACATGATTTCCCGTACTGCAAACCCCTTTTGTGTCCAATAAGGCTTTGATGAATCAGCTAGTATTGCACTTGCCACTGATTGAGTTAGTCAGCAGCCAACTAGCTGCAAAAATGTGTGCATACCATTTTGGTGTATTTATAAAAAGACAACTTAAATTCACATCTTAAAATATTACTTTTAACAAATAAAAAAACACAATGAGATTTAAGTATGCCATAAAAAAGTATTTGAAAAGCACAGATAAAAATAACAGATTTTGAAAAAAATTGGAACTTCCAATTTCTGATAACATTATGGTTCAACTACTAACCATAACAGTGAAGAATTAGTGTGAAAAGGAAGAAGGCAGTTAACTTTTTCAAAATTTTAGTTTCAATAATACATTTTTGTTAATGATTGAAGAGGGATATAGCTCAATCCTATTGAAAAAAAGTCATATGTATTATCATAATAAAGGTTGGACTCAAATTTAAAGGACAGTATTAGATCATTGTGTTCACCTCTAACATTATTTCCTAATCCTTTCAGCTACTTAATTGTGAGACTCACGGATTTATTGCACTATATGTGGCAACATTTTGGTGCTAAAAGTGGTGCAATAAATCCTTGGACAGCTTGATAAAGCAACCCAAACATTGCCACATGTGATGTAATAAATCTGTGACTTCATTCTCCTCACACATAATTTGAATTATATATATGATATGCAAATTACACATTCCCATTGAAAATCAGTTAATTTACATATCAAGCGACAGGTGATGTCATAAATAAGAGACAACACATACCTTGTTTAAAACATATTTTCTCTTAGTTTATGCAGTTGCTTGCATTTTTCTAACACTGTAAAAAAAAAAAAAATTAAAGAAAAGTTGGTAATCATAGATGCAAATATATTGAAGATATCTTCCATTTCTACTTATAAGCTCAGTAAAAAGTGTGATTATTTGAAATGAATAAACATTAGTAGTAGTAGGCAAATATTCCTGTGATTTAAGTTTTACATGAACACCAGTACACTATTAATTAGATAAATCCTCTCTGACCTGCAAATCCCACAATTTCTGCAGTCGAATAATATGTTTTAATGTCATCTTCTACCCATACCTGGCAACTTGCCCTGTTTAGGCCAGAGGTTTTGGTTCTGATAGATGATTTCTGGGCTTTTTATACAAACATTTTTTTTCTTGGGGTAGAGAAAGTGACTAACTATACTTAGAGATGACACAAAGGTGTTGTGCACCTCTGTGGGACAGATATAGTTTGTCATGGGGATGATTAACTCTGTGGACTTATGGCTAAAGCTTGCACAGCTAGTTTGCATTGAGACAGATATTGATGAAACTGACATGAACCTTAAAGAAGGACATTTCTGAAAGTCTTAAATTTCATGATTGCAAACATGTCAGCTCCCAGTGATTTTCTGTAAATCCTTAGTTGGAGCCAGTCTGATTGATTTTAGCATCAGCAATTTAGTATTCTTCACTGACAGGGTTAGTGCTTTTCAAATAAAATTATATTTATCTGAACCTTGAAATTCCAATGATTTTAGTACTTACCCGTTAATTTATTTGTGATTACTTCCATTTTAAATACATCTGAGTGCAGTTATGCATTTCTGTAAGGTCACAATGGTTTGAGCCATAAAGAAGAGCATCTCTGTTTCTCTCCTATTCAGCCTGCTCCTCTGCTTAAGAACACAAAATCACATTTATTACATGTTACATAAGGACAATTATATTAACTTAAAGATGTCTCAGTTGGTGTACATGTTGATAATAATCTGGCTCGGGTCTGTCAGATCTTACATACTTACATAGTAGTGAAAAAATACCTGTGTCCATCAAGTTCAACCATTTGCATTACATCCCCTTATAGACTATACAGCGCAAAGAGAGCTCTAAACTGGACTTTATTTCCTTAAAGTATTTTTAACTAATACATTTACACTTCATGCAATGTTATTTAAAATAAGTTCATTTTTTGGCCACAGTTGTCCATAACGCCTTACCGCATATGGACGTGTATATATACGTCCTGCAATGCATGATACTTGATATATACACTATGTGATTAAATATAGCGTGTGCTACAAGCTGTCAGTTAGCCTCAGAGGGTGCCTGGGATTACAATATAAGTGCCCCCATGCCTAAAATGGGCACATCATGAAAAAAAAACATAGGCAGCGATCCTCAGACACTGCCTATGTTTTGCCAGTGCTCCTATGATGCCTCGATGTCAAGGCATCATGCAACTCCAAAATGAACCCCCAACACTACCATATATATAACACAGATGCGTTAGGGGTAGAATTAGGGTTAGAGCAAGGGGTAGATTAAGGATTAGAGTTAAATTTAGGGCAGGGGTTAAAAGGTCACTGTAGGAGAAAATGGCTAGGAAACAAAAAATACTACTATTAGTTATTGTCCTATAGATGACAAAAAAACAATAGAAAAACATGTAGTATTTTTAAACAAAGGACAAATATTAGAAATTAGATAGATTCTACCATTTGTAATTGTGTAAAAATATTTTTCAAGTCAAGATTAGTAAAAGTCTTTTGTGTTTTTTTTCACCATATTTTATTTAATTGTAAAATAAATTATATGATGAAAATGATGGTATTTAAAAAAAAAAACTCCATCTGTCCTTTAAAAAAACTATATATAGTTTGTGTGGGTGCACCGAACATGCAAAAAAGAAAATCACAGTTAAACAAACATATGACAAAAATAAAGGAATTCCGCTCTTAAAAGCACATCAAATGCAGCATAGAACTTTGCCACTAAGGGGTTAATGCCTTTCTTTTGCTTGTAGGTAACAAGAACATGGTTTGCAAACATGAGCTACTATTTTAAATCACAAAATAGTAAAGATTACCAGAGAATTATTTTGTCCTATCATTTATCGAATAAACTGCTAACTGCTAAATTGAGAAAAGTTTAATGGAAAAGCCTTTAATAAAAATAAAAATAAAAAAAATAAGTAGAAAGAGGGTATTTTAAAAAATGTTTATATTATATGTATATTGACTTTATTGAGCACAAAGAGAGCAAACATCTTAGTGATGGAGGCTTTTTATCATTTTAAATTCTACAAGATAAAATGTGCAAGAAGAAACAATAAAACGAAAAAATACATAACAGGGAAGTCATAACATTTTGGGGTGTTTTGTTTTTTTATTTAATCACTAGAAGCAAATCTTGTTTTACATTGTCCTCTAAAGTGTTTAATGGGGGAGATTCAAGATCATGTCCTTTGTTTGTCTTCTACTGCTAATGACCAATCATTATGTCCTTCAGGTTTGTTTATAAAAGGTTGTCTGTCTTTTCCAGAATCAGATTATCTTTAAAACACACACTGTATGTGCAGGACATTGTTTTACCCTTCTGAGCTTAGTTGGTTTGTTGCCCAACAGAATTTATTCAATTTCATTAATTAGCATAAACATTACTGCACAAAATACAGTCAACATTTTTGTTTTGTTTTTTAATCATTTGCAAATAAAATATAAACATCTATATTACAGCTAGAATTCCGTTTTTTCCACAAAAGGTATATGAGACAAACAACTCACCCCTCGAACACTAGAAAAATAAATGCATATTAAATATGCATTTATTTGTTCCAGTTTTGTTTTTTAAGTTTTTTAAAACTTATCTTGCAAAAGGAATGTTTTCAGGTTATTTGCTGGATATTGAAGCAGTCCACCACATCATCAGCAGCTCAATTACAAAAAAATGGGAATTCCTAGCATCTCCATGGAGTCAGTCAGTGTTCCATCATAGAGATGCATGAGGATGCCACTGTGCAACTGTTCTGCACATCCAATCACTGCTGTAAAAACAGCAAAACAAAACATAAACGCAGTTACTAGCTTTTGAATGAAGCTGTTACTCTAGCCCTGAGATCATGACATAGTGCATCTGCACAGATCCTCTTGCAAGTAAGCAAAAGCAGTAAGCAAATCTCCCAGTGTAGTATGCTTAAATAGCTGTTAGATCATGGAGATTAATTAGATACTATTTACATGTATGAGAGCTACACAAGCGCTGCAGAGGAAGCCCAAGCTCTACTGCATCTAGGACAGCACGGCAGTAACTGTAAGAGGTGCATGGCAATATCATTGCAGCATTGTTAGCGCTGATGGTTCACCGCTGAACCATCAGCACTTACAAATACAATAGTAAACCCCCATTTAAATTAACCCCCTAAAATGAACCACAAGCCCTAATACTAACCCCTAAACCCCAATACTAACTCCTAATACTAGGCCCTAATACTAAACCCAAAAACCAAACCCAAATAGTACCTCTTAATATTAACCCCTGAACCCCATACTAACTCCTAATACTAACCCCTGAACCCCAATACTAACTCCTAATACTAAGCCCTAATACTAAACCCAAACCACAATACTAACTCCTCATACTAACCCCGAATCCCAATTCTAACTTCTAATCCTGAACCCATAATACTAATAATCTCCAGCTCTACTATAGCTCTCTTATAGTAGTAATTAATAGAAGGTTACTATTTTGCTTTTTTGAAATGCTGATAAAAAATAATAAAGTTATAATGCAAACTTTAGAAAAATATGTTATCCACATTATGGTATTCCTGACATCCAAATAATATAGGAATTTGCCAAAAGAATCATAAAAAGTTAAAAAAGAGAGGAATAGATAGAAGGGAATATATTTTATTCATTTTAAAAGAGCTGATTGATTTTTCTACCAATCAAGCGGTCCTACAATTAGTTCAATGTTAAGAATCAAATTAAAAAATGTTTTTATTTTGTTTAGTTAATAAGTTTATAACTAATTTTGGAATTCATTTTTTCTTGATCTGTTTATTCATTAGTGTAATTTTTTTTTCGTTCTGTATCATTTTGCATACAACTTTTAAATTCAATAAAATAAATAAGGTTGTTTCTCAAAAGGTCCCAGGCATAACCAGCATGGAAAGTTGTGAACAGCCCAGTTAAATCTTGAGTCTACTTCTCAAGAGTGGAGAGGAAGATTTTCACAAACATATTTTCTCCCTATATAGTACTGAAACTTGCAGAATACTACATATGTTTGAAAGACAAAAACAATGATAAATTGGAGATATAGATGTCTATTTACTAAATGGATTGCAAAAACAGACATTAACATCTCCCGAATAAGCAAAATAGGACACTGAGCAACACCTTGTTTTTAACATTCCCTTGTTCATTCATTAATGCTTCCTTAATAGTGAGTAAATAGACCCTATAGAGGAGAGATAATTGTTTCCTAGACTAATGGCCTCCTCTAAATATACAGGTTGTACCACTGACATTTGAGGGCCACACATATTTCTGAGATAAACTAAGGATTTTGACTGTGATTGTGTATATTGTACAGACTTAACCTTCTTGCATGTGGCATCAGATACTAATATAAACAATTCAGATACGAATATAAACAATTCCATTATTGGCTCTTTATTGGGATATGAAATGCAGACGCAAACAAAGCGAGATAGCATTCCTGAGAAACAAACATAACATTATCAAATAAAAATACATCTGGGCATCGCAGTAGTTATATTCCTCAAATTGCTTCTTCAATAATATATTAGGGAAACCGGTGCTTAAGTAGCAAATGGTTCCTCAGTCAGGGTTATTTACCATTAACACCAATGCATTATTAAACTAGTAATTTAATCTATTATTGTTGGCATGATCACCTGTCTGCATGATCAGTCATTTTTTAATGCAGCATTGGGCGAATGAAAGCTTGCAGTCCTAGGTCATGTTGTTGTAATATTCTCATGCTTAAATTAAAGTTACCGCCTCCTCACGCTTACTGTTGTATTATTTTAACCCATTTAATACAGCAGAGAAGCCTGCAATGGGGTTAATATCTGCTTTGAATCGCACAGCAGTTGTTGATTCCGTAGGTCCTGAGTTATCTGGGGCCCAGTTTCCATGGCAGCCGACCTGCTCTGCTTGAAATAGGCAGTGCAGTATCAGGAAAACAGAGATGGGAAGAAGTCATTAGATTTTCAATTAATATGCAATGGGGGTATTACAATATACATACATATTCAATATGCATTGTTTTTAGACACATTAGCACAGGTAAGGGTTGTTTATTTTAGCAGCCTGTTAGATCAGTAGCTTGTTGGTGGAAATTGAAATAATTTTTTGTATAATGATTTTTTTATTATGATAAACATGGATATATCTATACATTGCAAGTTATTTATGTAATTATAAATGTACTGTATCTACTGTAATAAAGTCTGCTTATATGTTTTTTTGTGTGATGTATATGACAAGGTTGTTGCATTGGGCCATTTGTGGACCTCCCAGAGTATGTTTTTTTTCATATGTCAGCCTTTCTTTACCTGAGAAGGGAGGTCTCATGTACAGGCAATGAAGACCCTACCAATCTAGTGTGAGTAATAAATGCAGGCATTGGATATGCTATCCAATCCACTGCCTACATTTATTACTTCAGTGTGACTAGTGACGCTTATTTAGAAATAAACATTCCCAGCTGAAGCAGAATTGTGGTCATGGTCAACTAATGCTTATAGCTTTTACGTAGATGCACATACAAATATGTGCCATCTAGTTCTGTGCAGTATTGGTATTTGTTTAAGGAACAGACACATTTTTATTATGGGTTACCAACTATAGTATTTGGCCACGCAGCAAATTATGCATCATTTTTAATATTTAAAATAAGTAATGCAAAGTCCAAGGGTTTCTCTCAAAAAATGCTGTGGCACAGTAAATATATCAGTAGATATACATACATATAGAAACATAGAATGTGTCGGCAGATAAGAACCATTCGGTCCATCTAGTCTGCCCAATTTTTTTTTTTGAGTACTTTTATTAGTCCCCCGTTCCCGGTCTTATAGCTAGAATAGCCTTGTGTCTCTCCCATGCATGCTTAAAATCCTTGACTGTGTTTACCTCTACCACTTCTGCTGGCAGGCTATTCCATACATCCACTACCCTCTCAGTAAAGTAATACTTCCTGATATTACTTTTAAATCGTTGCCCCTCTAATTTAAGACTATGTCCTCTAGTTGTGGTAGTTTTTCTTCTTTTAAATATACTCTCTTCCTTTACTGCGTTGATTCCCTTTATGTATTTAAATGTTTCTATCATATCCCCCCTGTTACGTCTTTCCTCCAAGCTATACATGTTAAGATGCTTTAACCTTTCCTGGTAAGTTTTATCCTTCAACCCATGAACCAGTTTAGTAGCCCTTCTCTGAACTCTCTCCAAAGTATCAATATCCTTCTGGATATACGGTCTCCAGTACTGCGTACAATACTCCAAGTGAGGTCTCACCAGTGCTCTGTACAATGGCATGAGCACTTCCCTCTTCCTACTGCTAATACCTCTCCATATGCAACCAAGCATTCTGCTAGCATTTCCTGCTGCTCTATTGCATTGCCTACCTACCTTCAAGTCCTCTGAAATTATTACTCCTAAATCCCTTTCCTCAGATGTTGAGGTTAGGACTGTACCAAATAGTCTATATTCTGCTTTTGGGTTTTCACGCTATATTTACGCTATATTGAACTACAAACTCTATGGCAGGGGTCCTCAAACTACGGCCCGCGGGCCACATGCGGCCCGCCGAGGGCATTTATGTGGCCCGCGGGGGGTGCTGCCGGCACCCACCCCGTTTACTTTTTTTTTCTTTCTGGCAGCCGCAAAGGATGCGGCTGCAGGAAGAAAAAAAAAAAAAAAAAATCACCGCGACCGGATGTGACGTTACGTCACATCCGGATCCGGTAACTGTTTCCCTCCTCCACAGGAGGACACCGCGCGAGACGTCCGGGGACACAGCAGCTGGAGGTAAGTGATGGGGAAGCGGGGGAGGAGGGAGGGATAACGAGCACTATTCCTGGCCTCTGACTGGCATAATATTCCTGGGCTTCTGAATGGCATAATATTCCTGGCCTCTGACTGGCATAATATTCCTGGCCTCTGACTGGCAAAATATTCCTGGGCTTCTGAATGGCATCATATTCCTGGGCTTCTGAATGGCAAAATATTCCTGGGCATCTGACTGGCATATTATTCCTGGGCATCTGACTGGCATAATATTCCTGGGCATCTGACTGGCATATTATTCCTGGGCATCTGACTGGCATAATATTCCTGGGAATCTGACTGGCATAATATTCCTGGGCTCTGACTGGCAAAATATTCCTGGGCTCTGACTGGCAAAATATTCCTGGGCATCTGACTGGCAAAATATTCCTGGGCATCTGACTGGCACACTATTCCCATTGAAATACTGGTAAGTTTGTTGATTTAACTTTACTTTAAATATTGTATTTGTTCTCGTTTTGTTCAAAATAAGATATATGCAGTGTGCATAGGAATTTCTTCATAGTTTTTATTTTTACTATAGTCCGGCCCTTCAACGGTCTGAGGGACAGTGAACTGGCCCCCTGTTTAAAAAGTTTGAGGACCCCTGCTCTATGGAGTAGAATTTAATATTTGGATTCCATTTTGAATCTTGTATTGAAATTATTTGCCAATTCTGTAGTGGGATAGAGGAAGACAATAGCTCATGCATAAGCTTTTTTTGTCACCGGAATAAATATTTCAGAAAATAAACGTGAGTCAGCAGATCATATGTGGCAGATTCACTACAGGATGAGCTATTGGTTGAATGCTGGTTGTTTGGTTGACATTTAACTCTGTTTGTTGTCATTCTTCTTTATGTGGCATGTTTAGATTCACAAGAGTAGGAAGTCTACTAAACCAAAGGGAAGAGAATGTAAGCATCATACAACAGAAGTTAATGCAGCTAAATACCCTCTCAAGAACTGCTTAGAAGAACAGTCAGTGATCACCCAAAGTCCAAACTCCTCTTTGAGATGTTCAACACAAAAAAAACACTAACATAGAGTTGTGGGAGCAGGTTCCTGTGCATACACGCCCACATTAAAAAACTGGGGGAATGTGTGCCACCAACCTCTGCACCCAACTGCCAAACTAGAACAAAGGAATTAGAAGCAAAAGGGGAGTAAGTTGATTACCCTATACTCATAAGATATGGTAAGAGAATAATAGATAATGTAGAAGTGGAGGTTCCAAATATCTGAATATAATAAGTGCTGTCACTTGCATGCCATTGATGCTCAAAGTTTGTGAGATGACCCTCTAAGTCTTATCACTTCTTGAAATGGTCAGTATCGCTTTCCCAAAACCTACTGGGGGATCTAACTGTCACATCCTCCAAACCATCCCACCCAAAAAGTAGGGATTGGAGTGTCCAATGGTTAAAGGTAGAGATCAGAGTCCACACCAACCTCTATCCATATGTTAAAAGGATTTACATTACCATTCCATACCATAATTTAAAAAATGGGCATACTCCATATCCCTAAATATTACTTGGGTGTCATGTGGCTTAGCACATGTCACTGATATTTTAGTATATTTAGTAGCAAATCAAGACAGCTAAAATGTATTAAAGGGGTCATTGTCCCTAAATGAAATGATATGGTAAAACAATATCAAGTTATACTAAATTTATTGATACGCTATTTAACTCTTTGAGGCAATGACGACGTATGTGTGTCAAAATAAAAATAAGAGCACAGCACACATTTATATTGCAAATCATTTTTGTGTATGAATAGGACTAAAAAAGATAAAATACTGTTAAAATTATAAAATGAAATAATTGTGAAAGCTTTTTTTTGCAAATGCTTTAAATATAGGGATATATTTTTCTTTACAATGGTTACATAGAAACCACTATAACAGTTGTTTTAGTTCTTATTTGTTTATGTTATTGTATTTTATTGTCCCGGAAAATTTATTTTAGCATCTTAAAACTAGTAATTTATCCATTCTTTTAGTCTAAATTCAAAGCATCAATTAATATAATTGGAGCTCCCCCTTGTGGACATACCTTTAAAACAAATGATCTAAACAGGTATAAATAAAAACAAATGTTTGCCTATTACATAAAACCAGTTAGCATAAAAAAATTACTTAGTTACAGATTTGCAGCAAATAAAAAACAGTATATTAAAGGAAATTAGAGATTGTTTGCCCCTGTAGTCCGGCCACAATACAGTTCATTAACCTCTTCGTGATTACAAGGCGATCAGTAGCCAGGAACACTATGGCAGAGAGCTGATCAGGGTCTTTATAAAAAATCGCGAGACATCCGGATTGTCACGTGTGACGTCACGGATGCGTGCCTGAACCCGGAATTTCGGGCACAGCGCGATTTAGTAAAATGTAGCCGATGCTCGCACTGCACTTTGAGTACTGGCTACATTTTCCCTGTGAAACTGATGCCACTCAAAATGGCCACATCTGACATGTGGGATCCCACTTAAAGTGCCTGCAGCGGGATCCGAGCACAGCTCATCACGGGGAGCCGCGATAAGGTGCTTAACGCTGGACATTCTATGCCGTCCTAGTGTCTTTTAGACACTGAGAATCCGGACGGCATAGAACATCCTAGCATCACAAAGGGGTTAATTACCTACATTATGAGTTGTCTGGGTCCTTTGTGAGCTCTGTCGACTAAACAGTGAACTGATTTCTGAATTTCTTTTTCAGTTTTACTACACTTCACTGTATTGTGAATAGACTCCTATATACAAGATGATAGAAAGCAGACATACATTACCCCCAAATAGGGTTGCCACTTTTTTTTTATTTTTTTTAAATACCTGCATACTATGGACTCCATGGATTTAAAATTGGACTCAAGCCAATGGTTTGGAGGCAAAACTACTTCCACGCACCAGTGAAGATACAACAGTGTCAATAAAGATTCAGTAAACATTATTAACATCACATGTGAGGAAAGCAGACACAGGGTAGTATACTACTTGGGTTTTCCACTAGCACATTGTCATAAACCAGAAATATCTATGCAGACCAGGGGCGGATCCAGAGTCTGATCTCGGGAGGGGCACATGTCCGTCTGTCTTTTCCTCTCTCCCATGTCCGTCTGTCTTATCCTCTCTCCCATGTCCGTCTGTCTTATCCTTTCTTCCATGTCCGTCTGTCTTTTCCTCTCTCTCATGTCCTTCTGTCACTCTCCTCTCCCTTCCCATGTCTGTCGCACTCCTCTCACTCCCCGTGTCCCTCTGTCTCTCTTCCTTCCATGTCCGTTTCTCTCCTCTTCCTTCCCATGTCTGTCTATGTATCCTCTTCTTTCCCATGTCCGTCTGTCTCTCCTCTAATTTTCCATCTCTCTGTCACTCCTCTACCATCCCATTTATGTCTCTCTCTTCTCCCTTCCCATTTATGTCTGTCTCCTCTCCCCTTCCCATATCTGTCTGTCTCTCCTCTGCCATCCCATATCCGTCTGTCTCTCCTCTGCCAACCCATGTCTGTCTGTCTCTCCTCTACCATCCCATTTATGTCTCTCTTTTCTCCCTTCCCATTTATGTCTCTCTCCTCTCCCTTCCCATGTCTGTCTGTCTCCACTTCCCTTCCCATGTCTCTCTCTATTCTCTACCTCCTATGACTGTCTCTTTGTCCCTCTAAACATGTGTGTGTCTCTCCTCTTCCCAATAGCTGTCTCTTTTCCTCCTCTCCCTCATCTGTGTTCTCTCCTCTCTCCCCCACCGCCAGTGTTCTCTCTTCTCCTCCCTTCAGTGTTCTCTCTTCTACCCCATACGTGTTCTCTCCTCTGCCCCCCCATCAGTGTTCTCTCCTCTCCCCCCCAGTGGTGTATCTTGGTTTTGTGCTGCCCTAGGCAGACAAAATGTCTTCTCCATGCTGCCCTAGGCAGACAAAATGTCTTCTCCATGCTGCCTGTTTGGCTCCCCGGCGGTCACGTGACCTGTCGGCACTTCCGTGTAAGACTGCACGGGGAGCCGAACAGGCATCACGGAGGTTTCTCTGTGCTGCCTGTTCGGCTCCCCGTGCAGCCTGGCAGGCAGGCAGAGAAGGTGAGGGGGATCTTCCGATCCCTTCTCACCTCTGTCTCTGCCTGCAAGTGTGTTTTTTTTTTAAGCGTCGGGTTTTTTTTTTAAAAACGTTTTTGCAATTTCACACCATATCAAAACAATCAGGTAGCTTTGTGTTAGTTTTTGGGTTGCTGTGGGTCCAGCATGGACCTAATTTGTCAAGTACTTGGGCTCTCTGTCGAGAAAAAGATGTGCAAAGTTATATAGACCATTTGAATTGCATTCTATGGGTCCAGTATTTTAGTCAGAACAAACTGTCAGCCTTAGCTTGCTTGCTGTCACTCACAGCTCTCTTTCTAGTCCTTGGGTTTAAAAAAAAAAAAGCTGCTCTGTCTAACATAACAGAAATAAAAATAAATGCCAAGCACTATTTCAAATTCTGAATAATGCTTTATGTTTTATCCAATTAGCCTAGGTCCTACTGTCTTTCAAAGTGGAATTATAGTAGCAGATTACAGTAAATTAGTCATAATTAATGACTTAATGTCATCAATACCCTTATTTCTTTCCTGGCAAATCCCTGCAATCGAAGGAGACATTGTACTGCTCACTTGGGACACCGGCATCACCAGGATTGTTTAATGTACTAAAAAAAAAAAAAACGAATTTGTAAAAACATAATCGTCATTTTCATGACTCATGTACAGACTTCTTCATAATGTGATTAATACTGTTATAATTTCTTTCTACATCACAGAAAATGCTATGCAATGGGGAAGCACATAGTTCATTTTTGCCATGTTTAAAAAGGCACACACTGGAACAAGTCTGGAACGGGCTGGATTTGGTACAGCAGGAAAATAAGTTTCTATGGATTGCTCCATTTTTGGCACTTTGTACCAAAGTTACTGTAGTTTTGCCTTTTACTGTAAATACTGTATGTCGACACACATAGTCAAAGTTAACAATGTGAAAGAAACACGTTATTAGGTTGAAATGGTTTTTTTATACAGGCAACAGCAACAAAAATTGTGTAGAGGATATACATTGTGATTAACTCATGTGATACAAGTGATAAACACATTCAAGCAGCAGGGCTTGCCCAAGACATTGTGCTGCCTGGGTCCAATGATGAAATGCTGCCCACCAAACTCACACCCATCAAAACATAGTAATGCACTAAATCCAGCACTTTCCAAACTTCTTCCAGTTTGCGTCTTTTAAACATGGCCAAAATGAAGTATGTTAATTATCATGATAATTATAACTAAAATGTAATTCAGTTTGCCAATAAAGCTCACACTCTAATGTAATTTATTTTGCCAATTAATCTTGCAGTCTGATGCAATTCATTTTGCCAATAAAGCTTGCACTGTTAAAGTGCTGCCTGTGTCCCTTGGACCCACCGAGACTCTAGTAAGGGCTGGTAAGATGATAAATGCATTTTTAAAATGTGAAATTTAAATGTAATTTAATATGCCACTTTTGAGAAATGTGCTAGAATTAAAACAAAGGTGTTACAAAAAATATCTCTACCTCTCATTTTTGAAGATCAAAGAAAACGTATTCAATTATTTTGCTAAAAATTAGATTCTTTGATTACCATTAGCAAGTGATAGTAATACATTTATTTTTAAATAGTTTATTAATGGGAACATATCTTAATAATGTTATAAAGATTTTTTTTAGAAAATAATTAGGCCGGATTTTCGAGGAATTGCTTTGGTTTCTTAAATCTTTCTTATTCACCCAGTGATGTCGGATTTTAGTAATTAGCCTTCCCCATCTTTAATTAGTATATCTATTTCATACTTTTTTATAATTTTTACATATTTTGAACTATGCCAGAACTGGTAAATATTATATACAATTATCAGTCTTAATAAGTTTTCCCGGTAATCTGCCTGCAAAATCTGTTTTTAGGGTCATACCTTTATGATTCATGTTAAACCCAAATTCAGTAAAATAACAACTCTGAATCCCAATTCTAGAATTCAAAATAAAAGTATAGAATTGTGGCATATTAGCTGAGTGAGCAATGATTCTACATTTGCATAACATAAAATGCAATAGTTTACGTCATCAATGATAAGTTAGTTCTAACTTTAACCAGATGGACAGGATGGAGAGGTAAATTAAAAAGAAAGAAAATTGAAAATGAATTGAAATGATTATCACGTGGTGTGACTAACAAATTAGAAAGCATAGGGTTGATTGTGCAGTGCCCTCACTTGCAATGCAGTCTAGTCGTCTATCTGTACTGTCTCTGCTCTTCTGCACTCTGAAAAATTCTATAGGTGGATCAAAACACCAGAAACCATTGGTTTCCATGGTGATTATTACACTTTTTGAACTTTAAGCGATCTGCTATTTAACCATAACCCCTCTAGGACCCTGTTAATCTTGTCATGGATTTGAAGGCCTAAGTTACACACCTGAGACTCATTACATTACAAACCTGATTTAAAAAAATAATAACGATGAAATAGGAAAGGAAAAAAAAAAAAAAGACTATGCAGCTGGTCCAAATCTGTACGCACTCTTGTTACATATTTCTTGTTATTTATTCATTACTTTTGTGGTCATACAATTGCCCCTCTGTTGCTTTGAATTTTGAGGTTGGATTCAGAAGCTCTTATGAGAATATTTTAATAACTCCCCTAACCACAAAATCAAGAACATAATGAAAATGTCAGGGTTGGTTCAAGAGAGACTTGTTATTCTTTAAAAGCGCCCCTCATTCATATCCAGACTTGTAAAGATGTGGTTGTATCTGTAACACAGGAAGATATTGCCTGTGTGGTTTTCTGTAAATTTGGTTATCACAGTAATGTATTAAAGTTAATCTTTATTGAGCAGATTAAATGAGCATAACAGAAAGTTCTATCAATAAATAAAGGCTTGTGATCTTGCTTAGATTGAGGCTTTTAAGCCATGACTATTGATGTTGCTCTATATGTCATCTCAAAAATGGTTTGACTTAATTTATAGATTTAGGAATGTTCGGTGGTAACTTATTTTTATTTCCGCATCTGTTTCGTCCATATATTTTTTTTTACATTGCAAAGAGTGACTGGTTCAGGCACTATTTGCAGAACACAGTTCATGAAAGCAATGTCAGGATCAGCTTCTGGGATGCAGTGAGGCAGAGCTCATGTCTTGCACATCTCAATGCTTGTAAACTGAGCAGACCTGAATTTGATGGGACAGAACCCGAAAAAGCTGGATGTCAAATGATTGGCAAATATAGAAATGTTACAGACATAAATGTTTTTAGATAAGGCGGTAATATGCTGATTGAGCTAGTGTAAATCTTCAAAACTTTGTAAAATGTATATTTATTTTAGTGACAGTGTAGTATTTCTAATATCTACAAAATATGTCAGATTCTGCAAGGTCTCCAACAAGAAAAGGTATCATATATCCAATCTCCATATGCTTATATCTCACATGCCTTTTTACAACATTACATCACTGTAGCTTTGCAAAAAACAGACACATAAATGATGCATTAAGATATTTCTAAATACACACATGTACGCTTTAACAATTCAAAGCATTCATTACATTTTAAAACAAACACCTTACAAACAAAAGCACACATAGACAAGTTTCAGATGCATAAGTATAAATGTCCTTGTTAATATATTATGAACTGTAAGGCTCAAGATAATTATTCATCACTTAATGGTACATAGCCTTTAGCTTTGTATCTATTTGTGAGTGAGTTATGTTGGATGCTGGCTAAGCACTAGTACAATTTAGATTTTATGGCAAACAAATACAATGTGCACCATTGTACCATAATATGGACCTAACTCGCACAAAATAATGAATACTTTTAATGTCAGGGATGGGCAACTGACTATGATACAACACCAATCATTCTCAGACACTCAAAACCATGGTAGTTTGGGGCAACACTCATCATGTTCCAGTTACTGATGAGGTAACTCCATTAGATCTATTCATGAAAATCTAAGTTTTGAGTTCAATAGCTCCTCTCGAACTCCAGTCTTGGACACCACTGCATGACCTTTGAAAAGAGCTATTCACTAAGCATTTTTACGAGATTGAGATGTGGTGAAGGCAGCAGAAATGTAGGTGAGTGAGGTTAATCTCACATCCCATTAATTTTAATGGGGGACCAAGGGCATTGTGCCAAGCCCCTTGCACCAATATTTATGAGGGGACCAAGTGCCCATACGACAGCCCTCACCCTGGTTTCTAAGGAGGGTTAACAGGGTTATTTAATCTGTGTGGTAGTTTTACTTTTAGTGAACCATACAAATTAGACTTTTAATGAATCGGAAGTGGCCTTATTGGTTTCCTCACTCTTTAACATATTTGTGTTAATGGTCTAGTGGTGGAAGATGATACGGTGGAGTCATCAAGTAGCCATAATGGTTATCCTATGCTACAATCATAATTAAGCCTATTAAAGGGCTCACCATGTAATAAAGTTTATAGAGGGTCTAAATCCTAAATTGAGTTTTATCCAGAAACATGTCTTCTTCTTCCTGATTAATAACCGTTTTAACAAATTATATTCTAGGGAGCAATAATTCTTGATTGATGCACAATCAGAGCTCTGTTTGTAGGGCAGTTTCAAATATTTGAGCTATAATCAACAGAATCTTCTAAAGAGGAACATGTTAACATTCTGGTTCACCGTTCACACGTTCTCTCTTTCATCAAGTCTTGGACTTGTTTCCAGGCAGTCTACAAAAAAAAACATGTGCACACACTTATCCCTCAAATTTTTGCAGTAACATGATGGAATTCCAGGACAGGGCATTGAAGATGATGGCTACTTTCAAGGAAATAGCCATAACCATGCCCAGTGAATCAACAACGCATTTGTAGACAATCAGGAAGTTATCGCCTATGCTTATTAAATATAATTTTTTGAGGGGGTGAATATCTACAGCGTATGTTTTAGAATGTTAGTCACACCCTAGACGATTGAGAAGTATCATATTATTTCCATTCAAATCGGTTGGCAGCTTCAATAAATAAATTCATTTGATGACCTTGTCTAGTTTAATTGCCCATTATACTTGTTTATAAGTTATGTCTTTGTCTTCTGTGCATTTTTTCCATTTTTTGTCATGTTTGCAAGTGAACCTAACATCTTTTGTTTTTTGTTATAGGTTGGAGGACACACAATGTTACCAATCCGTTGGATGCCTCCTGAGAGTATCATGTATAGGAAATTTACAACAGAAAGTGACGTTTGGAGCTTAGGTGTCGTTTTATGGGAAATTTTCACCTATGGAAAGCAACCATGGTATCAGCTATCAAACAACGAGGTTGGTATCTGCTTATTTAGTAAATTACCTCTATAGGATCACATAAAGAAATAAAAAAGTACAATAGGATTTCACTATAATGTAAATCTAGGTAAATATAGCATTTGATGAACCATACTAGTCACATTCTAACTAGTTCTATTATCAATTTATAGTATTCTATTGAAGTTTAGTCGCACACAGACTTTTTGTTCACACACGCAATGCTTTTACATGGTGATGAGAGCTACACGTCAGCAGTTTACTTGTGTGACAAGGAATGTGCTGTGATGTGCTGGTATAGGAGGAGAAGGACAAACATTGTCAAGTTAATCATTTTGACTTCAAGAAGTGGTTATATATTATCTTTATATTTTTAGTTTTAAAACAAACCCCATTGTAGTCCATTTTACCATTCGTAATTTTTTTTTGTCGTTTTTTTTTTAAGAAATGTTAGAATTATGACTTGTCTTGTCCTGTGTTCACATATATTTTTAATATGATTTTTGAATATATCACAACATAGTATCTACCATCAAAGAAAGATTACATTAATGGCTGGAGACATCACATTCCAGGGCAAAAAATACTTATTGCATAGAACTTACCATTTAGTTTTAATGTTTACATGTGCATTACACTGTCAATTAATTGAATTGAAATAAATGTTGACATCAGCTATGATAGATATTTACATTTTTTTTTATATTAGACTAATTTATAGAGCTCAAATTAGTTTTATAAACCATTCTCTATTTCTCCGCCTAGGTGATTGAGTGTATTACTCAAGGAAGAGTATTACAGCGACCTCGCACATGCCCGAAAGAAGTATACGACTTAATGCTGGGCTGCTGGCAGAGGGAGCCTCATATGAGGTTGAACATCAAGGAAATACACAGTCTCCTCCAGAACTTGTCCAAGGCTTCTCCTGTATACCTTGACATTCTTGGCTAAAAGTTCAAGGTGAATGAGCTTGGTGGATGAATGTGGTGAACTCCCGCTAAACTCCATAAGATTTGTTATAACCTCTGACAGTATTACCGACAAATGCTGAGAAGCTTTCAAAGGGCAAGCAACGCTAACTTCTCCATCTGTACAATACACAATACTGAATATTTGCCATTAATAAGTTGTATTTTTTTCGTTATCCTTTTATCTTTTTTACCTTCCTGTTATCCTTATTCAGTCTTTCTTTGGTTGTCTCTCACTGTCCTTCCTTCTTTAAGCTTCTGCCTTTATGTAACTCAGCATACATAGGAAAAAGGCCTTAAAACTTTCTCTGTTAATCAGCAGGCACGCATGTCTGTCTACCACATCTAACAATGCCTTCTTGTATTCCTGCCTTCGATGTGGATGAAAAAAGGGAAAATTAAAAAAAAAATGACATGAACATTGTAACTCCTCCTGTCCATACCTATAGAGTTTCTACTGACTCTTAGTCATGTCTATTCTACGGCTTTGCTCACATACGACGGCCATTTTCTGGATAAAGACATGTAGGTGATTGCAGGAAAAGTGGACCAGAAAACATTTGCTGTATTGAGGAGATATGTCAATGGAGCCACAATGAAAAAAACCTGAAGAAAACATCTCAGTGCATATACTCAGAAAAAAATAAACATTCCTCCTGTATGCTTGGCTATTCCTTTTTAACGTTTGTTAAAGAGAGACACGCTGTCTGACATAATGTATGTTCACCTCTTTATTAAATGCAGTACATCCAGTATAATGACATATTAAAGAGAAAGGACTTATTGTAAGAGACTAGAGTTAATCTATAACAGGGCCCGGCAGACAATCTAACCAATTCACCAGTTTACAAAGCCCTATTGTACAGCTGACCTGAGAAAAGTGTGTATATGGCCAGTATTGACCAACTTGTCACTGGCTAAGACACAGGTTTGTTTTGTCTAAAGGTGGGCAAGGGAATGTGACAGACAAAACCTATGTATTTTACTGTTTTACTATTTTGATTAAAATAAGCAGACCCAGCTAGAACTCTGTTCTGGAAACAGGGTCTTTAAGCAATGTCACATCCAAAAGAAGTCTGTAATGTACATTCCTAAAGTTGGCTTGCTCTGCTTTTGTTCTCCTCTGTGGGGTCTGGATTGAAGTTCATATTTCTCTATATTAGATTGTAAAAAGTGGCGACCTTTCTAAAATTGTTTGTGATTTTAAACCCGGAGGCAGCGAGCGCATGCTTATATATGTTAAAGGCATGATGTGTCCAATGCAAAGATATTCAAAGTTGCTCTCAACTACACATACAAATCCTGTATCACAATTGCATTTGCCATAGAGTAGGCAGCCATTCTTTTATCTGTTAGCGAACCAGCAATGTTGGTCTAACCCATTGCTAACCCCTTTGGCCACTATAAAAGTCAGTTATTTAAGAATGCATAGCACAGTAAAGGAAATCGCATTGTGTATAGGTAACTGTAAATAAATGCAGCATATTGAACTGAAATGGACAACTGTAAAATACATTTGGTTTGAGAAAAAAAAATATATAAATATGAAAATGAGCCTCTGAGATAGAGGTTTTAGCACAGGCAGTTGGTTCATTTTGGGGTCTGGTAATGATTGTACAACATTTTTATCAATGTTTTGAACACGTTATAAAAGTGAAACAATTATACATGTGCAAATGTTAATGTGCTGTTTCTTAGTTTCGTTGTTGAAATCCTCTCTAAAGATTTTTTCGGCTATTATCTTGGTTTTTAGAACGTCCTATTTGCAGAATTTTCCCCTTACATATCTGCAGTACAAACACGTGCCTATTCAGAACGGACACCTTAGTTAAAATGGATGTTGGTTTGTGAATGAGCGCTGGAAATAAGAACTCCATAGAACCTTCTAGAATATCTTACATTCAGAAGCACTTGCAAATAGTAAGAATGTCGTTCTGCTGCAACGACATTCATTCACCTAAACTATGGCCTCACACATTAATAAGCTGTGTACAGTGTTTTCAACTAGTATTCTTCACACTATATAAGGCAAGCAATTAATATCCTTTACAGAAAGATGGACATCTCTTGTTGCCTTCCATTTCACGCATATCTTCTCAAAAAACATATATATATGCATTTGTTGGTAAAACATAACTGTTTAGAACTAATGTAAAGTTTTAAAAATTGTGTGCAACATGATTGAATCCATATAGAAAATAATAATTTTAATTCACATTGGTTCATGTATCTATGAGGGTTAATAAGTTTTATATAACATACGCTAGCTCAAGTGAGCCTCATGTTGCAATACGTTACCTTGTGCTGAATGTTTAGCAGTGGCAACTAGCCCCTTGAATGTCAAAGTGGAATTTAATAATGCATTAATCACATAGAATGCAATCACAGGGTTATGTAACTGAGCTCCCATATTGACATGTTACCAAGGTCCTCTGAGTAAGACATCTAGTACTGCCCTGCTATAGCAGGCAGTCGAAATTCCATAGTATAATTTCAATTAAACACTATAAAATGCAGCACTGTAGGTATGCATTTGGAAATTTCAAAATATTTTCTGAAACCAGCCTTAATGTACAGTTGAGGCACTCCGAGACACATTCCTTAACTGCTCACTCAGAAATTTGGTCTAAATCAAACAGCCTGATACATTTCCATGGGCCCAGCCTATACACATTCTCCTTAATGAAAAAGAAGAGATCCATGACAGATGAGCCTCTGTTCAGGTTTAAACAAGTAATTTAAGACCTTATTCTCGTATATCAATCATGAATATCTATAGATAAATAAATAACTGAGTGTCTTACTACTACATTTCCAAACTCTTTTCTGTTGACGTAGCCACATCTATTAAACTGATACAGTAAACATGCTACAACATGCTCAATCCTAATTTAAGACTCATCGATCCGTTCCCAAAATGTTCTTTTTGCACTATTATATCATCTAATACATGTATTTCTGGAAGGAGTTGTATATTCTGGATATTTGGGCTATTTTTGTTCATAATAATCTGTGGTTGTATAATTTACTGCAAATACGAACACAGTATGTGTATTAAATAATGCAAAGCAAGGTTGAATCTGCTGTAGTCAGTGTGACTTGAAACAACCATCAACATACAAACAAGACAAATGAATTATGAAAACTATGATTTAAAAAGAATGTATTTTCTGTTTCAATTTTTTTTAGACTGGAACAACTATTAAACAACAAAATAAAAGGGGGATTGTCTCAATGAACGTATATTTGTCATTATGCTGTATTGGCATTATTATTATTTTTTTTTATTAATGTGTGCTGCTTTAAAAACACAAAGACATCTTAAACAACTGCATTCAGGCACCAAAAATTAAAAAACGCAAATTCCAATTTATTGACTTGGTGAGAGGAATATTTCCTGATTTCCTATAATTATGAGGTGAAAAGCTACTTCTCTTGTTTTTGTATAAAAGTACATTGGCCTAAGTGATCCTTATTGGTGGTCTTTTTGCAGTTTATGGAGTCACTCACAGGCCAGACATCCCAGCAACTGACTGGGTAGCTGTAAGGTATTTCTAAACTATAGCAACCATTTTGTTTGGATTAGCACACACAATGATTTGAATCTAATTGAAGCATTTATATTGGTAATCACAAAACCTAGTCTGAAATACAAACTATAGGATACAATTTACATATGTATGTATCGCTGTATTATGAATATTCATAAAAAGTCCCTACAATATAGCATATCATGCACAATATAACATCTTGAAGGTATCAATGCTGTCATAAATAGTAATGTTATAGATTTAAAGTAATGTATAGAAAGAATTTTTGTGACAGTTTAACACAAAAACAAGTTACCTGTATGTAACCAATTTCCTTTTGTCATTTTATTTTTATTTAATTATTTATTAATAAACACAAGACCATGAATTGAAAAGGATCTTGTCAATGTAGGATTTTTAAATGCTCTTTGTGTTATTTGTATTAGACTGATACATTTAGGCTTAAACAGGTAATACAATGATAATTAGGCAACAGGGTTTAGCCTCCCAAAAATCATAAATCTGTCTTAACCAAGATACAAGTATTGTTTGTATTGACTCTGTATATGTTTTAATAAATTGCATATCGATGACAACATATACTCTATGAAAAACATTTACATATTCATGCATTGCTGGTGCATTTATTTAATTTTTATTTAATTATTAGTGTACGTATTTATTCCTTGCAAAGAAAGGAGTGTTGATATTTATTTGTTCCTACTTAGTATGGTTTGTGCGTAAGCTTTGCGGGTCATCAAAGGTATAAGGTATTATTTATTTACTTTGAAAACATATCCCCCATTTAAAATGTTTATATTACATACATGCATTGGATAGGGCTACATCAATCAACCATACTTAAACAAAATTTTCGGATATATATCTGGTGCATCATTAATATTCTTTGGAAAGACCTAGTAACTTTAAAAAAAAAAAAAATGGGAAGTATTTTTTACACAATAGTAAGGGAAATGTACAAGCAAACCATCTGATAAACATCCAAATTCAATAAACTGATGCTTAGGTTCAATTTATTAAAGTCAATTTTAAGGTCTATGATTTAAAGGACACCTGTAGGAAAAACTGTACTTGTGCTTAATTAAAAACTTTTACATATAAATGCTTTCATAAAATAATACTTTATTGAACCTTCTTTGCACTGTATAGTTTTATTTTATTATGTTTAGAATCTTGGGTGATAGTTTCGTTCTCTTTGGGTCAAATGAAGAAAGATCTGACCCATGACTATGTTTGCCCCCAATAGAGATATATGGAGCCAGGAGGGCTCAGTATGATGTTTTATTTTATTTCCTTCATTGACACATTTATATTAGACACATTTACACTTGATGCCATCTTTCAACAAAAATAAGTTAAGGTATTGCCTGTAGTTGTTGTGCTATAAGACCGAACATGACCATTATATTAGGTAGAATAATGGTTATTCCTTCCTATAAAAGCAAAATATCCAAGTTGTTTAATTTGTTAAGTTGGGAGATTTTTTTTAAACACTTTTTGGCTTACGTTTTTCCAACTCTCTTTTTGACTACTACTCGAATGAGCAATGTCAAAGAGTTAAAACTAGTTATTAATTGACTCTTGTTTTCTGACTTAATGTTTTTTTTTAATTATTTCTGTAATTTTTGTTTGAAGAATATGTCTAGTAGCAGAAACGTAAGAGGTCCAGTTAAGTAAATATCAGGAGATCATAACTATGGAAAAAAACTTAATATAGCTTAAACCATAGTTTTGTTACCTGGTCACCATGGTTGAAGGCCTACAAATCCCACAAAACCTGTCCAAAGACAAAAAATTAAGCAGGAGAAAAAATTAAATAGGAGAAAAGTAAGCACTAGACCTTTGCCTCCTGGACTCTTTGCTAGTAGGCATTGCCTGCTGAGTAATAAAAAATTGTTTAAGACTTACCTCTTTGTTACCCCAAAAATATTATATTTATTATATAATATTAAATATTGTAAAATATTTTATTTTAAGAAATACTATTAGTTATCAGAAATGGATACTTGTGTGTCAGGTGGTCCAATCCTGGCCAGCAAAATTCCCGAATTTAATAAAGCAACCTCTTCAGTAAAGCTACCTCCATTATTTGTTTGGTATCCAAACAAATAATGAATCCTTTGAAGACTGGGTCAAATTAAAACTCAGCCTTTATTTTATCATATAAACTAAGAAGCAAAAACATTACAATTCTGCAATGGCCCATCATATATTAGGGGCAATTTTTGTCCAGAAAATACTTAATCATGGGCAGCCTACAATTAAGTCCTTTACAAACAAAACGCATCAGACGTTTATATTGTCTTCAACCATTCCAGGAATTCTGGGAATCTCTCCTAATATCTGATGTGCTATTGTGTTTTGGAGCAATGATAGCTTTATTAAATTGCCTGTTGCCCGTCATACCCAATTTGCCATACTGTCAGTCCCGCATGCTAGTGAATCAAAATCAACAGACCATGATCACTTTATTGTTTATTTGTATTATTTTTAATATGTTGGAATTATCTCTATAATAATAAATCCCTAAATGAAAATGTAAATGAAGGTAGACATGTGTCTATATGTGGCCCATTAGATAATGAAACAAAGATGGCATTGAAGTCATCTGGCACAACAATTTGTACCATTCACCTTGATTGTTATTTATGTTTACCTTTAACAAAGATGGTTCCCTGGCAATCTCTAAAAGTTATGACTGTTCCAGATCAAAGACTGATACTTATACTGGAGGACATCCAATGTCTGATTAGGCACTGGGACGGCATGTGATCCACCAAGGTTGCAAAAGGGTTAAATATCACATTTTCCGTTTTCCTTTTAACAGACCTGCAATCAGTACAAAACTTAGTAGATGATGGAAAAGTTTAACCAGTCAAACAAAATGGAACTTGTTTGTCTAAGTTAGCTGTATGACTTACCATGGAGAAATACATTTGAAAATTAAAGTGATGTTCTAAGACTGAACATAAATAAATACACAAATTCACGTTTGCATTTAAAGACCTATGTTAACACTTCTTTGGAGACCTGCTCTTTTTCTAATATTGCCTTCAAAAGTTTTTATTTTTTTTCTAAATATTAAGATTGCAATTAATCTTTGGAAGTGAAATGGTCACTTTTATTAAATTTAAATATCTGACTGACACATTAATAAATGTTAAAATAATAATAAATCCCAACCCTTCTTTCCACCAACACTAACGTTATTAAAAATATGTTCACATTCTCCCCGTGGACACATAACATGTGCTTTGAAGCAGCAATGGCTAATGGATAAAAGCGTATGATGTCACAATCCCTACTGGTGATGTCACTACATTGTAACTGATGGAGTTGAACATTTGAGTTTCAAGCTACAAGCATTGAAGATTATGTTATTCCCAGCAGCCTTGTTGAGGTAGGGGAATAATATCCATTTCTCCAGCTACATATGTTTAATTGATTTTTGCACTGAGATATATTAGAAAGAATGAGTTATTTATGAGACCTTGAAAAAAATTGTAAGTAGGATCAATAAAACAATAATATCATTTGCTTCATCTTTGGTTCTGAAACTTCACTTAAACATGTGATCATGATAGCATAAGGTTTGAAGTATACTATTTTTGTTTAAAAGCAATGTAACTAATGTATATGTTCACATTTACATATTGAAAGGATAAAAATGCATAATTATAGGCTTATTTTGGCTTCCTGGAAAACAGAGTAATATAGTATGTCTGGATGTTAATGCCCTTTGTCTGGTTTAACTAACTTTTTTAATGTAAGAATTATTTTACTTATAATGTCTATGAATAGAAAAACAAAATAAAATAATTATTCTACTTATAATATGAAACAAATACATGACGTTATTACAGTATATGCTTATATTATAGTACTGTTAGAAGAATTACCCATTTAAAACAAATTTATACAAGAGAATGGAGTAAACATAATTGCTACAGAAAACGTTTTTATTTTCAGAACAAATAGATTCATATTTTTAAGGATTTTGATCTGGTGGAAGATACATTTCTAAACACTATGGTATTTTGGGGCTCCATGTAGATGTTCCTTTATAAATACAAAGACCAGTTGGGTGTTTTGGGATCCAACCACATAATAAACTACTATGGAGCTATGGACCATGTACGCCTGCTTGACTCTTTTCAGTGTAGTTTCAAACCCCTGCAACCTACCAAAGTATTGAACGTCTTGCTGTCTGATAATTCCAAAAGTTAAAACAATTTATTTGCATACCGCTAGCCAAATCTACCTCTGGTCACCTCATTTCCATTTTTCCATCATGTCCCTTTTGTCAGAGCTACCCAAAACCTTGTTTTTAAAAAAAATATTTTTAAACAGAACTAGTAATCGTCCATCTTTCAATCTCCACTCATCTACCCAAAGATAACATTAACACTGGTAACTCCACAATTTCTCCAGGTAACCAGCAGTGGCGGATGCTACATATGTGCTAGGTGTGCGCCGCACACCTAACACGGAGCACCCACCCTTGTATTTTCTGGTGTTAGTGTGCTCTGAACAGAGAGCACACAAACCCCAGAAATACATCCGAAAGACGACGCTGCGTTGCCAATTCAACAAGCACGAAAAGTATATGAATTTTTGTATAATTTTCATGTTTGTTGAATTGGCAAGAGAGTGAGGGACTCTGTTGCCGAATTCAGCGTCGTCTTTCGGATGTAACGACGTCTCGGGTATTTCTGGGGGTTTGTGTGCTGGCTCTTCTCAGCACACAAACCTCCGGAAATACCCGAGAGACGTTGTGCCTCCGAGTGACAGGCGTGCTCCGGGCTGGCAGCACGCCTGTCACTCAGGGTCACGATACGCCCCTGGTAACCAGACCTTTTATCTTATGTTCATCTTTGCCCCATTATCCCTCACACCTAATCTCTTACCGACACCTATACCTAAAGAACATTGATCGCACCCAATAGGAAACCACTAAATGTTTAGTACACCGTTACTATCTTCTGTTTTGCCTTTTCTAATCCTCTCCTGTTTTGCTTTCCCCTGACAAGACATTCCCCACTACAGTTTAATGAAAATGCTGCACATCTTTTTCACTTGCCACTCCATTATTACATTCTGCTCCATTGGCTTCCCATTTCTTCAATGATATGCAGATCCTAGAATACAAAATAAAATATAATTCAAACCCCACAAATGGTGCTTTTCCTTAATAAATAAGCCCATGGATGGCTTTTTCATTTTGTACATGGCCTAAAACATTTATTACATTACCTTTACCATCAATTTACATGAAGTTAGATTAAGTAAACCTTTGTTTTCTACAGACTGGGCAGGAGTCGATTATGAATTTAATTATTGATGAATTGTTTTACCAGGACAAAATTTCTCTCATAATAGACATCTTTCATTTTCAATGTCATTTATGATATATGCGTGGACTTCTAAATAGGCACAATGATTATATATTATATTAAAAATAATCAAAATATATAAACAAATACTTAAAAAAAAATATTATTGAACATTTAAATCTAGAGCTGCCGATCCTCAATAGGAGTATATATAATGCATTATGCAGTGATGGAATTTAACCAAATACTTGGTATAATCTGGGCTTCTACAATAGAAAATGTACTTTTGTGATGTAATTTGGTAAGACGTTCTGCAACACTTGGACAAAACAATGACTATTCTATTGCACACTGACAGATATATAAATTGTATTGTTTCCTAGCAACTGAGGCAGAATTAAAAAATGAAAACACAGATCTGGTTGCTTAGCAGTACCGCTTAGGAGATATTTGGACATTTTGCTTTTGTTGGGATTGAATGCCACATGTATAGCTACAAAATAATCTGCATCCTTGTTTTGGTATCTAAGATATAAAAATGCGTCCTCCTGCTCAAAACCCATTTTTAAAGTTTTAATTAGAATAGCATGTTATGGTGTGAAGTAGTGAAGATGCTTATATTCAATGTGGGCATGTTTTTGTTGCTTTTTCCCAAGTATTCCTATTTAAGAAGAGTCTGACCACAAATCCTCTTTCTTTTTTATTAACCTTGGTGTTTTTTAATGGAGTAAGGCTTTTTGGTGTTTGAGTGTATCAAAAAGCTGCAAACTCACAATAAAGAGTGTTTAAGCCCTTGCCGTCCTTAAGGACAAAAAGCACCAAAGCAGCAATTTTGTGCCTCTGGTCTCAATCACAAAGTCATTGGGAGCCAGGGACATGGAAGTTTGGGAAAACCACAATTTAGTACAATTTAATCGGTGCTCACCTTGAGTGTTGGTTACATTTAACCTGTGAGTATTTTATTTTATTCTAAATCACTGACCTAAGTACATAAATATATAGCAATAGAAAAACTGACACAACCTTGCACTAATGAATTAAAACAAACAAATAAAAGGATAATGTAATAATAGAATAGGATTAATAAAATCTATTCTAAACAAGGCTAATACAATTAAAGCAAATTCAATTCTAAATTGCATCTAGAAAATTCAAAACTGATGCCAGGAAGTGAATACATTGTTGTGTCAGGAAAGCTTGAAACATGAGGCAAGTAACTCATAAGGTATATTGTGCAATTCCTACATTAATCCTTCTACATGGGGGGCAGGAACTCAGCAGCCAAAGAACCAAACTGTCACATAATAACCCTGAGAGTCATTACTGGCACGCAATACATTCAAATGTTTTCTCACTTGACGGCTCATACTTTCAGTACTGGGCTTGAACATGCTTATTAGTCTCAGGAGGACCTACTGTCTAGAAGATTCTACTGGTCCTGGAAGTACAGTAACATATTTATTGCTACATAGACATGTAATGTAAGTGGGGCATTATTCAACCCTTTAAATATGTTTATATAATTTTTAGTAGGGCTGTGTAATACGCCTATTTATTGATTACCTTTATGTGCAGCTACCATTACGCACACTTTCCTGAGCATAATGTGATTTTGGTGAATGAATATGATTTATTAACTCTACAGTTTCCCTTTTTAGTTGCACATTTTCATTCCACAAATATTTTTTTGTCAAAGCATTAATGAATGAGTCTGATATTTTGTCCTCAAGGCATTTATTTTTTGCTGGCTTTTGACATAAAAAAACATCCAATATGGCCAGTCACGGTATAGTCAGACAGTTTTAGATGTATGTGGGGCTTTTTAACTCTTTATTTAGTTTTAAAATGTAATCCAATAAATTATTTGCTTTTTAAGTGTTGTGTAGACTTGGGCAGTTGTTTTTGGATGATTTCCTTTGCCCATTCGGTCGAATTCTGAATGCAAAAATTGTAAAAAAGAATGAATGAATGAATGAATGTGCAATGAATTAAAATGTAATTCATCCATTCGGAGGCCATTTGCATAACATGTCTGCATCACACATAATCACTAACACATGCTCACACTAATTTACACAAACATACTTTCAACCATAACACTCACTAATACACACAAACACACTCTCACACAGACAAACTCACACTAATACACACAAACACGCTCTCACACATAAAACTCCCTTATACACCGAATCCCTAACTAGACTTCGGAATTCCTTTTCAGATTAATTTGTTTTCAGACAAAATTCGGCTCTTTTGTCCAAGATCCCTAAACTGTATTTGACTTATTCTGAAATTAAGCATAATTCCATTTGTCTTAATGGAGTTCACAAAGCAAAAGTATTGTCCAAATGGAATCAAATTTGGGCAGCCAAGTTTAGTGCAGACTTTTAAAGGGTGAGCTACTCCATGTAATAACACTCAACATACTGCTACAGACAACGTTGCAGTATTCTGTATCCTACTGTTTAGCCACATTTCTTATGCAGAGCAGACTAGTCACATTGGGTTGATTTTTGTTAAATTTTAATACAAGAATGAAAATACATATGTAAATAGAAAAAAATGGTCATCTACAGTACACTCCACATTTATAAGCCTGTTTATATTGTTTAATCTTATAACTGTCATTTTAACTGGGGCTGGATACATTCTCCATTTTGTTTTAGATGTTGCAACTTCACTGGCAGTTCAGCAGCATTTACAGTTTTGTGAATAAATCCTATGGTCTGCTAGTGCAGGGGTCATTTCACATATGCAGAGAATTTCATTTGCTTTTTGAATGTCTTCTATTTAGGAAATGTTGCCCTTTTTGAGTCCCACAAAAAACAAATCACCAACAGACATTAAATCAAAATAATATTCTGGAAGGATCATTAAAGCCAACAGATAAATGGCTGCAGGGAAGTAAATACAGAAAAGAGACATTTAATATTTAAAAAGAAACTATGGAGTCTATTCACTAAAAGGTGAGTTGCAGAAGAGATGAGGGGAGTTGTGGTGAGATGGACATTTGATCTCACTGTTTTAACTATACATTGCGCAGGTACAAATCAGGTGAGCTTCCCTTGCTAAGCAAGGATTGTCCCTGCACAATGTATAGCTGAACTGGTGAGATTAAATGTTCAACTCACCTGAAAAGCACTGTTTAATGTGTGTATAAGATCATGGATTTATGCTAATTCCTACAGCTGCATTTAACAGACTAACAAAGACACTTAAAGTATGAACTTATACACAACCTTCCTGCCCTTGGTCATTGCTGTCATAAAAGTAAAAAAATACAGGTAGGCAATACTATTGCAATACAAAAAAATATTTATTACAGCATAACGCTTTGAAAGGCATTCCCAAGAATTTCCTGCATGTATTTAAGAAACCCGTACAATGTACAGCTTAGCCACAACAGAAGCATAAACATGAACTTGATGTATGGAGTGTTTGTTTAAGTAAAATAAATGGTATATCTTTAGTCAAATAAAATCTTGCCCCAAAAACATATAATTTAGTGTTGAATGAACTTTTCAACAAACTGGGTGATTCAATTTTACACTGTCTTCCACAATATTGCGCATTAAGAAGATTCTCAATAATAGTAATAATAATTAAAATAATAATAGTATCCTTTTATTATTTTTGAACAAAGAATTCTGATCTTTGCCTAACAGATTTACTCTGGGATTGTGACACAGCCAATGTTATTCTGCAGAGAATATAGCATGGCCAGTATTAACTTTAAGCCAAAGTTAAGCCTATGGAAAAAATAGCATGGTTGGTATTTGCTTGAAGACAATTTTAAGCCTATGGAGGAAATAACATGGCCAGCATTTCTTTATACCTAAAGTTACGCCTTTGGAGGAAGTATCAGGGCTGTAAGGCATTCTCTCCTTCATTGGTCATGCACCGTTTTCTGTCACTGTTGGTGATCATAGATTTATTTGGCACACGCATTTCTGACACTCCTATTTGTATACATTTACTATAGTCTTTACGGCGGAAGCACCAAACGGAAGGCGGAGTCAGTCATTACCGCTGTGCTCTCAGCCTCGATGGTTGCAACAGAGTCCATTTTTCGTTTAAATCTATGGAGGAAATGTCATAGCCGGTATATGCTTGAAGCCAGTATTAAGCCTATGGAGGAAATAACACTGGCATCAATATAGCATTAAACAAGGCACTCTTAGCATGCTCAGGCTACACTGCTCGCAGAAACAGTGGGTGAGACTGAATAGTGTACTGGGATTTAAAGCAAGAAATGAGAAGGAGGGCAGAGGTATAGAAACCTTTTTTTGCCAGTACACATTCGATGTACCAAACTCAACTGTTGTTAAAGCAGTAATTCCTTTTAAATTGTGTTTTTTGTTGCATATTGCCAGGGAACATGTTTCTACTTTATAAATAAAGAATAACAATAGTAAGAAACCTTATATTAGCTGCCTGCATTTCTTATTCTATTTCAGTTGTGCTCTGACATGGGGCCTTTGTCAAGAGACCAGTTACCATGGTACTGTCTCAAAAATAGCACAAATCCAATAGACATCAATACCTGTACAATAAATAGAACAAATTGCTACTTATAATACATTATTTTGCATGCGGCGGATAGTAATTTGTGCAGAGGGCTGCAACTAACTCTTTCTCATTTAATTATGGGGAAGCAATTCCTCAATTCAGAAGTACATGCTGGGTGAACATTCAGCAAACATCAGTCTTTTAGCCATTTTAAAGATAAACTGTTAGTTAGGTTTCTAAGGTAAAAAAAAAAAAAAAAAAACAAGTAATAAAAAGAAACAAATGTGTCTTACTGTGAAAGATGTTTATGTCAATATTACATTGAAGACATGATAAATGTGAAAAGAAATAAATCAAACATACCATAGCTTTAACTAAGCCACAAAGTGATGTTAGTCTTTGTGTTGAGTGCTTTCATTAGATGTAATGAACACCCTGAAAATCCTGAATTAATTAATGTTCATTACTAGATATCATTAAAAGTCCACCCCAAGCAAAGTTTTGTCCCACTCAATCACACTTTCTGAATTTCTACTTTCTTGCTACTCACCTAAATAGATATGTTAACTCCAACTACTACTGACTCCAAGCTATACATATGTCCAGCCATTTTTTGAGAGACAGATAGAACCTTTTACATGCTGTCCTGCAGAATGCATATTTTCAGAGAGAAATAAATTAATCTAGGTAGTTCCTATATTATCCCCTCCTTGATTAATAATTGGTTCCCTCTTTACATTCTGCATGGGAGCCTGTGAAGGTTATATATGTACTGCAAAAATACTTGTCTGACAACCTTAGATGTACATATGGTGGAGGAAGCCTGTGGATGCAGGCTCTGTACAGGCTCTGTGTAATTTATATGTTTTAACTGGCTATTTCATATAGAATGAAGTTCAGTCAGATTTGCTTGTGGAAATGTTTCCTCTGTAAAAGGAAAACAACTTGTGAACTGCACTTGAGTGAGTAGTATTCCACACAGCAGGATATTCATCAATTACTCTGTAATTCAATGTCTTATGAAATCAAAACTTCAGCTGAGTAATCATTTACTAGCTATACACCCCACAAGAAATCACATGTTGTAATCGTACAAATGCTCAGACACGAAACATGTATGGAACGGCCACAGCATTGTATCTCCAAACTGATCCCTACAATAAAAGCATATTTTCCAACACAGCCCAACATACAGAATGATTCCACAAGAGAAACACCACTAAGATCTGAGGTTCTCCACTAAATATTTACACTTTGATCCATGTGAGAGCAGCAGTATGCGGTTACATCCACCATTGCATATATGAACAGCCTTTACCTCATGAAAGCATGGCTCCAAACTCCATATGAAAAGTGAACTACATCACAGTGCATGTATCACCCTAATCCCAACTTTCTTTTAACCATATGCATTCCTGTGTTTCCATGAATAGCTAACAATAGATATATATCTCCATTTAAAATATTTGTATGTACTCATGTCACCCTTTGCCAATGGCTTCAGGGTTAGCTTTTTCAACAAAAATGGAGGGGTTTATAGTTTCCATTATAATAAAAATATAGTAAAGGCAATATTATCTTCAACATCTGGGCCCATGTTAATTAAATGTATTGTCCTTGCTATTTATAAGCCTTCTTAAACCAAAAGTACAGCCTGCACAGTTCAGCTAAGAACACTGTGGACTTTTACTCGAAGTAAGATATCATATATCTCTCAAGATAATAATCACTTTTTAATATCAATGATATTCATAATGTTACAGCCAAGGGTAGCACAAAAAGCTCCCTTTTTATTGCTTAAATTCAGAGGGTGACCAGATAGTCTCCTTAACATGGTAATGGAGGCTGTATGTTACAGAGGTGCACCCTTTGGCTAAGTGAAAGCTAGTCACCACATATATAGTATATTTCTGCATCATTATAGTCATGTCACAGAATGTGCTTGTTGATATACATATAAAAATAAAAGTGTATGTATTTAATAAAATTGTATTGTTTATATTCTAATTTCTTCACATTGGAAATCCCCTTGGTGCGCACGAATATAGCAGCAAATACTGTTGCTATCAGCATGTGCACCTATGGATAAACCATACCCCCAACATATTGTGGGTAGGACCGGCACTCATTGCGCTGGTGCAGCCAATGTATAAACAATCAAGTGCTTAAAAGCACCTCACTAGTGTCAGAGATTCTCTTGCCGTTTCTCCCACACTGAAAAGTGGAGGGATTTTAAAAAAAAGGCTCAATAACTTTTATAAATAACGAATTTCGATTGTACCTTTTTTCACATTCTAACAATTTTCAGTGTGTGAGTTTTTATAAATGCCCCCATCATGTTTGCAGCTTCTATTGGTCCTTACAACTGAAATGATTCAAAATAGCAAAAATTTAGTGTCCTACATTATAACTATACTTGCAATTTGCTATTTTAAATAGAAACACTTTAATGAAATAATACAATGTACCTGATTGAGGCATCTGAGCCTGTATAGCTCTTTCAGGGGGCTGGCATCTTCTTGGGTTAAATGACTGAGATGAATGGAGATCTGACCAATCTGACCCAAGATGTCTGCCCACTGTAGAGCTATACAATTAAGGAGGACTCAGTTAGGTGCTTTATTTATATTCTTTCATTGAAAAAATCAATTTAATATACCTAAACTTGATGCAATTTTCACGTTAAGCATAACTTATTTTTTGCCGACAGTTATCCAATAAGATTAACTCTATTCACGTAAATAGCAATAAAATCATGGATTCAGGAGGTGTGATTAAGAGGGGTACATGCATCAGAACAGTAGGTTATAATGTTATGCTAGTAGCAGACCTTTAATAAACTTCATTGTACTCATTATAAAAAAGACTGGTAAAAACAAACACTTATTTGCCAGCTACTTCCCCTGTGCTGCACCTAGTATATGTTAAGCAATACTTCAGAGAAAAATCTACTTTGCTTTATTAAATATACAGCAGTAAAATCTCATGTCCTTTTCTGATTTTGTAAATTTGTTTACTTTCTGTACTGCTGGAAAAAAAACTTAATTGAAATCTAAATCAAAACACAAAGTGAACAAGTCTAACCCTTTTAAATATATTTAATGCAGTAAGGATTATGTTCTCTGCGTAAATCACAATGCATTAGACGTCCTGCAATATCCCATGAAGCCCTGGAAAGCTACCATTCTAAGACACTCTGATCCTAAAGTATTTTAAATGTTACCAAGGGAACAATTATCCTGCCGTCTGATGATGCTCTTCGGCTCCAACCCCAAAATCATTAGATTTTTTTTTCAGCCATAAAACCCATCTCTGAGTGCCTCATCTCTAACAAATGCAAGTTAAACTTCACAAGGTGATTAAATTTAAATGAAAGGAGAAGGCTAATTCCTGACAAACATGATGAGTGCCTATCTTTATTGCAATACGGGCTGTAACTGAATCTATCATTGCTATTGCCAGCTTCTTCTGTGGACAGCCTTGCAGAACAAACAGAACATTAAACTCTTTCTTTTCTTTTTCTTTTTTTTGAAAAATGAACTGATGGTTAATTTTTCTCAAAAGGAAACGAAGGTTCTCAGTGAGCAGTTCAGAGATTTTGCTAGGAGGTTTTTAAACTAAAAGAGGGGGCCAAATGGCGATAAAACATCAATCCAATTGTCCCCCAAAACAGGGACAGAAGGTGCCCCTAGTCAGTGTGCTGAAAAATGATACACTTAGAGTCATGTCTACAAATGCTCACAGTTTAGGGATTAAGATCCATGAACTTGTGGCAATATTGGAAACTGAGAATGTAGATTTAGTGGCTGTTACTTTATGTAGAAAAGACAGAGAAGGCAAGAAAAGGGGGAGGGGTGGCCTTGTATGTGAGTGATAGCTTAAAATCTTGCGTAATACAACTTAGTGAGGTGAACATAAAGTCAGGATGGGTTACATTAGAATTTGGTAATCATAGGGTAACTTGGGTAGGTGTGATTTATAGGCCCCCTGGACAAATAGAGGAGTTAAATAATCTACTAGTTGAGGAAATAGCTAAAATGACAATAAGGGAGGAAGTGATCATCATGGGTGACTTTAATCTTCCTGTTGTGAACTGGAAAGCCAAAATAGCTACTTGTGCCAGGAGTATACATATCCTAATCCCCCTACTGGGATTATCTCTAAAAGCAAGTAGTTGAGGAGCCAGCTCGAAAGCAGGCCATATTAGACTTAATAACATAGAAACATAGAATGTGTCGGCAGATAAGAACCATTCGGTCCATCTAGTCTGCCCAATTTTTTTTGAGTACTTTTATTAGTCCCCCGTTCCCGGTCTTATAGCTAGGATAGCCTTGTGTCTATCCCACGCATGCTTAAAATCCTTGACTGTGTTTACCTCTACCACTTCTGCTGGCAGGCTATTCCATACATCCACTACCCTCTCAGTAAAGTAATACTTCCTGATATTACTTTTAAATCGTTGCCCCTCTAATTTAAGACTGTGTCCTTTAGTTGTGGTAGTTTTTCTTCTTTTAAATATACTCTCTTCCTTTACTGTGTTGATTCCCTTTATGTATTTAAATATTTCTATCATATCCCCCCTGTTACGTCTTTCCTCCAAGCTATACATGTTAAGATGCTTTAACCTTTCCTGGTAAGTTTTATCCTTCAACCCATGAACCAGTTTAGTAGCCCTTCTCTGAACTTTCTCCAAAGTATCAATATCCTTCTGGAGATACAGTCTCCAGTACTGCGTACAATACTCCAAGTGAGGTCTCACCAGTGCTCTGTACAATGGCATGAGCACTTCCCTGTTCCTACTGCTAATACCTCTCCCTATGTGAACTTAGTGTTATCAGATATTACTGTAGGTGAAAGTTTAGGATCTAGTGATCACCAGTCAGTTTGGTTTAATATAAGAACAGTGACGCACAAAAACAAAAGATTTAGATTTTAGAAAAACTGACTTCTCTAAAATTAGATTATGTGTAAAGGAGTCATTATCAGACTGGAGCAATTTAAATGGAGTCCAGAATAAATGGGATTATCTAAAAGTTGCACTTCTGAAGGCAACAGAAAATTGCATTGCAACGATGTAGAAGAACTCAGTTTAAAGGAGAGTGCGGGAGGGAGCCTCTGACACCACAAACCACACACCACTTTGTATGTGAATGCTAATACCATAAGCAGATAATTTGGTGGGAGAATGCAAATTTACTCCTCTCCTCTTTAATTAAAATAGAAAGAGAGAGCAATAAACGTCTGGTTAAAGACGGAGGAATGAGTGTAAATTTTGTATATTTATTCAAGATGTGAAGTTAGAAATTACAGTAGAGGAGATATATCAGAAGGGAAGAGGCTCAAAAAGGAAACAAAAATGAGAACAAGATAAACTCAGACAGCTCTGATATATATATATACACAACTACTAGTTTGTCACTGCATAGCATATCCTGCCAACAAACTTATATTTGAACTTTTGTATGAATTTCTTTTTTAATGTACTGTATGTATCTTTTGTATTTTGAAATAAAAAAAAAAAAAAAGAAAGAAATAAAATTGCATTAGTCTTGTTAATAAGAGCAAAAATTTGAAGAAACCACTGTGGTACTCTACAGAGGTGGCCAAAATAGTACAAAAACAAAAAGCTAGCATTTAGTAATTATAAAAAAAACTCAGAACGCAGAAGAGAAAATAGCCAAGTCAGTGAAAAGGGGATAAAACATTTTTTAGATACATAAATGAGAAAAGGAAAGTAAAACAAGGGATTAGTTAGATTAAAAACAAAAGAAGGATGCTATGTAGAAGAAGATAAAGGCCTAGCAGACTGCCTTAATGAATATTTCTGTTCAGTCTTTGACCAAACCCAAGTAACACCAACATCCACATTACTGTTACTACCACTACCTTCCCTCTGACCTCCTCACTCCCTTATGTGTTTCATGTACCTCATTCCCTCAAGATTGTAAACTTGCGAGCAGGGCTTTCAACCTTATGTATCAGTCTGTTCTAGTTTGTCCATTCCATAGAGATCAGCCAGTAATACTGCCAGTGTCATGGACAATATAACAATCCCATGTAGTCATATCGGAAATGCATGTACTGAGCCAAACATTCCTCATGCTGAGACTTGTCTTTAACCCTTTATATACGAGTTATGGCTCTCTAGATGTACATAATAATAACATATTTACAATTCCGGCAATTCTATCTCTATGTTTTATGACTGTGTGTCTTCTGCATGCTTTCTCTCTTAGCAGATTTATGGTTGATATAAAGCTACCTGATCTGTTAATGACTAGCTTGGGATATGAATAACTGCCTGACTCCTCCATTATCTTCACATTTCGTTTGAAGTTTATCACGTGTTCGTTTTCTGTTGAATATCATACAATTAGTGATGTCCAAATGCCCAGTCCTGGATGTATTTATTGAGCACTGCATTTTTTAAAATCCTTCTTCTGCTAGGGATGGCGGACCAATCTTATTTCTCTGATTCCCTTTGTTTTATTTTGTAAACCTCCATGTTCCATACCCTGGGAGATCACAGCCATGCTCTGATTCTCAATATGTTTCCTAATTTGCAATTGCTGTTTAGGTGGTCATTGCTACACTTAGGGATTTATTCATGAAAGCAGGGGACTGAGAAGGGAATTTTAAACTTAAAGAAACACTAAATGTTATATTTACTTGTGCTTCTAATATAGAAGCACAAGTGAAAGGTTAGTTGTTCCTAGTGTGAGGATAAACTGGCAGGTACTTAGGATTGTACATGCCAGTTTATCATCTGACAGGTAGCTGCCATGCTTCCATAGGAAGCAGGTAGTCTTCTGGTTGGTGACTGTCTATCTCTGCTAGTGCAGAGAGAGCGTCTCATTTTTGCATGGGATCAGCAGGGGTTAAAAAACTGTTTAGTGGTCCTTTAATGCCAAAGTGGCAGAGCTGGAAAAATTCTCTTTTTCATGAATAAAACCTTGTGGATGTCTTACTTTGTTTAGCATGGGAGAAAAAACTATTCGCTTTCTGATACCTGCACATGCCTTCAGCTGTACTTTGGCCACCAGTCACTGTGTATATGCAATGACTAATATTTCTGACGTGCACAGTACACAGCAGGCAAAACTATTTAGATGATTGTGTTATCAGGCATTTGTGTTTACAGATCTTATGATTCTGTTTTTGCTTATTTTTTGGGCTACTGATGCATAATTCTTCCATGTGAATTGTTTTACTGCATGGATCTGTCCAGAGACTTTCTGGCTTTAGTTTCTTTATGGGCTACTTTTGCATGAATCCTGTATGTGAATCATTTCACTGTCAACGTCCTGCCTGACCTTGATCTGTAAATGTTTCTGACACAGGGCTGATCTGCTTTTTATATCTAGTTCTTGCTGATACTCTTCAGTTTAATGGCAGCCACATAACTATCTAAGAGATGTTGCCATCATTTTCTGATTTCTTAACAACAAAAGCAATTGATGACACTCACTTTAAGGTTTAACTACTCCATGTATAAAATCAGTATCAAGGTCTAAGAATACAGTTATAAAGCAGTATTGGCATGGACTACTCAATAATTAGCTCACACTACGCCCAGAGGCCTGGGTAGACTGTTCAAAACCCATGTTGCCTGATAATACATATTTAGTGAATATCCCAGAATTTTTTTACTGAAATCAAAACCACTGAAGTTGATCATCATAAAAGCCTCTGGTGAATTTAATACACTTGGCAAAATGTCTTTCTCTTAATGTAGTCCATGCAGTATATTCACCAAAAGGTGAGTTTTAAGGTGAATTGAGTTCAAGTTTACAATGAGGTGAAAACCATATTGTGCAGGGTCAAACAAACGTGTTAAACTCCTTTTACTAGAAGGGGATGGGCATGGATAATGTACGATTAAATCTTCAAAAAAAAAAAAAAAAAACAATACATTATGCAGGCCCAACTCTGTTTCTTTCTCTTTCATAAGGAATTCTCCAGGTGAGTCCATGAAAAAAAATTCGAAAAGAAAGAAGCTTGAACACGTACACCATACGAGGTTCAGTAAAAATGAGTAACTTTATTGTAATCCAAGTAAAAGAAAAAGGCAAAAAAAAAATAAGAGAAAATAGTGCATAAGGACAAAAAAAAACGACAAGGGTGGAGGGCTAAATGCCAATGCTTGACGCATTTCGTGTTTAAGAACACGTAACCCTTGACGTTTTTCTGGTGGAGGGCCAAATTTTTACTGAACCTCGTATGTTGTATGTGTTCAAGCTTCTTTCTTTTGGAATTTGTTTTTACTTTTAACTTTAACTACTGAAGCTCCAACACCGCTCTGAGGTAATTTGGATACGCTATGTTTCTTTCCCTATACGCTGTCCGTGTGCAGTGAGGATTATTTACTTGGTTTATTGAGTCCATGAAAAATACATAGTAAGTCAGTGGGGGCTATTAACAAAAATTCAAGACTATTCATGTAACCTCCCAATTTAACCTCTTATTCAATAAAAGCAAGATGATCTCCCCACCTCCACCATCTTGTTTTCCCATCTCAGACTCCCTTCAAATTAATTATTAAAATCCTCCCATCTAAAATGGGTCATAGGACTCCCAAAATGGCCCCTGCACATCTGATACCTATCGGGGGTCAAGGTAAGTACCCATGCCCATCTTATAAAAGGTACGGTCCTAAGAACTATCACATGTTCCTGGCTCTTATAAAACATATGGGAGATCAGGGCAAGAGGCCATGGCCCCCAACTTCTAATAGGGCTGGGAGCCCAAATGGAATGATTTCCCATTTAGAAATGATCCAGGGATGACTCCCCTCCCCCCCCCCCCAACAACTCCCTTAACCTATGTGTTTATCTATCCCTCCATACTTATTTCTACCTTCATGAAAAAAAAAAAAACTTTAATAAACACTGGTTTACAAAAAAGAAATGATCCAGGGGCTTGCCCAAGGCCCCTGGAAACACAAACAATTCTTCCCCAATAAATCAGCAACCAAAGAAAAAAGCCAGACACAGACTTTTCCTCTAAGCATCCCAGTAGGGTGGGGTTTTCAAATTATCAATTCACTGTCAGTTAATTATAAACTCATGATGCGATTCTCAATACTAGCCAATTATAGCCTTTTTTAGCCAATTTTAAATCTCATATCTCAGGGGTTAATTTATTGGGGGGGGGGGTTGTGTATTGGGGTCCTAATGAACATTTCTAAATCTGGACACGGTCCCAGAACTGTTAATAATAGCGCCGGGGGGGGGGGGGGGTATCAGAGGTGCCAGAAGCATCAGAGAGCTCCTGACACTTTTCTTATTATAGGGGTGTCAGATCTACTTGCAATGGTCATCCATACGTGTTCAGGGGGTAATTTTTTTAAGCTCCCACACCAAGTTTATTAATTTTTTTACCATTTTAGTTTTTATATTTAATAAGGAAGGATTTTTCAGGCTTGCCAAATCACAGCATACTTTTTTCGTTCACAAATAGAAATGAACTGGAGCAGGTTTCCTCTCACTCCCATCCATTTTGGCATGCTTCACCTCATCTAGATCTTTGCAAAATGGTTATACAATTTTGCAAAGTTCAGATGAGGCATCTAAGGGGTAGGCGAATGTGTCTGAGGTCTGAGACCTAGACTCCAGTGAGGTAAAATGTTCATCGCACATGTAGCTTACTTTTTAGTGAATAGACCTGTATGTTGTTTTACCAATGTGTAGGCATCTTAATTTAACATAAGTGTGATATATATTTATGTATTTATAGCACTGTAATATATATAACATTAATAATAGTTGTTTTAATATAATTATTAATTTATTTGAATGTGTTTTTGAAATTATTTATTTAAATTTATTTACATTTTTATTACATTTATTTTATTATATTTTTTATACAAATTGTATTTTTGTATTTATTTTTTTTATTTTTTTATTTCATTAAATTTACTTTTAATCTCTGTACCTTTTCTTGTTCAGCTGTTGAAGTTGCACCATCTCCCACAAAAAAAGTTATTTCCCCCAGGGGCACAAGTTGCCTTGGAGATGGCCATAAACTCCCTTCTCTTGGTCTCTGATTTACATATCCAACATAGCTTGAAAATTAGTTCTTACCCACTGTTCCAGCATAGGGGAATTCAATCTTTTTGGAGAAAAATACTATGAGCAAGGTTTTCTATAGAAAGCGGTGCTCCAGAATGGCTCCAAAGGACCCATTAGTGCACGTATCTTGCTTTATTTGAGATCATGGGACTCACACTGTGATCCAGGGGTCAGCTATCTTAGTGTCTAAAGCAGAGTGTAACGCACAAGGTCCGGGATGGTAAAGGGACCCTGAGCGCCCGAAATCAGGAGCTACAGTGCAGGGTGGAGACACAGGACCTGGTGCTGGGTAACTGCTATCGCTTGGAGGTTTGGGACCCCAAGTCTTTGCAGCCACAACCAGGCCCTGTAAAGCAGCTGCTGTATACAGGTACCAGGGTTTAATAGTAAATGAACTAGATGATAGCCAAGCAGAGCTAAAAACAGAAAAGTAACTGAGGGAGAGCAGAACAGAAATACAGAATGCAGGGCTACAGGACAGAGGGTAAACATAAGCAAGAAAGCAGAAACCAAACTAGGGATGAATAATACAAGGCATGGGGATAAGGAACACATAATGAGAGGCACATACAAACGAACAAACATAAATAAAGGAACTAGCCTAACACTAAAGATGGTAAAGATGGGGGTTTGGTTCATACCAATTGGCCAGTTTAGATGTTAGCTTGCCAACCACGTCAAGGTACCCCACATAGGCAACTCTCTAACTAAAACATAATATTAGAAAAGCATAAATAGAATCTAAGACACATAAATGGCATAGAACTTAAACACAGAGAAAATACCTGTAGACTGCTGCAAAGGACTGAAAAGCAACGAGTGTGGTTTAAATAGAAAACTGACAGAGCAGAGGGATAGAAAACCTGAAATGAAACATAAGGACAGGCAGAGAGGAATACTGGGCAAGGCAGGACAGGAATACTGGGCAAGGCAGGAATACAAGGCAAGGCTACAGAAAAGCCTGGACACAGCCTGGATGAGTCTGCACAAGGGTGCATAGTTATACAGAGAGTGGAAATACCATACTTCATGATCATAACCCAACCTACACTGAATGTAGAAATATAAAGAGGGATTAAACATACTTCTGTCTGACTAAAACTGTAATTAAAAATATATTCCTCCTTAGTCTTTGCAGAAGTTTCCATTTCACTACCATCTCTTCACTACCATCTTCTCTTTCTGCCATTATTGTGTGTGCCCATTGGTACAGCGGCACACAGCCAAACCACTGCTTAAGGTGTGTTTGGCATCACAGATCACATCAATTAGCCAGTGCTTAAATTCCAAATGTAAGTGCTTAATTTCCAAATGAAATAGGAATTGCTTTTGACCAGTGCTACTTAGGAGCATCATTCAGAACTCTTTTTTATAAGAGAAAAGTTGTTTTTGTCCGATTAATAGATCATCAGGAGGGTTTAGTCCCCCTTTAAATCCTTCCTCCCTTCCTTGTGCTTCCTTCCTCAAACCTCTACAAGCTTCTCATTTCTTAGCTTGCTTTTGCTCAATGAATCAGATTCTTTTATACTTCCTCTCAATGCATGTTTTAATATTTAATTTCCAACTTTGCTTTTGTAAGAATGCTAGGAGTTTTTAGTATTCACCTATGTGACATATATGTTCTAGTTTGCAGCAGCATCCTATTTTTTGCCCCAAGTTTTTGCTTAATTGTAAGTCTACGTCCAGGCATTTTGCAATCAGTCATGGTTACATACTTAGAGAAAAGCTTGGAATCTGTTCAGAAGATTTTTAGAGTAATTAAAGAGGCATATATTCTCTGGGAATCAATGACAGATGGAAAGTAGTGAACCTACCAAATTGTTTATCAGAGATGAGACAATAACATTATTACAGTACTGTATGTGGCATTAGTAAACAGAGTAATTTAGATGTAAATTATTGCTGCTTTGTTCAAAGTAATACTTCAGACTGTGTACACATTCGTTTTATTGTTTATTGTCTATTTAAGCTGTGTTTTCCTATATGAAATATCTTGGACATCTTTAAGCCTATTTTATATGTACAAATACTTAACGCTTTTTTGACTTAATGGCCAATCTCACGAACTCAGTCTGGTTCACAGGCCATCTGGCAGAGGTAGAGCGAGCGGTTATTGAGGGGCGGGGATGGTGCCGTCACAATATTGATCATTTTTCATCTTCTTCTTTACATTCATAGTATAACAAATATGTTGGTACCATTAAGGTTTTTAAAGTGGTAAACTTAAAAAAAAAAAGTATATTTAAATCATTACGCATATGTAGAGGGATCGTAAAGAAGTGGGATCCATCTCAGCGAGAACAGACACAAGCTCAAATAGCCAGCACTATAGAATGTAACCCACTCAGGGGAGGAATTTGCTCACTTACACCCTTACAGAGGAAATCTCTTCATTAGCATATCAGACTGGTCCCACCCATAAGGGCAGTCCAGATCCAAATTGTGCTAACGGAGAGGCTTCCTCTGTAATGGTGCAAGTGAGAGAACATATGGTGACTCCTCTCCCGAATAGGTTACATCCTATTGGGCAGGCTATTTGAACTTTTGTCCATTCTCGCTAATAGAGGGATCCCACTTCTTTGTTTTTCTCCAGAAATTAGGCTTTTACCTTGTACAGATAAATGGTTTGGGCTTTAAAAATAATGGCTTGGGTTTTGTAAATGTTTAAATTAGTTATTCTTACATTCTTTCCTCTGCAGCAGGTATATCTTTTTAATTTTTCTCATTAAACCTGTCTGCCTATCACTCTGTTTGTACCACAAGTGCATACGCAGTAAAGCTTTTTAATGCAACTGAGCTCCAGTATTTTTCAGGTACAAATGCTTCAGTGAAATTGTAATAATCTAGTAGAATAACCATTTTAATAATTTGGAAGCTCATATCCTAAGTATAATCCTAAGTATAATCCAGTGGCCATCTTTCAGCACCCTGGGAAATATGCAAATAAATTGGACAGGGCATGTATGAGCGATGGGGAGTGGAGGAGATGACTGACGGCTGCCAGGGGGAGGGGTCTAGTGGGAGGAGATAAAAGCCCTGGAATTCCTCTCCCTGGCAGCCATTTTATCAGAACAGTTTCCCACTCAGTAGCAAATTCCCGCCCTCCCTCCCTCCCTCCCTCCCTTCATTGGAATATGTAATGTGTTTTAAAAAGGTTTGTACTAATTCTTTTTTCGTCGCAGCAGGCGTGGGTTTCATTCCTTGCCAGTCGGGGGTTTGGTTTGAAAATGGAAGTTGGGGATGATGAAGTGAGAATGGGGCGCTCGGTCCTCCCCTAACCTTTCAACTTAGAAGTTGGTTTATTGGACGTGCCCACTGAGCTAAAAGAGCCGGCTAGTGGTTAGCACTGTGGTAAGATGGGATGGTGTCAAGGATACGACACCTCAAGGGACGAGGAGGGGAGATGAGCACCTCAGTGGGTTATTTTGCACTATGTATATATTTTAGGTTAATTTGTTCTGGCTGGCAAGGGGTTAGTTATTTTGTTAGGCTGTATCAGTTATATATATATATATATATATATATATATATATATTAAGAAAAGTATGGTGGTTGGCTGATACAGCCTTATGTTTTTGTATAAATAAAATTGCTGTAGTCTTTTTTCACCATCAACAGTGTCGTGTCAATTATTGTGGTAAGGATGGGATCGGGGGTGATGGGTGGGTCTGTTTGTTATGGTAACAGAAATCGGGCTATTTATCCCCTCTGCGAACATACATGGCTAATAACGAATTGTTTGCAAGTGGGAAAGAAACTACACAGTAGGCAAACCTGTCCTTAACCGAATAATAAACTTTAGAAGTAAATTTTCTGGAAGCTAGCACTACGTCAATTTAATTATTTTAAGGTATCCTGTGGTGTCATTTAACAGATCACATGTATGCCTATAAATTATTATCTTGCTGACTTTAGAGACGAGATGCACTAAAACGTTAAATTCTTGCTTCTATCTCAATTGACGGCCTTGCACTAAATACAGCGCTGCCAACATATATGCTCAACTGGTAAACCATGTTGAATAGATAATTGTGTATTGGATAATATATTACATTACATTACATTACCTTTTATTTATATAGCGCCAACAAATTTACGCAGCACTTGGTACAGAGCATAAGAAGTGAGTTACAAACAAATTTATACAGTTTCAGACTAAAACATGAGGTAGAGGGCCCTGCTCGCAATCTTACATTCTAGAGAGGATGGGGAACATGAGACACACAAGGAGAGTGTGAGGCAGAATGAAAAGGGGAGAGGTAAAACTAATAGTAGATTGCGATCATGGAAGGTGTGTAGGGGGGGGAGGAACTGAGAACTGAGTCACACCAGAAGTTACTAAGCAGGTGAATAGTTGGGTGCAATGTAAGTCAACAAGTGGCAGGTGAGTAAAGTATGTGACATGGTTAAGATATTGCTAGTAAATATGTGCAGAAGGGGGAAGTATGACAGGTGGTTGATTAAAGGTCAAGTCACATTATCTGATTAACCAGACCTATAAAAGAAATTAAGCTGGGGGGGGGGAGGGGGTTGGGCAAGGGAGGGAGGGCATTAAACAATCTGGTTGTAAAACACATGAGGAATGTGGGAGGAGACTGAATATATAAAGAATTAACCAATAGTTGTTCTTTAATGAATGAACCAAGCTAATTGTGTGACAAAGGTGCAGTGTAAAACTTGTTTTTCTTCTTAGAAGATATTAGCAATTCTCCTTGGCATGGCCTCCATTAGACATTACATTACAGGAAAAAAAAAGGAAAAAGCTAACCCTAGATCTACCAACCCAAGACCTAGGGTTATGGTTACAATTAAGGTTAGGGTTACAGGTGGGTTAGGGTTAGTACAAGGGTTATATGAAAGGGAGGGGTAAATTACAGGTTAGGCTTAAATATAGGGTTAGGGTGGGGGTCAAAATGTCACTGTAGAAGAAAATTCTTAAGAAACAAAAAACACTACTATTGGGTATTGCCCTGTTATTTGAAAAATAAACACAGAAAAACATGGAAACATTGTTATTTTTAAACTCAGGACAAATATTATAAACTATATAGACAGGGAATTTTTTACCATTTGTAATTGTTTTTTAAAAAAAATCAGGTCAAAATTAGAAAAAGGTTTTTTTGGGCAATATTCATCATATTTTATATTTTTTTAATAGCAAATTATATCATATGATGAAAATAATAGTATCAAATAAAGCCCCATCTGTCCTTTAAAAACGATATATCAAGGCACATCAAATGCAGCATAGAACTCTGTCACTAAGGGGTTAAATACTTTTTAGGTGACAGAGCACCTGAGAGGGACAATGGAAGAATACTGGGGATTGTGGTGAAACGGAATCTGGAGGGATAGTGGGGATGGTGGAAATAAAGACACTGTGAGGATTGCAATTGAGAGAGACACTGGGTGGATGGTTGTGAGAGGGACACAGGAGGGTTAGTGGAAATGATTTTGAGAGGGATACTGAATGATAGTCGTGAGAGACAATGGGGATTAGCGAGCATGATGGTGAGAGGAACACGGGTGCGATAGTGGGGAGAGGGACACTGAGGGATTCTTATAAGCCAGTGCAAATAGGGGAAATCCCATATCTTTTTGGCTGAACCAAACCCCCAGCGACATTCAGTTTATAGACTTTCGGTTTATGGAATACGTAATATTTAATGCTATTGCTATTCTATAATCCGAAAGTCTATAAACCGAATGTTGTTCGGTTTATAGACTTTCGGCTTATGGAATCCATGTAATACTATTGGCTTTCTATAAACCGAACTAGAGTCCCCATTCATAAGAATTTCTTATGAATGGGGACTCTAGTTCGGTTTATAGAAAGCCAATAGCATTACATACAATGTAATCGCCGAACCCCGAACTCCAACACGGACATACAGTGAAATGTCCGTGTTCGGGTCCGGGGTCCAAAAACCGTAAAGTTCGGTACGAACCCGAACAGTGTGGTTCGGGTTCGCTCAACACTACTCACAAGTTACTTAACCCTTACTGCAAATCAGCAGTACTGGCTGAGTGATGTGATCGAGACACAAATGGCAAATTACAAACAAACACACAGGGAAAATAGCGGGCAGGGCCCCCCCACAACAGTCGGGTGCTTTACAACTTTAATAGTGGTTCACCCCCAATTGCGACTCTGATGTGTTGATCTAATAAGCTATGCAGTCTTACCGACAGAATGAGTTGATTGTGTCTAAAATTAAGTGACCATCGATTTAGAAGATGCCTAATAATGTCTGTACATATCACAACACTGTCGGTTATTTTTTAATAGGTTAATAATACTTGTTATGTTCCATATACAATACTGTTTAAATATTAAACTAAACACGGCACACAATACCTAACAAAGCAAAGTCAATATCAGTAATTATGTGAAAAAGAAATTAACACTACACATTTTAGAAAAAAAAAATGTTATGGGCAAATCTAACTTTGTTATTAATTGCTTAAACATTTTACAAAGTTGGTCAGCAATTCTTCATTTTGCATATCCCTTGAGACTATCCCACCTTCAATCGTTTTAATAAAAAGAGTGAATGTGTTTATGAAATATTTCCTAATATAAAATCTGCATTTTATTACACCACATTAGAACAAGGCCATGCATCTGTCTATATTTCTATTGTCCCCGATCCATTTCTTCACATCTTTCATAATATTACTAAATATGTACATCACATGATTCATATATCAAGCATTCTTATGCTTAAATGTGGTTTTACAGTAAATTTGTTGGGGGAAATGAAACATATGCTTTGATTAATCTGCTTTATGGAGGCCTTTAAGTGGGTTCATGAGTATGCTTTAAGTTAATTCCTGTTAATTGTTGACAAGTGATCAGAAAATGGCAATTTGGCATGGTTTGTAAACCAAGGTCCAAAGAAGCAAGCAAGGAAATAGAAATTAATCACTTTTTTACCTGATATTTTGTGCCAAGTTTTGCTAAGTTTTGTGCCAATATGAGTTTACAGGAGTATGGTGACAGTTGTTGTTTGAGAGCGTTTGTCAACACAGCATCACTTCACAGAGCAGATTATTCTGTCTCTGGTTCATGTCATAGGCTGTAGCCATTTTCAACACGTGCGTTCAGTTCACAACAGTTTTATGCCCTGTAATTATGTTTTGTATTTTCCTCTCATGTGTAAAAGCTTTACTTTTCCATTTAAGGACTACAACTATTTGAAGGGTATAAATCAATAAAGCTGTGGCCAGGGATCTACTATTCCTGCCAAACCAGCTGCTATGGCCTATAAATCTCATGAAGCCTCTCAGCCAAGTCAGCCAATGAAGTTATTGAATATGGGCTGATCTTACAGTAAGCACTATTCCTACCTGACCTCTTAAGGTGTTCATTATCCAGATAGCAGAAGGGATTTTCAATCTTATAATGCAGACTGCTTAACCCCTTAACGCATATGGACGTATATATACGTCCTGAAAAGCATGGTCCTTAAGGACCATGAGGACGTATATATACGTCCTCCGTTTTCATGTAGTGTTGCGCTCATTAGCGCAACACTACATGCCTGCAGCTACTCTCAGAGGCTGCTTCGGATCCGAAGCAGCCTCTGAGAGGGCTTTCAGCCCCCCCTCGACCCCCCCGCGCGCATACGATCACAGCGAATGTGATCGTATGCGCGCAAACACACATAGGCAGTGAAAGCTGATCACTGCCTATGTGTGTTAAAGTGTTGCATGATGCCTCTATCGAGGCATCATGCAACACAATCTGTGCCCTCCTGGGCACCGCGATCACCCGGTGATCGCGGGTGTGTGCTGTATCGGAGGAGCATGCTCCTCCGATACAGCATGCCCAGAGGAGAGCGACGGAAGAGAGAAAAAAAAATCTCTTCCGTCGCTCTGAAACCGCTACTTGACTGCCCCTACAGGCAGTTAGGCGGTATTACAGTTAAAAATAGAAAATTAATTAAATAAATAAATTAAATAAATAAATAAATGGAAAAAGCTAACCCTTGATCTACTGAACCTAGATCTAGGGTTAGGGTCCAAATAGGGTAATAATTAGGGTTAAATGGGGGTTCGGATGATTACAAGGGTTAGATTAAGGGTGGGGGTCAATTTAGGGTTAGATTAAATTTAGAGTTGGGGTAAATTTAGGGTTCGGGTTAAAAAAATCACTGTAGAAGAAAATGGTTAGAAAACAAAAAAAACACTAATATTGTTTATTGCCCTATCACGTGAAATAAAACATAGACAAACAAGGAAACATTGATATTACTAAACTCAGGACAAATAGTAGAAATATATAGACGGGGTCTTTTTTACCATTTGTAAAATCAGGTCAAAGTTGGAAAAAGTGTTTTTTATGGCATATTTTCATCATATTTTCTATTTTTTTAATAGTAAATGATATCATATGATGAAAATAATAGTATCAAATGAAAGCCCTATCTGTCCTTTAAAAAATGATATATAATTTGTGTGGGTGGACTGAACACAAAGAAAGAAATTCACAGTTCAGTAAACGTATGACAAAAATAATGGAATTCTGGTCTTCAAGGCACGTCAAATGCAACATAGCACTCGGTCACTAAGGGGTTAAATATATAGATTTTGAGTGGGGATTGGCAAAGACCATTTCTAATTAACCACTGCTCAAAATAAATACTCTCAAAAAGCAGCTGAAAATCAACAGCAGGTAGAACTTCACAGATGTGAAATGGTACATAATCCATTACTCTACATTACATAAATATGATTAGACATCTTTTATATTACAGAAATTACAGACGTCCACCATTAGTGTTACACTAGATCAGGAGTGTGCAACATGCGGCCCGCTGGACATGGAGGTGCGGCCGCATTAAATCTGCAGCGGTGACCGTACCTCCAGACGCATGTAAAGACCCATCGCACCACATATAGTGCGGTGCGCATAGCTTTACTACCCTGCGCATGACGTCATGCGCAAGGGTTAGGGGGAGGGAATACAACTCACAGTAATGTGCTGTGTGTGAGTGTACCACAGACTCCATAGCAACAAAGCTCACAGTAATGTGCAGTGTGTGAGTGTATCACAGACTCCATAGCAACAAAGCTCACAGTAATGTGCAGTGTGAATGTGTCACAGACTCCAGAGCAATAAAACCATCAGTAATGTGCAGCTTGTGAGTATTTTATTCCTGGGGAGTCTGTGATACACTCTCACACTGCACATTACTATGAGTTTTATTGCTGTGGAGCCTGTGATACACTCACACACTGCACATTACTGTGAGTTTTATTGCTGTGGAGTCTGTGATACATATATTTTTTATGTGTGTGTGTAATTTTATCGCAATGATAAATGAATGTGGACCACGCACACATACATTTTTGGTGAAGTGGCCCTCTGCACAAAAAACTTGGACACCCCTGCACTAGATGATTGTTGTGGACATACAGATATGTATTATAACTAGTTATATAATCACCTGCCATAATTAGAAAATTAAGATATTTGCTCCATATCGAACACACTCACATGATAAACACACTCTATCACGTTTCTGCAAAAAAAAAAAAAATAGCGATTACAAACGTTGCATCTACATACCATTTGACGAGCTCTGTCATTTTTTTAAGATGGCTGTACTGAAGTTAAGTGTCACATAAAGATAACACACTGGTTTGATCCATCATGCTTGTTCCTGAAATGAGACAGACATTGAAAGATTTACATTACTATTTAGATTTATCGATCAATGATCTTTGAGAACACATATATTATTTAAAAAGATGGAGTTATTAATAATAGATACCTTCTCATGTTGTTATATATTGAATGATTGGCACTTTGCACTGACTGTCAATATATCCTGAAACACTGACATCTTAACAAATGTGTGACCAAATCACTAATTTATAAATACAAAATATGTATCCTAAATTCACTAAAACCTTATGTTTTCATAGCTATAATAATGCAGAGTGTGATTGTACAATGTAATTTAACACCAGTTGGAATGTATGCCTTATTAATTTGCTGAAAAAAATCAAACTGTAGGAGGTTTTCACATAACATGTATAAAAATGACATGCTATCAATTTGGTCACATATTATGTTTTTGTTACATCACTGTCTCAAAGGTAGTTTTTATTTTTGCTTTTATTGAGGGACATTCACCTCAAGTGAACTGTAGTAAACAGATTTTGTTTCCAACTTGGCTATTAATGCCTGACTTTATCACTCATAAAATTATAATTAAATAGTGAATGGCTCTGTTATTGGTGACTTAATACACAGATCAGAAGACTGCACCTGCATCAACAACCTAAAGGTGTTTATCAGGGGGTAGAATCAGAGCCCACCGTACAATGTGAACTTTAAGGGGGCGCCATGCTGCCCTTGCCACCTTGCTCTAATATCAGTTCAGTTCTTTTTTTCAGAGAGTGCAGTGCAAGGGAGTACAGTCTATGCCAGTGACATTGGCACAGACTGCTTGCTGCGCCCCCTTGCACATGACAGGCATCCACTTCTAGAGCAGACATGAGGCAGAAGCAGGGTGAGTAGCTCTCCCAGTCCCAGGCAAATGAAAACTTTATTTTACAGCTCATTGGCACAATATATAAAGTTTATGTATTTAAAGCTCATTGGCATGATATTCTTTAATGCTCATTGGCACCATACAAAAAGTTTATGCATTTACTGCTCCTTGGTATCATTTACAAAGTTTATGCATTTACTGCTCTTTGGCATGACATGCAAAGTGTTTGCATTTACTGTTCTTTGGCATGATATACAATGATTATGTATTGACTGCTCATTGGAATCATATACAAGGTGTTTGTATTTCTGCTCATAGGCATGACATGCAAAGTTTATGCATTTACTTTTCATCGCCATCATATACAACTTTTATGGTTTTACTGCATCAGTAGCATCATATACAAAGCTCGTAGGCATGTAATGCAAAGTGTATGCCGTTACTGCTCATGGGCATCATATTAAAAGTATTTACATCTACTGCTCATTGGAATCTTAAAGGTATTTTTGCATCATTTTGCACATAGACAAGGTGCTGTTGCTTATAAGTTTCATTTGAATTTTAATTATCATGATATAAGACAATGTATTATTGGTATTTGTGGGCATGGTTTTAGTGGTGAGCAGCTATTAAGCTATTATCCTTGGACTGAGGCAACAATATGTCTAAGGCCAACTCTGTGTAGAAGGAATATTATAAATACAATTGTGCCTCATTTTTTATTTAATTCTTCCTTTAGGAAATTTGATGTGTTTTTTGTGTTGTTTATTCCTCTAATCACATACTGAACACTTGCTTTGGCATTTCAGCTCCTACTTGGAATTTGCCATACATGCGATAAAAGGTTGAATTTTTCCTAAACATGAGTGCATCTACCTGATTCTAAATAGTTATTATAGTAGCATATGCTACTCCTCTTTTATTAAACCAGTAATGCACAATAAAATATAGTTAGATATAACATATCATTGATTTAACTCCTAAATTGGGGTCTACGCATTTACACATGATACCATTTCCATTAAAGGTTTTCTTTGGTTGCAATCTCCAAGGATATATGTCCATGGGGCCAGTGGTATATCTTGGTTTTGTGCTGCCGTAGGCAGACAAAATTCAGGCTCCCCACTACCCACGCTGCACACGCACGACATGCCCCATAACCCCCATCAACCCATTACATAACCCCATGACATACCTCCATCATCCCATTACATGCCTCCATCACCACCATTACATGCCCCATCACCCCCATTGCATGCCTCCATCACACCCATTACATACCTCCATCACCCCATTGCATGCCTCCATCACCCCCATTACATACCTCCATCACCCCCATTACATGCTCCCATCACATGCCTCAATCACCCCAATTACATGCCTCCATCACCCCCATTGCATGCCTCCATCACCCCCCATTATGTGCCCCATCACCCCCATTACATACCTCCATCACCCCCATGACATGCCCCCATCACCTCCATTACATGCCACATCACCCCATTACATGCCTCCATCCCCCTATTATATGCCTCCATTACCTCCATCATCCCATTACATGCCTCCATCCAGGGGCGGGCTGGGCCGGGGGGCAGGGAGGCAATTGCCCCCCAGGCCACCCTAATGTGTGCTAAAAACGGCTGCTGGGCCGTCTTTAATGCTGGGGCAGCTGCCCAAAAAATCCCCCCCCACTTTCACAGCACTTACCTCCTTGCTGCTGTCCCCCGGTGCTGCAGGTCCATGGCTGTGAGGGAAGCGTTCTGCACTCCCCTCCAGCCAATGCACATTCAATAAAGTTTGTTGAAAAAAAAAGTTTAAACAAACTTTATTGAAGACGCTTGGCGCAACGCTTCCCTCACAGCCACAGACGGGCAGATGAGAGCACCGGAAGACGGAGACAGAGCAGCAGCAAGTAAGTACTCAATATTGTGTGGGGGAAAATCCTGGCATATTGAGGGGCAAAATCCTGGTATATTGGGGGGCAAAATCCTGGTATATTGGGGGGCAAAATCCTGACATATTGGGAGGCATATTGAGGGGAAAATCCTGGCATACTGAGGGGCAAAATCCTGGTATATTGGGGGGCAAATTCCTGGTGTATTGTGGGGCAAATTCCTGGTGTATTGTGGGGCCAATTCCTGGTGTATTGTGGGGCCAATTCCTGGTGTATTTTGGGGCAAATTCCTGACATATTGGGTGCCTAAATCCTGGCATATTGAGGGGCATAATCCTGGCATATTGAGGGGAAAATCCTGGCATATTGAGGGGTATAATCCTGGCATATTGTAAGGGAAAATTCTGGCATATTTAGTGGCAAATCCTGGCAGACTGTGGGGGAAAATCCTGGCAATATTCATTATAAAACAAGGAAAATATGGCCGTGGATGGGGAGGCGGTTCAGTGGTGCAATGGGCCACTTGACTGGATTTTCCCCCCAGGCCTAAGGCTGCCAGCCCTCCCATGCCTCCATCACCCCCATTACTTGCCTTCATTACCCCCATCACCCCCCATTACATACCACAGGACTTACCCTTATTCCTGGTGGCTAGTGGCAGACAGCATGGTGTCCTACCATGCTGCCTGTTCTGCTCCCCGCAGTCAGTGTAGATAGGTCACGTGACCCGGCGCATGTCTGACGTCAGAGTGTCAGGTCACGTGACCTGTCATCACTCCTCCCCCTAAGAAAAAAACACCTGTTCATCCCACTCGCGACAATCTGCCGTCCCTAAAAATGTGCTGCCCTAGGCATCTGCCTAGGATGCCTCATGGTAAATAATGCACTGCATGGGGCCTTGTTATTGTTCAATCTAATTAAAATATTTTTTTCTTTTTAAAAGTTTTTTATCCAGTGTGATCCTTGTTCTCAGTTAGCACGGTCCTCTTGGGCGAACACCATGTGCAGTCATTTGAATGGTCTTAAATCAAGGTACTTTATTTGTATGCTTCAATCTGGATACAGCAGAAAGAAACCAAAATATAACATAAATCTTTGTAAACAAAAACCTAGCTCGTCTGAGCACTTACTAACATAAATCTCCCTATCTGTCAAGGGTTAAACTATAAGAAAATAATACAGGTTTCACCAACCTATTTGCTTGTCAGCCTTCTGTACTCTGGTTCTCAGGCAGCCTGTTGTTTTTTAGCCCTTCCAGAGAGAAACAAACAAAATCTCCCCTTACCTGCCTAGCAGGGAGGGGTTTATTCCTACTGCTGCAGCTAATTACCAGCAGCTGAGCAGTGTATTTTAAGACAGTCCAAAACCCAGACATGGACCTATGTCTCTCAAGAAAACAGCGGAGTGGAGCACTGGCCCACCCTGCTCTCCAAATGCTCCACCCCAGGGGCCCATAACTAAACAGTAGTTTAAGTCATATACACACATATATATAACACCTACTCCCCCTGGGGTTAAATATCATATGCCCCTCTGAGCATTTTATGGGAAATATACACTCCCTCACAAACCACCCCATTCGTCTATCACACCAGGTAGAACAAATGTCTGTGAGAAATAGTTCTGCATAGTACACAAGTTATGATACATAAAGTGACATTTACAACAAACAATCGTCTAGCATAGAAAGTTTTGTTTTTTAAGAGCTTTTGTGATAAAAGGCTAAATCCTGGTATCAGTAATAGAAGAAACATATAAAGCATGACATTCTTTTCAAAGAATCACTGCCAAAATGGTAAACCTGTAGCAGAGGGAATGCAATACCTTGTAGGGAGTCAGTTACGGTAATGAAAGCTCCATCAATATGAAAATCTTAATAAAGAATGAAGGACTATTCAGTAGACATGTGCAAAACGAAAATTTTAATTTCGTTTTCGTCCATTCTAAAACGAATTTCGTTCATTACTGCATTCGTTTTCAGACGAAATTCGTTCATTATTTTCGTTTCGTTTTATTCGTTCGTTTTATAGAATACGTGTAATACTATTGGCTTTCTATAAACCGAACGAGAGCCCCATTCATAAGAAATTCTTATGAATGGGGCTCTCGTTCGGTTCATAGAAAGGCAATAGTACTACATGTTTTCTATAAGCCGAAAGTCTATAAACCGAACGTTCGGTTTATAGACTTTCGGCTTATGGAATACATGTAATCCTATTGCTATTCAATAAACCGATTGTTCGGTTTATAGAATAGCAATAGGATTACATGTATTACATAAGCCGACAGGCTATAAACCGAACGTTCGGTTTATAGGCTGTCGGCATTTCACTACACGGAGACAGAGTCTCCATTCTGAATGGAGACTTTGTCTCCGTGTAGTGAAATGCCGACAGCCTATAAACCGAATGTTCGGTTTATAGGCTGTCGGCTTATGTAATACATGTAATCCTATTGCTATTCTATAAACCGAACGTTCGGTTTATAGAATGCCAATAGACTTACATGCATTCCATAAACCGAAAGTCGTTCATTATGTCGGTTTATGGAATGTAAGTGTACTATGCTATTGTATTCTATAAACCGACACTATTTCGGCTTATAGAATGCAATAGTACTAGGAATGAACGAATGATTTCCGTTTATTAACCATTCGTTCATTCGGCTTTCGTTATTCGTTTTTCGGACAAATAGACAAAAATGCTATTTTCGGACGAAAATGCATTCGTCCGAAAACGAATGCACATATCTACTATTCAGTATAACATCAGGGGGTTGTAACTTTTAAAATAAAATAAGTAAGACTTGGAGGGGCTTGGCGTTTAAGCTGCAAATCAGGGTAGTGTTGAAAGTCTCACCTATCAGATGTTACCTTGAGGTTTGCAGTATAGTACAGTATGATTAAAAAGTGGTCAGAGCAAGGGGCCAAAGGCTGTAATATATATGTAATAAAAGCCAGTAAATATGCCAAGATCCCGACCAGAATATTTGGAACAGCATCAACAGAAACACATAAAAGTTTATAGGGCTGTGGATTAGTTGTATCAAAAAAATGATGGTCAGCTCATAATGGTACGAAATCCCTACAACAGTGTAACACTACAGGTAAATTCCAAGAGAGAGAGAGGAAAAGAGAAGGGCCGAAAAGTTAGAAAAAAGAGGTGAGGGGAGAAGAGAAGAGGAGATAGACAGGTAGAATGGAGCAGAGAGAGAGAAAAAAAGGGTATCGCTGCAGGTAGTAGGATCTACCTGCAGCGATAGAGTATGCTACATAAAAATTGGGCTCCTGGCTCACTTGTGGAGACCAGGGAAAACCTTGACTCTAGGCTAGATTTATTGATTTATTACCCCAGGGGGGTAATCTAAGCATAAAATCTAGAAGTAGGTATCTTAAAGAAAAGACTAGATACGTCTCTAGCCTTCAAATACACTGCGAGTCCAAGGCAGCAACGTAGTGCATAACATATGACAAACTATACAATGAAAAAAGAAGTAGTAAACAGACATGAATGAAACTGGGGCTTAAGGCACTCCAACATATGAACATAAAAATAAAGATGGGTTAGATGCCGTCTTGCGCTTCTAAGGATCAACTGAAATGTCCCCGTCAGGCTACGTAGCTGGCGCAGGATGGGGTGGCATCTGCAGGTCAAGTCCTCGTAGGCATGTCCACAAGATCCTCGATAGTGAGTTGTCAGTTGTCCCTTTACACAGTCACAGTGAGTGATTTGGACCCCACTTGTACTTCGCCGCCAATGTGGTTAAATGTAGCGTTAGCAGAGCCATGCTCCGTCTCTAGCATATTGTGGCGGGAGGCAAGTCATCAAAGATGGAGAGAACAGTTTCCTCATCGAGGTATGCCATTTTTTTGGACACCGATCACAGTTTGACTACTGTGTCCCTTGGAGCCTCAGATGGCGCCCTTTGCGCCTTCTGGATGCGTAACAAATCCAAAATTATGTGTTCTGTGTTTGGGTGCATCGGTCTCAGGGATTTGAGAAAGCCTTTGATATATGGGAGGAGAGCGATGGGCCCAACCACCTCCAGGATCCCACGCAGTCTAAGATTTGGCATGCTTATTTTCCCATCCATAATGGTTACCTGTCGTGTCAGATTGTACATCTGCTGGGTAAGTAGGTCCGATTGACCCATGCTTTCTTTATTGTTATAGTCTTTATTGCACAGTCTCTAGAGCATTCTCCATAGTGGAGATCTTGGCTTTGATCGTTGTGATTTCATAGTGCACCGTCATGACCTCAGTCTTCCATAAAGCTTGCATCTCAAGCAGGGGCATTGCTAGGTCTCCAAAAGATCCGGGGCTGGAGCCCGAGATAGATTTGATAGAAGTGGAGTAAATAAGCTCACATGGTTAGGCAGCATACAGACTGATACATATGATGCTAATGAACAATAGGTATATATGGGTATATATCAAGGCTCAACAAATCCCGGGCACCAGGAAATTATACCTGGCGCCCAGTTATTGTTGTCCCTGCCTGGTGCCAGGCTAGAATGAGGTATAGCAGCCAGGAGGGGGACATATTGATAGATGCACTTTTTATATCGTAAACAACAATAAAATTGCTGACTTGTGTGTAAGTGTATGTGACTGACAGTGTGTGTGTGTGTGTATATGACTGACTGCATGTGTGTGTGTGAGTAACTGATTGTGTGTTTATGTGACTGACTGTGTGTATGTCTGCCTGTGATAGACTGTATGTGTCTGTGACTGATTGTATGTGTTTGTCTGTCTGTGACTGATTGTATGTGTTTGTCTGTCTGTTACTGACTGTGTGTGTGTGTTTGACAATAAGGCAAGCAAGAAACTCACATTACTCGAAGTTACACTTATACACATAAATACACTGCCACAAATACACACATATACACACGCAGCCACACATACACACTTGCATAGTTACACATACATACACACACCCTTACACACAGAGTAATTCCCATGATTTCAAAATAACTGAGCATACAAAATGTTGTGTATATTGCAAACACCATTTACCAGACTTTGAGAAAAAAAAGTAGACCAACAGTCTCATAATATGCCATAATATAGGGGATATCACAGCCCCCCCCCCCCCCCCACACACACAGACACCCATCCTTAAACCCCCCCCCCCACATAGATACCCTTACATAGACAACCTTACACTCACACACTCTCTTACACACACACACCCAGACAACCTAAAACAGACACCCTTATACACACAGATGGCCTTTCCCACACAGATATTCTGCCACGCAGACACGTGTATAAACCTGCAACTCTCACACACACATCATAAGTATTTCTTTTTTTTTATAAAAAGGGGTCAAAAACCTGGGGAGAATAGGCTGAGGTATGAAGGTATGCTCCTTCTACCCTGGGGAGAATAGGCTGAGGTATGAAGGTATGCTCCTTCTACCAACCTCATAAAAGAGAGACGTGCAGAGAATTGAGATGGAAATTCAACTGAATGGGAGATTTTTTCCAAATCTGCTACTTCAGCCTTAATTTTGCAATTCCCATCTCACTTCCCTGCAATTCTCTCTTTCATGAGTAAAGCCCATAATGTAATGTAAAGCAGCACATTAATTCATAATGCATGGGTTTAATACTATAACCAGGTACATGGGATGTTTAATGCCATGTGTATGGACTTTTATTTCCATCAATATAAAGACTAAATATAAAGATGAATCACTATTATTTATATTGAATGTGATAATCAGGTGTGAAAATAAAAATATTATGAGATGATAGCATTGTTTCACATTGATTATCACATTCAATATGAATCATAGTAATTAATCATATTTCTCCTAGTAATCTCACTGGGATTCCCACTCATAACTCTGTCACTCACACTTTCACTCTCACACACTCTGCCACTCACACACAGATACGCGCACACTCATAACTCTGCCAGTCACGCTTACACTCATTCACACACACTCTTCCAAACACTCACACTCTGCCACTCACACACACACTTACATTCTCCCACTCACACACATAACTCTGCCACTCACGCTTACTCTCTTCCACTCAACCCACTTACACTCTGCCACTCACATACATGCACACTCATAACTCTGCCACTCACACACACTTACTCTCTTCCAAACACTCACACCCAGCCACTCCCACATGTGCACACTCATAACTCTGCCACTCACACTCTGCCACCTACATACATACACATGCACACTCATAACTCTGTCACTCACATACATACATGTGCAGACTCATACCTGCCACTGTCTCTTACACTCTGCCAGACTCACGCATGCTGGTCTGTTTGTTTAGAGGCTGAAGAAGTTCCCCGAACGAAACGCGTCCCTCCTGTTAAGTGAAGTTACCTGGCCAGGTTCTAAATTCTTCCTTCCTTACTGACCAGCACGTTTTTGTATCCATGTCCTATTCATGGTATTTTGCTAACCTAATCAGCAAGTGAGTAATTTGACACTATGCCTTAGGTTACATTTGTATCTGTGTCTGTTCATTTGTATTTAAAGGCACATATCACTTGTTTTTAACAATTTATTGTCATTTTTTGTTACATTTGTGTATATTTTTTCTATATGTATTTATATATTGCATTTGTTTTTATTTATTATTAAATGTATATATTTTATATTAATTTACTATCTTTGGTTTTTTATATTGATTGACACTTACTTTGTTTAACTGCCAAGCGCTGTCTACTCACTTTCCCATTCTGCCAGACTCACATTCAAACCTTGAGGGGCGGAGTTGTGCATGAGGGGCGGGGCCGAGCGCGAGGGGCGGAGTCTGGTGCTGTCCAGCCTCCAGATTGCAGCTTGCAGGGGGAGGACCAAGTGTGAGGGGACGGGGCCTAGCGTGAGGGGGCGTGGTCAGAGTCGCAATCCGGGGCTATGGAGGGAAGATCCGGGGCTTCAGCCCCAGTAGCCCCCCCCTAGCAACGCCTCTGATCTCAAGGAGCATTGCTCTTATGTCTACCTTCGTGGCTAGTGTATTATCAGCAGGCACCTTGAGTTGCTGGGATGGGTGTATCATCTTCGAAGTAGAGGCTTCATCAGACGATGAACTGACTGAGGACCTATATGAGGCATGTGGGGTAGGGGACCACAAAACAGGCTGTGGCCTAGTCGGCCTTGTTAACAGAGACCCGATGTCAGCGGAGCTGCTTAGTTTGGTTTTATCAAACTTCTTAGTTTTTTAGTTTTTTAGTTTTTTAGTTTTACCCCCCATTGTTTCTTTAAACCTTGGGAGTCAAGAAATTGGTGTTCACGTCTTATCTCTTCAGATGTCGGCTCCGTCCCCTAATTACATTTTTTTGTTTACATAATATAATGTAGATTTTTCTGAAATTGTTCTCACTTTTCCAAGGGTCATCGCACACAGATTTCTCCTCCACTTTTGTTCAGGTCACAGAGAGTGGTTATCTCCCCTGATGCCCTAGGCTGGACACATCTGATGCCTGGACCACAATGTATTCCTCAGAATGGCTCTTATACAAAATGTAGGCTGTGTCAGAACGCAGGCTCTGAAAATAAAGACATACCAACAGTCATACCTATGATAATCATTAGAGAGGGGGTACTACGTTTAATATATGATTAATTTCCTTTCCTATCAATTACCTTCATTTTATTTTCTCCCTCGCCTTTTCTACATGTCTAATGATTTTTTTATGTCCATTGCTATAGCTGGCAGTTTTATGTCACTGCTTAAGACACTGCTTTGGAGATAATCTGAGAAAATACTTTCTCTTTCAGGCTTTGCGGCCAGAAGTCTACCTCTGTTGAATGCTACATTACCTCTGTGAAAGCCTTGTCCTGGTTTTGGTTTCTGGATCAGCCATATTGTATGCATAAGAATACTGCCAATGAAAAATTATTATTATTTCCCAACTAAAAAAAAAATGCTTGTTATTTTTGTGCTAACACTGCATGTAACAGTATTATATAAGTAATGTATCATTTTGAAACCATTTTAGCTAATTCAACTTAAAATATCATGGATAATGACAGCAGTGCCCTGGCTTCTCTGGTCATATAATACATCCAACTGCCACAGATTGTATAAGGAAAGTCAGCTTTTTAACATTAATTAATGAGCATCCCTTATTATTTAGCATGACCAGCCTTTTTTTTTTTTTTTTTTGCAAAAAAGCAATTTTAAAAATTATGAATAACATTGTTGATGTCCTGTGAACAGAGGGTGGTCATACGTTTTAAATGATTTCTATCAGATGTGATGTGATGGACTTCATTTCAATAAGGGCACATTGTGTACTAAACAAGGAGTGGGCAGAGTTTGTTTTCATATTTGTGTATACTTCAAGACTTGTATTACGAGAAAATGATTGCACCAAGTTACAGAATGAGCTCTGTGTAGTGTTTTGTTAATGAGTTCAGTTCTATTAATCTAAAACACATTTTCTCATGAATATTACAATGAATGTTTTTTTTTTTTGTTTAACATCTTTGTATTTAGTATCTCCTCTGAACTCACTTTCATTGTTTGACGCTATGTATCTGAATTCCATCAAATGTAACAACCGACCCTGTTATGACTTTGAAATTAGCTCTGAAATTAAAAAGTTATGGTTTCCTATGTGTGGTTTTATTCCACCACTGAGGAAACAGAAAAGATCTGCTGTGACCCTGTAATATACATTGACCATTTTACATAAAGAATGTCAGACCCAAAACAGAATTACCCTGGCATCAATCTTGTATTAGCTGGGAAACAAAAATGTACATATAGCATGATATTTGCTACGACGATGAAACACAATCTTTCACTGTACTAAAAAGTAAACAATGAGTGTTTTAATGTACCAGCCTTGTGTGGAAATGACAGAGAGATAAAGGCTTTGTAGAGCTAAAATACAGTTTGGACATTGTACATTTAAATTGAAGAAACCTCTATAGACTTAGGGCCGTATTTATCAAGACAAAATAGGTGGTATTTCAGGAAAAAGTGCTAAAATAGTAGTAGTAACCATAGAAACCAATAGAATGCTATATCAGTTTGCTCCAAATTTAGCACAAATAGCACCTTTTTTGCCTTGATAAATCTGGCCCTTAGTTTGCTAGTCATGTAAATATACATCCAACTCACTTAGCCATACACAGGGTATCTCTTGTGCTTTTTAACACTTGATAACTGTTAGAGAACCTCCCCAAAAAATAGTTTAACACAGGTTGTACTCCAGCACATTAAAGGTCCCAGGTACCTTCAATAAATGAACTGGGGCAGCGTCCAGATACCCCTGGGCCTCGCTTAATATTCCAGGGCTGGGGTTGCCAAAAGGACCCCAGTCCCTCTTTGTATGTCCAGGACCAGGGGCTGCCTTAAGGGCCCCTGCCAGGCTGCTACCTACATTTCCTGTGCCTTAATGTACTGGGGCAGCTCCAAAGCGGCCTTCCTAGCCCCAGCTTTTCAATTCACTGGGTTTTGAAGTCTCAACTAATGGGAGAGATGTATGATTCTAAGGTGCCGTGGATCATCAAGGGACTTTTAATTTGGTAAGTGTCCACAGGGTACATCCTTTGAATACACTTATAGCCAAACTTTAACTTTCTGAGCAGTCCATTTGGATTGATGTGCATGTTATTCCATTAGGAATAATGTGCAATAACATTTTTTATACTTTGGCTGAAGTTAAGGGCTGGCATTTAATATACCCCATTATATTTTAATGTATATACATATTTATAAATGGAAATTCCCTAGCTTTTATTGGGGCTACTAATTGGCATAATGGATACCTATGTGGGTTTTTCATGTACTATATTTTTTAAATGCAAAATATGTATTATATGCGGTGTACGTATTCATCTATTACCTTGTACTATTGTACTCATATAAGTATTTTAGATATTAATTTACATATATTAAAATACATTTGTATAATATATGTAATATAGACATATTTATCTTCATTGTATATATTGAGTAAAATGTTTTATTTTTATGGGGAATTCAAGGGTATTCGGGGTGTAATTTGGCAGGATTTGGGCTATTTTTTTTTTTTAGCAAAATCGTTTAATAGAAACTAATCACATGTTTAACGTTGTACGTTTTCAGTATAGCCAAATTCAGGTTGAATTCAGCTGAATTCGTACAAATTCGGTTGTGTTACTGTGATGCTTGGATGATCTGTATTCAGCCGGGCTTCGTAGTTCTGAATTTCAGAAATAAATAGCCCAACCATTTTTCTTGGCGTGGAAAAGCAATGGCCTGTTTTTGCTTTACTTCTACCACTCTGCAGACCAATTGTACATTTGCAATTTATTTGTTACATTTTGTAACATTTGTTGCATTTATTCCAGTTATTTAACATTTATTTATGGACCAAAGTAGCAATAACTTACTTTGTTACGCTGTTAATAACACACCGTTCATGCATAAACACATATATAATCACACACACACAGTTCATGCATGCATACACATATAATCACACACACAGTTCATGCAGATCAGTAGTGGGTCAAACAAGTGCACTGCACTATTTGCATTGTGTCACCTTCTCACGATATTCTGACGCATGTGCAGAAGTGGGGAGAAGCATTCAGAACGGAAACCAATTATTGGTTTCCAGAAGCATAATAAATATAATATACACCCCCATATGTACATCTCCAGCAGCATAATAAGTAAAATATACACATCCCATTTGTACATCTCCAGCAGCATAATAAATATAATTAACAACCCCCATATGGACATATCCAGCAGAATAATAAATATAATATACATACTCCAAATGTATGTGTGTGTGAGTATATATATATATATATGTGTGTGTGTGTGAGTGTGTGCGAGTATGAATATGTGTGTGTGTATGAGTATATTTGTGTGTATGTATGTGCGTATGTGTGTGAGAGTATATCTGTGTGTATGCATGAACTGTGTGTGTGTGAGTATATTTGTGTGTCTTTGAGGTCTGCAACTCGTGCCTAAAAACGTTCACCATCACTGATATAGTAAATACAAATTCCTCCTCTATCAGCATAATATAATAGAATCATAAATCATTCATAGTTTAGTGCTCCTCATGTTCACCAATTCACCCATGCTCATGCTTGTAGGTCTAGGGGTGTCCTCCTCTCTAGAAAAGGGCTGTCTGTGTGCTCTGAGGCTGAGCGCTGATTGGTCCACCGCCATCTCTAACCACTGCAAATCGCGAAAGTAGCTGAGGGGAATTGAAAAGTTGAAAAAGCCTCTAGTAGGTGAAACGCATTGTGAGGAGACCTGGCTGCTACAAGCAGGGCCGCCACCAGGAATTTCAGGGCCCCTTACTGAACAAATTTCCCGGGCCCCCTACCCCCCGACAATATCTCCCACTCGCCCCACCTACCCTTACAAGCATGTTATACCGGTCTACTGTAATATGGAGGGTGGTTGGGAGCAGTTGGTCAATATGTCAGTAATATTTTGCCACTCAATAAGTCAGTATTTTGCCCTCAATATGCCATTATTTTGCCATTTAATATGCCATTCTTTTGCCATTTAAAATGCCAGGATTTTGCATCTCAATGTGCCATTCTTTTCCCATTTAATATGCCAGTGTTTTTCTCCTCAATATGCCATTTAATATGCCAGTATTTTTCCACTCAATATTCCATTTAATATGCCGGTCATTTGCCCCTCAATATGCCATTTAATATGCCAGTATTTTGCCCCTCAATGTGCCATTTAATATGCCAGTATTTTGCCCCTCAGTGTGCCATTTAATATGCCAGTATTTTGCCCCTCAATATGTTATTCTTTTGCCAATTAATATGCCAGCATTTTGCCCCTCAAGATGCCAGGAATTTGCCAATTAATATGCCAGGATTTTGCCCCTCAATATGCCAGGATTTTGCCCCTCAATATGCCATGATTTAGCCATTTAATATGCCAGGATTTAGCCCTTCAATATGCCAGGATTTTGCCCCTCAATATGCCAATTAATATGCCAGGATTTTGCCAATTAATATGCCAGGGTTATGCCAATTAATATGCCAGGATTATGCCAATTAATATGTCAGGATTATGTCAATTAATAAGCCAGGATTATGCCCCTCAATATGCCATGATTATGCCCCTCAATATGCCAGGATTGTGCCCCTCATTATGCTCGTTATATACCACCCTCCTCCTCCCTTCCCCAGTACTTACCTCCTTGATGCTCTGCCGGTCAGTGGCTGTGAAGGAAGCGTTGTGCGCTCCCCTCCAGCCTCGCGGATTCAATAAAGTTTGTTTTAAAAAAAATGCGACCAGAGTTACTGAGTTTAACAAACTTTATTGAAGCCGAGCGGCTGGAGGGGAGAGGACAACGCTTCCCTCACAGCCGCCAACCGACTTTTAAAAGAGATTTTTTTTTTTTACCTGGCGTGACCCGGTCCCACCGGGCCCCCTGGACCCGCCGGGCCAGGGACGCCAGTATCGCCCGTCACCCCCTGATGGCGGGCCTGGCTACAAGACACGGAGCACTTTAAAGAGACTTTTACCTGCATTTGAAATCTACTGTTTTTAATGTAAGATCTCTGCTTTTTTATTTTATACTTTATTAAAGCGTCTTTTACTGAAGCCTGGTCCCCTTCCCCTTACCTTTCTTTAATATTGCATTGGAGTGAAAATCTATTGAGGGAAAGTGCCATTTGCCATACCCCTATAGGGGCCACTGGTCTGACTTTGTTTTTACCATCATACCTTTATTTGTATATGACATACTTCCCTATTTTGTATTTTTACTTTGTTTTCCCCTCTATATAACACGTGGAGGAAACCATGCCTCTATATAAAGGGTAACTAAGTGTGTGAAGTGTTGGGATAGCGCACTGATTCACTTGTATGAATTGGAAAGTTCAGCTGCGAGATGCATGAGAGCAACAGGAGAACAAAAATCAACAGCACTATGCACTGCCTACTGGACAGCAGCGCAGGTGTCACCCATGTAGAGGGTGCACCTTACGCACTCCCCTCATGACGCCGCTGTTCTACATGGAATACAAAGAAAAACCAGGAATGCTGAACATATCACCATTTACCATCTGTGTGAAGAAGCTTTACAGTGCTAGAGTTTTGTGTACAATCTCCCTACTAGCATTAAAGATATTATGAGTAATAGGAAAAAGAGGTTGAACTTGATAGACTTAAGTATTTTTTCAAGTGTAATTATTTTTTGGAAAGTCTTTTTATTGTATCATGTAGGTATCAAAATAAAACATAAGATTTCAAGGAAAGCATAACAGCAAAGAGTAACATTGTTGGAAAATGTCAGGGAGATATCTAGAATGAAGAACACGAAAAACAAACCACTGTGCCATCTTAGAACAAATAAACATATGCCTTAGGATACATCAGTACATATAATCTACAATTTCAAATGTTCCTTTCTTGATGAAAAAAAACCCCAGAACAATCTAAAAGAAAATAGATAATTAACGTGAAAGAAAGAAAAACAGTAACCATCTTTCCTGTGTACCCCTAACCCTATAATCTAAAAACACAGGCTAATGTACTAGTTGCTCATTGTACCCATTTGTACATTGAAATATTTGAATGCGTAATAATAATAATAATAATAACAGCAAGTGCTTTACTAGAAAAGGTACATTGAGATATTCTCTAGTTTTAAAGCAGGTCCTGGGGATGTTATTTTTGCCTAACATTCAGGAGATAATTGTTGAATGTGTTCTTCCAAAGTACTGTATTTGCTCGAATATAAGACAAGGTTTTTTTCAGAGCAAATGCTCTGAAAAAGACCCCTTGTTTTATATTCGAGGTCATCTTATAGTCTGACCTCAAATCGAGGTCTGACTATAAGACTGTCATGCCCCTCTGGCCCTTACCTGCAGTTCCAGTAGTTCCAGGCATCCAGCAAGTCCCTTAAGTAATCCGCGATCGCGGAGTAGGCCGAAGCCGGGGCCTGTAGTACAATCTTCTATCCGCGATCGAGGTAGCGCGGTAGGCCGAAACCAGGGCCTAGAGTTACTACAAGCCCAGGATGCATCCTCCAGACTTCACCCCAATCAAGAGGAACCTATTCCCAGCTGTAGGAGGGAGGCAAATCTCCTATTAACTCCAAGCACAGAGATAGAGGGGTATGTGCTAGAAAAGCACACCCCTCTAACATCCAATCAAGTAAGGAGCTTGTCCCACTGAGGGGAGGAGTGGAGACCCACAGCACTATAAAAACCCCTCAAACTGTTTCTTCAATGCTCCAGTGTTCCAGAGCTTTGGTTCCTGTTTGTCCTTGGACTTCAGTCTCCAGTTTTCCCTTTGTTGCTGTGCTACAGTATATCTATTGGATTTCCCGTTACCTGACCTTTGGCTTGCCTTCTGGATTACCCTGTTTGCCTAAACCTTGCCCCCTGCTTGGATTACTACTCTTTGACCGCTGCCTGCCCTGATCTATTGGACTGTTTCCTGACTTCGCCTTTTGGATTATCCTTTTGTGGCAATCTCGTGCTCCTATCCTTACCAGGGTGCTCTGCCTATATATACTTGTGGACCACCTGGTAAGGGTTACTAGCAAGAGATAGCATCCCCTGCTCTATGCTCCGAAAACCTCAATCTTGACAAAGACTGGGATCCAGGTCCCCCGCAGAGCTGCTGGGGACCTGGATCCCCCTCTCAAGCAGCCTGGGGATGTCTGCGCATTGCGCATAGATATCCTCCACTGTTGCCCGGCACGTCTGCCGGGACTTCTATGATGGAAGCCGGCACGTCCGTCTATTATGAGAGAGGGGAGGGGGGAGAGAGAGGCAAGGGAGGGGGGAAGGAGAGGTAATGTTGGGGGGAGGGAGGAGGGAGAGGCAAAGTTGGGGGGAGGGAGGGATGGGGGAGAGAGAGGCAAGGGAGTGGGAAGAGAGAGGCAACCTTGGGGAGGGAAAGGGGGAGGGGGGGGGGAGAGCCAGCAGGGGGAGAGAGGGGGGAGAGAGCCAGCATTGGGGGGGGGGGGATTGCCAGTAGGGGGGAGGGAGGGGGGAGAGAGCCACATTGGGGGACTTAGGGGGTAGCCAGCATTGACAAGTCTGGGGGGGGGGGGGAGCATTGGGCAAGTCTGTGGGGTAGGGGCAGCATTGGCACATTAAAGGAAAGAAACAAGAAATGCATTTTTTATATTATCATTTTTATTATAAATAAAGGCAATTTACATGTGAATATATACTGTTATAAGTTAAACTGTTTCCTATAGGGTAGTCTTATATTCAGCCTTTTCGTTTTTTTCCTAAAGGAATATTCAAAGTTTGGGAGGTCATCTTATAATGAGGGTCGTCTTATATTTGAGCGAATACTTTATTAATAAATGGGAATCAGGAGGCAAAAAATATTTTAGTCCGAGTGTATTTGGTCATCCTTGTTTCTAACCGTTGGATTGTAAAAGCAAAGTATAATTTTGTTTTGAAATGTGCCATAGAAAGCAGAACAAAGAGTGTTTTCCTGGATAATTTGCAATAATCCATGGTGAATGGTGACCCTCTTTTTCAATTTTTCTAATTTACTATGTTACTATGTATGTTTGCATGGTTGGCAGGAAACTAGACTTGGGTGCCGAAGAAATTTTCGGTGCATCCGAATGCATTTGGATAAAAAACATTTTTGGTATGTCCAAACCTAAGTTCGTCCATTCGTTTTCAGACAAAATGTAATATTATTTTCATCTTGGGAATTCCTGTCGAAGTTCATTTCAAAATAAGTCAAACAAGGTTAGGTTAGGGAATTCAGATGAAAGAGCTGAATTTTGTCCAAAAATGTATTAGTCTGAAAAGTCTAGTTAGAGGTTAGGTGTATTAGTGAGTGTTATTTGTGAAATTGTGTTTGTGTGCATTAGTGAGTATTAGTGTGAGCACATATTAGTGAGTGTTATGTGTGAGTGTGTTTGTGTGTTTTAGTGTGAGTGTGTATTAGCGAGTGTTATGTGTGAGTGTGTTTGTGTCTATTAGTGTGTTTGTATTGGTGAGTGTGTGTGTATTAGTGAGTATTAGTGTGAGCACATATTAGTGAGTGTTATGTGTAAGTGTGTTTGTGTGTATTAGTGTGTTTGTATTGGTGAGTGTGTTTGTGTGTATTAGTGGGTATTAGTGTGAGCACATATTAGTGAGTGTTATGTGTGAGTGTGTCTGTGTGTATTAGTGTGAGTGTGTATTAGCGAGTGCTATGTGTTAGTGTGTTTGTGTGTTTTAGTGAGTAATATCTGTGATGATCTGGATGAATAAACAAATGACGTTTTCGTTCATTGTGCATTCGTTATTTCGTTCAGCTTTGCATTTGGAATTTGGACCAATGGACAAAAGAGACAATTTACATCCAAATATGTGTTTGAAAAAAAAAATGCCCAAGTCTTCAAGAAACCTTCTTTACTAACCTGTCTAGGGACCTATGGAGAATTTGAGTTGGTGACAAACCTTTTGATACAAGATGGGTAAATAATAAATAATAATATCAACTGCTGTACAATATGTTATTCACCACTGACTCTCAATGGGATTAATCTATTTTCTTTTCTCTGTCATCAAGAGTTCCTTTGAAAAATATTTATTTGGCACATTATACTCTCAGCATTCTCATTTCTGGTCTTAATTTACACTTGAAACATAAGAATACTGACGTCATACATTGGACCAATTCTAACTTTCCTGTAAGTTTAATAATCATAATGCACAAACACAAGTTACTAAACTTAATTAACAAAAGAATTAAGAGAAAACATTTCCATGATGCACTTCAAACGAACAGTGCCATCTGAAACAAGTGAACTCAACTACATTTTCATATTATGTTTAACAGTATATATTTCAAAATCATTTGAAAACCTTTGTAAAAATTATGGGTGTTACTTGAATTTTAAAAAATGGCACATATTACAGTAAAGGGACAAGGGAGATCACATCCAGGGACTAATACTGGCAACTAACCTAAGACAGGCCTTGTCCAATCCCAGGAACCAAGGAGCCATGGCTTCTAAATTCCCAATTCCTGGCTGCTAACATCTGATTTACAAAGAATTCTATAGCACCATTGCACTGAGTCATAAACTATCCTGGCTGGCTCCTAAATGAGTTTGTTTGGCTCCTAATATCTACAAATATTTGTCAAGGCTTGACCAAAAAGACTATTTTTGGGCAGACTAGATGGAGCGAATGGTTCTATTTGAAAACAACTGACAGACTTCCTATTGGACTATTTAAGTGCGTTTTTGAAATCAGAAAACATTCCTTTTTTATCTTTTGAAGTAACAGTTGTGAAAGTGTGTGTTTTTGTTTATTTGGCTGCATCATGTAAAAGGTCTATGATAAAAGAGTTCTACTTTAACTGTCGTCTGACAGAAGAGTCTAACAAAATGCTGCCAATTTAGGTCAAAAATAAGAACAATTTGAAATCCGTTATAGCAATTAAGGGGTCTACTCAATATGCCACGGCCTGAGAAATGCACACTGTGGCTTTTTAAGATGAATGGTTTTGGGCCTATTTTTATCCCTATTCGGTTTAGGGGTCTTGACCTGTGCAAGAATGACCGTCTGACCACATAACACATCATTACATGATACCACCCCCATTGTTCACATACTAGTTTTGTCCACACACCATTTATAAAAGTATTTTAGCTCCAGGGTTCATGTGGGCCATAAGGGTCCAGTTGCAGTGGCAAGACCTGCAAACCGTGGACTTACAAGTGGTTGGTGGACAAAGCTAGTACGTGGACATTGGGAGTGTATTGCAATGGTGGTATACAGGGAGTGCAGAATTATTAGGCAAGTTGTATTTTTGAGGATTAATTTTATTATTGAACAACAACCATGTTCTCAATGAACCCAAAAAACTCATTAATATCAAAGCTGAATATTTTTGGAAGTAGTTTTTAGTTTGTTTTTAGTTTTAGCTATTTTAGGGGGATATCTGTGTGTGCAGGTGACTGTTACTGTGCATAATTATTAGGCAACTTAACAAAAAACAAATATATACCCATTTCAATTATTTATTTTTACCAGTGAAACCAATATAACATCTCAACATTCACAAATATACATTTCTAACATTCAAAAACAAAACAAAAACAAATCAGTGACCAATATAGCCACCTTTCTTTGCAAGGACACTCAAAAGCCTGCCATCCATGGATTCTGTCAGTGTTTTGATCTGTTCACCATCAACATTGCGTGCAGCAGCAACCACAGCCTCCCAGACACTGTTCAGAGAGGTGTACTGTTTTCCCTCCTTGTAAATCTCACATTTGATGATGGACCACAGGTTCTCAATGGGGTTCAGATCAGGTGAACAAGGAGGCCATGTCATTAGATTTTCTTCTTTTATACCCTTTCTTGCCAGCCACGCTGTGGAGTACTTGGACGCGTGTGATGGAGCATTGTCCTGCATGAAAATCATGTTTTTCTTGAAGGATGCAGACTTCTTCCTGTACCACTGCTTGAAGAAGGTGTCTTCCAGGAACTGGCAGTAGGACTGGGAGTTGAGCTTGACTCCATCCTCAACCCGAAAAGGCCCCACAAGCTCATCTTTGATGATACCAGCCCAAACCAGTACTCCACCTCCACCTTGCTGGCGTCTGAGTCGGACTGGAGCTCTCTGCCCTTTACCAATCCAGCCACGGGCCCATCCATCTGGCCCATCAAGACTCACTCTCATTTCATCAGTCCATAAAACCTTAGAAAAATCAGTCTTGAGATATTTCTTGGCCCAGTCTTGACGTTTCAGCTTGTGTGTCTTGTTCAGTGGTGGTCGTCTTTCAGCCTTTCTTACCTTGGCCATGTCTCTGAGTATTGCACACCTTGTGTTTTTGGGCACTCCAGTGATGTTGCAGCTCTGAAATATGGCCAAACTGGTGGCAAGTGGCATCGTGGCAGCTGCACGCTTGACTTTTCTCAGTTCATGGGCAGATATTTTGCGCCTTGGTTTTTCCACACGCTTCTTGCGACCCTGTTGACTATTTTGAATGAAACGCTTGATTGTTCGATGATCACGCTTCAGAAGCTTTGCAATTTTAAGAGTGCTGCATCCCTCTGCAAGATATCTCACTATTTTTGACTTTTCTGAGCCTGTCAAGTCCTTCTTTTGACCCATTTTGCCAAAGGAAAGGAAGTTGCCCAATAATTATGCACACCTGATATAGGGTGTTGATGTCATTAGACCACACCCCTTCTCATTACAGAGATGCACATCACCTAATATGCTTAATTGGTAGTAGGCTTTCGAGCCTATACAGCTTGGAGTTAGACAACATGCATAAAGAGGATGATGTGGTCAAAATACTCATTTGCCTAATAATTCTGCACTCCCTGTAATGTGGTGATGTGCTACATTTGTCATGGGGCACAGTGATTTCTATTCATAGTAATGCCTAGTGCACTCACTTATGAAATAGTTCTCTTTCATATCCACAGTGGACAATTGTGCACTGCCATCAACGTGCCTGATGGTGCAGCCGAGACATTAAAATATGCATTGCCGTTATGGTGACAGAAACCCTCCCCCCCCCCCCCCCCCTCCCCGGGGACCGTGATCACCCAGTGATTGTGGGTGCCGTATTGAAGAGGCGCATGTTCCTCCAATATGAGTGACGGAGGCGACAAAATAAAAAATCTCTTCCGTCGTTCTAAAACTGCCCTAGAGGCAGTCAGCAACATTACAGTTAGAAAAAATAATTAAATACATAAAAGCTACTAACCTTAGATCTAGGGTTAGGGTTACAATTAGGATTATGGTTACAATTAAGGTTAGGGTTAAAGGTGGGTTAGGGTTAGAATTAGGGTTAGTACAAGGGTTAGATTAAGGGGTGGGGGTATATTTAGGTTTAGGGTTACATTTAGGGTTAAGGTTGGGGTCAAAATATCACTGTAGGAGAATATGGTAAGGAAACAAAAAAACTACTATCGGTTATTGCCCCATTACTTGAAGGAAAAAAAAAAACAGAAAAACATGGAAACACTGGACAAATATTAGAAACTATATCGACTGGTTCTTTTTTATAGTTTGTAATTGTGTAAAAAAAAATCAGGTCAAAGTTAGAAAAAGTGGGGGGTTTTGCATATTTTCATCATATGTTATATATTTTTTAAATAGTAAATTACATGATGAAAATATAATAGTATCAATATTCTCCTTGCACAAGTCCTTCCTTACTCCTTCAATATGTAATCCATTCTGTATCTGTGCTCCACGTCTAAAATTGTAACTATTGCAAAAATAATGGCTGAGTTCTGCTACAGTTATGGGTACTTGGTAAACTGTTATATAATGTGGTTAGCAGTGGAAATACTGAGGAAAACACGTGTTTAAGGAATATAGTGGGCAGGTGAAATGGGGACATGAGTAAACGTTAAGGAGTTTGTAGTGCTATTTGGCATGTGTGGGATTCATTGTCCTGCCCAGTTAGTTAGTAGTCCAGTTTTGAGGCATGCTCATGGTATATAAGCTGTGATAAAAAATAAAATCCACACAGATTTTTTTTTTACATGCTGTCTCCCTGCTACTCTGTGTCTCTGTGACACAAATACCTAAAATTCAGCTATACAATGTATTCGGGTCCGAATTCTGTTTCTGTAGACCCCGATATCTTGTACAAATCAACCAAATGTTTCATTGTCTTCCCGGGACTTCTCCTATCACTTAATTCTGGTCACTATGCATTTCCAAACAATATTCAGGAACAAGAATTCTGGAGAATCTAATGGAGGATGCAAAATGTAGGGTGTTTTATACACAAAGGATTAACACTGTGATGTAGCCTATATCCTTCTCAAAATATACAACAATGCACCCTCTTGTTTTATACTCATTGGAGAAAATTATATTTCAGTTGTTGAATAGTATAAATGTATACATATAGATATATAACTATAAAACACAGTACAAATGATTGCAACTTGCAATTCACTATCTATCTGTAGAAATATCTAGACAGACTATTAATTATGCATTAATTAGTCTTAGTATCATCCCATGACCATAAGATGGTAAACGTGTCACCACATAAAATGACTATTAGCAAGTCCTGATAACTAAACCTGACTTGCATAAAACATAACAATCTAACTAAACCTTTGTAGATTGAATAAGCAAGGAATGAACTAAACAGTGCAAAACAGAAAACAAGACATGGAATAAGAATTGGTCAGAACCTGAAAAATAAATGACAAGTGGATAAAGGAGCAAGAAGGCAAACAAATAACACAAAAGCAAACAGAAGCACACAGGGACACAGGAAATCTAGATGTAGGAATAGGTTTGGCTGCCCTGACTGAAGCCTCATAAAATCAATCTATCAAAACCAAAATTACATGGTTAAGGCATATCTGACTAAGTGATACTTTCTGAAAATATAAATATATTTCTCAGACAGACTGATCTCAATCCAGTAATGGAAATATATCCCTTACTACTGTTTTTTACTCAAAATTAGCAGTCTATGTGATTCAATCATACAAGATAAATTAAATCAGGTCATTGAACAGACTCCAATGTATCAATGTTCTATGTGAGCTCCGCTCTGAAAAAAAAGGGTTTATTGTAGCTTCTTGAACATTTCAATTAATTTTCTCAAGCAAGGAATGTTAGAAAACTTCTGAGAACCGGATATTACCACACCTGTATGTTCTAGTGCTGTTGAAAGCAGCAGAAGGTCATATTTTTCATGTTATATGAGATTATTGTCAGCTTTTTCTTCTAATTAGCATTGGTTCCTTATGTTGTTGAGACAAAGGTTTGTGAGACCAGCTTGGCCAAAGAATGGAAGATATGTGGTTCCCTTATTCCTCATTTATAGGCTACCCTGGTCTATTTTTCCCAAAAGTTAAAAGGATGCAAAGTCATTTATTTGATAGTATCTTAGTGGTGTTGACTCCAGGGCTACCAGAATCGGAGAATTAAGCTCACGCGGGGGTGAGTGCCAATCGAGAGGAGAGGTGCTCCTATAGGAAGCTCTCTCCCTTGCCCCTCCTCCTCGAGGTGCAGCCCACAGGTGAGTGGCTGCGGTGACCGCACCTCCTGGCCATAAAGAGCACAGCGCTATGGGTGCAAGCTCCGCCCTGTCGTGCTGTGAGATAATCTGCTTGCCGAATGTCAAGTGACATCCGGCAGAAGATACTGAATGGCGGTGTTCTGTAGCTGCAGACACCGGCAAAAAGGTCCTCCTCCCTCAAAATAAATGGAATTTAACAGTATAGGGTAAAAAATAAATAGAAGAAATATGTGTAAGTGTGACTGTGTGTGGGTGTCTCAATGTTTGTAAGTTGTGTCAGGGTGTCTAGGTGTGTGTGTCAGGGTGTTTGCATAAGTGTATGTGTGTGTGTGTAAGGGTGTTTGCTTAAGTGTATGTGTCTGTGTGTCTCAGGGTGTCTGTGTGTGTGAGAGAGAGAAAAGAGACGGTGTGTGTGAGAAAGAGAGAGAGAGACAATGTGTGTGAGAAAGAGAGAGAGAGAGACAGCGTGTGTGAGAAAGAGAGAAAGAGACAGTGTGTGTGAGAAAGAAAGAGATGGTGTGTGAAAAAGTGAGAGAGAGAGACAGTGTATGTGAGAAAGAGAGAGAGAGAGACGGTGTGTGAGAAAGAGAAGGAATAGATGGTGTGTGAGAAAGAGAGAGACGGTGTATGAGAAAAAGAGAGACACTGTGTGTAAGAAAGAAAGATAGAGACGGTGTGTGAGAAAGAGAGAGAGAGAGACACAGTGTGTGAGAAAGAGAGATAGAGAGACGGTGTGTGAGATAGAGAGAGAAGGTATATGAGAAAGAGAGAGAGACTGTGTGTAAGAAAGAGAGATAGAGACAGTGTGTGAGAAAGAGAGAGAGAGACAGTGTGTGTGAGAAAGAAAGAGATGGTGTGTGAAAAAGTGTGAGAGAGAGACAGTGTATGTGAGAATGAGAGAGAGAGAGAGACGGTGTGTGAGAAAGAGAGCGAATAGATGGTGTGTGAGAAATAGAGAGACGGTGTATGAGAAAGAGAGAGAGACTGTGTGTAAGAAAGAAAGATAGAGACGGTGTGTGAGAAAGAGAGAGAGAGACACAGTGTGTGAGAAAGAGAGATAGAGAGACGTTGTGTGAGAAAGAGAGAGAAGGTGTATGAGAAAGAGAGAGAGACACTGTGTAAGAAAGAGAGATAGAGACGGTGTGTGAGAAAGTGAGAGAGAGAGAGACGGTGTGTGAGAAAGAGAAGAAGAGAGAGAGATGTTGTGTGAAAAAGAGAGAGATGGTGTGTGAGAAAGAGAGATAGAGACAGTGTGTGAGAGAGAGAGAGACAGTGTGTGAGGGAGAGAGAGAGATGGTGTGTGAGAAAGAGAGATAGAGACAGTGTGTGAGGGAGAGAGAGACGGTGTTATGGAGCGAGAGAGAGAGATGGTGTGGGAGGTAGAGAGACGGTGTGTGACAAACAGAGAGAGACCCTGTGTGAGAGAGAGAGAGACGCTGTGTGAGGGAGAGAGAGTGATGGTGTGTGATAAAGAGAGATAGAGACAGTGTGTGAGAAAGAGAGATAGAGACAGTGTGTGAGAGAGAGAGAGACAGTGTGTGAGGGAGAGAGATGGTGTGTGAGAAAGAGAGATAGAGACAGTGTGTGAGAGAGAGAGAGACGGTGTGATGGAGCGAGAGAGAGAGATGGTGTGTGAGGTAGAGAGACGGTGTGTGACAAACAGAGAGAGACCCTGTGTGAGAGAGAGAGAGAGAGAGAGAGACGCTGTGTGAGGGAGAGAGAGAGATGGTGTGTGGTAAAGAGAGATAGAGACAGTGTTTGAGGGAGAGAGAGAAAGGCTGTGTGAGAGAAAGAGATGGTGTGTGAGAGATATGGTGTGTGAGAGAGAGACAGTGTGTGTGAGTGAGAGATGGAGTGTGTGAGTGAGAGATGTGGTGTCTGAGTGAGAGATGCAGTGTGCGTGATGTGTGTGAGAGAGAGAGATGGTGTGTGACAAAGAGAGAGAGACAGTGTGTGAAAGAGAGAGGGGGCGGTGTGTGAGAAAGAGAGATGGTGTGTTAGAGAGATATAGCGTGTGAGATGCTGTGTGTGAGTGAGAGACGCTGTGTGTGAGAGAGACGCAGTGTGTGTATGTGAGAGTCGCAGTGTGTGTATGTGTGTGAGAGATGCAGTGTGTGTATGTATGTGAGAGATGCAGTGTGTGTGTGTGAGAGAGAGACTGTTTGTGTGTATGTGTGAGAGAGAGAGAGACGGAGTGTGTCTTTATGTATGTGAGAGAGAGTATGTGTGTGTGTGTGTGTCAGAGCTCATCTGGGATCTAGCCCCAGATCATTTGAAGACCTAGCAATGCCCCTGTAGTATTTTATTTCTACTAATCTTTTTATAATTCTCCAATAGAGTTTAACATAATTTGAGCGCAATTTCTAACTAACTGCAATTCATAATAGAACATTCTATCACTGGGCATCACATACCAAAACCAATGAATGTTATTTAAATGGAGAGGAAGAAGGCTATGATGTGACTTGATATGGGGCAGGGGCGTAGCGTGGGGGGTGCAGGGGGGGCCGGCCGCACCGGGCGCAATATCTGGGGGGGCGCACTAGCCCTATGCGGCCGCAGCCACAACCGCGCGATACTTCCTGTCAGCCGCCGGATGTGAGCGGCAAATGACGGCGTGACGTCACATCCGGCGGCTGCGCGGCGGAGGCTCTTCTGAAACTGCATCGCGGCCTTTCTTCCCTGAGCTGTTTGAAGTGGAATTTGTAAAGGTAGGAGGGGGTCATTAATGTATTGGAGAGGGGGAGGGGGGTCATTAATGTATGGGGGAGGGGGGTCATTAATGTATGGGGGAGGGGAGGGGGGTTATTAATGTATGGGGGAGGGGAGGGGGGTTCATTAATGTATGGGGGAGGGGAGGGGGGTCATTAATGTATGGGGGAGGGGAGGGGGTCATTAATGTATGGGGAGGGGGGTTCATTAATGTATGGGGGAGGGGAGGGGGGTTCATTAATGTATGGGGGAGGGGAGGGGGGTTTATTAAATGTATGGGGGAGGGGGGTTCATTTAATGTATGGGGGAGGGGAGGGGGGTTCATTAATGTATGGGGAGGGGGGTCATTAATGTATGGGGGAGGGGAGGGGGTCATTAATGTATGGGGAGGGGAGGGGGTCATTAATGTATGGGGAGGGGGGTTCATTAATGTATGGGGGAGGGGAGGGGGGTTTATTAAATGTATGGGGGAGGGGGGTTTATTAAATGTATGGGGGAGGGGGGTTCATTTAATGTATGGGGGAGGGGAGGGGGGGTCATTTAATGTATGGGGGAGGGGAGGGGGTCATTTAATGTATGGGGAGGGGGGGGTCATTTAATGTATGGGGGAGGGGAGGGGGGTCATTTAATGTATGGGGGAGGGGAGGGTCAGTAATGTATGGGGAGGGGGGGAAGTAATGTATGGGGGAGGGAGGGAAGTAATGTATGGGGGAGGGAGGGAAGTAATGTATGGGGAGGGGGGGAAGTAATGTATGGGGGAGGGAGGGAAGTAATGTATGGGGGAGGGGGGCAGTAATGTATTGGGGACGGGGGGGCAGTAATGTATTGGGGATGGGGGGCAGTAATGTATTGGGGAAGGGAAGAAGGGGGGCAGTAATGTATTGGGGAAGGGAAGAAGGGAGGCAGTAATGTATTGGGGAAGGGAAGAAGGGGGGCAGTAATGTATTGGGGAAGGGAAGAAGGGAGGCAGTAATGTATTGGGGAAGGGAAGAAGGGAGGCAGTAATGTATTGGGGAAGGGAAGAAGGGAGGCAGTAATGTATTGGGGAAGGGAAGAAGGGGGGCAGTAATGTATTGGGGAAGGGAAGAAGGGGGGCAGTAATGTATTGGGGAAGGGAAGAAGGGGGGCAGTAATGTATTGGGGAAGGGAAGAAGGGGGGCAGTAATGTATTAGGGGATGGGGGTCAACTGTGTATTAGGGGAGGGAGGGGTCAGCAGTGTATTAGGGGGAGGGGGGTCAGCAGTGTATTAGGGGAAGAGGGGGGAGATGGGAAAGATCTGACTTGGGAATTTGAGATGAGGCAATGATTATATTTTTTACATTTGTGGCCTAATGAATAATCTATATATATGTGTGTATGTAGAAGGAAATGTAAATAGGTGGGGCTACAGGGGTGAGGGAATTATATTTGTAATATATTTATTAGGAACTGTGGAGGGAAGGGGGTTGGATGAGAGCATTAAATATCATAGCATTAAATATTATATTTATGGGGTAGGAACTGTATTATATATTTTTGGTTTAGTGCAGGGGTAGGTAACCTTTGACACTCCCTTTGTTTTTTGACTACATCTCCATTAAGGCTTGCAAAGCATCATGGGAGGTGTAGTCCACAACATCTGGAGTGGCAAAGGATGTCTACTCCTGGTTTAAAGCATAGGTGTATAACCATTTGGCTTCCCCAGGCCAAAATAACCCCTTAAACTCTTAAAGGATCACTATAGTGTCAGGAAAACAAAGCGGTTTTCCTGACACTTTAGTACCCTGAGGGTGCCCACACCCTCAGGGTCCCACTCCCGTGGTGCTGAAGGGGTTAAATTCCCTTCGGTTACTTACCTTTATCCAGCGCCAGGCTCCCTCGGTGCTGGTGACCTCTCCTCCCTGTCTGACGTCAGCTCCCCGTCCGACGTCACTGGAGCTGAATGCGCATGGCTGCGCGCGCATTCAAAGTGTCCATAGGAAAGCATTTCTCAATGCTTTCCTATGGACACTCTGCGCGATGGAGGCGAAATGTGCCTCCAGGGTCCAGCGTCGCAGATGCGCCTCTAGTGTCTGTCCGCAAGACAGCCACTAGAGGCTGCCTTAACCGCAAATGTAAACGTAGCAGTTTCTCTGCAACTGCTATGTTTACATGTGAAGGGTTAAAACCTGCTGAAAATGTGGAGAATGTGTGTAATGCATGTTCGCACTCAATAAAGTGTTGGAAAATAAACTTGTATTTAGATGCATTTTACTTTAATTACATAAGTATTTTCATAACAAACAATACATGTGCTTGGGGGGTAAGGGTTTCTTTAACTAATCTAGTAGAAGAGACTCGAGTGCTAAAATCCACGGGTTAGGGGGCGCAAATTACTTGCCTTGCCCCGGGTGCTGACAACCCACGCTACGCCACTGATATGGGGTATCTCATGAGTGTCATGATAGAGATAGGTTGAGTCACTGTAATTCATAGATTGCTTGTATATCACCAGAGAAGATTGTGCCAACTTTCACACAAGGCAACTTCCATTGATAGCGGTCTGAATGTGTATTCTTAACTACAAACCCATTTCTTTGCTTAACTCTTGGAACAGGCAAAGTAAACCTTTTGCAATAGGAACAGTAGTAGTTGACCCCAAAAGAATGCATGGATACTTCCTTTGAGTATTCATTGCTTACAACAAATTGCATTTAGACAGCTTTCCATCCACTAGCTTGTCCAGCTTCTAAATGGACAAAGCAGGTACATACTAAATGCTTTAAAAATAAAAAGACCAGCATTCAGAAGAAAAAAACCCCTAAGAGCTGTTTCACTCAATATGTTCCCAGAACACTGTACTACTTCCAATTATCCTGCTTTCTACAATCCTAAAAAACAACAAATGAATAGCAGATGTCAACGTCTATTGAAGGCTACTTACTGAATGCTAACGGTTCTTGCTATTGGAAACCTGCTTTAAGTGATTCCTTTTCTTTCTGTTACCATGACAATATTTGGCCTAATCCCATGGTTTCTCAGATCTAGAGAACACTGTGTAGGCAAGTGGAATTATCATTAAACAGAATGCTATTCACAGGTTAGAATGCAAGTCTTGGTGTTAAAGCTGTTTGTCTTTCTTAACATTGCACTGCCAATACTCCAGCTTAGTACATGTTGACTTAAAAAATAAGTGTGTATAAATCCCAGTTATAGTAGATTATGATCAGTTTGCTTGACTGTATTTGGGCCCATTTACATGTCTTCCCACAGTCTTTCACAACTGTCAGCTATCCATCTGAAATAAGTGTGGTCATGCCTGCTTGACTTTAAAAGATGCATGAAGTTTGGAGGCTCTCCAGTTTACACAGATTTGAAAAACATGAACAGTCAGGACTCTGTGAATATTGGATATTTGACAGCAACCTTTTTATGTCCAAGCACATTTTGTATTACTACTGTAAAGAGAAAAACTGCTATTAAGGAATAATTAAAGGTCAACTTAACAGTGAGAGCGATAAATTGAATAGCTTCCTGGCTCTAGTATTTTAAGAGGTCTGACTTTTTAAGAGGCAGTTTAAAGCACATAGTTGTTAGTGAAACACAAAAATTAAAGGGAAACAGGTTTACAATACGGTTTATATAAGGTTTTCATTATCTTGTTCTTTTATAGTGAAATCTGGAAACTTGACCCAGTGCACATGTTGTTGCATATATATGGTTGATTCCCTGGGTCACTGGAAAAAAAAAATCTGGCTACACATTCCCTTAATTCATGGATCTAGTAAGAGAAGCAAACACATTTGTGGAAATTTAGGTTCACTCAAAGTGTTACATAAAAGAGCAGTTCTACCTAGCTTATTTTCTGTATGTCTTACTTGTTATTAAGATATACGAAATTCACATTTTATATTGATGTACTGATAGCATCAGTACCCAGGAAGCAAGCTGATTCCCACTTAAGGAATTTTCAAGCATCTTACTTTAAGTAGAAAGCAAGTTGCTGCCCAGTTCATTAGTTATTACTGTATAATTAACTGCTCTCAGTGGTACTCATCTGTTTCAGATGCTGGGACTGCAGAGTGGGGTGTTTTCAAACAGATTTCTGTTTAAAAAAAAGTGATCAATGAGGCACCAAAAGCAAATGTCCTTCCTCCCTGGACACATAGCTGTTGTAACGATTCTGAGGTGGATAAGCGATGCAGAACCTGATATCAAGGAAACTGAGGACTTAAGAAGTAGCCGAGATGGTTTTTACTCTGAGCAACATGCACCCTATGGTTGAGCCGCAGATGGAGAAGTCCAGATACTTGTGCGGCACCCAGAACTACCTCCAGAACCTTAGTAAACCTTAGGAACACTAAAGCAACAGATGTAATGGGTCATTGTGAAAAGTCGGTCAGACTGGCAGGAGAATGCACAATAAATGAGGTAACAAGCCGAGGTCACAATTCCAGGAAATCGATCGGTAATAACCATGAAATAGGACAAAACACAGAGAATCAGAATAACAGAAAAAAGCTGTGGTATGGAATACGAGAAGGCAGGATGGTCAAACAAGCAGGAGTCAAAATACCAGAATAACAAATTTCAGAATAACAATACAACAGTATACAGGCAAAATAGCGCCGCTGTATGGAATAGACTTCCGTACGGCAAGATGGCACTCCGTAAAGAGGTAGCGGTTCCGTACTGCAAGAGATCAAGTCATCGGAAGCATATTGCATGGAGCAGGGTGCGAGGTGTTGCATAGGTGCATGCGCCTGCTCTCCTATGTTTCTGTAGTGGATCTCCATGCACGGGACCCCCAGGTAAGTATAACAGTTGTTCTTTCTTCCTCTTCTCACTCAATTACAATCCATCATAAGTCACTCTGCTTCATTTTTTGGCAGGAAAGAAGCTTTATTCCTGTCACATGACCCCTGGTACTCAGACTACAAGAGGTGCACATCATGAATCAGTAAGTGTAGAGATGCTCACTGGGGACTGCATTCCTTGCTAATGGAGATGCGGGTTCCAGGGATATTGACATAATCTTGGTCCATATTAACGTGGGTTAATTGGCCAGGTGTATATGAATATTATAATCAGGTCCTCCTTGTTTGTAACTATTGTATCTGAATGGTAAAAAGCCTTTTTACTTTTTCGGCTTGTCTTATTTGGTTTAGAAGTGGAACAGATAAATTATTGCTGTACAGGATGGGCATATGTCTTGATGAAGGACATATTTTATATTGATATACTCACAGAAGCAAACCATTAATATTGCAATGTAAATGTATGCTCTAAAACCTCTTCATTTATAAGCAGTTAATAAAAAAAGCATAAGGTGACACCCATACATCAATACATAATACTCACAACCATTAGCTCATCCTATGATATTTCATTTTTTTCTAGGGTATAGTTACCATGTTACAAATGAGAGGTTGTTACTGTGATCTCTGTCCTTGAAGCAGGGGATGAAACAACTTATTTTTTTCTGGAGCTACATGTTTAAGGTTCCCTTTATATTCTGAATTCACCACTACGAGGAAAATCTGTGCTGTGGGCTGAGATTGAGGTCAACAGCAGATTTTCAATTTTATATAAAATATTTATGGAGTTGCTATTTCTGATCATTAAACATCTCAGCATATCTCTGCTTTGCTTATTCTAACCCAAACGAAACATATTTAATCTATATGGTAAACTAGATTCTTCAGTCTACTATTAATTCTTAACCAATCCTGAAGAAAGTTGTTTTAGTCAATTAAATCTTATTAATTAGTGATCAACAATAATTATCCTCAACTATGTTAAATGAGGGTAAAACTACTAAAAGTTCTAAATCTTGTAAAGATGTAAGAAGAACAAATGAGGGATAACTTAGACATTACAGTAGCAGAGCAAAATGTATGGAGGATAATATGTTAAGGATTGTGAAATGAAAACAACTATTTAAAAGTAACATGTGTTCATTTAGCAGACAAGGGCTTATCGTTATTCAGTGTCCTCTGCACTAACCTTTTTTGCTTCACTATAACCTATAAGAGGTGCTAGATACTTGGAATGGAATGCCCAGTATGTGATCACTCCATTGGGCCATGTCATATGCATAGAATAAGATTTCTGTTGGCTAATCTTTTACTACTTATAAAACTATTCCTAGCCAGCATATACCCTCTTTGCTTGTTGACATATGGTTTTACACCAGAACCCCCTTTTTCCTACTTCCTACTGATTTGTGTTATTGCTTTCCTTTTCTTGTTATCCTGGCAGTTATTTATACTGTCTCAGTAGGCTGCACTAGAAAAGCCAAAATGAAGCGTAAGCTCAAGTTCTTATGGACTAGATGTCACTGTGATACTTGGGTATCTACAATATCTATTTAGATCTGTGTGACATCATTTTGATTTGCAGTATTGCCATGCAGACACTCTTGGAATTCTACTGTCTGCACTTACTAGTGATGTCATTTGGTCCTGGAGAAGTGCATACATAGTGCAGCTCACAACTGTTCGTGTTGTCGTAACTAATTGCGTGTGTGCAAAACAACAACAAAGGAATGCCAGACCAGCAGGGGCTAATGAGAATAGGGTGAACATCTATGGAGACAGAGGAATCCACTAAACCTCTTAATAATGTTCTGCCCTTAAGCAGCTAAAGGACATCCTGGTGAAGATCTGAAAACATAGAATAGAAAAGAAAACACTCTTGAGGTAGCAAAAGAATATAACATTTATAGAGAAAGTAGTATCTTAACACAGAAAACAGAAGAGTCACTCCTGGTACAATCAGCAACTATGGGTATCGCAGATATCCAGGAACTCTTCCAGGAGCAATAGCAAAAAGTCCAGATGCGAATATAGTGCAAAGCAATCACATAAAGTCCAAGAAGAAGACGTGTCTCGGCTTCTGAGATATACTTTATTCTGCAAGTTATCTGTCTACCTGTTTTATACTTACCTTTAAGTACACAGCATAGGGAAGTGTTTTGCATATATTTCAAATAGTTTTGTAACATCTAATGGTCAACTCAATGTTCACCGATTTGTCCCAAAATTGATTTGGATCAGGCAACTTAATTGAATTTCCCAAATCACCCAGTGCTGTATTTACCGCGAGGCATCCTAGGCGGATGCCTACGGCGGCAAATTTTGGGGGGCGGCAGCGCCCCCCCAGCACTGAAAAAAATAAATTTTGTTGCCAAAATTCAGAGCTACCTGAGTCGTATAGTATGTTTATCTGATACCTACTTTGTGCTAATTTGCCTGTAATATCAGAGATACTGATTCACAAAACTACAGGTATGTAGTTGAGGTATGGCTTTTTTCTAGTATCCTTCAACTGCTTGGTTAATTTACCTTAATGAACTGCCTGGATAAAAACAGAAACAGGCCAGTGAGCATTGAACTGGATAGTTCAGTATCATCTTAGCCATGCCAAATAAATATCTGCTCTTTCTCTTGGCATGTCCATTGTTGTAACTCTACCAGTTGAAATGTGGGTCCCTCCCAGCATTAATATTGCCTGCTTTGCACAGGCAGCATTGCATTAAAATGTCTATGTCAAACAAACATAAACAGTCTAAACGAGGAGAATTACTGACACCCAGTAATTGTACCGGGGAGGCTGGAGCTCAAGCTCCTGCACTTACAAATTGTTTCAACAAACATATTTGATGCCCAGCATAGGAAAGGGATTTTAAAGGTACAACAAGAAAATATGTTTCAAGTAAAAGTGGATGTAAGAGCATTAAGGCTCAAACACATGTAGCTGAAAATCTAAATACTGAATTATTTTTTCATAAGTCAGCCATAATTACTCTGTACCTAGTGACAGGGATAGTTTTAAAAAGTATTTATCTGACTGACTTGCTTATGTTTTTCATCTTTGTGATTCCACATAATACTGTAAGTAGGCTTTTTGTTCCGATCATGTTATTATTACATTAAATGACATCACAACTTGCCCTGGAGAATACTCATTGCTCCTAAGGTTCACTAAATTGTAGAAGATCTGTAAGCAATGTTATTTTGTTATGAATGTTCTTTTCTCATCCTTGCTGTCATCGCTGTTACGATGTGGTTGTAGCACAATTATATTATATTACAAGTATTATGTAGAAAATTGTTACGACAATATGTTTTATTACACTTTTTATACATTTCATTTATAAATCAAAACTACATTATTTGAAAATTTAATAATGATTGCCAAATCAGACATCGCCAATGCTTTTTAACAAGCCATTATATTTTGACAGTTACACATTTTCATTTCGATTAAAAAAGGGTCAGCAAATTGCTCCCTTGATGATAATTGAGCAGCGAAAATCCATTCTGATGACAGAGAAATGGTTAGCAGTGCTATGTTCTAGTTCCAGAGAATAATGGGGTCCATTGAGATGATAGATTTGTCTTGCGTGGTCAAGAATGTTAATCTATGTGTGGCTCAAAGTGATAATGTTGCCAAGTGATTATAACAAGATCCAGAACTTTAAAAAGTTCAGCAAATTAACATAAACAGGATTCTCAATCACGGAGAAAAAAGTTTTATGATAAAAAAAAGTTTCTTTAAGCATGTATGTAGACTTGGTAAAATGAACCATTTTTAGTGACCTCAGATATTAAAAGACACCACTGTACAATAAAGAGCATCATGTGGCTAACATAGTGCAAGGATTATTTAAAATTATACATTTATATAAAGAAAAAACTAGTCATGAATGAAAAAGTAGATTTGAAGGAAAGAAGAATTAAACAAAACTGTATTATGCTATAGTGACTGGGGCTGTCTTCTTTTGTATTTACTACGGTTTATGAACTGCAGACTAAACTGACCATTTAATTAAATTTCAATAATTATCAACAATGTTTGAGGTTGCATCATAGATTAGCAATTGTTACAAATACATATATAGAGTGCAAAAAGTGGAGATTCCCCCACCGACAAAACCGGGTCCCGGGGGCTCCCCAAATGACCCCCAGGACCTCAAATACATATGGTGGCCAGGACAAGTTTCCCTGTCCCCCTATTATTATTAATGGGGCTGTAAACTTACCAGATGGTAAGTTTTTGAAAACTCAGTGCAATAAGGTTATGCTTTCATAATGGTTTGCTCTCCTCTGAGAGAGAACAGCACTTTAAAAAAAAATGTTTTGCCTGTGTGGATTTTTTAGTAATAGGTGTCTTAATTTGTAAAAAAAATATTTCAATACAGTGCATGGAGGGTTAACTATAGCCCCTCATCACTATACATGGTGGGCTATTATGTAGTAACAGGACAGGGACCTCGAGCAAGGAGGAGGTATGCTGACCACTTGGCCCTCCAGAAGGGCTGTGCAAAAATACCATCTATGCATTTGACTCCATAGACTAAACATTGGCATCAAGCCAATGTGTTGATAGTCCTACCTCAAAAATACTGTCTCGGCGGCGACCCTACTTCTGAAGTAGCTGGATTTTCTCCCTTTGATTGGTTTTACGCATTGCAGTCGTTCAAAAAAGCAATATCAAATCAAAAAGGATTGTCACGTTGCAAATGCTGGTTAAAATTAACCGGTAGCTTCATATTTAATGGCAGATCCCAGACGTAGAGATCATAACGTTAATTGTAAGCTTTGTTAGAAAAATTTGTTTTTAGGAGTTAAGAGTCAAACTGGGTTTAAAGATATTCAACAGTAGTCAACTTATAAAGACGCTAGGTTCATAAAGGGCATGGGAGTGATGATAAAGTGTTTAATGCTCTCAGATGGCATCTGAAGAAAACCAACAAATGAAATACTGCATATCGAGTCATTAAAATTGTAGGTGGTGGGAAGTAACCTGAAGAACATATATAGAGAGGCATTCCCTATATAAAAGATTAAGTGTTTTTTTTACCATTTATGTACACTCCAGAAGGTAGGTCTATCTCACCTCAAATCCATGTGTTCATTCAGTGTGTTCCCAGATATTCTCTTCAATTCCATCATGTACACCTGCTGTTAACTCTGGACAACAATCCAGCTAACTGTCAGTTAGTTGAGTTCAGCAGAATCACCATCATGTAAACATTCTGGTTACTATAGTAACAAATTATTTAAAACGCTTCAGGTATTGGCTGGACCAGGACTTTCATTATGATGCATTTTACTTAGCGACTACTTAAGACTGTCACCAGCTCTCCACATTCTATGGAGGCAGGGTAAAAAAGTACAATTTTTCTGTGTCCTCACATATTACAATACATCAGTATTGTAGATGCTACACACATTGTATCATGTAGCATCTATGTGTGGTTACATGACAGCACAACGGCTATGCGGGGTTTATTAAAAATATAAAATAGAGGCAAGTCATGAATGCAAGTAAAAACGAGATATGAAGGAAACAAAAAGAAAATATAACAATATACTGACAGCGGAGGCTATGGTGAAAAAAATCAAGCAATGGATTATGATAGGTAACAAAATGATGGTCCAATATTTGAATGGAGATCCTTGATCACTAAAGATTGAAAAATAAAGTTCAGTGTACCTGAAATTAGGCAGAAGCCCAACTCAGAACAAAAATGTATTTAATGTGTTTATTAGTTCTTTTTTGTCCTTTTTTTGCTATGTTCCATACTCATATTATTTTATCCTATTTGTTGTGTGCCAATTATGTTCAAGTTTACAATAATACATAATACACTGATCCATGTAGTAGACAGGTATTAGAGGTATTAGCAGTAGGAAGAGGGAAGTGCTCATGTCATTGTACAGAGCACTGGTGAGACCTCACTTGGAGTATTGTACGCAGTACTGGAGACCGTATCTCCAGAAGCATATTGATACTTTGGAGAGAGTTCAGAGAAGGGCTACTAAACTGGTTCATGGGTTGAAGGATAAAACTTACCAGAAAAGTTTAAAGCATCTTAACATGTATAGCTTGGAGGAAAGACGTAACAGGGGGGATATGATAGAAACATTTAAATACATAAAGGGAATCAACACAGTAAAGGAAGAGAGTATATTTAAAGAAGAAAAACTACCACAACTAGAGGACATAGTCTTAAATTAGAGGGGCAACGATTTAAAAGTAATATCAGGAAGTATTACTTTACTGAGAGGGTAGTGGATGTATGGAATAGCCTTCCAGCAGAAGTGCTAGAGGTAAACACAGTCAAGGATTTTAAGCATGCGTGGGATAGACACAAGGCTATCCTAGCTATAAGAACGGTCAACTTACAAAAGTACTCAAAAACAAATTGGGCAGACTAGATGGACCAAATGCTTCTTATCTGCCGACACATTCTATGTTTCTATGTTTCTATGTTTCTAGACTAGTTACTAAACTGCAATGTTATGATTAAATGATTGAATTCATGTACTTCTGCCGCGTAAACACGTATCTGGGAGGATTTAGTCCTTCTTAATACAGCAAGAGAATGTGAACATGCACAACCTGGGACTAAATAAACATTCAGGTTTTTACGAAAGTTAAAAACATTGTCAGAGTAGACAGGCTAAGCAAATCTTACTGGCTATCATATAAAAAAAATGTTTTTACATATCTGTGAGCTAAGAATCTACTTATACACAAAGACTCTAAAGCATTATCATTCAAATAATTCAACGCTACCCAGTAGAAGATAAGTATATACATCTTCACAGTTAATTGACTGATTTAAAGTTCAAGTCTGGTTAAATGTAAAATGTATTTATTTATTTATTATTTGTGCAGTTGTTCTATGAATATGAGAGCCAAAACAAATCTGTAATTTTGTGTCCAGATATGGACTTCCAGCCTAAGCTTGGGGAAATCTTTACTTCAAAGCAAGGTTGACTTCCTGGTCAATGAATCAATCATGCCTTCTCTCCAGGGTTTTTGTTATGTGAAGTTGATTCCAGTAATTGATTGTTATGGTCTCTTCTGGAAGAGAAGGATGCACTCTGGGTCTTATAATACACACTGCTCCATCACGAGCACTTAATTGTAGACGTCTGCCTAGACTCTATAAAATGTATTGTAAAATCATGCACGCAAAAAAAAGCTTTGTGATATGTCATGAACATCTCATCTCATAGTAAGAGGCAATTAGCTAAGCGCATCACCCTGTAATTGTTAATGGATCCCAATTAGATCACTTTCGCATTTCAATTTTAAACCATTAAAGTCGAAAAACAAAGAGAGAGCACGTAAAGGTAAAAAAAAAATGTATCAATAGGTCTACAAATTAATATTAAGCTAAATAATTACCTAAATAAGAAATAGTTTGTATTATTACTAATAAAACTTACAACATGTAATTTTACATGCTAAATGTATTTTACACCTTAGACTCTATGGCTACTTGATTTGAATAGGTGCAATATCAATTACAAGTGTCAAGTTTTCAGCACCTGATTCATTTAGAAGAACCTCTGCCAAACCCTCTTTACCCACACTATGAAAAAAAGGTGTAATCACCACTTCTTACACTTCACAGTTCATGAGATTTTATACATAACCCCTATAGTTTCATAGTCAGGGATCTGGAAAAGATGTTTACATATGTTCTCTGTTTAGATTTTCAATATAAGCCAACCCATGTCTCAGTCTTTCTGCAACATACAGTTTACCAATTATCCTACTCTGGTGGTGATTCTGCTAACATTCTGCTAACACCTTTAAGGGCTTTGGATGTCAACTTTCATTTTGAGACTCAGCACCCAAGTGTGGATTAAAAAACCCAAAAAAACGTTGGTTAGACTCTTCCTCAATGAAAGTAATGAGTGGAAAAATGAGCAAAGCAATTTTTGAGACTAAGTCAAACTCAGGTATCTTATTTAACTTAGCCTCGAAAATGCAATTCGACCACCAAAGTCGACCTCCTTGACCTATTCTCGAATTTTAGTGAATAGACCCATCTGTTTGACTATGAACCAATCCAGAGGTTAGCTTTATCACTAACAAAGACATACTTCAACACTGATTGAATGAAATAAACCTAACTAGTCTCGGATTCAAAAAAATCTATGACTCTTTCAGCATTTGTGTAAAGATGGAGGTTTGCTACCCCTTTAAGCAGAATAAATGTGTCAGCAGAATAAAGTCCAGGTGAATATATTGTCTGGCGTAGGCAGTATTTGAGCAGTGATGCCACAATAAAAGGAAACCGAGAATTCCCTTTGTACCGTCATTAACCTGTGGTAATTTAGCTGCAATTAAACCTAGCAGGAAGACACCAAAGATCAATAGGTGGTTAGCAGAAGCCCAGGAATAGCTAATTAAAGGTCTTAGAGAGGCTAAGTTTCCCATGTGAGATTGCACAGATTATTCCCCACTTTTCACTTCTGGTGACAGCTTCCATTTCAGTGGCTTCAGAGATGCTGTTATTAAGAAAAGGCATCTAAGTCAGGGCATTGTGGTTGCTTTAGAGTCAATGCACACACATTCTGCCAGTTTCCATTTCATAACTGGGGACAACATAAAAGTGTAAAAAAATAATGTAAGTATCTTTTAGTATCCGACTGTGTGCATCAGACATAGGGTGACTGTTAAAGAACGACATTCGGTTTATAGACTTCCGGTTTATAGAATAGCAATAGCATTACATGTATTCTATAAACCGAAAGTCTATAAACCGAATGTTGTTTGGTTTATACGACAAAGTCTATTCGGTATGTCTTTCGGTTTATAGACTTTCGGTTTATAGAATAGTAATAGCATTACATGTATTCCATAAACCGAAAGTCTATAAACCGAATGTCTTTCGGTTTATAGACTTTCGGTTTATGGAATAAATGTAATGCTATTGGCTTTCTATAAACCGAAATAGAGTCCCCATTCATACGAATAGGTCAATTGACCTATTCGTATGAATGGGGACTCTATTTCGGTTTATAGAATAGCAATAGCATTACATGTATAACATCTGAGAGTCAAAAATAACCTTCAAATACTGTACTTACAGCGCACTTTGAAAAAATTCTAATAGTTTTGGGTGGTAAATAGTACAGTTGCGTCTTGCAGTGCACTTTATATCTGAGCGTCAAATAGAACCGTCAAATACTGTGCTTACAGCGCACTTTGAAAAATTCTAATAGTTTTGGGTGGTAAATAGTACATTTGCGTCTTGCGGTGCACTTCATATCTGAGAGTCAAACAGAACCGTCAAATACTGTGCTTACAGCGCACTTTGAAAAATTCTAGCTACCTCCTCCTCCTCCAGCGCCGCTTCCACCTACACCGCCACGGTCACCGCCTCCTCAACCTATGGGTCACATAGTATAAACTGAAAGAGAATACCCTGCACTCCAACCCTCTCTCAAATGGATAATTCTGTTGATCCTCCTGGCAGCCATGCTTTAGATTTAGATTTATGTTCTTCCAAAGCTAAAATCAAAGATTCCATCTAGTGCTATTTTATGGCTCAGCTGTATTTTAAATTTGTATGTATTTTATGTTATTTGAAGTTATTTCCCTATCCACATTTGCTTGCAGGGCACTTGTCCTACTCTTACCCACATTTTACTTCCTTTTGCAGCCCTCTAGCCCTTTCCAGGACTTTGTTAGAGGCATTTTAGTGCCCAAAAGTTCGGGTCCCCATTGACTTCAATGGGGTTCGGGTTCGGGGTCAAGTTCGGGGTCAAGTTCGAGCCCGAACCCGGACTTTTTCCCGAAGTTCGGCCGAACCCGCCGAACCCAAACATCCAGGTGTCCGCTCAACTCTATTAAAGATGCATCCAGCATGGAGCATCCGGCCTTGCACACACAGAAGAGCCAGTCTCCATCACCCACATCCTTCTACAGAAGTGCGCATCACCCAATTGCAGGGAATATGTGGACCTATTGACCATAGTCCCAAGTGACAGGAATTGAGTGGCTAGAACCAGGCGGTCCAAACAATCAAATGCAGGAAATTGCCTTGCACCTTCGGCAACTGGTTGCAGGGCTTTTCTATTTTCTCAAAACAAACAAAGTAACCCCTGAGCAAAGATGAAAAGCCCAAATACCATGAAACTATCAATGGTGCTGTAATGAAATGCACTTACTGTAGAAAAAAAGTATTAGGCAGTACTTTATAAAAAAAAAAAAGGAGAACACCTTATAGTGTAACATGTAGTATTAGAGTACTATGCATACAAACTTAGCTCCATTGGATGTAGAGCTGCATATAGAGCCTTAAGATAATAAATCCATATGGTGGTAGATGAATGCAGAGTCCATTTTCCTTATTGAATAAAGTTTAACCATCTCCCCTTTCCTATTCTTAGGGTTTCCCTGCTTGGTATTGTTCCAAAGTGTGAGGTGGATACAGTTTGGATGATACTCAGTCCTACTTTTGGATAATACTCTGATCATCTGTCCTACCTGGCTGGTTCTGCTGTGAATGATGGCATCGTAAAGGAGAAATCTAGGGTTAGGTTGATTGTTGTACTCTCCAGCTGCTGTGAACCACAAATTTTAAATATGTCCAGGCCTACAATGCTCAAACACAGTTGCATCATTATTATTGAAAGAATAAGTAATGAGCTTATTTACATTTTTTAAAAGTTTATACATCTTCTGCCAGGTATAGATGAGTTTTGATCCAGTACACTGTACAATTAATATTTAAGGAGGCTGCTCAATGGAATAAAAAGCACACAGCAGATGTCACAAAATGATAATATATTCATTACAGAAAGTAAGTGAAGGTCACACAATACTTCTATTGGTTTATTTTCTTCACGATTGCTGTCAGTTGTTTTTTTAGGACAAAGCCAGGATAATAAATCTGTGTTAGAATAATGGAAGGGAAAAGAATGAGCCATTTTGTGGTTATTGCATACTTCCCAACTTTTTGGCCCCCTATCCCAGGGTAATGCAGGCCAAGCAGAGTCAAATGTTGCATGTGAACTATGCATTGTACTGTGCAAAAGCATCAGCCATCTAGGAACAGGACAAAATAGGTCCCTTGTAATCCAGGACCGAGGCTGGAGAAGGTAATAGTATTTCAATGTGTAGAGATGGAAAACTTGCAAAAGGGTGGCACATCTAGCAATTTGTAGTATACATTTGCCACAAATGTACTAATTTTTCATAGAGCCCCATGTTGTCCCCCTTTGTTTTATATTACACATTGCCACATATGCCCTACATCACTTTCCACAGTGCCATTGGTCTTCCTGTCCACATAGCTTTGTGTTATAAATCTCAATGCCACATCTGCCCCAATGTCAAGATTGCCCACAATATGTATTCAAAGCATTGCTTCTCCCAAAATGACTAGAAATTCCTTCTTGCATTGAAGTAGTGACTTCATTGACAGGAGACACCACAAAGACTCTTAAAAAAAAATTCCTATTAATTTAGTGCAGTTGCTGACAGTGTCTCTTTAAGTTCTAATGGTAACTTCTGTCTGACCTGTTCACTATAAATGTGTCTTCTTTTTAAAAACACATGCATACTTTGTTTTACCACTCCACAACCATTCTGAAGATCACTGTGAAGAACATAATGCTGTACTTTCACTTGATGTACTTAGGTCTTGTCTCATTTCACTCCACTAGCTTCAGGTGTAACTTTGACCTTTGTGGACCCCATCAGACTGCTTAGGTACCAACATTAGAAGAGAAAGACTGTAAATCACTATATCTCTTTCACTGATTTTTTTGTTGCAATCTCACTTTCCATTCCCTTTTCTGTGTGGTAACCTTCGTTGCCAAACATGTCATGTTTCTTCACATCACTGTTGAGACCCCACAAACAGTTACTAGAGTAAGATCTAAACAAACTTTGAGGAGCTACAATAAAGTATATTCACTAAACGGAGACTTGTGATGAATTGACTAGAACACTACAAAAATCAGACATTAATGGACAATTAGAAACATAGGCAAGTTGGATCATTTTTCTGGTTAAAGATTGTGGGAGGTCACTGCAGAACTAATAGAAAAGAGACATACTGGTATAATATATCAAGTCAATTCCCTAAGGAAGAAGACAAAAATTTCTATTTCAGAAAATATACCTACAAAACTTCAGGATCTTTACTGCTGCTAGATTTTGGAAGAATAGTTTTAGAATAGTATTCTAATAATACTAAACGTATAGTATTGGTTGCATATGAACATAAATGCCTAGCACTGGTTCAGACAAAAGTGGTTTCTGCATTTAAAGATATATGTCTCAACAGTTGAAGGTATTCTAGTAAAACAATATTAGTATGAAAAGAATTGAAAGCAATCATGACCTGCGAGCTATGGCGGTGTAAAGCCTGAATGAGTTGTCTGTCAGATCTCATTTAATTTCTATGTGTGAAAACATCTGTCTGACACAATATACAGTGTCATGCTGACAATGCCAGTGCCCAGGGATAGGCATGCTCTGCCGCAGCTGAAGTGATGGATATTGCAAATCCTTACGGCTGTGCTTGTATTTTTGTATTCTCCATATGTAATCAATAACACATGATCTAATGGACATTATTATAACTGAATCCAATCCTCAATGTGCTAATGTAACTCATTGTAAACCCTTCAAATCGAATACACAACAAACAGTACAAATTTGCTATTTTATAACTTTAATCGCGCAAACAGTATATAATCTGATAACAGACTACATATAACCACAATAAATTATCTATATTATGATCTTAGATATTAACCCCTTGGTGACACAGACTGTGCTGTGTTTGTGTTTAGCTGTAATTTTCCTCTTTCTCCTTTACTTTTCTCCACACAACTTATCTATTGTGGAGGAGGGGGGGGGGGGGGAAGGTTATCAGAAGACGTGATCTCTACAGATACCATTATTATCATATAATTTACCATATTAACATTAACATTTTCTAACTTTTACATGAAAAATCTACAAACACTAATTAAAAATCCTGTTAAATAGATTCTACTTTTTAGAATTGGCCAATGTTTACTGTTTTCTGTTGTGTTTTGCAAGTTATAGGGTAATAAACGAAAGTAGTGTATTGCATTTTCCTAAACATTTTCTCCTACAGTGATTTTGTAACCCCAACCCTAGCCCTTGCCCTAATCCTAACCTAACTCTAACCCTACTGCTAACTCTAACCATGTATCTAAGACTAATGTAACCTTTTTTTTTTCTGTAATGTTGCTCACTGTCCCAAGAGTGTCTGAAGCTTTCACTGATGGCTTCCACAGCTCTTAACCACAGCAGGACAGCACCATATTAGAAAGACATTATGCTGATTGCAGGTCACACCAGCGGTAAATTTCAGTGCTGTTGGACGTCTCCACCTCAAGGCATTTCAGTGCTTTCCTCAGCTCATTCCACTGCAGGATGTGCAAGGCATGTCCTATTTCTGTAAGGGAGTTTCCCTCTGCACATGCAATGTACAGTTCGTTACACATTTCATTTTTTTTTATTTTTATTTGAACCACCATGTGCTGATTTTAAATGTGGAAATAAAGTATTTGTATGATTGTAAGTAGTATGATTGTTTGTATTTTCGAGGCTGACCAGGTTAAGGGTGGGAGAGCGGTACAAGAATGCATGTCTGCAGGCAACAGGGAAGTGTGGTGGAGGTTCCTTGCAAGTTTTGGGCTGCATTAATGCAAATAGAGTTGGCAATTTGGTCAGAATTAATGGTCTCCTCAGTGCTCAGAAGTGCAGGCAGATTCCTATCCATCATGCAATACCATCTGATTGACCCCAAATTTATTTTGCAGCATGATAACAACCCCAAACATGCTATCAAAGAGGCCCCCAGAGAACCCTGATCTCAACATCATCAAGTTTGTCTGGGATTACACAAAGTAAATAGCAACCGAGGCTGGCTAAATCCACAGAAGAACTGTGGCTAGTTCTTAAAGTTATACACAAAAAAAGTGTTGCAGCAGGAGAGAAGAGCCTCCATGCCAGACAGGGAGAGGAGCATTCGGCATACCAGCCAAACAGATCAGTGAATACACAAAAAGAAGGTGGCATGAATATTTATTGATCCATTCCTAGAACAGCGGGAAAAATATAAAAAAGACCCCCAATCATGCATGATGAATTATATATTGATTTAATTTAGATTTTTCTTATGCTCGCTCACCTTGGATTTTTTATTTGGAAAAAAAATACTATTAACATTTCTATATGTAAGAGCGTTCTTGCTTGACAGCATTTTTTTCTTGCCTACAAATATGGCCTAATATAATTTCTAATACAAATTTCCACCATTATGATATTTGTTCAACCACCTGTGCAGAAGTAGAGATGCTGCAATTCCAACTTATCTTACTTGTATGGCAAATGTCAGCAGTGGTATTCAGCTCTAGCCTCACATTCCCGTTAGTACATCATTTGTATCTGTGCCATGCTATTATATCCCTTGCTAAATCTCTTGGCAGGTTTATAGGTCTGGGCAGTCTGTGACAGTGATCCAGCATTGTCCATGGTAATTCCGAAAACATAGGTTATTCCTTCTTGATTTATCATCTAATAGCTGTCATCAGAGAGGACATTAAGTTGGAAATCCAAGTTATCAAACTCATTTTGACTGTTTGAAGCTTTTGGGGGACTATCTCACTTTTTATTTTTTTGAAGGAATTTCTCATTACTTGTTTGATTTCTTCCATGATCACAGGCTGCCTTGCTCTCCTTCCTTTCCTCCTCCTACCCACCGCATGGTCTGGGTCGATCTCTGGCTTCTGCCAAAAATGCTGTGCCTCTCCACTGTTAGTTTTTTTGCTGGTCTGATGTTGTAGCTCCGGTCTCTTCAATCCTTCTTTTGCTTTCGCAAGCTTAGCTTGCCTCCATTCAAGCTCTGTCCGCCTGTCTCCGTCTCAATCTCCACCATCCTTCCTCCACCTACCTTCACCTCATAGAGGTGCATGTGTTACGTCATCATGCTCCCCTACCTCATTTGTACATATTAATGTGCTGTTTAACCCCTGCTCTGCACACCAACTGAGCTAATTAACCAGAGTTAATTTTTCCTCCTCTGGCTTGTCCTCTTTGCTGCTGGCCCTATCCCATGATTGTAAGGTTGGCACAGCTTTTGTACCAATGCTGTGTTCTACTCCACTATAACAACTCTTCTGGTACCTCTTAGGCCTTCCCTTCCCCTTCTCCTGGTACCGCTGTCCTGGTGTCCAACCTGAGCAGTGGCTTGCCAAAAGTAATTTTGAGGAGATGTATCAGAGAGTAATGTGCTCAAAGTGGTGATGCTATGAAGTTATTAATATCAAAATATGAACTCATCAATGTGATAACAATGTATTTTATCACAAAGGTTACATTGAGATCAGGTCCTGAGCCTGTTTCCATTTCCCAATTTAACAGTATTGATTGGACCAACCTGGTAAGGATGGACTGCTGATTTGATCTTATCTAGAATTAAACATGCAAACCTGAGAACTGAACAAATGAAAAAAAGATTAAAAAATTGGTGCAATTCTTGCAATTTCCTACTGTGTCCTCTCACCAATGGCATACCTCCCAATGTATTTCATCTGGAGCAGGGTGCGGGAGTGTGATTCAAACTGACAGCGCTACTAAAAGAGACCTCTGCACATGCACAGTTTTAATTTTCCAGTGTCCCATACATTGGTGAATGAAAATCAGGACTTTGGGATTGCTGTTCCAAATCTGGACTGTCCCACTTAAAGCAGGAAAGTTCGGAAATACTTCATATATCAACCAACGTTATAGAGGAAACGAAAAGTGAAATAAATGTAGTGTTGATGAGAGAAAACAATATCACAGCAATATGTGCAAATATAAGACATTATTTTTGTTTCTTATACTAACATTTTTGTTTTGCTTTTATTAATGCATTTATTAATTTATGTTGCCATCTTATGGATCAATAAACATTTGTAAAGGTTCAACTTGATGTACTTTTTCAACGTAACGTGCTATGTAAGCATTTATAAGGCAGGTGTTGTAAAGTTTTGGGGGCTTTTGTTTGCTATTCCTGATAGCGTTTTTGTTAAATATTACCTTTCAACAGTGAATGTGCTTTTGAGATTCAAATCTTTTGCAGTCAGTCAGCCAGTTTGTATACTGGACTCCTGAAAAGGTGCCTGGTGATCAAGAAAACATTTGCGTGACTGTAGACCAGACTGACCTTTTTTTATGAATGTGGAATACTGAAATTAACATTGTGCCAACAAAGCCAGAACCTGTACTACAGGAAGAAAACTGATAGCAGCCAACGAGAGTAGTGTTATCTGATCTGCATTTATTTCTACCAAGGGCAAACTACCCTTCAGCTTTCCAGTTAAGCTTTGGGGATCGGTTCCTGCTTGTTCATCTTTTTTGTCTTGGTTTTCTGCTCACTGTGCATTTACTTAGAGAAAATTAGACACCAAGCCAAAACAACTACATCTATAAAAATAACCCTTATAAATATAATTAAGCTGAATTTGAGACAAGACATGTATACATAGGCTTCAAGCACTGAGAGCAAAGAACAGCGGAACCAGCCATGGAAACAAAACTAAGAAGCACAATGTCATATATAAAAAGAAAATTAGATTTGTACATAAAAATGGAGATCTTCAGTGAGAACAGTAGTTTTGAGAGTAACAAATCTCAGGGAGTTTTGTCATTAACTGAGTCAATAGATTTATTTAAATTGAAACCTATCCATTTTTAGTCATGTGTAGCAATTCATACATAAAATAGTGATTTTGTTCAGTTAACATTCTCTTAAGAATATATAAATATATTTACTGTCTAGATAAAAATCATTTATGTAGTAATTTATCTCATATGTGTATCTATGTATATTTTGTGTCTTTGAATTTATAATTGAAAATAAAAGTGATTAAATGAAAAATAAAAAAAGAACTCCCTCCCATACCCAATTTTATTTTTATAATTTCTTCTTCTCTCAATTTATATATATATATATATATATATATATATATATATATATATATATATATAAATATAAATAGATATAGATATATACATACATACACAGACACACACAGAGCATATATATATATATATATATATATATATATATATATATATAATTTATTTATTTTTTATTTTTTTTCAAATACAAGGTGATTGACTCTATGGCTACTGAAGTAGATTTTTACTGTAATTGAATTTCAGTGTGTACTTTTTTTTATTAATTTGTTTAATTAAATCATTATATAAGGTGAAGCAATTAAATTAAGTTCAAGCAATATTTCTGTTTTTTATTTTCTTTATTTGGATTTGGGACATCTGAAACTTAGGAGTTAGGTATTACGTAACTATCACGCCATCCAAAAGCGGTCTCTTGTACAGGATGAATGAAGCAGTAAAACATTAAAAGGACATACATATATATGTCATAATCTTAGTTAATATTATAAATATGAAATGCAAATCTAGGTCATTATCCCAGTTCAGTTCCATGAAAGTGTTAGAACAGATGTCCAGTATACCGGACTATTTAATGGGAAAAATCTATGAAGCAGCTCAATCATACTATTCCCTTTGAAACATGTTTGAATTATCTATAAGCTCTATAACCACTAATTGATAGCTTAATGTCTTGTGGTCAAGGCTAGAAATATCATGCACTTCTGTGGTATATCCAGTTATGATGTTTAATTAGTCATTTCTCAATGCTCATCTCAATTTCCTTGAAAGTTAAAGGACATTTAAAAATCCTGTAATTCTTACTCAATAAATTAGTCTCTTTCCTTGAATAACTGCAAAGTGTGAATTGTAATGCTAAATGGATCATTTAGAAGATGGTGCTCCTGAGATTATTTTAGTGTGTATATTACACTTGGATAGGATAATTATGCTCAGACCACAAATCTATTGTATCAGGCCTGATAGTACCCATAAGAGTTCATACTTTAGCATATTAAGCAGGCTGATATATTGTCCTTATCAATGCTAATCTCTAGCTTTAGCCATGGCAAAGTGAATTGGGACTGCAGTGAACACAGACAATGAAAATAATGTATATAATTTTGCAAACATCATACAGAATATGAAGAGATATCCTGAAATGAATAATAATGAACTAACTTAATAATGATTTTTTTTTCATTGAACTCTTGCAATACACATTTATTCAGCGACAAATGCCACTCAAAAGGTTTACATGTGGATTACACTCAGTTCTACCTCTCTTCCCCTGATATTTCTTCCTCCGTTATGTTGGGTGTCAGGGACTGTCCAGGCCATCTCTACCTGGATGTCTGATCGACACTTAAAATGTAATCTCTCTAAAGCAAAGTTTCTAAATTTCGATCCCTTGAGCTCCTTTCCTTACTTCACTATTACTAGACGCTACAATTGTGCCCGCTAGCTGAGCCCAATGTCTTGGGGTTGTCTCTGAGTCAGCTCTTTTCTTCGTGCCCCATGTTTAGTCCTTAATCAAATTTTGTCTTTTGCACCTAAGGAACAATGTGCACATTCACCTGCTCCTCTGCGAAGAGGCCACCAAAATCCTAGTGCACTCGCTTGTCTCGACTACTGTAATGCTTTCCTGACTGGTCTTCCTCTGGTTCATCTTTCCCCCCTTCAATCTATTCATTAATGCGCCTTCTAGGCTCATGTTTCTAACTCATCAGTCCACATTGGCTGCTCTGCTCTGCAAGGCTCCCTACTGGCTTCCTGTCTGTTTTAGGATAACATATACAACTATATCTTTAACCTACAAACCTCTCCACTCCTCGGCAGCTGCCTAAATTGATTCCAAATTAACCAATACTACCCTGAACGGTCGCTACATTCCTCAAGTGAACTAAGGCTTTTCTCCAATCTTGACATTTCTTTCCATTTGCACCTGCAAGACTTTACCCAAGCTGCCCCCTTTCTCTCAAATTCACTTCCACAGTGCATCCAGCTCTCTTCCTCATTCTCAGTCTTCTGAGATAACTTTTAAAGAGGCTTACTACTCATCTCACTCATCTCATGGCCAATCTCCACTGTCCTCAAATACTGTGATTACTACCTTTTTTCTCTTTTGACCTTTTCCCTCACTTTATGTGTGTCTCCTATTCCAGTCACTCTAGATTGTATGCTTGTGAGCAGGACTCTCTACCTTATGTAGCAGTCTGTCATTGTTCATCTAACATAATATGTAGTTCCCTTCTATGCGCTGTACCAAGTACTATGTAAATTGTTGGCTCTGTATAAATAAATGTTAATGTAATGCAGTATAATGTAGTGTGGACATAGAAATCTACTCCAACCAGTAATTGGTATTAGTGCATTTGTGGCACATGCTTCATAAATATTTTTGAATTTTAAAGTATGAAATGTCATTGTGCACACACATATACTGGGCATCCCGATGCTTAACAGTAAGAATCCTCTGATGTCAGTGTAAGAGGGTCAATCCCTGACGAAAGCTATAATAATAGAGATAATTTTTCATGCTAAGTATTGCAAAAACATACAGAAACAAATATAGAGATAAGTACATATCTTTGAAAGTGTCAGCTTAATTGTGCATTTATGAACAACTTTGGTCCATTCATTTATTCAAGAATTTACAGCTAATAAAAATTGAGGTCATTTAGCAAATCCAGCATATTGCAAGTGAATAAGATCATGATCATTCCATAGCAGAACAGTATAAGACTAGTAATCTGAATCTGTGCAACTTTATTTAAATTAGAATAAGATAACATTGGATAACTCTGATGTTTAAAGCCCATTGAGTCTACTAGTGGTGTTGATCCCCACTTCTAAATTTCTGTTGCCTTAGTGCCACTATGAGTGCTTTTTTTTGTGGCACGGAACGCTACTATGCATCTACAATATTGGTGCAGTTAGTATAAATTCACTGCTTATTTGATGTTTATGAATCCACCTAAATGTGCTAGGAAATTACAAAATGATATAAAATATTTACATAAGGACAATTCTTTAATTAAAATTACCCAATTTTTTTATTCTCTAAAATATAATTTGGATGCAAAAAATGAGGTAGGGGAAAAAATACATGTATAGGTTTCTTTTTACTCCCCTGGTGAAATGCATCCAGAATTCAGCGATTAGAAAGTATTGACTAGTTTTATTTTTGAACAGGCAGTTATTGTTGTCATAATATTTATACACTAATTAGGAATATAATTCCATGATAATGGTCTGAGACTAAAGTGGTGATTAAGATGCCAACATAACCAATAAAACAATAGTGGTTGGTATCAATTTCTCTGTTCTGTATCCTCTGAATTGTCCAGGGAGAACATGATATTTTTACAAATATTAGTTCAAGCAGGAGAGCAAATGAGTATTAAGAAAGATTAGAAGTATAAAGAGCGAAGTAATAATCTGACCAAAGGAAATATAGGAGGTATAGTTAATGTAAGGTCATTTTGTTTTAGTTTACACCGTGAGGCTATTTTAAATATGTATTGAATAATATCAGTTAGTGTTGTGCGTTTGTGTTGATTAAATCAATTACTCATTTTAGAAGCGTTAATCCAAGAAATTTTTATGACAGATTTAAAGAGAATGTTCCATTGACATTAGAGAATAACTGTATTTACAAAACAGTTTTAAAATAAACACTAAATGTATATATTTTTCTATTTTATAGCCCATGCTCATAGTGGAGTTTTTAACATTCTGGGAATGTTATTTTAAAACTCATGCCGAGTTCCAGAAATATAATCTAAAAAAAGAAACATTGTTCAGTGTAATGTGCTATTTGAACCACGGTAAAACCAGTACATGCAGAATTGTGACTCATTTAAATTGATAAAAGGTATGAGTCTGTAAAAACACAGGAGACGAGGGGCAGAGCTGACTGGCAAAGTGAGTGGTCACATGGCGCAGGAGCTTTTCAGCATAACAAACTGAAATACCGTCTATACTTATGATTTCACAAATAAAATAAATAATAACACGTACCATGAGTACTACTACTGACATGGGGCAGAAACATAAGAAGAAAAAGAATAAAGAAGAGAGCCAGACATCGGTCTACTCTTAATTAGGCAGATATGGCTTTCTGCGAACACTACGACTGTGACGCTCTCTCGAACCAGAAGTTATACGGATAACATTGATTCCAAAGTGACAAACCCTCTGAACTTTCTGTTGCCATCCGAGATGATGATGCCCTGACCAAGAAGGGGAACTTGTAAAAATCATTGAAAGATCTACAGATTTTGCCAAGAGCGGAAGTGCCAACCATCCACGAAGGTGTACTCGCTAGAAGCAACAGTGTCCGTTGTCCAGCAACACAATGATAGCCACGGATAAGTGCTTCCATTGACACAGCAAGTGCACTACCTTGAACAACAGCTATCTCCCAGGAATGTGATAGCCCGTCCAGATCAGAGCAGACTCGGAGGTGGTTGGGCTCGCTGAGCTCCAGAGATACCTGATTGGATGAATAACGTCATTGCGCCCCATCTCTGGAGCACAAGATCCTATTATTACCAATGCCTTTGGGGTGCGAAAGACGCTGAGAACATCATCGGATACACCTCGAGATATCCAATTGAAATTACGATCAATGGCAAACAAGCCAGCTCTTCTAACAATCTCCAGGTCTCTGAGAACTCTACTATCCTGAGTTTCGAGGACTTACCACCATCTATCTACATTTGGCCAATATCCATGGCACCACTGACTACCCAAATTACTGACGATTCATTAAGATGATAGACAATTTCAATTGGAAAATATATTAACAGCACCTGACATTCTATATGCATCGGATATTCCGCGGCTGCCACCAATACAAGCTGCGATGTCTAACTGAACACCGAAGCACTGGATAACCCCTCTAAAATCAGACAAACTGCTGACTCCATTGCCGATGGAAGTGTGGGCAACTGACAAGTGCTACTTGACTCTTATTAATTTGTTAGATGTGAGTTGCCGCTGGGGCACAGCCCAAAAATTGACGATTCATTAAGATGATAGACAATTTCAAGTGGAAAATATATTAACAGCACCTGACATTCTATATGCTTTGTGCATTCTGTAGTGGCAGCTAAGTATGTTACATGCTGACCCCCTCGTTACTCGGACTGGATCACCTTTATAATCAACAGTTTCTATCTCGGTTATTTATCCTACCACTTGACCCTATACTCATCTTCCCCAGGGCTTAACCTACAAATATCATATATGAGCTGGCTGTACCTTTGTGCCTGGCTGCAAAAGTTAGCACTGGTGCCCACCCTTTTGTGTGGTGCTCTCTTGTAAGAACTGGTGCATCCACCCACCCACCCACGGGGCACCCTTTCTCCCCACTCTTTCTTTTATTTGCTCCTCTTTGCCCTGCCTTGCTTTTTCCCTTTTTGTTTCCCTACTCCATTTCCCTTCTTGTTTGTTATAAGCTGCACTACAGGGTCTTCTTAGGCGCTGCATGTCTGGATGGCAGATGGAATGACACGACGTCTGCATGACTAGGAAAATACCATCTTCTTTGTAGATGATATTTCACAAAGCTTTATAATTCTTTTTGGAAGGCTCGGCAAGTCTCTGTTTTGGTTATTTAAGCAGACTTACTACTTCCCAGTACCAGATTTTTACTTATCTACAAATCTGAAAAAAATCTGAAATGCAGATAACACCAGAGTGTTACATAGACTGGATCACTATATGGTTAAAACGTATACTGTATTGCTTTTTGAAGAAATAAAAACTTAAATTAAAAAAGAAAGAAACACAGGAGAAAAGTAGAGTCAAGTTGATACCTTCATTGGCTTACTGAGTAGGTTTAGAGTGCAAGCTTTTCTCAGGTCTCTTCAGGCAAGTACACATCACATAGTTAAGAATGGAAGGCAGATTATGTCAACTGAGTCCAGGTCTAGGTTCTTTGATCAGTCAGTGGTGGTATAACAAGATGTAAATTGCAGTATTTGCAATATATCATGGGAGTTATGATGTACCACTGTATGTGCGTGCCTAAATGAATATGCAATGGAGCTATATAATATCACCAAATGTTAGGTTTGCAATGGATATTTTGGAACACAACTGCAGGTGGCTAAATTGAGTATACCTCTTTAAGGATTTCCAGGCAAATGTAACAGTTTTCAGCAAGCAGGTTTTGCATGAGATTAGCTTGCAGGTTTTGCAGGTAATTAGCAAGCAGAGTGAATACTTTATGCAACAAATCGATAAATGGAAAGGATTACCTTAACATGTCCAAAGGAAAATAGAGGTCTGTAAGAATGGTGAAACAAATCCGGGTCCAAGGGCAATAGAAGTCAGCAGTAACAGGTATCAGGCAGAAGTCTGTACACAGAAGATCTCTTCTATCAGAAGTAATAAACTGGAGCTAAGCAGGCACTTGTACTGTTCAGGACAAAATAACTCAGCAACTAACTTGTTGAGTGACTCCCCTATAAGGCGAGGGAAGATTGTGTCACAGAAAGAGGGCGGAGCCTGTGATGAGTGAAACCTGGAAGGAACTCTGAGGGAAAATGGATGGGTAAGTCCTGACAGAACCCCCTCCTCAAAGAGCACACCCAGGGTGCTATGGAAGTGGTTTCTCGGGATGACATCTGTGGAAAGAGGAGACAAGTCTAGTAGCATGAATATCAGTTGACAATTCCCAAGTTGTATAGGGAATATACCTTCTGGTGTATAGCCCTTCCATCTAATGAGATGGAAGGGCCCCTATGGAAATGAGAATCCAGAATCTTATCAATCTCATATTCTTCCTCACCTTGAACAATAAGAGGATCAGGAGCAGTTCGAACAGTTCTTAGAAATGGGTCAGGGTTGTGAGGTTTGAGTAGTGAGACATGAAAAACTGGATGAAGTTTAATGGAGGGAGGTAAGGTCAGTTTAACAACAACATCATTGATGACTTTTTCAATGGGAAACGGTCCTTTAAAAAGTTGATCCAGTTTCTTAGATGGACGGTTGGTTTTTATATTTTTTTGTAGAGAGTAGTACTAAATCACCAATCACATAAGGCGGAGGAGGTGTCAGTTTAATGTCATAGAATTTCTTGTGACAGTGAAGGGACGTTTCAAGGTTTTCTTTAATTGTTTGGAAAAGAGAAATCATCTCTGATATTTGGATATTGACAGCAGGGTTACAACTGAGTGGAGGAGCAATGTGAATTGAGGTAGGATGGAATCCGTAGTTGGAGAAGAAGGGTAACATTTTACTGCTGGAATGAAATTAATTATTGTAAGCATATTCTGCTAGGGGTAACCAGGTTGACCAGTCATCTTAAAGGTAAGTACAATAGCATCTCAGATATTGTTCTAAGCACTGGTTAACTCTCTTGGTTTGACCGTTTTTTTTGTGGGTGATATGAAGAAGAGAATTTAGGAGATATATGCAATGAGGTACATAATTCTTTCCAAAAGCATGAGGTGAATTGAGTATCACGGTCAGAAATAATTTCATCCAGTAACTCGTGTAATCTGATGATGTTTGCGTTAAAAACCATGGATAACTCCTTGGATGTGGGAATTTTAGGTAGAAGAATGAAATGAGACATTTTGGAGAATCTGTCAACAACAACTAATATAGTGGTTTGCTTTTTTGATGGAGGAAGTTCAACTATACAATCCATTGAGATGGATTGCCAGGGTCTATCAGGAACTGGTAGATTCATGAGTAATCTGAAAGGATGAAGTTGGTTAGGTTTAGCTTTTTGACAAACAGGACATGATGAGACATAACTGGAGATGGTTTCTTTTTCACCAGGCCACCAGAAGTGTCTTCTTGATAATTTTAATGTTTTTTTTTGTACCTGGATGACCTGCCAATGGAGAATCATGGATCATTTTCAATACTTCAATCCTTAAAGATGGGGGGACATAAATCTTGTTATCCTTAAAGAATATACCATTTTCTTCATGTAGAATGGAATTAGGAGGAAGGTCTAATTCTTCAGGAGGAAGTGGTTTAAGTGTTTCGACAAAAGATGTGGTTAGCCCAATAAATCGGGTTGGAGGAAGAATAGAAGAAGGTTTTTCAATTATTAGACTTTTGTTTGGTATTCAGGATAGGGAATCAGCTTTTTTATTTCTAGAACCTGGTCTGTATACAATGTGGCAGTTGAAACGATCAAAGAAGAGACTCCATCTAACTTGCCTGGCTGACAATGTTTTGTTGTTATGTAGAAATTCAAGATTTTTCTGATCGGTATAAACAACGATTGGTTTTTTATTACCTTCCAATTGATGTCTCCAGTTTTCAAAAGCAGCCTTGATTCCTAATAATTAAAATTCACCAATGGGATAATTACATTCAGATGAATTTAAGGTTCGTGAATAGAAGGCAACAGGATAAATAGGATTTTGGGGTGATTCTTGTCAAGATAGAACAGCTCCTATTGTGGATTTAGAGGCATCAACTTCCAAGATGTATGGTAGGGATGGATTAGGCACTTTTAAGATGGTGGATGATGTGAATTTTTGTTTAAGCAAGTCGAAAGCTTCTTGTGCTTCGTTGTTTCAAGTGAAAGGAATTTTGGTTCTTGTCAGGAGATTAAGTGGATGAACAATGCTAGAGAAATTTTTTATGAATTTTCTATAAAAATTAGCGAATCCAAGGACACTTTGTAGTTCTTTAATTGAAGTGGGGATGGGCCAGTTAAGGACACATTGAATTTTTGAATCGTCCATGTGAGTTTCTTGTGGAGTTATTATGTATCCAAGGAACGAGATTTTTGAAATGTCAAATACACATTTTTCAGGCTTGGCGAACAAATGATGTGTTCTAAGTCTTGACAAAACCCATCTCACATGTTTTCTGTGGTCTTCTAAACAGTCGGAATAGATTAGAATATCCTCTAAGTAAATTATAACACAAATGTCCAATAAATCTCTGAAGATGTCGTTAATAAAATGCTGAAAAGTGGCAGGAGCGTTGCAGAGTCCGAAAGGCATTACGAGGTATTCAAATAATCCATATCTGGTATGGAATGCAGTCTTCCACTCATGTCCTTTTTTCATATGGATCAAATTATAAGCTCCTCTGAGATCAATTTTTGAATAGATTGTGGCTGATCGAAGTCTTTCCAACAATTCAGGGATCAGTGGAAGGGGGTACCTGTTTTTTATTGTGCTTTTATTTATTTCACGATAATCAATAATAGGACGAATGGTTGTGTCTTTATTTCTCACAAAGAAGATCCCAGAGGCAGCAGGTGATGTGGATGGTCTGATAAAACCTTTTCTTAAATTCTATTCTAGGTACTCTTTTAAGATTTTTAGTTCCTTGTCAGATAGTGGATAAATATGACCAAAAGGAATTGATGAGCCAGGGAGAAGATCAATAGGACAATCATAAGTCCTATGAGGTGGTAATGTTTGAGCCTCTTTCTCGCTGAATACGTCATTGAAATCAGAATAATGGGGGAATAGTATGTTCTTCAGTGATTTGTAGTAGAGGAGAATGAATAAAACATGTATCCTGACAATAATTGAAATTAAACTTGATCTGTATGGGAGACCATTGGATATAAGTATTATGTAATTGTAGCCAACTCATCCCGAGAAGAACAGGAAATAGAGGAGATTTTACTACGTCAAAAGTAATGTGTTCAGAATGATCATGATTGATGGTCATTTTTAGAGGAATAGTTTCATTCTTTATAGGACCAGAGGAAATAAGTGAACCATCAACAACTCTTATTGAAACGAATGTGCTTTTTTGAACACAAGGAATTTTATTTTTCTTTACAAGACTGGAGTCGATGAAGATACCAGCAGTCCCAGAGTCAATAATTGCTTCAGTAACCATCCTTTCTTGGTCCCACTGTAAGAGGATAGAGACAACACAATGAGAAATGTGGGATACATTCAGAATGGAAGAAATTGTTGTTTGTTTACAGCTTTTGTTGCATTTTAGGATTGGACAGTTGTCTAGTAAATGTTCAGTGGATGCACAGTGCATACATAAATTGAGATTTCTCCTTCTTGTTTTTTCTTCTGGAGTTAAAGTACCCCAAAGGATACCTCTCACCATTTGTTCAGGAGTAGAATATTTTTCAACTGGTTTAGAAGGAATAGAGGGTTTTTTTCCAGGTGGGAAAATTTGTTCAGCCTTCCTTTCTCCTGTCAATAGTAATGGAAAGTTGAATAAGAGCGTCTAGAGTTAATGGCAATTCTGTACAGGAGAGTTAATCTTTCACAGAGTCAGAAAGCCCTAGACAAAATTGACTTCTTAGGGTGATGTCATTCCATTGCATGTCTACGGCCCATCGTTTGAATTCTGCTATGTAGTCCTCTACAGGTCTTTCTCCTTGGTAAAGGGCTCTGATAGCAGAATCAGCAGTAGATTGTTTGTTAGGGTCTTCATATAGGAGTGGCATTTCTTTTAAAAATAGAAAATCGAGAATGGGATCATCATTTTCTATGAAGGAGTGAGCCCAAGCCATGGGATCGCCTCTAAGAAAGGAAATGACTGTACATACTTTGATTCGTTCAGTTGGGTATGATATAGGTCTCAAGGTAAATAGGAGGTGGCATATAAATAGGAGTGAGGATATTTGTGAAGCCATTTCTGCTGGTTCCATATGGAGGCTGAGTTATTATGTTAGGTTTGCAATGGATAATTTGGTACACAACTGCATTTGGCTAAATTGAGTATACCTCTTTAAGGATTTCCAGGCAAATGTAACAGTTTTCAGCAAGCAGGTTTTGCAAGAGATTAGCATGCAGGTTCTGCAGGTAATTAGCAAGCAGGTGATGAAATATTGGTTTAATCAGAGTGAATACTTTATGCAACAAATGGATAAATGGAAAGGATTACCTTAACATGCACAGGATGATTCTTTTGGTTGAAATATAAATATTTAATTGCTTTAAAGGTTGATAAAAGTCCATAAGTAATCCAGATCAAAATGGGTTGGAGATTAAAGCAGAACTGTTTAAGGCAATTCCTGGTCCAAAGGAAAAAAGAGGTCTGTGAGAATGGTGAAACAAATCTGGGTCCAAGGGCAATAGAAGTCAGCAGTAACAGGTATCAGGCAGAAGTCGGTACACAGAAGATCTTTAAGTAATAAACTGGAGCTAAGCAGGCACTTGTACTGTTCAGGACAAAATAACTCAGCAACTAACTTGTTGAGTGACTCCCCTATAAGGTGAGGGAAGATTGTGTCACAGAAAGAGGGCGGAGCCTGTGATGAGTGAAACCTGGAAGGAACTCTGAGGGAAAATGGATGGGTACTTCCTGACACCAAATAGTCCGCTATTTACAGACAGGAGCTTATAATCTTCTGGTTGTGCGTTTTATGAATGCTATTTTTGCAAATAAATGCTATACAACTATTTTGAAGGGGAAAAAATTACATTCTTGCCACAAGTGCAGAAAGAACTAGCTACAGCTTTGGATCTGGGGGACATTTTCTCAGACATATTTGGCCCAGGTACAGTGCTCTCTTTCTGGCGTCTCTCCCATGAAATGGGGGACATCTGGTCACCCTACTGATAATCTTCACGTTACATTACCAAATAGAAGATTGTTGAACAACAAGATTTCATTCTGTAACGCAATCCAAACCAAGGTAATAGAACACATACATCCAGCAAAAAGGTTCACATTTAAAGGTTGATGATAACTAGGCACTGCATAATAAGATGCTGCTGTGATGCTACTAGTATTTGGTAATATTATTCTGTTTAAATAAAATCTTAATGTACCTTAACTTGAAATGTTAATTAAGGTCAGTATGTTCTTAAAAGCCTTGCAACATGCTGTCTCCTGTGTTACAGCTTCAGTCAGACAACTGTCTAACTCAATTTCACTTAAACGTCTGGCTCCTTTAAACAGCACATTTACTCTTCAATGGCTTGTGTCTGGAGAATCTGGAAAGTCTGCTTATTTGACTTCTTTATCAGACTTTAGAAGGTCTGTCAGCACAACTAAGACTGTGAGTAAATGTAATAAAAATAAAAGTAAATGGCTGTTAGAATATTTAGGTATGTAATTGCACTGTCTAAAAGGGGTAAGAAAAAGATAGCACAATACTGAAGGAAAACAAAACACAAGTGTGATGATGTAAAAGGTGTCACATCTGAAATTAAAATGACTCCAGGAAGTTATTTACTCATCGTCGCCCACATTTGAAAAAAGTTTCCAGGGACAATTTGCAGCAAAGTTAACAATTGCTTACTTGAAAATTTACAGACGGTGGGGGATAATGTATATTAATTAGATAATAAAAATGCATTCATTGGTTTTGTATCCTTCCTCTGCTCACCTTCACTCCATTTCTCCTGCTCTCCCATCATTATTTCCCCCACATTCCTTGCCATTGCACCCACATAACTTGCCACAGCATCCCCTTGCACCCATGGAACTTGGAACAGCACCCAGATTGCACCCACGTCATGTCAGAGTACCCACACATTTTACTTGAGCACTAAGACTGTACACACAGGATTTGCCAAGCACACAGGCAACCTTTCCCCTGGGTTGGGAAATGTCAAGGAGTTCACTAGAGAGTAGAGACCAATTCCTAAGTGACAAGTTGAGGGCCCTGTGAAAATAACTGGGTCAAAACTGTAGAGAAATAATAATGTAGAGTAATTTGGATCGAACTCACTGGGTACAGGAACTTCAGGTCTACTTAGCATGGGATACAGGAACCATGAAAAATATGGCTCACACAATTGATTGGAATTGGGATGTTGATGCTTTAAATGTTGTGGCAAGGCAGTACTGCTCCAGGTTGAATGCCTTGGTTTGGGCAGGCTGTTTGCCACAAGCGTCATGAGTGAGCCTTAAGCAACCAGGCTGCAGCACCAATGACAAAACTTTAGGTAGATAACCAAAAGGATATCTATGAAAGTGGCTGCAATTAAACTGGAGATGTTTAAAGGCATACATGGAGGACACTCCTGTCAGGAACTTGGTGTTCCTATATCTTACTTATTCCTAGGAAGAAAACCTGTAATACATTTAAGTGTAATAAATAATTAGTAAAATGATACAACAAATGACTACCAGAGAAAAGTCTGCGAAATAATAAAATAAACTAAAAAATGGATTTTACTCATGTAGAAATAAAAAAATTAAATAGGTAATACTCAATTCTATACTACAATTCCAAAATGTGCAAATATGTCAAATGGAACATTGACTAAACCAGCTCAAAATAAGCCAGAACTTTTGGATGGAATAGACTAGAGGACAGAAATTAGGATCTTCTTTCTGTTCACATGTTATTTTGTGTACCAATATGTTATTTATAGGGTAACAGTGTATTGCTTTTTTTGTATGATATTTACTCAAGTTTACACACAGGAAGTAACTTATACCTTTGACCAAGTAATATTTTAAACGTTATATAAACATATTTTTGTTTGAAGATGGCAGGAATGACATTTTCAATATCCCTAAAGACTTTTACAAGGAGCAGTACATAGTAATGTGGTCTGGTGTCCCACAGCAAATGGGGGTTCATTGTACAGCATGGTTTAATTTCATTTGGTAAACATACAGAACATGCCACATGGAATTCTTCTGTGAAATTAAATGAAAGCATGACGTTGCTTTTTGAAATGGAATATGTTTGACATGAAGCAGTCTGCTCTTAACATTGTTAAATTAATGTTATGATCAAATACAATAATATATATGTCAAATGTTATGTATTAACAATGTTCTCTCGTTTTCCTTTAAGTAGCTGCTGCTGTGTCTCCTCAAGCTCCAACAACATCTAATGATGAGTCCCTATGGCCTGCATGGGTCACTCAAGATCCTGCATCTCCTTTTCGGATTTCACCAGGTCTCGTTTTGGCCTTGGTGGAGGCTTCTTCACCTGTCTGTAGTAAGTCAAATACATGTGCATGTACTTGCATGTAACCAGTAGTAGAAACATGTCCAACATAGGACTACAATCATGAAAGAGAATTTCATGGAATTGAGAATGGCAATACCAAGTGAAGGCAGAATTAGATTATTTGAAACATTCTCAATATCATCAGCTTTTGACAATGATTGCAACTCAGCTACTATGGCCTTAATTTAGGAATTCCATTCTCTATTTCGTGCAATTCCGTCTTTCATGAGTTAAGCCCAAAATAAATGTTGATGTGAAATGTTCTGCTCCCAACTGTCTGCACTCAACATCAATAGTGCATGGCTCTTCATCCCCAAAATAGGTATCTTCACCCCCTCCTCGATTTGAGGTCAGATTATAAGACGACCTCGAATATAAGACGAGGGGGCTTTTTCAGAAGAGAAAAAAACCTTGTCTTATATTTGAGCAAATACGGTATTAGCATTGCTGTTGTATGAATGAAGATAAAACATGAAGAGGAGAAAAGCGAAGACATCAACAAGTGAGAAACACACAACCACCAGGCTACTTGTGAATCCGGCTTTACCAACATCTGCAGGAAGGGAATTGTGTGCTAGCAAGAACACCAGTAGCAGACGTCATCTTCTTGCTGCGTTGTATATTTTTAATAGGTAGGTGATGCTACGTCATTGTGTTGACTAGCGATTATTGTGTTATCTATACATCATTTTACATGGGTCACCCTTCCCTTTCATTACTATTTGGCATATGTGCTGCACATGTTTTGCTGCATTTTTGAAGTATTTGGACATGGGCAATGCCCATTTTTTTGTCACGTATAATTTTTGGAACAAATATTCTAATCATGTATATTTGTATACAATTTGATATTAGGGCATGTATGAAGTAATTTCCATTTGAAAAAATTTAAAAGTTTTTTTTACTGTACTTGTAGGCGCTTTACAGTTAAATTCTCCAGCATAAAGCTTGAGGACTGATTTGGGCAAAGTTCAAAAATATTACCCAATATTCAGTGGAAAAACAGACAAAGGTGGAGAACTATCATTGGCAATATGGGCCTTACTGATGTTTCTGTGGAGCCCCTGCTTAGACATCCCTTCAGTTGTCAAAATAACCTGCTGTGAAGAATGATTAGAAATCAATGTACTATTGAGAGACTAGATGTTACAATGCAGAAACATTCTAAAATTCCATAACATAAAATACATAACATTAAACTTAAATTGTTATGTCAGATAAACTAACAACTAGTCTACCTAGTCTGCCTGTCTTCAAATCACAGATGCATTTGTTGTTTAGGATAGCCTTATGCACTTTTTAGGGATTGCTGGCTATTTTGCATCCTTTATATGAACATTTATCAGTTAGAGATGTATCTGTTTTCTTGGGTGGTGGGCATATTTTTATGCTTAAAGGTCTCTTGAGAATATTTTATATGTTATAGATGAAAATCCTGTGTATAGGTGTTATGTAAATACTTATAAGGATTTATTATTTGATAATTTTATGTAAAATATAAATCTAAATACAATTTTCAGGGTGACGAAAAACATTTGTTATTTGATAAGAATGATATAGCATTTTACTCAACACCTTCAATTGGCATGTTTAAACAGATTATGCAGAATGATTTTGGCATTAAGAAGTTTAGGGAAAGAAAAGCTTATCCAGCACTTAATGTATTTTTGGAGAAACAGGTTATTTATCTTAAACACAATATCAGCTGAGTAACATGCACTTTGGAATAAAACTAAACTCGACTCTTAATCCCTTAGCACACAATATTAAATCAATTATACTGTCATCAACTATCTCATAGCATTCTGGAAATACAGAACATATTATGATTTCCAGTGCATGATAACATGTTAGGATTCTTGCTACATTCTGTACCAGTAAGCAACCTTAATATTGCCAAAAGATCCTGGATTTTGCAGTGTTTCACTGAAACATTTGTCCTACTTTATAACAACTGAAGATAAATACTCCTCACTTCCCCATGTCCAAATGACTCTACCTGATTTCATCTTACCGATGTCTTCTAAAATGTATAAAATTGTAATTAACAGTCGGACAGAAGCATCAGACAAATGTGTCATCTAACATGAAGCTCATTCTACCGCCGATGTGTACACCAGTGTTAATTTTGGCAGCAAATTTTGATTTAGTTTTAGTCATAGTCTTTTGACTAAAATGCCATTTCAGTTTAGTCATATTTTAGTCATCTGAATTGTTTTAGATTTAATCTAGTTTTAGTTGACTAAATCTCCAGCAGTGATGGAGAATTACAGTGCGAATCAGATGGAGGAGTATCCTCTTCCTCTGCGGTTTGCAGGGCATTGTTCCAGGGGACAGACAGTCACAGGGACCTCGTGGATGCTGCATATGTGTTAGGTGTGTGCGCACCCCTAGCACAGACCCCTGCTGTCTATTCCTGGAGTTTGTGTGCTCCAAACAGAGAGCACACAAACCCCATAAATACAACCGGGAGACAGACTGTCACTCACTCTGTTGCCAATTCGACCAGCACGAAAAGTATACGAAAATTCGTATACTTTTAGTGGGTAGTTTTGCCCCAATTTTGGCATAAAACCCATATGAAATCTTAGGGACAACCATTTGCAGTGTTTATAAAGACTTGGACTAACGCAGCTTAAATATAGCACCTTCCCAGGTAAGTGATTCCCCTGAAGAGTTCAGTATCTTTAAATTGCATTTTATAGTCAAGGTTTCCTGGAATTAATTCATATAGAAGAATACTGAAACTCAAGTTATACTGTGGAGGGGGCTGACTGTAAGTTGACTGAGTGAAATGAGGGAGTCGATCAATCAGACATAGATTTTTACTTCTCTATTTCATGCAGATACACAGAGCTTTTCCCTCCATGGCTCCTCTGTTCTAAAGATATCCATAATATCTCTCAAGTGTAATTCTAGAAACTGCTAATACCAGCATGCTTTACTGTGTGCTATATCCGTGTGTGAGTTGACTGTTTCTGTATTGTTCAGACTTTTGTCATTTTTATGATATCTGTATAAAAATGTTATACCCTTTTACACCTTTTTTGCACTGTATGTAAAGAGACTATCTGACCAAATATCTGGTTTAATGTGAGGTTTTAAAACAATGCATAGTATAGGTATGCTCTAAATATAATTATTTTGTTATATATTTAGAACTTTTTTTTAAATTTTTTTAAAGGAAAAGTTACCTGGTCATTTTATTTGAACTGTTTACTTACCATTAGTAAGCAGTTGTGGAGTCACATTTAGCAAGACAGAGAAGGCACTTTACTCTGTAAAATATAATACATATCAATAGGTATATTACATAAAGACACATTTACACACTAAAGGTTTCTGGTTTCATCCGGATAAGTAGTAAGTGCATTTTTAAAACATTATATGAATAGCCAAATGCCTCCCTTGGGCGTTGCAAGATATATGAGAATTGATATGTGAGAGTCGAATATCTGTTGAACATGATAAACTCTCAAAGCATACTATTCATGTAATGCATTATCCATCTTAAAGTTGTACCCTGCAACCTTATTGATCTTAAAAGTATAAAACCTGAAGATAAAAAAAAATGTAATATAATATAGATAAATTATTACATGTATTTTCTGATTACTAAAACATATTATCCAATGTTTACTATGAAAGGTTATTCCATTATAGCTGTCCTGAGCCAGTAGGTGTTTTAGCCAATAGCTTTACCCATGAATAAGGGACTTGTCCTGTATACGAAGAAAACTCAGTTTGACCAAATGGTTACAGTAAAGGTAACAGTAGAAACCTATTTGAGTACGCTTATATGGTGGGGGGAACTGTAAATGTATTATAATATCACTCAAGTGCAACAATCTGGTGACTAATTGCTTGACGAATTGAAATCACCAGCAAACAAAATAGAAGAGGCTCAATCTCAAATACAGCAAAACAGATATTCAAGATTTTTGTCAGACCTTCGCAAGATTTTTGCCAATTAAATGCATACCCCTCCTTTAGCCCCACTCTTGTGCCCAAGGTTGGTCAAATGCCCAAGGCACATTCAATAAATTAATAAATGAAATCCCTACCTAGCCCCCATGTACCTCTACCTTGCCCAGGTAGGGTTGGGACGATCTCAAATGTCTCCAATAAATGCAAAACAAATCACCCTTTGAGTGCCATAAGGGTGGGCAGTGAAAATACTAAACATAGTTATTCCCTTAGTGCCGTACCAGTGGTTTAATGCACAGTATATCTACAGTCCCTATTACAGTACTAGTTATCTTCAATTATTTATGTTTCATAACTGGCATCACATAACTTACAACCATCTCAAACTAACAGATTAATCAGACACCATCATTTAAATATTTGATAATTAAAGGTTTCATAACCCAGCCACACAAAAAAATTACTCACCTCAAAAAAATTTAAAGTCCAAATAGCATTCCTGAAAGAAACACAACTCCCTGAACAAGAACATGCCAAGTTAAAATCAGATTGGGAAGGGGAATGCATAGCAGCCTTATTTAACTCAAAAAGTAGAGGGGTATGCCATCCTATTACATCAAAAAAGGTGTTAGAGACACAAGTAAGATTTATAATAGTTAGCTGAACAATGGAGAACTGCTTACTTCATCTTTGTAAAATGTATGCCCCAATATTGATACTGAGATTAGAGGCAAATCACTGGAAACCAGAGAGTTCATCATGTAAGGAGAAAATTTCAATTCTTGGACAGACCCTTCTGGATCACAGAAAAAAAAATGATATATATATATATATAAATATGTATATGGGGAAAATTCCAAAAACCCAATTCATTTGACAGAATCTTCACTCAAATTGTTTGAAAGTTGAAGGATTTTTCATCCCATTTTCATCCCATTTTTATTCAGCTTCCATTAACTCCAAGACTAGATTACCTTTTTACATTGGCATCTCTATTACACCATACAGTAAATACTGAAAACAATGATCTAGTAATATCTGGGCATGAGCCAGTCTTAGTTACATTAAATTTAAACCAACTACACTAACCTCATTCAGTTTCTATATTTGTCTGCTGATTTTCAAGCTAGTCTACAAGGAGCCTGGCTTGAGTTTGCAAAACATAACAGCCAACATCAAGAACAGACAGTACTGTTTAAGCAAACAGTAAAAGAGATTCTCCACAGTTGTATTATGTCATATAATGCAAAGAAAAGATCAGAATTCCTAAATAAAATAGATTCCCAAAGTACCGTATTTGCTCGATTATAAGACGAGGTTTTTTTCAGAGCAAATGCTCTGAAAAATCCCCCTCGTCTTATAATCGAGGTCTCTTATAATCTTACCTCAAATTGAGGTCAGATTATAAGACATGGATCCAGGTCCCCAGCAGAGCTGCAGCAGTCTCTAGCAGCAGGGGATGTCTGTGCAACGAGCGCAGACTCCCCTGCTTCCGCCCGGCACGACCGCCGGGGCTTCTGTGAAGAAGCCGGGAACTTCCGCTTTCGTCAGAGAAGTCCCGGCGAGCATGCCGGGCGGCAGCAGGGGAGGTCTGCGCTCATCGCGCAGACTTCCTCTGCTGCCCCACTAGCCACCAGGGTAAATCGGGCAGCTGGGGGATGTCTGCACGATACGTGCAGATAGCCTCCATGCTGCCCGACACGGCAGACTATTATGACGGACAGCTGTCCGTCATAATAGACTGCCGTGTCGGGCAGCATGGAGGATATCTGCACGTATCGTGCAGACATACCCCGGCTGCCCCCACAAGCCACCAGGGATCAAGGTAAGGGGAAGGGAGGGAGGGGGGCAGAGAGACAGGGGGAGGGAGGGAGGGGGACAGGGGGGACAGAGAGACAGGGGGAGGGAGGGGGACAGAGAGACAGGGGGGACAGAGAGACAGGGGGAGGGAGGGGGACAGAGACAGAGTCAAGGGGAGGGAGGAGGTTAAGAGACAGAGACAAGGGGAGGGAAGGGGTTAAGAGACAGACAAGGGGAGGGAAGGGGTTAAGAGACAGAGACAAGGGGAGTGAGGGGGTTAAGAGACAGACAAGGGGAGGGGGGAGAGAGAGAAAAATGGGGGCAAGGGAAAGAGAAAGGCAGCATTGGCACATAAAAAGAAATAAAAACTAGAAATACATTTTTTGATATCATAATTTTTTATTAAAAAAGCAATTTACATGTGAATATATACAAGTTTAACTTTTTTCCTATAGGGTAGTCTTATATTCAGGCTTTTCGTTTTTTTCCTAAAGGAATATCCAAAGTTTGGGGGGTCGTCTTATAATCAGGGTCGTCTTATAATCGAGCAAATATGGTATATCCCTTACTAAAGCCCAAAAATTAATTGTGCAGTTTCCTAACCCCGCAACAAACAACCCTTTATTTCATCTAGCGATATATTTAACAGTATATTACAAGAGGCTGCCTCACTTAAAATATAGTAATGTGAAATTTACAACAGAGAGGAATAAAGCAGGTTGTCTTATGGCCAGAAGGAACAAAACACAAACAAAATATAAACGTATATTGCTGCATTGAAATCTAATTCATATACCCTACACAGATTCTAAAAATATTAATGGCATTTTCACTAAACGTTAGCTTTCACTTGTGCTTCTAACATAGAAGCACAGGTGAAATTGTATTTGTCCCCAGTCTGAGGATAAACTGGCGTGTACTTTTGCCAGCAGGGGGGACAAAACCTCAGGACCAGGTGGCCTCCCCTTTGAGCAGTGGCGTCCCGAGAGGGGTGCGGGAGGTGCGGACTGCACCGGGTGACACCTCCAGCGGGGGTGACACCCGTGCTGCCAGCATCCCCCCGCAGTGCATCGCGGTCCTGTACTTTTACTTTTTTTCTCTGGCAGGTGCATCCGCTGGATTCGGCCGCCGGAGGAAAAAAAGTAAAAAAAAAAAAAAAATCCCTGCTACCAGATGTGACGTAACGTCACATCCGGTGTCAGTGTTCCCTCCTTCGTGCAGGAGGGAAGACTGCACGGAGGAGGCGTCCGTCCGGGGACACGGAGCATCAGCCAGGCGGTAAGTACTGGGGAAGGGGGAGGAATACAATGAGCACTGTATGCACACTATTACTGGCATTTGAATGGCACACTATTACAGGCTTCTGAATGGCACAATATTACAGGCATTTGAATGGCACATTATTACTGGCATCTGAATGGCACAATAATACAGGCATCTGAATGGCACAATATTACAGTCATCTGAATGGCACAATATTACTGGCATTTGAATGACACAATAGTACAGGCAATTAAATGGCACAATATTACAGGCATTTGAATGGCACAATATTACTGGCATCTGAATGGCACAATATTACAGGCATTTGAATGGCACACTAATGCAGGCATTTGAATGGCACACTAATGCAGGCATTTGAATGGCACAATATTACAGGCAAGTGAATGGCACAATATTACAGGCATCTGAATGGCACAATAATACAGGCATCTGAATGGCACAATATTACAGGGATTTGAATGGCACAATATTACAGGCATTTGAATGGCACAATATTACTGGCATCTGAATGGCACAATAATACAGGCATCTGAATGGCACAATATTGCAGGCATTTGAATGGCACAATAATACAGGCATTTGAATGGCACAATATTACAGGCATCTAAATGGCACAATATAATTGGCATCTAAATGACACAATAATACAGGCATTTGAATGGCACAATAATACAGGCATTTGAATGGCACAATAATACAGTCAATTGATTGGCACAATATTACAGGCATTTGAATAGCACGATATTACAGGCAATTGAATGGCACAATATTACAGGGATTTGAATGGCACAATAATACAGGCATCTGAATGGCACAATATTACAGGAATTTGAATGAAACAATATTACTGGCATCTGAATGGCACAATATTACTGACATCTGAATGGCACAATATTACTGACATCTGAATGGCACAATAATACAGGTATATGAATGGCACAATATTACAGGCATTTGAATGGCACAATATTACTAGCATCTGAATGGCACAATAATACAGGCATCTGCAGGCATTTGAATGGCACAATAATACAGGCATCTGAATGGCACAATATTACAGGCATTTGAATGGCACAATATAACTGGCATCTGAAGGACAGAATAATACAGGCATCAGAATGGCACAATATTACAGGCATTTGAATGGCACAATATTACTGGCATCTGAATGGCACAATAATAAAAGCATCTGAATGGCACAATGTTGCAGGCATTTGAATGGCACAATAATACAGGCATCTGAATGGCACAATATAACTGGCATCTGAATGGCACAATAGAACTGGCATCTGAATGACACAATGATACAGGTATTTGAATGGCACAATATTACAGGCAACTGAATGGCACATTACTGGCATCTGAATGGCACAATAATACAGGCATCTGAATGGCACAATAATACAGGCATCTGAATGCCACAATATTACTGGTATCTGAATGGCACAATATTACTGATAGCTGAATGGTACAATAATACAGGCATCTGAATGCCACAATAATACAGGCATCTGAATGCCACAATAATACAGGCTTCTGAATGCCACAATTTTACTGGCATTTGAATGGCACAATATTGCTGGTATCTGAATGGCACAATAATACAGGCATCTGAATGGCACAATATTACTGGTATCTGAATGGCCCAATATTACTGGCATCTGAATGGCACAATATTACTGGCATCTTAATGGCACAATAATACAGGTATCTGAATAGCACAATATTACTGGCATTTGAATGGACAATATTACTGGCATCTTGATGGCACAATATTACTGGCATCTTGATGGCACAATATTACTGGCATCTTGATGGGCAAATTAGCTGGGGCATCTTAATGGCACAATACTACTGGCATCTTAATGGCACAATCTTACTGGCATCTGAATGGCACAATATTACTTATTAACAGCAAAATAATACTGGCATACTATTATTGTGTGTGACATAATTTGAGGGGCTCCTGTATGTGGCATATTTAATGGGCCATCTGACATTACTAAGGAATCTGTTTGGCATGGTATTGGAGGAAATCCAGGCGGGTGACACCATGAGTTACCGCACCCGGTGACACCAACCCTAGTGACGCCTCTACCTTTGAGTTCTATACCATTCTGCAAAATCACTGCTGCTTAATGCCACAGATAACCATATAAGGCAACTTTCTGACACCTTCAAGTGGTCTAACTCAGCAATCACACACTTAGGTATTATATTACCCAACAATCACACACTTAGGTATTATATTACCCAAAGACATATCCCCACTTTTGATTTTTAATTTTACTCTGACACTTCAAAATATAAAAAAAAATATTTTATGTGGCTTATTGTTCATTGGCAGGATAAACTTGGTTAAAATGCTATATTTTCCCTCTGATCATTCCATGATGGACAATCCAATCATTTAATAAGGAATTAGCCTAATTTATTTGTAACAATGACAAATCTAAAATTAACCTGCAAAAACGAATGCCATTTTATTTATACAATCTTCAGTGGTACAATGTGGTCAGTCAGTTTAATTAAACAACAAACTAATTAGACTTACTGGGAGAGAGTCCAACATATATTAGCTTTATTAATCCATTACATCACAAATCTTAGAGCATTGCATTAATAGCCCATTACTTTTTTAGCACAATCAAAGTGTTGCAAATAAACTGACAACTCAAATTGATAAACAGAGATCTTTATTTCTTCCTTTCCTTAACAATCCATAATTCCAAAAAGGAGAAGTGTGGGTAAGGTATTCTCATTGGAAGAAAAGGGGAATATACATGACAGGACACTTGATAAACCCCATTAATCAAGCATTCATTTCATTTCCTATTCTCCAAAGAATTATCATCTTTCAAATAATCATATATGGATCTACCTCCAAGGTAACAGGGGGACTTTATACTTGGAGAACAGATGCTTCTTGCATCATTACAAATTACATTAGCTAACTTTAATAGGAGACTGAAAAATATATAATTCTCCTATATCCATGAAAATGTATATAGATTACTCCATAGGAGCAATATAGCACCAAAAAACATATGGGTATAACCACGAATGATGCATACATCAAAGGTGATGTCCACATAATTTCTGGATTTGCCCTAAAATCCAATATTTCTGGCTCTAGCTCAAACATCATTGTAAACCTGTATTATCCATTGGCCTCACCTGATTTCATATAATGCTCTTATTTTCCAGAGGAAACATCAAAATATAATATTAGATTGTTGAATTTATTGGCATTTAAATACATTTTAATCAATTGGTTAAGCCCAGTACCGCTTACCTTAAGTTTATGGAAAAGTAAAATGCAACACTTTCTATTAACAGAGGGAATAATTTCCTTAGCCAACATAAAGCATGAAGGGAATAAATATTACCACACATGGCAACAATTTATTAATATACTAGATAAACAAACACAGACAAATATCTATTTAAGATTCAGAATTGCTGGTTGGTTAGATTTAATCCAGATTACTAAAGCAGAGCAGTTGGCTGAATTTGAGATATATTAATAGTTTCTCATAATTCACCTGGAGACATATTGACAAGAGTGTGGCTAGTATCCGGGCGGATCCGACTTGTGTATCAATCATGAGTACGTTATCAGCCGTTAGAGATACACATTAGTTTCTAATAAAGTTTTAATTGAAGTTATTTAATTTTATATAATGGCAACGACAATGGTAGGCTGTATTTACAGAGTCAATTTTTTTTTTTTATTACATTAATTGTTACTTACAGATAAAGTATGGGATGAACTTTTTATAAAGACTATACCCAAAAGATTCCCTTGCTTATTCCACACATAAATAAGTGCAGCCTTATCCACCAATTGCATTTGAAACTTGACTGGAGTGTCCCTTCAACCTCATGTAAAAACAATCTCTGTTCTGCTAAACAAAATAAAATTAGACAAACAAAAAAGGAAGATTTTAGTGTCCACTTTATGACAGTGGTGTATTCAGATTTTATGCTGCCCTAGGCCTGACTAAGTTCATGCACCCTCCAATCTTCAATTACCGTATCACTTTGTCTCCCAGTTGCACCTTGAATGAGCTTTCCACTACACCAGATTGTCCCCACATACATTTCCACTGCACCATACCCCACATAGCATAGCACCAGATAGGTCCCTGGTGATTTTTTTTTTTTTTTTTTATTGCTTTACCAAAAATAGAGAGATACATAACATGTCCCTGGTGATTTAATGTGGGTAGCCCATATGTCTGTTCAGGCAGTGCAAGGCAGTGAGGGAGAATGCACCACCAACAATCATAATGAAGGCTTTGCTTTCACCCCCTTCAGTCTGCTGCCGCCCTCCTCCTGTCTGCCTAGGCAGAAATACAACACTGACTGTGTCCCCACATAAAGGATACATGTTCCCAAAACAAAATGCCCTGAAATGAAATATTGTCCATGGATAGACAGTTCCGTGGATTCTTTGATGTTTGCTAAACAGTGAACTGTGGCAGAGGCGGCTCTAGACTTTGTGAGGCCTTAGGCGAAAGTCGAACATGAGGCCCTCACGGACACACATTATTAAATAAAATATATGCAAGTGATAATAAAAATGAACTGTATAAATAGCATATTTCAAGATCAGACTCAAATCCCAGCTTCTAGAAATGAACAGCTCCTAGAATTTTATTTGTCTCATAATTATTCTACAAACATCTATAAACATTTGGTATAGATAAAATTGTGTGCGGCCCACTAACTCACATTGTTATTGCTGTCTCCTAAATGTGAACACTAACACATATCACACAGTCATTCATAGACACACTCAGTGAGCACACACTGACTCACAGACACACTCAGTCAGCACACAATCACACTCAGCCAGCACACACTGACTCACAGACACACTCAGAAAGCACACAATCACACACTAACAGAAACACACCAGAAGGAAAGGTGCTCAATGTTGAAAGTGGTCTCACAGACCACGTTGTGCTAGAAGATTGGCACTTTGTTCTTCCTCACAGCACCGGATGCACTGTGATTTAGCCATTCAATATGCCAGGATTTTGCCCCTCAATATGCCAGGATTTTGCCACTCTATGCCAGGATTGTGCCACTCAATCTGCCAGGATTTTGCCCCTCAATCTGCCAGGATTTTGCCCCTCAATCTGCCAGGATTTTGCCCCTCAATATGCCAGGATTTTGCCACTCTGTGAAAGGATTTTGCCCCTCATTATGCCACAATTTTGCCCCTCACAAATCCTAGAATTTTGCCTCTCAATATGCCAGGATTTTGCCACTGTGTGCCAGGATTTTGCCTCTCACTATGGCAGGATTTTCCCACTCTGTGCCAGGATTTTGCCCCTCATTATGCCAGAATTTTGCCCCTCATTATGCCAGAATTTTGCCTCTCACTATGCCAGGATTTTGCCCCACACTGTGCCAATATTTAGCCACTCATTATGCCAGGCTTTGCTCGTTTGTGCCACCCTCCTCCCCCCTTCCCTAGTACTTAACTCCATGCTGCTCTCCGTTGTTTCCTCCGTGCATTTTCTCTCCTGCACGGAGGAAGGAAGTTCCGGTCGCGTTTTTTTTTTTTTTTTAAACTTTATTGAAGATGCGCGGTGTGGCGGAACCAACCTCGCCACTATGTTCTGGAGAAGCCTGGTTGCTCGTCTGCTGCCTCTGGACTATGGCCCCATGGTAAAGGCTTGCATTTTCCCCTGCAGAAAGGCTTGTTCGTGCCTTTCTGCCAACCAACTCACAAATGAATGGACTACCTGGGCAAGGGATGTGCCATAGCACTATACGTTAATATTGTTAGTTAGTTATATTCTGTTAGTAGACCACTCTGAAAGTTTATAATGTGACAGTGACTCCAATAGTTTACTCCAACATCCATTGTTCTGTTTTAACTGGATTAACTGGTAAACTGATTATGTTGTGTACATTATGTTTCTTACTGTGTGTCTACTCACTGTATGGTAATTTGGTTTGCAGACTGAATGTCTAATCTTTTCCTAGCCCCAGTTAGTTGGAGGACTATGTTTAGTTCCTTCCCCCCATTGTATACTAATGTCATGTTTATGTCTTTTAAAAGTCTGTGTTTTTTGTCAAATAAAGTAGTTCAATCTTGCTGTACCTAACTGCTAGATGTCCTGTCTATTTGGGTACAAAGAGCAAGGGTCCAGGAAAGACTTGCTGGCTGTGACGGTCCGTTACACGCGGGTTCAATAAAGTTTAAAAAAAAAAACGCGACCAGAACTTCCTTCCTCCGTGCAGGAGAGAAGATGCACGGAGGAAACGTCCCAGGTTAGTGTAACAGGGAGCTTAACGGCAGCGTTAAGCTCCCTGTTACATCAAAGGCAATAAGGTGAGTTAGACAGCCGCGAGGCCCCCGTGAGTGCGAGGCCTTAGGCGGCTGCCTAACTCGCCTAATTAGAGAGCCGCCTCTGAACTGTGGTATATTGAAAACTGAGCTGAAACAAAGTGGCATATTTGGAAGTGCTGCTTAACATATTTGTATACTTTTTATTGTTCTTGCATTCTTCTGCACAGAACAAACCTTGCTGGTATATTCCTGTTTGTTTTCCAAATCTATATATGCAGACTAAATAGCAGACTGACTGGCACCAAATGGGACTGTTATGGCAGAGACAAGTTAGTAGCTCTGAAGAACACAAAGAAAACTGTGTTAATACTGGAGACTCTACAACACAAAATGTTCTTTTGTCTATTATTAATCATGCAAATTAAGCAGGATGTAGATTATTTCCTGCCTTTTCATATATTTCTAAAACAATCTTTGAACAAGTGAATTAACAATCTTTAAATCCGTAGAGAAACATCAACATAAAATATACAATAATGTTATTTACAGTGTTTACAGAAAAGGTTGGCCAGGGATTTTGCTTATTCTGTATTCCATTACACAGACTGCTCTGCATTTTGTGATTAATTAGTATAGTTATAAATGTAAAAAAGTGACACTTTAAAACCACTGCTGTTACATTAGCAAACTGGCTGAATTGAGTAACATTACATTTCTAGAACCCTGAACACAGTACAGTATCACTACCTATTCTGAAGACACATCCAGCCACCACTTTTAAATAAAAGTTATAACAACTTAGGAATATTTTCAATGGTATTTGCTTTGCAGATCATTTTACAGAAACACTCTTCATTTTTGGAACAGAATCACATTTTTCAATAAGAAAACATCAATATTAAACCCAATGGATCATATAACATGAAATGGCAATAGCCCTCCCAACATTTCCTATTAATTTGTACAATGAATTTGTTAATGTGCAACTTAAATAACAAAATATTTACCCCCATACATCCATGTGTATGGTTTCCCTCAGGGAAAATGCATTTCATTATCTACAAGAGAAATATTATTATTTTTTTTAACATTCCTGCTTTTTACACACACAAATACATTGGAGGAAATAATGAACCGATTGATTAGTTAGAGGATCAATAGATATGTTTTGACATTATGCATTAAGCAGAAACTAATTGCTCAAACCTAAATGCTTTTTAAACCATATCTGTGAAATCAATAATCTTGTAACTGCATCTTAAACAGAACAACAAACTGCAAAGATAAACCAAGACAGTAAAAATCAGCCACATAATGAGCACTTTCTTCTTTCCTGTTCTTTTTTATACCCATTTTGTTTTGAGAGGTGACATATTATTACATATTTGTTTTATCATTCCCTGAGGTGCAAAGGCAGTTATCCTACATCGTGAAGTCAGTTAATAATCTGTTAGAGATGACCAGTGTTGGATCCCAGAGCTGAAAATCTATAATGCACTGGGATACATTATTATTTAAACAGAAGTCAAACAAATATGTAAATGGGTACATGTAACAAAAAATATAAGCACAGGTTTCAACACTTAGAAAATAGGTATTCAATATATAACAAAATACAAATTTGACATGTAGGTCGTTATTTATGTAAGCAAGGCACATACAGTGATAGGGCTGGTACTGCACTACCATGTTGCTCTGGTACTCTGTAGGCTGACACAACCCATGTATAAACGATCAGTCACCTGATTAGTGTTGAGGATCCCTGTTTTGCGAATGGCAGATTCAACCTTTTTTTTCTTTCCAAAACTTTAACGTGGGTGGGAGTAATCATAATTAGCACCATAGTTCTAAGGAAACTTTCTATGTGGAATACTTTATGCTTCTTAAAAATATATGTATGCAATCTGTACATTCACATTCAACCATGCAAGAGACCATAAATGAAGAAATGGTGAAGGGAAGAATCCGCACTCAGGAATCCAAGTTGAAAAATAGGTGATGTTTATTTGCAGAAATGAAGTTACATGTGAAACAGCAGAAACGGGGTGAAAAACTTAACGCGTTTCGCGTGAATGCACGCTTAATCATGGAAGAGACCACTTGGTGGAAAAGATCTTCCAGCACATGAAAAGTTAATAAAGTGATTTTTGAAAAATATCTCACCTTAAAAATGATACTGAGTGGCCACATTCTTTATAATCATGCTCAAAACAACATATTGCTATGCTTGTACTGTTTCCTGATTAGAAGCTGCTATTTTCCCAACATAATATTTTCCACATGGTATGTACTATTATTGTATAATATGTTGTATATGTATCTGTGTATTTAAAACATAAATACCTAAGGTGAATTTCTATTTTAGACTGAATGTATTTGTTATTGATTGGTAACTTTATTAGTCATAGATGATGTCCCATTTAAAAAAAAAAAATTACATAACAGAGTAAAAAAAAAAAAGGCAAAACCACATTCCTCATATTTAAAAAAAAAAAGGCAATACAAAATGGCTGTGATTTACTAAGTAGTGAAACATGTGAGAGGTTTCAACAGCCTGTAGAGCCACTACCCTGTAGAGAGTAACTATTATACTGAAAGGAAGACACAGAAAACAATTTTCAGTCTCTCCATTATTAACTTACCACCGGACTGCAATTGTACAATCTCTTCCTTCCATTTCACTCATGTAATTAAATTAAATAATATTTATGTATATTATTAAAACTTTTTTAAAAACTAAATATACCCTATGGAGGCTTCGTTCAGGCATTTTGTGAGATGGGCCACATAATCAGAAATGTATGTGTATTTTGGGCCACATTCATTTTTTAATATTTTGAATAACAGTGAAGAATAGTAGCACAAAACTTGCCTGGTTTAAAAAAATAAAATAAAAGCAGACCAAAAAAATATGTCAACTCACTTTGTTCAAACAAAACTGCACATTTATATGAGAATATACATAGTTAAGTAAGTTGGGCTGCACCTTGCTGTCAGATTGACTCCATTTTGCCAACAGGACATACCTTCGACACCCCTGCCCTATATAGATAAATATGATAAAGCTCAATCAGGTGCTTTCTGGATCATATACTAGCCCTGCCATTTATGTGACTTTGAGTCACTAAACAACTGATAGAGATGTATAAAAAGTTTGCTGATGGTGTACATAATTTGCTCTTACTATAAAGGTAGAAAAGCAGTGATACTCAAAATGGATTATAAAAGGGATGTCTCCTATGAAAAGTGATGTCTACCCAAACTGAGCACAGACCAAAATATAAACCTTCAATTTAATGGATTTAATGGAAATGGATAGTTTAATACAATCATCAACATACAAATATATATAAAAATGATGTGCACAATTGTATAAGAACAAGGAATAAAATTAAATTAAAATGAACCACATTTAATGCTGTGCGTTGTTTTTGGACTGTGGAGTCTCTTGCTTATGACATCACCTGTGGCTTGATGTGCAAATTAACTGTTTTTTAATCGAAAATGTGTAATCAAGCCACAGAGTTTAAAACACATTTTTCATAGAAAAACATAATTTTCTTCTAATTTAGGCATTTACTTGCAATGTTGCTAACTCAATGTATAAATAGTTTTCAATAATATTTTATTCTCTATATTCGCAGTAAAACAATGTTTAGGTGACACAGTGCCTTTAAAATCAAATTAGAAACGTGTGGATAAGCCTATGGATGTAAACTGAATTCAAGCCATTCACATGTTTCTTTGAAATAGGTTGTTTTGGTCAGCTGTCTACAGAACCTGTTTAAAGGAAATAAACTGATTCACAAGTAACATTTAACTGTAAACATTTTTTATTTCCCAGTGATTTTCAAGGATTACACTCATGATTTCTGTAAAACCACATACCCACTCTGTGAGAAAGCTACATTTAAAGATCCTGAACTACAGTCAAGAATCTGTAGACCACAGGTTGTGTTCTACTACTTGTTGATTTTCTTTATGACAAGTGTGTGCATTTTTAACATTTGCCTCAAATATAAGCAGATGTCTTACTCTGCCATTAAATGATAATGTCCATCCCTTCACCATTAAAGGGACAGTCTAGTCCCCAAACTCACTTTGGTGCAAGATGAAGATCACTGCTTGTATAATGCAGAGGCTTTTATCCCTGTGTAATTTGATGCAGGAATTCTGTATTAATCACATTTTTTATATTTGACTCAAGCCCTCCCCAGTGATTACTCTGCATGTTTACTGAAGGTGCTCTTGTACACAGTAGGATCTCTTAACAGTGCAATACATTGTCTGATGACATCACTAGAGAGACAGGATATTCCATTCATTTGAATGGCATTATTCTCATTGGTTCCTGCAGCAAAAATAAAAAATAAAAAAAAGGAAATGACTTTTACTCATGTAGTGTGGGAAGTCCTTGTTTCTTGCAAACTGCTAATTTAACAATTTCTTCTAGCTGCCAGTATTTTATATTTTAACAATTTCTTCTAGCTGCCAGTATTTTATATTTTAAGCAATGCAAAATGTAAGACATGCATTTTAAAGTACTTTGAAAGCACAGTAATATGCATTAATATTTGGAAGATGCATTTTGGGCACTAGACAGTCCCTTTAACATATCATTAAGACTAGGTACTGGATAATACAATGAATAGAGAAAACTGACTCACAGTACCTGGAGATGTAATAATTAGTCATATTAACCCCATCACACACTATTTGGGCATTTGGAAATATGAGCAGCGCTGATTTTACTTACAAAAACTTTGTTTATGTGAAATTGTATATTTAGTTTCCTGGCCTCAGCAGTGATTAAGCAAAGAAAATGTTGATTTATTCAGATCTGTGTGGCAGCTCAAGGCCATTAATTCAGACAGTGTGAGCATTTCCACTGAAAGCCGCCAGGCTCCACAGCATTTCAAATGATGTTATTACTTAATTACTTCCATTACAGAACTAAGTCAGAATAGGGAGCAGAGCCAGAGAGACACTTACTTGTTTAATCCAACTTAAAATAAAAAGTTTAAAAACAGCTCAATTCTTCCCTTTTCTGCAGCATGCTAGTTACATAGTCATGTAAACGACTTGATTGCTATTGTGTCTAATATGCTACATATGAGAAGTACTCAGAAGACATTCTGGTCCTATTGCTCTGTCTATGTTTTGGAATTTCTCTTATTCCAACTGAATCAAAATATAACCTATCACTGATCAGTCAAGGATTTTAAGCATGCGTGGGATAGACACAAGGCTATCCTAGCTATAAGACCGGGAACGGGGGACTAATAAAAGTACTCCAAAAAAAAAAAAAAAATTGGGCAGACTAGATGGACCGAATGGTTCTTATCTGCCGACACATTCTATGTTTCTATGATTAATGTAGTATGTAAGTAAAATCCAGTATATCATGGCCCTAAGGCACTTGAATTCCATATCCTTGTATATCAAATGTATGTAACACATGTGTGCTTTAAATTGATGGGAATGCTACATAAACAAACTAGTCATGAAACATCTGACTGCTTGAGTGATGGTCTACTGTATTTTTCTAGCACACACTGAACCTTTTGACACAAGAGCAAAGTTGAAATGCCACAGGGCCACTAAACATAATTGCCAATCAGGTACACCACTTTGCTCTATTTCTGTGTTGTGTTTCTCTCTCTGTCTGCATTGTGTTTCTTAAGAACTTCCCCAAGCATTCAGATTTACTGCTAGAAATTGTTCTACTGGAGATACCAATCTATCAAAATGAACTAACTACATTATGAGTTTACCAGAAGGTTTCTTGGCATTTGAAAACATGTGGAGATATTTGTCTGTTATCCACGATCCTTCCAGAAGTTGGCAGGTCTTCTAACCTAACTAAATGTGGTAAAAGGAATATACATATACAAAACATCTATATGCAAAACACATATAGGAACACCACATGGTTGTGATAGATCATGGTTTGAGGTGATGACTAACCTTTGGAAAGCCAACTTTTCTAGACTACCGCTTCAGTGATGCTCAGCTAGCTATTTGGACTGAATGATAATCATGGAAGTTGCTGTACAGAAAGCTAGAGTACTAAAGTTGGTTCATCAAGCACAAAGTTAATCAAGCAAGAAAAATATGAATGAGATAGAGGCATCTAAAAAGCCTGGGCAAGTTAAAGAGAGAGCTGAGAGAGACAGAGGCTCTTGAGAGACATATGGAGCCTGAGTGAGGCAGAGAGAGTGTTGAAAGACATATGAGAGAGACTCTCACTATACTGCATGTCTGTAAGTGACCCACTACAAGTGGGACAGGCCAATTTGTGACTGCAATCCGGCTATCCCAATTTTCCTTCTCTGATACACAGGAGAATAAATAATTCACATGCCCTTGAGAAGATGCAGCCCAGACGCAGAAAGGGTATAAGAAAAATTAAATATTGCAGCTCCAGTCCTCCAGGACACAAGCAGTTGGAGGGTCAATTGCCCCCATTCCACCTCTCACTGAGCCTCACTTTGCATTTGAGATATCTCAGTCAAAAGAACGCAATCGTGTTCCAATTTTATATATATATATATATATATATATATATATATATATATATATAAAAATCCAATGTAATGAGGAGCAATGAGGAGCTTATCTCAAACATCCAAATAAGAGAACACTTGGGGAATAGTGACCATAATATGGTCTCTTTTGAGATTAATGCAAAAAAGCAAATTGGTAAATACGCCACCAAAACACTTAATTTTAGAAGGGCTAACTTTGATGGACTAAGGGCATCGATTGAACATTTAGACTGGGAACGATTGTTTTCTGGACTAAACACAGAAGACAAGTGGAATGCCTTTAAGCACACATTACAAAAGTACACATACCAATATATACCTTTGGGAAACAAATGCAAAAGACACAAATCGAAACCAATGTGGCTTACAGGTAACGTGAAACAGGAAGAGGCCAACAAAGCCTGCAAAAAGGCAATTAAAATGGCTAAATTGGAAAATGAGAAAAGGGTTGCCAAGGAGAGTAAAACTAACCCCAAAATGTTTTATAAATATATAAATGGAAAAAAGCTAAAGAGGGAAAATGTTGGGCCCTTGTTATCCCAAATGGGAAATTTGGTAAGTGAGGACAGAGAGAAAGCAGACATTTTAAATACTTTTTTTTCTTCTGTTTATACTAAGGAAGAGCAGATGGACGAGCCCCTGCTACAGGAAGTTATGGGACATTCGCCGCAAACATGGGATTGGCTGACACAGGAAAAAGTGCTTAAGCAATTACACTCTGTTAAGATAGACAAGGCCCCAGGACCAGATGGTATACACCCAAGGGTACTTAGAGAGTTAAGCATAATTCTGGCCAGAACACTATTCATGATCTTTAGGGATTCATTCAGTTCAGGTACAGTGCCAACAGACTGGCGAAAGGCGGATGTCATTCCAATATTTAAAAAGGGATCAAAATCTCTGCCAGGTAATTATAGGCCAGTGAGCTTGACATCTGTAGTGGGGAAACTATTTGAAGGATTGCTAAAGGTATACACTCAAGAATACATCTTGAACCAGAATATAATTAGTAAAAGTCAACATGGTTTTGTGAAAGACAGGTCTTGTCAAACAAACTTAATAACATTCTATGAAGAAGTCAGTAAAAATATAGATCTAGGTGTGGCAGTTGATGTGATCTATTTGGATTTTGCGAAAGCATTTGATACAGTTCCACACAAAAGGTTACTCTACAAATTGAGAGAAATAGGTTTGGGGGCAAATGTGTGTATGTGGATTGAAAATTGGCTAAAAGATAGAATACAAAGGGTTGTTGTAAATGGAAAATTCTCAAATTGGACAAGGGTATTAAGCGGAGTACCTCAGGGGTCTGTTTTGGGCCCTCTTCTTTTTAATTTGTTTATTAATGATCTGCCACATTGTGCTGAGAGCCATGTCTCCGTGTTTGCGGACGACACTAAATTAGGTAAGGCAATAAAGACTAATCTTGATGTTTTTTCTTTACAGGAAGATTTGGACAGAGTGGGGGACTGGGCAGTAAAGTGGCAAATGAGGTTCAATATAGACAAATGTAAAGTTATGCATTATGGGAAAAAAAAATAACAAAGCAACATATACATTAAATGGTTTTTCCCTGGGAAAAACTACTAATGAAAAGGATTTAGGAATAATTATAGACAACAAACTTGGCAACAGTGCCCAATGCCAGTCAGCAGCTGCAAGGGCCAATAAGATATTGGCATGTATAAAACGAGGTATAGATTCACGGGATGAGGATATCATCTTGCCTCTTTACAAATCAATGGTAAGACCTCACCTTGAATATGCAGTACAGTTCTGGGCACCAGTCCTTAAAAAGGATATTAAGGAACTAGAAAAAGTGCAAAGGAGAGCTACAAAATTAATAAGGGGTTTGGAGGATCTTAGTTATGAAGAGAGACTTAAAAAATTGAATTTATATACGTTAGAAAAAAGACGTCTCAGAGGGGATATGATAACATTATATAAATATTTGCAGGGCCAATATAAAGAGCTCTCCAGTGACCTGTTCATTAACAGAAAGGTACAAAGAACAAGAGGTCACCCCCTCAGACTGGAAGAGCAAAGATTTCATAGACAGCAAAGGAGGGGATTCTTTACGGTTAGGACAATAAAGTTATGGAACTCACTGCCAAGAGAGGTAGTGCTAGCAACCACAATAGATGCATTTAAAAATGGTTTGGATGTTTTTTTAGGAAAGCAGAACATACAGGGCTATTAATAATAGAATGAGTATTAATAATAGAGCTTTTTGATCCAAGGAGAAATCTGATTGCCTCTTGGAGTCAAGAAGGAATTTTTTCCCCCAGGAGGCAAAATTCGAAAAAGCTTCCTTAGGGGTTTTTTGCCTTCTTTTGGATCAAAAGCTGTAATGATAGGTAGAAGGGTTGAACTTGATGGACTTGTGTCTTTTTTCAACCTAAATTACTATGTTACTATGTTACTATGTTACTATGTTACTATGTAATGTTACAACTGGAGCGGACCCATATAATTCTTAACCCAAAGTAACAGGTCCCTCAGTACCATAAGACGTAGTAACACACATACCCTTTTACCATACCAAAGAAAAACTTATAAACTGTTTTAGACCCTGGGTACCCCAGCCAGTGGCACCACTCTAATGAGTATCACACTCGGCGGCCCGCATAGGGCCCCCCCCCTCCCCTACTCAGCCACTGGGTAGAGACCTGTTTCTTAGGCTAAATTGATTATATTGCCTTACAGCCAAGCCTGTTAAAATTTTATTTTTATGCCTAACTCTTGGACCACTTTCCTCTATTTTTTCACCTTCAACTATCTTTACTATAATCTATTCCACTCTTGGAAATGTGTTTCTACAATAATCTGTTACAAACATGCAGAGCAACAAAAATCAATAAAATCACTGGCCAGATGATAATATTCATAGGAAAAAGGGTTCTAAGTGAGCTAAAAACGAATCATTTTGTTACCAAATATTATGAGGCTTAATGGCATATCCATTATGATTTATAAAGATGTCTATTTGTCCACATCAGATATAAAGACAGACAATAATGGAAGGTTTATATTAATAGCGTGCCTTATTAATAATTTACAATGCACTATGGTATCCCTATTTGCACCAAACGCAGGACAAATAAAGTTTTTAACTCAGGCTTTTGAGCCTGAAAGATAAGATGTGCAAACTAATTGTATGCAGAGACTTCAATATGCTTATGGATCTGATTTTGGATACAACTGCATTCCACTAAAAGCCATAAGAAGCTAACAACTCACTGTACCCAAATCAAAAATGGTATGCCTTTCTATGATTTGTATGATGTATGGTGAGTATCAGATCCTACACAAAAAGATTTCACCTTTCATTCACCTCCACACAACTCATATACCAGAATAGACTTGATTTTTGTAGCTAAGTTCTTGCTCTAGCAGATAGAAAAAAGTAATATAAGTACCATGCACCAATATCTATAATCAGTGAACAATTGCCATCCAAAGATGCTGCCCTATGGAGACTCAGTGAACAATTGGAAGAAAATAAGAAACACAAATGAAAGCCTGGTTAGATGAATATTGTAAGATAAATGACACCCCAGAGGTCTCACCCCATACACTGTGGGTAGCTTATAAAATAGTTCTGATATGACAATGCATTCAACTGTTATCAAAAATAAAAAGAGAAAAAGAAAATACTCAATACAAGAAGCAGTAAAAACTAAAAAAAAAATTCAACCTCAATCACAGCAACTAAAATTCCATATTAAAGGATGAGAGCAACAAAATAAGCCTTATGTCAATGCTAGCAAACAAATTAAAAAAGTAAACCTTATCAGTCAAAATTACACATATTATAGACTTCCAAGGTAATAAAATAATTAATCCTAAAGACATGGCAAGCACCGTGCTAATTAGTACAAAATGTTGTAGAATGACCCAGTCCTCCCAAATTGTACTGATATATAATAAACCCTTTAGCTTGCAGGTTTATTCAGTCACCTCACACAAAGACTGTACCTTACTTTCCTTCTGCCTTCCCCTTTCTTTTCTTATTTTTTTACTTTCAGTATTGCCTTTCCCATCACCTCTTCCTTTTCGAAATTATTTAAATAAAATATTTACAAAAATAAAACAAATTCAGTCCAATGCTTGTATACTCCAATGACATAAAACCTTTAGTACTGAGTATATTCTCTGAAGCTAACTCTGACGTTCTCTCCGGGCTATTAGTTAAATAGAGATCATTATCAAAGTTCTTAACTGAAGCACTGAAATGAAAATAATAAAAATGTAAAAAAAATGTCGGGAATTGTTACAAGTATATGAGGTTCAGGTACTTGACCAGTCTCTGGACCATGAGGGTTGGGGCTCAATTACTTAATTATAGGGGATTAAGATACTATTGGCCAGCCTCCTGGCCCCATGGATCAATTATGTCATTATACGGGGGGGACCAGGGCAGCTTTACCTGCCCCCAAACTTCCAGCCCCATTTTTGATATGAGGTGGACAGGGCTACTTGCCGTGGCCCCAAATAGCAGTCCCATTTATTATAGGGACAGTCAGCATTACTTGCCCTGGTCCCCCATAATTATGATAGGGGTTAGGAATATTTTTTTAATTTATGGGGCCAGTGGCATTCCGCTGGCCACAAGCTGCTTATTTTTGTAATTATTTAAAAAAAAAATTTTTTACCTGGAGGACTTCAGCTATTTTAGTAAGAGCCAACGTCCTCTGACATTTTGAACTACAGCTTTGGTGGATTACATTTTCATTGATGTTCAGTCTACCTGGATGAGCATAATTGGATATGTAGGTCACAATAGCCTTAGTGTAAATTTTAGATATCCAACCAACCACTCTTTTTCACCTTTTCCCCCCTACCGAAAATGCATTAATGTCGGATACCTTCCTCAGGAGTTAACATTGATTCTTTCATTCTCATTGTCTTTTAATGAGCAACATAAGAATATATGATCTCATAACCTGCTATCCCGAATTTAGGGTCACAAAAGAACAAGGAGCCTGTGTTGCCTGCCTGTGTTGGCAGACACAAAGACTTATCAAATCTATACTGATGTCTGGCTGGATGACCTAATCTCTCTTTCACAGATACGTGGTTCAGTCCCATGGTCATGCGCTACATATGGGAACTATGACAGGCCTTCCCCAGACTGTGATTTGGGGGCACAATGTCATTTTACATCTCAAAGCCTTCAGTCAATGGAAAATAACAATTACAGATTGGACTACCGCTGCAAAGGAGTTAACAAGACTTAAAATCTTTACTCCCTAACTGGTATTAAAATAGTTTGTGGTTATAGGAACATTTTCTAATTTCCCTAACTGGCATTTGATTACTCAAGTAAGACTTAGTTGCATGCAGTAAAGTTAGATTACTAATTGCAGGTAATTACAGAAAGCATAATTGTCAAGAATGGGCGCCTCTGTAAGACTGCATGTTCATCCCTGGCTTAAATCACTAATGTAGCATCAGAAGCAATGTGTCATTATTTATCATCTCAACCTTGTACATTATGTAAAGATTTTTTTTCTATTCTTTTCATTACACTTATGATGCGTGTAACCTGCATAAAACCTAATTCAGACAGAAATTTCTGTGGTGTTGAGAAGACAAAACAAAAATGATCTTAATGTGCTTGTATCCTTCTTCAAGTTGACACAGAACACAGATGCAAAACATCTTCCTTTCGTCAATATCTAATTTGCAACATCTGGTAGACAAACCTACTTTACATAAAGAATAGTAAATGTCTGTTCTGGCATTTCAGTAAAAGTAGTTAAGACTAGCACAGTAAAGGGATTTAAGAAGAACAGACAAGCAATGGTACAGCTTCAAAAACTAATGGTCACTGCAGCGACCAGCCTGCCAGCCTACGGCGATCCCTGTGTTTGCCACCCTTGCTGACACTAAATGTGAATAGATTCCACAGATGCTAAATAGAGAGTAGAGATCATTCATGCAGATGATCTTTTGCCATTACTGTGCACTTTGTCAGATTGATGCAGCACAGGAGATAAGCTCACTTTATCAAAGAGCTCACAGTGAGAAAGATAGACAAAGTGGATCCAGACATGTATGACAAGTGATGTGGCACACAAATAGTACCCTGGAAAGTGATGTGGTGTAATATTGGCAGTGTAAAAAGTGATTTGGGGGCACACATGAAACAGTGAAATATTTTGGGGGGCAAAAATTACACCATGGAAAATTATGTGTGGAAATAATAGCACAATTGTAAGTAAGTCATTGGCTTTGTGAAAATTGTGCTCTGCATGGCACTGTGAAAATAGAAAATACATGACATGAGGTGACATGTTGTATGGTGGAGCAATAATGTAATTTTGAACCTGGGCCTATTGATTTCTAGCTACATCCTTGCTTGTTGTATCGCAGAAGGGGATCTATCTGATCTTAGGTATTCACAAACAATTAAATAAATAAACAACAAACAGGTAATCATATAGATAGATATATCACTATACCCAGGGCTGGCGTCACCTATCGGCAAAGTAGTCATTGGCCTAGAGTGCATTTTTACAAGGGGTGTCTGCAGAGAAAAGAGAGGGGGCAGTCCGAAAACAGCAGCGGATGTTGTGGGGGGTTGGTAAGGCAGACCACACTAGGTGCGAGGTGAAGGTCTGCCCCCACCTTGAAAAGCAGCGCTGTATGCTTCACTGGGGAGCAGCGGGCAGTATCAACTCTGTGTGCTACATGCACACAGAGCTCAGACAGTGCTGCATCAGAAATACTATGCCCTGAATCAATACTATGCATGGGGAGTGCGAGCAGCACTGACTGAGCTCTTTAACACACAGAGTGAAGCACGAAGAGTTAGAAAAAAATGTAAGGGGAAGGGCAGAGGCATCATAAATGAGAGGGAGGGGGGAAAGAAAGACATCATGTATGAGAGAGGGAGAGAGACTTCATACATGGGAGGGGAGAAGAGAGACATTATACATGGGATATATGTCAGACAACAGACCTTGGGGAAAGACCTGCTGGAAAGGGAGACAGGCATACAGTGGGGGGGGGGGGGGATAGGAGAGAGACAGTCATGCAGGGCCGGCGCCACCAGTAAGGCGACCTAGGCAGCTGCCTAGGGTGCATCTTAGCTGGGGGCGCCGGAACCCTGCTTTAAAAAAAAGTCCTCCCCCTCCTGAATAAATTTTTACAGGAAATTGGGAGAACAAAAAAAATCTCCTCTGATCTTCTGAGGGCCACAATTTCCCCCATCCCGAAGCCGGAGAAGGATCCCCATTTTATAAGCAATTATCGCCCGATCTCGCTCATAAATTTAGATATAAAAATATTCTCGAAAATATTAGCCGATAAACTTAGTCTGGTTATTCCTGATCTGATTCACACAGATCAATCTGGGTTTGTGAAAGGGAGATCGGGAGGAGATAATGTGCGTAAAATCTTAAATATAATACAAGAAGTAAAGGGAAATCACATTCCAGCGGCTTTTATATCTGTCGATGCCGAGAAAGCATTTGACAGAGTAAGCTGGAACTTTCTATCGGCTTCCTTTGACGGCTTCGGGATGGGGGGACTTTTTAAGGACTTGGCTATGGCCCTGTACTCCTCTCCAGTGGCAAAAATCTATGGGGGTGGCTTGGACTCAGAATGGTTTGAGGTGAAGAATGGGACGAGACAGGGTTGCCCTCTCGCCCCACTTCTTTACATCCTCACAATAGAGCCGCTGGCTATAAGTGTTAGAAGTGCGGCGGACGTCGCGGGGATTTCTCTTGGGGAGGCGGAGCAAAAGATTACACTGTTTGCTGATGATATTATATTGACAATATCCAACCCGGAGCGATCAGTCGAAACAGTCTTAAAATGTATAGAGGAATATAGTAGATTTTCCAACTACAAAATAAATATGACCAAAACACAGGTGATCCACTGCAACCTTAATCCGATCCAGAGATACAATTTGGAATCCAGATATAAATTCGATTGGACAAATAATCAGGTCCAATACTTGGGAATTAAAATAAACTTTGTAATTGACTCCTGGATCCACAATAACTATATGGACCTGTATAGTAAACTATCCCTCTTACTTACTAAATGGAGTAAACTATACACCTCTTGGCTGGGAAGGCTGAACGTACTGCGATCATACATTGTTCCAAAATTGGAGTATCTTTTTCGTATGATTTCGCTTCGTGTCCCCAGGGGAGTCCTAGCGTTGTTCCACAGGCTCTTTGTATCTTATGTCTGGGGAGGAAAAAAGACCAGGATCCCACTAGAAACTATGACTACTAAATTAGCCAGAGGGGGCCTATCTTTTCCAGATGTTTTTTCCCTCCACGATACAACAATGTTCTCACATTTTATGATATGGGGAAACCCTTACTCAAAAAACAAAAGCTGGTACATCTACGAGAAGTCACTGTGTAGATCTATAGACCCGATATTATTATTCTGGGTGGACAGGCCCACTTTTGGGCGATTAAACATTAACAACATAATTATTAAACAAACTTACCTTTCCATAGGTCCGGTTAAAGATAGGCTATATACAAGGAATTCTATATCTAAAGAGACACCCTTAGATGTTTGTGCCCTGATGTCCCAGGATCTAAATCTAAGCAGATGGGTGGAGCGGGGTATTATTAAAATATCAGATATAAGTAACGAGTTAGGGTTCCTTCCCTTCCCTGTGCTTCAAACTAAATTTCTACTCAAGGCCTCAGATGCCTTTACCTATATAAGACTAACAAGTATTTTGGGGAAATTCAATATTATTGATGAGGGTATTTTAGAAAAACTTTACTCCAGTGCTCTGCCGAAATTAACATCAAAAATCAGGAATCTAATAGAGGCAGCCAAAGTACATGGGAAACTAACAAGTATTACGAAATGGGAAAACGACCTAGGGGAGACCTATTCAACTCAGGAATGGATAAAATCCTTCAACAACGTTAGGAAAAACATACATTGCATTAATATTCAAGAAAATTATATAAAAATCCTCCATAGGTGGTATATGGTCCCCACAAAGCTTAGTAAATTTCAAAGCCACACTTCTGATCTGTGTTGGCGATGTGGTCTACTCCCAGGTTCACTGTTCCACACTTGGTGGGAATGTAAGACACTGGATAAAATCAGAGAGAACATAAAATTCCTAATAAAGAAGGTGGGCTTTAACATAGAAGCTCTCTCCCCAGCCAATTTCCTCTTCCATCTTAGATATCCTAAACTATCTAAAACACAAACGGCGCTACTTATACATATTACAATGGCTACCAAATTGTCCTTAGCGAGACATTGGAGGAAAACTACTATTCCTAACCTAAAAGATATAGTAGAACAAATTAACTATCAGGCTACTATGGAGAGGGCAATATTTCTTGTTGAGAAAAGGATCCCGGAATATAACAAAATTTGGGAACCTTGGCTCTCCTTCTATGACACTTATAATTCTAACTAAATTAAGGGTGACCTAACTGTATTGTCTAGCGAGGATTTACCATCCCAAACCCCATGGACATTAGCTCTAAAATGCTTAGGAACCCCCCCCCCCCCAACTCACAGGCCTCTTCCCTCCCCCCCCCCCCCCCCCCAGTGACCCCCACACCAAAACATGTAATTCTGTATTCTTTTTTTGTAGATAAATTATATATGTTTGGGTATGAATGAGATGCTCCTAGTGACCAATCATATATACAATGACTTACTATTAATGGGCACGTTACGTTACAACTAGCCCTGATAGTTAGATTAATTTTATGGGCGGTCACTCAGATGATGTCACACGTAAAAGAATTATAGATGAAGACTGTAAATTATATATGTATTTTGTGAGTATGTCTAACTGTACTGTAACTTTTATATGTTTATAATAAAAGGAAAAAAAAAAAAAATTCCTCCCCCTTACTTACCTCCTCGCTACTGCTCTGTCTCCGGTGCAGGTCCCTGGCTGTGAGGGAAGCGTTGTGCGCTCCCCTCCAGCCAATGCGCATTCAATAAAGTTTGTTTACACTTTTTTTTAAAACAAACTTTATTGAATGCGCATTGGCTGGAGAGGAGCGCACAACGCTTCCCTCACAGCCATGGACCTGCACCGGAGACAGAGCAGCAGAGAGGAGGTAAGTAAGGGGGAAGGTGTGAGGATCCTGGCATATTGTGTGGCATAATAATCATTATTATGCCACACAATATGCCAAGATTTAGGATTATTAAATAATCCTGCATATTGTGGGGGAAAGTCCGGGCATATTGGGTGGCTAAGTCCTGGCATATTGTGGGGGGAAATCCTGGCATATTGGGTGGCTAAGTCCTGGCATATTGTGGGGGAAAATCCTGGCATATTGGGTGGCTAAGTCCTGGCATATTGTGGGGGAAAATCCTGGCATATTGGGTGGCTAAATCCTGGCCTATTGTGGGGCAAAATCCTGGGATATTGAGGGGCATAATCCTGGCATATTGATGGGGCATAATCCTGGGATAATGAGGGGCATAATCCTGGGACATTGAGGGGCATAATCCTGGGATATTGAGGGGAATAATCCTGGCATATTGGGTGGCTAAATCCTGGCATATTGAGGGGCATAATCCTGGGATATTGAGGGGAATAATCCTGGCATATTGGGTGGCTAAGTCCTGGAATATTGTGGGGCATAATCCTGGGATATTGAGGGGAATAATCCTGGCATATTGAAGGGCATAATTCTGGGATATTGAGGGGCATAATCCTGGGATATTGAGGGAAATAATCCTGGGATATTGGGTGGCTAAATCCTGGCATATTGAGGGGCATAATCCTGGGATATTGAGGGAAATAATCCTGGGATATTGGGTGGCTAAATCCTGGCATATTGAGGGGCATAATCCTGGGATATTGAGGGGAATAATCCTGGAATATTGGGTGGCTAAGTCCTGGCATATTGTGGGGCATAATCCTGGGATATTGAGGGGAATAATAATATGATAATTTGGGTGGTGGGGCGGCAATTTTTTATTTTGCCTAGGGCGGCAAAAATACTTGCACCGGCCCTGCAGACATGGGAAGGGAGAGGAGAGAAACCAACATGGGAAGGTAGCAGAAAGAAACGGTGATTGGAAGGGAGAGAGACATACAATGGGGGGATAAGAAAGACTGACATGGGAAGGCAGAGGAGACAAACAGGGGGACATATTAAGAAATGTAGTTTTTCTTTGAAGAGAAACAAAAAAATGCTGACATGTTTATGTGTGAGGCTCTCTAGTTGTGACTATCTCTCTGGATGCAGATTGATTTTGTTGTGTGGCTGCAACTGCTATGTACAATGGCAGCCTTGGCAGGCGCATTGATGAATAAGTTAGCAAATTTAGAATGCCATTAGATATTTACATTTTAATGCATAGACTATTATAATTAAAGTGTATATGTATTTAAATCAATGATGTAGTATAAGTAAGTGGGATAAAGCGCGGGGCCGAGGGAAACAGAAAAATTAGGTTTTGCCTAGGGTGAATCCTCGCACCAGCCATGACTGTACCTAAAAATTCACATGAACAATTCTATTGCAAAGAATCATTTCACAGATTTACATCAGCCAAGCATTGTTACAAGCAAATGTTTTTTCATTTTCTCATTCCTTTATTTATATATTTTGTATGAGTCCATGGTAATCAGAAAGAAAGTTGCCAATGCTTCAGGCACTTCATCTGGATTATATTATATGTCTACTTTATATGTGACATGTATGAAACCTACTCTGAAATTATATTTGCGTAAACTACCCTCCCTCATTTTACCTGGCTTAAGCAAATGTGTTTGCCTACCAGAATCTACATGTCTAAAAGATCCTTTCCAAGTACCATTTATCTCTCTTGAAGCATTTAATTACACCCCTTCACAATATTAAAACAGCATAATATACTGTAAAATCAGGACTGTCTTAGATTTTAACAAGCATCTCTTGTGGGCCCCCAGCAGTACCCCATCTACCCTCTACACCATCTATGTCAACGACTACTCCGTTCACACCATCTTCTTTTCCCCAACCTTCCATCTCAATATCTCCTTCCTCATCTTAGCACCCAGCATTATGTTAGAGTACACTTGCATTAAAGTAAGTATCTAGCCTCACCTACTATGTAGTAGACATGCAACATGCTCAAAACTACTCAAGGGACACTCCCACCCAAAAATTTAAAGGGTCTATTTTTTTATTGTGTAGAGCGTGATGCAACTATTACATCACAACGGGGCGGAGTTATGATTCTGTTTGACCAGGTTAATCTCCTCTCTTTGTGTTGGAAGGCAGGTAAAAAAAGATTGTACACAACCACCTAGTCCTGTCCAGGATACACAGGAGCGAGTAAAAGAGCAGGGGTGTCTCTTATGAGATCATCATGTAGACTTTGGCCACAGTGGTAAAGTGAGACTGGCTGGAAGATTTTGGATGGTGTTGCATCATGGGAAATATTTACAAAATAGAGCCATGAGATAAAAACCTAATTTTATTTTTCCTTTTATATGCAATTAATTCAATGAAAAAACAAAACAGTGGCATATGAGTTACATATTTATTTCTTTTAAGTGACCAGTATCTAGTTACATCTTATGTAAGTGGTAGTGTCCCTTTGATATGCATTATATAATATTATATATGTATAGTATTTCTCTCACATCTTTTCGCATGGCCTTGTGCTCTGGCATCCCATTTTATAAACTAATTTGGACTCTGCCCCACACATAGGTCATTTGCTTCCTTTTTAAGCTGCTTAAGTGCATTGCCTGTTCTATGAGTTAGTTTTCTGAACCTAGGTATGGTTTGTGTTTGAGATTACAATGTTGACCCTGCCTTGCTTTTTTTATATTTATATTAATCCTGATACCCAGACACTGACTTTTTTTTATCAACCCTGAATCTCACCTGCCTGCCCTCATATTTTTTGCCTGTCTCAGACTGTCTCAATCTGTGCAGGGCTGTGAGTGTTAGTACTGGAACACCTGACGTTTCTGTCAAGTTCTCCCTGAAGTAGATTCCTTGTATCCAGGTTCCTTGCAGCACAAGTTCTTGTCTGTTGTTATCCGAGGCTCAAACTTTTAATGCATAGCTGTCGGAGTTATTACCTCCATTGTGGTTTCAGGTTCTGAGATTCTCACTTCTGGTCCTAGATACATTGGTACATACTGTGAGTTATCTTGTTAGCCAATGCATTTTATGTATCGCTCCTGCGCTCACTTCCCAAGTACCGCTACTCTCTGCATCTGGAATCTATATGTGTGGTCTTGGTTGATCAGCAGGAAGAATATGTGATTTTGTCTGTGGATCTCATCCATTTCTAGGTGATTGTACTTGGGCTATAACCCCGAGGACAGGTCTTGTTGTACACGCCCCTGCATTTGTCAGAGATTTTCATAAGGCCTTTCTCATCAAACCTGAACCAGGCCATCCAGAAACCACCTTTGAAGGATCAGTGTCACAAACGGGGCCCTGGAGGGCAAAAGATTCTTAGCGCCCGATGCAGGAGTCCAGTGTGCAAGATGTGGAGACTCAGAGCTTGGTGCAGGTTAACCGCACTCCCCTGGGGAGTCCCCTTTAGGGACCACATTCCAGGACCCTGTGGAAGCAGATTTTGTATCCAGTTACAGGCGAGGTAGCAAATGGTGGAACACTGCAGACATCCTGAAGAAGGCATAGGACACAACCTTGATAGGATAGAGAGATGTCTGCAGGCCTACATAAATAAACCAGGAAGAGTAGAGCAAACACAAACAGAGCAGAAACAAGATGAATAAAATGTAGTGTGCAGGGCTACAGGACAAACTTGTGAGTAAAAGGAGAACTGAAGCATACATGAGGAGAGCAAAGAATAAGACATGACTATAGAACTAAGACATATAGATAAACATATCTAACAGAGGACATGGCTAAGGTACACAAGGGACAAAGTGAAGAGCCGAGATGCTTCCAAAGGTGAACCAAAGCTGAACATGAGGATAGGAGAGAGGAGCCGAGATCCTCAGGTGCTTCAGGGAAAGAGGACAAGGGAATATATACAAACAAACATATATACAGAAAGTAACATAATATTCTGAGATAGTGAGGGTTTAGTACACCAATTGGCCAAATGATAAGCTTGCCACCAGCGTCAAGGTACATAGTAAAGTCCTTAAAGTTAAAACTGAATAAGCTAGTTTAATAACTACATCCAGAAATGAAATCTATTAACATAAAGTACACAGGAACTCAGGACACAGAGCATACCGTTAGACTGCAGATCTGACAGCTTGAGAGAAACTAAACAGGTGTGGTTGCATTTAAATAGAGGAACTGAGCAACAAAGTAAGAGGAGACAAAGAAAACCTAGAAGGGAACAACAGAACAACAAACAGAGGGGAAACCAAATATGAATTACAGCAAGAGAATAGCAGACAGAACTAAACAGGACTCTAATACAGGGCTGAACTTTGACAGGGCTGAACTATAATATAGAGCGGGCCCACCACAGGGCTTCAGGATACAGCTGCATGGATACAAGGAACAGGGCAGGAAATGGACTGTAGCCATATTGGGCAGTTGTCGCTCTGGGGCCAACTGGGCAGGTGCCAATTTGGGGCCAAGCAAGGGTTTGGTGCCCCTCTGTGGCCGACCAAGGGAAGTGTGCCACTCTGCCGGAGTACCAATCTATGGCAGAGCAAGGGAAGGGTGCCACTCTGTAGGAGTAGAACTCTGTGGCCAAGCAAGAGAATGTACAGGGATACAAAGCAAAGACAGGAATGAGAATAAGAAATAATCAAAGCAAGGAAAAAAGTATACGAAAATAACTCGACCTGGGTGTAACAACCTTGCCTGATCCTCGTAGTACCGCTCCCCGTGGCCTGCAGCAACATACTCACCTAACTCCTATCAAAGTTCTGCGATGCCATCTTTCCGCAGTCCAATAACCAACTGAATAGCCACACAGCACCCTATGGACATACACAAACGACGAGAGTGACAGATCTAATTGAAACTCTGCTCAGTGATTGGTTACACCTAGTGTTGAGTGAACCCGAACAGCACTGTTCGGGTTTGTACCAAACATTACGGTGTTCGGACTCCCGAATAGGTCAATTATGGACCTATTCGTATGAATGGGGACTCTATTTCGGTTTATAGAATAGCAATAGCATTACATGTATTCTATAAACCAAAAGTCTATAAACCGAACATCGTTCGGTTTATAGACTTTCGGCTTATGGAATACACGTAATACTATTGGCTTTCTATTAACCGAACTAGAGTCCCCATTCATAAGAATTTCTTATGAATGGGGACTCTAGTTCGGTTTTTAGATAGCCAGTAGCATTACATGTATTCCATAAGCCGAAAGTCTATAAACCGAACGACATTTGGTTTATAGACTTTCGGTTTATAGAATAGCCAGTAGCATTACATGTATTCTATAAACCAAAAGTCTATAAACCGAATGTCGTTTGGTTTATAGACTTTCGGCTTATGGAATACATGTAATACTATTGGCTTTCTATAAACCGAACTAGAGTCCCCATTCATAAGAATTTCTTATGAATGGGGACTCTAGTTCGGTTTTTAGATAGCCAGTAACATTACATGTATTCCATAAGCCGAAAGTCTATAAACCGAACGACATTTGGTTTATAGACTTTCGGTTTATAGAATAGCCAGTAGCATTACATGTATTCTATAAACCAAAAGTCTATAAACCGAATGTCATTTGGTTTATAGACTTTCGGCTTATGGAATACATGTAATACTATTGACTTTCTATAAACCGAACTAGAGTCCCCATTCATAAGAATTTCTTATGAATGGGGACTCTAGTTCGGTTTATAGAAAGCCAATAGTATTACATGTATTCTATAAGCCGAAAGTCTATAAACTGAATGACATTCGGTTTATAGACTTTCTTTTTATAGAATAGCAATAGCATTACATCTATTCTATAAAACGAAAGTCTATAAACCGAATGTCTTTCGGTTTATGGAATACATGTAATGCTATTGGTATTCTATAAACCGAAATAGAGTCCCCATTCATAAGAATAGGTCAATTGACCTATACTGTTCCTTGAGATCCTGGATTGATTACAGTGGTCTTCATAAACTAACAGTGAAGAATAAATACACTGGGTGAGTCTGAAAGACAGACACAGAAGAGTCTTTTTACATGAACTGGGCAAGCGCTATTACACTAGTCCATAGAAGTTGCCTTTCAGTTTACTTAATTTTTTTTAACCTCACCTTGGACTCTGCCCCAAACATAGGTGGGTCCTTTGTTTCCTTTATAAGTTCCCTAGGCTCACACTCAGCAAGCTGTGTGTAAGCATACCTCCAAACACTGGGACAGTCACATTGGATCCCAGACAGTTGAGAGAAACAGGAGCTTGAATTGCCTAAAACATTTCAAGCCCTTAAGCTTCTTAAATATAGGTTGTCAACTTTTATTTCATAAAATTACATATAAAAATCTCTCAGCGCTGCTATGAAAATCAGTGGGTTGAACTATAATATGTAAGTTTAGCTCTATAGCCAACATTACCATCTTTAGGTTTCATTACCCAGAAACGACTGTAGGTTTTAGAGTAACATGATGGAGGGGGGGGGGGGGGGGGACTTTCACAATTATGAAGATGGAATATTCTTAAAGTTCACAAAATTCAGCACATTGTCAACATGGACAAATATTTCTGATTTGCAGGTGTGCACAATTTATGCAGACTTGTCACACAAACAGCTGATGCAAAATTACAAGCAAAGTGCATGAATATCTATACATATAAATAAACATATACAGTATTCATTGAAATATTGAGTTGATGAGCCATTATGCAGAGCATTGAATTTAGTGGTAACCGGCATGTCTACATTGTGATTAGCCAACAGCTGTTCGTCGTTAAAAATTTGCATAACATTGCTCCCCCATAACGTAAATAACACTTTGCAAGAAAGCTTGCTTTGAATGTGTAATGATAGGCTGGAAAGCATTCGGAAATCAAGGGATGTAACCATTAAATGCTAACAGTAATCAGGATGAATGTTGAAATCAGGAGCATTTCAGCACTTTCCATCTCTATGCGGTTTAATGCCAGTAGTGAACTGTGTGTATCCAAAGTGTAATTCTGTGGTCAACTCCATCACATTAATGGGACAGCTGGGGAAACAGAGAGTGGAAAAAAATTGTGCTTTTAAGTAGTAGATATATCTAAAACCACAAACCTGCAGAGAGACATTGATGCATAAATAATGCTGAGTCTTCCAGAAGTTGCTATCTAGAGAAAATGGTTAACACTTAATAAATAGTACATTAAATTACAATGAAAAATGAATACAAACAAATAGATTGATTTGAAAAAATTCAGGTAAGTGGGGATTTTGAAACTTTTGCTTTGAAGGAAACAAAGTGAAGGGTTTGTATTTCTTCTAACAGGTTATGCTAAACTCAGCAATTAATTATAGAACAGACAATAATGTAACAAAAATCTGAATTATAATGAATATGCGTGGCAATGTAGTTATTTGCTATATTAGCCGCTTCTGGAATGAATTAAGTCATATTGTAATACAAAACGTATCAGTATTCAGGTTGGTAGAATTAGTAACATGCTCATACACTGATTTAATCAATAATTATAAGATTACCAGTTAAAGGAAGGTTAGAATGACATGATTACCTTACTGATGCAAGTTATCTCCACACTTCCATCTGGTTAGCTTTCAGAACATTTGCAATAAGGATTGATTTCTGTTCTCACAGAACCAACTGGGAAAATGGTAGCATAATGTAAATCTGAGTCTGCCATGATGCAACTCTAAGTTAATGTTTATAACAGTGTATGCATTGCTTGGTACAGGACTGAATGGCGATGTTGACATCTTAAATAGAAACATACCAGTCAAAGTGGGAAGAGGGTAAAGCAAAATGGGACATGCAGATTGCATTCCAACCTATCCGGTAAGAGCAATGGGGTGACTGGACAGATCAGGACTATCTTATAAATTTCAGGAACATTGGCAACTATGTAGACAAGATAGAGAGAACCAACAAGCATTGTAAATAGAACAAAAAGACAGGCGACATACTACTTACAAGACATGGTGTTTGAAAAAGGAATGAAAGAAGGCTGTGCCAAATGGTTATGTAGGTTAGGTAGGATCAGTGGGGATCTATTGAGTATTCTAGTGAATTGTAATACTCTGAAGGTGGATCTTGAGCAACTTTTTATTTTAAAAATTTGAAAGGGAGGGAGAGAGTTGAAGATTCTTTGGAAGTGAAATATTGGGCAGCTTGAAATAGGTTTTGATATAGGATCAGGTATATATTGGGTTAAAATTATTTTGATTTCTGTAAACTGTGCTGTGTCTATAGTGAATTTAGTACATTTAAGAAGCATAATTGGGGGAAACATTACAGAAATGTAAGTTGTGAAGCAATTAGGAACAGATTAGGTTTGATTTAAAACAAAATGTGACTGGATCCTTTCAGTGTTCCTTGTAATGTATCTACGTAGTCCTTTTTGTGGACTCCTTGTATTTTCCATAGTTGCTAACAACGGCCATGTATCCAGGGACACGTATTTGTTCCACATGCTGCAGAAAGAGCATGCAAAGTGCAGCCCGGCAGTGTGCAGGATTCATATATGCAGGCAGAATCCAATTAATTAATCATGGTAGGTCCTAGGACAGTGGTGTCCAAACATTTTTCAAAGAGTGCCAGACTTGATGAAGTGAACATGCGTGAGGGCCGACCATTTTGCCTGACAGTTAAAATTAAGTACAAATGAACTATTTTATGAAAACTTTATTGCAAACGATTTGAATGACAATTCTAAACAGTAGTAAAATCACTCTGCCTTTCATATCTGAAGGCCAGATGAAAAAAACAACAACACAGGATGCTGAAAAATATGTCAGGAACACAACTAACATTAACTGAGATTTTTTTTATCATGTATTCATCTCTATTGAAAAAAATGGCCTGCACTAATGTGAAGGGTGAAACTGAGATCTGGACTGCAGCACATAGGCTATGTCTGTTTCAAAGGCAGTGGTCAAAGTGATCAAATAAATAAGAATTGCAAGCTGAACACTAAGCTAGGAACATTAATAGAAAAGATACAAAAATTAAAAAATAAAGTGCAGCGCAAAAAAAAACATGTCTATCACACATCAAATGAATATAGCAGTAAGGCCCAAAAGTCCCTAGAAACAGGTAGGGTCCAATGAAAGAGGGAGGGTGCCAGAAAACCGGATCCACTTCAGGTGACAAACTGTAAGACCCCTGTATTACCAGCAGGTCATACACCACTTTAGGCCCCTTTTACACAGGCGCACCGCCCGACCGAGTCCGTTCTGCTCAGCGGGGAGAGCAAAATTTTATTATATATTGAAAGTGTCCATTTTTTTTTGTCCCTGACTTTATTAAATTTAATAAAAAACTTTGACTAGAGCGTGTAATAAGAAAAAGTAAATAAACCATTATATATAAAATTCTAATTTAATTTATTTTATTGTTTGTATCAACAAAAAGGACTCAATATTCAATGACATGGAAGGTGTCTGGTTTTTTTTGACCCTGACTGTATATACACACATATTTATATATATATATATTTATGTGTGTGTATATATATGGAAATATATGAAGCATCAGGGCTTTATGGATAAAATTGCACTTACTAAGACAGGCAGTAGACCTCCTCGGTCAGCTCCACATGGGGCTACAGGTGGCTGTGTAGTGAGAGAAGGAATGCAGATTTCAAATTCCTTCAGCATTTCTTCTGCATTCCCGCGTCGTGGGCGGCGCCAGGCACATAGAGAAGAGCGGGGGGCATGGCCTCTCTCGGCTGCTCCCAAGTCCCGCCAAGTTCCGCTCCGCCCCCCGCCCCATCGCATCGGCATCGGGGCAGGGATGTGCGATGGCTCAGACACAGAGAGAGACATTGATCAGCCGTGTCTCTGGGGCCATATGGAAGTAAAGGACGGGCCGCAACTGGCCCGCGGGCCTGACTTTGGACATGACTGTCCTAGGAGATCTCCACCCTGATTAATAAATTGGATTCTGTCTGTGTGTAGATCCATCCTATATACTGCCGGGCTGCACTTTGCATGGTCTTTCTGCAGCATTTTGAACAAATATGTGTCCCTTGAAACATGGCCGATGTTGGCAACTATGATATTCAAGGAATGGAAGATCTCCATTTTGTTTTCTTTTGCTTTTGTTGACAAATCATCAACTCTTTAAAGACATGTCTGGTTTCTGTGTGTCCTCTGGCTTGCCTGACTCTTTCACAGAGTTCTTTCTGTCCTTCTTTCCAAAGTGTCCAACCATTAAAAGCTCTTATGGCATCAGAACTGAATCTTAAGTCCTCTGGGAAAGGGAAAGAGGAGTTTAAAATCATTTTTCACATCCTTCCTGTCTGTATTCCTAGATCAAGCATACACTATCCTTCTTACTCTGGCTCATGCATTCTCTGTCCCTACATTAAAAAATAGGGCTGATCAATATGTATTGAGCTTCTTGGGGTATTCTGTATTGTATATTTACAGTCCACACATCAGAATAAGACCGTACTTTTATTTACAACTACAAATCAAAATTATAATTAGCGTATCTGTTTACAAGGTAGAACATACTGATCAGCCATAATATAATGACTACCTTCCAAAATTGTGTAGGTCCCCTTTTGCCACAAAATCAGCCACCATCCTTGGACACCTTGAACTTGTCGTTGTGTTCCCCAAACCTTTCCTGAACCATTTTTGCTTTGTGACAGGACACCATCAGTGAGTACCATTTCCATGAAATAGTGTACATGGCCTGCAAAAATGCTTAGGTAGATGGTACGTGTCATAGTAACATCCACACGAATGACAGGACCCAAGGTGTCCCAGCAGAACATTGCCCAAAGCATCACATTGCCTCCGCTGACTTGCCGCTTGTTGTGGTAATAATGTTATGGTTGATAGGTGTATATAGCTAAAGAATTGGTCAGCTTCCGGCACAAAATGCGTAAGGCGGATCCTTTCTGTGTGTTGTGGTATTCCAGGATTGTGCTAGCCACTGTTTATTTTGCAATAAATTACACTCGTTGGACACAACTTTGCTACCTGGTTTGGTCACTCCGCATTCCAATTCTTCAGTTTGTATGTTTATATTTAGCTCAAATGTAATAGAGGCCATTTTCTAAATAAATCCCTGTATTTTCAAATCCTTTATCATGCCATTCTTATATACTCCAAGGCTTGCTTAGCCACTAACCATACTTTAAATACAGTAGGATTAAGGGGAAATTTTATTTAGAAAGTGTTTTACCAGGAAGAATACATTGAGATTTTTATCGTTTTCAAGTATGTCCTGGGGACCCAGTCCAGAATGGAGTTACACATTTAACAGTAGATTCAAAAATAAATACATACATATATTAAACAAGTTGGAAGGAGAACATACAGGGTAAATCATTATTGATACAAAAAAGGAACAACATGTACAGTATACAAAAGAGTTTGTAAACTAATAACAGGTACAATCTGTTTTGAAGATTTGGGAGATACTTATTTTCAGGGATCTTAGAGTAGATGATGATTTATCAGAAACGGGAAGGCTATTCCACATATGAGGAGCTCTGAAAGAGAACACACCTCGACCCGCTTCCTTTTTGAAGTGGGGAATCGCTAGTGAAGGGTTGGTGCAGGATCTGAGATTGTGGGATGCGCAGGGAGTAAGAGCGAGCATGCCGCTCAGGTAGGGGTGAGCGTTCCAGAGAAGTGGTCATGCACTAAGCAAGCTAGGTGGAGAGTACGCCTGGAGGCAAGCGTCAGCCAATTTAACTGTTTTAACATTTTACAGTGATGCGTGTTATAATCACACTGTAGTGCAAAAAGACACAATGTATTGTACATAGTGTCTAGTTTACCGAGATGGGTCTGCGAGGCAGAATCATACACAACATCTCCATAATCTAAGATCGGCATTAACATTTGCTGCACAATACTTTCCTTACCGTGGAATCTAGGTTAGATTTGTTTCTATATAGAAAGCTGATCCTAGGATATAGCTTTGACACAAGCTTATCAATATGGAGACCAAAAGATAGGTTTGGATCTAGCCACATGCCAAGATACTTATATGAAATTACCTGGGTCAGGTTATAACTGGTTTTGGTCCTGATGGTTAATTGAGGATTGTTTAATTTAAGTAGTTTGGCATTTGTCCCAAACAACATGGACACAGTTTTTTCAGCATTGAGGAATAATTTGTTATTAGCTATCCAATTTTCGGATAGAAATCTGATCCTGTAGCACGGATTTCACTTGCGACAGTTGAGTACCGCAAGTATAAATGACCGTATCATCACCATACATTTGCACATGAGCCAGGTCACACACCGAGGGTAGATCATTTATAAATAGCGAGAATAGCAGAGGCCCAAGAACGGATCCTTGAGGCACTCCACACTTGATTGGCAACGGGAGGAAGGCAGTATCAGCCATGGACACGTATTGAGTTCTATCAGACAAGTATGAACGAAACCAGCAGAGCGACCTCTCATTTACACCAGAACAACTTAGCTTGTTTAAATGTGCAACATAACACTATAGTTCTAAACAACAATCAGCAAAATGTAAATTTATATCACAAGCAAACAAGCCTGAGTCTGCTGAATTTTACTGTGGGTACATTAGTGATGCCTTTGGCACAGGTAGTGAACCTGTGCCAAAGGCATCACTAATGTACCCACAGTACAATTCACTTACACTAAATTCCATCTGTATACACCAGCGTTCCTATTGATACATGAACTCTGAATAGTCACAACTGCTATTGTGAAAAAAGGAAAAATTTTGTTTGTGCAGATTAAAAGGGATTATTAATCAATTTAATTCATAATCTACTTTATTTAGAACAGAAATCTGTGAACCATTTGTGCAAGCTCTGTAGTGCAACTAGAACTAAATAGTTGTACTAAGCAGTATATGCATGTCTCACACAGCTTTCGTTCTGTCACCTTATTATGGTTGAGGATAACAGGCATTTGAGTCTTAAATCCACTCTGTAGCCCATCCCATCCTTTATCATTATGAAAGGTCTATAAGAGCCTTAAGTGTTTCCATTGTAAGGATCCACTTCAAAACTGTCTCATATAATCCCCATGATTACTTTTGTTTGTATTGTGTATTTCCTGAGGGGAAGAGAAAAAAAAAGGACAATAGCATGTATAGCTGCCCTGACATTTGCAAATCCCTGGTTAAGACATTATGATTCACAAAGAATTCAATTTAATCTTGGACCAAAATAGCCACTGGAACTGGCAATCCGATAGCCCAGAGGCTGATGTTCTCTTGCACCTGCACTGTCATGTGGAAGAGAGGAAATGGGACATTTCTACAAAGCTAAAGCACAGGCAATACCAATTACCTAAGTCTTTTGAACATTTCACAGGAGTCTGGAGAAAGAAAAGATCACTTCAGCGATTCTGAAATGTCATTGGAAGAACGATGAGGTAGTCAGCATTTTCCTTATAGAGATGATCTAAGGACTGCATCACCACCTAAAGGACAAATGTTATATTGTTATTACGTTTGCAGCAAGGAAAAAATACAGTATCTGAGTCTTCTTCGTAAGTAATGCTTATGTAATGCTTGTAATTTTGAGTGATGTACTATATTTTCTAGGGCATTATTCCACCTGTCTTTATTTTCATCCATATTTCTAATTGTCGTTTCCAGAGAGAATAAAATAAAATAAATAATGTTCAAATAAATAACTTTTATTTTATCATTACAGCATTAAAAGTGCAGCCATTCATCCGCTATAACATATGAAAACATCGATACTCTACATTAATAACGTGCAAAATATAATAAGAGTAATAAATATAATAATAATAATAGTATAATGGGTGTAGATGTCTGGTTTTATGATCATGACCCTCTGCTGTCACACAATGTCCTTTGCTACACATTGCCTTTGGTCGCTGCAGATATTCAAATGTATGTGGATGAAATATCTTTATTACATTACATATACAAGTGTGAAAACCAGAGATACCATTTTAGTTTAGTATTATCTTAATTGCCTGAATATTTGTTGTCTGTTTGGTGGCAAGATCCTACTTTACTCTCTGTAACTAAGATGTAATGTTTGCACATTGTGATGAATTTAAGGACATCCTAGGGACTGCAGACATTTCCACTTTGATCTAGACTGATCACAAATGGGATTGAGGGAGCATTACAAAATATGAAGCACAATGAAAGTTGGATTCCTGATCTTCTGCTTATAGCCAGGGGCGTTGGTAGAAGTAGTGTATCTTCCACAAGGCAAACAAGGCACTCGCCTAGGGCGGCACTTTTCCATAGGGCGGCAATTTACCAGAGGGTGTTAAAGCACACTACTGGTGCTTCAAATATTTTTGCTCCCTCCCCCACCTTTCAGCAAGTTTTAGCTCCTTCCATTTAATCAGGGTGGTGGGGGCATGTAATAAACTTGGTGGGAGTTTAAAATGAGGGTGATGGTGGCATGTAATGGGGGTGATGGGGCATTTAGTGTATATGTAATGAGGGTGATGGGGGCATGTAATGTGTGTGCAATGTGGGTGATGGGGCATGTTGTAGGTGTGCAACGTGAGTGAGGGGGCATGTCGTAGATGTGCAACGTGGGTGGAGGGGGTGCCCAAATTTTGTCTGCCTAGGGCAGCACAAAACCAAAATACACCACTGGTTGGTAGGTCTCCAAATGATATGGGCTAGAGCCCAGACGGGCTCTCTCACACACACTGCCTCTCTCTCACCCACACACATTCCATCTCTCTCACACACCGTCTCTGTCACACACACACTGTCTCTGTCACACGCACACTGTCTCGATGTCTTGATGATCATTGGCTCTTCTGAGCTCCGGGATGTCACATGACACCCGGAGCTCTGACCGGAAGTGAAGCAGCCGCTGCGGAGCCGGTAGTTCATTAACTTGCATGCAGTACAGGAGCAACACAGGACCACACGCAAGGAACAGAATATCAAGGCATTTCCTCTCAATTTGGATGAGTTTCAGTGATACAAGAATTGCTCAATTTAAAGAGCAATTGAGATCAGCAAAATGATCCCCAGGAACTCCAGAGCTACCTGAATCATTACCTAGGACTGGCAGGTCTGCAAAGCAAAGGCACAGCAACACTGAAATCACAGTACATAGAAGGTCTCATTACACAGTGCCTCAGCTATGACTAATCGCATGAGCTCCAATACCAAGGAGCTTTTTATTTCAGCAGCTGCATTAAAATACCCTTTTTTTAGTTCATCTTGGCATTTTCTCTGTTGCTGTAATGGAGTGTCACTCACTGTTGTAGCAGTGAGTGATAATTAGTGACTGGTTCATCTTTTATAGATAACATTGTATCCTAATACTCAATGTAAAAATAACTATTGCTTCTTTTAAATTAGCTAAAGTTATTTTTAAAGTATAGTGGCACTTTAAATCTTTTTCCTGGTTTTACAGACTTCATAGTAATGTGTTAGATTTAACCACAAAGTCCATGATAATAAAGTGATACATGCCTTAGTTATATCAAACATAGAAGCCATTATTGTAAGTACAGCAAGGTCATTTTAACTGTTAGCTATTAACAGGCAAACCAAAGGGGGAACAAATGAAAACCTTTTAATGTCCATTTGTTCTAGCCATGGTTTGGCGCTACAGGAATAAGTGGTTAATTTCCTTTTGTACACTTTGCTTTCTGTGAGTAAATAATTGATAACACTGATATCCTATCAATATTTTGCCCTTTTAATGGTTAAGTATGTGTTAATAATTCAAAAATCTATGAACGACCTCCATGCACTCCAGTGAATTTTGAAAGCCCCAGCGCTCTGCAAAGGAAGTTTATCATTATCATCGGCAAGTTAAAAGCCTACCAGCCTCGACTTCTTTTCATTTCAGAATAAAGGGCTTTCTAGAAAGTATGTAATCTTGTTGAATACTAGAAATAATGTAATGGCCATCAGTCTAGAACATGGCTCAATGCAAGCATTGTTTATCGTGGACATTTACTGGACTTTATGATGGAGAATATGGTGATGTTATATGGACCTACACAAAACTTGCCACGGTCACTGGTATCCTTGTCTAGACAATTTGCCTATCTCTGCTCTAAGGCATGTATCCCGAACTAAAGGATCTCATAAAAGTAAAGACATTTGTTCCATGATCTCCCTCATTATTAGGAACACTTACTACTTTTGTAGCAAATTGTTCCCCAGGGGTTTAAAACCTTTCTGAAACAGATTGAGTTTGTTATCTGAGGAAATATTGGCATTTGCTTGACTGTTATTTCAATTTGTTTTGTAAAAACACCTATTCAAATTAGGGCAGTCCTCAATTTCAAACACATTTTTAACATTTTACTCTTTAGTCAACCATGGGGATGTTTTATGTGGGGTCTGTTCATAGAAAATAGCCGATATTCCATATGGCTGAGATTGGCCAAAATTGTCTGTTGGCTGAAACATTAATTTTGGAGGAATTTCACAGTTAAAAGTAAAGGTGTTGGGCTACTCTAAAAGAATAAGGGCCAAAAGGTTTAGGTAGAGAATTGAACTGTAAAGGCCTAAACATGCAGTCAAATTTATTTTATTCTCTCTTCTCCTGTTGACAATTTCCCCTTGTACATTGAATAGCAATCACATCACTGGATACTGATCATCATCAACAGCTGTAAGGATATGTGTACCTTCCCCCATTATGTAATGTGTAGTAGTGACCGTGCCCACATTGATAAGCAATGCAACATGCTACACTGTAGAAATGCAAGGGTACCATTGAATGTGTAAGTGTGTGAGGTGTGAAATTTAAAATAAATCAATGACAGGCAAGAAAATACATGAAAAATATGTTCAGGGCAGAGAGGGTGCACTAAGAGGGGGGAACATGCTTTTCAGTGGAGAAGTGCAACTTGGTGATAGACATGGTAAGCAACCAAGGTTCTCATGCCTACTAACAAGAAGCTATACTGAGATTTACTTATGAGAATATAATGAGGAGTAGGATAATGTATTAGCCAGCCATCTAGTCTTGTCCATTTCATCCTCCTCCTGACTTCTAAACAGCCTGTGCAGATGGAGAAATGTTAAGTATGGAAAAGGGCTCTGGAGAAGCAGTATGCTCTAATCTAACACCCTTCAGAGCCAAATTAGCGTGCTTATACCTTAATATTTGGTTGCAGTGTTCAACGTCCACCTCTAACCGACTGCTTTTTAATCATCTCAGCATAAAACCATTCTTTATTGCTCACCATCATGGCTAGGTGTTGGTTGAGGTTGGCAATGCCTGCTTGTGTATCAGCAACCAAGTTATGGACAGCAGCCTTGAATGCAGTCATCGAAAGCACAGCAGGGGCTGTGGATGGGCTCTTCTTGCATGATTGGTTGATTTTGCATGCTGGTATCCACCGCTGTGAGGATGCTTTCTTCCTCCTTCACAACTTTATCTGCAAGACAAGAAGATGTTTAGGACATTGCAATACAGAATGATCATATTCATTTCAGTTAACATACAGCATTATCTGATCCCTTTGAACTATTCAGTAATTGTTAGGTTTTTATTATAGCAAAATGAAAAAGATGTCATACACATATACAGCAAAATAAAGACAATACAAATGTAAAAAGACTCAAAGCCAGTTGATTTATAGCATAAATAAATGTTTGCTTGTACTTTAAATAGATAAAACATTATACAAACACATATGGTACTGCATAGGGCGCAGGGATATAAAACTTATATTTATCCAGCAATTCCAAGCCAAGTAAAGCAAAAGTCTAGGAATGGTTTGGAGTGTGGGTTGACTTAACTTACCATTATAATGACAGATGAGCACAGTTATCACATATAAAACATGGGAAATGTCCATATAACAAAAGTGGAAGAACAACAAAAGTGCTAAAGGATATCTCAATGTAATCCAAGGCCACGTTTACTTTTACAGCTGAGTGAAGACCTCCCCTTGAGTATGGATATTTGCACTAGTTGCTAATAGATATTATACATACAGCGTATAGCTAATCCCCACTGCAAGTGCTTCATTAATCAAGCAGTTGTGCTGACACATATGTCCGGAAACACAGAACAGGTGAACAAGCTAAAATATTACATCTACCTCTATTATTTATATTTACAAGACACACTGCCAAGTACTATATACTATAAGTCAGTAAGAGATTATATGAATTCCTTTCTTTTCCAGTCCTGGAAAATAATTAAGACTTCCTCAAACTATACATTTTACTATGTGGTTTTATGACACAACTATATATATATATATATATATATATATATATATATATATATATATATATATATATAAATCCAAAGAAAGGCACGCACTCACAGGACTTAATGCAAAATAGGTCGATATTTTACTTACTCATACAAGACTAGTCTTTATCAAGACTAGTCTTGATAAAGGTCCAAGGTGTGGACCGAAACGTCGATCTTATGCTCATGTGTACCACATACCTGTATGAGTAAGTAAAATATCGACCTATTTTGCATTAAGTCCTGTGAGTGCGTGCCTTTCTTTGGATTTTTTGTGTACTTTAGCTGCATAGCACCCAGGCCATGGATTGTTAAGATTGCCTTTAGCTGAGTGCATCATATCTTGGATTTTTTATATATATATATATATATATATATATATATATACACACACACACATGTACACATATGTATTGGATATACCTAGATGTAAGTTCCAAATACATAAATAGTATATATATATATATATATATATATATATATATATATATATATACTATTTATTTATTTGGAATGGGCTGGAAGTTTGACATATGGACTTCAGTTGTGGAACCTGCTGTTGCTGGCAAAAATCCCAGCCCCCTATATAATACATTGGGGGTCAATGTAGATGACAAGGCTACTTGCCCTGTACGCCCCAGGGTTTGTTGCTGCTCAAAGGCCCCAAAACCCATATATGTATAAAAAATAACCTCCTCCATGACTACCAGACCCTAATAAAAATAATGACCCTATTGTGGCCCCCAGATCAGTGGGGTCATTAACTAAATAGCCCTCCCACCTTTGGGTGGCCAGATAAAAATAATAAAATAAAGATAAAACAGCAGTGCAAAATCACAGTCTACCACCCTGGTATCCAAAGAGGTTTTTGTTTTTTTACCCCTAAGTATGTTCTGCAAGTATGGCTTTTGTCTTATGTAAAACATATATTTCTCTATTTCATATCTCAATTGTATCATGCATTATAACAAATTCACCTTTAGCCTATGCATGCCAACCAGATATGACTAAATTTAGGCATCAAGTTGCTTCATAACCCCTAAATAGCACACTTGCCAACATCTTGATAACAATTCCATACACATCAAGAAAATAAAGGGTGAAAATGGGAACTCTTCAGTGGTATCTCTAATATTATTTTATCAAACTCCTGTTAGATGTAAATATAAAACTAAATAATTATGCAACACCCAGTTTATGTTCAAGGATGAACCAATAAACTCAAACGTTTGCAGGACCTTTACTGTTTCTATGTCCAAAGCTTTACTGTGTTGATGTTTACTAGTAGTAAAAGTATACCATGCCTTCTAAAGTGATCTAGACTCTGAAGATCAAAGTCAACATGGACAACTTACCATGATAGTATTAAGCAGTTTGATGTCTAAATTTAGTAAACCTATTGAGAACACATCACCCTGTCCCCTGTAGCTCCATCAAAGTCCGCTTCCTCTGGACCCTTAGCTTCCAGAAGGGCTGAGAACAGTGATTTTAGCCTAGGATCCCTCAATATCTCCAGTCGCCCACATCACTAGATGAGTCTTAGTGTAGGATGAAAAATGAATCAAACCTTTATTGAAAAATGCACAAACTTATTTACACAAAATGACATCAAGCAGGGATTAACATACAATACATCAGGAAAAATAGCAGGGTCTAGAATTATTATGTAACTTCCTAATTAAAAGACAAGAGCATGAATCAGATTACAGACACAGGCAATTCGATTTACAGTACACCAACATCACACCTTGCAGGTACAGACATCTTAACAAAAAAACAATGGGTGACTCACATAAAGACAAAACAACACTTAACTCCTTGATATGCAACACAGTTTTACATAATAACATTCAATAATTGAATGGCGGCCAATAAGTACAAAAAAAGTCTACACGCTTTAATTTGCATTATTAAATTGCACATCCGAAATGTGTTTTCTGCGCCTGGGAAGCGTTTTTTAGCAAACCCAGTGCTATAAGTATATCGTACCCCATCTCAAGCCAGGGGCATAGTCGGTGGGGAGGAGGCTGGCCCTCAGCCCCTCCAAAACCTTCAGTGATGGAAGGTTCCATGGAAGGATTTATAAGAGCCTATAGCTCTTTTTGGAATAAGAGTAATTGATTCATCAGGTACTTTACCTCCTGTCATTACTGAAAAAGATTCTTCAAAATGGCAGAGATTTGGTTATTCCCGTATCTTCCATGAATTTCTCTTTATGCTCCTGTCTGTTTCCCAGGAGATTTATAGACAATTTGGCAGTGGTAACAAACTAGCGGTTGAACTTCGCTGACATGATTGGATTCAGTTTACAAACGTTTCAAGCATATTACAAAGATGAAAAGATATTTAAAAAAATGTCATTCTAAGTGGGACAATTGGATAATGTTCAGTGGGACAATTGGACAAGTTCATCTAGTGTAGATATTTTAAATAGCAATGTTTTAATGGGCACTTAATTGAGCCCTATTTGCCCTGTATAGCTCTATCATGGTACAGACATGTTTAGAATCTTGGATCAGATCATACTTCATTTTCGGTTGGGTGGAGGCAGATCTGACTAAACATTTCGAACAACCTGTCAGAGCAAAGGGCACTCAGTCAAATACTTAATTTTTTTGTTTTATTTAATTTTAATATATTTCACTGCAGTAATGGATGCAACTCCTCAAATTACATTGAAAATGAAAGAGTGCGGGGGTGGGAGCTAGCTGGCAAAAAGAGTGGTTGAATGGCAGGGGAGTGTTCCCACATGCACCCATCTGCCAACAGGCATAGGAACACTATGGGCCAAAAACAAAAGAAGAAAAAGTTGAAAAAAAGAGGTCCAAATATCGGACAGCTGTTGACTAGGCCTTTCAGACTTTCTACACATCATCTTGAACAGTGGTAGACATGAGATCACGGCAATCCAATGTCAGGATTTGTGGGATCCTGGAGCCAGTCGGGCCCACCTCCCTCCGAATGTACCAAGCAGGATGGCTGTCAACAATACATCTACCATCTGACACTTCTACCTACACAATTGTAGACGCCTTCAGAGTCCATAAAGGAATTAGACTTTTCCCTGATGTGCTTCAAGATGTACTGTTAAAGTTGAGCTCTACAACAGACACAATTGTGCTGATGACTGCAACACAAACTTACAGATACAATACAAAAATAGCTCACTCCAGGTCTTCAAGGACTTGCCACCTTCCATTTATTGTATTCCTACTGAGTTTTGTAACGTATACCCCTGCAGCAATCTATATTATACAGGAGTCTAAAATGTTTTGTGGACACGCTGCACTTATTTGGACACAATAATTATACCAGTGATATGTCTATAAATTCATAACCATAATCCCACAGGAACAGTTTTCATTTTGATTCACAGAATTAAAAATTAGTCTTATGTATGTATCTGTATGTTTTTGTACCTTTTGGAATTTCTACTTTACAAGTGTTTTCTGAGCGGTTTTTATACTTTGATGTGTAAGTGTCATGACTCAAAAATTATATTAAAAATAAATATTGAGTTCTCTCAGCCAAGACCAATGCAAAGCAGCTTAAACATAAAATTTGGTAAATAGAAAAAATGTTTTTTTATCATTATAAAAAGTAGAAAGGAGAAGACTTCTAGCTAGTTTTAGGTTTTGTCAATGGGTTGGTTATTTCACCCAATGTCAGGCCACATCTGCCTTAGAAGTTTGGCGTCATAGACCAGATAGAAGGGTTAATATGAGCATCGACTCGGGTAGCTCTGGTTTTTATCACAGAAAATGCTTTCAAATAGCGGACGGATTTGGATCACATCAGTGACACGTCAGTAACTGAATTTAGAGCTTCTCAGGTAGCCCTGATTTGCTTCCAAATATGTGTGCAATGTGGATGTCATAGCCAATTCCACAACAATATCTGGCAACTCAAATGCAGCCGAAATATGTCCAAAACACAACAATCCAAGTGGTATCCTCCAAATTCCCATTTTATCCTTCAAAAACTAGCCTAGGAACAGAGAAAATAATCTAAAATGTAATGGGGGGGGGGGGAGGTGGGGTAGAGGCAAAACACTATGCCCTGAGTTTTTCAGTGTAGAACAATGCACTGTGCCACCATTACAACAGGATTATAGGGGCATCTGCCAATAAGACACACCTGAGAAGGAGGAATGACATCTGGGAGGAGGTCATGGATAATGTCAACAAAGTTGGTGGAATCAACCAGTCCATGGAAGTGGTGAAGAAAGGAAAGTGGATTTAAAATAGGCCACATGTGAAATTACACTACACACATAGCTCACACACCTGTAGTTCATATAACACATATAATAGCAGTGTCAAAAATAGCCAGCACTGAACAGATAGGGATTGTTGCATGTGGCTGCACATGTTAAAATGGCTGCCACAAATGGAGAAGCTGTAAGGGTGTGTAACTTTGCAGAGAATGTTAACTGGAGAGAGGGTGGGCAAGTAGCAATTTTCAGTAAATAACACGTACAAACAAGGGCTGCTAGTAGCTAAGGACAATGGGAGTTAAAATACATATCAGTGTCAGTGTAGTAGTAGATAGGTGGTAGCACATGTACAAAAGGTGTGTATGTGTACATGCATGGATAGAAAGATTTATAAATGTGTCTACATAGTTGTATACGTGTAAATAGGATAACATGTGCACATGATCATTGTGATAGTAAACCAGTTGCAGTGTTCTACTCATATCTTTCAAATACTCAGATATCAAGAGGCAGGTGAAGTAGAACTAACCAACGCAGCCACTGTCACCAGACGTCCTGATCGCAGTTCCCCAGAGGCAGCTGACCTGATGGATTTCAAAGGAGGAACTACTGCAGGCCATGGGCACCAAAGGTGTCATCAGGGTTGAGCATGAACATGACCCAGAAATAGCTGGTTGTAAGTATTGAACATCCATTCATGTGTTAAGTATGTAATTTGAGATGTATTAACACTGTTCTCTCACTTTTCTACCATCTTCTGCTCTGTCCACTCAACCCCCATCAACAAATGATGATGGCACCCCCATGGCACAGTTAAGCTAATAAATATTTCTACTATTCATCTGAGCCACAGAGTTCGGTATTTATATATGGAGAAAGGAACAGGTCCTTAACTTAAGCCTAACATAATATGTACCCCATGGGAGCATCGTGTGGGACCACTGAGCATCTCTAAAGTGAACAAGACTCTATACATTGAAGTTTATTCAAGAGATAGAGTGAGGTAACAGAACTTCCTATTTTTCTATTAGATACACATTTATACTACATCTAGTTAGATGGTAATGCAAGGGTAATTACTAGTGGAACAACATCTACTTACCTACTTATGTAGAATGGCATCTATGAACTTGTACCATATAATGAATACAATGTTTCACTCTTCATAGGTTCAATCACAGCATTATCGAGCAATGAGTGTAGCACAGGTTTATTTTATGTAACCAGTAATGTATTGGTGGACAAATATGCTGAAACTTGCACAAAATGTATGGAACAAATATAAGTGCCCACCAGTACAACTGAAGTTGTGTCTGAAAAGAACACCCTACTACTCAAAAAAGGAATATCTTTTTCCTCTGAGGAATAAAGCACATAGAGTAATAGCGTTATATTATGCCTTACTTTTACAAACAATAAGTTGCTAATGGTGAGAGGAGACTAGCGGTCATTACATAAAAAGTTTTACCACTACAGAAAAACAATGAAACATAGTAAAAAGTCCAAGTCATTAAATTGACACTCAAAGCTTTACATTGTATCTTTCTTAGTAGGAGGTCTACTATAGACTGACTAGATTATAAAACTAAGGATGTAACACCAGGTGGTTTATTTACATACTATTAAGAAGGATAGAGTGAATTAGTTTCAATAGTGGTCGGTACGGACAATAGAAAAAACTGGGAATATGGTCATTTGCTGGGTAACAAAAATAGTACCATTCACAAAGTGCCCGTTTAATCAGAACTGTTCATATTATATAACCATATGTTACCATTTCCCACATTTTGACTTACACTAGCAGGCTATACCTCCCATTTTAATATATACTATTACAGATTTACCCAAGGAAATGCTAATGGGGTTGCTCACCCATAGTTAGATAAGTAGTCAATAACAGACTGTCCCCATACTGTCCCTCACATCTTCTTAACATGCTCATTCTCATCTCCCTCTACTTAAAATCTCCCTCCCTTACTCCTTACCTCCACAGTCATTATTTCTTAGTCAGAATCTTATGCTACTGTCTGGCGTGGGAGAGCATTAGGAAAGAACTAGACCTTCTCTTTCTTTCCTGTGAGTTCAGTTAAGGTTAGGAGGACAGAGTGAAGGGAATTAAGCCTTGGGACAGAAGCATGAAAAACTTTCAAGGTCATAGGATATTACACAATATACAATATTACACAATATTATAAACATAACACACATTATTCACTGATGGATTATAGAGATTTGTTTAATGAACTTTATCTTGCCATGCCCTAGAATAAAGAAATATTCAAAACCTTTCATAGGTGTAAGATGGGCAGAGCTCAGCCCCAGGTAGTCAATGTTGGAGAAGAGAGGAGCAGAGTTAGGGTAAGTGTGAGCTGGATTTGACCAAAGTGGACAATTTAGTTGCTTAATTGAAAAGCCAACCTTGAGTTTGGAATGTTGTGGTTATTAATTACTGCCAGTGCACTGCAGCAATGTGCACTTGGAAATAATAACTATGTTGCTCAACCCTTTGTATGTGAAATAATTAAAATGGTACTAAGACGATTGTGTATTTAGCATTCATAGTAATGGTAATCACATAACTTGCATTTCATGTTTATGCTAATAATGCCACTGGAAAACAGAAATACTGAAACATGCTGGAAATTTGAAAGCACGTATTAAGTACTTTATGATAACATTCACTGAAATAAAACTTTGTTTTCTTTGCCCAGCTCTGACACACATGAAAACTGACTGAGAACGACTTGTTTGTCAGGAAATAAAATCAGCTTTGTCACCAAGGGTGAGCTTCCGGTTGGTTAATCCATTATAATGCTGTCTCAACCTGACAGACAATGAGCAACAAGCTTTCATTACAAATGATGCCAGGAAACCTCCTTAGCAATAACAGGAGCTTCATTAACAGCACACTTCTTCACACGTATTCAGCAATGCTGCACATTCTACACCCTTAATGTTAAGCTCATTTCTCAGCCCCATCCTCTCCATTGGTTCAAAATAAAATTCCAAATGAGGAACTAACTGTACTATAACAAATGACAGGGTATTTTACTCAATGCCTAGATTCTTGAGGCTGCATAACTGTGTGTCCTTGGCTTGCAACCTTTCTCCTTTCCTTTTCCCTCATGCACCCCCTCCCCATATCTCCTCATGCTCCAACCCTCCTCTTACGCAAATCTGCACAGAAATTAAAGACTTCCAACAATCAAGCTCTGTCGTTGCCGAGGTGGCTTCTCACGTCGTTAGCCGTGAGCATGACAACCGATGAAAGAAATGCAGCTAAATCTGACTCACTTGTGCGTGTGTATTTCTTTTTATAAATGCGGGGAGGCTTTAAAAATAAATCCGAACTAAAGTGCTCAGTGATGGAGTGCACTGTTTGCGGGGGAAGACACATTGTTGTTGACTATGGCAAAGTTTTTAAACATTATATTTATGGCTCGACACTTCCTGTGAGCTACTTCTCTAAGCATGGCTAAGCAAACATCTAAATAGCTAGTTCTTCTCACAAATAATATTATTAATAATAAGATATAAGATGGCGATAAAACAAAAGTATTTTCATGTATTCTTATTATATTAGTAAAATATGGTTAGCATATCATGTAAATACTTGAATGAATGGTAGAATGAAAACACATGCCTTTTCTACAAAAAGATATCAAAAGAGGCTGCAAAGGATGCATCTGTGTGATGGGCCCTGAGATCCCAGGAACTTTCCCAGTTGTGCATTAAATATTACCCCTTTAACTGGTTATCTATTATGGGAGAGCTGAGAGACCTTGCTCTTATGGCAGCCAGGCTGTAGTTATCAGTGCAGTTTGGTAATAGTGGAAAAAGAGGCTGTGGCCCAATCAAGAATGTTCATTAATATTGTTCCTCAAGATAGTCTTTGCTTTTCCATCTTCACTGCATTGATACTTAGGGCAGTGCTTCCCAACCTGGAGGCTATGATGTCTCCAGGTGAGCATGAGTACTCCAAGCAGAGTGAGTGGATATTGTTTATTGTTGCAGTGACTCACATTAAAATAGTCTCCCTTTCTCCCAAGTAAATCTGACATCTATTTTTACTCTTTGTCCTGCCTCAGTGTGGCTCGCTCCACTCATTTGATCAGGGTCTGTATGGAGCAGACTGAGACTCTTGTTTTCAGTAAGGATCGACAGAGGGGATCCCCTTTGAAAATGAGGGATGACAGTCACCGACCAGAGAAGGCTGCTTCCCAGGGAAGCATCGCAGCTGCCAATCAGAGGTTGAACTGGAATGTGCTATAAAAAGTACATGCCAGTTTATCCTCATACTAATGGCACTCAATTTTTCACTTGTGCTTCTACATTTAAAATTTTTCTCATAATTTTTTTGCTATTTTACTGTTTGTTCTAAATATATGAATTAAATTATTTTAAAATATTAATATAATTACAGTTAACGCCTGCATGCCCGTACTATGGTTCTAATTGTACTGGTCAACCTATATATATTTTTTTTTATTATATTACAATTAGATGTGATAAGTGGGTCAGTGTTACTGTTGTACTAGTTGAAAAAAGCTTTTTTTCCCCAGAATTTCCCCCTGTTATATGTTTTTTTGAATTTTAAATTGTAGATTATTTATTTGTGCATGGTATCCAAAGAAAGCACTAACTGTCCTTTAAAAAACAAAATATAACTTGCATGGGAACGTTAAATGATAGAGAGCAAAACTACACGTAAACAACCACATATCAAAATGGAAAAATTGGCTCTGGTGATTGGCTCAGGAAATTCCTTGGTCCTTAAAGGGTTAACTAGAATTCTTTCTATGTTGTCGTAAATCCTGAAAAAAAATAATATTTCTAGGATGACTACTTCGCTTGATATGTGCATAGTATGCTCTGTGCTGACACCCAGAGGTCTTTGGAGGCATTGCACAAAATTGTTAGCTAGGTAACACAAAGTCTAAGTGAATAAACAATCTGATTTAATTTACAGAGTAATTAGTCATGATTTTTAAAAATATATATACATGTACTTTTAGAATTCCCTTTCCTTAGCCTGTTTGTACCAAAGGAAGGGTTTTTAATTAGCCTTTCAAAAAGAGAGATATGTTTAGCCGTGCAGAGCTTGTTATCGTCATGGTAACATTTCAGGAGAGAAGGTCATAACAGAATCTTTCATGAGCGATTGTTAAAATATTTGCCAAAATCTATTTAGTCGTATTTTAGAGGTGCTTAAAAAAACACATTGTAGCAACTGCTATTATTATTATCATTATTATTATTGCCATTATCATTAAATGACGTAGGGTGGAGTGGAATGCTACTGTTTTAAAGGATTCTCTGCCCGCCGTGATATCTGCTTAGAATGTTAATGGTTGTTTACCAAGTGAAATGTGCTTCTGAAAGAGTACACTGTTTCCAGGCTCCCAGAGTCTCAGCCTCATCCAGGGCTTGAAACTGAATTCTTCCCTTTATGAAATCTTAAATTTTTTCCTTCTTGGTTTTGTTTACTCATCTATGAATATCAGTTATAGTTTACCTTTAACTCTTTGTTTGCCAGTTAAAGAAATCATGCCGATGAATCATTCTTAACTGAGAAATAACTCCAAAATAAAAAGTGATTAATTTAGAATGGTTGTGTTTGTGTCAAAAACCAAAGTTGGAGCAATGTAAAGGTCATTGTACATCCATCGGTAGACTCAGAAATGTGCAAATCACTTCCTGTTCAATATTGTGGCTTGATAAGTATTATGAGATCGACATTGTGGTTAGTACATGTGATTCACTGACGTGTTCACGAAAGGTCAGATAATTTCAGTAACATTGTTTGTCTGAGGTCCATACATGATGAATGTAAATGTTCTAATGAAATAATAACATTGACTCTGCTATTTCATAAATACTTTGGTCATTTGGACTGCCCAATCAGAGAGAGGATGAAGCACAAGTAGATATTTTAGAATATTTTAAAAAAAAATCAATCTGAACTGATGTTGGTTTTGTTACAAAGTTTGAATTCCATGTTAGCTTGTCTTCAATTTGGCAGAGCAGGTATTTTATCCAGTACCATTTGCATTTGTTTTGTGTCAATTTTAACCACATTTATGTAAATAAAATAACACGTGATATATTTTCATGTAGATTTATATGACATAGCCTAAAATAAAACACTGTCGGTGTGTCGTTTAGGTCACAGAGATTATTATTGGTTCTAAATACCTCTGTAGATGTTTATCAGGTTTACATAGAAATTGAGGTTGGAAACCAGGACAAGTCAAATGACATAAATGCTGTGTTTTGCTGTTAATTCAAAAATGAGGTAGCAATACTTTTATATTTTCCTTAAAAATGTGCTAATGTATTAGTGTAAAGACATCAGCGAGATTTCTCTTTTACAAAACAATCTACCTGGTTGTAATAAGTATAATTTTATAAACCTACCATATGCCATACAAATATTTTCCTCCATTTTTTTCAAGTATTATAATTCCCCTTCAGTAATGATAGAATACTTAATATTAATATAATGGTGTTTGAACTACAGACTAAATAGGATATTGATAGGATATATAGGATATAAGATACCACAAGAAACAGGTACCCACCTAGTATCATATAGATGCCATGTATCCAACTGTGGTCCTTCAGTTGTTTCTGAACTACAACTACCTTGAAGAGTGATGAGAGATTATGGGATTTGTGGTCCACCAGTAGCCAGAGGATCTAGAAAGAGAAACAGGAAAGATGTAAGGTGTACCGACTATGTCTAAATATTAGAGACAACAAAACTAAAACATGTAATTGGAAGGCAGACTTGTGTACAACATAGATTTGCAACAATTGCGCATGTTAGAATCCTGAAATTTAATTCATTGATGTGTAGTTTGAAGGCTAAGTCAAATGTAATGTAGTGGCAGATAACACTTCAGGGTGGGTGCAACATGATCACAGACCCGTAGTGAACATGGGAGAAAATAAGAAGAAGTGTGTAAAGACGTAAATTGTTAGTAGAGAGAATTGGGTGATTTGGGATATTGTTTAGAGACAAGACACATTAGCTATAGATGGGAGTAATATTAGTAATGTCTATGCATTGTAGTACAAGAACTGATTTGATTTGATCATAGTATATGTTGGTCATAGAGATTGCTGCCTAGAGGGTTTGATCTTGGAGTATAGCTATGGATCCATAGATATGACAGTTTGTCCTGTGGTATGTCCAGGATAATTCTGTGAAGTAGTGAAGTTTTTGTGCCATCTAATGTTAGGTTTTGAAACACAGGAATTGAAAGAAGAACTCAGCAGTTTCTCAAGATGTAATGTTCAACTGGGCGAACATGTCCGACGATTCTCTCAAGTATAATAGATGTGTTGAGTGGAGCGTCAGTGCTGTCAATGAATTTAAATGATGAATGTTGGAAATTCAGTTACAGTACCCGTCAGTGAATTTAGAACATCTCACCGATTAGGATATTGATCAGGATATTGATATTGAGGCACTACCTGCGCTGCAAAACTGTAACCGTAAGTAAACAATTTATGGCACGTAAAAATACACTCTCATTAGTCTTGTAATATGTTTACATTTCTCAGTTTCAAATTTTTCTGCAGAAGTTAAGGGGTGTTTTATGGCATATAATAATATTCAATATTAAAATGAATAGTTAATCTGAGAATTTGTAAAATGTAGTTTTACCCAGGTTACCAATGAAAGGTTTCATATTCTATTCATATGCTTTCAAAGGTTCTGACAAATAAATAAAGCAGTCAAAGACAACTCAGGATTTGATTAAGAATACTGATGTTATACATAAAATTAAAAAGGTACATACCAATGGTTACTACCTAGACAACAATGAATACAAACAGAACATGACATGACAACATTCCGTGTTGCCAACTTTACAGGGTTATTTAAAACTATAAAGTTTCCTTTGAAATAAGTGCAGAGAATTGTGCTAAGTATATTTACAACCTTAATGTGATGTCAGTTCTAAAGCACACAAATTATCAAATGTAGTGTAAATAATTATTTAAATTATATGTATTGGTCTGTAGGGATTGAGAGATAAAACTAAACAATATATTTTAGCCAAAATGAGAGTCTCCTTAATATTTTTTGCAAGCTTTATTTTTTCGTGCTTTAACCTTATTTTCACCACTTTGCTAGCTGGTGAAAATTCTGAATTCTGTACAAACACTCGTGATCAGTATATACAAAGGTCCATAGACAGACTACATAGATAATTATACAATTAATATTTGTTTCAGATTCTACATACATAAATATAAACATTTTGTCTTTGATTTTGTGCAAGTGTAACTGGTGGTAAGTCGGTCCAGCAGTGTCCAAGGAACATAACCTGTTGTGGGTTGCAATTTAGGGTGTCTAGGTGATGAAGCAACGGTATTCAGCCTTATGGATATACTCCCTATGGTTGAGCTGTAGGTGGAAGTAGGTTGTAGTACCAACAACACCTCGTGAGGACCCGGAGAAGAGAATTACTGTCATGAGTGTAGGTGACAGAAAACAAGCAGTTTCAATGGAGAAGATGTGAAGAGGCTTAAGAGGAAGGACTGCTTCACTATTGGACTTCACATAGACACCAGCAGAGAGATTAAGCAGAAACACATGAAGGCAAGGTCAAAATCAGATCAAAAGGATAGGCAGGACGAAGAGCGGAGAAATGGAAATAGATTGTAGTCATACAAGGGAGTCAAGACAGGCAAAGTCAGAGGCAAGAGGACAAAACAGATGGTCAGTAAAAGACAGGAGTCAGTAACCAGAAGACCAAAAGTGAATAATAAATATAAACATTAGTGAATGCTAACAAGGCACTATCACAGGCAAATGCTTGTGTAAGAATGTAGTTTAAATAGCTCTCGCTAGACAGGTCCCACTTTCAGCTGTTAAGAGAGGCAAACCTAGAACATTATACATACACTGAACAAAATTATAAATGCAAAACTTTTGTTTTTGCCCCCATTTTTCATGAGCTGAACTCAAAGATCTAAGACTTTTTCTAAGTACACAAAAGGCCAGTGTACGTCCTCTTTTTTATGATAGAGTGTACAAACCATGTCCCCAAATAAGGGCTGGGAGGCAGGTTTATAAAATTCTGCCTGCAGTACAGAGGCAGCAGCTGCACATGTAGTTCAAGTGAGTTTAAAGACTGCTGAATTATTGTACCAGGGGCCAGTGTGAAAAGAAGCCTTCGTGTTGGCAGGAGACGCTACCTGACAGGGTCCTTGTGAAGTGACTTGTAGTTGTATACCCTTCTATGTGCGAAGAGTCTTTTTATTTTTGCTGTTTATTAACAAGCCACTGACTTTATTTTGCAACTTTGGTGTCCTACTGTGAGAGTACCTTACAGAGGCCCACACTACCATGCTGCTCATTATATTTTCTTTTTAAAAGTTTACAGATCTGCCATATTTACAATTATTGATTTTTTTTTTTTGTTTGTCTAGCTATCAGCAGGTGGCATTAAGTAGGGCTATGTTTGAATAACTGATCAAATGGCTATACATTTAGAATCCATTTCTTATTGACAGTTATTTTTCCAATGGCAACAAAATAAACAAAACCAGATCTATGATATATTATATAGCATGAGATATGGTTTTGGCACATGCCTGATCACAGGAAACAAGGTATGTCATCACACATTTTTCTATTCTACTCTGGATTAAACAGTTAGCACCTAGTGACAGGGGCTGTTGTTTTAGTGATGATTGCATAACTTGGAAGTGTTTTTGACAATGTGTGTTTATGTCCATCTACCACACCTGCAGTTAACCCCTTAGTGACATGACCTTTTGACCTTGTCTTTCCCTTGGTGACAAGGGCTGTTTTGACATTTCTGGGGTGTTTTTGTTTAGCTGTAATTTTCTTCTTTCTTACATACTGTACCCACACAAATTATATGTTGCTTTTATCATCATAGGAAGGGCTTTTATTAGATATCATTATGTTCATCATATCTTATAATTTACTACAAAAAAACTTTTTCTATGCTAACCCTTAATTTATTCTAATTTTAATTTATTTGTAACCCTATCCCTTATGCTAACCCTAATTTGATTGTAACCCTAACAATTGTTCTAACCCTAACCCTAGATTTTTGCTAATTAAGTCTTTTTTCAAATGTTTTTATTGCAATGTTGTGACTGCCTCTATGGCCAGTCAAGCAACAGCATCAGAGTGACAGAAGTGAATTTTTTCACTTCCGATGCTCTACCCACAAGAGGGCAGCAGCCATATTGGAGGAGCATGCTGTTCTCCAATATGACACCCACGATCACTCCGACATTGAGGCAATAGAGCAGCACCACCAGAGCGGTTTTAGTGATCGTTGATCGTGAAAACTGCTCGTTCCACCACAGGACGTGCCAAGCATTTCCATTGTCGTGAAAGGGGTTTATAGAGAAATACAGTGATCATGTATTACAGTGATCATAAATCCACACACTGGATCTTCCAAAACCATAGTACATATTTTAAAAAAAGAAATTTCTCATGATCAATATAAAACTATAGGGGTCATGTATAAACACAGCACACATGCATATAACTCCAAATAATATATGAAGTAGACTCCCGACAACTTACATACTTTTTGGTTGTGCTCATTGCACCAACGCAGCCAATGTATAAAAAATAATTAGTGTAACGGACCGTCTACCGGACGAAGTAGACCCTCTGTCCGTTATGGGAAATCACCTCCTTAGCCCCCACTTACAGCTCAGCATTCACCCAGCAAGTCTTTCCTGGACCCTTGCTCTTTGTACCCAAATAGACAGGACATCTAGCAGTTAGGTACAGCAAGAAGAACAACTCCTTTATTTGTGTAACAACACAGACTTATAAAAAGACATACACATGACATCACAGACATTAGTATACAATGGGGGGATGGAACTAAACATAGTTCTCCAACTGACTGGGGCTAGGAAAACATTAGACATTCAGACTGCAAACCAAATAGAAATTAACATAGAGTGAGTAGACCTAATTACAATACACACAGTAATGTACACAACATAATCAGTTTACCAATTACTCCAGTTAATACAGAACAATGGATGTTGGAGTAAACTATTGGAGTCACTGTCACATTAGAAACCGTCAGAGTGGTCAACTCACAGAATTAAATATTACACATAACCAATATACCAACCAAATATAACTAACTAACAATATTAACGTATAGTGTTATGGCACATCCATTACCCAGGTGGTCCGTTCATTCGTGAGTTGGTTCGGTAGATTCAATCTACCGAACACCCAGGCAGAAAGGCACAAACAAGCCTTTCTGCAGGGAAAAATACAAGCTTTTACCATGGGGCCATAGTCCAGAGGCAGCAGGCGAGCAACCAGGCTTCTCCAGAACATAGTGGCGAGGTTGGTTCCGCCACAATTAGTATCAGGGAATCTCCATCAAACACTTTATGGCAGAGGTCCCTCTATCGACATTATGCAAAACAAACTGTGATTGTACATTTGTATGCCTCTCACGACACTTTGCAGTGCAGGGGTTTTAAAACATGACCCCCTCTCTATATGTTGGCCAGGAATCTTTACCTGGGGATACTACAGGCTAGACCATGTACATCATAAACGAGAGCTGATAACTCACAAATCGTACAATATGAGATAATCAGAATTGACAAGCATGCTAAACATGGACAAAAATAGAAAAGTTGTGTAATTTTTGTAGTATTGTTGCCAATTCACCACAGTATAAATTAGTAGCAATGCATTCCCAGTAATAGTTATTATTACTTATACACACTCACATATTGGGGTCTACTGGACAAGTTTAAAAAATTAGGCCAAGTAGCATAGTTGGGGAAATAGACAACTTGGAGACCTTTTTTATTGTCAAGAATTTTGCAACCTTCTTGTCAATTCATCACATTATTATACATATACATACATATATATGCAAAACTGTGTGTAAACTGTTCTCTCTATAGCTTGTTATTAGCGCTTGAACAGTCAAAAAAGTAATTAACAGCCCTCAGTAAACACAAACAGATAATCTTAATATACAGCAGATTCCTCCAGTATGATGCTAGTCTTGTGTGTTTAAGAGCTTCTGAAGTGATGGAAGAGACAGTCAGAAACATAACAAGACAAAAAAAGGCCAAATTAGCCATAGATCAAAAATTAGGATTAGGTTAGGGTTACTGTTAACATTTGGGTTAGGGTAGGATTGGGATTGGGATCAAAATGTCACTGTATCAGAAAAGGTTTAGTTAAAAAAGCACTACTTTTGGTTATAACTTGAAGAAAAAAAACAACATGTAACATGGCATATTTCTAAACTCACGACAAATTTTAGAAATTATTTAGATGGGGTATTTTTTACCATTTGTAATTGTGTAAAAGTTAGAAAAAGGTTTTTTTTTCCATCATATTATTTGATTGGCAGTAAATTATAGGATATGATGAATATAATGACATCTAAAGAAGGCCCTTCTTTTGCTGATAAAAAACAATATATAATTTGACTGGGTTCATTAAATGAGAAAAATTACCCTGCAGAAAAATTACCCTGCTGAAAAATTACCCTGCAGAAAACAACGGACACAAATTCTCTCATTTTTAATTATGTCCTAGGAATGTTACTATTGCCCAACATCCATGGATATTAACATTACCTAATTTAATGGTACTCATTTAATCTACTCCAGAAGGATAGAGGGCTGAGTTGTCCCTGCCAGGAATTGAACCTGCAAACCTGAGGATTGAACAGAATCTATAGGTAGTATATTAACCAACTGAACTCTTTCTCCAGCTCATCTCTGGTCACGTTTGAAGGATAAGTGAAGGCATGGAGAGGCCACGCCTAGTACTCCCAACAAATAAATAGGAGATTCTGCCATTGTTAGATAGTGAAGTCTCTCCCAGCAGGGACAGAGCCCCCAAAATGACCATAATACACTTTTTAGCAGTTAGTGGTATGTAACATATTATCAATATTATTTTCCCATCGTGAAAACATTTTTTTAAGATGTTAAAGTAAACACTATTATATGTACAGTCAGGGCCGGCGCCACCATAAGGCTGCTTAGGCAGCCACCTTAGGGCACTGCAGCGGGGGGGCACCAGCATGGAGAGGGAAATTAAAAAAAAAAAAAATGCTGGTAGAAGCACTGGCTGGGGAGATGATCTCGCCTCACCAGCCCTCTACACGGCCAGAGTGGAGCACCCTGGAAGGGGGCGGATCTCACCGGGTGTGAGGTCCGCCCGCTCGCCATGAAGCAGAGCGGCATCTGCTTCACAGGGAGCCAAGCAGCATGAGCTCTGTGTGTAAAACACATATGGAGCTCAGTAAGTGCTGCTCGCCAGGGCCCGGCCTTAGGGGTGTGCGACCTGTGCGAGCGCACAGGGCGCAACATCCCAGGGGGCGCCTGCCCGCCCGTTAAAAAAAAGCCGGTAGAGGCACTGGATTTGGGAGATCAAAAGATCCCCCCTCACCAGCCCTCTGCTCGGCATGCTCTGCTGGATCCGGTGAGGGGGCGAAGCTAACCGGCTCAGCGGTGTTGCTCCGCCCCCACCCTGTGAAGCAGGACAGAGGCTAGAGAGACAGAACAGTGGATGGGGGAGAGACAGAACAGGGGAGGGCTGACAGAGAAAGAGACAGACAGAACAGGGGCAGCGGGGAGAGACAGAACTGGAGGAGAGAGAGATAACAGGGGGAGGGGGGAGAGAGAGACAGAACATGGGGGGAGAACAGGGGGAAGGGGGGACAGAACAGGGGGAAGAAGGGACAGAACAGGGGGAGGGGGCGACAGAAAAGCGGATGGGGGGAGAGAGACAGAACAGGGGACAGGGGGAGAGAGACAGAACAGGGGACGGGGGGGAGAGACAGAACAGAGGACGGGGGGGAGAGAGACAGACATGGCAAGGAAGAGGAAAGGGACAAACATGGGAAGGGAGAGAGACACATACATAGGGGGGTGAAAGAGACGGGGGCGCCACGGAGGAACCCCGCACAGGGCGCCAGAACACTTAAGGCCGGCCCTGCTGCTCACACTCCCATGTGGAGTGTTAATGCAGGGTATTGGAAATTTGATGCCCTGCATCATCACTAAGCACAGGGATCTTGAGCAGCATTTACTGACATCTCACACCCGGTGACCCAGGGTGCTTCACTCAGGCTGTGTAGAGGGCTGGAGAGGGGAGATCATCTCCCCAGCCAGTGCCTCTACTAGCATTTTTTCCCCCTCTCCACGCTGGATATAGGGAAGGAGAGATGAGAGATATGGGGTTAGGAAACGAGATATGGGGACAGGGAGAGTCATGGGATGGGGGGGGGGGGGCACCAAAAAGCACTTTCACCTGTGTAGCAAAAAATCCTTTAACAGGCCCCGTGTACCGTACATATAGAGAGAGAGAGACAACCACACACAAAAACATGTTCTGGGTATGAAAGTGTAGCTGTGGAGATAAAAAGTGCTTGTTGTGGAGGATGCTCTAGTATGATTCACACCGAGCCTTCATTTAAAAATAACGTAAATCAATGCAATCAACTTGTGGATCAATAAAAACAGTTAAAGGAAAGGGTTCACATAAATCAAAACAATGGTTAGACAGAATTATATTAGAATGATGTCAAGCTAATTCTATTTCCATGTATAGAGTTACATACAATAGATAGCTCTCATATCATCTAAAAATCTAATTGGTAGATAAATTAGCATCAATGTATGTTATACACAATAATGCTATGCTATATATAATTTATGTTATATGCAATAATGCTAGTGTAGGACAGGACTGCAGAACACAAACTTCTATTGAAAATGGAATCAAATTCAGAATTAAGGGTGACCGAGTCAGTTGTGCATGTCATGGATTAACTCTAAAGTCAATAGGCGCCCTAACCTGGCACCTTTATTCATTTCTGTGCGTAACATTGCAGGAGAGCAGTCACAGATACTGGTCACTTTCACCAGACAGTATGTAGACGTGTGAATACGAGGGGAAAAGAAATGCATTAGAAAAGCTTAGAAGTTATCCTCAACTAAAGTTATTAAAAATAAAGAAATTGAATTCATGCCTCTCAATGCTACTGGATTGCAACACAACTACTCAGCATGGCAAAGCAACTGAGCATAACTATGCACATCCACACTCTGCTTTAGGGTCACAGAGGATAAAGCTGGGACAACTGGATAGAGATCTCAATTCTGAAGTGTGCCATGTAAAGAGGGTCAGTTCGGAGGTATGTGAAAGTAAAAAAGGCATTTTTGACTGTTGGTGAATAAACCAAATTAACATATCAAGTTGTGGTTACCATGTGACATAATACTACTCATTTAGCTTTCTCTTTCCACTTATTGATTCAATGAACATAATGTTGTGCTTGATCATTAAAAAAGAAATGTTAAGTACAACATTTAGCTCACGTTTTAAGTTTATCTTTCATGTGGATTCTAGACAAGTATGGGTTTTTTTTTTTTAATAAAATAGCAAGGCTTAAGGAAATTATTGCCATTTATGAGAAGAGGTGTGATTTTTTTAAACTTTTTTTTAACTTTCATCACTGGTTTACTTAAAATAGGCAGGAATTTCTGGCTTGTTATCGGAGACTTTGCTGTTCCATCTCTCTGTACAATAGATCTGCCTAACTTGTGCTTTAGAATCAAGGATAGGAATTTGGAAAAGATCCACTAACCTTATGCAGGTTTCTGAAAAGTAATTTTTATTTTGAAACTTGTTCAAAACTGACTTTTCTGAACTTAAGATCAAGGTGAATACATTTCTAAAGCTGGATACCTTCACACAGCTCTGACAAAAGAAGGCTTAAACAAAAATGTGTGTAAACCAAAGTGGTGCATATTAGGGAGGGAATTTCAGAGATCTGCACTGCTTTAAAGATAAACTATAATTTTAGTGTTTGATTTACTACATGTCAAATAGATACATTAAAGAGAATTTGTCACCTTCCCAAATATGTCTTACTTTAACCTATTCATTGCCAGACTTTTTTAAGGGTTAAATTGTTGTGCTGGACTATGGCTGTGTTAACGCTGTAGCAGTGTTTGTTTTCCTTTACTGTACCCATACAATAATATGTTTTTTTGAAGAATCAAAATGCCTTTTTTTAGATACAATTATATGGATTGTATCATATTATAGAAATAATAAAAAAAAGTATAATGGAAAATTTAAGAAAAAAACAACACATTTTTTTTACTCCTCTATAACATCTAATGTTGTAGAGGAAATAAAAAAAAAACCTGCAAAATAGATTCAAATATTTGTCCTGCCAACCATCCCAAATCCAGCACAACAGTCCCAATTTGAAACCTCAGTCCTACCATCCCAGGTTTGTTTGAGTGTATCCTGTATTTCTGTGGTAAGCACAAAGTTGTAAACAGATATATTACATAACTGAAATTTTGAATGCTATGATTTGATCATATTACAAAAGTCAATCCACCTCAGCAAGTAGCTTGATTAGGATGGAGTCAGAACACTTAGCATTGGTGCATACCTTTGTTGGTCATCCATCCTAACCAAATAACTGCAATAGGAGGAGTGCAGGCCTCTTACACCTCAGTCTTAACCAAAGGCAAAAAAAAACCAATGTTGGTGTTAGTAAATTTTTTGAATAAACACATGTCGTACCTGTTTCAAACTTAACAGCCATGTTACCTAGCAGCCACCAAGTTTACAATGTTGCTACCAAAATGGATTGGTTATGTGTGCCAGCATATTGTGGTGTTGTTTAAAACAAATAAAGTGTTTAAAAATATAAATACAAAATAAAATACATATTCGTTAAGTTGATGTTTCTTCTTTCTATAGTGGCAAACATTGGATGCTTTTTGATGATGTAATCATTATACTAACTAAACATTCATAAAGTCTACTACAATTCTGTTTAATTATCCTATATTTATCAACTTCAGCTCACCCTCTTATCTCATCCTTTATTATCTTCCTTAGATAGTATGTTCATGAGTTTTCTCACTATATATTTTCTATAAAAGTTCTTGAAATTCTAGACTGTCAACACAGAGATTGTCAAATACTTTAGCACCAGAATATCTCAATATGTGTAGTAATGACTTGCTGTTTCACTTTTTTTGTGACCACTTATTTAACCTTCTAAACTTGTGCTGTCATATATCTTTAATGTGGAGGGCCAAATATCATTGCAAAGCAGATACAATGATATTAATAATGTATTGCACCAGAACACATCATTTTTGTTTTTCTAGCCGGTATGGGGAGGGGGGGGGGGGTCATAAAAAAATTAAGAGCTGTATCTGGCCTGCTGATAGTGTAAGTGTACTAAAGTAATAGTGTTGAATTATGACATACCTATTACAATTTATGCATTTTGTTCAAAATAGAGAATGAATGTAAATAAATCTTAGTAATAATAATAAAGATAAGGTGTAACATTAAAGGACAACTGTAGCAACATTAACTTATGTTTAATTGAAAGATTGTATCAAGTCTAAATTATTTAAGGAAATCTATAATTAAAGAATACAAATAAAGTTCCTTATTGAGTCTTCTTTACTCCATATTGTTTTCTCACTGAGCAGATATCTTGTTTAGAATCTTGGATCAGATCTTCACTCACCTTGGTTCAGATGAAGAAACGTCTGACCCATCTGATCACAGATTCTAAACAAAATGTCTGCATTCTGGTGGAGCTGTATGGGGTAAAGATGGCTCTATAAGGAACTTTATTTGTATTCTTTCATTAAAGCATTTCTATATAAAATGTCTACACTTGATGCAATCCTTTAATTAAACACAACTTCATTTTTTGATACAGTTGTCTTTTAAACATATTTCTTTTACAGCAGTGTGTTCACAACTTGCATCCATACCATTTCAATTTAGGATTGGCATTAATAACCGAATATGAATATTAAAGGAACTATGTCACCTGATTCGTTTTTACAGTGGCAAGTAAACCGTAATATGGATTGATACATTGTATTAGCAGAATTTATTTATATATTTAGAAAGTGTTTTACTAAGAAGAATACATTGAGATTTCTCTCCTTTTCAATTGCAAGCAAACACTCAGGAAAAATGTGCCAGTGCATACTCCGGTTTATGACATCACCCTGTAGCGTCCTATGAAAATGACAATCTCGCTCTTGCTAGTTATTTGCAGATGTCATAAACTTGAGTCACTCCAGCCATGTTCTAATATATGCATTTATTTGAAATTCTGCCAAAGACAAAGATAACCCCTAAGACAAGGGGAGAGGGTCCGGGCTCCACCGTCCTCGCACAGTGCCTCTCCAGCACTGCAAGCGTGTTTCAGCTGTGCGTGAGATCCAGGTGCCGGCTTCCCACGCTAACCCAGCGTTTTAAAGACCAACAAATTGAAATAGAAAAAGAAGGAAGAATCCGCACTCAGGATCTTTGGTGATAAATCCGTGATGATTTTAATGGCAAAAAATGGTGATAGATATAACAGCAGTAGACGGAGGGAAAAAACTTGACGCGTTTCACGTGAACACACGCTTAATCATAAGTTATTCTTATGATTCTTATCCTTCTTTTTCTATTTCAATTTGAAATTCTGCCAACCCAATTTATGGGTAATTCTTTATGCTCTACATTCACTATGGAAATAATGTTAAAATTACAGATTCTTTATAACATTATGCTGTTTAAAAATAATGCATACAGATATGCACTGTTTTATTTCTTTTTTATTCCTACTCTTTTATTAGAATTTATTAATTGGGCACACTCGCCATATACCATGCTAATGGTATCCTAACATTCAGTTGAAAGGGTATTTTCACCACATTTAATTTGATAAAGCTTCCACCTTTTTTGTGTATGTTTTCATCTAATTAAATTTAGTACTAACTATATGCTTTAAATTAAGCTTACAGTTTATGTACTGAATCTGAATAGAATACTTCATCTGGCCTGGTCAGCGGGATGGAGCACCCACGTGGAGAGCATAGGTGAGCAGAGCCGATCATCATTTTTCGTCTTTTTGATTCATCTGGCCTATTTTATTTTTCTTTAGTGTTTTTTTTTTTTTTTTTTACTTTAAATCAAAACATGAGCTGATGTTACCAAGAAAAATAACAGTATGCTTAGCTTCCAAGATCCTGGATAGAATAAACAAATTACAGGTTTTTGTTTGACATCAATGCTTTTTTACCATCCTCACCTTTTTTGTGGTTTCTTCCACAATTAGACCACAGCCACAAATTGTAAGAAACAAATCTGAATCAAAGGTAAAACAGTCGCTATATATCAACCAGTAATAGGATACAAAAATGGCAGCAATAGCAGCCCCGTTTTGCCTAGCACGGCAAAAAGTCTTGCAAAAGCCCTGGATACATATGTGATAAATTAGTTTGAGTGCTTCTAGGATTTTAAGGAAAGTTGTAAAAAAATGTATGCTTTTAATACAAAATGTATATCATTTTTTAATATTACATATTAAAACAGCAATTTTATTGCAACTCTCCTGAAAATCCACCAATTTATCACATCTAAACACCAAAAAGTGCCATTATTGTGTCCCTACATGAATATTCAAATATTCTTGTTCCTTCATTTCCCATAACCCGTGTCTGCTTGATATTATCACCTCTCCTATAGGTTTCTGGGAGAAATTATTGGAATTCTTGAATGATGGCCTTGGCATCTCTTAAGATGGACCTACATTCTACTTTAATATGCACAATCTTTATGCTGCTTATATTAAATTCCATAACTAATGTATCTTATGTTCCTTTTTTTGTGATTTGACATCTTCTGCAAAAGCAGACACTGATCTTGCCTCACAGATTTCATGCATTGTTTTTATCCATAGTGTGTTGTGCAATTGCTTTATTTAAAACTCTCCTTTACTAAAATAACTTTTTACATCAGTGCCTAAATGCATTGGACTTTTGAACAAAATAATTCACCTGCAATTGGACATATGTAGTTCAAGAATAGCAAAAAGGCAACTGCATATTAGTGTAACCACCTTAAATTATTGTATGCAGTTATTACATTACCAGATAATGTTTTGCAGTACATTTGCCCATAACTACATTTCATTTCATAAGTTTCAGGACAGATATTGTACTGCTGTAAACTCCAAGATGATCCTTGAGATTTCAGAGCCGTGTTGGATTTCATCACGGACTCCCATTCCAAGCAAGTTTTTCTTTCTACAGTCTTACTTGCACCTCTGACACGATGACTTGGACTAACCAATACCGTACCATTAACTACCAGGTATTTGTACTCCCTGCTCCCCTGATGGGACTTTCAGAATTACCCAGTCTTGGTTTGAATGCCCCTGGATGGGCTCAGATACTTTAACCCCTTTCTATGATAGAGTTAAAAGCATATGAGTCCATCCGGGGGGAACCAATATCAAAAAGATCCACCAGGTGACCAAGTGATACAAAAGCTTGGGAGTTCATGGTACGGTATTAGCCATCTCAAGGCATTCCATCACTGTACCCTATGCAACCATTCCTCTCAACAACACTTCCAGAATTGCTATTGAACTTAAAAAAATCTTACCCATACTTCTGATTCCATACTTATGCACATTGTGCCATTTGCTTGAGGGTCACAAATAATGTTAAAAGCTGCCCTGCTGAATGTATAAATCATAGGTGTTTCAGTGAAAATCAAGTAATTAATCAAGGTAGTTCCTATTGCATCTACTCCTTGATTAATTGGAAACATGTAAATGTTATGTGTCCAGCAAATATGTATGTTCTGTACAGGCACCTGTGGGATATATGTAAGCAAAAATTTCCAGGAATTGTTATGATTTTGTATAATGTTCTGTTTATTTATTTTTTTAAATCACTTTCAAATGTTGTTTTTATCCTCCGAGGATGAAGTGTAAGGGTCAAATAGAAGCTGCAAACCTGATATTTGTGATTAAATAAAACATATTAACCCCTTCGTGACGTTAGGACGTTCTATGCCGTCCTGACTTTAAGTGCCTTAAAGTCATTAGGACGGCATAGAACGTCCTTTGTTAAACAGCTCATCGCGGCTCCCCGCGATGAGCTGTTTTCGGATCCCGCTGCAGGCACTTGCAGCGGGATCCCACCTGTCATCTGAGGCCACTTTGAGTGGCCTCAGTCCGACAGGGAAAATGTAGCCGGTGCTCAAAGCGAGCACCGGCTACATTTCTCTAAATCGCGCCGTGCCCGAACCCGTCACACGTGACGTCCGGAGGTCTGGAGATCTTTTGGCAGGGACCCACAGGGTCTATTAAGACTCTGATCGGGTCTCTGCCAGAGTGTTCCTGTGAACAATTTGTGACGTTTTGGTGCTTGCGTCGTTTGGGACGCAAGCACCTAGCGTCATGAAGGGGTTAAGTATACAGATATTCAAATTTTAATGAACACATACATTGTCCTCATTAGTTAACTTTAACATGCAAAAGGTATGTAATTTTCAAGTCAGAGAATTTCTTTAATCCAAATATATCCTTTAAAGCAGTGGTGTCCAAACATTTTTCAAAGAGGGCCAGACTTGATGAAGTGAACATGCGTGAGGGCCGACCATTTTGCCTGACAGTTAAAATTAAGTACAAATGAACTATTTTATGAAAACTTTATTGCAAACGATTTGAATGACAATTCTAAACAGTAGTAAAAGCACTCTGCCTTTCATATCTGAAGGCCAGATGAAAAAAACAACAACATAGGATGCTGAAATATATGTCAGGAACACAACTAACATTAACTGAGATTTTTTTTATCATGTATTCATCTCTATTGAAAAAAATGGCCTGCACTAATGTGAAGGGTGAAACTGAGATCTGGACTGCAGCACATAGGCTAGGTCTGTTTCAAAGGCAGTGGTCAAAGTGATCAAATAAATAAGAATTGCAAGCTGAACACTAAGCTAGGAACATTACTAGAAAAGATACAAAAATTAAAAAATAAAGTGCAGCGCAAAAAAAAACATGTCTATCACACATCAAATTAATATAGCAGTAAGGCCCAAAAGTCCCTAGAAACAGGTAGGGTCCAATGAAAGAGGGAGGGTGCCAGAAAACCGGATCCACTTCAGGTGACAAACTGTAAGACCCCTGTATTACCAGCAGGTCATACACCACATTAGGCCCCTTTTACACAGGCGCACCACCCGACCGAGTCCGTTCTGCTCAGCGGGGAGAGCAAAATTTTATTATATATTGAAAGTGTCCATTTTTTTTTGTCCCTGACTTTATTAAATTTAGTAAAAAACTTTGGCTAGAGCGTGTAATAAGAAAAAGTAAATAAACCATTATATATAAAATGCTAATTTCATTTATTTTATTGTTTGTACCAACAAAAAGGACTCAATATTCAATGACATGGAAGGTGTCTGGTTTTTTTTGACCCTGACTGTATATACACACATATTTATATATATATATTTATGTGTGTGTGTATATATGGAAATATATGAAGCATCAGGGCTTTATGGATAAAATTGCACTTACTAAGACAGGCAGTAGACCTCCTCGGTCAGCTCCACATGGGGCTACAGGTGGCTGTGTAGTGAGAGAAGGAATGCAGATTTCAAATTCTTTCAGCATTTCTTCTGCATTCCCGCATCGTCGGCGGCGCCAGGCACATAGAGAAGAGCGGGGGGCATGGCCAAGTCCCGCCAAATTCCGCTCCGCCCCCCGCCCCATCGCATCGGGGCAGGGATGTGCGATGGCTCAGACACAGAGAGAGACATTGATCAGCCGTGTCTCTGGGGCCATATGGAAGTAAAGGACGGGCCTCAACTGGCCCGCGGGCCTGACTTTGGACATGACTGCTTTAAAGGAACACTAAACTTTATTTTTCACTTGTGCTTCTAATATAGAAGCTAAAGTGAAAAGTTAGTTGTCCCTAGTGTGAGGATAAACTGGAATGTGCTTTTTTAACAATACATACCAATTTATCCTCTGACCAACAGCTGCCATGCCTAGATGCGAAGCAGGCAGCCCAGTCTGGTTGGCATCTGACTCTCTCTTAACTGAGTCCCTTCTGCTGATCCCATGCAAAAACAAAGGTTTCTCTCTGCAGTACTACGCATGAGCCAGTGTAAAGAACTGCAGAGTCTCAGTTGTGAGACACAGCAGAGAGTAAACCCGTATGTTTATATCAAGATACACGTCAGTTTTACTTAGATGTTGAAAACAAGGAAGAAAGGGTTAAAAAAAATGTAGCTGTCCTTAAATACAAAATATTACTTTCAATAGACACCTACAACTATGCACATCAATATTCATTATTATGCTTTTGTCTAGACCTCATCCTGGATCTATTCACTAAAATACGAGTTTGGTGGTCAAAATGAGAGCTAAACTTGGACAGATAAGACCACCCCATCTTGACAAAGCATATTTTTAAGGTCAAGATATGGTAAAGGCAGGCTAACACTAAATTGTTTTTGGACTTAGTTGAGATTCATGGGTCTAGTCACTAAAATTCGACTTTGAAGGTCAATGTTCATTTCGAGACCAAGTCAAATTTGGCACCAGAGTTTGTTTTAAAAAAAAAACCCAGGTATGAATATTCCCCACTGAAAGTAGTCGCAGGCAAAATGATTGAAGCTATTTCTGAGACTAAGTCAAACTCAGGTGCCGAATTTGACCTAGTGTCAAAAATAGCTTTGATCATGTCACACCTCCCATTAATTTCACTGGGAAAGATTCGAAGCTGTGTCTTTTTTTTCTAAGTCAAACTCGGATGCCGAAATTGATTTAGTCTCAAAATGAAAGTCGACCTACATAGTCGAATTTTAGTGAATTGATCCATTAGTCTCAAAATCACACTTTCCCTCCCATTATTTTCAATGGGAGAAGAAATTACAGCACCATTTTACAGCACAAGGCCAAAAACAAGTTGGAAATAATAGGACTCGGCCCTCTAATTTTTGTGGCTATACAAACTCTTTTTATGCATTCTATAGAGATCATGGTAAAGATGGGAGTTGTTTTTTATTGAATAGTTCATTTGGTCAAAGTGGGTGGTAAAATTTGGTCAATTTTGAGAATAAGTCATATTCAACCTCTCAACTCAACGACCTTTCCATTTTAGTAGTGTATATTTTAACAGGGGGTTCTATCCTGTTAAAATAGATAGTTTTAAGTTTAATGGTACAATTATAACCCAAAATCAGATCCACATTGAAAAGAGATTAAAAAAAAAAAAAATACTATAAAGCAGATTTGAATGCGTAGTAAAACTTTATATTGTACGTGGGTACCATAAACTCTAGAAACCAAAATTTATATAACAACATATGTGCATATCAGTTGTGTTATACTGTTTAATAGAGAGGTCATAAAACACATAATGCAATAAACTGTTTATTTCTTGAGGGAGGGACATAAAGTTTATTTCTTTGGGAAATAAAGCCAAATCAGCCAACTCATTCCAGCTTTTCTAGTGTCACACTAAAGCTACATAAAAATGTTAAAGAGTGACCATTATAGAAGCACACGTGAAAAATACAGTTGATCTTGAAGGAGTATAAAATGTCCTGTACTTTTTTTTAGAATTTATCCTCTGACCAGCAACCTCCATACTCCACTGTGAACCATTCACGAAATGGTCATGAAAATGCTAGCACATTAAGAGCCCCATGCTTTTACATATAATCAATAGAGGAGACGACTTAGGTTACTCATTACAGACTCACCAGAAGGAAGCCAGAGAACAAGTAACGGCCAGGTGTTTGCTGGAACTGCCTTTGTGCAATTTACAGTTTTAAGGTTTCAGTAATGAACATGATTTCTTTCTGCCAATCAGTGAGCCCTGCTGTTCCTTATTTCTGCACATTATTGTCCCTAACAGGTACAAATGTGAGCTCCAGTTGGCTGAGATTTGAGGCAGTGCTCACTGCATGTATCTAGAAAGATATACGCTGGGGGCTATTACCAAAAAGTGAGTTGAGGATAGATTGTGCAGGGACAAACCTGGTGACTTTGCAAAGAAAGGAAAACTCACCAGGTTTATCCCTGCACAATCTATAGATAAATTAGCGAGATAAAATGTTCATCTCAACTCAATTCACCTTTTAGTGAATAGCTCCCACTGCGTTTACAGAGAAGTGATACAGCATTTTTAAATTTTGAGTTTAATGTTAGTACCATGATGTAACTTGTATTATCTGCTAAACCTGGCTATGCCCTCTTATGTGGGTGCCCATACAAAGATAACATACACATTACATCATATCCAAGCCAACTTCTATGCTCACTTTGCAATAGTGTTCACTCATTCATTTTTACTCATTCATAATGTCTGAATTTCTAATGGATGTCCAACATAGCTACATAATACGCTGCAAAATAAATATGGAATTAATTTAATTGGTACAGATCACCTCTGAAATTTTTTTATAATGGAGAGGCCATTGTTACAGAGCATGTAACCTATAAATCTGGCGAGTAGCTTTACAGACCCTCTTAAAGGCCCAACTAGCCTGCAGACCTCTAGTTGAGCACTTTTAGCTTAGCACTTAACATTGTTCGTGGAGTCTTTTACCCTGATCAAGAGCTTCAGTTTGGCATCCGTGTTTGTTCCACTTGGAGAGGCTGTACACAAACTCTTGAAAAGCCAACTAGCTTGGGAAAATGTAACCTCTTTGCCAGAGAAATATCGGCTAAGCGACAAGATGGAGTCTTGGACTCTTAGATCACGCCATCTAAAGAGCATGTTTTACATACTGGTGAACAGTATCTTGTGAGCTACTTTCCAGTATTCAACATCTTGTATAAATTAGAAAAAACTCATAAGGTCATTCATAGAGTTGACATATTTTTTCCACTGATTCAGTTCATTTTGCAGACACAATTACATGTAAGGTACAACATTGTTGCTATTACTTATGCAATAAAGAATGTAATCATGCTAGTGAAATTTGAAGCATAGCAGTCTCCTTTGTTCATCAGTCAGAGAACACTCATGATGCTCAGTACATCAATTCCCCAAACAATGACAGACACATAAATATAGCAGAGGAAAATGTATGTATGAGGAATAAACCACTGAATAACTTGTAGATCTGCATACACATCCATGAAAAGGTTGCAACCGCATATTAACTCATGTTTAACAGGAACCCATGTTCCTGTAGGAACGAATGAGTGGTGACTAAAGCTACAGCAGTGGATTTAAGAATTACAGGAAGGGTTACATGACACGGCCAATATTAAGGGGAACCCTTTAGTAGTCATGTTATGGTTCACCAAAAGTGTCAGGTTGGAAGAGCCAATTAGCATGTTTTTTGTGGTTGAGGAGTTGCGGCTAGTCGGTTACTTAAGGCGTATAACTGGTGGCAGACCCCATTAAAATAATTTTCTTAACCTTCCCCTTCCTCCCTTCTTTCAGGGGCATAGTCTCTGGTCATGTAGCATGGGGTTCCAAGAGATTTGGCAATAGAGCATGAGCCTATAGTGAATTGTCTGCTTAAGGGATGGGTCCTGATGGCTGTATGGGGGGATGTACTGGCTAATTCTGAAGGGCAGATGGCTGTGGGGGGATGTATTGGTTAAGTCTGGGGCCAGATGGTTGTGGGGGGATGCATTGGCTAAGTGTGTGTGTGGGGGGGGGGGGGGGCAGATCAGGGCCGTCTTTAACGCGGGGCAAACGGGGCAGCTGCCCTGGGCCCATTTACTCCAGGGGGGCCCCAAGGCAGCTGTCCCGTGGGCCCCCAGCCCCTGCTGCCGCGTTCACAGCGCATTGCGCTTGTGAACGCTTTTTTCCGGCAAGCCGCATCCGATGGATGCGACGGCCGGAGAAAAAAAAAAAAAAAAAACTGACGCCGGATGTCTCGTCGCGTCACATCCGGTTTCTGTTTCCCTCCTCCGTGCAAGAGGGAAGACTGCACGGAGGAGACATCCGGCGGGGGACACGGAGCAGCTTCATGTAAGTACGGGGGGGGGGGGGCTGGCTGGCACAATATTCCTGGTATCTGACTGGCACTATATTACTGGGTATCTGATTGGCACAATATTACTGGGCATCTGATTGGCACTATATTACTGGGTATCTGATTGGCACAATATTACTGGGCATCTGATTGGCACAATATTACTGGGCATCTGATTGGCACTATATTACTGGGTATCTGATTGGCACTATATTACTGGGTATCTGACTGGCACAATATTACTGGGCATCTGATTGGCACTATATTACTGGGTATCTGATTGGCACTATATTACTGGGCATCTGACTGACACTATATTACTGGGTATCTGATTGGCACTATATTACTTGGCATCTGATTGGCACTATATTACTGGGCATCTGATTGGCACTATATTACTGGGTATCTGATTGGCACTATATTACTGGGTATCTGATTGGCACTATATTACTTGGCATCTGACTGGCACTATATTACTGGGTATCTGACTGGCACTATATTACTTGGCATCTGATTGGCACTAATTACTTGGCATCTGAATGGCACTATATTACTGGGTATCTGATTGGCACTATATTACTGGGTATCTGACTGGCACTATATTACTGGGTATCTGATTGGCACTATATTACTGGGTATCTGATTGGCACTATATTACTGGGTATCTGACTGGCACTATATTACTTGGCATCTGATTGGCACTATATTACTGGGTATCTGATTGGCACTATATTACTTGGCATCTGATTGGCACTATATTACTGGGTATCTGATTGGCACTATATTACTGGGCATCTGACTGGCACAATATTACTGGGCTCTGGCTGGCACAATATTACAGGCATCTGACTGGCATAATATTACAGGCATCTGACTGGCACAATATTACAGGCATCTGACTGGCACAATATTCCTGGCCTCTGACTGCACACTATTACAGGCATCTGACTGGCATAATATTACAGGCATCTGACTGGCATTATATTACAGGCATCTGGCTGGCACTATATTACTGGGCATCTGGCTGGCACTATATTACTGGGCATCTGGCTGGCACAATATTACTGGGCATCTGGCTGGTACAATATTACTGGGCATCTGGCTGGCACAATATTACTGGCCTCTGACTGCACACTATTACAGGCATCTGACTGGCATAATATTACAGGCATCTGACAGGCACCATATTCCTGGGCTCTGACAGGCACAATATTCCTGGGCTCTGACTGGCACACTATTACAAGCATCTGACTGGCATAATATTACAGGCATCTGACTGGCATAATATTACAGGCATCTGACTGGCACAATATTACAGGCATCTGACTGGCACAATATTACAGGCATCTGACTGGCACAATATTACAGGCATCTGACTGGCACAATATTACAGGCATCTGACTGGCACAATATTACAGGCATCTGACTGGCACAATATTCCTGGCCTCTGACTGCACACTATTACAGGCATCTGACTGGCATAATATTACAGGCATCTGACAGGCACCATATTCCTGGGCTCTGACAGGCACAATATTCCTGGTATCTGACTGGCACAATATTATTGGTATCTGACTGGCACAATATTATTGGTATCTGACTGGCACAATATTATTGGTATCTGACTGGCACAATATTACTGGTATCTGACTGGCACATTATTACTGGGCTCTGACTGGCACAATATTGCAGGCATCTGACTGGCACAATATTGCAGGCATCTGACTGGCACAATATTACTAGGCTCTGACTGGCACTATATTACTGGGCTCTGACTGGCACAATATTACTGGCATCCGAAAGTTACAATATTACTGGCATCTGAATGGCACAACAATTATGGCATATGTGTGTGTGGGGGGGGGGTAACATTGCGATGGATGGCGGGATTGCATGCAGGGGAGGGGGCAGGGTCCAGGGGGCCCAAGCAAATGCTTGCCCAGGGTCCAATCACTATTAAAGACGGCCCTGGGGCAGATGGCTGAGCGGGGGATGCACTGGCTGAACTGAATAAGAAAATTACAGCTAAACACAAACACCCTAGAAATGTCAAAACAGCCCATGTCACCAAGGGAAAGACAAGGTCAAAAAGTAATGTCACTAATGGGTTAAGTCACCAACAAAGATAAAGAACAGATATTTTTTAAGGTTAGACATATGTTAAAAGTGTAGTTTGAGGAACTGGACTTTGGAACTGTTTATTTAATAATTCTTATTAGATTTACATAATACACACATTATACCAATACAAAAAAAGTTATTAATATAAATTAATTACATTACAATGAATACAAAGTTAAAATGAAAACCTAATCATAAAGAAAATTCAGTGGACAGGAAACTTTAAAATTAATTTATATGTATTCAGTTAGGGACTCTGGGACTTTATACTGATCTTGTTTGAGATTACTTACTTAATAAAGGCATAAAACGATCTTCACCATCAGTAGCAATAGGTACATTGCAAACCATTGATTTGGCACTGAAGGGGTAGCGATGTCTTACTGGCCAAAGTGATTAAACTAAACATATACAATATGGTTAAATGAAAACTGAATTCAATACAAAAAGAAACAATAATATGGTAGCACTTGGATAAACTTGGTGTTCTGAGATTTATCTTTACTATTATTAAAATAATGATGAACTACAGCTATTAGTCAATGGCAAGGCTTGGCTGGGGTCCAACCTGATTTCTTCCTCTGGAGCAGTCCCTCAAGTGTTATGATACCTATCTCTTTCACTGGCTTTCCTTCCGCTGTTTTGTTTTATGACCTTTTCTCTCATGGGATGATTCTATTGCTGTTTTGTGTAAACTGTCTTCTCTAGCCATCCAGAGGCTCCATTCATTGTCAGGTCAGCAGACAGTAATGCTGTGGGAGAACCTTATGCAGGTTGAGAGAGAAATGAATTGTAGATTGACTGTGATCATGTATATATGATTATATATAAAGCAATAATTGCTAATGTGTAGAATAAAAACTCAACAAGACAATTCCAAGTAAGCTTTAGTAACTGGACATTGTGTTGTATTTGTAGTTTTAAACAATTAATTATTAGGTGTATACATTAGGCAAGTAACAATTTTAAATTGTTTAAACTTAAATTAAAAACAAACAACCATTGTAATGTTAATGACATTATATGATTGCATTTCACAGAGTTCAAGCAGTATTGTGTTGAAACTACACTATATGGACAAAAGTATTGGGACACCTGATCATTACACAAACAGGGACATGACATTCTAAATACACAGACATTAATATATAGTTGGTCCCTTGTTTGCAGCAATGAGGGCTTCCACCCTTCTGGAAAGGCTTTCCACAGATTTTGTATTTCTGTGGGAATGTGTGCCCATTCATTCAGTAGAGCATTTGTGAGGTCAGTGATTTTGGACGAGAAGGTCTGGCTCGCTATCTCTCTTCCTGTTCATCCCAAAGGTGTTCGATGGGGTTGAGGTCAGGGCTCTATTCAGGCTAGTCAAGGTCTTCCACACCAAACTCATCCAGCCATGTGTCTTTATGAACCTTGCTTTGTGCACTGGGGCAATCATGCTGGAATAGAAAAAGTCCTTCCCCAAACTGCTCCCATCAAAGTTGGAAGCATAGCATTGTCACAATGTCTTGGTATGCTGAAACATTCATATTACTCTTCACTGAAAGTAAAGGGCCTAACCCAACCCCTGAAAAACAGTCCGATACCACTATCTCTCCTCCACAAAACATTACAGTTGGCACAATGAACTCAGGCAGGTAATGTTCTCCTGGCATCCGGAGCATTGGCAACTTTTCCACACTATGATCCTGCTTTATGTGGTCTTCCACTTCATGGCCGAGTTGCTGCTGTTCCTAAATGCTTCTACTTCCAATAATAAAACTTACAGTTGACCATGGAGTATCTACCAAGGATTTAATTTCATATACCGACTTATTGCAAATGTGGCATCCTATCATAGTACCACACTTGAATTTAACAACGCATATTTTTCACAAATATTTGCAAATGTAGACTGCATGGCAAGGTGTTTGATTGTATGCACCTGTGGCAATGGGTCAGATCGAAACACCTGAATTCAATAATTAAGTGGCATGTCCCAACACTTTTGTCCATATAGTGTATGAAGAAACCTCTGTAGAGAGGTGAAACGCGGAAACGGACAGCTTCTGCGGGAATGAGACTCTGCTAGCCTGTTTTGAACTACTGTATTCTGCTCAATATTTAAGTGTTAGGTATTTTTATATACTTTTACAAAATAAATATTGTACATTTTGCTTACACTGTTATGCTTTAGATTATTTGAATTTGAAAGAGGATATCTTGCCACCAGAAATAAAGACCACCTTATATGCCGTTTACCCTTGGAGGAAGTGTGAGGGTAAAATTTGGAGTTACACCATACTCTCCATATACAACCCAAACTTACTACACTATATCCTTTGTGTGTTGTTTTCTATTTTTGTATGAAATGTGGTTGGGTTATGAGGTATAGTGGCACTTGTTTTGATATTGCACAAGCTGCAAACTGTCAGGCAACTACCCCTCAGTGCCCAATACAAGAGAAAAAACACAGCAAACATAGTGACAGTGCACTAAAGTGCTAGTAGGGTGAAAGTGTAACCCGATATGTATCTAAATTATATATTCTTAGGTATACACAAGAACATTTCAAAATATACAGAGAACGATAGCAGTACACAGTATATATGAATTTAAATCTTCTTTCTGTGTCTTTATCTTTTCATATGACCTCTAAGTAACGAGAAGATATAAGTATCACAGTAATAAATATTTAATAAAAAAACATTCGAATATCTTACATTTAGAGTGTCAGGAACAAGGCAGAATCAAATTGTTCTGGCCGAGTGTTGTCCATTTTAACACGTTTTACCCGCAGAACATCGCCTTGTGCGTGGTGAATAACTGCTAAAATAATAATGTACAACCTTTTAAACAAAATATGAGATGATACGTCCATATGGCATATGTAATATACTTAGCTTTCAGCATGACATTGGAAACCAACTGTCCCGCCCAGCAGTGTGAGATATGCCATCCAGCGTCGAAACTCCTCCCTTTTTACAGCAATTCACATTATGGCTTCTGTAAGGTGAATTTCGACTGCCAAAAGGAAAATCACATCTTACATTTGGCGGCAAAATTTAGCCTCTGAATGTAAGACGCCATCGATTTTAAGAGGTACCACTTTCCCAAAGCTGTCAAAAAAACAGGAAAAAAAGTGCGCTTTGGAATTAAGGAAGTACAGTTTTACATCCCCCTGTGGTAATGCACCAACAAACTTATTATATATATTAAGCACTTTAGATCCGCAATAAAGATCTCCCCATCAGGTGCAGGAACCTCTGATCCTTATAATCTTTGATGGTCAAAAGTGAGACTCGCAATACACTCCAAATTATTAAAGATAGAAGTATACATACAGCTTTAATAAAAGCAAGGTGATCTTACAAGGCTGTATTGCATTCTCTCTAATACTGCAAAAGCCTCACAAACTTGCTTTTTCCTCTACACATCTCACTTCAAGTAACCAAGGCTGTATTGCATTCTCTCTAATAGTGCAAAAGGTATATGAAGAAGATTTCTACCAACTGCACCAAATTGGGCCCTCTTATTACTTGTTTTGATTAGCCACATCTAAACTCTTTTTGTATTATCTGTATTGTATAAATGTTCTTTGTAACTCTACTTAACTAATAACCTTTAACACCTTAGTGTATATTGTTGGATTTATTGCTCTCCCCAAATGCTCTGCTAACTTTCTCTTATCTGATTTGTAGAAATTTGATCTAAATGACCTCCCCATCTTTCATAAACTTAGTCTAACCTTCCTCTCTCTTCCAGCCTCACAAACCTGCTTTTTCCTCTACACATCTCACTTCAAGTAACCAAGGCTGTATTGCTTAACACCCACCCTACGCCACAGCCCACCCACCCCCTGGTCAATCTTCTTTTATAGATTGTACCAGACACATGATTCTTCTCTACCTAGTAGTTGCCCCACCCACACACAGCTTCTAATTATCAGCTACTAATACAACCTGAGAATTACTTCACTACAAACCACAATACACTGATAACACCTAGAGGTATTTTGTTAGTTCCAATTTACTAATCAACTCTCTCATAAATAAAACCTATATTAAACACACTGTCTATCTGAGCTGTAGGTGTCTTAACCCACCCCAGCTTCTTTCAATACAATCACACTGCAGCTCACAATAGAGTGAATACCCTGCTCTACTTAATCAGCAAACTACAATCAACACTGACCTCCTAGTGTCATTACCAGCACCTCCTCTCTTCAGCCTTTTACTCCTTCATCCATGAAACCTCTCCTAACCCTGGCAAGAAACAAAATCAGCATTTGCCACAGACCCCGCCTGCTTCGTACTACCAACACCAAATGCAATACTGACAACCTTATATCTATCCCCTGCTATAATCACCCACTCTTCAGTTGTGCCCTGCTAAATGCACGCTCCGTATGCAACAAGCTTACAGCTATACACGATCTATTTATTTCTCACTCCTTTAAACTCCTTGCACTTACTGAAACCTGGCTTACCTCATCTGACACGGTCTCTCCTGCTGCTCTCTCTTATGGTGACCTACGCCTCAGCCACACCCCGAGACCTGGGGACAAAAAGGGTGGAGGTGTTGGCATCCTCCTATCTGCAAACTGCTCCTTCCAGCCACTACCCTCAGCCCCTTCCCTTTCATCATTTGAAATGCACGCTATTCGTCTTTTCTTCCCTCTATCCCTTCGTGTTGCCGTTGTCTATTGGCCCCCTGGGCCTGCTTCCCAGTTTTTTGACAACTTCTCTGCGTGGCTCCCCAACTTTCTTGCCACTGATGTATCATGTCTCATCCTGGGAGACTTTAACATACCACTTGACCTAACCAACTCTCCTGCTACTTCAAAACCCCTTTCCCTCACCTCTACCTTTGGCCTCTCCCAGTGGACCAACTTTCCAACCCACACTGTCGGTCACTCACTAGACCTAGTATTCACTAAATCTTGTGCCATCTCTAACTTTTCCCATTCACCTTTCCCCCTGTCTGACCACCACCTTCTATCCCACAATACCTCAGTCGACTACTGCACGTCTCCCCCCGGCCGAATTCAAAAGACTGCTATCTAACTCCACCACTTACCAACTTACCACTGCTCTTCAAACCTCCCTCCCCTCCTTAGAATCCACCTCATGTCCAGAGAAAGCAGCTAACTCTTATAACAGTATCCTCACCTCAGCCCTTGACAACATTGCCCCTGTTGTTGCCAAACGTGCCCGCAGACCCAACCAACAACCGTGGCACACTGAGCAAACACGATACCTCCAAAAATGTACTCGCACGTCTGAGCGGCATTTTAGGAAATCACGTTGCAAGGAGGATTTCCTTCATTACAAATTCATGCTGTGCTCCTACAACTCTGCTCTCGCTCAGTCCAAGCAACACTACTTCTCTACCTTAATATCCACCCACTCATCGAATCCCAAACGTCTATTCTCAACATTTAATGCTCTCCTCTGCCCTCCTGCTCCTCCGCTCTTACGGCCCAAGACCTTGCCTCAAGACCTTGCCTCTCACTTCAAGAACAAAATCGACGCTATCAGTAGTAACTTCACCTCCCGTGACTTGCTTCAACTACCTCCTGCCTCATTCCCATCCCCCAAAACCCACTCTGAATATCTTCTCGCCTGTAGCTGAGAAAGAGGTTGATGATCTGCTCTCCTCCTCGAAATCTACTACTTGTGCGCTTGATCCCATCCCATCTCACCTTGTATCCTCTCTTTCCCCTCTACTTTGTCCAACTCTAACCCATCTCATCAACCTCTCCCTGTCCTCTGGAATAGTACCGTCAACCTTCAAGAAAGCCCAAATCGTACCTGTATTGAAAAAAACGATCCAGCTCTGAAATGGGGCAGAAAAAGCAAAACGTGTGGCACTTAAGTATTTTTGTGTAGACCGTATTCTGGATAAAAAGACCATAGATTTTGGACCACAAAAAAAACTGGAATAATAATAAATCACAATAGCATCACCTTTAGCATCAAGTTTCTTCTGCTGGTTTCATCAAAACACATTACAGCTTTTCTACAAACAACTACTGGAAGGAAGCTCCTTCATGTCAGCCTAGTGAAACATTAGGAAGTTTGCAGCACATGGAATGAAGTTGTTTGTAAAATACATTAACTGAAGCACTTATAGAGTAAGGTTTTGTCTATAAGGTCTAAAGTAGTGCAAGCCAGATAAATCCCATGTGTCTAAATATGAATTACATTAACTTCTGTACTAAAAAGGCCCTTAGCTGTATAGAAAGGTTAATAAAAGAGAAGCAGCTGCAGGAATCACAATGCACTGCAGAATTGGTAGGATGATAAAAGTATATCAAAAAATGTCAGTGCCTTTCTTATCTAAAGAAATAAATGTCATTCTTTTGATTTAGGAGCATATTTTGCAACAAAAACGGTCTGGTTAGGGGATACACTGGTTGGAAGTTATAGGAACCCCCAATAAAAATCTAAAATTAGTTTACAGAACATAATACAGCTTTTCTGAGACGCCACTTGCCTTAATTATATTTATACATTACAATGTTTTCTTTTGATTGTCTGGATTATTTCTGATGGTTGTATAAAATGTCATCCGTATATTAAATAGGATTGCATTTACAGACTAATTCTTTGCCTGGTTAACAAGCCTCTAAGTCAGAGGGCAATTTGATACAAGTCTATGGTCTGCCCTATGAATTCATGACAAACAAAATGCTTGTAAATCGTGATCTACAGTCTAAATCTATTACTATTTAGGTACAGATAAAACGCTGATAAAAAAGGAATTGTGGTCTGGATTCATTAATAAAAATAGCAAAATTACATTTAAGTAATTAAGACTATAAGAGCCTGGACTCAAACTGTGTATCATCCATAAAGAACAGCAGAAATAATTGAAGGTTGATTAGGTATGAGTTATGAAATAATGTTGTAACCTTTTCAGTACCATAGAGGAGTAGAATATGTTGCAAAATATTAAAATGTATATGTAAACTCAAGAATTGGACAGGTGTGCCTGGCATTAACTAACGAAAAACATAAAATCAGTCATATTAAAATCATTCAGCAATTAAAAGAAAACTAATAAAAACATAAATGTGTTTTATTTAGATGAGTCATTGTAATTGTAAACAGAAGAATATTTCAGTGTTTTAACATGCTATGCATTTTGGTTAGAAACAACATATAACACTTCCAATTAAAGTATAATAATATCTACTGTACATCATAAAGTTTATCATGTACCTAGCTGCCTTCTTACAGTTGCTTAAATTTCATGTATATCATATAAATGATAACTAATTCACACTTACACTTACAGTAATGTACTAGTCAACTGTAACAGTTTTTATAACAATTATAATATAATCAGCATTTTAAAGTTTCTTCCTTCTCATGTGTGCTAATCAGCAAAACGGGACAAATCAATGAGGAATACAATCAGATCCTTTAGAAGTCCTGCTTGCACTTAAACTGGTAACCTCTACAATATGTTATATACATTAAAATGATCACACATGAACACAAACAAAAGCAATAATCTAGGTCCCACAGGACAATAATGAATGTAGCATTACTTTATACAATCTGTACCAGTTCCAGCTGTAGATACAATGTAGCTTGACTATATAATCTAGCTATAAATCATGCAAAATCGATCTGCATGTAGATTAACAGGTCCAACAAGAAACAACAGCTAGAAACAAAACAAAACACATTACATATTTATTTTGACTGCTCAAAATAAGCATTTTGATGTATTTTCTTATTTGAAAAGAAAAATGCAAAGACAAGCAATATCACCATATAAATGATGTGTGGTCTAACTAACTAATATTGGATTAAACATACATTTATGTATTGCTCAATAAAAATGTCACAGATGTGGACAAATACAATTATATTTACTAGTTAATTTGTTAAGCAATAATACAATACTATTTGTATCTATGCTATAAATAGATGTTATTTGTTTTAAACCCCGTTTTTACATTATACTTTATGGACATTTATTATGGCCCTCTCCATATAGGTTGGAATCCAGAACAAAACAAATTAGGACACAAAGTTTTAAAATGAAAAATAACAATACATTGCTATTCTAGCTACTGTGGTAGTGTTGGCTCCAAACCGCACTAATCTCAAGAGTCCCAGCTATTGTCAGCTCCAGAAGACAACAACACCATCTTTTAAACTCATCCAGGAGTTATTTAAATAAATTCTAAACCACAGCAGCTAACGTGTCAGAAATTGCCTATCTTTGTGACATATTTTATGCTTTGCACTACAATCTTCATAAAGATCAGTCATGCAATTGTTGATCATGGAAAGTACAAGTACCAGGTAGAATGGAGCTCAAATTGTGCTCTTATGTAATGTGTCAGCTATGACTCATAGGCATATATAATTTAAATGCAAATCAGCTTGTGCATAGGCAGGAGTCATGACAATATTATCCCAAATTTGACAAGACCCCCAAAAGTGAGACTGTCACATCAAATCCAGAACTGTTAGCAACTTTGTGTAAGGTCACAGGTGACATCATAAACTTGCAGCACATGTCCAGCTGCCATCCCCATGTATCTATTTGGAAGCCTTCTAACTGGCACCAAGAACATGCTGGAGGGCGACCATTGGCTGCACAGAGCAAGAGATCACAGCAATCTCTAGGAAAAAAGATAAAAAGGATACGTTTTCAAGTTGCCCAAGTCTTGGATAATCTTCCCTGTGACTATGATAGTTGATACTATATTGAAGTGAACTCCTGGAGTCCAGGGATCTGAAGGATTTTTTTTGGGGAAAAAATCCAGGATAAGAGGAAAAGTTCTCAGTTCCCCTAATATAATATTTTCCCAAGTATGCTATCTTGGCCTCAGGCTTGAAATTCCCTTTTAAATTCTTTGCAATACTCTCCTTCATGAATAGAGCCCTAAAAGTTACATCATTGCATTCTTCATCCTTAATTGATGGATCTCAAAGGCTTTTCCTCCACCACGACTGATTGTAAAGGACATGGAAATTTAATGATGTCACTATGCCATGCTTTGGGTTTGAATATGAAGTAAAGGGGTCCGACCAGAATCAAGGTAGATGTAAACTAGGTAAATTCACATTAATCTTTATTTATATATGAGGTCTCCTTCACTGAAATGCAGCAATTGGGAGTTGGTAATAAGTTAGGAGGCAGTAGTAGGGATTTTTGGTGTAATAACTCCCTGACACGTGGAATTTTCCAAGCCTACCCATGCCTATTCCTATTTACCAATTAAACATGCATATTTTACAAGAGTCATCTCTGCTGTGGCCAACAATAATAATACCTTCCATAACAATTTTTTTTAAAATGGAGGAATAAAACGCTTTTTTAAAGATTGGAATCTATACATAAAATTGTCTCTTGACCTAAAAAAGAAAATTAAACAAGCCTTTCAAATTTCACCTTGGTACATGAACCGGATTCTAAATAACAAACACCCAGTTTGTTTATCATAAATACACATTCGAATGCCATTTGCAATGTTCATATCTCTGTATATAATACCCTGTATATTCTGAATAAATTTGAAATATCGACACATCTGTATATTATCTGAGACCCATGTTGATAATTTGTTACCTATGAACCAAAACTAAACAAACCTTTTAAACTTCCCCTTGGTACACATAATACTTTATATTTTCTGTATAAATTGCAACTATCAACACATCTGTATACTCTCGGTATATATATGTTGGGCCTATTATTTGTTTGGTTCTGGTGACTAACAAATTCAACAGTGAAATCAACAAGACTTACTGTACGCCTTATTATGTATTTTATAGTATATATATATTGCAACAAACTGCAAAACTTCAACATTTTTGCATATCCTCTTATGACCATGTAATGCCTGAGCCTTGGGATCTATACATGTCATATATCATTAAATATATATCTAATTGAACACACACACAAAAACTGTATCTACCCTTATTTATATTTTATATATTTAAGTAGCTATTATCTGGTATTTTTAAGATTGTTATTAATAGCATACATGTTATTATATTTTGGCTTTAATCTCTTATTGTATAAAAAAATGTATTAAATAATTAATATATAATATAATATAAATACATTTAAAAAAGAACCCGTTCCCCCCAAAAAAATTTTTTTTGCTTTATTAATAAATGTAATATATTAATAAAAAAATAAAAAAAAACCCTCATGTTAGGTGACAGCATTATCACAATGCTGTCACCTAACATGAGGGTTTTTTTTTTTAAAATTGATATGGCATGTATCTTTCAACACCTCATGTTAGGTGGCAGTATTGTGATGGCATGTATCTTTCAATACCTCATGTTAGGTGGCAGTATTGTGATGGCATGTATCTTTCAATACCTCATGTTAGGTGGCAGCATTGTGATGGCATGGTGCTTCAATCCACAGAAATGCTCATAATCCATCTTTTTTGTGTATGAGCAGTTGGTGGTAGGTACATAGACTAGGAAAGGTTTGGAGGAAAAGTCAGGATAGTTGGCCATGCAGGATACAGGTCTTTTTTGGGTTAACAGAGAAGAGTCATACAAAGTAGTAGGAGTATAAGTCATACAAACAAGAGGTTTTTATTTTTATATTGCAATCATTGTTAATGGAATGCAAACAGCTCTATGAAATCCCCATAAGATACAATTTCTAAAGCTTCTAAAAACAAAATCATTGACATAACAGAGATTTATAGAAGGCAAAATCACAGATAAGGAACATAACTAAAATGATCACTTCTGACATCTTAAAACATAAATCCCAGATATCTAGACCACCAAACACTCATAAATAGTGTTCAATAACTCTTTTGGCCTTATTTCTTGTTCTCTGCACATAATATGTGATAGAATGCACTGTATATATGTGCTCTTCATGATTGCTTTTTTACTTCATTTCATTTTATACTCTTACTGCATGAACAATTATGAAATTCACCAAACTCACCACATATTTCCAGATTAGAAAATGGACAACCGGTCATAAAGAGTATGCCAGCTATATGCTGGAAAATATTACCACTTCTATCTCGCACCGTTTTTCAAAAACATCAACACATGCAGTTTATTTAGGCTCTAGTTTATAACACAAACAATGTGAATTACAGAGTGATGTGCAAGTGTTATCAGTCTTCAATGACATTATGTGACACACCGTCATTTTAAAATTTTTAGAAGTACACTTAGCACATGCGATGGGAGACATTCACTAAGAAAATAAAGTATACAGTCTCTCTCTCTTTCAAATGAAATGCTTACTTCAATAAAAAGATGATGTAGGAAAATGCACTATTATTAAAAAAGAAAACTGCACTATGGGGATCTCATTTTAACCGATCTAGATCAGTAAATCAAAGAACAAATTGTAGAATAAATGTATTTTAATGTATACACTTTTTCTTTAATATTAATTTAAAATTCCTTTACAAACCTGTGCACAGTATGCTTTCCCAAAGAATAATGACACGTCTTACTTTTCAGACACATCTCGTTAGTGTCATTTTTATTTGTGTTTTAAATAGATCTGGGCTAGTTTATGGTTCAAGCAGCCAAACATAGCAGCCCAATAAAATTATGGTCAGGAGTATTTTTGGTAGCAAGAGATGCAATACAATACTGTTCAAAACATGACTATAGGATGTTAGGATGGAACTTTTTTTTACGATTATATCCTGGTTCTCAATTAAAAAGATTGAAGGATCACGTATCTGAGAAAAAGCCATGCTACATAAAGCAGAGAACAAAACCCACATCACATTAAAATACTCATAATAAGACCAACAAAAGAAAAACAACAAAACAAACATCATAAAGCCTTGAAAAAGCCAGCAATTAATTTATTAATTCATTTCAACTGGCTCCAGCAATTTTTCATTAAAAGAAGAACACAGAGTTGTTCTACTGATGATGTTTGTGATTAGGTGGATTGTTCATGCAGGCACATCTGTTTGACTTCCGAGTCAGAAAAACTCTCTTCTTCCACCATGGATGGTTCAAAGTCAACAATGTTATCAGGCAGATCAGGGTCAACATCATCGTTGCTCTCCGCACTGTAATCAACTTCTTCTAGAAAGCGAGGTTCATCATCTTCCAAGACGTATGTAGTGGGGCTAAGAATAACAATTAAAAAAAATAAAAAACACATTAAAATTAATAAACAAACAGCTCTATGAAGATATTGATAGTGTTCATAGTATGAGTAAATCTTGTGATGACTTGATCAGAAAACCATATTACTATAGATTAGCGTTGTTCAACATCATTGCTCAAGTAATAGTGAAGGTATTTAGGACCTCCCCAGAAACATATCTTTAAGAGTAAGACACCTACTGGTCCACCTGTGCTCATGTGACAAGATACATGTAAGAGAGTACAAAGCTCACTTATACCTCATGCCCCACTTATCAACTTGAGTACCATATCCTCTAGCCTTCCGGTTGAATGTGGGCTTGAAAACCATGTCTGTGACTCTCTAAAAACCACACAGGCAGAAAAAAGGGTCACTGTCTCTTCGATTAAAATAAAAACTGGACACACTAGCTGCGACAACTGCAGAGCAATGCCTGCTGACTGATGAGATAGTTATCCAAGAAAATTATGTTTGAAGCTATTCAGCAGAGCTTTGTCAATATCCTGCAAGATGCGTGGAAAATGTTACCACTAACACACAAAAGTGTACATTTTCACAATATATACTGCATTGACTTGAAAAAAAAAACATTTTAGCAAAATGTTCTTAATGCCTCTTTACGATTACGTAAATGTTACTTTGTGTTTTTTCTTTTCCTTTCAAACAAACACTTTAAGAGTGGTGATGAAACAATGTTACCAGGAGCGGAGCTAGCCAAGCAACAAAGACAGACTTGTTTTGGTGGGGCTCTACACATTCTTTGTGAAAAACCGTGACTATTCTAAGGCCACGTCGGCCGAACCCACTAAAAAGGCCCCTGCTGAACCCACTACTGATACAGGACACAAAAATATAAAGAGGGAAACCATATTAACAATAAATGTTTGTGTGTTTTCTCCACTTCTTCAAATCCATTTCATAACATAGTGTGGGTTACTGATAAGGCTTCTGTTATCTTACAGCGACTTTCATGGTTTCCAATATCCCATGCTCTAAAACATGTTAGTAAATGAGATGCAGCACCAGTGGTTCAAAGTATAAATGTATACAGTAGAATAAAAAAAAGTCTTGAGTCACTAAAGAAAACTACTGTATACATAAAATATGCACACAAAAAGACTAAGGAAAGACATTTCACAACCCTTTCCAGTAACTGTTCTGGTTCCAGTGCCTGTGTTTAGTGAATGTACAATAAATGTTATTAATGAAAATTCGAAGAAGATGCAGATTGTAAAGCAATCCTGGATTCCATAAGGAGTTTACTTCAGAACAAAATAAAAAAAACAAGCACTCTACACCCATTTCACTGCTCTCCTGTGGGGCTAGATAAACATATTTGCTGAGAAGCCTTAAGTGCTTCTAAATATTTCATCAGATAAGTATCTCAGACAAGCTTCTTCTGCTTGATACATCTTCATTTTTATACCTAATCAAATAACAGGCATTACATTGATCTGAAACATCATGCACAGACTACTTTTAAGCAATCTTAATACATTAAAAGAAGGTCCTTGACATAACCACCGTAAGGATTGGCATCCGAGCATAGCTACATATTACAAAATATATTATTGCTATCTAAAAACAAACAAGTCTTGTCCGTTTCCTCTTCCAAACATTACAGCAAGCAGGGCTGCTGTCTTACCATGTTACATCCTTCCTAATATCTGTTAACAACTTGTTAAAAGAATGTATTCCTATTTTAAGCATATCTTGCATCTCCAGTTTTTAAAAACATTGCTGAACTATTAAATACAAACCTTCTTATGCTCCAATGGTTGCAGGGGCAGACTGCTAAACCTAGTGAAAGAACAAGATGGCTGGGAGCTCTGATTAGGGTTGCCAAAATAGGGTCGACAGGCTGGTAAACAAAATTTATAGGAGCCAATGTTAAGTCTATGGGAGCAATAACATAGCCGGTATTATTTTTTTAAGAAAAGGTGGCAAACCTAGCCCTGAAGCATGAGTGCTTCCCATTATCTCCTCCTTCCAATATGTTTCTATATTCACCGTTCTATAATACCGTATTTGCTCGATTATAAGACGACCCCCCACACTTTGGATATTGCATTAGGAAAAAAAACTAAAAGCCTGAAAATAAGTCTACCCTATAGGAAAAAAGTTCAACTTGTATATATTGACATGTATATTGCTTTTTTAATAAAAAATTATGATATCAAAACATGTATTTCTTGTTATTATTTATTTTTATGTGCCAATGTAGCCTATCTCTATCTCCCCCCCTAAGTGTTGTCTCTCTCCCCCCTCGCCTCTGTTTCTGCACCCCCTCCTTCCCCTTGTCTCTGTCTCTTCCCCCCCTCCCCTTGTCTCTGTCTCTTAACCCATTCCTCCCCTTGTTGCTGTCTCTTCCCCCCTCCCTCCCCTTGTTGCTCTGCCCCCCCGTCTCTGTTTCTTAACCCCTTCCTCCCCTTGTTGCTGTCTCTTCCCCCTCCCTCCCCTTGTTGCTCTGTCGCCCCCCCGTCTCTGTTTCTTCCCCCCTTCCTCCCCTTGTTGCTGTCTCTTCGCCCCTCCCTCCCCTTGTTGCTCTCTCTTCCCCCCTCCCTCCCCTTGTTGCTCTGTCCCCCCCTCATGTCTCTCTTCCCCCCTACCTCGTTGCTCTGCCCCCCCCCATGTCTCTCTCCCCCCCTTCCTCCCTTGTTGCTCTGTCCCCCCCCCTCCCCCTCACCTTTGTCATGATCCCTGGTGGCTAGTGGGGGCAGACGGGGGATGTCTGCACGATACGTGCAGACATCCTCCATGCTGCCCGACACCTCCGTCTATTATGACGGACAGCTGGTCCGTCATAATAGACAGAGGTGTCGGGCAGCATGGAGGATGTCTGCACGTATCGTGCAGACATCCCCCGGCTGCCCGATTCTCCCTGGTGGCTAGTGGGGCAGCAGAGGATGTCTGCACGATGAGCGCAGACCTCCCCTGCTGCTGCCCGGCACGACCGCCGGGACTTCTGTGACGAAAGCGGAAGTACCCGGCTTCTTCATAGAAGCCCCGGCGGTCATGCCGGGCGGAAGCAGGGGAGTCTGCGCTCATCGCGCAGACATCCCCTGCTGTTAGAGAGGGGGATCCAGGTCCCCTGCAGCTCTGCTGGGGACCTGGTTCCCAGTCTTATAGTCTGACGACCTCGATTATAAGACGAGGGGGATTTTCAGAATTTTTTTTTCTGAAAAAAACCTTGTCTTATAATCGAGCGAATACGGTAGTTGTCCCCTCCAGTCTATACCGCCCTTATTTGTTTCTCTTTCCACCTTGATCAAGGCTATATATATTTAACATTGGCCGTAGGTAGGGTACCAGCTGGAGAATAAAAACATTAGCTTGAGTTCATGTTCTGCCCTTGGAGGTAATAGTGTGGTGGGTATTGATGGCAAACCTAGACACCGGCTACTTTTCTACCAGTATACTGAAAAAAACCCAGCTGGAGGGAAACCATACTTTCACTGCCAGTAATTCCAGCATAAACCTTTGCCAGGCCTAATGATACCATAGCTTTCTATATTATATCTCGCAGTCTCACATGTGCAGTCACATAATGTATTTTGCACATGGTTACTTTTGTTGAAAAGCATAGAGCTCTGCTGAACACAAACTAAGCTCATAAAAATTACACTACATTAAAAATGTCTTCACTCTCTGGCAAGAAAAGAAGCAGACATTAACATGTTCAAAATGATATCTAGCTAGTAAATGGAATTTAACAAGACAATTTGCTTCTTGATATTAAATCTGAAATTAAATACGATATGGTTCAGATTTGTCGTCAGAATAGAATGAGAGAGTGAAGATTACCAGTGATGGGTAAATCCACTGACTAAAATTGACCTTTTATCATTTTGTGTGTAGTTTTCAAGAAATGTCAGAGGTGCAAAAGGAATAAAAGGAGAGTATGGGGCGAATCATTAATGTCAGTTTTTAAAAGTTTTTATCCAAATTTTACCACAAAATTATAAAGCACAGTGATAATCAAGTACAACAGGAGAGCATTTAGCTTATGCTGTTCTGTTAATTAGACGCTCACCTTGGGTTAACCTTGTCACTCTCATCTGAGTTATCATATGATTTGCAAGTGTAGTATTTGCCGTTGGACTAGACCAGTGATGGCAAACATTTTTGATCTTGAGTGCCAAATCCTCTACGGCAAGCCAGGATGTAGCCCTCAAAGTGTCTGTTCTTTTCAAGCATATTTCTGCCCATCAATATCAGCCAGCCTGCTCATTCCTGCTTTTCCTGCCTAATAAGTGAGGTTTTTTCACCATTTTATATGATCAGGACAATTTCCTGGACACACCCTAGGCCAGTGATGGTGAACCTATGGCACGCGTGCCACAACTGGCACGCCAAGCTCTTTGTTGTGGCACACGTGGCTAGGGGGAGTTGTGGGGCTGAAGCCCCTAATCCTAGCTCCATTAGCCCAAAGTTAAAATTAACTGCAAAAATAAATATTTACAGAAATGCTATCCTGTTGCCTCCTGAGCAATTACATCAGTATTATTTCTCAGGAGCCAACAGGATAATCATTTCAATAACTGCACACCCCTCCACATTGCAGGTTGGTTTAGCCTGCCAGTTCCTCTCCCGACATCAGCTTGACAGCTGACACGTCCCCTGTTCACACATCAGAGCAGCTCCAGCAGCTCTGCCAAGGAAGAGACTTCCTGCAATGTTTGTGTGAGTAGGTGTGTATGTGTGTATACATGTGCAGTATGTATGTATGTATGTGTGTATACATGTGCTGTATGGATGTGCTTGTGTGTGTACATGTGCTGCATGTATGTGTTGTATATAAGTGTGAGTAAGAATGTGTGTATTCATGTGTTGTATATAAGTGAGTAAGTATGTGTGTATACATGTGCTGTATATAATTGTAAGTATGTGTGTATACATGTGCTTTATGTATGTGTATGTATGTGTACATGTGTTGCATGTATGTGTGAATATGTAAGTGTGAGTAAGAATGTGTGTATTCATGTGTTGTATATAAGTGTGAGTAAGTATGTGTGTATACATGTGCTGTATATAATTGTGAGTAAGTATGTGTGTATACATGTGCTGCATGTATGTGTCAATATGTAAGTGTGAGTAAGAATGTGTGTATTCATGTGTTGTATATAAGTGTGAGTAAGTATGTGTGTATACATGTGCTGTATGTATGTGTGCATGTACATGTGCTGCATGTATGTGTGAATATGTAAGTGTGAGTAAGAATGTGTGTATACATGTGCTGTATATAAGTGTGAGTAAGTATGTGTGTATACATGTGCTGTAAATATGTGTGAGTAAGTATGTGCTGGATGTATGTGTGAGTGTGTGTATACATGTGCTGTATGTATATGTGAATATGTATGTGTGTATACATGTGCTGTATGTGTGTGTGTGTGTGTGTGTGTGTACATGTGCTGTATGTATGTGTGAGTGTGTGTATACATGTGCTGTATGTATGTGTGAGCATGTATGTATACATATGCTGTATGTATGTGTAAGTATGTGTGTATGCATATGCTGTATGTGTGTGTACATGTGGAGTATGTGGGTATACATGTGCTGTATGTGTGTGTACATGTGCTGCATGTAAGTCTGAGTAAGAATGCATGTATACATATGCTGTAACTGTGCTTATGTATGTGTGTGTATATATATATATGCTTTATCTAAGTGTGAGTATGTGTGTATACATGTGCTGTAAGTAGGTGTGTATACTTGTGCTGTATGTATGTGTATGTTAGTATACATGTGAAGTATGTGGGTATACATGTGCTGTGTATATGTGTGAGAGTATGTATGTGGGTATATAATATAAAGCAGTGCTGGCACTTTAAGGTCTGGAACTTGGTTGCATGCAGGAAATTGGGCACTCGGGTCCATAATGGTTCGCCATCACTGCCCTAGGCCCTCTTTCATCAATGGGTTCTCCAAAGACATTCATGAAACACACAAAGCAAATACTAGGCCAGTGTTTAATATATGTGAAATGTACTTAATTATTACTTTACAATTCACAGTTCTCCTGTATTAACACTGAAAATGATTTCACAGTGGCCTCTAAATTCGGTGACATTCTATAAGGAGGGCTTTAAGAGATAGGTAAGACTGTCGCTATAGAAACACCAATAAATCTACTGATGTTTTTCGGAGATAGGAAGTGTTGTGGAAAAACTGATCAGACAGATGTGATTCTGCTTCTTTATTTTACATAATGCTGTATGCTTTATCTAAAAACAGTTTTTCAGACACTGTAGGTGGAACTACCCCTTTAATAGCCATTTGTATCTTTAAAAGAGCTATCACTTCATAAATGTCTACATCCGTCTTTCAGTTTGAAAAACGAATAAAACACTGGGCATTGAGCAAGTCTATGCAAATAGCACTGCTAGCTTAAATTAAAACTTTAAACAGTTGTTAATGGCTCTTTGTTAATGCTGCACTTTAAATGACAACAGCTGAGTACCATTAGTAATAGAGTAATAATCACTTCATTAGGCATTAGTTGGTGTTTAACCTACAATACGGTTATACTTTCTAAACACTTTTGAGCATCTAAGTGATAGAAGTGCAATCTGTGTATTAATTATTTTATCTATTTACACGCTATTGAACACTTAGCTTTATAAAGCTTAATGGGGACTTGGCATGGTTACAAATAACCCAGCTGTTTTATACTTTTGGAGTTTCAAAGGGACAGTCTATGCATAAATTCATCCTCGCTTAAGAGCTGGAGGAGAGCTTCTGAGGTGATTTATTCCCGCAAGCATCCCTCTTGGTTATAATTTCACTGTGAATGCTGGCTTCTTTTCAGATAACACAATATAATTCACATCTGTGTCAGTGAGAAAGAAAAGCAAGGAAACATAAGGGCCTGCCATAGGTTTTGTGGCTACAGTCTATGAAACATGAAAACGTTTTTGATAAACTTAAAGCAAAATGTAATTATTTTCTATATGTGTGAGATACTTAACACACAGATACTTTGTCCAATATGGTCACAGAATTTCTGTTAGAAGTACAGAAAAAGGGCTAATTGTGGATAACCACATGTACCAGAAAAGCCAAAAAGAGAGGTGGATTAAACAGTGCTGTCCAGAACCACTAGTAATGTAGAAAAAAAAAAAATCAACGTATATTTTACAATGCCAGCTGGTACTGTCCAAAGAGAGGTGTAAAAAAAAAAAAAGGGGTGGTGGGATGATATGGCGCTTTTTTTAGGTGATGCATAAGCTGCAACCATCTGGCAAATACCCATTATTCCATACAAAAAAACGTGCGCTAAGTGCCAGAGTAAAGTGCAGATTGTATATAACCTGGCATGCTTCCAGGAAGATATCTTCTTCTTTCTTGAACAAATACAAGAAAAGAGAAAGATCATGCACAGATAATAAGGTGTAATATGTTTAAAATATATATGGAGAGTATGATGTGGATTCCAAATTTTGCACTCCTACTTTCTCCCAAATTATTCAGCATGTAAGGTGATCTAAATAGCCACACCTCAGCTCCACTGTGAAGATGTGACAGTTTACTATGCTACCCCAAGAGTTTGCTCGACAAAGTGTTGCTGTTATCAGACATTCCATAGGTGGCCTTGTCACAATAAGTAATGCTTGTGCAACAATGCCCGCATGGAATGTCTGATAATAGCAACACATTGTCGAGCAAACTCTTGGTTCTGAAGACAAAAGGTTTGAGCCAGATATGCTGTGTACTACGAGAGGTCTGCCTGCCCGCCATCATGATTCAAAGCTTGGAGCATTTCTTGCATTGGCACAAAAGAATTGGAACTCTATTTTTAGGATCCCATGAATTCAGGGAATATATGAGTGATTGGACAGGCATTCAAGTTTTCAGGCACCAATAGCGGAGACACACAAGAACTTACAGTCTTTACAGTCAGAATTAGCTTCCATTGAAGCTGCATGGTATTTTTTTATTGTTATTTTCTATTGAAACAAATTAGTTATTCCTTCTCCATAAAGAGCATAATCACTGCACTTTTTTTTAGTGCAACTACTATTCTTTATATGGAGGTCAATTTCTGCATAATATTCTGATTTTGTGTTTTATTATATGTATTAGCTCTTATTTCATACTTTTGACATTTTGTGACATTATTCATTATTTCACTATTATTTATTGAGTATTATTTTTCATGAATCTTTTTTTACACACCTATTCTTATTATTAAATGTATCTATCTTTTTTTGTTATTATTATTATTTGCCTGGTTCTAATTATATATCTTTCTTCCCTTGTTTCTTCTTTTGTCTATTTATTTATATCTTGCCATATTAGTGTTGTTATTATAATATTATTAGATTATACTCATTGTCTGAAAGGTGGTACCAGGGCGCCTCTCTGTGGACAGTACCAGCTGGTATTATCAATATATGTTGATTTTTTACAGTATTTCTGTCTCTACTCTGCTATTCAAGGTCAATGATAAGTTATTAAATGCAGTGCATGTGCATGTTATGAAGAACAACTAATTATTGTGTTACAAAAAAATAATGTCTTGATATACATTGAACCTAAATAGGTTTTATAACAAAGCTGTAGTCTTTCCACCCAGACTCTTTCTGGATTTTTGTACATTCTCAAACATCTATGCCAGAACATGGCAGATATAAAGCGAACATTAAATTAAACATCAGCATTAATATATTTTGCTACCTTGCAACTTTGCATGTTGACTCAATCAGATCATTCTCAATGTCAAGGAGACTGGGAGGCAGACTTATTTCCACTGGAGAGGTCAGCCTCTTCAAACGAAGTAAACCTACACAAAATTTGGCCCCCATCTCTTCAAGTTCCTTTGTACCAATCTGTAAACCCTATGGAAAAAGAAACATAACATTTTTAGCCTGTGTCACTAAGCTTTTGTTTCTTGTTTTTTTCCAGAGTTATATATATATATATAAAAACATTACAGAAAAATCAAGACAGCCAATCAGAAAGGCCATCTGCTAATTTTTGTGACAGACAATTTAATTATGTTCTGCGTAGCTTCACAGACCTTAGAATGGACACTTTATGATTCTGAAGTTCTAATGTAATTTGCCCCCTCTTTGATGGCCTACGGCTTAAAATTAAGCAGTTGCCATTTTATAAAACACAGTATCTATTGAAAACAAAAAGCTTTATTGGCATTAATATACATTAGTTTAAAAAAAAACGAGTAACTTGTGTATCATATTGTTTATATAAATTTACATCAAACAAGTTAGCACCTTTCACTGTAGTATTCAAATTATAAACTTTACTAGGTAACAAGTTTTCCAATTTTTTGTTTATGCATTAGAGCAGGGTTCTCCAAAATGCAGCCCTCCAGCTTCTGATAGCTGACAGAATATTATGGGAGATATACACCAAGAGTATAGGAGATGTAGGCAGCAGCTGTTTGGAGATCCATCATTATAATATAATTTTTCTGTTATTGAGCACTGTGCAAAGGTTTTAGGCAGGTGTGAAAAAAACGCTAAAGTAAGAATACTTTCAACAACAGAAGTGTTAATAGTTTATGTTTATTAATTAACAAAATGCATTGTGAGCAAACAGAAAAAAACTAAACCAAATCAATATTTGAGATAAATACCCTTTGTATTTAAAACAGCATCAAGTCTGCTAGGTTAGTTGCACAAAGCCAGGGATTTTGTAGGCATATAGTCAGATGCAGGGGCAATTAAATTGACTGATTTAAAAAAAAATAACAAAAACATTTTTTTAAAATCAGATTTAGTTTAATGAAATATTTTTGGAGGAAAAATCTATCTGAAGATGGTTTTCTATTTAAGATATATTATAGTTCAAAGGTTATTCCACATGCAATAGAGCTTCAGTATGTTGCATGAGACTGTATATTCATGCAATATTTACATTTTTTGTAAACTAATTACATTAATGCAAGTTATCCAAGCTAACATGCACCTTTTCACAGTAAAAATGTCAGAAAAAGTGACGGAAAAGACCTTAAAGGGACAGTCTAGTCCCCAAACTCACTTTGGTGCATGTTGAAGACTACTGCTTGTATAGAAACATAGAATGTGTCGGCAGATAAAAACCATACGGTCCATCTAGTCTGCCCAATTTTTTTTTGGTACACAGGCTTTTTTAGTACACAGGCTTTTTTTCAAGAGTGATTTGATTAACATTTTTAATTGACTCAAGCCCTCCCCAGCGATTACTCTGCATGATTACTGCAGGTGCGGCAGCACTGATTATATAGACACTGAGCATATAAAGTTTTGCTTAGTTTAGTCACTTCCTGTGCTCCACAAATGTAATACATTGTGTGGACTCAAGAGTGGCCTTGCTCTTATACACAGTGCAACACATTGTCTGATGACATCACTAGAGAAACAGGAAAGTCCATTCATTGGAATTAAATTATTCTCATTGGTTCCTGCAGCAAAAAAAAAAAAGGAAATTACTTTTACGCTGGTGCCCTGGTTTCTTGCAAAGTGCTGTAATTTCTCAATTTCATCTAGCTGCAAGAATTTTATATTTTAAGCAATACAAAATGTAAAACATGTATTTTAAAGTACTTTGAAAGCACATTAATATGCATTAGTATTTGGAAGATACATTTTGGGCATTAGAGAGTCCCTTTAATCACATTGTTGTTCTGCAAACCTATTTACAAACAAAGAACACATTACCGTCAGATATTACCACTTCAGTGAAAATAATGTTGTTGTTTTAGTTAAATAAAACAATTTAGGTAGTTCTCCAAATATGAGAACCTATTAAACTAAAATCAGTTCTGATATAGCCTATTTACTAATCTGACATGTTATTCTATATCTTAAATCTGCATCTCGTTGGAAATATTAACTAATATAACTACAAGTAAGAATGAGTCTTTATATTTAAAAATCATGATTTAAATTTAGTCTGACTTGTGATTTAAATGGTGATTTAAATTAACTTTATTTAAATTAAATCCACCCTGGTCAGGTGTATGATTAACCCCTTCACGACATTGGCCATACCAGGTATGTAATGGAAAATATGTCACTAAGTGACCAAGGATGCACCTGGCATGTTCTGAGGTGAAACCCACATAGGCAGTGATCAACGGTCGTCGTCTATGCTTAGGTAGTTGTTGCTATGATGCCTCAATATCAAGGCATAATGCAAAACCAAAATTTGGCTCCCAAGGGGACAGCAATCACTCCACAGAGCAATCATCAGCACCATACTCGATGGCAGCATGTCCCTCTAATTAAAGATGCTCTGTAACCGGCAATGGCTCCGGAAAAGCTCAAAGATCTCTTCCATCACTCTATTGCTAGACTGCCTCTAGAGGCAGTCAGCAACATTACAGTTAAAAAGAAAAGCCAAAACAAACAGTAGATTTAAATTAACCCTAGATCTAGGGTTAGGGTTGCATTTAGGGTTAGATTTGGGTACGGGTTAGAATAAGGATTAGTGCTAGGGTTAGTGAAAATAAGAAAAATGTGCACTCCACACTCTGATCAAGTATTTTTTTATTTTTCTTTTAAGATAAACCATATTTTATGATTTATTTTTTACTAAATTATATGATATGGTATTTAAAGAATGCCCTTTTTAGGAAAATTAAAACAGTATCTAGTATGTGTGGATACATTAAATGAGAAAGAGGAAAATTACTGCTGAACACAAACACTGCAGAAATGTTAAAACAGCCATTGTCACAAAGGAAACAAAAATTTCAAAAAAGTCCTGCCACTAAGAGGTTAAACCATTATACCAAAAAGGTGCTTATGATCATCAATTTATAATTTGTAGGTTTAAACAAAATAAAATAACTGAAACAGAACAGCTGAGTAAGAGAAAAAAAATTCGGTGAGGAACAGCCAAACTCAGTTAACAAGGGGAAGTTGCTGAAAACAGTTTAATGTCAAAAGTCATACACCATAGCATGATTAAGTGCAGCAACAAGACACAAGGTAGTAAGACTGCATCAGCAAGATCTCTCCCTGGCAAACATTCCAAAGCAGGCAGGGTATTCTAGATACGAGGTCTTTTGAAGAAACATTATAAAACTAGCGATGTTGAGGACCATAGATGCAGTGATAAGCCAAGGAAACGTAGTGCAGAAGATGAAAGACACATAATGTTTACTTCCCTTTGTAACTGGAATATGTCTGGCAGTGCCATCAACTCAAAATTGGCAGAAAACTGGGGGACCCTTGCACACCCATCTACTGTTTGGAAAAGTCTTATCAGAAGTGGTCTTCATTGAAGACTTGCTGCCAAAAAGCCATAATGCCGATATGGAAACAAGGCCAAGCGAAACAGCTATGTACGAGAAAAAAAGGATACAGAAAAATGGCAGCAGGTAACATAGTAACTTAGGTTGAAAAAAGACATAAGTCCATCAAGTTCAACCCTTCTATCTATCATTCCAGCTTTTGATCCAAAAGGTGATCTGGACTGATGAGTTAAAATTTTAAATATTTGGTTGTAGCATAAGGCAGTTTGTTCGCTGAATGACAGAGCGGTACAAAAATGAATGTCTGCAGGCAACAGTGGTGCATGGCAGATGTTCTTTACATGTTTGATGCTGCATTTCTGCAAATGTAGATGGGGACTTGCTCAGAATTAATGGTATTCTCAATGCTAAGAAGTACAGGCAGACACGTATCCATCTTTTAATTCTATCAGAGAGGCCTCTGCTTGGCCCCAAATCTATTATGCTGCATGTCTGTTTTTTAAAGCATTACTTATTGACAGAATTTTATTCAGCCTAAATTACTATTACTAGGTTTTATATAATACATGAAAAATTGGAAAATGTATTTAACCTCTCAATTATCTATATTTGTATACTGAAACTGAATATAAAACAACTTTTTGAAGTTATTAATTCCCATACAAAAGTGTAACGATGGTTTGAACTCTCTGGCCGTGGTCAAGAAATATATGTCTATGTCTCAAGTTCATTAAAAAGTATGTAAAAAAAAAAAAAGAAACAAAGCAATAGGACCTTCATTATGCCACTACAACCTAATGCATTTTCCTACTTTAACATTACCTTTGCCATGAAAATCTATAATGCAGTTTCTCAAGGCTTTTTCTCTAATCTTTTTAAATACTGCTTCCTAATTACCCAATTATGTATCTTCACATCATCTACAAACAATGTCTTCAAAGTCATTTATGTTTATAAAAAACAATAATGGCCTAGCACTGATTCCTGTGGGATAACACTTGTAATTCTGCACCAGGGACAGTCTGTTTAATTGATCACCACTCAACCTTTTAGTGACCATTTATACAGTAGTCACTCATTGTTTGCTGAATTCAACTCTGAAATGGCCATTATTGTTTTAGGTAGATTTAGGTCATTCCAGGTGGCTAGCACTCCCAGAGAAGCCCAACATAACTGGAGGTATGTTGTAATAGAAAATGTTTTAAGAGAAGGCAACATGTTTATGACAGGAAAAGTAAGAGAATATAAAGCTAATTTTAAAAAAGATTTGATGTTTATTTTTTTACTAGATTGATTTGCCTATACACAAAATGGCCTCTATTCCCGTCACAAACCATTTAAAAAAATGGTTAAAGTCACTAAATCCTATAGCACAAGAGAAAAGTCAGGTGACCCTAGGATAAAATGGAATGCACTTATTATGTGGCATATTATGTTATCCTATGACCTGCAGACTCTTTTCTATAATGTGAATCATGCAGGCTGCTCTGGCCTCCAAATGACCAATGATTTTAGATATAATCCATAGAAGAGACCATAATTCACACGTCAGATTTACAAAAGAGATGTGCACTCGGTTTTCACCATTTGTTTATAGAAAAAAAAATCTTTAAAGCCATTTGAAAACCAGTTTGAAAATAGGAATAGCATTGTTATGCTTTATATTCTAGTGACATATCAACTTAAGCACAAGAGAGAGAAGCCCTCCAGGAATATTTTAGGTGAAGAATTTGAACTAGCAAATAAGAAAAAAGTCCCTGGAGAGTAACAGTTGATATCATGGGACTGTTAACCTATAAGGTTTAGTATTGTGTGCAGACAACATCTCAGTCACTGTGTTCCTTCATCCAAACAATATAGATGTTAAGCTGCCAGGTACATAACTGATAAATTGGTACCAGATGCCTGGGCAACTGAATGACAATTTTTTAACCATGAAGCTTTTCAGGAGATAAGAAAATAAAAAAGGTATCCTGGGACAAAGTTCAAAAGATGGAGCAATCAGCATTAAACTGTTGGTTTCATGGTGATTTGTATACTTTTTAGACTATTGCTCTATAATTGTTCTTTATATAATATGATTTCCATTGTGCTTGAATTTGTTTGCATTTTTTTAGGTCCTTTGGGATTAAAAAAAAAAGGAACAGTACCTGCCTCTTTCATATTAGCCCGTTTATTCATAATGCTTTCTTGCTTTCTAAAAAAATGAGACTTTAAACATAAAATAACTTTAATAATTGACATAAAAAAGTTGGAATTGACGTTTTGGACTTGGCTTGATATATATCGAGTACTGGCTCACTGCTGGGACCGATGTTTTTATTGTTAGTGAAGCGCACCACGAGGTGGCAAAGCCTGTGCGGCTGCAAGCTCCGTCCCCTCATGCAATGCGCTCTATAGTCAGAGTGCTCAGCAGTATGACACTCGTAGATGTCTGTGCCTGGCAACCAAACTAACATAGAAGTCCCTCAGGCCGTCGAGCAAAGTCAGGACAAGGCAGACTCCCCAGCGACTAAGGGGGAGCATAGACAGACTGGTCCGGAAGAACGAGGCTGTCAAGTTAAACTCTGGACTTACCTCTTTACAAACTAAAGTGGCTGGCCTGGATACCACTTCAACTAAGCTCCAGGAAACGCATTCGACGACGACCGTACAGACAGGTATCGTTGCTAGATGCGAAGCAGAGACGCCTCAGTCTTCGAATACGAGGAATACCGGAGTCGGTAGGGCCCGCCAAACTCTGGTCTTACTGCCTGAAAATGTTAGCCTCATTTTTTTTTTCTATTTCTGTAAGAGCTTCTATGTTTTTGAATCAAGCAGTGCATGTCCGGTACAAGTACAGTGTTCTTTCTTCCCCCACCCTCAGGGTCACCACCTCGGACCGTTTTTTTTTTGGTCTCGGGCTCTGGTATCCTCTATATGTGGATTTTTGGCCTGCTTTTGGACAGTACTCTCTTGTGCTGTCAGTACCTTTTCTCTTAAGAGGTACTCTTTTCCCCCTATTTTTTCTCCTTAACATTTCCTCTTATCTCCATTTTTTCTTTAGCTATCTTTTTGTGCTGTTATTTTGGATTTTCTTCTTATAACAAGGTTATATGGGGGACCATATTGTACATTCACTTATTGTTTTGTTTTTTTCATTTTTTTTCTAACCAGAGAAGCAGGTTTTTTGTTTGTTTTAAATTTTTTATATGAAGCATAGCCTCATAAGTAAATTTCTGTTTTAAGCAAGTTTGATGCGATTTTTTTTATGTCTTGTTCAATCAGAGTGTTTTTAATATGTTACAATTGTATTTGAGGGTGTTTATCGGAATAGGCGATACTTACTATTACTATTGCAGTATAATAGTTTAATGCCCCCTTGTCCATTTCTAGTTGACGATTTTGTCTTACTATTAATAATATTGTGTATTTTAATTTTTTATGCATTCATCGATATTTATGGCCGTTAATATGACTCCATAATTGTTAATCCTAGCGATCGAAAATGTTACAATGTGCAATTGATATGATATTATGTGATTTGTGAGATGTTTTTTAACCTGTCAAAATAATAAAAAAAACTTTCATTAAAAAAACAAAAAACATCACCAAGTTTTTACCTACTATAAATTATTCTTGTATAAGGCAGTTTTGTCTGGGCTTTTATCCTGTGATTGTGCCCTCACAGATTCTGTGTATGCTGCATCTCAACTGATTCTTGGTTCAGAATTAAGAGTAAACTTTATTATGATGTTTGTTTTGGGTTGATGGAGGTGATTTACCAAGTTAATTTATGAGACTTCACTTCAGAACAGAAATATGATGTTTCATCAACCAGAGGGATGCATCAAGTATCATCAAAGAATCAATTTGGCATCAGGATAACAATTTGTCTCTGTCAAATCTAAAACCACTTAAGTGACTGATGGGGTATACAGTAGCATTATAATATAATATGTAGCAGAAGCCTGGTGTGTCTGGACAGCTTTGCTATACTATGTCATTAAGGGGACCAGTAATAGTTATATAAAGCTGTGAAGATTATATGCAGATCCATAAACCAACCCTGGGGAGACGAGGTATTTAACAGCAAACCCCATCCTATCCACTAGCACCACCATGTGCAGCTCTATGAATAAGAAAGCTAGGCACAGAGATGCACCATTATTTGCCTCTAAAACCGTACTCCAAGCTCTCCAAGAAACACATCCAGTTTCTTTGCCATTTGTATGACTTATTTACCTTATATTATGTAACCATAATATGGTTAAGTTGTGCGCTCTATGAATGACGCCTCTCTTGACCAGATACATCAGTCTCAGAGTTTGGAATTCCGCAAAGATCAAGATGAGGTAAAGCATAACAAGATAATTGGGAGCGAGATGAACCTCCTAATCATTTCAATGGCAGAAGGGGAAAATGTTTTTTAAGCTGTCAAGTAAGACTTAGACAGAAAAATCCTTTCCCCATATAAAAAAAAATATCTCCATCCCCCTGTCTAAACTGTGTCCCAGGGGCTCCCAAAATGACAGTAATATTTTGGGGGCTAGCCAAGGCCCCAGGAATCAGAACAAATAATAATCTTCCTGCTCTCGCAATAAAACAGAACTCCCCCACCCCAATATTTAATAATCCCTCCCAAGTTCAGGGGCTTGGCAAAGGCCTCTTGACGACAGAAAAATCCAGGCAGGTGAAAAAAAAGAAGAATAATTTAACCCACAGACCTTTCTCCTAAATGGAGAGCAGACGCAGAATGAAATACAAGCCAGGGAGGGCTGGGATTTCTAATGAATGTAGGATATGTCTGATTGGGTGAAAGTCAGCCAATCAGAAGCCTCCCTTTTCCAGCCCTACTACTGACAGGTTTTTTTTTTTTTTTTCAAAACCACCCAATAGTAGGCTGGCTTTAAAAAGGGCAAGTCCCTGGCTCAGTCCTTTTAAGGAACTGGGAGCCAGTTGACAGGCACCAAAAGCCCTGTTAATGGTAGAGGGGCCATAGAGGGCCATAGCACACCATATGTATTATTGGGGTCAGGAGCATCGGCATCACCTGCACTGAATCCTTTTATAGGGGGCATATGTGTCAAGGGCTTGGGGGGGAGGGGGCATTTAGGGAGCCCCTGGGACCCAGTTTTGACAGGGTAAAATATCTTTTTAATCTAACTCGCACATCTATAGGTTTTGGGAGTGATGTTGGACATGAAATAAAAGCTTACCTCACCTACCAATGCAAACAACCGTAGTTTTATGTGAAAAGCAACTGTCATTGCTTTTCACTGATGAGAGTTCAAGATGGGAGAACGAGATGACCTTTGACAATCTCGGAGAGACAGAGGTTGAGTTTCAGTTTGTGCATAGTGTATGGAGTTCAACTTATGTCAAATTTAACCTCCTCGGTGTCACCATTCCTGGGTTGCAATTCTCTAACTACAGAGAGGGTGTGGTCCTGTCCTCTCCTTTACACAGGGAGCTGCATAATGTTGCTCAAATCTATGTAACCCACAGGGAGAAAAAAGTTCATCAAATGCTGAAAATGAATCCTAATATACTCAGACAGATTTTGACTTTTTGGTTAAGGATTTACCAGTTGTTTTGAAAATAATGCAAATGTGTGTTCTGTTCTTTATCAAGGAGGACTTACGGTAAGTTGTTTGTTTGTTTTAAACAAGAAAACATTACTGTATTAAAGTGCATAATTACATAGGAGATTTACTTTATTTTTCACCATTAATGTTGCACCAAATAGAAAATTGTTTTCATTTTGTAGTCGGTAATAATGACATAAGTCAACCATGCAAATGTTTGAGTATTTTAGGACAGTGGCGGAACTATCATTATCACAGGGGTCGCAGCTACGACCGGGCCCGTTACACCAGGATGCCCTGTAGACCCCTGCGATAATGATAGATTAAAACCTGTGCTATGCGATCTGAACTGATCGCATAGTACAGGCCCTCCGGACAGAGAGGTGCAGCCCGTGTGACACTGTCACCAGTAGCCGCACCTCCGCTGGTCTCACACGAGGGGGTGAAAGCTCCGCCCCTTGCGCTCTGAGTATCCTAGAGCGCCGGATGTCCGTGACATCCTGGTGCTCAGAAGAAAACGAAGACTGCTCCAACCCCCCTCCCTGCAATAAAAGGGAACCGTGCAGGGAGGGGGACAAAAATCTGTGGGTATGTAGTGTAAGTATTTGTGTGTGTGTGTGTATGTATGTATGTATGTATGTATGTGACTGTATGTATGTATGGATGTAAGTCTGACTGTATGTACATATGTATGTTAGTGTAAGTGTAAGTCTGACTGCATGTAAGTGTAGTTACATACTATGTAAGTGTAACTGCATGTAAGTGTAAGTCTGACTGTGTATGTATGTAAGTGTAAGTCTGACTGTATGTAAGTATGTAAGACTGACTGTGTGTATGTATGTAAGTTTAAGTTTGACTGTGTGTGTATGTGTAAGTGTAAGTCTGACTGTGTGTATGTATGTAAGTGTAAGTCTGACTGTGTATGTATGTAAGTGTAAGTCTGACTGTATGTAAGTATGTAAGACTGACTGTGTGTATGTATGTAAGTTTAAGTTTGACTGTGTGTGTATGTGTAAGTGTAAGTCTGACTGTGTGTATGTATGTAAGTGTAAGTCTGACTGTGTGTATGTATGTAAGTGTAAGTCTGACTGTATGTAAGTGTAAGTCTGACTGTATGTAAGTGTAAGTCTGACTGTGTGTGTATATGTAAGTGTAAGTCTGACTGTGTGTATGTATGTAAGTGTAAGTCTGACTGTGTGTATGTATGTAAGTCTGACTGTATGTAAGTGTAAGTCTGACTGTATGTAAGTGTAAGTCTGACTGTGTGTGTATATGTAAGTGTAAGTCTGACTGTGTGTATGTATGTAAGTGTAAGTCTGACTGTGTGTATGTATGTAAGTCTGACTGTATGTAACTGTAAGTCTGACTGTGTGTGTGTATGTTTTTCTCCTGATGAAGCTGTGACAGCTGTTCCAGCGAAACACGTTGAGTACCTGCAGTTGTTTGTTTCCAGTGTATCCTCCAGCAGTAGCCATTTCTTTTATCTACTGAATTGGACTCAGTTTTACACCTTGGACTATATCTACATGAACATTTGAGACCAACAGCTTGTGAGTGGAATCCCAGTGGGGCCAAGGGTTGTGTATATCTGGTCCTGCACATGTATGTTCTTTTACATTTTTACAGATGAAACCAATTTTTATACCCAGCCATTTGTGACAAGCTCCCTCATACTTCTGTTTGTGAGTGTAATAATTCCTCATTCAAATTATTTTGGGTCTATACTGTCTCATTAGTGTTTTTTGCATTTATATTTTAAGGTTCAACTTGATACTGTGCCTTCCTGACCTCCCCCCCCCCCCCCCCGTTTTTTTCTGCGAGAGATAGCAGCCTTCCATGTGGCCCCTCTCGCGCTCCCTGTGCACTTATCTGATTGAGCACCGAAGATCATGTGATGCTCTGACATCAGATCAGTTCGCTGGTACGCGAGAGAGGCAGCATGAAACGATGATACTGGTGAGGGGAGATCTTTTGTCTCTGCTGGCACGCCCCCCCCCCCTTTCTTTTTTTTTTAAAGGGCTGGGGCCACGGGTGTATCACCTGACACCCCCTGACGGCGGCCCTGCCCCCACACAGCCATCTACCCCCTAGACTTAACCAATGCATCCCCCCACACAGCAACCTGCCCCCCAGATTTATCCAATGAATACCCCACATAGCCATCACCCCCAGACGTAGCCAATGCATCCACCCCCAACTTTCCAGATTCCCTGGTGTCTAGTGGGGGCAGACATCCTGCGGTTCTGCTTCACACTTCCGCCCAGGATTCTATGACAGAGCGCTGGTGGTCACGTGCTCACGGCATTCTGTCATAGAATCCCTGGCGGAAATGCTGTGCAGCACCAGAGGATGTTGGCATGCGTGGCACAAACATCCGCCAGCTGCCTGCGAGGAGAATCCAGGTATCCTGCAGCTCTGTGGAGGACCTAGATCCAAGTCTTATAGTCAGAGCTCTATTACAGGTACAATTATAAGACATTTGCTCTGAAAAAAACCTTGTCTTATATTCGAGCAAATGCAAAAATACTGGATACTTTCCTTAAACACTTCCACAATCACAACAGACATCAGTTCTTTATTAGAGTTGGATTTGAAGGGAACACTGGATGGTGACTCATGGACTAAAAACACAGTAACTACAAAACAGCAGTGTGACTATTATATCTCTATGCAATAAAGGGCTTTGTTTGTTTCTGCTGAAGCAGCAGGATAAACAAAACATGAAGCACTGGATTGAATCTGTTAAATTGATAATCCTGGTTGTGAAATTCCTCCACAAAATACAAGAGGGATGTGAAAGTAGTTAAGCAATCACATTCATCTTGCATTACAAATATCCATTTTTAAGGTAACTGGCAGAAATGTATAGGATTGTAAATATTCTGGTTAGAACCAACCAGTACATGTAGGTCCAAATTCAGATGAAATTTCCTATTTACCTTGTACTTTCCTTGATCACATCCACACAGCGTACTTTCCATTGTGTAACTTCTCTGGACTCCCAACTCCCTCCAGACAACAACTCGAGCAGTGGATTCCTTAGATTTTTCCACAACAAAACTACAGCTGCTCATGGAAAATGCTGGAGCAATCTGGCTCAGAACTTTAGGAAGAGTCTAAACAAAAAGGACACAACGTTTACTAAAAAAAATAAGTACATGCTAATAAATACAAGGACTCTCTGTCTATTTATATAGAGAGAGGAATAGTAGACATAGTGTGTGCTCTTTAGGATGAACACATGGTGTAACCTCTGCTGGGATTGAATTCTGGTTCTTTGTTTCTGATGCCTGTACCTGTTCTCCTCACCACCAAAAGGCTTGTTTTTTCTGTCTACCACCTGTCCATATCTAATTCAGCTCAGGCGTTCCTAGTCTTTAACTTGTCTCATTAACTGCCCTGTTATTTAAACCCCTTCCTCCCAGCACTCTTTGCTTGAGCATTTTGCCTGCCTGTCAGACAATGTGTGTCGGATATGTGTTAGTGTCAGGTTTGGAAGATAGATGAACGGAACACAACTGCAGAAATAATGAGTATTGATCTCTTTAACCCCTTAGTGACAAGACATTTTTACCTTGACTTTCCCTTGGTGACAATGGCTGTTTTGACATTTCTGGGGTGTTTGTGTTTAGCTGTAATTTTATTCTTTCTCACATACTGTACAAAGTGAAAGCCCTTCTTATGACGATAAAAACAAAAATATATTTTGTTTTTATCGTCATAAGAAGGGCTTTCATTAGATACCATTATGTTCATCATATCTTATAATTTACTACAAAAAAATCATAAAATATGATTAAACTATATTTAAAACCCACTTTTTATAACTTTGACCTAAAATACAATTTACACAAATACAATCATTAAAAAAGACCCTGTATAAATAGTTTCTAAATGTTGTTCAGAAAGATGCATGTTTCCATATTTTTCGGTATTTTTTTGCGAGTTATGGGGCAAAAAACAAAAATAGTGTTTTTTGTTTTTTTCCTATATTGACCTTTTGACCCCAACCCCAACCCTAAATTTAACCCTAACACTAAAAATGTAACCCCAACTCTATCCCTTAATATATTTTATTTTAATTTAATTTTAACCCTATCCCTTATGCTAAAAATTATTTAATTGTAACCCTATAGGCTAATCTAACTATATTACCAGTTTTCAGCTAATTAAATCTCTTTTTTTTTTTTTAACATTGCTATGTTGGTTGCTGCCTCTAGGGGCAGTCAAGATGCATATTCAGAGAGACGGAAGTAAATTTACTTTCACTTCCAAAGCACAGACCACAAGAGGGCATAGCCATATTGATGGAGCATGCTGCTCCGTCAGTATGGCGCCCACGCTCGTCCCACCCCAGGGAGGAAATTTTGGTGCTGGCTATTGCCTCGACATCGAGTTGCAAAAACCGCTTTATTCACCGCATTGTAAGGAACGGATTTCCCGGCAGGGCGTGCCTGACGTCCATTGTCGCGATGGGGTTAAAGAATACCAATGGATTTGGATAAAGTTGATATTTGGTAAAAAAAAAGGGTTATCCTTATCTGCATTGATTTACAAGTAGAGTAAATAGTTGTCAACCAGGATTTGGGATAATTAGCAGTGGTATGCAAACAGTCACCTGTGTAAGCAGGGTGATAAACAGTCTTGAGGTTTAACCCCTTAGTGACCGAGTGCTCTGCTGCATTTGATGTACCTTGAAGACCAGAATTCCATTATTCATTTATATCATTTTTTAAAGGATGGATAGCACTTTCATTTGATACTATTATTTTCATCATATGATATAATTTACTATTAAAAAAATAAAATATGATGAAAATATGCCATAAAAATTTTTTTTTCTAACTTCTAACTTTTTTTTTTTTAAACTATTACAAATGGTAAAAAAGACCCCGTCTATATATTTCTAATATTTGTCCTGAGTTTAGAAATACCAATGTTTCCATGTTTGTCTATTTTTTATTTCAACTAATAGGGCAATAAACAATATTAGTGTTTTCTAACCATTTTCTTCTACAGTGACCTTTTAACCCCAACCCTAAATTTACCCCAACACTATATTTACCCTAACCCTAAATCTACCCCACCCCTTAATCTAACCCTTGTACTCACCTGAACCCCCCTGTAACCTTAATTATAACCCTAATTATGAACCTAACCCTAGATCTAGTCAAGCAAGGATTTCAGAGCAACGGAAGAGATTTTATTTTTCACTCTTCCGTAGCATGCTCCTCCAATACAGCACCCACGTGCCCAAAAGCTGTTGCATGATGCCTCGATCGAGGCATCATTGCAACACTTCACACAAATAGGCAGTGATCAGCTTTCACTGCCTATGTGTGTAAAGCGCATATGATCACATTTGCGGTGATTGTATGCGCGCTGGGGGAAGGGGGGGGGGGCGGTGAAAGCACTCTCAGAGGCTGCTTCGTATCCTTTGCGCAACGCTACTTGAAAACCGAGGACATATTTATACGTCCTCATGGTCCTCAAGGACCATGCTTTTCAGGATGTATATATACGTCCTTATGCGTTAAGCCAGTAATGTTTGTAAGCGAGGGAAGATTGCGTCATAAAAAGAGGTGGAGCCTACTACTCGCGAAACCTGGAAGATACTGGGGAATAGCGTGGAGTAGGTTTAGACAGATTCTGACAGTTAATGAGAGACTGTGGGTGTGAATGTGTGAGAGACTGTGTGTGAGAATGTGTGAGAGGCTGTGTGTATGCAATGGATAACGGGGTTATGTTCTAGCAATACAGGGGTTAAATTCTCTGAAAATACTCCTATCTGATAATGAATGTATGTATATTTAAAAATATATTATTCAATCTGAAAACTACATGATTCCCTGAATGGCAGAAATAAAATATGGTCTATTGTGTATGTGTATGTATATACAAATACACATATATACACATACATTTGCAAACACATACACACAAAAAGACTGTGTTTACAGTGTACATGAGTGTTGAATGAAAAGTTTCTATTACTGTAACTATGCAGTTTGTTTACAGTAGCATGATTGAAGCATGTACCAGCACGGACCACTGACTCATACTACTTAGCAAGTTACCCAGCATTAGCATTAATTTTCCTGCACCATAACTAATACAAATGATGATCAACTGAATATCTCTTTGCACTCCTGTCTTTAATGTATAAAAATGAGGCTGTGACTACTTTGTCCTTTTGCATTTGTTCCCTTTTTTGAAACCATAGCCTCACTTCCTCATTCCAACAAGGCCCTCTTTATTTGTTGCACCTGAGGAAGCTAACCAATAGAGAAATGCATAGCAGTGCTGTGTAATCATGTTTCGGAGAAGGTGTGTCAGCCAGCCAAGGTGCGGTAGTACCGCATTTGCTCGATTGTAAGACGAACCTTATTATAAGACGACCCCCCAAACTTTGGATATTCCTTTAGGAAAAAAACTAAAAGCCTGAATATAAGACTACCCTATAGGAAAAAAGTTCAACTTGTTTATATTCACATGTAAATTGTTTTTTTAATAACAAATTATGATATCAAAAAATGCATTTCTTGTTTTTATTTCCTTTTATGTGCCAATGCTGCCTCTTTCTTTCCCCTGCCCCCAGCTTTGTCTCTCTCCCCCCCTTTAATGTTGTCAGTCTCTCCATCTCCCTTTGTCTCCCCCCTTGCCTCTGTCTCTTCCCCCCCTCCCCTTGTCTCTGTCTCTCCCCCCCTTGTTTCTCTCTGCCCCCCTCCCCTTGTTACTCTCTGTGCCCCCCCTCCCTCCCCTTGTTGCTCTCTGTCCCCCCCCCCTTGTTTCTCTGTGCCCCCTCCCTTCCCTTGTCTTTCTTCTCCCCTCCCTCCCTCCCTCCCCCTCACCTGTTTCTTGCTCCCTGGTGGCTAGTGGGGGCAGCCGGGGTTGTCTGCACGATACGTGCAGACATCCTCCATGCTGCCCGACACTTCCGTCTATTATGACGGACAGTCGGTCCGTCATGATAGACGGAAGTGCCGGGCAGCATGGAGGATGTCTGCACGTATTGTGCAGACATCCCCCAGCTGGCCGATAGTCCCTGGTGGCTAGCAGGGCAGACGGAGGATGTCTGCACGATACGTGCAGACATCCCCCCGCTGCTGCCCGGAACCTCCGCTGGGACTTTCATGATGAAGCCGGAAGGACCCGGCTTCATCATAGAAGTCCTGGCTGTCGTGCCGGGTGGCAGCAGGGGAGACATCATCGCGCAGACATCCTCCGGCTGTTAGCGAGGGGGATCCAGGTCCCCTGCAGCTCTGCGGGGGACCTGGATCCCAGTCTTATAGTCTGACCTCGATTCGAGGTCAGATTATAAGACGACCTCGAATATAAGACGAGGGGGCTTTTTCAAAAAATCTGAAAAAAATCCTCGTCTTATATTTGAGCAAATACGGTACTAACACAGTATAACACTGACATCTGCTTTTTATGTAAGAGTGGATGTTATTTCTTTCTATAAAACAGCTTTTTACCCTGAAAACTGCTGTCTATCTTCTTGCTTTTGTATGTCGATTTCTGCCACTAGCTGTTGAAGTCAACCTGTTTGTGACAAATTGTCTACATTTGAGCATTTTTAATCTGAGCAGGCGCTGCTCAGGAGAATGTAAGAGTTTCTCCTAAATCTGATTCACAGCATCTCCTGATGTTTTATGCATGCTACACTAGAAGTGCCTTTTATCTTCCCTCTCTCTCCTTTTTTGAGGGATGTTCCTTTTTCCCACATTTAGATGTGTGCCACTTTGTTCTAATTTCCTCCTTTCTTCCATTGTTTTACTATATCCATACTGTAATGTCATTTTTGCAGCACAGCTAATTTGTCTTCCATTTTATAAGTAAGTGAATAAAAGTAATAAAACATTGCAACTCCCCCAAGAAGTTGCAAATGCCTTTAATAATTATTTTGTTGGATGAACCACCACCCTGATTGCTAAGCTAAATAATGACACACATTCTGAAATGTTAATCAGGCTCAACCAACCTTGCAAAGACCCCATGACACAGAGAAATGAAAATGTAAACCTGTGTCTGTTAGTGGCATTAATGAACATCTAATAGACTAAAAAGTAAATACCAGTCTGGACCTGATCACATCCCAGCAATGTTGCTGAAGATCAGTGCACCAGCTAAACTTGTCGCAAATCTAATCAATGAATCCTTGGCAACTGGATACATACCCAAACTCTGAAAGACTGCAAGAGTATGTGACCATAAAAGTGGTGAGGATATTTTGGTATCCAACTACTGTCCGATATCATTGCTCTCTGTGCTGTCAAAAACCTTGAGAAAATGCTTCAACACGCAATTATGTATTATCAACAAATCATACATCTAATCCAAAATCAATTGTTTGCTTTCGTGCAAAACACGCAACTACAACTGCCTTCTTAAATGTTTGCAGTAACATCCAAACTGGCAAATAAAATGGCACACTGATCGAAGACAGTTCTTTCAAATATCTATGTATAGATCCCAATATATATTTTAGGCCTCTATATTGAACAATTCTCATCAAAACTTTATCCAAAACTAGGTGCCTTTTACAGTCTCACAGTAAGGAAACAGATTGTACAACAAATGCTAATGCCAGTCATTGAATATGGGTACCTGCCACGCTGTTTAACTCATTCTGCTGCTTTCTACCATTGTGACAAGAGCTAAACTGGCTACCACTGGAACCCAGACACAACCTTTCCAGCCTCCTGTTTAAGAGTTTTTCTTGGAAGCTACCAGCCAATCTGAGTAAAACACTCTCCTCAGTTGTTCTTTCCTAAATGCTACCATTTTCCAACAATACCACTTACAGTTGACAATGGAATATCTAGCAGGGATGACATTTTAAGAACTGACTTCTTGCAATGTTGGCATCCTATCACAGTACCAGGCTTGAATTCGCCTAGCTCTTCAGAACAACCCAATGTTTTCAGAAATTCATGAACCTCCAGCACTAATGGGGTCATGTGAGCACTGTGTAACTCATGTGACCAGCACCTTCTGGTATAATTGGATTGAAATCCACATCATGTGTCCAGGGGCAGTAGTAGGCCGTGCTGTATTGGAGGATTGGCGGTACTGCATTGGTGGACCACAGCCACTGAGCTGAGGTCTGTATATAAGAAGACCTCGATTATGAAACAAGGTTGTTTTTTTCAAAAGTTATTTTCCTATAAATCAAATGCAATATTTTGTATTTTTAATATTATTTTGTACCCTATTGTTACAATGCAATGTTTGGACTCACAACATACTTGGAAACACAATAAATCTCAATGTATATTTCTTGGTAAAATACTTTATGAATAAAAATGAAATAATCCTTTACATTACAATATGTAACACCGTAAAACTGCCACTAGATGGCAGTGTCATCTATATAATTTAATCTCAACGGATCATATTGGTATCAAACCTTGTTTTTTTGAAGACTATAGCTTTTGCATCACTGTTTTTACAAAAGCTGCACAAACAAAATAACCAGACTAGTATTAGCACTATTGGACCCCAAATGGTGTTGTGAAATGGAAGTCTTCCACATTACCTCTAGGGGGCTCTTTATTTTAGTGTTCAAAATGGAATATTGAAGTCAGCTATGCAATAATATTGAGATCTATAAGATTCGGTTCAATTAACTAATATAATATGTATCATTTGGAAGCCTTTTGGAATTCAGTAACAATTTGAAACAGAGAATGTGTAGGGTAGAAGAACCATTCGGCTTATCTAGTCTGCCCAACAAATGCAGCACGGACCTTTGCAGTACAAAGTAGCAGTGCATATCAATGTCTGTGTATCAATAACAGTGTATATATTTGTTACCACATGTACATAGGTGTATTTAAATGAAATAACTTTTTTTCTAATGAAAAAAATTAGATACTCCTTCCCTATCATTGTGGTTACACATTGGTGCATGTGCTCCATAGTTCCATATATATCAAAGTATCATACGTTGAACAAATTTTGTAGTGTACTTTAGAGGGCTTTAATGTTCAGTTCTAAAGTTCTAGCTAAACTCTGGAAAATTGCAATGGACAAATTTCGCCTATGTTTTCCTTATTTGGAGCGTGTTGGTCGGCTCAATTTGATTAGCAGAAAATCTATGGTTTTCATGGTGAAAATGTCCCAATCCGAATGGGTTCCCGAACAGTCCTAGTAGCCGATTCAGGCTCTCCTCCTTTACTGTGTTGATTATCTTTATGTATTTAAATGTTTCTATCATATCCCCTCTTTCTTGTCTTTCTTTCAAGCTATACATGTTAAGATCCTTTAACCTTCCTGGTAAGTTTTATCCTGCATTCTACGCACTAGTTTAGTAGGCCTACTCTGAACCTTTTCCAAAGGACCTATATCTTTCGGCAGATACGATCTCCAGTACTGTGTACAATACTCCAAGTGAGGTCTCACCAGTGCTCTGTACAATGGCACTTCATTCATTCTACTCAGTGCTCGAGTCCTATCCAGAAGGATATTGATACTTTGGAGAGAGTTCAGAGAAGGGCTACTAAACTGGTTCATGGGTTGAAGGATAAAACTTACCAGGAAAGGTTAAAGCATCTTAACATGTATAGCTTGGAGGAAAGACGTAACAGGGGGGATATGATAGAAACATTTAAATACATAAAGGGAATCAACACAGTAAAAGAAGAGAGTATATTTAAAAGAAGAAAAACTACCACAACTAGAGGACATTGTCTTAAATTAGAGGGGCAACGATTTAAAAGTAATATCAGGAAGTATTACTTTACTGAGAGGGTAGTGGATGTATGGAATAGCCTGCCAGCAGAAGTGGTAGAGGTAAACACAGTCAAGGATTTTAAGCATGCGTGGGATAGACACAAGGCAATCCTAGCTATAAGACCGGGAACGGGGGACTAATAAAAGTACTTAAAAAAAATTGGGCAGACTAGATGGACCGAATGGTTCTTATCTGCCGACACATTCTATGTTTCTATGTTTCTATGAGTCCTGCAGGAACGCGTGGGAACGGCGTTCCTGCACTTTTTTCATGGCAGGAACGCCGTTCCCTTTGCTCCTGCAGTGGCGGATCTGGATTTGAGCCGCCGTGATTTTTTTTTTTCAAAGTCCAATTCTCGCGAGACGCGAGATTTCGCCTGTTTCGCGGGCTTTTCTCTGCACGGAGGAGGTGTCCGTCCAGGGACACGGAGCAGCAGCTACAAGGTAAGTGATGGGGAGGAGGGTGGTTCCTAGGCATCTGACTGGCACACTTTTCCTGGGCATCTGACTGGCACAATATTACTGGTCTCTGACAGGCACACTATTCCTGGGCATCTGACGGGCACAATATTCCTGGTATCTGACTGGCACACTATTACTGGGCATCTGACGGGCACACTATTCCTGGTATCTGACTGGCACAATATTACTGGGCTCTGAGTGGCACAATATTACTTGGCATCTGACTGGCACAATATTCCTGGTCTCTGACTGGCACAATATTCCTGGTCTCTGACTGGCACAATATTCCTGGTCTCTGACTGGCACAATATTACTGGGCATCTGGCTGGCACAATATTCCTGGTCTCTGACTGGCACACTATTCCTGGTCTCTGACTGGCACAATAATTCTGGTCTCTGACTGGCACACTATTACTGGGCTCTGAGTGGCACAATATTACTGGGCATCTGAGTGGCACAATATTACTGGTATCTGACTGGCACACTATTCCTGGTATCTGACTGGCACACTATCCCTGGTATCTGACTGGCACAATATTACTGGGCTCTGACTGGCACACTATTCCTGGTATCTGACTGGCACACTATTACTGGGCTCTGAGTGGCACAATATTCCTGGTATCTGACTGGCACACTATTACTGGGCTCTGAGTGGAACAATATTACTTGGCATCTGACTGGCACAATATTCCTGGTCTCTGACTGGCACAATATTACTGGGCATCTGGCTGGCACAATATTCCTGGTCTCTGACTGGCACAATATTCCTGGTCTCTGACTGGCACAATATTACTGGGCTCTGAGTGGCACACTATTACTGGGCTCTGAGTGGCACAATATTACTGGGCTCTGAGTGGCACAATATTACTGGGCATCTGGGTGGCACAATATTACTGGGCATCTGACTGGCACAATATTACTGGGCATCTGACTGGCACAATATTACTGGTATCTGACTGGCACACTATTCCTGGTATCTGACTGGCACACTATTCCTGGTATCTGACTGGCACAATATTACTGGGCTCTGACTGGCACAATATTACTGGGCTCTGACTGGCACAATATTACTGGGCTCTGACTGGCACACTATTCCTGGTATCTGACTGGCACACTATTACTGGGCTCTGAGTGGCACAATATTCCTGGTATCTGACTGGCACACTATTACTGGGCTCTGAGTGGAACAATATTACTTGGCATCTGACTGGCACAATATTCCTGGTCTCTGACTGGCACAATATTACTGGGCATCTGGCTGGCACAATATTACTGGGCATCTGGCTGGCACAATATTCCTGGTCTCTGACTGGCACAATATTCCTGGGCTCTGACTGGCACACTAATCCTGGGCTCTGACTGGCAGACTATTCCTGGGCTCTGAGTGGCACAATATTACTGGGCATCTGAGTGGCACAATATTACTGGGCATCTGAGTGGCACAATATTACTGAGCATCTGACTGGCACAATATTACTGGTATCTGACTGGCACACTATTCCTGGGCATCTGACTGGCACACTATTCCTGGGCATCTGACTGGCACACTATTCCTGGTATCTGACTGGCACACTATTCCTGGTATCTGACTGGCACAATATTACTGGGCTCTGACTGGCACACTATTCCTGGTATCTGACTGGCACACTATTCCTGGTGTCTGACTGGCACAATATTCCTGGTATCTGACTGGCACAATATTACTGGGCTCTGAGTGGCACACTATTACTGGGCTCTGAGTGGCACAATATTACTGGGCATCTGAGTGGCACAATATTACTGGGCATCTGACTGGCACAATATTACTGGTATCTGACTGGCACAATATTCCTGGACTCTGACTGGCACACTATTACTGGGCATCTGACTGGCACAATATTCCTGGTATCTGACTGGCACAATATTCCTGGTATCTTACTGGCACACTTTAACTGGGCTCTGACTGGAACACTATTACTGGCATCTGAATGGCATAATATTACTGGTATCTGACTGGCACAATATTCCTGGTATCTTACTGGCACACTTTAACTGGGCTCTGACTGGAACACTATTACTGGCATCTGAATGGCATAATATTACTGGTATCTGACTGGCACAATATTACTGGGCTCTGAGTGGCACAATATTATTGGGCTCTGACTGGCACACTATAACTGGACTCTGACTGGCACAATATTCCTGGTATCTGACTGGCACACTATTACTGGCATCTGACTGGCACAATATTCCTGGTATCTGACATTGACATTACATTGTTATTGTTTTTAAGTAGCAGCACACCTTTCTCTCATAACCAGGATACGCCCCTGTTCCTGTCACTGCCACCAGATTTGACAACAAGTCATATCCGGTGGCGTTGTTTCCCTCCTTGTTGCTCTCTGTCTTCTCCTCCGTGCATCTTCCCCCCTGCACGGAGGAAGGAAGCTTCGGGCGTCACGTTTTTTTTTTACTTTATTGAAGTCGCGCGACTTAACCCCTTCCCGACCGATGACGGTCCTGGACCGTCATGGGGAAAAACTCCCTTAGTGACCGATGACGGTCCAGGACCGTCATGCAGGTCTGATCGCAGTATGCACGCTGGCATACCGCGATCGCGCTACCAACGGCATGGCTAAGTGTCTCGGTACCGAGACACTTCAGCCATGCCGGTTGAGGAACCCCCCTGAAACATCCGGGCACTGTGACAGCCAATCACAGCGCCCGGATGTTAATAGCTGTCAAAGCAGGTGCCTGCTTTGACAGCTATAGTCTCTCCCTGCTCCACGGTGATCGTGGGGCAGAGAAAGACTAAATATAAAATATTAAAAAAATGTTTTTTCCTATTGTGCTAATCCTAACTCTTGGGTTAGGGTTAGAGTTCATCAAAACCCTAATCCTAGAGTTAGAATTAGGGTTTGTACTAACCCTAACCAAAAGGTTAAGGTTAGAGTTAAATAAAAATAAAAAAATTTTTAAAAAATGTAAAATTAAATAAATTAAAAAATTAAAAATAATAATAATAAATTGTATACAAATAAGAAGTTATTCCGTAGAGGACCAATGACATGTTATGTCTGTCTGTGGTCCTCTAGGGATATTTTATTAAAAAAAAAAAGACTGCTAGTGGGGCCAGTGCTTTGCATTGGCCCCCAGCAGTAGATAGGGGCCCGCAGCAGCTGGATATTTGATCCATGCAGCCGCAGGATAGCAAGGATAGCAAAAATCGGTGCTTCCTACTATAGACTACATTTCCTATTCTGCTACGGTAGCTTTTGGCTGGCTGAGCATGATAGGAAATGTAGTCACAAGTATTACATAATAAATACACGTTTTAAAGCTGCAATAACCATATCCTAAATTTTGCCCTGTACCTGCCACATAAACCTAGCAGACCTAAACATGTGGGGTACCGCTATACTCAGGGGAAGTTGCTGAACATATATTGGGGTTTTGTTTGGCAATAAAATAGAACAGTCCCTTTAAATTCATACCTAAGTTTCAAAGTGTGTGGAAATAAAACACACAAAATTACTACGCCAAAACTTGTCAAAGATTGGTGTTAAAATGACAGAGTGAAAAGTGTCAAATTACCCCAAGTTGAATGCCCTGGGATGTCTACTTTATAAAAATGTGTACATGTGGGGGGTTATTCAGTGATTTATATCAGATATCGGTGTTACAGTGTCACTAACGCTAATTTAAAAAAAAAATGGTTTTAAAACAGCTAAATGCTACTTGTATTTATTAACCTAAAACATGCAAAAAAAAGCAAAAAAACATATAAACATTGGGTATTTCTGAACTCAGGACCTATAGTCGAATCTATTTAGCACGTTTTTTCATTAGCTTTTGAAGCTTAGTAAAAGAATTTACAAAGAAAAGTCAGGAAAAGTGTTTATTTTTTTTAATTTTAACCATATTTTACTATTTTTTACACAATACAATAAATGATATGAACAAAATAATGTCATGAAAAGAAAGCCCTTCTTGTCCTGAAAAAAACAATATATAATATGTGTGGGTACAGCAACTGACAAAGAAGAAAATTAAAGCTAAACACAAACACCTCAGAAGTGTTAACCCCTTGCCGACAAAGGACGTGCCAGGCACGTCCTGGGAGAATCTCCCTTAATGACAAAGGACGTGCCTGGCACGTCCTGCAGTGAATGAAGCGGTTTTCGCGATCGTTGATCGCGAAAACCGCTTTAACAGTGCTGGTCTATTGCCTCGACATCGAGGCAATAGCCAGCACCGATATTTCTATTTTGGGACCCCCACGATCGCCCCACGGAGCGATCGTGGGGAGCCATATTGACGGAGCATGCTGCTCCGTCAATATGGCTAAGTCCTCTGCCGGTCTGAGCTTCGGAAGTGAAAGTAAATTCACTTCCGTCGCTCTGAATATGCTACTTGACTACCCCTAGTGGTAGTTTAGTAGCATTGCAATGGAAAATAATTAAAATACATATTTAATTAAATAAAAACAGGTTATTTAGCTATATTAGCCTATAGGGTTAAAATTAAATATTTTTTAGCATAAGGGATAGGGTTAAAATTAAATTAAAGTTAAAAATATTAAGGGATATAATAAGGATTAGAGTTGGGGTTAAATTTAGTGTTAGGGTTAAATTTTGGGTTCGGGTTGGGGTCAAAAGATCAATATAGGAAAAAACCAAAAAACACGATTTTTGGTTTTTGCCCCATAACTCGCAAAAAAATACAGAAAAATATGGAAACATGCATATTTTTGAACTCGGGACAACATTTAGAAACTATTTAGACGGGGTCTTTTTTAATGATTTTATTTGTGTAAATTATATTTTAGGTCAAAGTTAGAAAAAGTGGGTTTTTTTAAATTTTTCATCATATTTTATGATTTTTTTTGTAGTAAATTATAAGATATGATGGACATAATGGTATCTAATGAAAGCCCTTCTTATGACGATAAAAACAACATATAATTTGTGTGGGTACTGTATGTGAGAAAGAAAAAAATTACAGCTAAACACAAACACCCTAGAAATGTCAAAACAGCCATTGTCACCAAGGGAAAGTCAAGGTGAAAATGTCTTGTCACTAAGGGGTTAAAACAGCCTCGGTCACTAACGCACATCATTCCAAAAACAGTCTGGTCATGAAGGGGTTAATTAAAGTAAAAAAATAAAAAAAAAACGTGACGACCAGAGCTTCCTTCCTCCGTGCAGGGGGGAAGATGCACGGAGGAGAAGACCGGAGGTAAGTACTGTCTGGGAAAGAGGGAAGAGGGTGGATTAAACGAGCAAATCCTGGAATATTGAGGGGCAAAATCCTGGCACATAGAGGGGCAGAATCCTGGCATATAGAGGCAAAATCCTGGCATATAGATGGGCAAAATCCTGGCACATAGAGGGGCAAAATCCTGGCATTTAGAGGCAAAATCCTGACATAGAGGGGCAGGGGCAAAATCCTGACATAGAGGGGCAAAATCCTTGCATAGAGGGGCAAAATCCTGGCATATAGAGGCAAAATCCTGGCATAGAGGGGCAAAATCCTGGCAAATAGAGGGGCAGGGGCAGAGTCCTGTCATATAGAGGGTCAAAATCCTGACATAGAGGGGCAAAATCCTGGCATAGAGGGGCAAAATCCTGGCATATAGAGGGTCAAAATCCTGGCATAGAGGGGCAAAATCCTGGCACATAGAGGGGAAAATCCTGGCATATAGAGGGGCAAAATCCTGGCATATAGAGGGGCAAAATCCTGGCATATAGAGGGGCAGAATCCTGGCATAGAGGGGCAAAATCCTGGCATATAGAGGGGCAGAATCCTGGAATAGAGGGGCAAAATCCTGACATAGAGGGGCACAATCCTGACATAGAGGGGCAAAATCCTGGCATATAGAGGGGCAGAATCTTGACATAGAGGGGCAAAATCCTGGAATAGAGGGGCAAAATCCTGGCATAGAGGGGCAAAATCCTGGCATATAGAGGGGCAGAATCCTGGCATATAGAGGGGCAGAATCCTGGCATAGAGGGGCAAAATTCACTGAATTTTCTGTGAAATATATATTTGGGGGGGGGGGGGTGTCGCAGTGGATTTTGTGTGAGTTCCCACACTTTTTTTCCCAGGACTTGACCCCTGATTCTACTGCTAATACATCTCCCTATACAATTAAGCATTCTGCTATCACTTCCTACTACTACCTTACACTGTCTACTTACCTTAAGTCTTCTTATATAATTACCCCATAAATCCCTTCCCTCATATGCTGAATTTAGGACTGTATCAAATATGCTATACTTTGCCATTGAGTTTTTACACCCAAGATGCATAATCTTGCACTTATCCACATTAAATGTCAGTTGCCAAAACGCTGATAAAAATATTTGGATCAACAAAAATACATACCTTACTATCAAGGCCTTCTGAAATATCACAAATATATATATATTACAAAGAATGGGTCCACATACAGACCCATGAGGTATCCCAAGACCTTGCATTGAATATACACCATTTCCTACAACCCTCTGTTGTCTGTCACTCAGCCATTGTCTGAGTGACAGAGATTGCAGTTTATTGATAAGCCTTTTAGGTGCGAGAGTCAAAAGCCTTACTGAAATCTAGATAAGCAATGTCTACTGAACCACCCCGATCTATTATTTTGGTCACCCAATAAAAAAAAAATGAGTTCATGACATTCCATTTTTTTTTCCATTGAGGACCAGGTGACAGCATGGAACATCCTCTGTTAAAATGAGTGGTGGATGTGATTGATGATGGCATGCACCACTCAGGTGGTGTTGCTATAATGCCTTGATGTTGAGGCACGAAGCAGCACCCTGCATTTGTACACACCAGAGAATCACTATAATGTTATTTATGGGGAAACCACTTATTATCATTAGCCTGTTCCTTTGCCCAATAAAGCTAAATGAGAGCATTTCCCCCAACCATCAGTTTACAGACACATTGCCCATCTGACCGAAGGGAGATCAAGTCTGCACAGTTGCAGCACATTCAGTGAAAATATTAGATAGCAGTTTAGAGTGTGGTGTTGTAGAAGGGGATCACACAGCAAAGATCATCAAAGATCAATGGAGTATAACATGCACACTGTACATACCCATAATCCCATTACTGCTGCTGGGGAAAAGGTCATGGTTTTCTCTGTGTTTATTTAAAATAAATAATTGTAATGCTAGCTTTCCTACAATAAACATGCTAGTGGTTTGGTTACTCACTCTGTATCCATTTTCTTCGGTCATGTCACATGAGGCAGCACTAACATTTGTGTGCCACACTGTTTCCTTAATGCTGCAGCCATACATGAACACATTTTTCTTACGTGAATGACCATGATAATCACAGTAAACCTATAAAAAGAAAAATCATAAATTAACTTTAGTAGCAACTGTAGTTTGATGGGGTTTTTTAAAGCCAATGCAGGAGAAATGTTGCATTGTTATTTTTAAAAAATGGTAAGGAAACTCTATGACACTAGAAGACAGTTAAAAAACAAATGATTTAAAAGGCAACCGTCAGTAAAAATTTTTGTTAAGTTATGTTTAATGGAAAGGTTGTATCAAGTGTAGGCATGCTAAACAGAAATGTTTTAATGAAAGAATACAAATGAAGTAGCTTATTGAGCCCTAGTTAAATGAAAAAGCCCTGTCATGGGTCCTACATGTTGTATATTCTTGGGTACCATCTTCCTTCATCAAGATTATTTTTTGCCAACAGGTGTCCCTTTTGCAAAATACCTAAATTGCTCTGTGCATAAGGTCAATCACAATCTTATGGCAGAGACCCACAGGGTGATTAAAGACTTTGGTCAGGCTTCTGCTTCAATGGAACTGATTACAGGAACACAAAAATCACTCTTTAAGAACAAAAAAATCTTACGTCAAGAGGTTTTGTTTCTAATTAGAGGTTCCCCTTTTAAAAATGTATTTGTTGCTTAGAGAATGCCTGAACTCAAATTATATTTTCAATATTTATACCTTCGTTTCATGTAAAAAAAAAAAAAGAAAAGCGCATCTTCTGTCGAGAAGCAAATGTGCTGTCAGCTGAAGGTATCAATGGTAAACTCATACAGATATCAGTCCTTAGGTGCTACACTGTTCCATTGCTGAACTGATGAGTAGGCATGGAACAATAACTGATCAGAAAACAGATGTTATAAAAACTAAAAAAAAACACGCAAACAGCAGATTCTGTAGCCAACCAAAAATGCTGTACTGTAATACTGTAGTCAATATTCATTTAAGTGAACATACCTCTACACATCATATTAACTTCTATTAGCAGTAGTTTTTCTTTACATAATGACTGCAGGCCAGTGTCACTTACCAAAGGTGCACGTCTGATAGCTGCTAAATACTGTAAGAGACCCTTGGTGTGATAGATTGTAGGGTGAAGGTCTACATTTGGGGTTTGCCACTGTCTGTTCAGATCTTCGCCACTTAGGGAACAGCGGTGACTAAAAATAAAACCATTAAAAAAATTAGCATTACTCAATGAGAGGAATCTTTATGTAATACGGAGTCATAAGTACAATACATTCGAAGTAGACTGCATTTGTGAGTTGTGAAAAGAATGAGAGCATGTTTGCTTAATCATTGTACAGGGGGCAAACATGGTGAGTTTCCTGTGCACAATAATAAAGTTGTCCCTGCTGACAAGATTTAACACAACTGGCTGTGCGTAATGCAGTGTTAAATGTTAGAAAAATTGACTATGCAGTCAACTGGGCTCTTCAAGCAGGAGAAACTCTCCAAGTTTAACCTTTTACAATGTATAGTGAAGTCTGTGAGATAAAATGTTCATCTCACATTTGTGAGAATATTCCCTGGTATAAAACGTTTTACTACATGTATATTATGCTTTTCTGTTAAAAAAAAACCTGAAAGACGTATTTAAAAAACTAAAATTCCAAATGCTAATGTTTTTAGAAAAACCTTAGATTTTGGAGTTTTAGAAGGAACCGTCACTAAACCAAGACTGCATATTAACAAGTTACTTACTTTCCGTTGATCACACCATCTGGATTTAGCATAGGAACAATTTTAAATATGTAAGATTCACGCAAGCACTGAGCAGTCGCACTGCTACCCATTAAAAACTCCAAGGTGCCTTTCATAACCCAGCTGGCATTGGTCTCTCCAGGATGAACACGGGATGTGAGGAATATATAAGGACGATTTCCTGGCAAAAACAGTGGGAAAGGGGTTTTATTCATGGAAACACAGCTAACAAGCTAAAAAGAATACCTTTATTGGCTAACTAAGAATTTGAGTGCAAGCTTTAAGTTCACCTAATCTGTAGAACTATATCCTTTACACATACACCCCCAGCTTAGAAGCAGAAGGAAAAAGAAAGATGTTGAAATAGTTAATTTAACCCCTTGGCGACACAGGACGGACTAGGTCCGTCCTGTGTGCCGAGGCGTTAGTGACACAGGACGGACCTAGTCCGTCCTGTGTCAAAACGAGCACTGAAAGCGGAGTTTTTCCGCTTTCAGTGCTCTAAGGGCATTGTAACGATGCTTCCGTGTGGAAGCATCGTACAATACTAAAAAAAATGCCCGTCGGCATTTCGATCGCTCCGGAGAGCGATCGAAATGCCGGTTTTAAAGGCACAGAGCCTTTAAAACACGTGCATTAAAAAACGAGCATAGGAAGCGAAATTTTCGCTTCCTATGCTCAGAAAGTGTTCCTGATTGCCTCGCAAGTCGAGGCAATCAGGAACACAAAAAAAAAATGCACGATCTTGGTCACTGAGTGACCAAGATGGCGCTGCCCTTCTAAGGGCAAGAGCACAGGAGGCAGGAAGTACCTGCTTCCTGTGCTCTCTGGCAGCTACACGATTGCCTCTTCACAGAGGCAATCAGTGACTGCCAGGCACACTGACAGGCAGTGGGGATGCTCTCCTGAACATCCCCACTGACTGGTCAGATCAATATTAACTCTATATTGATCTGACCAGGTATGATCTGCCTCCCTCTCCTCACATTTTTTTTAGTGAGGGAGAGAGACAGATCAAAGTTCTAAAAGTAAGTAAAAGTTAAAAAAAAAACAATAAATACACAACACACAAATAATAAAACAATAAAAAAATTTTAATTAAAGCAATTCCCTGCGTTTAACCCCTTCCCTGCCACTGATCTTGCATAAGCAGTGATCGTGCACATCAGCGCATTTATTTTTGCTGTTTGTGCATTTTTTAGGGGTTAATTTTTTTGTACTGTAATTTATTACAGTACTAAAAAGGCTCTTCTAAGAGTTATTAACCCCTTATTTGCCGTCGATCACTGCTTACGCAATGATATTGACGCCAAAGCAATTTTTATCTGTCTGCATATTTTTATTTTATTTTTTTTTTTTTTACACATACCCGCTAGGGGATTACATGTAAAGTAAAAATATTTGAGATTTTTTTTTTTAAGCTGCCTGAGCGCATAGCGATCAGTAACAGCGAATTAGTGGCAAAGGCGGTTTGGTGATTTCTCAATTAAGCTCACCATTCGCCCTGGTCAGATCAAAATTAGTCGGATCAATATTCACAAATATTGATCTGCCTCCCTCTCCTCACTTACATTTTTGTGACGGAAAGAGACAGATCAGTATTAGTGATATAAAATAACATTTTATAAAATTGGCAGGTTTTATGAAAGTCTTTCACTGTGTATTAACCCCTTCCCTGCCATTCATCACTGTGTAAGCAGTAATCTTGCACAGCAACAGTATGTTTTGCTGTCTGCACTGTTTTATGGATTAATTTATTTGTACTGTAATGTATTACAGTACTAGATAGGCTCTTCTAAGAGCTATTAACCCCTTCTTTGCTCGAAATCACTGCTTACGCACTGATTCTGAGGCCGCGGACTCAGGGTTCGATTTTGACCCTATTCAGCTTTCTGATGCATCATCTAGCGATGTATCGGTGGCTGCTGAGCCCTTGCCACAAGTAGTGATGGGGGTCTACCGATAAAAAAATATATGGTTTGGTGGGGGTAAATTACATTGGCTGGCTTCAAAGATATATCCCATAAAGGACACGGACGCAGGTTGACTACATGTCAAAATTCCAAGTTGGAATTTTGAGATGCGCATCTCACAAATGTTGCCTTTTAGCCAAAAACAAACCAACAAACCTATGCATGGGTGCTATCCCTGTACTCGGGAGATGTTGCTGAACACATATTGGGTTGTTGTTTGGCAGTGACATATACCAGAATCTGTGAATTCATGCCTGAAGTACAATGCATGTGGAAAAAAAACTCCCAAAAAAGTACTACCACAAACTTTTACAAAGGCTGGTGGTAGAATTAGTACCTATACAGTATTAAAATACCACCATTTGAAATACCATAGGATGTCTATTTTCCAAAAATATATGGTTTGATGGGGTAAAATTCATTGGACGGCTTCAAAAATTTTCCAAATGGAACATGGGCGCAGGCTGACTACATGTCAAAATTCCAGGTTGGAATTGCGCACCCCCTAAATGTGGAATTTTAGACCCAATACAAACCAACAAACCTATGCATGGGGGGTATCCCTGTACTCAGGAGATGTTGCTGAACACATATTGAGGTGTTGGTTGGCAGTGGCAAATACCAGAATCTGAAAATTCCTGCCTGAACTACAATGTGTGTGGGGAAAAAATGACATCCCAACCCTTTGACATAGGTTGGTGGTAGAATTAGCACTTGGAAAGTGTTAAAATACCACAATTTTAAATACCTTAGGATGTCTATTTTCCAAAAATATATGGTTTGATGGGGTAAAATTCATTGGACGGCTTCAAAAATGTCCCAAATGGAACATGGGCGCAGGCTGACTACATGTCAAAATTCCAAGTTGGAAATGCACCCCCCCTAAACGTGGCCTTTTAGCCCCCAAATAATCTAACTAACTACACATGGGTGGTATCCCTGTACTCAGGAGATGTTGCTGAACACATATTAAGGTGTTGTTTGGCACTGACACATAATAGGATCTGTGAATTCATGCCCGATGTACAATGAATGTGAAAAACAAATTACTATCCATAACATTGACATAGGCTGGTGGTAGAATTAGTGCATGAAAAGTGTTAAAATACTACCATTTGAAATACCCTATGGTGTCTAGTTTTCAAAAATATATGGTTTTGTGGGGTAGAATACACTTTTTGGCTTCAAAAATGTCCCAAATGGGACATGGGCGCAGGTTTTCTGCACGTCAGAATTCCAAGTTGGAAAACCAAAAAGTGCACCTCTCAAATGTGGCCTTTTAACCCCCAAATAACCTAACCAACCTATACATGGGTGGTATCCCTGTACTCAGGAGATGTTGCTGAACACATATTGAGGTGTTGTTTGGCACTGACATATAACAGGATCTGTGAATTCATGCCCAAAGTACTATGTATGTGAAAAAAAATTACTATCCATAACATTGACATAGGCTGGTAGTATAATTAGTGCATGGAAAGTGTTAAAATACTACCATTTGAAATACCCTAGGGTGTCTAGTTTTCAAAAATATATGATTTTGTGGGATAGAATACACTTTTTGGCTTCAAAAATGTCCCAAATGGGACATGGGCGCAGGTTTTCTGCACGTCAGAATTCCAAGTTGGAAAACCAAAAAGCGCACCTCTCAAATGTGGCCTTTTAACCCCCAAATAACCTAACCAACCTATACATGGGGGGTATCCCTGTACTCAGGAGATGTTGCTGAACACATATTGAGGTGTTGTTTGGCACTGACATATAACAGGATCTGTGAATTCATGCCCAAAGTACAATGTATGTGAAAAAAAATTACTACCCAAAACATTGACATAGGCTGGTAGTATAATTAGTGCATGGAAAGTGTTAAAATACTACCATTTGAAATACCCTAGGGTGTCTAGTTTAAAAAAATATATGGTTTTGTGGGGTAGAATACACTTTCTGGCTTCAAAAATGTCCCAAATGGGACATGGGCACAAGTTTTCTGCACGTCAGAATTCCAAGTTGGAAAACCAAAATGCGCACCCCCTAAATGTGGCCTTTTAGCTCCAAAACAAACCAACAAACCTATGCATGGGTGGTATCCCTGTACTCAGGAGATGTTGCTGAACACATATTGAGGTGTTATTTGGAAATACCCCTTCACATTTTAAGGTAATGTTTGCCTAAATTGCAATATATGTGAAAAATAAAAAAAATAAATTTTTTTCTGCAAACTTTGGCATAGATTGGTGGTAAAATGGCTACATGAAATGTGTCAAAATACCCCAAGTTAAATGCCCTGAGTTGTCTAGTTTTCAAAAATATGTACATGTTGGGGGTCATTCATGGATTTAGTACAGAAATCAGTGTTACAATGTCACTATCGCTAATTTTGAAAGAAGGGATTTTAAAATAGCTTTGCACCACTTATAGTTCTGGCCCTGTAACATGAATAAAAAAGCACAAAAACATAAAAACATGGGCTATTTCTGAACTCAGGACATATATTAGAAACTTTTTAGCAGTGTTTTTTTGTTGTCTCTTGTACATGAGTATACGATTTTTCAAATAAAAGTCATAAAAAAATTATTTTTTCAATTTTTTTGCCATATTTTATTATTTTTTTTACATCAAATTATATGCTATTATCAAAATAATGGTATCAAAAGAAAGCCCTTCTTATAACGATAAAAACGATATATAGTTTGTGCGGGTACACTAAATGAGACAGAAATAAATTACAGCAAAACACAAACACCTCAGAAATGTTAAAACAGCCCATGTCACCAAGCGTCGGACAAGCCAAAAAAGTCATGTCACTAAGGGGTTAAGAGCCCTTTGATAACAAAATAGATCATTTCATTTTAGTCAAAGGTTTTTTTGAGCAGTCCAGGGTTATAGTGTAATGGATAATAAGTCAACAGTCATCATAATAGACTGATGTACCGTTTTACTAAGAGGGCTTATTTACTCACTGAACTGGTAGACATGCTCATAGTAATTGGACTCTGGCATTGCAGTTATGGTTACCACTGGGCATCCATTTCCACCTAACGTTTCACACAGTACATCATGGCGATAATAGATCTGTTGGGGGTTGTGTAGCGACTCAAGCTTTTCTAGGTGCATCTGTAGTGAAGAGCGAGAAGAAGAAAAAAATTTATTTTATTTTAGTTAAAAGATATACATTCTTTCACTGAATAGTAGCATTTAGTTAATGTTATATAATTGCTGGTTAATGGAAAGGTGTATTTGCATTCAATCCATATGTTGGATATACATTTATTTTTTTCCGCAGGTTTAAGGAGAAATAAAAATAACTTATTTAATGTAGCAGTTGCATGTATTTAAAGCAAGAAAGGTTTACATTTAACTTTTCACTTTAACAGTGTAACTTTTATTTTATTATTAAAATTATATAGTATGCTGCATCTGAAAGTGAGTAGAAATCATGGTCAAGTTAACTGTTGCTTGTGTCATACAGCACTACATAGACTGTTCTTTACAGACCAAGTTTTCCATGAGGCTTTGGACCATCTACCTTGACCGAACTGGCAGGGTTCAGTCGGTTTTGTATGGTAACCAGAAACATACAATTAATAGGTTGTGACACTCAGATGATGCTTCCAAATAATATATGTTACTCTCCATTATAATGTTGAAAACTTTTATATGCACTAGTACACAGTAGTGCCAGGGACTATTGTTTGAGAACAGATGGCATATTCTTAATGTAACTTAGTTTATACTTAATCACTCACCTTTAGTGTGGAATATGTATATGGATAATGATAAGCAAAATAGCAGACATCATCTTTGTGTGTAAAGGTTATGGTGAAGGTCAAAGTATAATAAGATTTTCCCTTCTGACCTCCAGTAGCAACTGAACTTCTTGAGAAGTGATTTCTGGAAAGAAAACAAAATCCTTGTGATTAATCAGGTCTGTGCAAGATGGGTATATCAATATACTACAGGCTATCCCTCTTCTTTTGTTACGAGCATGGGAAACTATTTAAAGTGCCACTAAAATGTATAAATAACTTTTATTATCTCAGTATGGGGTAAAATTGCATTTATCTTAGACTATAAACATTTTCATAAGATTCAGGCTGATCATGGTTTCCACTCATTGATTTTACAATGGAGGGAAATTCAATCAATAAAAGAGATAGTAACTAGGTACTGTGCCTACTAGATTCACAGGGCCACTCACTGTAGTATAGGGGAGAATCTGCAGTCTATTTTCCAGTGTTCATGCTTTCACAGATCTTTATTGGGACATTTTGTTATAGAGTTTAAAAGTATAACTTACTTATAATAGCATATATCTGTTCCCACACGCATCCACCAAGGCCGTGTCCCCAGTGCTTCTTGTACAGAGTACATCAATGGCTGCATACCTTTTAAAGAATAAAAGGCAATGTATATTAGAAACAGATTAATTAAAATAGTTGTCTAGTCCTAACAAGACAAATGCACAGACTAAGGATCTTTGTCTATAAAAAGTTAAATGTGCTAATGGTACTACAAGCCTTTAATAACAGATGTAGCAATTATATTTACTCCAGGAGTGACTCAGTTGGTTAATGCACCTTTTCTATCCTCAGGGATGCAGGTTCCATTCTCAGCAGAGTCAACTATCATACTCTTGTTAAGTTGTGTAACAGCACTGGACCAGAGCTCATACATATTAATGGATCTGGGATGCAGCTATGCATTGGCCTGACGCGTTAGGCAGCCACTGAACCTGTCTGCTGTGTGAGAGCACCAACTTACCCATGCTGTGTGCAGTATGTAAGCAGCATCACACAAATAGAGAGAAGTGACAGATCTGTGCCAGAAGAACATAACTTTTACCAATATGAACCTAACCTATTTTTCCTTACTGGCAGCCTGTTGGATTTTTATTGTTTTGGTTTTACATATTTGTAACTTTAATTTTAAATGGACATTTAATCAGGAGTTGGGAGAAGTGTGGCCTAAAAGCCAACAGCAAAAAAGTTCTATGACTGGTGAATGAAACTAGTTGTTAAAAATAACTTTAAAAAAACACTGAACACTTTTAAAACATTTTAATGTAGGTGGCCAGTATTTTAGACTATAAAGTAACAGATTATTTTAAAAATACATTTGTAAATGCAACTGGGGCTACTGAACTTACCATAATTAAATTGGCTGTTGGACTTTTCACAATTGATGATGTTGAATCGATAAGCAACGCCAGTCCTCATACCACTGACTTCAAAGTAGAACCACTGATGATAGTGGTTACTGTTAATATCCGAATTCAGGATAAGATCATATTCATTTCTGGAAAATAAACCACATGTGCAGTTTTGTCTTTTTTTTTAATGTTTTGCCTGGACTGGGAGTAGTGAAGGTCTCTCTTACTTTCTTATCTGAATGACCTTCCTCAGATTTCCAGATTCAAATTTGGAGTTGAACTTCAGAACCTCAACTTCATCCGGTATAGGACAGCTGCCAGCATTAAAACAGATGTGATGTGAGTCTATTATATTAGGCACATATCCTCTGCTCCTGACAAACATGTTGACATTCTTAAAAATCAAAACCAAATGATGTCTACCAACATATTCATGTATTAGCTATTTCCTTTGACAAACTTAATGCCTAATAATCAGTACCATTCACAATGAGCCAGAAAAGCAATGCATTATTTCTAGAAGAGCACAAACTTTGAGGATAAACTTGCAGCCCCCAGTACTAATGCCACGGATTACATATGCATATGCATCCTTGATGTAGTAAAAATAGGTTCATATGTCTTATTTTTTTACACCATCTACAATTCAACTACAACAAACAAAATAATAGAAAAAAAATTAACCACTCAGCCTCACTCATTGCAGTGATAAAAAAATGTGACACACAAATGAGTAATAGCCATATTTACATCTATGGCAAAAGCTGTACCAAATGGTGTGAGTAAATTATGATTCCTCACAAAACCTAATGCTGCAAGGATCCGCTTTTAAAAAATATACAGTGACCACAACAATATGTACAGGATCACAGCTTTCTCAATAGTGGACTTGCTCAGCGGTCTCCAGACTACGGTCTCCTACATGTTTTTATCCGGCCCGCAGCCCAGCCGCTCTGGCTGTCAGGAGTGCAGCTTGACCAGTATTTTTTTAGATCTATTTGGTGTTCTAAGCATTTTAACCCTTTTCTGCACACTACCTGACCTATGCAGGGGAGCTGTGCTTTCGCTCTGTGTCATTCACCACAGATGGCCAGTGCGTGATTTAAGGTCATGTTACAACTCTAATTTATATAATTTAATATTCACAAAAGGTTAATTGCTCTGTGTGCAGAAAAGCCTGTTCTTTCCCTGGGAAATTACATACCAAAAAGTGTGGGTCTGCTTTAGCTAAAGTCTAGCACTCATGTTTCCGCAGACTCGGACTCTTAGCATGCTCAGTCAATCCTTACTGTGCACCACAAAATTGGGCAAATTCTCATTTCAAGTAACTTTTTGTAAGAATTTGTCAGCAAAAATTTTGTTCATGTCAAACACTACACTAATTCAGAGCCACAAAGCCGCTTGTTGACTGCACAATCTCTTTGTGATGAGAAAATGTAGATAAATGCAATTAAAAGTGCTAATCCTTGCTAGATTAGAATCTTCTTCCTAAAAGCCATAGTGTGTACTTGTTTAAAACGCACACAGTTTAAAGGTTTAAATCTGATCCCTTACTAACTCTGGTGTATGCAATTTACATACAGGACAGGATTAAAAAAAGGGTAATCATTTATTTTAGATTTTTTTTTAAGTGACTGAGGAGGCGAGCAGCACAGTAAGCTTCTGATCAACCCAGTCTACTCATTACCAGGAAGATATCTGTGCCAATGAAGCTGTTTGCTTGCTTCACATGTTGAGTTGAAGTCATCATGCCTACAGCAAAAGAAAAACTGACACATGCACAGTTTAGTTTTCTGTTCCAGACCCCTTGTGGATGCACTTGGGCTGGAGTGGAGAATGACCATTGGTGGTCTTGATAACCTCAAATAATTTATTGTATATTTAAACCATATTGGCACACCACCTGTGTTTTACCTACAGATTATCTCAGACCCAAATAGAGTTCTTAAATGTAGAGATTTATATTAAAAACAAGACCTTACATACTAAATACTTTTAGAAAAAATGTTGCCGCAAGAGAAACTACTTAGTACAAGTAATAATTGTGGCACAAGCAGCACAAAGAGTTTACAATGCTAAAGGAATAGGCTACAAGATAATGCGAGATCTAGGGTTAAGGCTCTGCCAAGAGAGAAAACCCTGAAAACAGGTAAACTGAATAGGAAATAGCCTGAAAACCCATTTACCTTCCTTATGTAACATAGTGAAGATTTATAAACAATTCAGCAGACATTGGACTATATTGACACAAAAGAAAAGAAATACACATAACACAGGCATTTTCCCCCTACCTATTTTTTTAGAAATGCAGGAGATGCAATGCTTACACAAACAATGCTGCTTGACCAAGAAAGCAAGAGCATTTTCAAAGTAATAACACAAAAAGCCTGACCTTGTGGAAAAAGGTATGTAGGGAGAACTTCTAGATCCCTTTTCAAAACACTTAATAAACATTTAAACAACAACAGAAAAAGATATGGAAAACAAAATGTTCCCTACAATTTAAATTAAAGCATGCAAGCAATCTTATGGGTTTAAATGTATGGCAAATACCGGTAATAAAGTAATACGAAATTGGAGGGGTGGAAATTATATAAAAATATGGACAAATGTGACACAAAACATAACTATGATTTATCCTCAATCCACAGTTTGAGTTAAAAGCCTTCGATGATTGAATTTAAATTATATTTTTTCTTTATTCTTGGAGTCCTCATATTTTAGCATGCTTATACATTCTGTAGAATAATTAATGTTCTTTTCCTCAGATGTACATGTTTTATATATACAAATGTATTTTATTTATAGGAGGATATAGTTTATTCTATCGTTATTTATTTATTGCTTTTTTAGTTCATTATAGATTTATCTTATGACTATTTTTTTTAACTTTGAAGTATCTTATTATTATAAGATGTGTTGTATCACCATTTTTGTTTCACCTTGTGATGTAGAACAGATTGCTTTTTTTATTTATTGAATGCATTCTTATGTGTGTTTATTTGGCTTTCTGTATACTTTTAATATTTTTACAACTGTATATTGTCTTCATATATATTAATTGATTTATGGAGGGCAAGAAAGACTTAAAACCAATGGAGTTTTGCTCTATAACATTGTATTTAGCAAAGCTACATTTATAAACAAAAGGATAACCGAGCTTTTAACTGACTCGCCGGTTAGATCCTGTCATGCCCCTGATGAATTAGAATGTCTCTATGAAACGTGTCTTATATCTACGTCTCCAGCTACCAAGTCGTATGAATACGCGGCAGTAACTAAAGCTCAGCGTTCTTCATCCTCCAGCCAGCAGTGGAAAGCGTGCAAACGTGTATTCAAACAGAGGTGAGCAGTATCAGAGAGATATAAGTTGTGATGTGCCTTTCTTTCGTGTGATTTTTAAAGAACCATTAAAGTGTGCGCTCCTGTGCGGTTTAAACAAGTACGCACTATGTCTGTTTTATCTTCCTTTTAGGAAGAAGATCCTAATTGAACGAGGATATTTATATTTCTCATCATAAAGAGATTGTGCAGCTTTGTGGCTATGAATTTGTGTTGACACAAACATTTCTTGCTGACAATTTTATAACATGCTTTTCACTTACTGCTTTCTTAATATACCATTTGTATCATATAATTTACACTAGTAGTGTGTTGCTTTGTCCTAACCTATCTTTCCTTCAGTGAACTTTTAATTAACTAGAATTTTGGCTTAAAAAACAGTCTAGAGGCAGTGTGACTTGTAATATGAGGCTTGCAATTGCACTGGAGAGGCTTGGTGACAAATGTAGGTGAATTTGTCAACATTGAGGTATTGAAGCATCAACGGCTGAGCGTCAAATGGATATCAATGCCATTTCTTCACGTGTCATACCTAGTACATAATTTGTTGTGAAGGGGTTAAATTGCAAAGAACAAAATATGCCGTATGAATGATTTTTTTTTTTTATAGTACACACCAAGATGAAGAAACATGTAGTGATAGCACAAAAGAAAATGCAGATTAATATAATGAAATTAATGAAGATTGATGACCCATTATTCTAAAATATATAAATATTTATAAAAAATATATAAATATTTAAAAAAAAAAATATATATATATATATACACATAAATGCTCACCCTCCTGTGGGTGGTATGCGTCTTCCTCAATTCTGATCCTCCCAGAGGCATGGGAGTTTGGGAATTCTAGCTGTTCCCAGTATTGCACTGTTTTGGACAGAGTGCTCTGATGGTGTTCCTGGAATCTGATGGAGCCACACTCCCAGCTTAGTTGTCAAGCCCCGAGTGCTTCTATCATTACTAGGACCACTTTGGCCTTCACTTTTCACATCTTCTCTAGTTCCTTTTTCAGGCCCTGATACTTCTCCAGCTTCTCATACTCCTTTCTGATGTTACTATGTCTATCACCATTGGTGTGTTCTGGTCCTTGTCTACTACTGTCCGTCCACCTGGATCCTGAAGTCCCACAGGATCTTAGCCTTGTTATTCTCCATGACCTTCTGTGGAATCCAGACTTGGGAGGGTTTAGCTCATATGCTGTGCAGATGTTCCTGTACACAATGCCAACTAGTTGGTTGTGCCATTCAGTGCATGCTGTACCTGCGTGCATCTTACACCCTGCCACTACGTGTTGGACTGTCTCAGAGGACTCTCTACACAGTCTACACCGTGTATCCTGTCTGGTGCCATAGATCCCTACTTCTATAGAGCTACTATAGAGCAAGCACCATATATATATATATATATATATATATATATATATATATATATACACACACACACACAATTGACATTTGTTGCATTAAATCTGTTAGTTTTGGCTTACCGTTTTCCAAACTACACAATGTGACTGCAGGGTTTAAGAACATTGCAAGTATAAACAAACATTATAAAATCACTGTATTTACCTGGGGTTATCAAGGTCATATATTACTCTATCTATTATATCATTTGGGTGAATCATCCGTTCAACATCTTGAGATATTTTTGTCCTGTAGAGGAGAGAAGAGTCCGCAATTAATATCTATATATGAAAAAATATAGAAATGAGTAATGTCCTCTATGTCCTGAAGAAACAATAAAAAAGAAAGTTATTCTACTAATATGGTTCTTAACACTAACAAAAAAATATTTTAATAACATTACACAATTGACTCTTAGAATGGGAAGTTTTCCAAAGACATGGCAATAGTCTGAAATGTCAGAGAATAATCAAACAAAACTAAACAGAAATCTGTAATATGTGCTTGTACTAGTGAATTCCAGATTTGCCAAATAGTATCAAACTGCAGGACTGCAGGAGGACACCAAGAACTATCAGCCTTCACATAACCACAAAAAACTATAAATCCAAAATGATTAGCTCACCTTTGAACCCCATATGGTCGCTCTAGGATTGGTTCTTTAAAAAATGGAGGTGCGTGTCCAAAGTAGTCTGGGTATGCCATATCGGAGTATTCTGGAACTGATTTAGTATTTTTTATAATCTCAATATACAGGTCAGGGTCATGGAGAGACAACAAAGTATCAGTGTCTTCGAGCACTTGCCCACCTAATGGACTGGAATCTTCGTCATCCTCAGGCTTGAGTCCAGAACAGCACAAGGGGCCTAGTTGCACAGAACGTTTCTCGAACAGGCTGTTACTGGAGGATGAAGAATTCTGTGTGTAATTATTACATGAATGAGATAAAAGACTAGGTCTGTCCTTAGTTGTTATACATCCATTTTTGAAAGTGTTGTTTGTTGAGGTCTTCTGGAGTGAAAGCCTGTCAAGATCGCTAACAACATCACTGTTCAAGTAGTAACATGAGGATCGCTCTGGATCACTTTGAATGTGTTGCAAGGAACCACCATTGTCTTTGCTAGAGTCTTTCTTTGGCACATCCACAAATATTGGTCTTTTATTACATTCATCTACTAAAGGAATATTACTACTTTTCCTTGCGTTGAGGTTTCTTGGCTTATCTGGTAGTTCCTCTCCTGCAGTTGGTACAATAATAGACCCACCAAGGTGTGCTTCAGGCTTTGGCTCATTTGAGACCAAGTCAAACTCCTTGAAAAACAAAATAAACTATTTTACATTTGCACATTTATTGTATTTATTATTTTTTGTTTTACATGTTTGCAAACTAATAAAAATCGCATTCATGAGAACCATATGCATAAAAGGAAATAAAAATACATAAATCATGTTAACTGAAAATTCAGTGAATAATGCAGGTCACTGTATCTCACTAGATACGCCTGAGACTACTTCTGAGGTTTGTCCCTACTTACATGTTCTTTAAATTTAACTTCATAAAACTAGAGAGATCAATACCAATTTAATAATTAACTCTGGGCAACAAGGAACATTAGAAGAATATAAAGTCTTAGAAGAACAATGTTTATATTCCACTAGCCACTAAAATAATACCATTTACCGTATTTGCTCGATTATAAGACGACCCTGATTATAAGACGACCCCCCAAACTTTGGATATTCCTTTAGGAAAAATACTAAAAGCCTGAATATAAGACTACCCTATAGGAAAAAAGGTAAACTTGTATATATTCACATGTAAATAGCTTTTTTAATAAAATATTATATTAAAAAAATGCATTTCTTGTGTTTATTTCTTTTTATGTGCCAATTCTGCCTCTCTCTTTCCCTTGCCCCCAGCTTTGTCTCACTCCCCACTCCACCCTCACCTGTCTCTTCCCCCCACATGTTTCTCTTTGCCCCCCTTCCTCTGTCTCTCTCCCCCTCCCCCTGTCTCTCTGCCCCCCTCCCTCCCTCCCCCTGTCTCTCTGCCCCCCCCCCCCCCTTACCTGTACTTCAATCCCTGGTGGCTAGTGGGGGCAGCCGGGGGATGTCTGCACGATACTTGCAGACATCCTCCATGCTGCCCGACACGGCAGTCTATTATGACGGACAGCTGTCCGTCATAATAGTCTGCCGTGTCGGGCAGCATGGAGGATGTCTGCACGTATCGTGCAGACAACCCCCAGCTGCCCGATTTACCCTGGTGGCTAGTGGGGCAGCAGAGGAAGTCTGCGCGATGAGCGCAGACCTCCCCTGCTGCCGCCCGGCACGCTCGCCGGGACTTCTGTGACGAAAGCGGAAGTACCCGGCTTCTTCACAGAAGCCCCGGCGGTCGTGCCGGGCGGAAGCAGTGGAGTCTGCGCTCATCGCGCAGACTTCCCCTGCTGCTAGAGAGGGGGATCCAGGTCCCCTGCAGCTCTGCTGGGGACCTGGATCCATGTTTTATAATCTGACCTCAATTTGAGGTCAGATTATAAGAGACCTCGATTATAAGATGAGGGGGATTTTTCAGAGCATTTGCTCTGAAAAAAACCTCGTCTTATAATCGAGCAAATACGGTAATAGGTATGGCTATTTTTAACACAACTTGTTTCACAATATAGTTTTGCCATTTACGGCTGGTCATTCTCTTATGCTGCAGAATGAGGGCATCAGTGAATCAAATAGAACTTATACTAAACCTGAAATACAGGAGAGAAGCACATTTCAAATAAAGGAAAATGACAAAAGCACACGGTCATGGTTTAAGACTAGAAAACAAAAGGCTTATTTGGAAAGGTACTTTAGTGAAATGGTGCTGGATTTACAGCATTACCTTCCCATGAGCTTAATTAAGTAATTTAAACATTGATGGCATAGGCATTGCGCTATCATTAACAATAAAAAAAATCAAGACCCAACTAAAAATGTTTTACAAAAGAAATTACAGATTACATGGCATTATCATCTGCAGTGAATGGATTTTAAGGAACAAACAGGGTAGGTGGAAATACAGTGAAGCATAATTTACTTTCCAAAGAATGACATTGCTGAATAAATTCTTATTGTTTCTTACCTGAAAATCATCAGACAGTTCTGGGAAGAGGCGCTCGTACATTTTCAGATCTGCAAATGATCGGACCAACTCTTGCCTGGGTTTAAGCTTACTAATATCTGTTTCAATATCATCATTCTAGAAGCAAAAAAATTGAACAGGTCTTTAAGTAAAAACTTAAAACTGCAGACAAGAAGCTAAAGAATGTCCAACTAACTGTGCAAACACCTTACACCTATAAAGTGCTTCCAACACTTTAGGCACTGTGCAGGTTTGGCTGGTCTTTCCTGATCAAAACAGCTTATTGTTTACATTACAATACATAAACAGATATTCTATATAGTGTATGTCTGTGTATCTGACCTTGAAGCCTTGATCATGATCCTCTTCAATTTCAGCTTCAACTTCTGTTTCGGCTTCTGTATCGTCATTGTCATCACTCTCATCTACAACATCATCCACTAAGTAAAAGATTATTTGTTAAAAAGGGAAAGTATTCCAACCAGGAGCAGATAAATGTATACAGACCATTCAAATTACACTGATTTATCAACTTTTTATTATTTACGAGATTGTGCACATACTGCAACAAATGATAATATTTCATAATATATCACTTCTTTCATGCAAATAAATGTAAACATCCCTGTTTTCCAAATTATGTATCTATTACTTGTTACTACAAGCATAATTATTTTTAAATCTTGCATAAGTCTTACTTCATAATCAGTATTAAAATGAAAAAAAAAGTAGGGTTTTGATTTCCATTTCAGTTTCATTTTATGTCTTACATTAACATAAAAGAGACTGAATCCACATGTATATGGATATTATAGTTATGTAAACAACCCTGGCCAACACAGTAATTTACCTTCTGGAGGCATATTGTAAATCTGTGCCACAGGTCCACTTGTAGGAATCACAGGAAGTTGAAAATGGAAAGCACTTTTGATGGTTGGTAGTGGAAGACGATTTTTGGGAAAGCATTTTCTCATAATGAGACTTGATGTGTTGACAAGGGGGTCTAATGTTCTCACAGCCTGGCAGTCCTTTTTTTTAAAGAAATTAAATGAAATCCCAAATTAATTTGCCTTGACTGAAAACGCTTGTATACAAGAAAACAGTAATAGTATCTGAGAAGACTTTAATACATTTACGAAAGGCTTATCTGGAATAGACAGAAAGTGCATTTTAGTACACCTTGAAGGGATATAATTATGAAGTAAAACAAATCATTTGAATTCTGGAAAATAATGTTTTGCTTTAAATAGCTTTTCCCAGTTGGATGTTTGTAAAAATGTATTTGTATGCATTTATAGCTGCATACAAAAAAAAAAAACACAAGCAAGTGGACATGTTTTAGAGCCAGAGCAAAGAGGAAAGAAAACAAAATAAATCAAAATAAATTTGTATATAATTAAACTAGACAGTGCTATAAAGCATGTAAATGCATACATGAATAATAATTGTTTATTAGTGTTTAATTCCCCCACAGACAGAGTGAGTTCACTCACTCAGCACAGGATTTGGTAGGCAATAAAATGATAATGCCTGACTTCCAAACAGCTTTAAAATGAAATTGTCACAATGCACATCTGCTAGTATGACCTATATTTACTTTAAAAGTAGTATTCTCAAAACCCTAATATGATCAGTTGTTTTTTCTCTGTGTGTTAGAAGCAGTGTATATCAATTACAACTTCAATATTACAAATATTATGTTATAGCTGTAGTAACGTTCTGCCTATAACTACATTCATTTTGACCTATCTATTCATAAGTCAGATGGGCATGGTTTCTCTAGTGCTAGAAGACTTTATTAAAGGCATACAGAAGCTTATCTCCCATTTTCATTAACATGCTCACGATTCAGTATCTTGCTGCTGTCAGCTTTATTTGATTCTAATGATTATAGAGACAGAATAATGAGGTGTTGAGTTACATGGAATGGCTCATGGTCATTTTATCGTGCGGTTCAGTGCGCCATGCTGAAAGGGTTGCGGTGAACTAGGGTCAATAAAACGTTATAGACACAATGAAACAACATAGGCCACATACATCAGAATAGTTTTTATATGGCAAATTTACTTTTTTGCTGTTGTAACAATACATAACATATAACTTCTGTAGATATGTCATAATATAGCTACACATCTCCCATTAAGAAAACCATAAATTTGGTCTATTTTATCGTATTTTTAAGGTTTTTTCCATTTGTTTGATCATACACCAGAGATGCAGAAAACGGATCCACCTGCAAGCTGAAAGGCATGTCAATATAAATGCTGTGAAGGTTATTACCGAGGCATAATATATAATGTACACTACATTTAAAATAAAGTAAAAATGTCAAAGGAACTCTGTCAACCTAACAGCAAACATTGCTGTGAATGTAGAAAATGATCTATACATTGTGTCAGGAAAATTTCATGCAAATGCATAGAATAAGAGAAAAATATGTTTTAAATGTGTCTGTGGTGTCTCCTGCTTATGACAAAGTAATTTTAGGAGCTGGAGACACCACAGATACATTTAAAACATGTATATATAGGGTTGCCACCTGGCCGGTACTTTACCAGCATTGCCGGTAATCCAGCCTTTTGAGCTGGTGCCGTATAACTCAAATACCGGAATTGCAATGGCCGGTATTTTGTTTTAAAGCAGCGCAGGCAGGGAGCAGGCAAACTATTGTATAGTGTGTGCAGAATACGGAGCGCATGTGTGCCAGTGAATGAGGGAAGACAGCAGAGTCATTACCGTGCCTTGTTGGCAGTGGCTGCAGCAGCATTCTGGGGCGGGGTCGAGCGAGTGGACTGGGGAGTCGCGGGCAGTATCATCTCTGTGAGTTAAAAAAAACTCAGAGCTCACTCAGAGCTCATTCAAAGTGCTGTCTTGCTCTCCCCCCACTAGTAAGGATTTAGAGCATTGGATATATGATGCTCTGAGTCATCAGTAGCACTGACTGTGCTCTGAATGTGTTTAACAAACAGAGCGGATGCTGCCTGTGGCTCCCCAAGGTAAAAATGAAAAGGGGAGTCATGGGGGAATGGAGGTGGTAGACGGGCAGATATGAAGAGGGAGAGAAGAGATGGATTACACACATGAGGGGGGAGAGGAGAGAGAGACTACACACATGAGGGGGAGAGAAGAGAGAGACTACGGACATGAGGGGGGAAAGAGAGAGAGACTACACACATGAGGGGGAGAGAAGAGAAAGACTACACACATGAGGGGGAGAGAAGAGACAGACTACACACATGAGAGGGGAGAAGAGAGAGAATACACATGAGGGGGAGAGGAGAGAGACGACACATGAGGGGGGAGAGGAGAGAGACAACACACGAGGTGGGAGAGGCGAGAGAGAGACACTGCACACATGAGGGGGAGAGGAGAGACTACACACATGAGGGGTGAGGAGATACTACACACATGAGGGGGGAGGAGATACTACACACATGAGGGGGAGGAGAGACTACACACATGAGGGGGGAGGAGAAACTACACACATGGGGGGAGAGGAGAGTCATACAGGCACGGGGAGAGGAAAAGACAGACATGGTGGGAGAGGAAAAGAAAAACAGACATGGGCAGTGCCCCTCGTGAGATCAGACTCTGGATCCGCCCCTGAGGTGCCCACAACAATATAACTAGCAGATCCTACTGCTCTCAGTTAGAGTTATCCTCTGTACCACCACCAGTCTTCTCTCCACTCGATGCCTAGATAGACAGTATATTTGTTTGGTTAAAGGGAGACATAACTAGGGAACAAAAGCTGACTGAAGGCGTACCGGAACAGAAGGCATCGGTGGGGAGGCAAAAAGGTGAAGGGGAGAATTCAATACTGATTAATGGACAGAAGGAACAGATGGCTGGGAAAAATAAATCATAGGAGAGAAAGACCAGACAACCGGGGGGAAAAATGGCCCCACCCTCACCAACCCACAACTCAGGCCGCTATATTTATATTTTTTTAGGAAAAGGTGGCAACTGTAAGTATAAACAATGTTTAGGTCGACAGGGTCCGTTTAAATCATCTAAACCTTTCTTTTAAGCAGGTAAATTCTTCAAATGGGTGAAAATGTAGAAGAGGAATAATGCACTAGTAAATATGATAGGGATAACCTACCTGAGATGTGTTATAAAGTATTTTCATGCCATTGGCATCAATGAAAGCTTTCCTTCCTAGTTTGATGTTGGTAATATTTTTAAGGCATTGCAAAATTCCCTTACGAATTAACATGTGTCTATGCCGAGTGTCATGACGATGCCAGTCCACATAGATAGTTAGTAGTCCTTGAACATACCCTCTGTCTACTGCTTTCCTGGAATTTGTTTCTAGATCACAAAAAAGGACAATGCATCATTTTATTTAATAGAATGTAATATACTGTAAATACCCTATTCAATGCCAATTTGAAACCTGGCCAATTAAAGACTCATTTCTGAAAATAAAGAGACGCTACTATTATTTTTTCGTACATGACCTTAAAGAGACAGTCTAGTTACTTATTTGACTTTGGTGCAATTTGTAGGCACCAAAGAGTGAACTAGACTGTCACTTTCACTTTTTTATTTTAAACTTTTTTTTTGGTTAAAAAATTAAAAAATACTTACCTATAGAAGTTCTCCACAGGTGGCAGCTCTCGGTACTGCATGCATATATACGTACCAACTTGCGCAAGAGCAGTTAACATTTTTCCCACCAACCCCCGCGCTACTTTCCCTGCCTGTGTTGGAGATGCGCATATACGTGCGTCTCCATGGTAACCTTTAGGATGGTATAACATATTTTATATAACACTATTGAGGTCCCTTTCTAAATATTAACATCTTGAAATAAATAAATTCATAATATATCATTTATACACTGTTCTTCACAATAACATTTTTTAACCTTTTTTCCACCCTTTAGATACTTACCGGAAGATATCTTCTTGAGCCCAGCGGTCCCTGTAGCCGGAGTTGATATATTTACATGGATTTATAGACATACATACTTTTTTTGAAATGTAACATCGAATTTTCGTATTTTTATTGCTTTGTGTCCATATTCCGTGCTATTGGACCATCTGAGCTCAGTCCATATTGATATTTATAGATTCTGATTGATATTATATGTCTTTGGATAAATGGTTGGGCTAGGATTTTTCCAAATACAGATATAGAGATATATATTTTTTTTTTTCTTTGTCTTTTCGGAGCTTCTATTCATGTGACATTGAAATATCTAATTGATTATTATGGAAGCCGATAGAGACAACAGCCTCTTTGTATCTCGTTTGTCGCAATTGCGGTGTTTTTAATCACACATTTAAATAATTTTAAAATAATCCTTAGTATCACTAGTTATATTATAATTGTCTTTATGATAATTTTTTTTGAAATAGGGTAATTAAATTGTTCTGATTAAAAATGAGTGATGCATGTTATATAGTTACCTCAAGCATTTATTACATATATGTACTCCTTTTTATTTAATTTTAACAGTCTTACATATTAGCACTTTATATTTGTAAAAAAAACTTTTATGATATTTATTGCACAGACGACTTGCACATATATTTACAAACTAATAACAAATTGGGTTATATATTATTTAGAGCGTGCATTCATTATTATGTAGTGTTCACAGTGTGTATCAACTTTGTTATAATGTACTGCTGTTTTAAATCACAAAGTTTTGCTATTGTTTTGTTGCACATTAATAGATAACATGTCATTGTTGTTTTAAATCACAAAGTTTTGCTATTGTCTTGTTGCACATTAATAGATAACATGTCAGATGTGGTTACACCCAAATTGCTACAGACTGTAATTGAATGATTGCTTGTGGGTCCTATATATACATGTCAATTAAGCACCTTTGTTAGGCTTGAAAAAAACCCTGAGTGGGTTGAAACGTTGCCTTTGTCTTATTAAAACTCTCTTTGACACCGAGTGCTGGGTCTCATACTATTTTTTTTCCATGGTCACAGGCACACTGAGCTGACAGGAAGACGGCTCATTGTGCCTTCCCCAACATACTGCTCACAGGGGGTGCGAGCCTTATGTTGTCACCCAGCCACCACAGTCCACCCCCTCCCAACCCCAAGCCCCCGCCACAAGGAGGTTCCTGCAAGGGACAGCACTGCCTATCATGCTCAGCCAAGCTGGCATTTAAGGGTGGGACTGCACTGCCTATCATGCTCAGCCAAGCTATGTTTTATGGGGGCACTGCATTGCATATCATGCTCAGCCAAGCTGCTGTTTATGGGGGACTGCACTACCTATCATGCTTAGCCAAGCTGTGTTTTAGGGTGGGGGGTGGACTGCACTGCCTATCATGCTCAGCCAAACTGTGTTTTGTGGGGGGACTGCACTTCCTATCATGCTCAGCCAAGCTGTGTTTTATGTGGGGGACTGCACTGCCTATCATGCTCTGCCAAGATGTGTTTTATGGGGGGACAGCACTGCCTATCATGCTCAGCCAAGCTGGCATTTAAGGGGGGACTGCACTGCCTATCACGCTCATCCAAGCTGACATGATAGACAGTGCTGGATTATAAAACTGACATTATACAGTGACAGGGCACTACCTTATGCTCTTGTATACACTAGGACAGTGGTGGCGAACCTATGGCATGCATGCCAAAACTGGCACGCCAAGCTCTTTGTTGTGGCACACGTGGCTAGGGGGAGTTGTGGGGCTGAAGCCCCTAATCCTAGCTCCATTGGCCCAAAGTTAAAATTCACTGCAGAAATAAATATTTACAGAAATGCTATCCTGCTGCCTCCTGAGCAATTACATCAGTGTTATTTCTCAGGAGCCAACAGGATAATCATTTCAGTAACTGCATACCCCTCCACATTGCAGGTTGGTTTAGCCTGCCGGTTCCTCTCCCGACATCAGCTTGACAGCTGACGCCCCCTGTTCACACAGCAAAATAGCAGCTCCAACAGCTCTGCCAAGGAAGAGACTTCCTGCAATGTATGTGTGAGTAGGTGTGTATGTGTGTATACATATGTACGTATGTGTGTGTGTGTGTACATGTGCTGCATGTATGTGTGAATATGTAAGTGTGAGTAAGAATGTGTGTATACGTGTGCTGTATATAAGTGTGAGTAAGTATGTGTGTATACATGTGCTGTATGTATGTGTGAATATGTATGTGTGTATACATGTGCTGTATGTGTGTGTGTGTGTACACATGTGCTGCATGTATGTGTGAGTATGTAAGTGTGAGTAAGAATCTGTGTAAACATGTGAAGTATGTAAGTGTGAGTAAATATGTGTGTATACAGGTGCTGTATGTATGTGTGAGTGTGTGTATACATGTGCTGTATGTATGTGTGAGTATGTATGTGTGTATACATGTGCTGTATGTATGTGTGTATGCATATGCTGTATGTGTGTATACATGTGGAGTATGTGGGTATACATGTGCTTCATGTAAGTGTGAGTAAGAATGCGTGTATACATATGCTGTAAGTGTGCTTATGTATGTGTGTATACATATGCTTTATGTAAGTGTGAGTATGTGTGTATACATGTGCTGTATGTAGGTGTGTATACGTGTGCTGTATGTATGTGTATGTTTGTATACATGTGAAGTATGTAGTATGTGGGTATACATGTGCTGTATGTGGGTATATAATATAAAGCAGTGCTGGCACTTTAAGGTCTGGAACTTGGTTGCATGCAGGAAATTGGGCACTTGGGTCCATAATGGTTCGCCATCACTGCACTAGGATCTCTAATACAACACATTGGCTGATTACATCACTAAACAGGAAATCATATTCCAATTATTAGTGGCTGCTGCTGGGAAAATAAACTCCCTTAGAAGCCTAAGGGAGATGCCCATTGAGTGGCCCGTCCTGAACCTCTGCAAATGTGCATTTTCATCTAAGTGTAATATCATTTTTTGTAATGCAAAATACAGTATAAGATAGAAACATAGAATGTGTCGGCAGATAAGAACCATTCGGTCCATCTAGTCTGCCCAATTTTTTTTTAGTACTTTTATTAGTCCCCCGTTCCTGGTCTTATAGCTAGGATAGCCTTGTGTCTATCCCACGCATGCTTAAAATCCTTGACTGTGTTTACCTCTACCACTTCTGCTGGAAGGCTATTCCATACATCCACTACCCTCTCAGTAAAGTAATACTTCCTGATATTACTTTTAAATCGTTGCCCCTCTAATTTAAGACTATGTCCTCTAGTTGTGGTGGTTTTTCTTCTTTTAAATATACTCTCTTCCTTTACTGTGTTGATTCCCTTTATGTATTTAAATGTTTCTATCATATCCCCCCTGTTACGTCTTTCCTCCAAGCTATACATGTTAAGATGCTTTAACCTTTCCTGGTAAGTTTTATCCTTCAACCCATGAACCAGTTTAGTAGCCCTTCTCTGAACTCTCTCCAAAGTATCAATATCCTTCTGGAGATACGGGCTCCAGTACTGCGTACAATACTCCAAGTGAGGTCTCACCAGTGCTCTGTACAATGGCATGAGCACTTCCCTCTTCCTACTGCTAATACCTCTCCCTATGCAACCAAGCATTCTGCTAGCATTTCCTGCTGCTCTATTGCATTGCCTACCTACCTTCAAGTCCTCTGAAATTATTACTCCTAAATCCCTTTCCTCAGATGTTGAGGTTAGGACTGTATCAAATAGTCAATATTCTGCTTTTGGGTTTTTACGCCCAAGGTGCATAATCTTGCACTTGTCCACATTAAATGTCAGTTGCCACTGCTCTGACCATTTTTCTAGTTTAGCTAAATCATTTGCCATTTGGCTTATCCCTCCATGAATATCAACCCTGCTGCAAATCTTTGTATCATCAGCAAAAAGACATACTTTGCCAACAAGACCTTCTGCAATATCGCTAATAAAAATATTAAAGAGAATGGGTCCAAGTACAGATCCCTGAGGTACCCCACTAGTAACAAGACCTTGCATCGAATATACCCCATTGACTACAACCCTCTGTTGCCTGTCACTCAGCCATTGTTTAATCCATTCAACAATATTGAAATCCAAACTCAAAGATTTCAGTTTATTGATAAGCCTTCTATGTGCGACAGTGTCAAAAGCCTTACTGAAATCTAGGTAAGCAATGTCTACTGCACCACCCTGATCTATTATTTTAGTCACCCAATCAATAAGATTAGTTTGGCATGATCTCCCTGAAGTAAACCCATGCTGTCTCTGATCTTGTAATCCAAGCGACTTTAGATGTTCAACAATCCTATTCTTTAACAAGGTTTCCATTATTTTCCCAACTACTGAAGTAAGACTTACTGGTCTATAGTTGCCCGCCTCCTCTCTACTACCTTTCTTGTGAATGGGCACAACATTAGCTAATTTCCAATCTTCTGGAACTACTCCCGTTAACAATGATTGGTTAAATAAATCTGTTAACGGTTTTGCTAGTACACCACTAAGTTCTTTTAATAACATCAGGTCCCATCGACTTATTTGTCTTTACTTTAGACAGCTGAAGTAAAACCTCTTCCTCTGTAAACTTACATGCATCAAACGACTCATTAGTCTTTTTCCCTAAATGAGGTCCCTTACCCTCATTTTCATTTGTAAAAACTGAACAAAAATATTCATTAAGGCAGTCTGCTAAGCCTTTATCCTCTTCTACATAGCATCCTTATTTTGTTTTTAATCTAACTAATCCTTGTTCCTTTTCTCATTTATGTATCTAAAAAATGTTTTATCCCCCTTTTTCATTGACTGGGCTATAGTCTCTTCTGTGTGTGCTTTGGAAGCTCTTATAGCTTGCTTTGCCTCTTTCTGCCTACTCTTATAGATATTTCCATCTTCCTCACTCTGAGTATTTTTATAATTACGAAAAGCTAGCTTTTTATTTTTTACTATTTTAGCCACCTCTGCAGAGTACCACAGTGGTTTCTTCAATTTTTTGCTCTTACTGACAAGCCTTATGCAATTTTCTGTTGCCTTCAGTAGTGCAACTTTTAGATAATCCCATTTCTCCTGGACTCCATTTAAATTGCTCCAGTCTGATAATGACTCCTTTACACCCAATCTAATTTTAGAAAAGTCTGTTTTTCTAAAATCTAAAACTTTTGTTTTTGTGTGGTGTGACTGCGTCACTGTTCTTATATTAAACCACACTGTCTGGTGATCACTAGATCCTAAACTTTCACCTACAGTAATATCTGATAACAAATCTCCATTTGTGAACACTAAATCTAGTATGGCCTGCTTTCGAGTTGGCTCCTCCACTACTTGTTTTAGAGATAATCCCAGTAGGGAGTTTAGGATATGCGTACTCCTGGCGCAAGTAGCTATTTTGTATTACCAGTTCACATCAGGAAGATTAAAGTCACCCATGATGATCACTTCTCCCTTCATTGTCATTTTAGCTATTTCCTCAACTAGTAGATTATCTAACTCCTCTATTTGTCCAGGGGGCCTATAAATCACACCTACCCGAGTTACCATATGATTACCAAATTCTAATGTAACCCAAACTGACTCTATGTTCGCCTCACTAACTTGTATTACGTTACATTTTAAGCTATCCCTCACATACAGGGCCACCCCTCCCCCTTTTTTACCTTCTCTGTCTTTTCTTTATAAAGAGTACCCTGGTATTGATATGTCCCAGTCATGTTTTTCATTATACCATGTCTCAGTAACAGCCACTAAATCTACATTCTCAGTTGCCAATATTGCCACAAGTTCATGGATCTTATTCCCTAAACTGCGAGCATTTGTAGACATGACCCTAAGCTTATCATTTTTCAGCACACTGACTACAGGTTCCTTCTGTCCCTGTTTTGGGGGGCAAGGATATGCATTTTAAAGTCCTTTGAAAGTACTTTAATATACATTAAAATGTTGAGGAGGCATTTAGGGAAATAGACAGTCCCTTTGATGCACTGTGTAAAGTATTGTAAACAAAAAGATATAAAGACAGAAGTGAGATTAAATGATATATGATTTTGTATAACATCGTTGTTGAGTGACCCCATGCAGCTGAGCTCCAGCCAACTCAGTATAGGTATCTGAAGCTCACCTCTTGGCATTTATGCTACATATGTGTTACAGGACATACATAATTTAAACGCAGTGCCGCTTGTGCACAAATCAATACCTAGTGCACAGCCAGCAATAATGCCAAGACAGTCTTAAAAAACTGGACAAGACTGGAATTTTGCAGATGTCATAGTTCATAAAATTGCAACATTACTCAGGACTTGCAAACAGGTTATGGTGGAACTGTGCATTTTGCTAAAAATAAAAAATAAATAAAAAAGCAGCAAGATTATTTACTCAAAAATACAATTAGATGTTTTTTCTTAACTTTCTTAAATTAGAATGGGCCCATATGTTATCTTTCACCTCCTCTCCATTATGGTCTCGCCTCAGTATGTGTGTGCCCTAAAGCAGATGCTTAATTCGCTTATATGGTAGGGCCACCACTGGTTATCAAACATTACAACATTTTTTTAAAAGGCTTAACTTTTTGAGATCATTAAGAAAAAACTAATTTGCTTTTTTTTTTTGTTATTTTTATTATTATGGTTGTCTTACAGTTTTTTTTATTTGCAGAAAGGTGTCAGTATTGCGCGAGTTGGTAAACTACAGAGGTTATCTGTAACGACTGATCTTTTTTTGTCTGATAACATTGAAAGGGCTTTCATTGGTAAAGACAAGTAAAAGACAAAGATACTATGTAACAGAAAATGTGTTGGTAGATGATGAGAACCAGTCAGCATATTTCTAGCTTCTGTAAAAGTCTCATTCCTTTTCCTTGGCCTTATCTTATGCTCAGGATAGACCTTTTGTTTTTCCCATGAATGCTTTAAAAAGCCCTACTGATCTTTTGAGGAGGTCTTCAAGCATATGTGAATGTAGTATTGTACAAGAAAGAAAGAGAAACACACTGCGCCTAGATGTGATGGCAATAGCAGCAACAAAATCTACCAGTGTCTCACTCCTGGTATACAATAACAAAGAAAACAAACAAGTGACAATGTGCGCTGTAACCCAACACTCAAATACAAAAATATATAAATAAGGATTACCCTTAAATATGAGGTAATCTGCTCGGTGTTTCAAGTGTCTTGAAAAAGCCCTGCTTTCGGGCGAAACGCATCGTGGAAGGAAGGAGACTTTTTCTGAGGACTTGTTTGGACACTTGGACTCACATCATTCTATGCATGTTTTTGCTGCTGAATCCTGTTATCTTGAATGTAAGATCTTTTATATTTTTTTCTTAACAATAAATTTATCCGTACTAAAAGTCTCCCCTTTTGCTCTCTCATGTCATCTCCTGGACATCCACTGGATCATTAACCCTTTGTGGGCTCCCATGATGTACTGTACACTGAGCAGAATTCTGCTCAAGGAAATGTGAGTGTATTCACATTTATTTTGAACACTTGCACTTTTTGTGTTGAAATTACTACACTATATTATTATCTGTTTATTTTTGATCCCTTCTGGTAAACACTGAGCAGATTACCTCATATTTAAGGGTAATCCTTATTTATATATTTTTGTATTTGAGTGTTGGGTTACAGCGCACATTGTCACTTGTTTGTTTTGAATGTAGTCTTGTGTATCACAGAGTTTTGAAGTCTCACAGAGTTATGCTATGTATATTCTGTTTTCTTTCTTCCATATATACTGATTCATTGGAAGCCTTACTGCATAAAATTACACAATATTTAATGTTATAATCGTCTCGATTTGGTAGTTTTCACTGAGCACATGAACCAACACTTTTTTTGCTTAAAACTATATTGAACTTACTCGATTTCAGCAAAGCAGCAAGTGTATCTAGTGATACTCTGCAAGTTAAACACAGTACAAGAAAGTATATTAGTGGAACCATGTTAAATAGTTATTTTTACAATATTTCTCAATTCTTTTCTCTAGTCTTCTAAAACAACAGTATATGAAAAAAAAAGTTTGGGATTTCTTCTTTTTCTGTATTAAAAGAACAGTATTAAACTGCAGAAACATATTAAAAAAGCATTTATGTTAATTAAGAAAAAGGAGAGTACACAGAACACAGGAGATAAGCATTTCTCACACTTCGTGCCAAATTTATCAAGGCAAAACAAGTGCTATTCTTCTACTACTTCTACTATTTTAGCACATTTTCCTGAAATACCACCTATTTTGTCTTGATAAATACAGGCCTTAGTGTGAGCACACAAACTGTCATCATTGGAAATTAGAAGAGAAATAATCTATGATAAAAGATTAGGAAATATTAGAGAAAGGGTGGCTATCACATGTAATGGCATTCAGCAAAGGGTAACTATTACTTTAAAAGAATAATGCATATTAAACAGAAAGTAGTGCCAACATTTTAAAACTTGGCAGTCAATCGGAAAGCTTCAATACGGATGCATGGGTATGAACAAGGCTTAACTGTGCATTTTGTGAATTGCAAGAATTGAGTATGACTAGACTTTCATTGTCTCCCATACAATAATGGGGGTTATGAGTGGAGCAATTGATTAGTAATTCCTCCACTGTATTGGGAGATCCCCAAAATATTCCAGGATATGGAGCATGTTATTTTAACTATATAAAAACTATGCATAACTGAATATGCAAAAATAAATTCATATAGTGGCTCCTTAAGACTGTCAAATGGCCCTTATAAGCAACAAAAAAACAGATTCTAAGTTCCATTTATTTATCTGTATCCATAAAAACCCTCAAGAAATGAATACTTACTTCATAAGGCCTGTGTTTTTTTTACTGAATGGCCCCGTTATCTTGAACAGAAGTTCCACAGCTCCATTTTTCCCAAGGTAAACAGCATTTACAGCTTAAAGAAACACAAAAATACAAATCAAACACTAGTCTTACAGAGGATAAGTCTACTCTTTTAATAGTTATTACATAAAATAAATGTAACTACCAACAATCAAGGGTCCTTTCTGCATGGAAAGGGAGCGTATTGTTTACCCATGCCTTCAGTTAGATAAATACATAATAGTCGACCTAAAGTACACTGACATTTCAATTTTTTCTGTGCTAAAAACCAAAATACTATTTTTACGATAATTTCAAGAAAACGAAGTTGGATAATCTACTGACCACAACTTTACCTCACAGTACGAACTACAATATTAAAAAGAAAAGACATTTAAAAGAATTTTAGATACTTACAGTTAATACAGTACACACGTAATACTTGAAGGCATGGGAGAAGTATCTTTGGGTTTTGCAAATTCTGTTTCACCAGATTAAGAGATATTGTTAAGGCTCCATTAATTCGCGCCTTAATTCCAAACTTCTTATCTATGGAAAATAATATAAACACAGTTTGGAACCAGAACTCTTTGATTTTGATTGGGTAGACTAGTTGGGCCTTCTCTGCCGACACAGTCTATGTTTCCAAGAACAAAGTGAAAAGGCTAAGTTGGCATTGTCATACTAGGAATGGTTAGAAACATACAAATGGAAAACAGTCAAAAATAGAGAATAAAGAGGAATAAAGCAAAATGATTTGACATTTTTTTACTGGTATTAGGGATGAAAGAAGGCTGAATGGTTGGAAAGTGGCGGAAGCCTGGATGAAGGACAAAAATTCAAGGGGGTGGGGTGGAAAACCAATATAACAAAACTCTAGAAGACAGAAATATTTCTAAACACGTTTTCCCCACTATGTTAATCCACCAATATTCCAAGCTAGCTGTACAAATTACTAAAGTTAAAAAGGTCATTTTGCCAGCAGTACCTAAGTAACAATTTACATAATTGTGAAGTAAAACAAGTCCTCAGACATGTATTAGGTGGGAGTAAAAAAAAACAATTCTTGACTTTTATACAGTTACAAATTAGCCAAATGCAGCCAAGCAGCAGTTGACTTATTCAGAAATTAAGTAAGCCTTGAAGCAGTGGGTAAGCTTTGGCCAATTAATATAACTAATGTCTCTGATTTCTATTATGTGCATAAACTGTATTTTGATTAGAAGCACAATCTTTGTTTTTTTTTTTGCATACCATATATAGATAATCACACAGTATTTGCTCTATAGTTTTACTTTGGTGGTTGCTCGATTGTTAATTTAGAACTAGAGAAAGGAAAACATGAGTTGTCTATCGAACCAGCCCATACCCCTACACTTATTAAGGAACAGATCACTGATATGGGAAGAGTACCTGAAGCCCCCCTTTTGCATTCACATAACATTTACAACACTCACCTTTTGGTCCAATCTTTGCAAGTAAGCTATGAAGAATCACCATTAACTCTTCATTTGGTGGGGAATCCTTACTGGCACTTAATAGCAACTGTAGCAAAATTTGTGTTCCTCCTTTAGATATCAGGACATTTACTCTCCTCCCACCACCTTTCAACAACAAAATCAAGTTTATCATTAGACAAAGAAAAAAAATATATATACTGTGGTCAACCTAAATATTTTTTATAAATATATATTTTAAATGTGTCATTAGTGTCTCCTGCTTATGACATCACCTTGTGGCTTCATATGCAAATTGCACATCTCCCATTGAACATGAGTTCATTTGTATATCAAGCCGCTGGTAATGTCAGCACAGACACTTAAAAACATATAATTTATATTATTTTATACATTTGCATGCAATTTAGTTATTACAATGTATAGATGAGTAAAAAAAAAATATTCCCTACATTCATATTACACGCAGTGTTTAGGTTGAAAGAAGTCCCTTTAAATTGCATGTTTGGAAAAGAAAACTTTCCACCAAACTATTCTGGTGCAATTTGTTGTGACCACCTAGTAAGCAAGTTGCAATATTACCATGGAGGGTAAAGGGTATGCCACTTATGATGACAGCATCCAAAGTTAATCTTCAATGAGCAAATTAGCTACTCACTAAAATGAGGTGCAAGTGAGTTTAGGCGAGATTAACATTTCTTCATATTTAAAAAATTTGCTATGTATCATGCATAGTTCCCAGGGTGTCCTCTTTGCAGCAGAGATTGCCATCTTCTGAATTACACACGGCAGGGAACTCCACAACATACCAAACCTAAATTGTACTTGGTACTCAGTAACCACATAATTTATAGCAAAGCAAACATTGTCAGTATCTTTAGAAACTGGTTTGGAAATCTGATATGATATGTATCATCTGTTTCTCCACTGAACATATAAAAGTTACAGGAGTGTGCAATTCCTGTCATCCGACGCCCAGAAAGTAGAATTCTGGGCACTGAGTAGGGTAGGGTTTTATTATTAGTCCTGCTGGGTGCAAGCAGTGGGGCTAACCCCTTCACCACTGCCACTTGCATTATACACAATTGAATATTTCAATCACAGTACAACAGACATGGCTAAGTGCCTCATGTCTGCTGAGGCCCCCAAAAATGTCTGATAGATGTGACAGCCAATCAGAGCATTTGGATGTTTATAGCTGTCAAAGCAAGTGCCTGCTTTGACAGCTATAGTCTCTCCCTGCTCCACAGAGAATGTGGGGGCAGAGAGAGACTAGGGGGAGAATTAGTAGTTCATGGTCCCCCAAGCATTCCTATCCTCCCCCTGCCCAGAATTTTTTAAATAACATTTTCTTTTTTTAAAACATTTCTTTTTTCGCTCTAACCCTAACTCTAGGGTTAGGGTTCATCAGAACCCTGACCCAAGAGTTAGGATTCATACTAACCCTGTCCCTAGAGTTAGGGCTCTTTAAAAAAAAATTGGGAAATGTATTGAAATTAAAAAATATTGATTGTTGTAATATAAAATAAAAATGTCCTACTAACCCTAACCAAATTTTAAAAAAATACAAATTTAATAAAACTAAATTATATAAATATATAAAAAGAAGTTAAAATACTTTTTACCATTCTAACCCTAACTCAAGAATTTTCTCACTTGGAAATTCCAAGAGAAGAATGTCAATAAAATAGTGTCCCTATTTAATATAATAATGCATGATGTCCTGAAATGTAACTGCATGCAATGCTAGTATGGGTAAATGTGTGCTTGCATAGGTAAATGACGGTGTGCACTAGTTACATTTTTTTAATAAACTAAGCTAAAGTAATTTGTTCCGTTTATGCTCACTACCTACTTGCATTTGTTGATTGCATTTAAGCATTGTTAGGCCTGTCACCTAAGTTGCTATCAATAAACACCGTATATAAATACGTCTTTGATGACATTTATTTTTTGTCTCAGGACAAGTAGATTGGGTTACTGCTTTAGTCCCTGGACAAATATATATATTTTTAATTTCCACAGCCCTAAGTTAACAATGTATGCTATACTTACCTGCTGACATCAGTTCATTGAGAAGATTTAAAATATTTAATATTGTTTGAAGATCCTTTGTATTCTGTAAAACAATAAAAGCTTGTTATAAACATTTGTTTTAATAAAAATGTAAATACAATAGAAGCATATTTAGGTTAGCTGCTGCATCCTACATTTTCAGTGTAAAAGTAGTAAACTAAGGCTGAGCCCCACATCCCCAACAAATTAGGTAATAACAAGTAAAAAAATAGTTAAACAAAGCAATGGATATACTTCTTACTATGAGTCAATATCATTAAAATTAATCATATAAATCTGAAGCTCTCAAAGATGGAACTTCAACCATTTGCTACTAGGGTTGCCAACTTTTCTTTAAAAAATACCAGCCTTGGTCCTGTCTCCATAGACTTAACATTGGCCTGATGCCAATTTTTTTTTACCAGCCTGTCGATAAAATACTGGCCAGATGGCAAGCCTATTTGCTACTGCTTTCAATATATGTGGGAGAAGTGGATCAAAAATAGTTATATTTGAAAGTTTACTGGGTATTTAAGGATATGCAAGTTTGTTAGTGTGCATTTAGGTGGATCCACATGTGCAATGAAAGAAGAATCTGAGAGGAAGTCCTATGAACCTGCACTGCTGACGGTTTATTACCAATAATACATTAAGCAACAGATCCTTACCTCCAGAGTAAACAGAATCACTTCCATGCCAGTGGACCCTTTACCAGTCATTTCTTTCCGGGTTTTCTCTAAAGAAAAACATAATTGTATAATATTTAACTTCAGTATTCTTGTCAAATATGAAAAGGAACAAATATGAACCAAACTTTCCCGGATGGTGGATACGATTTGGAGGGAATAATCATGTGCTTGTTCATTAATACTAGCATAGTTTAAATATTTAAAAATGAAAAAAATATTTATTTTATCCCTGAGTTGACAGATAAACTTTTAACATTTGATAAAATGCATATATTTTAAAACTGAGATCTTTTGTTAAAAGACAAAGAATGTTCAGGAGATACAAAAATAAAAAAACTATACATTGTTTGTGGAGGAAGTATGGTTTCTGCTCAGTGTATTTGTATCTTTTTGTAGCCAAGTCTGAGGTATGATTTTGAGTGAAAGCCACTACAGGACAAGTTGTCAGAAGCATAACCATAAAAGTAATAAAAGTTGAGAATTTTCACATTTGCAAAGATGAAAATGTGTCAAAAGAAACAGGGTTCAAAGTGGCTACTGACAATGGACATTACTTCTTATTCAAACTGGAGGCTAGACAAGACTCTAAGCTGTGTGAAAAGCATAGCAGTAAAATGGGCAGGATTATAAAATAGGATGTGAGGGAGAATTGCTGGGGAAGTAGTTGGTAGAAAGAGAAGCATTAGATAACACAGATTATGGGAAGAGTATGAAACAAGGAGCTTGATATGAGGTCAGGTTAATGGCACAAGGAAACAAAGGTAAGAATCTACAAAATAATGATTTCGGACATTTTTACTGTTGCATTCACTTTCCATATTACATTATATATTTGATTGTACACAATCAAACTATTGAGCAGAACACAAAAGTGGTCTTTCTGCAAAAAAACAATTAAGTAAATGTGTTTAGATTTCATTATAGTAACAAAGGTCAAAGGGCTGTCAATACGTATGAACCTAAAAGTACAAAAATACAGTATGAAATAAAAATATAAATTTTTACTGAAGCACTTGGCTAAAGACAAAAAAGAACACAGAGACAATCCATCGGAACAGCGCTCAGGTGAATATGGACTTAGTTGTATGCAAATTGCCCCTCCTCTGACAAACCCCTTTATCAGGCAGAAACAGGGTGAGCGTGTTATATGATGGAATAATGCAAATTCATAGTACAGGGCACAATGTGAAACAAAAATAATATGGGAAAAAAAACAGTTTTAAGTATTATGCAAAATAGCTATATAATTAATAAAGAACACATATACAATTTTATTTTGCATTACTTCGAGCTGCTTAACTCATCATCATTGTGGGATGGGGGACTGGAACAAAGGAAAGACAATTAGATTAAAAAAAAAAAAAAATTATATATTCAAAATAAAGTATACAAATATATATAATCTACATAAACAATATAAAATACTTTACTAAGGACCAATTATATAGTATTTGATAGCCAAGTGCTTCAATAAAAAATTATTTTTTACTTTTCTACTTATGAGTCTAGCCTTTGGTGAGTCTTTCTACTTTTTTGAGTTCATGCATACCGACAATCCTTTAAACTTTGTTAACTCTTGTGCCTAATGGGGCAGAGTCCCTACCTTTCTTCTGAACCCGACCATTACGGAGTCAGGTGTTTTTACATTCACTGTCACAGAAAGTCCTGTATGGTTGTCTCTCCAATGTATTCCATTTTAATAAAGTATTAAGAATTTTATGCCACTGTCAGCTAAAGTCATTTCTAAATAATATAATGTGGTGCACATGTACAGTCTTCAAGACCAGATATAAAATGTCTAAGAGGTTTGTTATGACAGATGCCAATGTAAAATGCATGTTTAGGGAAAAGAAGAAGAGTGGTTTTGATTAATACAAATCACATCTTGTGTGCACCTCGAAGAAAAGAAAAAGAATCCCATTAATTTTATAAAAACTAAAAGTAGCATATTGTTTGAAACAGAAATAAAAGCAACAGGTGTGACATATTTAACTTTTCAGCAGCAGTGTTAAAACACTTCAAGAAGTATTATGCATTAATCACACACCAATTATTAATTAAGTGCTGGAGTCTGCGCACACAATCATCTGGTTCAATACATGCATGCTGGTTTACACTTACCTACTATATCACTTGGCATTGAGATATCATATTTAAAAGAATTCATTGCCAGTAGCTAGTGTACAGCAGAGTCTGCTGCAGGGCTGCTTTGACACACTGATATCAGCTGACAAATGAGCATGTTCAAGCCACACCTACCAAGAATGTAACATAGCCATCCATCCCAAGCTAAATTATTTTTAGCTACCATGACTTTTTCCATCACATGGGATGTTTACTGCACATTACGGCACTTAATGCAAGGTACTGTATGCTTTTGCTCAGGGGTGAATCTTAGACTTAATCAGCATTTTAAGATATCCTTGCAGAAGGTGGTTACCCTGGCTTGAGACCAACATCTCAAGATACTGCAGACTAGTCATTTTGTTGTTCTCTAGTTCTAAATATGGAACCTTCAAAAAGGATTCAAAGGAAGATATTATATTTTATATGAGGGTTTATCATTATTTTCCAAGCCGGTCACATGCATTTATCCATAGAGTGTGGCCAGGATTTCTTACTGAAGTAAAAGATTCATTAATGCCACGCAAAACAAATAAATAATAATGTAACATATTCATAGCGTTTAAAAAGCTAGGATAACTGTTCTTAACAAATTAATTACCTTGTGTCTGAGCCAAGTGAAGGATCTTTGCTGTGACATAACGTGTGTTGTCGGTATCCAGGGCTGAAGATTCTGCATTGATCTTTTCCAGTTGTGACAGCAGGCTTACAATGCGGGAATTGTTTGGGAAGCTACAAAATAACAGTGCAGAACAAAACCATTGTTGACCACAAATGTGAACTCATTGAGAAATTGTGCAGACAGTTCTTTTGTGTGATAACGATGCTATGAAAGTATTATTTATGGTCTCCCAATTCATACACCCTGTTACACAGAACAAACAATCCACTCTACTAGGATGCTTGCAGCATGTATTTCTGATTGCAAAGGACATATTCTCTGCAGTAGATATGCATTCAAGGTGTACATGTATAAAGTGGATGCAAGAGGTAAAAGGTTATAATTAAAGGATATTTGCATATCCATTCCTTTCCCAGAAACAATTGTGGGGATGTGAGCAATGTATACTAGGGATACCTGTGGGAAAAACAGGGCTGCTAGTTTTTTCGCTCACTAACTCTTTTTGTATGTTTTTACAAACGTTTAACCTTTGTCTGTTACCTGTGATATAGAAGAAACAACACACAAAATATGTCTAGCCTATGAATAAGCGTGTTATCACGCGAAACGCGTCAGGTGGATCGCTCTCACCGGGTCCTCTGTCTTAAGTGTCTACGTGTATGTTATATTTAATACATTTTTCTAATTTTCCCCATATCTACTTGGAGTGCATGCGTTTTTTTCTTTGTTTTCTGCTCACAAAATATGTCTACCACCAGGGGCGTTTCTAGGTTTCTAAAATATCTGGGGCTGGAGCCCATGGCAGGTTTGATAGAAGTGACGTAAAGAAGCTCACATGCTTAGGTGGGCATATGAAGGATTTATATGATGCCCATGGCCAGACTGGCCTACCAGGATACCGGGAAAAATCCCGGTAAGCCGCCTACCCTGGGGCCGCTAGATGGAGCTAAAATCCCGGCAAGCCCCCCCCCCCCCCCCCCCGAGTTTTACTGTCGTAGCGCCATAGTTCTGTTAGGTGACATCCAGCCCTCAGAGGAATGTCCGTGTTCTGCATCTGCAGACACAATCTGTACTGTCCTCCTCCATCCTTACTAAATAAAGGTGCTATGGGGCTGGAATAATAATGTTATACTATGGGGCTGGCATACACTTATTTCCAGGGCTGGTTTTAATCCCCAGTCCGGTACTGATGATGCCAGTGATGCCAATTAACAATAACATTATATGCAAGGCTTTCTAGCAATGGGAATATCTAAATAATGTATATGATGCCTATGGGCTGTAAATGCACATTCTCTCACACACACATGCTTGCTGTCTCACACACACACACACTCGCTGTCTCACACACACTCGTTGTCTCACATACACACACACTCGCTGTCTCACACACTCGCTGTCTCACACACACAGACACTCGCTGTCTCACACACTCGTTGTCTCACATACACACATACACTCACTGTCTCACACACATACCAGCTAACAGAAGAGTTTGAAAAATAAAATACATGTTTCAATAAGGTCCCCATCCCTTTTTTTTTTTTTTTTTAGAGAGAATAAACTGACATAAAAGCAATGCATTTTAACCCCTTAACGACAGATGACGTGCCAGGCACGTCACGGCAAATCGAGGACTTGCCGACAGGTGACGTGCCTGGCACGTCATGCACTAAATGGAGTAAAGAAAGCGACCAGCGGAGTGATCGTAGCAGCCATTTAAAAATGGCTGCGCCCACTGCACACATGTGCTTAGAAAGCGAACGATCGTTCGCTTTCTAAGCATCTGCGGTGTTGTTAAAGTGCCTCGCTAGCGAGGCACTTAACAACACCTTCAGCTGCCCCAGAACCGATGGTGGTCGCTCTCCTGAGCGACCCCATCGGCTCAGTAGAAGGGAACGCTGCCTGTACAGGCAGCGCTTCCCTTCTAATGGCAAGAGCATCGGAAGTGAAAGTATTTCACTTCCGATCCTCTAGGGGGAGCCAATCGATGCCGGCACAACAGATCTATGTGATCTGTGTGCAGGCATGTATGGTAAGTGCTCTGATGAGCACTTACCATACAGTCAAAGGCAATATTAGCAAATATTGCCTTTGACAAGTATTGATCTGCCTCCCTCACCTTACTAGTTATAGTAAGGGAGAGAGACAGATCAGATAAAGTAAAAAATAAAATAAAATAATAAAAAAATATTTAATACAATTTTAAACACCAAGGGCTTTTATAAAAGCCATTTAACCCCTTCCCTGCCATTGATCGCTGTGTACGCAGTGATCATACACAGCAGCACATTTTTTGCTGTCTGCATTTTTTAGGGGTTCATTTTTTTTTTACTGTAATTCATTACAGTATAAAAAAAAGCTCTTTTAAGAGAGATGAACCCCTTTCTTGCTGTAGATCACTGCCTAAGCAGCGATCTGACGCAAATGCAGCAATCTTGCTGCAGAAGCATTTTTAAATTTTTTTTAACTTTTTTATTACACCCGTCACATGTTAATTATACCCGCTAGGGGACTACGTTTAACGTAAAAAAAAATTTTTTAGCTGTCTGACCGCATGTATAGCGATCAGTAACAGCTGATAAGTGACAAAGGCGGGTTGGCGTTTGCTTAGATGAGCATCACCATTCGTCTGGTTAGATCAATATTTGTAAATATTTGATCTGACCCGTGTAGATCTGCCTCCCTCTCACTTGAGTTTTAGTGAGGGAGGGAGACAGAGCTGTATAATGTAAGTATTTAATTATAATATATTTAATAGAATTGAGACCCAAAGGCTTTTATAAAAGCCGTTTCCAGTATTTAACCCCTTCCCTGCAATTGATCGCTGTGTACGCAGTGATCTTACACAGCAGCACATTTTTTGCTGTCTGTGCATTTTTTTAGGGGTTATTTTTTTTTACTTTGATTTATTACAGTATATCAAAGGCTCTTTTAAGAGCTATTAACCCCTTCCTTGCCGTATATCACTTCCTAAGCAGCACATATGGTCACTGCCTAAGCAGTGCATATGGTCACTGCCTAAGCAGCGCATATGGAGCAATCTAGTCGCAGAAGGATTTTTTTTTTGCTATCAGCATTTTTTTTGTCAGACTCGCTAGGGGTTAGTTATACCCACTAGGGGATTACGTGTATTCCTTTTGAAGCTTTCTGAACGCGTGTATAGCGATCAGTAACAGCCGATCAGTGGCAAAGGTGGTTTGGTGATTTCTCAGATGAGCATCACCATTCGTCTGGTTCGTAAATATTGTTCTGACCCATATGGATCTGCCTCCCTCTCCTCACTTGAGTTTTAGTGAGGGAAAGAGACAGATCTGTATAACATAATTTTTTAATTGTAATAAATTAAATAAAATGTAAAAAAATTGTGAGTCCCAAGGGCTTTTATAAAAGCCATACCCTTTGTATAGTGTAGTGTATTAACCCCTTCCCTGCCACTGATCACTGCACAGCAGAACCTTTTTTCTTGTCTGTGCATTTTTAGGGGTTAATTTTTTTGTACAGTACTACAAAGGCTCTTATAAGAGCTATTAACCCCTTCCTTGCTCTACATGTTCAAATTCCAAGTTTGAAAATCAAAAAGCGCACCTCTCAAATGTAGCCTTTCAACACCCAACAAAGCTGACAAAGCTATGCATGGGTGGTATCCCTGTGCTCGGGAGATGTTGCTGAACATATATTGTGGTATTGTTTGTCAGTGACACATACCGAAATATGTGAATTTGTGTCTAAAGTACAATGTATGTGGGAAAAAATACACAATAAAATGACTACCACAAACTTTGACAAAGGCTGGTGGTAGAATTGGTGCATGGAAAGTGTTAAAATAACACCATTTAAAATAGCCTAGGGTGTCTACTTTTACAAAATATATACTTTTTGGGGTAAAATACACTGTCCTACTTTAAAAAAAAGTCCCAAATGAAAGATGGGCTCAGGCTGGCTACACGTCAATATTCCAAGTTGAAAATGCGCACCTTCACAATGTGGCCCTTTTAGCCCCCAAACAACCCAACAAACCTATGCATGGGTGGTATCCCTGTACTCAGGAGATGTTGTTGAACACATATTGGGTTATTGTTTGGCAGTGACACATACCAAAATCTGTGAATTTATGTCTAAAATACAATATTTGTGAGAAAAAAAAACACACAAAAATTACTACCACAAACTTTGACAAAGGCTGGTGGTAGAATTAGTGCATGGAAAGTGTTAAAATACCACCATTTGAAATAGCGTAGGGTGTCTACTTTTAAAAAATATATGGGTTGATGGGGTAAAATACACTGGCTGGTTTCAAATATGTCCCAAATGGGACATGGGTGCAGGCGGTCTGCATGTCAAAATTTCAATTTGGAAAACCAAAAACTTCACCTCCCAAATTTGGCCTTTTACCCCCCAAACAATCCAACAAACCTATGCATGGGGGATATCCCTGTACTCAAGAGATGTTGCTGAACACTTATTGGGGTGTTATTTGGCAGTGACACATACCAAAATCTGTAAATTCATGTCTGAAGTACAAGGTTTGTGAAAAAAAAACACAATAAAATTACTACCACAAACTTTGACAAAGGCTGGTGGTAGAATTAGTGCATGGAAAGTGTTAAAATACCACCATTTGAGATAGCCTAGGGTGTCTACTTTTAAAAAATATATGGGTTGATGGGGTAAAATACACTGGCTGGTTTCAAATATGTCCCAAATGGGACATGGGTGCAGGCTGTCTGCATGTCAAAATTTCAAGTTGGAAAACAAAAAACTGCACCTCACAAATTTGGCATTTTAGCCCCCAAACAACCCAACAAACCTATGCATGGGTGGTATCCCTGTACTCAGGAGAAATAGTAGAATCTATTTAGCATGTTTTTTCGTTCGCTATTGTCGATGAGGAGAAGTTGTTTCAAATAAAAACAAAGAAATTTGTGTATTTTTTTTTTTTTTACCATATTTTTTTATTTTTTTTAAATAATATGATAAGATATGATCAAAAATATGGCATCCATAGAAAGCCCTTTTTGTCCCGATAAAAACAATATATAATATGTGTGGGTACAGCAAATGACGAAGAAGAAAATTACTGCTAAACACAAACAGCACAGAAATGTTAAAATAGCCATTGTCCAGAAAGGACAAAAATGTTTCAAAGGCTCTGTCCTTAAGGGGTTAATACATATTCAAGGTTAGTTTTTTCCAAATATACACAAGGGGATAATTTATTGACATTTTACATGGTTATGTGCATATGCAGTGTACTATCCCCTAATCATTGGGCATAAGTTCTGATAAAATATATATGCATGGGTTTTACACAAACTCCGCTATTGCACTCTAGAGTATAAAGGATTCCCCATCCTAATGCAAAATAGCACACAAATTTCAGCCATCAGATGTTTACACAATAGAGCATTTTGTTTTAATTAAATTTTTTTTGTTATAATTAATATAACCAGCAATGCCAATGTAAAATGTATGTATAGATATGGGTGCTAAAATGGTGGGCACATATTGCAAAATGACATGTGGCTCCTCTCTTTTAATCCACATTTGTCATCAGGTCACTTTAATTCCTCCTTACTCCAGACACACTAAGCAAACACACACTCACAGACACACTCAGCCTGCACACCCTCACAGGCAGACTCAGTCAGCACACAGGAAGTCAGACACACACAGCCAGCATACACACACACACACTCACTCAGCAAGCCCACACTTTCTCACACAGCACATGCTCACTCACACACTCAGCCAGCACATGATCACTCACTCACACTCAGCCAGCACACTATCACTCACACAGTCAGCCAGCACATACTCACACTCAGCCAGCACACTATCACTCACACAGTCAGCCAGCACATACTCACACACTCACAGACCCAGCCAGCACATGCTCACTCACACACAAACTCACTCACACATTCAGCCAGCACATGATCACTCACTCACTCACACTCAGCCAGCACACTATCACTCACACAGTCAGCCAGCACACTATCACTCACACACTCAGCCAGAACACTATCATTTACACACACACACTCAGCCAGCACATGCTCACTCACTCACAGACCCAGCCAGCACATGCTCACTCACACACAAACTCACTCACACATTCAGCCAGCACATGCTCACTCACACACAAACTCACTCACACATTCAGCCAGCACATACTCACACACTCAGCCAGCACACTATCATTTACACACACACTCAGCCAGCACATGCTCACTCACTAACATACACAGCCAGCACATGCTCACTCACACACAAACTCACTCACACATTCAGCCAGCACATACTCACACACTCAGCCAGCACACTATCATTTACACACACACTCAGCCAGCACATGCTCACTCACTAACATACACAGCCAGCACATGCTCACTCACACACAAACTCACTCACACATTCAGCCAGCACATGCTCACTCACTCAGCATGCACACGCTCACTCACTCAGCCAGCAGATGTAATGGCCTTCATTAGAGGACTAGGACTTAAATTCACATGATGAGCATCGGGGCTGAGGGAATTTACATGCAGAGTCCAGACAGCCATGAGTCCATGAATGTCCCCCTACCTGTCAGGGAACCTGCATGGACAAGCTCACAATCTTCATGTGCAGTCGCTTCTGCTGCCGGAAGTGGGGGCGGAGCAGTACTTTTCACAAAGTTAACAGCGTGCGGAGAAGCTCAGGAGTGCGCGCGAAGAGCAAATAGAAACATAACGGCAAGGAAGTGCCGACGCTGAATGTTAGTGTGACAGGGGGCTTAACGCAGGAAGCCCCCTGTCTCTTAACTGCCGGCTCACATCTTCAAACACGTGAAAGCACACACCTCCGAGTCCGGGACAGTGTCCCGGCAGGAAGAAAAACGCTGTGCGCGTGGCTGGGGGAAACAAAAATAAATAAAATAAAGCTGGACAGCAGCCTCAGAGATTCGGGGCTTTGGACTGGATATTCGGGGCTTTAGCCCCATTAGCCCACCCCTAGCGACGCCACTGTCTACCACATCATGAACATTTTATTTTTTTTCAAATAGAAAATATATTTAAAAAACACACTAACAAAAGGATTAAATAAGTTAAATGCGTTAATAGTGATAAACAAATACAAAAAACTGGAACAGTCCCCCTCTCTAGCTATCCAGTAGGGAAGAGAACAGCAGGGAGTCGGGACAGATATGGTAGTCAAAATGGTGAGAACATCACTTCCAACCCAATATTTGTGAAAACATCCTGAACAAATAAGTTCCCTTTGGAATTAAGTAGGACTTGACTACATGTAATCTACCCCACCATGATATTTTTCTCCAGTTTTGAAATTTTTGTTGGTGATCTTAATAGATTTTAGTACGTTAATTTCCATTATCGATTCAATATTACTGGGGATCAATATCCCTAGATAATTGAATTCCATCTCAGAATAACATAATTTTAAATCTTAAGGTAGTTCCAGTACCTGCTGTTTCTTCTTGTTGTTGAACTGAGCCACTGTTTTACTATTGTTTAGTTTATAGTTTGGAAATCTACTCTATTTTACTATTTCTTCCATTAGATGTATTAACAATTTCTTAGGGTCAGTGATTGTTATTAAAATATCATCAGCATAAAATGCTATTTTAAGAAAGGTTTCCATCACTGGCATGGCTCTTATATTTGAATTATTTATTGTATTTATAGCCAGTGGCTCTATGGATAGTAAATACAAAACAGAGGACGGGATATCCTGGTCTAGTACCTTTATTTAAGAGCACAGATTGTTCCCCACTATTCTTGCTAAAGCAACCACCTATCTATCCCAAAAACCGGTAAACATTGAAACATGTACACCCTGTCAAAGGCCTAGGAACATTTATTTTACCATCTGTGAGTGGTACTGGGAAATGGAAACCCAATTCACTGGATAGGCCAATTGTATTTACATTGGTATAGTCCTAAACACAAATATATATTTGTGAGAAGAATGGGGTATTTTACAGATCATGTTAAATAAATGATCCAATACAGCAGAAACTGTTGAACATTTGTTTTGGCTGGTTAGGGACATAATATTGATGTAGTTAGTGGTTGTATTTGCTGTGCTTATAGTACTATACAAGTGCTTACAAATGTAATGATATTGGCATTTATATATTGTAGCAGGAAAAAGAAATATAGGAAAAATGGTGACTATCACTTGAACATTGTTTTTACTGGGAAAAACAATAGAAAATGATCTGTACATTGTGCTAGTAAAATTGCAAGCAAATGTCTAATTTAGTAGAAAAAATGTTTTAAATGCATCTATGGAGCTTCCCGTTTATGACATCACCTGTTGCTTGATATGCACATGAGCTGCTTAGGGAAATCTATAATCTTATATAAAAAACAGAAAATGTATGTTTGTCTGAAGCGCTAAAAACTCTCAAATGCTGAACTCTAGAATCATTTGCATAGCTTACTCATGTTGGGATTTCTAGTATCAACACAACTATTTTCAGCTCTCTATATTGTTCCTTTCCCGAATTATGAGTTTATTAAATTTTGAGATTATGGAAATTGGGGAGGGGCAACAGCAGATTATAACATCACTGGAAAATTAGATTTCAATCCTGAAGACCTTATGTTATAGGTTTCAGAGGATCTAAGGCTGGAATTTCTAGGTCAACAAAACTATTTTCAGCCCTCCACATTGTTTATTAATTAATTAATTACGTTTTGAGCAGAAATGAGACTTGCAGAACAATGATTGTGAACTGCTACAAGATGGTACAAAGAAACTGCTGAGGAAACAGAGGTGCAACGTGCTGAACAATGATTTCAAATATGGAGCAACGAGACTACTGAAGAGCACGGTACCAGCAACATTTCTCAGCAGAAATTGCATTGAAAGCATTGATACACAAACTGTGCCAAATTACACCCATGTGCGCAGCAGGAAAGAGAACAAGCCAGAGGAGGAAATCTGCCAGCATATTGTGGATGTTTATAACATAGTTTTTGGGAATAGTAAGTCCGAGGAGGTGGTGAAGAAAAGGTAAGTGAATTTAAGATAATTGTACAGCATAGGCAGCAGGTTATATCACACTGAACTCCCACCTGTAGTTTATTTAACACATGTATTAGCTGTGTCAAGGATAGCTTGGAATCTAGACTCATTTGGAACATGCACATGTCATAATGGCTGCCACACATGGAGAAATGACAGAGCATAGGCTAAATATCAACATTTTTCCAGGCTGAGAGTGCAGAATGCTTGTTGTTTACAAGACAGAGCAACAAGTAGACACGCCGGATGCGTTCAAAACCAGAAGCACACTGAAATACACCAAACCGAGGAGCAGCGGAGAAGCAATAGTAAAGCTAATCAACAATAAAACAGAAAAATGTCTGTTTATTGTTTTTCTGAAGCACTCAATACTCTAGGATACTGAACTCTAGAATCATGACCACTTATTCATGATGGAATTTCTAAGTCAACGTGACTATTTTCAGCTCTCTACATTGTTCCTTTCCCGATTTATGAGTTAATTAATTTATTTTTTTAATTTAATATTTCTTTATTTGCTTTTTAAAACAATATCAAAAGACAAATACATAGACAATAAAAAGACATAAAAGACAACCATGCATAAATATTCCGCTACTGTTCAAATGCATTGTTAATTCCTCCTCCCCTCTTTTTCTCTTAAAGCGCTATTTATAGTTATAGGGAGTGGTCATTTCCATCCTAAATATTTTTATGCAGACATAACATACATACACATACACATACATATACATATACATAGGTCGGTCAGACGGGGGAGAGGGCAATCTAGTCCCACCTTTCTGTGCTTTCCAATATCTTAATCCATTCTTCATATTTTTTAGCTTTTCTTTTTGCTCTCTTACTCATTCAATATAGGCCCTTTTCCATTTTTAGTTGATATATCAACTGCTTTTTTAACTCTGCCTCTGTTATCTGTTTTGGGAGTTTCCAATTTCTAGCGATAGTTATTTTAGCTGCCGTGGCTAACTGAATCGTTACCAATTTGTCGTAACATTTGCCATAGGTTTTTGAGTTCTCCACAATCCCACCATATGTGTATAAAATTCCCTGTTGCTTTATCACATCGCCAACATTTATCGCTTGTTGATGCATACATTTTTTTTAATTTTGTTGGAACCAAATACCATTGATTCATAATCTTAAATTGATTTTCTATTATTGCGGTATTATGTATAATTTTTGTTGTCAGTTGTATTGCCTTTAACCAATCTTCTGCCTGAATTTGTATTTTTAATATCTCTGCCCATTTTGCTATTATTGGAGCTGATACCTGCTCTTCAGTTATTTTTAGTAGTTCTGTAGTTTTTGCTAAAATTCCTTCCACCTTTCTCCCCACAAATATCATTGATATTTTCTTCAGAATTCAATTTTTTTGTGGTTTTGTATTCATCAAAAAACTTTTAATTCGTAAATAGTTAAATAATTCTGCTCTAGGTATTTTGAATTGAGCTATTATCTCTTCTAGGGGTTTGATTTTCTCATTATCTAAGATGTCCTCTATTTTTTGTATACCTGATTTTTTCCATTCCTGTAGATCTATATCTTGAATATTACATTCAAGAATATCCAATCCCATGGTTGGGAGTATCTTATTAGCTAGACCTAATTTTTTCTTAATTGGTTTCCAAGCCTTGAATATCTCCTCTATAATCGTTGATCCCTCAACCATTTCTCGCTTCCCCCCCCACTGCTTTGCATCTCCATATCTGCAGATCCAACCTAGTATTATTTGTCATGTAACTCTCTAATTCATACCAAGGTTGTAGTTGTGCTGTTTTATTTTGAGTATGGTATATGTGAGTTATTATAGATGCTTCATATAGTTGTTTTATAGAGGGATATCCCAGTCCTCCTCTGTCTATCTTTTTTTGTAGTTGTTTAATGCTTATGCGTGTTTTTTTACCTCTATTTATATATGTGTTTATTGCACCCTGAATCATACTTAACCATTTTCCCGATATTTTGAATGGACAATGTCGAAATAAGTATGTCCATTTAGGTATGATATATGCTTTTATTACGTTTATCCTACCCAGCCATGATAGTTCATTACTATGCCAATTTTTTATTAAAAAATGTGTTTCTTTAAGTAATAACAAAGTTTCTTTCCATCATGTCTCCCACTCTTGCTGTTATCTTTAGGCCTAAATAATTGAGTTCCTGGGGTTCACATTTGAAATCAAAGTCTTTTTGTATTTTCCCCCTAGTCTTTTTTCTCAAGTTTAATGGCATGACAGTTGATTTTTCAATATTTACTTTATAATTCGAAAATCTTGAGAATTCTTTTATCACTTTCATCAGTTCTTTGATTGATTCTGCTGGTTCTGTTAATGTAAGTAGCACATCATCTGCATACATTTGAATCTTTAATTCTTTCTGATCTAATATAAGCCCTTTTATCCCCATATTGTTCCTAATCTCTATTGCTAATATTTCCATTGTTAGGATATATAGGAGTGGGGACAGAGGACAGCCCTGTCGCGTTCCGTTTTCCAAATTAAACCATTCGGCTCGTATATTTTGGCCTATTGTTCTGGCTGTTGGGCAGGAGTACAGTGCTTGAATTGCCCCAAGGAATATTCCCTTCATTCCATATGCGCGGAGAGACTGGAACATGAACCCCCAATCCACCCTGTCAAATGCCTTTTCCGCATCCAAAGTAATAGCTGCGAGTGGTATTTTTTTCTTATTGGCTAGGTCCACAATGTCAATTGTACGTCTTATGTTGTCATATGCCAATCTGCCTGGTACAAAGCCTATCTGATCAGGGTGGATCAGGGTATGTATCACATGTCCCAATCTCTCCGCTAGCACTGCTGCATATATTTTCATATCTTCATTAATTAAGGATATTGGTCGGTAGTTCTGGACCAATTCCGGATCTTTTGAGGGTTTGAGGATTGGGAGAATATTTGCCCGTAATAATTCTAGTGGGGTTGTTGCTTTATTTGATAGTTCATTGAACATTTCTGTCATATTTTTTGTTATATTATTTATCATTATTTTATAGAAAAGTCCATTGAATCCATCTGGCCCGGACGCTTTTTGTGGTTTAATTCTAGTAATTGCTTTTTTAACTTCGGACTCAGTGATCGGGTTATTTAGTTCTTGTAATTGATCTTCTTGGATTTTTGGGATTTTTATTTTTCCTAAGTATGATTTTAATTCGTCCTCAGGTTCTTTATTCCCTATATTATAAAGTTTTTTATAGTAGGTGTTAAATACTTTTCCAATCTCTTCCGGGGCCATCTGGATCCCGGATTCCCCTCTAATTTTATATATTCTATTTTTAGCCTGCATTTTCTTAAGTCTATTTGTCATTGATCTATTTACTTTATTATTCTGATAATACCAATGCTGTTTCCATTTTTCTAAGTTCCTATTAATCTCCTCAAATTCATATTCTTTTATTTTGGTTTTTATATTTTGTATTCTTATTGATCTTATTTTCGTTGGTGATAATTTGTTTGTAATAAGTAATAAGTTATAAAGGTCAATATATTGTGTGGCTATATCTGTACCCCTGGTCCTGTTTGCCATTGATCCTAGTTTGATTATATGTCCCCGGATTACGCTCTTATAGGCGCACCAGAGGAGTGTAGGTGATATATTATCTTTATCATTTTCTTTATAATACCACTCTGTAATGTTTTGTAGGTATTTTTGGTTCTCTTTTTTATTTATCAGTTGGCTATTTATTCTCCATTCTCTATTTATTGTTTTCTTATTTTCTTGGTCTTCTATCTGCCAAAGATTTGCATTATGGTCTGTCCATATTATTTCCTTAATTATTGATTTTTTAATCTTCTGTACTAATGTAATATTACCCAAGATTAGATCTATACGCGAATAGGAGCAGTGGGGGGGCGAGAAATGGGAGAAATCCTTCTCCGTCGGGTGGAAAGTTCTCCATATATCATATAGCTGTTGTTTTTTCAACAGACTTGTAAATTGTTTTGCCCTATTGATTATATTTTTATCTATCTGTTTTCCCCGGCTGAGCATTTTATCCATTACTGCATCTGGAACCAAATTATAGTCTCCTGCCATTATAAGTGTACCTTTAAATAATTTTTCATATTTTTTGATAATGTTTTCAATAAATCTAAGTGGTTGATTATTTGGGGCATAGATGTTAATTAGTGTATATATTAATCCTTTGATTTTGCATATTACTACTTGGTATCTGGCTTCTTGATCTTGTTCCTGGTAGATAATATCTACTTCTAATTTTGAGGAAAAGATGATTGCCACTCCCCTAGCTTTCCTTGTTTCCAAGGACCTGCTATGGTAGTTGCTATATACCTTCCTCTGATAGAGTTTTGATTTCTTTTTAACCAATGTGATTCTTGTATAAAACATATATCTATTTTTTCTTTTTGTATTAATTTGTATAGAGCAGCTCTTTTCTGAGGATTGTTCAGGCCCTGAGTATTCAATGAGAGAAAGTTAATCATCTAAGTCTAACTTTTTTATGGTGAAAGATTGCACCCATCCGTCGACCGACCCCTGCACAATAAACCCACAACATAAACACATTAAACATTAACATATAAATGGGATTGGTCCTATGGGAACTCCATGGACCTCTCCTCTTCTGTGTTGGAGGGGACACCTCATACCCTTCATCCCTCTCCCATGCTCCACCCCTTTTCCTGAGCATGTATTTAAATGCAACCACACTCAAAATTTAGGTTAGTGTGGTATACCCTCCCACAAAGGAGGAGTTCATCCGTAGCCATTGAATATCATAACTTCTGGTCTTTATTAATCTCGTCGGAAAAAAAAAAAGGAGAAAAAAAAAAAATCCCAATCATATCCTTAATCTCTTAAAATTATCTGTGCTATATTACTTCCCTAATTTTACAATCCTTTGAGGTGTGAAGAGAACATTCCCATAATATCACTTCCGTGTCCTAGGTATTTATAATTTTACTCTTACAATTGTTAATAACTGTTAAACAATATATCATCACCTTATTTCCATAAGAAAAGTAACAGAAGGAGAAAAAAAAAAAAAAAAGGGAAGTCCCAGTCATATCCTTAATCTCTTAAAATTTTCTGTGCTATATTACTACCCTAATTTTACAATCCTTTGAGGTGTGAAGAGAACGTTCCCATAATATCACTTCCGTGTCCTAGGTATTTATAATTTTACTCTTACAATTGTTAATAACTGTTAAACAATATATCATCACCTTATTTCCACAAGAAAAGTAACAGAAGGAAAAAAAAAAAAAACACACACAAAACTAAAAAAAAAACAAGATTCTCTTCATCCCTCCCCCCCTCCCCCCTCCCCCCATCACATTGTATCAATATAACCAAGGACTTTACATTTTTTCTATTGGGAGACTTAGGTTATTCCTCCATTCTTGAGCCCTTGTGATAGAGTCCAAAATATAAGTCTTATCGTTATACCATACTATTAGCTTGGGGGGAAACCCCCACATGTATCTTATTTTCTTCTCCCCAAGAAAGTCTGTTACTGGTTTAAATGATTTCCTTTTTTGTCTTGTCAGCGGGGATAGATCCTGGAAAAAAAGAAGCTGTGCATGTGCAGTGTCCGCTGGTTTGAATTCTCTTGAGGCTTTATATATCTTCTGTCGTACATAAAAAGATGAGAACCTAACAATTATATCTCTTGGTGTTTCTTTCCCAATTTCTTTTGGTTTTAGTACTCTATGGGCTCTCTCGATTATATTCTCGTGTACTGCCTCTTCGATACCCATATCCTGAAATATTTTCAGTAAGAAGGGGATTAGTGCTGTTTTCGCATTAGATTCTGGTATTCCCCTGATACGCAAATTTTTCCTACGTGTACGGTCCTCCGCATCTGCAATTTTTTCTTCAAGTTTCTCTACTTTTTCTTCCAAGTTTTTTATAGATAGCTTGGTATTCTCCTGTTCCAGCTCCATGCCTTCAATTTTTTGTTCTATGGTAATTAACCGATTTACCACTTTGGCTATGTCCCCTTTAATATCCAGAAAATAGTTATTTAGTTCTTGCTTGATCTGTTTTAGTTGTTCTTCTGCCGTTTCTTTGATACATTGTTGCATTTTCTCATCTGATGGCATTTGATCATGCTCCTTATTTTTCCCTGCTGTTACATTTAGCTCCTCACTCTCTTCCTCCACTGAGTTTGTTGAGTCCAGAGCGGAATTGTCCAGTGTTTTTTTTGTTTTTCTTTGTATTTGTGGTGAAAATAAAGATGCCATTTTCTTTTCCCTTTTTGTATCTACTTCTGGCCTTTTATCTTTCCTTTTAGCGTCTGCTCCCTTCCTTTGGGACATTTTATGTTTATGTATTCCTTGTTGTATGGTATTTATATACACTGGTTTTCTATAACTATCAAAAAAGGTAAAAAGAGGAAAAGAAAGAAAAAGAAGCTCCAGGGAGTTTGATTTCTCCCCTTCCTTCTCCTTCCCCCTTCCTTCTCCTTCCCCCTCTCCCCTCTCTTCCCTTAAATATTGATTTGTTTGTGAATTACTCCCGAGTCCCTGGGGCTTGCGTAGCGTCTCTACCTCTTCTCATCAATTGTAGTCAAGGGAAAAAAAAAAAGAAAAAAAATTCACAAAAATCACAATGTCTATTTCTATAAGTAGGTACGCCTTCCTTAAGGTGAAATATATATGATGTCCTTTCTTCACATATTGGGGGGTGTACCCTCTAAGGAGTCAATATTACTTCAGGGATAAATCAAGGCATACATGTGGTTTTATATGCATATGGTCTGATACAAGCGAGACAATCTTTCTTCTAGCTGCTGTCGGTTATGAGTAGAGGGGGGGGGAACACTTTAATAGATCACAGTTCGCGATTCACATTTAGATATTAGGACTCACGGTTCTGCTTTTTCTTTTATTTCTGACCTCAGCTACAGCCGATTTCCAGCTCTTCTCTGGCTTTATCGTCGCTTTATCGTCGCCGGCTGCCCTCCACGTGCTGCTATGATACCTTCTACTAGGTCCCACTCTGACCACGTTGCTCCGACCAAGCCACCGCCGGGCCGCAGCTTCGCTCGGTGAGTCCCAAGAAGTTCTCTTCTTTTTACGCCAGCTGGCTGATTAGAGGTTTCAGAATCTTTCCGTTTTGTCCCTTCTTTCGTTCGCTCGCTTCCTCCTCCACTCCCCCTCTCTCACCTCAGCTTACTCCCTCGTTGTATCCACTTCTTCGGTTTTTCTTCGGTTTTTGTGTGACCACTATCAGGCTGGAAGCAGGCTCTTTTTGCAGTAATTCTAACCACTCCGTTTGTTCAGCATACCGGCTACGGTGCTCCTCCTACCTAGCATCGTGACGTGATTACGTCATGACACACCCCCCTACAATGATGATATTGACACCTCTGCTCTACGCTTTTCGTTTACATAGTAACATAGTAACATAGTAATTTAGGTTGAAAAAAGACACAAGTCCATCAAGTTCAACCCTTCTACCTATCATTACAGCTTTTGATCCAAAAGAAGGCAAAAAACCCCTAAGGAAGCTATTTCGAATTTTGACTCCTGGGGGAAAAAATTCCTTCTTGACTCCAAGAGGCAATCAGATTTCTCCTTGGATCAATAAGCTCTTTTATTAATGCTTATTCTATTATTAATAGCCCTGTATGTTCTGCTTTCCTAAAAAAACATCCAAACCATTTTTAAATGCATCTATTGTGTTTGCTAGCACTACCTCTCTTGGCAGTGAGTTCCATAACTTTATTGTCCTAACCGTAAAGAATCCCTTCCTTTGCTGTCTATGAAATCTTTGCTCTTCCAGTCTGAGGGGGTGACCTCTTGTTCTTTGTACCTTTCTGTTAATGAACAGGTCACTGGAGAGCTCTTTATATTGGCCCTGCACATATTTATATAATATTATCATATCCCCTCTGAGACGCCTTTTTTCTAACGTATATAAATTAAATTTTTTAAGTCTCTCTTCATAACCAAATGAATCACCAAACATCCTCAGGAGCTGGGTGCAGAATTAATTAATTTTGAGGTAAACTGTATAGACACTGGGGATGGGCAACAGGATATTATGACATCACTGGTGATGTAGAACAAAGAGAGCAAATTAGATTTCTATCCTGAAGTCCTTATGTTATAGGTTTCAGAGGTTCTAGGTCAACGCAACTATTTTTTATCTTTCTACGTTGTTCCTTTCCTGAGTTACAAGTTAATTAAGTTTTAAAGAAACGTGACTTTTCATGATGATTGCAGTAGCAAACTGCTACAAGACAGAGCAACGAGACTGTTGAAGATGCGAACGAGCACGGTACCAGCAGAGGAGAACACAGCATTGGTACAAAAAGCTGTGCCAAACTTACAGCTGTGTGATAGTGTCAGCACCAAAGCGGACAAGCCAGAGGAGGAAACATGATTCTGGCAACAGATTGATGCTCTTGTGGATGGATGTTCTTAACACAGTTGGTGGGAATAAAAGGGGGTGGTGAAGAAAAGGTAAGTGCATTTGAAATACTTCCACACCATAGGCAGCATGTTATTTCACATACATCATGTTAACTCCCACCTGTAGTTTATGTATCTCATGTATTAGCCGTGTCAAGGACAGCTAGGGATCTACACTCATAGGGAGTATTTAGCCGATGCTCCTTCATTTCCTAATGAAAGGAGAATATAACATCAACACACGTTGTACACAAGACGTACCAACCAGTATACGAAAGTATACCGAAATAAACCAAACCAAGGAGCAGGGAGAATATTATAAATCCCGGGCGAAGCCAGGTAGTGAAGCTAGTTTGCATATAAAGCCACAGGTGATGTCAGACTGGAGACTCCACAGACATTTTTAAAAACACATTTTGTCCTAATTTAGACATATGATTGCAATTTTGCTAGCACAGTATATAGATCATTTTCAATTTTTTTTTATTTTCAACATTCACAGTAAAAACAACGTTTAGATGATACAGTCTATCTGATGATTTGCACTGGGAAATTTAAACATCTTCTGATCTTACCAGTCTGTGGATGCAATGGTTGGATCTCGTCTTCTTTTCATTGCAAAGAGCCAAGTATAGGTGAAGACTGACTGAAGTACTGATGTATGGAATGCAGTGCCTGTCACAATGATGTGCTATTAACCCACTCCATTCTAGAATGGCGTATGCATAACCACAAAGGTTGTTTTAGCAAGAAAGATATTTTGCATTCGTGGATTTGCTTTTATGTGAAAAGATCATCATATGACATCATAAACAACAAGTTTAATTTAAAAAAAAAAATAAAAAAAATTATAGAAATTCAAGTAACATGAGGTTTAATTTAGGAGCTCTGAATAAGCATCAACCAGAGGCATACTTTATCCATTCCTCGCCTTGGTACTTGTTTTCCTTTTCAATGTAAAATTTGTTTAGTGAACAGGAAAAACATTGTTAATACCAGGTATATAAAAGGTAGCACTGTGCAGAGCTGGCTAGCACTCTGTGTGACAGCTCAGTGCAAACAGGGCCGGCGCTACCGTAAGGCAGCACAGGCGGCTGCCTTAGGGCGCACCAATGGGGGGGCGGGAAAATCGCCCGCTCCCCCAGACCCCAGTACTTACCTCCATGCCGCTGTTCATGTCCGTGACTGAGAGGGAAGCGCTGTGCGCTCCCCTCAGGCCGTGCGGATTCAATAAAGTGTGTTGAAACTTTTTTTTTCAACACACTTTATTGAATGAGCACGGCCTGAGGGGGGCGCACAGCGCTTCCCTCTCAGCCACGGATCTGAACAGCGGCATGGAGGTAAGTACTGGGGTCTGGGAAAGGGGGGAGGAGGGAGGTTTAATGAGCAATTCCTGGGCATCTGACTGGCATAATATTCCTGGGCATCTGAATGGCATAATATTCCTGGGCTATGACTGGCATAATATTCCTGGGCATCTGACTGGCATAATATCCCTGGGCATCTGACTGGCATAATATTCCTGGGCTATGACTGGCATAATATCCCTGGGCATCTGACTGGCATAATATTCCTGGGTATCTTAATGGCATAATATTCCTGGGCATCTGACTGGCATAATATTCCTGGGCATCTTAATGGCATAATATTCCTGGGCTATGACTGGCATAATATTCCTGGGCATCTTAATGGCATAATATTCCTGGGCTATGACTGGCATAATATTCCTGGGCATCTGACTGGCATAATATTCCTGGGCATCTTAATGGCATAATATTCCTGGGCATCTTAATGGCATAATATTCCTGGGCATCTTAATGGCATAATATTCCTGGGCTATGACTGGCATAATATTCCTGGGCATCTGACTGGCATAATATTCCTGGGCTATGACTGGCATAATATTCCTGGGCTATGACTGGCATAATATTCCTGGGTATCTTAATGGCATAATATTCCTGGGCATCTTAATGGCATAATATTCCTGGGCTATGACTGGCATAATATTCCTGGGCATCTGACTGGCATAATATTCCTGGGCATCTGACTGGCTTAATATTCCTGGGCATCTGACTGGCATAATATTCCTGGGCTATGACTGGCATAATATTCCTGGGCATCTGACTGGCATAATATTCCTGGGCATCTTAATGGCATAATATTCCTGGGCTATGACTGGCATAATATTCCTGGGCATCTTAATGGCATAATATTCCTGGGCTATGACTGGCATAATATTCCTGGGCATCTTAATGGCATAATATTCCTGGGCTATGACTGGCATAATATTCCTGGGCATCTGAATGGCATAATATTCCTGGGCATCTGAATGGCATAATATTACTGGGCTCTGACTGGCATAATGTTCCTGGGCATCTGACTGGCATAATATTACTGGGCTCTGACTGGCATAATATTCCTGGGCATCTGACTGGCATAATATTCCTGGGCTATGACTGGCATAATATTCCTGGGCATCTTAATGGCATAATATTCCTGGGCTATGACTGGCATAATATTCCTGGGCATCTGAATGGCATAATATTCCTGGGCATCTGAATGGCATAATATTCCTGGGCATCTGAATGGCATAATATTACTGGGCATCTGAATGGCATAATATTCCTGGGCATCTGAATGGCATAATATTACTGGGCTCTGACTGGCATAATGTTCCTGGGCATCTGACTGGCATAATGTTCCTGGGCATCTGACTGGCATAATATTACTGGGCTCTGACTGGCATAATATTCCTGGGAATCTGACTGGCATAATATTCCTGGGCTATGACTGGCATAATATTCCTTGGCATCTTAATGGCATAATATTCCTGGGCTATGACTGGCATAATATTCCTGGGCATCTGAATGGCATAATATTCCTGGGCATCTTAATGGCATAATATTCCTGGGCTATGACTGGCATAATATTCCTGGGCATCTTAATGGCATAATATTCCTGGGCTATGACTGGCATAATATTCCTGGGCATCTGAATGGCATAATATTCCTGGGCATCTTAATGGCATAATATTACTGGGCTCTGACTGGCATAATGTTCCTGGGCATCTGACTGGCATAATATTACTGGGCTCTGACTGGCATAATATTCCTGGGCATCTGACTGGCATAATATTCCTGGGCTATGACTGGCATAATATTCCTGGGCATCTTAAAGGCATAATATTCCTGGGCTATGACTGGCATAATATTCCTGGGCATCTGAATGGCATAATATTCCTGGGCATCTGAATGGCATAATATTACTGGGCTCTGACTGGCATAATGTTCCTGGGCATCTGACTGGCATAATATTACTGGGCTCTGACTGGCATAATATTCCCATTGAAATACTGGTAAGTTTGTTGATTTAACTTTACTTCATTTTAAATATTGTATTTGTTCCCATTTTGTTTCTTCACTTCAAAATAAGATATATGCAGTGTGCATAGGAATTTGTTCATAGTTTTTGTTTTTACTATAGTCCGGCCCTCCAACGGTCTGAGGAACAGTGAACTGGCCCCCTGTTTAAAAAGTTTGAGGACCCCTGGGCTAAATACTGGCATATTGAGTGGCAAAATAGTGTGTCTCAGGTTATGTGTGAATTGGTGTAACTGTGTGTGTGTAAGTGGTAAGGGTGTCTGTGTGTGTGACTGCAAGGGTGTCTTTGTGTTTAAGGGTTTCAATGTGTGACACATTTAGAGCATGCGAGTTGAATATTTAGATTTTTTTTTCTACACTATACATTATTTATATATATATATATATATATATAAATATATAATATATATATATATCATTTAAGGAGGCTTAATGGTGTGGGAGGCGTGGCGGATCAGAGCAGGGGGGCACCAAAATGCACCTTCGCCTGTGTAGACGAAAATCCTTGCACCGGCCCTGAGTGCAAATGATCAGCTGAGCAAACTAACAGAGACTGAAGTGTTTACAAGCCAAGCAGCCAACATTCTAGGAATAGTCTATACTTTAAAATGTTAATTTTTTTGTAAATTACACACCCTTATTCTTCCAAAAAACTAGCTGAAAAGAACTTCTAAACCAATTTAGCAATTTAATACTGCACCATTTCCCCACTGTGCCATTGCACTGTGCAAAATTAAGGATAATACTTTAAAAACAAACAAGAGTTTAGCAGCAGAGTTGGAAAAAGTCTCCAACTTACCCATCTATCCAGTTCACTTTTTCACATTTTAGTGTATAGACCTCATGTGCTCAAATGACTAAAGCTAAAATGTTTAAACTATTTAAGCACATACTTCAATTTACAAAGTAGCTACAGAAACTGGATCCATATACTGCTGTATGGCATTCAATTAGAATGATGAACGTAATAATTACAACATATCCTGCTAAATAGTGTGGCACTCGCCTATATAGCAGTCAATAAACAAAACAAAAAATCAGCATGACACATTAACATTGTAACCATTGCTGTTAAAACCCTTCCAAAATGTAACACCAATTATCCCTTCTTAGGAATAATACAAAGTGAGCAAAGCTACAAATATCCCACAGTGCACTCCAGGAAGACATTAGTTGTGCGGTCTTGGCAAAGGCACTCAGTTCCCTGGTTAACAGTAGCAATGTGCCTCTCACATAGGAGAATAATGCCAAGGCCCTGAGCAGTGCCAAGTATTTGAACAGTATTAGAACAGGAATCTTTGCTTGTTGTGACACTAAGTTCATGCAATGCTGTTAAACACAAATTAAAGTCTCACACGTCTGTCGATGTTGGGATTACTGTAGACAATATAACACAGAAGAAAAAATCCAAATCTAATTACATGTTTAACCTTGAGGGATTTCTCTTCAAGAACAAAAGGCCCTTTACATTACAATTCAAGGTAGTAATAGCACATTAAGAATGGTGTATTAATCACTCTTGCAGCGCATGTGAGGTGTTGGTTTAGATTTAAGACCTAAAGTTGGTCACAAATTATTTTTTACCCTAAATGTGCAGGTACGCAGGAGCCATTAGTGGCTAGACTCGCGACACACTCTTGTTAAAACCATATATCTCATTAATTAAATAAAATTTCTATTGAGAGCTATTCACTTAAAGTGAGGATATAGGTCACTTGAGGTGAGATGAACATTTTCTTTTACTGATTTAACCCCTTAGTGACATGACTTTTTTGGCTTGTCCAACGCTTGGTGACATGGGCTGTTTTAACATTTCTGAGGTGTTTGTGTTTTGCTGTAATTTATTTCTGTCTCATTTAGTGTACCCACACAAACTATATATCGTTTTTATCGTCATAATAAGGGCTATCTTTTGATACCATTATTCTGATAATAGCATATAAGTTGATATTAAAAAAATTATAAAATATGGGGGAAAAGTGGGGAAAAAATTCTGACTTTTATTTGAAAAATTGCATACTCATCTACAAAAAAACACTGGTAAATAGTTTCTAATATTTGTCCGAAGTTCAGAAATAGCCCATGTTTTATGTTTTGTTGCTTTTTTTCATGTTATAGTGCCAGAACTATAAGTAGTGCAAAGCTATTTCAAAATCCTTTTTTTCAAAATTAGCGATAGTGACATTGTAACACTGATATCTGTACTACCGTATTTGTTCGAATATAAGACAAGGTTTTTTTCAGAGCAAATGTTCTGAAAAAGACCCTTCGTCTTATATTCGAGGATGTCTTATAATCTGACCTCAAATCGGGTTCAGATTATAAGACTGGGATCCAGGTTCCCCGCAGAGCTGCAGGGGACCTGGATCCCCCTCGCTAACAGCCGGTGGATGTCTGTGCAGTGCGCGCAGACATCCTCCGCTGCTGCCCGGTACGACCGCCAGGACTTCTATGATGAAGCCGGGTCCATAAAGCAGCGGATCATGTCTGCACGCATTGCGCAGGTATCCACCGGCTGTTAGCGAGGGGGATCCAGGTCCCCTGCAGCTTTGGGTAAGTCTGGGGGGTAGGGGGAGCATTGGCACATAAAAGGTAAATAAAAACAAGAAATTCATTTTTTTTAAATCATAAGTTTTTATTAAATATGAAAAAGCAATTTACATGTGTAAACCACAATAGAGATCCAATCTGTCAGAGATTTGTACTCTGAATGGCTGGATTTTAGAAAAAGAAATAAACTAATGGAAAAAATCTCATTATATAGTACCTTTGAAACCCTGGAATATAATGTCACAGATTTGAATATAAGAAATTGGACTAGAAATAGTATTGTTTAAATCAAAGATCTGATAGAGGGGAATCGAATGATTTCTTTCCCTCAGATCCAGAAAAAATTAGATATATCATCTAAGGAAATATTTTCCTATCTAAGAATAAAACACATTTAATGTATGATGATGTAATTCTCTTAAACAAAAAAAATCTATAATTTAAGGAATAATAACTATAAAAGGAAATATATATCTAATTGGTATGAACTGCTTAGACTGGAACTCCAAGAGACCAAGCCAAATGTATGGAAGAAATGGGAAGTTTTAATGTTTCAATGTTAAAAAAGCAATTTACTGCCTAAACATTGTAGCGTTGCATTATAAACTCTTGTATCAGTGGCACAGAGTACCATATATTATGAATAAAATAAATCCTACTAATTCAAACTTATGCTAGAAATGTAAAGTAGAGGTAGGAACGTCAAGGCATGGTGGGATTGTGCCGGTGTTCGTTCATTGTGGTCTAGAGTGTTTAAGGAAGTGAATTGCCAAGCCACTGATAATCTAAGAGAAAATATTTGGATTGCCCTATTCCACTTTTGTATGAGAGGCTACTCCTTTCATGAAACGATACATTTAATAATGGACACAAAAGTGGTAATATCACGATTGCATAGTTGCCAACTTTCTCGATTTTGCTGGGACAGTCCCGTGAAAACCAAGATTGTCCCGGGGAATTCTCATCCCAAGGACAATCCCGGCAATTTGCGCTGTTTTCGCACGATCACGGTTCACGTGAAGTCATCGCACGATGTCAGCTCACATCAGCCTGCTTTAGCAAGCCTAGCCCCACGCGTCTTATGTAAGCAGGCAGGACGAGTGTGACAGGGCTGGTAACACAGGCTGATGTGAGCTAGACTGAACTGCGCGGGTGAGTTTTTTTTTTGTTTTTTTTTTTAAACTTTAATTAAACCAAACAAACCTGTTTCCGGAGGAGACATGGAGCAGGTGAGTACTGGGGAAGGGGGGAGGAGGGTGGGTGCATATTACTGGGAAATCAGGCTGGGCATATTACTGGCCAATTAAACTGTGGCATATTACTGGGGCATAAGGCTGGGCATATTACTGGGCAATTAAACTGTGGCATATTACTGGGCAATTAAACTGTGGAAAATTACTGGGCAATTAGGCTGGGAATATTACTGGAAAATTAAACTGTGGCATATTACTGGGGGATCAGGCTGGGCATATTACTGGGCAATTAAACTGTGGCATTTTACTGGGCCATTATGCTGGGCAATTAGGCTGGGCATATTACTGGGCAATTAAACTGGCATATTACTGGGCAATTAAACTGGCATATTACTGGGCAATTAAATTGGCATATTACTGGGGAATCAGGCTGGGCATATTACTGGGCAATTAAACTGTGGCATATTATTGGGGGATCAGGCTGGGCATACTACTGGGCAATTAAACTGTGGTATATTACTGGGCAATTAGGCTGGGCATATGACTGGGCAATTAAACTGGCATATTACTGGGCAATTAAACTGTGGAATATTACTGGGCAATTAAACTGTGGCATATTACTGGGGGATCAGGCTGGGCATATTACTGGGCAATTAAACTGTGGAATATTACTGGGCAATTATGCTGGGCATTTAAACTGTGGCATATAACAGGGCTATAAAACTGTGGCATATTACTGGGGGATCAGGCTGGGCATATTTCTGGGCAATTAGTTTGTGCATATTACTGGGCAATTAGGCTGGGCATATTACTGGGCAATTAGGCTGGGCACATTACTGGGCAATTAGACTGTGGCATATTACTGGACAATAAGGCTGGGCATATTAGTGGGCAATTAGACTGTGACATGTTACTGGGCAATCATTTTGTGGCATATTACTGGGCAATGAGGCTGGGCAATGAGGCTAAGGCTAGTAATATGCCACAGTTTAATTGCCCAGTAATATGCCACAGTCTGAACAATTAGACTGGCATATTACTGGGCAATCAGGATGGGCATATTACTGGGCAATTAGACTATGGCATATTAATGGGAAAATTGACTCTGGTGATGCTGTGGCATGTTCTGTGGGGCAAAATAACATGTACTATGAGGCAAAGTGTCACTGTGGCGTGTTCTGCAGGGGCAAAGTTACACTGTGGTATGTTCTGGGGGGCAAATTGACATTGTGGCATGCCAAAACTTGTGGCTGCAAAGTGCTATGGGTGCTGTATGGTGCTGTGTTAAGTTCTTTAGGTGCAATGGGGGTGCAGAGGAAGGGATAAAAATAAGAAATTAACAATTTTTCAATAACATTTTTTTACATATAAAAATAGTTGAATACATTATTAAAAAGTTCATATAAGTATAAATGCAACTAGTTATATACCGGTACATATATTTGGGGTCCACCTCAAGCTTTTCAAAAGGCTGGAAATATTTAATATTTTAATGTTTTTTTGTGGTCAGAAACTTAATATTACTTTGCTGAGAGGGTGGTGTATGCATGGAATAGTCTTCCAGCATAAGTGGTAGAGGAGGATTTTAAGCATGCATGGGATAGGTATAAGGCTATCCTAGATATAAGATGAGGCCAGGGACTAATGAAAGTATTACATTACTGAGAGGGTAGTGGATGCATGGAATAGTCTTCCAGTAGAAGTGGTAGAGGTTAAGGTTAATCGGTAATACAGTAAAGGAAATTAAGCATGCGTGGGATAGGTATAAGGTTATCCTAGATATAAGATAAGGCCTGGGACTAATGAAAGTCTTACTTTACTGAGAGGGTAGTGGATGCATGGAATAGCCTTCCAGTAGAAGTGGTAGAGCTTAATAAAGTGAAGGAGTTTAAGCATGCATAGGATATAGATATAAGATAAGGCCAGGCAGTATTACTTTACTGATAGGGGAGTGGATACATGGAATGGCCTCCTAGCAGAAGTGGTAGGTTCATACTAATGTATGTTGTATGGTGTACACACAGCTCTCTGACTGCAGCACATCTGCACCAGGTCTTACTATATTTCATGTAAAAGTGATACTGCCTGATGTAGATGTTGTGCTGTGAATGTATCTGTTGTATACCAACGGTAGGTGTGGTCAATTGGACGATAAGCTGCAAAGTGTCCCTTGAAAAAAAATTCAAATGTTGGCAACTATGCGATTGTGGCTTGTCCAGGATACCCCTACCTGGAAGCAGGTCCTGGGTCAGCTAAGATATCAATATGATATGGAACGGGGCCTAGCAATCTCTCAAGGAAACAAGGCCAGATTTGAATACTGGTGGTCCCCATGGATAGGAGTATTGATTTGTCCCTCTAGAAATACAATATAGGAAACCTCCCTTACCCCATTGTGAGACATGATAATCTTCCGTCTTTTCCCTAGTCCATGTTTTAGCAGCTCAAGTTTTGTATATATGTCTTCATTACTTTATACACCTGTTTCTTAAATTGTAAAGAATTATATGTTACCAAATGTAAACTTTGAAAGTGTATTGCAGTGGTAAAGCTGTTATGTATTTATATAATTATGTGTATGTTTTTGTTTTGTTTTTTGTTACAAGAGTAGAGAAGAAAATCAATAATAAAAATATACATTTAAATTTAAAAAAAAATGTTTTGTATCCAGAGTATGAGGAAAAACTGCCATGTACTTGTAATAGTACATGCCAGTTTATCCTCTGACCTGCAGATGCCCTGCTCTGTGTGAAAGAAAAAATAATGGGATGAAGGGGAGGCACACTAGGTATGGTGGGGGGGGAGAGACACACCAGGCAGACCGGGATGGCATAGCGGGAAAGCGAGACAGACATGGGTGGGATGGGGAGAGAGGGACAAATAGGAATGGCGTAGAGGGAGAGCGAGACACACATGGAGAGAGAGTGAGACAGACAGTGAGATAGACATTAAATGTGTGACTGTGTGTGTACGTGTGGCTGCATCTGACATTGCATGTTTGTGTTCATGTGCCTACATATATATGTATGTGACATTGAAAGAGTTACTGCATGTGTAAATGCCTGGGGGCAGCAAGGAGCGGCAAAATATATGTTTGTCTAGGGCACAAAAAAAGTCTTGCAACTGCCCTGCTGAGAGTAGTCACACATGTATATCTCTAAAGGGAGACTAATATTTTAATGTTAACTTCCTCTAGGAAAGCAAAGGTTAAAATAAAGTTCCGTTTCCCTGTAACTATACACTGTGCAGGAACAAGCCTGATGAGTTTCTCTACTGGACAAGCTCACCAGGTATATTTCTGCACAATGTATAATGAAGGATGTGAGATCATGTTCATCTCACCTGAATTTCACTTTTTGTGAATAGCTTTTACTATCCTCAGTCCAACAACATAGCTCCCAATGCAAGATATATGAAGATAATCATGTTTTGTATACATATATGGATCATTGTTTCACTCTCCCATTGCTGAATAGCTGAAAGGGGAAATAATAATAATAACATGCACATTTTATGATGTCAAACTACATTTACTTGCTTGCTGTTAATGAAGACAGTTTATTGGATGCCTAGTATCACAGATCTCTAAGGAAAAAATTGTGTGAGAATTACAAACATATCCAGCTCATAAGGTGTTTTCTCCCTGACTTTAAAATAAAGGTTTTTTTTTATACAAGCACAATGACCCGTAAAAGTTTATCCTTGTTAGGAGTAGATCCTTCCACACCTCACCCCTTTACAGAAACCTCATAGTACTTATGAGGTTTACGTATTATTACAAATGCAATGCATCTGTGTATAACCTCACAATTCTACAAGTTTTACATATACTACGACTTACAGGCACAGAGGCGCTATTTTGGCATGCATAATCAAGAATAAATACAAGATACTGAAGAAAACAGAGGTTTTTAGTGTCATTGTGAGGAGTAACCTTTTGTAGTGAGGGAGTTTATAAGCATCCCTCCACTACAGCCAGATGAAGTAAAAAAACAACAACAACTTGTCAGTAGGGGATTACTAGTTATAAAGTTGGTCTCAATAATACAACAAAACCAAAATTGGATCTGTTAGGCAACATACTTTAGAAATAAAAAAAAAGCCACAGGCCATGCCAGAATAACCCAGCTTGTAACTAAAAAAAATATTATTGTAGCCATTATTAATAGAAACAAAACTATATTGAGGAAAACTTTTTTAGCCGGTCGAATGCAAAATTAAACACTGCCATATATAGATATCATCAAGAGCCATGAAAATTGGAAAAAATGTTCCTCAACAAGGTCTTTTAGTCGGTCAGAATTTCCACGAATAACCTTTAATAATGTTACAGTGTGAAAACCACAGAGTCTTGCATATAATACTTGATTGTCAAGTATATTAAACAATCCATGTGTGCTGTGCTGACATAGCTAGTAAGACTGACACCTGAACTATATAAACAATGAAACCGCTGTTTATGCTCACAACATCAAATCCATTGCTAACAAGTGCCTGGCACTCAACTCGTACTTCCAATAAGAGCATTCTCACCACAGCAATAAAACAGACCCACGCTAATAACAGAATAGACATATTGCTGCATTGTAATATAAATATATCCCATACATAGCAATCAGGAGTTAATTAGGGAAACATTTCCATGAGATGTCATGTAGCAAATACAAATACAATTTGCCATTCTCTCAGCAGAATGCTATTACTCTGTAAACAGCACTTTTTATTTTGTTTACATAATCAAGTGCTTGTCAGACTCTGGGAAATGCCAATTGGTGCAGCAACATTAGACTAGTAACTGTTCTATTCATGGATTAGGCTGTGTATACTATGTCCTCCTTCTTTGTTTTTTGTTTTGGTTTAATAAAAAAGGTACAAAATTACCCGTAAATTCGCCTAAAAATAATAATGTGTTACTAGGGTTGCCACCTGGCCGGTATTTTACCGGCAGGCCGGTAAAAAAAAGTTGGCTTGATGTCAATGCTAAGTCTACTTTAGCTATGTGTGCATTCAAATTGCTTGCTTTTTTAAATGAATCCCGACATGTAATATATTGGTTTTTTTAAGGACACATAGGGCTTTCTTTTGAGACCATTTTTTTTATATTAACCCTTTGTGTATTGTATAATATTTATTAAAGGGTTTAAAAATGGTTAAAAAAGTGTTTGTGTGTTTTTTGATTTCATTTTATTTTCTGGAACACAGTATATTTCTCTCCCCTCGCTCTCTCTCTGACACAAGATAAACATGTTTCAGTGAGAGAGAGGGAAGATTTTGACAATCAGTGATCACGTAACACTGGTAATTTACTGTATTTTTTTGCATTTATTGCATGTGATCAATGTGATTGATTTTCACACTGATCACATTAATAAATGCAAAAAATAATGGTTAATCCTGGTCTGTTAACTGTTAACCCCTTGCCGACACAGGACGTGCTAGGTCCATCGTGTGTGGCGATGCGTTAGTGACACAAGACGGACCTAGTCCGTCCTGTGTCAAAATGAGCACTGAAAAGTTTTGTTTTTTTTCCGCTTTCAGTGCTCAAACGGCATTGCAACGATGCTTCCGTGTGGAAGCATCGTACAATACTGAAAAAAATGCCCGTCGGCATTTTGATCGCTCCGGAGAGCGCCTGAAATGCCTGTTTTAAAGGTTCAGTGCCTTTAAAACGACGAGCATGTAAAAAGACCATAGGAAGCAAATTTAATTTGCCTATTAACCCCTTCCTTGCCGTCGATCACTACTTACGCAATGATATTGATGCCAAAGCAATTTTTATCAGTCTGCATATATTTATTTTTTACACACCCGCTAGGGGGTTACGTGTAAATTTATATTTTTGATTTTTTTAAGCTGTCTGAGAGCATAGCGATCAGTAACAGCGAATTAGTGGCAAAGGCGGTTTGGTGATTGCTCAGATGAGCATCACCATTCACCTGGTAAGATCAATATTTGTGAATATTGATCTGACCAATTTTGATCTGCCTCCCTCTCCTCACTTACATTTTTGTGAGGGAAAGAGACAGATCAGTATTAGTGATATAAAATAACATTTTATAAAATTGTCAGGTTTTATGAAAGCCATTCCCTGTGTATTAACCCCTCCCCTGCCATTCATCACTGTATAAGCAGTAATCTTGCACAGTAACAGTATTTTTAGCTGTCTGCACTTTTTTATGGATTCATTTCTTTGTACTGTAATGTATTACAGTACCAGATAGGCTCTTCTAAGAGCTATTAACCCCTTCTTTGCAGTAGATCACTGCTTAGGCACTGATTCTTAGGGTTCGATTTTGACCGTGGTCAGCTTTCTGACACATCATCTAGTGATGTATCGGTGGCTGCTGAGCCCTTGCCACAAGGAGTCATGGGTGTCTAATTTTATAAAATATATGGTCTGGTGGGAGTAAATCACATTGGCTGACTTCAAAGATATATCCCATATAGGACATGGACGCAGGTTGACTACATGTCAAAAAAAAAATTGCTGCAAAGGTTGGTGGTAAAATGGATACATGAAAAGTGTCAAACTACCCCAAGTTAGATGCCCTGGGTTGTCTAGCTTTCAAAAATATGTACATGTGGGGCGTCATTCATGGATTTAGTACAGATATTAGTGTTACAATGTCACTATCGCTAATTTTGAAAAAAAGGATTTTGGAATAGCTTTGCACTACTTATAGTTCTGGCCCTGTAACATGAATAAAAAAGCACAAAAACATAAAACATGGGCTATTTCTGAACTCAGGACAAATATTAGAAACTATTTAGCAGTGTTTTTCTGTTGTCTCTTGTAGAGGAGTATACAATTTTTCAAATAAAAGTCAGAAACCTTTTTTTTTTTTTTAATTTTATTGCCATATTTTATTATTTTTTTTAGATCAAATTATATGCTATTATCAAAGTAATGGTATTAAAAGAAAGCCTTTATTATGACGATAAAAAATATATATTGTTTGTGTGGGTACACTTAATGAGACAGAAATAAATTACAGCAAAACACAAACAGCCCATGTCACCACGTGTCGGACAAGCCAAAAAATGTCACTAAGGGGTTAAGTCACTAAGGGTTAAGGCAACAAGGATCAACTTTCCCCATCTCTCCCCCAAAATTTCTCTAGACATGTCACAATTAGGGTTGCCACCTGGCTGGTATTTTACCGGCAGGCCGGTAAAAAATTGGCATCAGGCATTGGTAAGTCAATGGAGACAGTACCAAGGCCGGTATTTTTCTGAAGAAAAGGTGGCAACCCTAGTCACAATATTCCATGCAATGGCTAAGACAGCCTGATTGACAGTGTAGTTACACTTGTCACTGGCCTGTCACTTTAAGACTGCATATGGACAGTCCCGGCGGCCATTTATTTTTTTTGGTTGCTTTCCTGGATAGCATTCACTCGTGAAGCTTGCTGCGAAAATGCCATGATTACGCTATTTTAAAGGCATCCCGTACACTGTCACCAATTCCTTGCAACCAAGAGCTCCTCCGAATCCAGAGGAATCCTCAGATGACTCAGATCCCTCTGAGAGACGGGTGAACCCTGTCAATTTGCCTGATATATACTCCGATAAGACCCTTGTGACAAGGAGAGACCTACGGAGACTTTTTAAGACCTACAATCTATGGTGAAAGAGGAAATGGCGGTTATCAGCTCGGAGGTCACCTCACTCCACTCAAAGACTTCCACCTTGGAATCAGTCACTGCGAGCCTGCAACAGACTCAAAACAGCCACAACTCGGCAAATGAACCTCATAACTCAGCAACTCCACAGAACTCACCAACAGACCCTGATGCTCAATGACAAATTCAGGCAATCCAATGTAAGAGTTATAGGGGTTCCGGAGGTGGTAGGTCCCGCTGCAATCCGCACCTACCTATCAGGTCTATTCAAAGAATTAATGCACGATACCGCTGCCGATTATCAGCCTATAAGAGAGAGCTTTAGAATCAAGAAAGCCAGGAAGGCGCCACAGTCAAACTACAGATATATGAGGACCTGTCACCTGAAATCCTCACCTGGAGAAAGACTGTCACCACTGATCGGAACATCTCCGCAGCCTTGGTATTAAATAGCGGTGGGGCCTCCCAACTGTGGCCAGAGGTGATAAACAACTGTTGGTGGACGAACCTGATGCCAAATGTACATTTCTACAATTCTACAAGACTTAGGTATTGAACCCATCCAAGGGCACTCAGAGGATACCTCTACACTTCTAATGGACGATTCTACAACTCTGGAAGCCGTCTAAAGGAACAGTTACTTATCCGGGACTGTTATAAAAGTTACTTATGGAACTCTTTGTTATTATGGACATTCTTTTTCTGTTTTTGTCCGGTGCTACCTCACCCCCCAGGGTATCTCCGCCGTTTTCTGCGAGTGTGCAGAATTTTGTGGTCACTGACCCCCATTTTTTCGGCAAGCGTGCCCTAATGCCTGAACATGGTCCCTTTCATGGGATACCTCCCGTTTCCTTCTTTCTTTTCTCCTCTTTCGCCCTGTTCTTCTTTGTACTTTTTCTCTCAACTTTTTTCTCTACTTTTGTTTTATCCTGTTTATATTTAGAAGAGAGAACCTAGTTATAGCATACTATCTTAATTTATATATGAGCGCAGTGCGATCACAAACTCTAAAACTAGACAGCCCTGTCCCAGTGATGAGGAGAAGTCAATAAGGGAGCAGAGGGTGTATATTATGACATCAAATGCAAGGTCTGCCCCTCAAACTGTAATGTAAACCCTGATGTGAAAAACACAAAATGGTTTCAGGCACACCAACTTTTGTTTTTGTTTTTTACTGAAATATATTCAACCAACACAAAAAAACATCTTGGCATATATTGTATACATTTTTACCTTACATCTCCACCCCATAATACTGAGAACATATCTCCTGACATGCCTGCTACTATGGAGGACCCTGAGGTGATGACACATCAGCAGACTTTATGAACTCTAAGGATTTCCATTCACTGCTGGACGCTACAATGTCCAAATATGTGACACAGGCTATGCACTCAGCCATAAGCATGATGTCCACTACAATTGCGCAGACTATTTCATCTGCTATCCCGGCGTCACAGAACCCAGGTACTCAAGCTGGGGTATCCCGCCACGATAATGCGGCAGCCCCTATCTCTGTAGGCCGCAAAGCATCATGAAAGACGCATCACTTACCCCCTACATCAGGCACGGTTCGTCCGGCCACAGATCAAGTGGTACTGCCACTCAATAGAGCCCATAGTTGAGCAAAATCGACTCGCAATTGGAAAAAGGAAAAAGCCTTACAAGATTCATCAGACTCTGATTCTGATCCAGAGGAGGCTTCTGATTTGTCAGATAAATCTGACCATGATTCCTCGGATAAGGATGGCACTGGGTTTGCGGTCGTAATGAAACCCTGCTCTTGCCCCATGATTGCGCACACGGATACATCTTACCCTCTGGACCCACAAGGGGATCCTGTGTTTGACCCTGACGATCTCCAGAACCCTCAGTGCTCAGAGTGGTCCCCATCAGAGCATATTGGGAAATATCTTGCACTCAGGGTCCACAAACCCCTAGATAAAACCACTAGGAATAAGCTACGGGCGGAGTGCCCTAGACCCACGGTGCCAGATCTAGTGTGTACCACCACTGAAGTTGTCCCTAAAATAGTTACCAATTCCTGGGTAAGTCCAGCTGGAAAGCTAAAAGCTAAGAAGGGCCTTGACTTTTCATTAAAGAATTGTCAGGATAAAATCCTTAACATGCTTGGCCCCTGTACTAAGTTATTCGAATCTACCATGGATGACGAATCCAAATTTCATTTACCCACCATGAAAGGATGGATCCAGAGGGCTATATGCCTTATTGGCAATGCAAAGGCCATTTTACTGCAAATAGAGCCCAAGTTGGTAAACACGGCGGTGTCTGAGCCGGGCCCTCAGGCCAAAGGTCTCCTGTTCAGAGATAATTTTGTTAAAGAGTTGGGGTCTTTTGTTTCAACCTTCACTGCTTTGGACAAAGCCCAAACCAATATGAAACAGGTTTTTAACCCAAGAGTTTTTGGCGGGGCCGGAAGATCCAGAGGCCGTCTGGCCTATAAGGATCCCTTCCGAGGTTCCCAAGGCCTCAACACTTCCAGGTCCACCTTTCAGGACCACAGACCTGCACAGCCGTTATTCTTTCTGCAACACGGACGCCCCTGGCAAAACCGTGGAGCCCGGGGTTCTTACCAAACCAGTCGCCCTTATGGTAAGTACAACCCTAACTCACCCTTCTTCCCATCCAGAGGTGGGAGGCAGGCTTGCTCTGTTTCAAGAGTCATGGGCCAGTATTACCCAAGTGGTGTCGGGCTACCGTATAGAGTTTGTGTCAACTCACTGTCAAAGTTGTTCCCCTCACCCTATACAGTTTTCAGGCCCAGACAGAGTTCTCATATCTCAGGAGAAAGTGAACCTCCAAGACAAAGGGGTTATCCTACCGGTTCATCCCATGGCCAAGGGGTTCCTGAACAACCTGTTTCTGGTTCCCAACAAGGGCCGGGGTGTACGTCCGGTCATAAATCTTCATCCACTGAATGCTTTCATATCATACTAGAATTTCAAGAAGGAGGGCATTCACTGCCTAAGAGACCTCCTCCTATTGGGAATTTGGATGGTCAAACTGGACCTCCAAGACGCCTACCTGACTGTAACCATTGCGCCAGAACATCAGGAGTACCTCCAGTTCATCTGGCAGACTCAGGTTGGCCGCTTCACATGCTTGACGTTAGGACTGTCTTCAGCTCCATGGTGTTTCACCAAGCTCCTGAAGCCCGTGGTTGCCCACCGCCGGAGGAGAGGAGTGCGACTGATAATCTTCCCAGACAACATTCTGGCCATGTCCCAGAATCCAGCTACTCTGCGCCTCCACCTGTCATGGTGCACTTCGCTTCTCCAAAGTCTGGTATTCCTAATAAACTAGGAAAAATCCACCTTGGTTCCCTCTCAGATGATGGAGTTTCTGGGTTTTACCATCAACTCGATCCAAGGGTCCCGCCTTCTACCCAAGGCAAAGATCTATCAAGAAGGAGATCAGGAAGATCTTGAGCCGTTCTTCCATCACAATTCGCCACCTCGCTCGGATGATTGGTCTGCTTTCCGCTTCCATTCAAGCTATATTTCCCGGACCTCTCCATTACCGCGCACTCCAGAGGCTGCGGAAGAGATCGTTGCTCGAGGGGCTGACCTACAATCATCTGATACCAATCGATTGTGAAGCAGGGGAAGAATTGCAGTGGTGGCTTCTCCATGTAGACGCATGGAACGGCAGGCCGATCTTCGGATCAGTCCCAGATCTGGTGGTAGACTCAGATGCCAGCCTTGTCGGTTGGGGCGCGCAATGTGGTTCTACTTCTGCAGGCGGAAAGTGGTCCTACTCCGATGACGCTACTTCACATTAATTGCTTGGAACTGCTTGGAGGGGACTTTGCAATCCGCAGCTTCGCAGGGGAGTCCCACAGCTGTTCCATTCTCCTACGAATGGACAATGTCTCCGCTGTCACAACCTGGGATAACAGACCAGAAGGGAGCCTTGTTGCAGGCCAGGATGTGGGGTCTGTCTGCACCCCATTATGCATAACTATGGACTGGATGGAATTCTCTGACAGGACAGGCAACAGAGAACAGGATGCAGAGACTGGACTGGCAGCTCTCAGAGGCTGGAACCACTGAGCAGAAATCGGTATGGTATAAGTAACGGACCCTGGCAAGTGAACAGAATTCTTCTGCCTGAAGGAATTCCACCCTACGGTTGAGCCTCAGGTTTCCTTCCCCCAGGACTTTTGCACTCTGTCAATACAGGGATACTTAAGCGAAACCAAACCAACAGGAGACAGGACCAGAGGTAAAGGATCAAGGAGAAGGTTCCAAGGGGTCAGGCAGGAGAATCGTCAAACAGGCAAGGATCGAGGCTGTCAGAAAACAAAATGTAGAGAAGGCAGGCAAACAGGTCAGGACAGGCAGCAAACAGACGTGGTCAGAACTTATCAGGATTCGGCAACAAAATATCAAACAAAAGAACTCAGGGAGCAAAAGGCACAAGGCACTATCACAGGCAGCAACCAAAGCAATGCAGAGGCACTGAAGCTGCAGGTTTAAATAGGGAACGGCTGAGGATAATGAGGCAGCTGACAACAGGAGGAGAATGGGCACCCTAGAATAGCGGCCACTAGAGGCTGAAGACGAAACAGCCACAAACCCAGAAAACCCATGACATCCGCAGTCAGGTATATCAACCACCTGAGAGGCACTAGGTCTCAAGCCCTGTCTCACCTGGCGACAGATTTCTGGAATTTCTGTCTGGCTCACAACATCTCCGTTCGAACATATTCAGGGACTAACCAACACAGACTGAGATTGGAATTCTCGTTATGCGATTCCAGCGACTGGCGTCTTCACCCACTCGAGACCTATTTGCCTCTCGCCTAAACACACAGCTTCCTCTATTTGACAGCTAGAGGCCAGATCCAGAAGCTTTAGCCACAAATGCTTTGCTACAGACATGGCCAGCGGGTACTCTGTACACTTTTCCTCCTTTCTGCCCGATAACACATATGCTGCTTCAACTGCGACAGTAACGAGCAGTGATGATTTTGATAACACCATGGTGGGACACTCAGCCTTGGTTCCCATCCCTGTTGGAACTGTCAGTGGATTTACCCAGGTTACTCCCACCCTTTACAGATTCCACAGCCATCTACATACTCTGGCATTGAACAGTCAGTTCCATCTACTAGCTTGGTGCCTCTCCGGGGACCCTGGTTTGTCAGATGTTTCGTCTACGACTCTGGCACTTCTGGCAGGAGCCTGGGCCCCGTGCACTAGACAATCCTACACTCATGTCTGGAATACATGGTCTAATTGGTGCTTGGGACGACATTTGGATCCAGTATCAGCTCCTGTAACTTCTATACTTTCTTTTCTCACTTTTCGAATTGGGTCGTGCTTATTGGACTATCAATGTCCATAGATCTGCTATTTCGGCAGGTCATCAAGGTTTCGATGGTTGCCCAGCGGGTAAACAAACCTTAGCATAGAAGCTAATGTACAGTATCTTTCTCTGAAAAGATGGAAGGAAAATGGTATAGATACAATTAGATGTTTATTATCAGGTACAAAAGTGAAAACGTTTCCCGCACTGAGCAAAGAATATAACCTACCATCGGGGAAAATTTTACTTATCTCCACGTAAAGCATTTCTTAGAATCAACTCTATATAAGGGAAATAGGTAGATCCTTAAAACACTTACAGAAATCTTTGACTATAAAAGCGTTAAACAAGTTATGACAAAATCAAACAAATTGCTGAAATTGGAACAGAGCAAAGATAGTTTAGCGAGAGATAAATGGTCAAAATTACTAGATACTCAGATAACACAAGACGCCTGGGTGACCCCATGGAGAGCTCTAAATGACTCAATCCACTCTGTCTCCATTTTAGAAAATCAATTTAAGATAATAAATATTTGGTATTTAGTCCCCACAAGACTAGTTCAATTATCGGCAGGAAATTGTAACGCTCCATGCTGGAGATGTGAGAGGGAAGTGGGAGACTACTTACATATATGGTGGAGATGTGAGGAGATTAAGGAATTATGGATAACAGTTTTTGATAAATTAGCCAAGTGGGGGAAAGTAAAGATGGAGAGGAGCACATTAATAGCATTACTACATCTGAATTGGCCAAGTATGACCAAGATTCAGTCCTTTATGACCTTGCATATTTTCATGGCTATGAAAGTAAATATTGCAAAGAACTGGGGTAGGACAAGCCCATCCTACTGGTGGCAGCTGAGGGGGCAGGTCCTATTTCAGCTACATATGGAACAAGGCTTAGGATGTAAAAATACCAAAATGTATAGGAATGCTAAAATGGCCAAAGACTGAGACCGGTATAGAATAAATCTATAGAGAATGGCGTATATCTCTCCCTCCCCTTCTCTCCCTACCTCTCTCTACCCTCTTCCCCTGAGGTGCACGTTGAAATATTGTTATGTTTTGTCTTTTTTGTAAGTGAATAAGGATGGAATTCAAGTAGTTAAATGAGATAAATTTAATGGTTATTAATTCAATAAATGTTCTTTTTATTCCCGATAAAAGAAAATAAAGAATATAGAAGGGAAAAGGGAGGAGGAGGGGGGAGAGGGGGAAGAGAAGGAGAGAGAGAGGGAAGGAGAAGAGGGGAAAAGAAAAGGAAAAATGAAAGGGAAATAATTGAGACCGATATAGAACAAAGTTATAGGGAATGACAAGTGTCTCACCCCCCCCCCCCCCCCCCCATCTTTCCCCCTGGGGTGCACGTTATGTACTCTTATATTGATTAAATTCAAGTATTTAATGTGATGAATTTAACTGTAATCAATCTAATAAGTGTGTTTTTTTATATAGTTGATAAAAGAAAATAAAGAATTGAAAAAAACAAACCTTAGTATGTCGCCTCTTAAAGGGCATAAAACTGGCTAGGCCTACGAGGCCACGTTATTCGACCCTGTGGGATGTGAATTTAGTTCTTCAAAATTCAAATCTTGGCCATTTAATGAAGAACTATCTCTACAACAATTATCAGCTAAATTGACCACACTCTGTTGTCTCATATCTTGTAAACGAGTGTCTGACGTGAGAGCCCTAAATATTTCTTCCAGTTCCTTTTCCCCGGAAGGTGTGTTTTTTTATATCACCAGAAGGACTAAGACAGCTATCATTTCTGTCTTCTATCCGTGTTTTCCACACAATCCTCAATTGTGCCCTGTCTCTCGCCTTAACCCCTTAGTGAAAGAGTGCTATGCTGCATTTGATGTACCTTGAAGACCAGAATTCCATTATTTTTGTCATATGTTTACTGAATTGTGAATTTCTTTCTTTTGTGCTCGGTCCACCCACATTAGATATATAATTTTTTAAAGGACGGATAGGGCTTTCATTTAATGATATTATTTTCATCATATGATATCATTTACTACTAAAAAAAATATAAAATATGATGAAAATATGCCATAAAAAACACTTTTTATAACTTTGACCTGATTTTTTTTTTAAATTACAAATGGTAAAAAAGACCCCGTCTATATATTTCTAATATTTGTCCTGAATTTAGAAATACCAATGTTTCCATGTTTGTCTATGTTTTATTTCAAGTAATAGGGCAATAAACAATATTAGTGTTTTTTGTTTTCTATTTTCTTCTACAGTGACCTTTTAACCCCAACCCTAAACCTAAATCTACCCCCACCCCTTAATATAACCCTTGTACTCACCCGAACCCCCCCCCCCTGTAACCCTAATTATAACCCTAACACTAGATCTAGGTTTTGTAGGTCTAGGGTTAGCTTTTTCTTTTTATTTATTTATTCTAACTGTAATGTTGCTGACTGCCTCTAGGGGCAGTCAAGCAACAGTTTCAGAGCGACGGAAGAGATTTTTTTTTCCTCTCTTCAGTCACTCTCTGCTGGGCACGCTGTATTGGAGGAGCACAGAAGGTGTTGCATGATGCCTCTTGATTGAGGCATCATTGCAACACTTTACATACATAGGCAGTGAAAGCTGATCACTGCCTATGTGTGTTGAAAACGCATACGATCACATTCATCTTTCTTTCCAATACATTTAATATATCCTGAAGTGTTGCATTATATTGTGGCATATTTATATAGTATTATTTTATTGTATTTAATGTGATATTATCAAAGTTCTTAATTAAGTATACATATATTTTTATGTTATATTTTAGGCTTATGCCATTCATTTATTCATTTTACAATTTTTGTAAACTTTCCAATTGTTTTTATTAAGCAGGTTTGTGCACCATTTTCTTGGTAAATATAGTATATTGGATGATATAAAAGCCCCCATAGAAATATGAATGTAATACCTCTGATGAAGTCCTTTAACAACCAATCACATTGGACTTGCTTTGGACTTTTCTAGACACTGTAGTCTGTAGCATTTGATGTCAATTCCAGATAGTGGCTGCAGAATTCATTGTGCATGGATCTAGAGCAGAACGACGAGACGCTGGAGGTTCTTTTACAATTTGTTTTACTGCTGTTAAGGCATTTTTATCTGGCAAAAGTCTCAGCTGTCTATTCCGGGGACAAGGAAACTTCGAATGTGACCCTCCTTTGTGAGGGTCAGAACTAATATGTATTCATTAAATCAAATTGTGTAGTGGGTTGCAGTGGTCCATTAATGTAATCTTTTGCTTTGGTACCATGTTCCTATGCATTTATTTTTATCTCCTGTGGGTTTATTGTTCAAACTCTGACCTCTGTACACTTAAGTAAAAGAATTTGAATAATTAGTGATTTATTTCTGCACAGCAGAGAGATATATATATAAAATACATACATTTTGCACACACACATAAAGCAGTAAGTTTAATATGTCAAAATGCTTGTTTCTTGCAGTATTATTACTAGTAATAATTTCATTTGTTTTGGGCCTGGGCATAAATCAAACATGTATTTATGAGATGTGGTTTTTAAATACATAGCAGATAAGATCATGTTTAGACATAAAGTACAGGGGAACAGACTGTGCTCTTATCAGGGATATGAAATAACAGCAATGAACTGTGTTCAGTTCAGACAAATCAACACCTAATCTTTTTACTGATATTAATGATAAAATACTTGGGAACTTACTAAATGTGCTGACCTTCATATAGAGAAGATTGTAGACTATGAATTGCCATATGCCCCTGATAACTCACAGGCTGTCATCCTGGGACCTCAAATAAATGACAACGTAAAGGAAATACAATTATTTTGCAAGGTGACACGTGACAAATGTAGTGTAGAAAAATGCAGATATCTGCATAAAGAAAACTAAACAGAGAAGTATCATTGTACTGCAAGAAATTGCCTCACTCTATTGGAAGGTGGGATCATTACTTTATCAGTGCACATAATATTACTTTATTTAAGGTCAGTTCACTTGGTGCACGCAGAACCTTATCAGAAATTCCATAATAGGAGGTGGTCTCCTCAATCATGTGCCCCCTTGGAATTTTGAGCTTTTCTTTTCAATTCTTTTTTATACTTTTATTATCTCTATTGTTTATCATATTTGTGAAAATAAAGTTTTTGCTCTTCCATGGGAAGCAGCCCAGTCAGGTCAGTGAGTGTCTTTGTCTGCTAGTGCAGGGAGAGATCTTCGCTTTACATGGGATCCACAGAGTGGTCCATAAGTAGGTCCCCGCTGCTGAACCCATGTAAAAACAAAGGTCTCTCTCTGGTTGCTCAGAAAGAGTCCCCTGCTTCATTCAGACCCCGATAAGACGAGTGGGGAGAGCCTACAATCTGACTGGCTTTGCGCATGCAGACATCTGGGGCAGAGCTAAACCTAAGCCTGTGTGTATCTATAAAGCTACACTTCAGGTTTACGTGGGAGGAAAAGGGGACATAACTTTGTTAAGCCTTGCGTCCTCCAAATTGTTTAATTGTTCTTTAACGTTAGGAGTATGTACGTTCTAATTTCGGTTATTATGGCCAACAAGACAAATTGCATAGCTTTTAGCAAGGGAACAAGTTCTCTCTTGTATAGTCCATAACAATTTCAAGAGGTGCCAGGATTTACTACTGATAAGTGTCAGAAAACAAGTATCGGTTAATGGAATGGTCCCTTGTACTAAATATTGTTCACTTCATAAAAAAAAATTAATATAGTATGGGCTCTCCAAAACACCAAGTATTTATTAGCAGTATTTTATTTGCAAGGGAAAATGTATCCAAACATAGAAAAGGTGATCAATATAAATCAACAAGAAAGGAACACTAAAAATTACTAATATATAGAAGCACAAGTGAATAATATAATTCTAATATAGAAGCACAAGTGAAATTTTAGTTGTTCCTATTGTGAGGAGGATGAACCGGCATGTACTTTTAGTACAGCCAGTTTATCCTCTGACCGACTGCTGCCATGCTTCCATAGGAAGCAGGCAGCTGTCTGGTCAGCAACCAGAGACCTTAACAAGTCAGAGACCTTTACTAGGTGCTCCCTGCTGTTTCCATGCAAAAACGAGGGTCTCTCTATGCACTAGCTGACAGAGCCGGTCGCCAACCAGACGGCTGCCTGCAAGCCCTCACATTTGGCAGTCAAAGCGGAGCGAGCCCCCATGCGTCAGTGCACGACAACCAGGAACTGCTGTGTCTCGCATGTGATACACAGCAGAAAGTAAACCCACGTGTATCTATTAAGATACACGTCAGGTTTGCTTTCAATGTCTGGGACATGTTTTGTTTAACCCTTGCTTCCTTCAAGGTGCAATGTTACTTTAAGTGGGCATAAAGTCAAAAACTTTCTGCAAAACCTAGAGGCAACTGTTCACTAATAATCCCTACTTAACTTCTGGTGAGTCAAAGTCTTAACCTTTCTTTGACTCAACAGAACTTTTTTCAAAAGCTTCATTACCTCAAATTTGAGGCCACCATTTTCTGCTGGTTCTCAATCTACCGATCAGTTGTTCAACGTCTTAATCCCACTCTACAAGCTTGCTGCCTTATTAGAATTATAGCCTTTACCCTCATTTTCATGTCACACATCCATAGCTCATTTTTCCCTTCCTAACACAAAATACAACTAAATCTCTTCATTGTGGGATGAAGGGTGTGGATGTCGTGGCTGTGTGTGTGCACTTCTTGAAATCGTTCTGGAACCCATATTGAACAGTTGGAGTGCAATTGCTGAGGGATGATGGGTCTGTATGTTGTCGCTGTGGGTGGATCTTGGAATGGCTGCTAGGAAGGAGAAAAAATAACCAACAACAACCATACTTCCCATGCACACACAGATCTCATGATACATTTAAAGTTTATTTTTGGATTTCGTTTATATAATCTGTTTAACTCATGAAGAGAAAGCACTTATGAAAAAAAAAGATTTACTAGCCAATAACAGATAGATGAAAGAGAACCGAACATGAAATAACATGAAATATGAAAAGGTTGTTTTATAAAAGATACAGAAAAGCATTGTTTTTAAAGGATGTTGTGGCACTCGGAGTTCTCTGAAAATCTGCTATAGACTGAGACAGTTTTTTTCACAAGCAGAAAAGTTTGAATGCAAAAACTATAGGGAGCCTGTTAGCCAGCTCAGAAATGGGCTCTTTAAAATGATAGTTTTTTTTGTTATGAAGCTCATCCGCTGCCTTTTTTAACTGTTTATCTCTGAGATATGTAAGACACAATCTTGCAAACAATATCAAGCTACAAAGGGAATGTTACAAATAGAAGACTCCACTCCAGCAGCGTGCTACCTGACATACATTTAATTAAAAAAATCACTTCATGGAAAAAGTTTCTCTCTTGTACAATGTATAGAGATTTTTTTTTTATTCTCTATGTTCACAATGCAAACAGTGCTTAGTGCTGAGTTTTTAGGGGTTTTTTTTAAATTAAAGTTTTTTATTGAGTCACCAATAAAAATACATAAAGAAAAAACAATAGTACATTCAACATAACCAGACGAATAGGATCTCCGCTTATACAATGCATAAAATCTTTTGGTGATGACTCAGATTTTGCATTTTAGGTTGTAAGTAAACAGATTAGGAAATTCCTGTCTGGGCTTGGGGATACTTCCTTTACCACTGATAGTATCTGCTGTAAAAAACTGTATTAATAATGTAGACATGAATACCCATAAAAAGCGGAGTCTGGTATCAACTGTCAAATCTACTTTTATTCATATAAAATGGGAATATACTTAAAATCCTTTATCCATAATATATTCTTGGGCTAGTTGGGGGGGTGTAGTAGTAAAAAAATATATGGATTCCTAAGTTGTCATTGATCTACACACTCGGTGGGCTCATGACATACAAATGGGCTCATATTCGCGTTTTCTCAAATCAGCTCACATAATATGGGTCACAGCAATTCTAGGGGAACTTGGCTCCCACGGCCCTTGTCGTTTAAGCATAAACATAATCACATTTCTGTGGGATAAAAATCAACTTTCATCGGTGCGCACAGAATCTATATACAGATCTACTATTAAGTAGTTGAGGATTGGCCTGTGCCAGAGAGAGAGAAAAAAGATAAGAAAGGGTAAGATGAAGGGGGACAAGTAAAGGACTAAGAAGAGGTAGTAGGGAAAAGAGTAACCCTAAGGTTGGGGTTACTGGCAGTACCAGAAGGTGGTGTCAACAAAAAAGGGGGGCTTGGGGAAAAATAAACCACAGACCCTATAAAGGGGTACGGAGGTCATGCCCCTGGGGGGGGCATCATATAGGGACAGGCAGAAAAAAACATTGATTTGTTAGTAATGAGTGCTGTTTTTTTTTTAAATCATCATCATCTACTTAGGAATGTGAAGACCTATGTTAGGATGACACACACCTCCTAATCTTGAATGAGCAATTGTTTTATTTGTTTTGGACCTAATAATAAAATTAAACAATAAATTAATATGTGCTCCTCCAGCTCCCAGATACTTGTTCTTCATATCTACAGCTAGCCCTAAATACAATAAAATGTTCAAAAGATTGTGCCAATTTTAAATGCATAACACTACAAATCAGCACATTAACAACATCTAGTTAGCACGATACATAAATGTAAACTCTATTACAGACTCTTTTCTTTGGTACGTTTAATATGTAAACAATCTCTTGGATCCAATCCTTGCAGACACTAACAAGTGGAAAACCCTGCTCCTGTTATGACGCAAAGAGCAAACACTTGGTAGGCCAGTAGCAATTAAAAATGAATTTTTCCTACTCAAGGAAAACAAATGGCAAAACATGACAATGTATAAAATGAATGTCTCTTAAACATACTTAGCACAAGTCCCTGCTTAAAACACTTTGTCAGATACGTTTTTATTTTTGTGTACAATTTATCGCAGTAAAAAAAAAAAAAATTATGCAAATGTGAAAGAAAGGACGAAAGGGGAGAAGGGTTTTAAGCATTTCAAACAAAATTTTATATTCAACATAGTACATTACGTGCTTACTGCATTTCTTACATGTCTAACTTCAAACTTGTCACAGTACAACAATAATATACTACAATAGTTACATATTCAACTACTCTGTAACAGGGTTAAAACACTGAAAAGGGCAAATGAAATGGAAAGAGTGGGTATTGGCTCACTTATCTCTGGGCTGATATCATCTGGGCAATTAATTTTTACCGGGGGCCGCATGAGCAACCAGAGCACTGCTGGAGGGCCACATCGACAATATTTCAATTAAATTTTGCTCAATATCTGTCTCTCGCTCTCCCCATTCCCTCATGTCTGTCTCTCTCTCCACTCATACCCCATGTCTGTCTCTCTCTCGCCACTCATACCGCATGTCTGTCTCTCTCCCGCCACTCATACCCCATGTCTGTCTCTCTCTCGCCACTCATACCCCATGTCTGTCTCTCTCTCTCGCCACTCATACCCCATGTCTGTCTCTCTCTCTCGCCACTCATACCCCCTGTCTGTCTCTCTCTCGCCACTCATACCCCATGTCTCTCTCTCTCTCTCTCGCCACTCATACCCCATGTCTGTCTCTCCCCTCATCCCTTATATCTTTTTCCATCTCTATCTTTCTGTTCCCCATGCTGGTCTCTTGTACACACAGTCATACATAAATACACACAGTCACACAAACACAATTACACACTTAGTCACCCTCACAGACATACATTTACACAGACACCCTTATACACACTGTCACACATACATAAATACACACACAGCCACCTTTACACACAGGATACACTTGCACAGACACTCATGTACATACACTTACACAGACAGTAACACACACATAGTTATACACATTGACACACACATACACACTTATACACATTCACACACACTTCCACAGACACTTCCTTTCTTTTTTTATTTTAACCCCCCCCCCCCCCCCAAACTTATTACCTAATCCTCCTTGGTAATCCAAGCACAGCACAACGGGGGAAAGCTCCGCCCCCGTCGCGTTCTGTGATTGGCTGCAGGGAGGAGGACGTTCTCTATGGTGTCTTGGCAGATACCCTAGAGAATGTCCTCCTCCCTGAAGCAGCCAATCACAGAACGCGACAGGGGCGGAGCATACACCCGTCGCGCTGTGCTTGGATTAACAAGGAGGAGGATGGCAGGGAGAGAGCTCCCTGCTACAGCGCCTCTCCTCCCTTGCGCCTGGGCGGGGTGCACCCCGTGCACCCGCCCAGGATCGGCCCTGCCTCACGCGGGCCGGACAGGGACCGTAAGAGCCGTGAGCCGTAAGATGCCCAGGTCTGATCTATTTGTTCATCCTGGGTGTTTGTGGCTTGTAGTAAAGCCACTCAATCCATGGATTTTGTGTATTTATATTAATTTTGGATTGGAAGTCTGGTATTTTCATTCTGATCTATTTTATATCTTTTATTTTTGGTGAGTCAGATTTTTACCTTTTTCTGGCTATTGCCAGTTTTGCAACTGGGGAATACCAATATTTCACTGTTCTGGGACTTGGAGTGCGACCCATTCCAACTCCGATAGTGGGTTCACCTTTCCTGAGCAACCTGGCTACAGCTGGGTTGCACCAGCTAATAAGCCCACCTGATACCAACAGAGGGGGAGAAATACAAGCAAAACAAAAGGGTAGGGTGGCCTCTAGACGAGGAAGGAAGAAAATTAGTACAAAAATTAGACTTTTAAATGCTTGTTACATAGTAGTTTAGATTGAAAAAAGACTTGCATACATCAAGTTCAACCTTTTTCCTATCCCATGTTTACCACTGTTGATTCAAAAGAAGGCAAATAAAATCACCTTCGGAAATTTTGAATTCTGCGTTCAGCAGGAGGGAAAATTCCTTCTTGACTCCAAATGGCAATCAGATTTCTCCTTGGATTAACAAGCACTACATAAATATTAATGCCTATACTAACATGCATAGCCCTCTAACCTCTGGCTCATTAAACAAGGATCCAGTCATCTAAGGTATTTGCTAGAACCACTTCTTCAGGCAGTGAATTCCATATCTTTTTTTTTTATAATTCTTTATAGAAGAATTTTTATCATTTTTGTTTCTTTCGTTTGTTAACTGTTAGAGTACATATAATCAATAGCATTCAGGTAACACATCTGTAGTATGACAGCGTCAACAAATACAGTAGATATCCGCCACACACAGTGACACAGGTTAGAACAAAAATTACATATCCAATCAAATCAGTATATTTACAGTCAATTAACAATGTAACAATAATTGGGTCTGGAGTTCTGGTGAGCCTGGGATTTGTCACCACCAATTTCCTGGGTCAGTGTGCCTCAGTGACTCTCTTGAATACCCGGGGTCTCCTGCTCTATCCTGCTACCAATTTATTGGGAAACAGCACAAGCCAGGGACCCCATCATTTTTGGAATAAAGTGGGGGCCTCGTGTACCTGTGCTGTAAGGTAGTCAATAGCCAGTACCTCCCCTGTGAGTTTGATGACCTTGGATATGGAAGAGATGGAGGGGGTATTCCACTCCTGGGCTTTAGCCATGAATTCCATATCTTAATTCTCCTTACTGTAAAATCGCTTCTGCTTTCGTAGACTAAATCTCCTTTCTTCAGGTCTTAGCGGTTGACCTCTTGTCCTGTTCTGTTAATGAACAGGTCTTTAGAAAGCCCATTGTATGGGCCATCATATCATATCCCCTCTAAGCCGCCATTTCTCTAGCATATATAGATTTACATTTTTCCAGCCTTTCTTCATAACTAAAACTTTCCATTCCCCTGATTAGTTTTGAAGCCCTCCTTTGCACTTTCTCTAGTTCCATAATGTCTTTTTTTTTTTTTTAACTGCATGTTCAAGGTGAGGTCTTACCATGGACCTATAAAAAGAGGCAGAAAAATATCTTCCTCCAGTGAGTCAATACCCCTTTTAATTAACCGCAATTTCTTATTGACCTTTGCAGCTGACACTGTGCACTATTGCTAAGTCTATTGTCTACAACTACTCCCAAATCTTTTTCGTTCGTGTCAGGGGGTCAGGGTAAATCCCTGACAAGGACCAACAAAACAATGTATTAGTTTATATATTTTTTGCAAATCTTACATTTAAAACTTACATTTTGCAGGATTTCTTGTGTGGACAAAACCCTCAAATCCTGCTACTTACTGAGCCACTGCTTTTAGCTAATCTGAACCCTGACCATGCACTGGGAAACTGAACCTGGAGGGCACAACCAGTCCTGCTTAGTTGCCCTCTCATGGAAAAAGATTAGATGTTGTCTGTGTGTGTCTGTGGCATGAAGAAATTAGAGATCCAAGGAGGAGCAAAATAGGCGTTGTGTGCCAAAATAAAGCACATAAAAAAGTTTTTTTTCCCCTTCTGTTTCCAATATAGAAACACAAGTTACCATCTCACTGACCTAGGAAAAACGGGCATGTATTTTTGATACATAAATACTTGCCAGTTTATTCTCTGACCAGCAGCCGCCATGCTTTCCTGGGAAGCAGGTAGCCCAGTCTGGTCGCTATTGTCTCTGCTACTGCTGAGAGAGAAAACCCTTTTTACATGGGATCAGCAGAGGGGACCTTAGCGACATTCAGTGCCCTATCAGACATGCGGGGCAAGCCCCCGCTCGCCCACTTGGATAGGCTGTGTGTGTGTGTGGACACATTCAGCATGCACCATGCTCCCCACCAGCTCTCCTTCACAGCTGAGGCAACGCCAGATGTAAACACACATGTATCTGTAAAGACACACATCGGGTTTACTTGGGATAATGGGGACACAATTTTTATAAGAACAAACAGTTTAGTTGTCCTAATGCTTCAAAAGCATTTTGAATTTGATTCTCAAATTAATGGAAAGCCAACAGATGAGGAATGGCAGGTTAGGAAAATAAGCCTGGCAGCAGAATTTTGGATAAATTGCATTGGAGGGAGTTGAGAAATGTCAATCAAAAGAGGGTGTAGCAGTCAAGGCAGGAGATGATCAGGGAATGAACAAGGAGTTTTGTGCTTATGTCTTATGTTTGACACTAATATTTTTTTCATTAAATTTTTAGTCAGCTGCTGTTCTGTGTAAGCAATGCCTTTAAGTCATACAACTTGGCTCATGTGATCATTAGCTTTGGTGACACGCATATCACACTAAAAGCTATAATGTCACTGACTGACCATTTGCACATGGCTTGGGTACCTATTACCGTATTTGCTCGAATATAAGACAACCCTGATTATAAGAAGACCCCACAAACCTTGGATATTCCTTTAGGAAAAAAAACTATAAACCTGAATATAAGACTACCCTATAGAAAAAAAGTTTAACTTGTATATTTTCACATGTAAATAGCTTTTTCATTTTTAATAAAAATTATGATAGAAAAATATGCATTTCTTGTTTTGATTTCCTTTTATTTGCCCCCAGACGTAGCCAATGCATCTCCCCCACAGCCATCTGCCCACCAGACTTAGCCAATGTGCCCCTACCCCCCCAGACTTTACCAGTGCTGCCTCCCCCTCCCTACCCAGCCTTAGCCAATGCTCCTCCCCTCTCACCCAAACTTAGCCAATGCTGCCTCTCCCCCTCCCCCAGACATGCCGAATGCTGCCTCTCCCCCTCCCCCAGACATGCCCAATGCTGCCTCTAACCCCTCGCCCAGACATGCCCAATGCTGCCTCTACCCCCTCCCCCAGACATGCCCAATGCTGCCTCTACCCCCTCCCCCAGACATGTATCACTTTTCATAACAGATTAGATAAAAATTGCAGTCTCCTGATTTTGCAAAACGTTACATTTCAATGGATACATATGGGGTTATACACATATATACACATTGTGAGGCAATGTTCTGAAAGTGGTCTAGTCACCATGGAAACCAATGGAATGTTCTTGCTGATTAAATCACTTTTAAAACTTTGCCCCAGAAAGGACCTTTATACATAACCGTATTTAATGAACTGCAAATCAGAACAGAAAACAGACTTACTACCTAGCCAGTTGTGTTTAACCCCTTGAAGACATAGGATGGACTAGGTCCGCCCTATCTGGCAAGGCGTTACCGACATCGAACGGACCTAGCCTGTCCTGCGGTTAAACAAGCGGTGTTTGCGATCCAATATCGCAAACACCTCTCAAACTGTGATGCTTTAATGCATCGAGGTTGAGGCATAAAGCATCACCAAAATGCGGTGCCAGGGTACCCGCGATCGCGCCATAGAGCGATTCACGGGCGCCATATTGGAGAGCAGCATGCTCCCCCAATATAGCTGCTGCCCTCTTGTGGGAAGAGCGTCAAAAGTGAAAAAAATGTCACTTACATCGCTCTGATGCTGTTGCTATACTGCCCCTAGAGGCAGTCAGCAACATTGCAATGTAAAAAAAAATAATTAGCTAAAAATCTAGGGTTAAAATTAAATTAGGGTTAGCAGAAGGGATAGGGTTAAAATTAAAATAAAACTAGATTAAATTAAGGGTTAGAATCAGAGGCGTCGCTAGGGGGGGCTAAAGGGGCTCAAGCCCCGAGTCTCACAGTGAAAGCCACGAATGTAAAGGGAGGATGTTAGGGGGAGAGATCCCTTACCCTACCAAAGTGCCATCAATGAAGTGAAGAAGGGTCCTTGCAATCTGCACAGATCCCCCTCTCCTCCTCTTGCTGCTTCACTCTGCCCAAGCGGCTCTCTCTGTCAGAGAGCGTTCACATGACCTCCTGAGGCTCTGACACATTGGCAAAGCATGTGAGCAGGAGGAGGGAGGTGTCTGCTGACTGCAGATTGCACAGATTCCCTGCTGGAGAGCACAGCAAGGAGCCAGTACACATTGATTTGTTCCATCAATGCCCATCTCTGACTGCTGGAATGAGCTTCTAATCCAGGATTATCACCAAGGAAAAAAGGTTCAAATAGAATTTGATCCAGTGATTTGAAGTGGATTGGCAAATGTCACAATGTGTTTTACAAGGAACAGAGCAAAGTCTTCTAGGGTCTGACACCTTCTGGGCTTCTGATTTCTGGTTATGGTCCCTGTCAATGATGTTTACGTTATTTTTTTTCAGTTTAGGTGCAATGTAATCTCCTGCCTTCTCTGGTGTGTATGATGCACAATGAGATTGAACTTTATGTGTAACATATGCTAATCTGGGAATGCCCATTGGTTTCTAGTCAATATTGGATAAAATAATATTTAAAACAGGGTTTAAAAGGTATAAATAATTGCCTTCATTTTAATAAACTATAACATGAGCTAAGACCGTTTGTGCTGCTGTGCATAACCAAGAACCTCTTCTTAGTACATTCTAGAATGCTGCAGAGTACAATCACCAGCTAAAATGAGACCCCTTTACTCAAAAAACATCAACTGAATGGGATAAACACAATTTGTTGTCACTACTGTCAAACTGTCTTGTTATGATAAATAATAATATACCATAACAAAAAATAACAGATCTGCTGTGCAAGCATCGATTGGCTCCCCCTAGAGCATCGGAAGTAAAATACATTCACTTCCGATGCTCTTGCCAGTAGAAGGGAAGCGCTGCCTATACAGGCAGCGTTCCCTTCTACTGAGCCGATGGGGTCGCTCAGGAGAGCGACCACCATCCGTTCTGGGGGGAGCCGAAGGTGTTGCTAAGGGCCTCGCTCATAAACACATGTGTGCAGGCGGCGCAGTGTGTGCATGGGGAGTGATCATAGCGCGCCCCTGCACTTTTTTATAGTGTTGCACAATGCCTCTAAATAGAGGCATTGTAGGAACACTGATAGAGTAAAGAAAGCGACCGCTGGTCGCTTTCTTTACTCTATTTAGTGCATGACGTGCCAGGCACGTCAAAAAACACTTAAGAGGGAACTCATAAACTTTCAACGGGATAATATAAATAAATAAATGAGCGCACCTTGTATCTTGGGGTCTGGTTCCTATGTCCGGAGTAATCCTTAGATAGTAAAGACTGAATCCAAAAAACGAAAAGATAAGGAAAACTGCAACGGTGTGGAACTCGATACCTTAAAAATTAACTTTTATTTAAAGAGTTGTTGGCAAGTCCACGATTTGCCGTGACGTGCCTGGCACGTCATCTGTCACGAAGGGGTTAAAAAAATAAAACGTTAACCCTTTCCTTGATGATCAGTTTCCTTCTTAGTTTATGGCCCTCATTTTGTTTAGTTTTTACAAACTTTATTTTTGCATTTTTAACGTTTTTTTTATAAATACATTTTATTGTAATATATTAATATGATGACAGTTAACCCCTGTATGCCTGTTCTGTGATTCTTATGGCTCTGACATCGCACTGGTCAGATTTTATTTCTGGGTTTTGTTATTGGGGGGTTTTGGATCCTATATTTTTATTTTGTATCAGTTAGTTAATTAGTTAGGATACGTGGGTTAGTGTTGCACTAGTTATGTAGATTATTATTGGGAAAATAATGGGAGGGGGGGGAATTTCCCCCAAAATTTTTCCTCTTTATGTGTATTTTTAATACTAAATTATAGATTATTTTGTTTTCAACAAACACATATTATTGGCCCTTGGCCCATAAAATCCCTGGTCCTGAAAGGGTTAAGGTGAAAGCTGAGTGAGCATCTAGCTAACTTGAGAAAGACTGAGTGAATGGGATCTACTCATTAAAAAGTGAACTGTGAAAATCAGGTTAAAATAGCCGAGTCAGAAGGATAGGCAAATTTGACTTGTTTACGCAGCTTTCTTGTTAGTGCACTGTATAGGGAATTTACTGTGTATCAATGTGTGTGCATCTATAATAGGATGAATTTGCACGGAGTGAGAATTAGGTATATTTGGGACTTTTGCGTGCTGCCCTTTCAATACTTTATGCTTAATGGTTGGTCATGTACTTATGTTGCAGCAAGTGTCAGGAGAGTGAAAACAAGGAGCGATAGCCGAGATCTTGTGTATATATGGATTGTACCTTTTTTTTTATATAGATCCCAATGCTTTTATTTCCTGTAATTGGTCCTCCACCACACCTATAGGGTGGGTAATTTCAAGAATACTTCTGCAGCTATATTTATATGTATGGATTGTTCTTGAACTACCTGCAAGTTTGAGACTAGTGCAGTTGTTACAAACCCAAAATGGTGTTGAGAGTTAGCAATCTACATTTGCAAACACAAATTTAATTCCACTTGGGGGAATCTAGTGCTGCGGCATACTATTTTTTTTAAACACCTGCTGCTGGGAACTACATTTCCCATTATCCATAGTCAACCTTTTAGCATATTTTCTTACTGAGCATCATGCTAACTGTACTGAACCCCTTGGCGACAGATGACGTGCCAGGCACGTCACGGCAAATCGAGGACTTGCCGACAGGTGACGTGCTGGGCACGTCATGCACTAAATTGAGTAAAGAAAGCGACCAGCGGCATGTAGAGGCATTGTGCAACACCCCAAAAAAGTGCAGGGGCGCGCTACGATCCCCAGAGTGATTGTAGCAGCCATTTAAAAATGGCTGCTCCCCTGCACACATGTGCGTAGAAAGCGAACGATCGTTGGCTTTCTAAGCATCTCCGGTGTTGCTAAAGTGCCTCGCTAGCGGCAGGCAGCGCTTCCCTTCTAATGGCAAAAGCATCGGAAGTGAATGTATTTCACTTCCGATGCTCTAGGGGAAGCCAATCAATGCCGGCACAGCAGATCTGTGTGCAGGCATGTATGGTAAGTGCTCTGATGAGCACTTATCATACAGTCAAAGGCAATATTAGTAAATATTGCCTTTGACAAGTATTGATCTGCCTCCCTCTCCTTACTAGTTTTGGTAAGGGAGAGAGACAGATCAGATAAAGTAAAAAATAAAATAAAATTAGATCACGCAGTGATCATACACAGCAGCACATTTTTTGTTGTCTGTGCATTTTTTAGGGGTTCATTTTTTTTTTACTGTAATTCATTACAGTATAACAAAGGCTCTTTTAAGAGCTATTAACCCCTTATTTGCTGTAGATCACTGCCTAAGCAGCGATCTGACGTAAATGCAGCAATCTTGCTACAGAAGCATTTTTACTTATTTTTTTAAACTTTTTTATTACACCCGTCACGGGTTAATTATACCCGCTAGGGGATTACGTTTAAAGTAAAAAAAAAGCTGTCTGAGCGCATGTATAGCGATCAGTAACAGCTGATCAGTGGCAAAGGCGGGTTGGCGATTGTTCAGATGAGCATCACCATTAGCCTGGTTAGATCAATATTTGATCTGAACCGTGTAGATCTGCTGCCCTCTCACTTGAGTTTTAGTGAGGGAGACAGACAGAGCTGTATAATGTAAGTTTTTAATTATAATATATTTAATAAAATTGAGACCCAAAGGCTTTTATAAAAGCCGTTTCCAGTGTTTAACCCCTTCCCTGCAATTGATCGCTGTGTACGCAGTGATCTTACACAGCAGCACATTTTTAGCTGTCTGTGCATTTTTTAGGGGTTAATTTTTTTTACTGTGATTTATTACAGTATGTCAAAGGCTCTTTTAAGAGCTATTAACCCCTTCCTTGCCCTATATCACTTCCTAAGCAGCACATATGGTCACTGCCTAAGCAGTGCATATGGAGCAATCTGGTCGCAGAAGGATTTTTTTTGCTATCAGCATTTTTTTTTTTGTCACACTCGCTAGGGGTTAATTATACCCACTAGGGGATTACGTGTATTCCTTTTGAAGCTGTCTGAACGCGTGTATAGCTATCAGTAACAGCCGATCAGTGGCAAAGGTGGTTTGGTGATTTCTCAGATGAGCATCACCAATCGTCTGGGTCGATAAATATTGGTAAATATTGTTCTGACCCATATGGATCTGCCTCCCTCTCCTCACTTGAGTTTTAGTGAGGGAAAGAGACAGATCTGTATAATATAAGTTTTTAATTGTAATAAATTAAATTAAATGTTAAACAATTGTGAGTCCCAAGGGCTTTTATAAAAGCCATACCCTTTGTATAATGTAGCCTGTGTATTAACCCCTTCCCTGCCACTGATCACTGCTCAGCAGAACATTTTTTCTTGTCTGTGCATTTTTAGGGGTTAATTTTTTGTACAGTACTACAAAGGCTCTTATAAGAGCGATTAACCCCTTCCTTGCTCTACATGTCAAAATTCCAAGTTGGAAAATCAAAAAGCGCACCTCTCAAATGTAGCCTTTCAACCCCCAACAAAGCTGACAAAGCTATGCATGGGTGGTATCCCTGTGCTCGGGAGATGTTGATGAACAAATATTGTGGTATTGTTTGTCAGTGACACATACCAAAACATGTGAATTTGTGTCTAAAGTACAATGTATGTGGGAAAATTACACAATAAAATGACTACCACAAACTTTGACAAAGGCTGGTGGTAGAATTGGTGCATGGAAAGTGTTAAAATACCACCATTTAAAATAGACTAGGGTGTCTACTTTTACAAAATATATACTTTTTTGGGTAAAATACACTGTCCTACTTTAAAAAAAAGTCCCAAATGAAAGATGGGCTCAGGCTGACTACACGTCAAAATTCCAAGTTGAAAATGCGCACCTTCAAAATGTGGCCCTTTAGCCCCCAAACAACCCAACAAACCTATGCATGGGTGGTATCCCTGTACTCAGGAGATGTTGTTGAAAACATATTAGGTTATTGTTTGGCAGTGACACATACCAAAATCTGTGAATTTATGTCTGAAATACAATATCTGTGGGGAAAAAAACCCAAAAAATTACTACCACAATTTTTGACAAAGGCTGGTGGTAGAATTAGTGCATGGAAAGTGTTAAAATACCACCATTTGAAATAGCGTAGGGTGTCTACTTTAAAAAAATATATGGGTTGATGGGGTAAAATACACTGGCTGGTTTCAAATATATCCCAAATGGGACATGGGTGCAGGCTGTCTGCATGTCAAAATTTCAAGTTGGAAAACCAAAAACTGCACCTCCCAAATTTGGCCTTTTACCCCCCAAACAACCCAACAAACCTATGCATGGGTGGTATCCCTGTACTCAAGAGATGTTGCTGAACACTTATTGGGGTGCTATTTGGCAGTGACACATACCAAAATCTGTGAATTCATGTCTGAAGTACAAGGTTTGTGGAAAAAAAAAAAAAAATTACTACCACTAACTTTGATAAAGGCTGGTGGTTGAATTAGTGCATGGAAAGTGTTAAAATACCACCATTTGAGATAGCCTAGGGTGTCTACTTTTAACCCCTTAGTGACATGACTTTTTTGGCTTGTCCGACGCTTGGTGACATGGGCTATTTTAACATTTCTGAGGTGTTTGTGTTTTGCTGTAATTTATTTCTGTCTCATTTAGTGTACCCGCACAAACTATATATCGTTTTTATCGTTATAAGAAGGGCTTTCTTTTGATACCATTATTTTGATAATAGCATATAATTTGATGTAAAAAAAATAATAAAATATGGCAAAAAAATGAAAAACATTTTTTTTATGACTTTTATTTGAAAAATTGTATACTCATGTACAAGAGACAACAAAAAAACACTGCTAAATAGTTTCTAATATATGTCCTGAGTTCAGAAATAGCCCATGTTTTATGTTTTTGTGCTTTTTTTATTCATGTTACAGGGCCAGAACTATAAGTAGTGCAAAGCTATTTTAAAATCCTTTTTTTTTTCAAAATTAGCAATAGTGACATTGTAACACTAATTTCTGTACTAAATCCATGAATGACCCCCAACATGTCCATATTTTTGAAAACTAGACCACTCAGGGCATTTAACTTGGGGTATTTTGACACATTTCATGTAGCCATTTTACCACCAATTTTTGCCAAAGTTTGCAGCAAAAAATCTTTTTTTTAAATTTTTCACATAGATTGCAATTTAGGTAAACATTACCTTAAAATGTGAAGGGGTATCTCCAAATAACACCTCAATATGTGTTCAGCAACATCTCCTGAGTACAGGCATACCACCCATGCATAGGTTTGTTGGTTTGTTTTGGGGCTAAAAGGCCACATTTAGGGGGTGCGCATTTTGGTTTTCTAACTTGGAATTTGGGACATTTTTGAAGCCAGAAAGTGTGTTCTACCCCACAAAGCCATATATTTTTTTTAAAACTAGACACCCTAGGGTATTTCAAATGGTAGTATTTTAACACTTTCCATGCACTAATTATACTACCAGCCTATGTCAATGTTTTGGGTCGTAATTTGTTTTCCACATACATTGTACTTTGGGCATGAATTCACAGATCCTGTTATAGGTCAGTGCCAAACAACACCTCAATATGTGTTCAGCAACATCTCCTGAGTACAGGGATACCACCCATGTATAGGTTGGTTAGGTTATTTGGGGGTTAAAAGGCCACATTTGAGAGGTGCGCTTTTTGGTTTTCCAACTTGGAATTCTGACGTGCAGAAAACCTGCGCCCATGTCCCATTTGGGACATTTTTAAAGCCAACAAGTGTATTCTACCCCACAAAGCCATATATTTTTTTTAAAACTAGACACCCTAGGGCAGGGCTTGACAAATTTAATTTAGTTTTAGGAGCCAGCTAAAAAATTTAGGAGCCAGACAACGGCACATCACAATATCATAAACGCACGGAGACAGTCGCATACACCCACCTCACATACACAGTCAGTTACATTCACACACACACACCACATACAGTCAGTTCCATTCACACATATATACACAGCCAGTTCCATTCACACATACATCCACAGCCAGTTCCATGCACACATACATCCACAGCCAGTTACATTCACTCATACATACACAGCCAGTTACATTCACTCATACATACACACAGACCAAAGAACAAAAATGTATTTCTTACGGTGTCCTCCCTCCCTGCTGCTTACCTCATGGCAGGGGAGGGGGACATTTATGCTGGAGCCCGATCTTCTTTTGGTTCCTGCTAAGTGCCGTGTTGTCATGTGACAATCGTCACTACAGCGTGTTGCGCGAGGGGGCGGAGCTTACAGTCTGTGTGATCCGCACAGACTTTCTCCCCTCGCGCTGAAAGTAAAACGGATGGCAGCCGGAAAGGGCTCCCTGTGACAAACAGCACCCGGGCGCCAGGTCTGATTTCCTGGTCGCCATGGCGACCTGGCGCCCGGGGTTTGTCGAGCCCTGCCCTAGGGTATTTCAAATGGTAGTATTTTAACACTTTCTATGCACTAATTCTACCACCAGCCTATGTCAATGTTATTTTTTTTCACATTCACAGATCCTATTATGTGTCAGTGCCAAACAACACCTCAATATGTGTTCAGCAACATCTCCTGAGTACAGGGATACCACCCATGTGTAGGTTAGTTAGATTATTTGGGGGTTAAAAGGCCTCATTTGAGAGGTGCGCTTTTTGCTTTTTCAACTTGGAATTCTGACATGAAGAAAACCTGCGCCCATGTTCCATTTGGGACATTTGTGAAGCCAGAATGTGTATTTTACCCCACAAAACCATACATTTTAGCAAACTAGACACTTTAGGGTTTTTCAAATGGTAGTATTTTAACACTTTCCATGCACTAATTCTACCACCAGCCTTAGTCGAATTTTAGGTTAGTAATTTTTTAATGTTTTGTTTTCACATACATTGTACTTCGAGCATGAATTCACAGATCCTGTTATGTGTCAGTGCAAAACAACACCCCAATATGTGTTCAGCAACATCTCCTGAGTACAGGGATACCACCCATGCATAGGTTTTTTGGGTTGTTTGGGGGCTAAAAGGCCACGTTTAGGGGGGGTGTATTTCCAACTTGGAATTTTGACATGTAGTCAGCCTGCGCCCATGTTCCATTTGGGACACTTTTGAAGCCTGTCAAAGTATTTTACTCCATCAAACCATATATTTTGGAAAACTAGACATCCTAGGGTATTTAAAATTGTGGTATTTTAACACTGTATATGTACTAATTCTACCACCAGCTTTTGTCACCTATGTCAAAGGGTTGGGATGTCATTTTTTTCCCACACACATTGTGGTTCAGGCAGGTATTTTCAGATTCTGGTATTTGCCACTGCCAACCAACACCTCAATATATGTTCAACAACATCTCCTGAGTACAGGGATACCCCCCATGCATAGGTTTGTTTTGGGGCTAAAAGGCCACATTTAGGGGGGGCGCAATTCCAACCTGGAATTTTGACATGTAGTCAGCCTGCGCCCATGTTCCATTTAGAACATTTTTGAAGCCGTCCAATGAATTTTACCCCATCAAACCATATATTTTTGGAAAATAGACATCCTAAGGTATTTCAAATGGTGGTATTTTAATACTGTATATGTACTAATTCTACCACCAGCTTTTGTAAGAGTTTGTGGTAGTACTTTTTTGGGAGTTTTTTATCCACATGCATTATACTTCAGGCATGAATTCACAGATTCTGGTATATGTCACTGCCAAACAACAACCCAATATGTGTTCAGCAACATCTCCCGAGTACAGGGATAGCACCCATGCATAGGTTTGTTGGTTTGCTTTTTGGCTAGAAGGCAACATTTGTGAGATGCGCATCTCAAAATTCCAACTTGGAATTTTGACATGTAGTCAACCTGCGTCCGTGTCCTATATGGGATATATCTTTGAAGCCAGCCGATGTAATTTACCCCCACCAAACCATATAATTTTTAACGGTAGACACCCATCACTGCTTGTGGCAAGGGCTCAGCAGCCACCGAAACATCACTAGATGATGTATCAGAAAGCTGACCAGGGTCAAAATCGAACCCTGAGTCCGCGGCCTCAGAATCAGTGCGTAAGCAGTGATCTCGAGCAAAGAAGGGGTTAATAGCTCTTAGAAGAGCCTATCTAGTAATGTAATACATTACAGTACAAAGTAATTAATCCATAAAACAGTGCAGACAGCAAAACATACTGTTGCTGTGCAAGATTACTGCTTATACAGTGAGGAATGGCAGGGAAGGGGTTAATACACAGTGAAAGACTTTCATAAAACCTGCCAATTTTATAAAATGTTATTTTATATCACTAATACTGATCTGTCTCTTTCCGTCACAAAAATGTAAGTGAGGAGAGGGAGGCAGATCAATATTTGTGAATATTGATCCGACCAATTTTGATCTGACCAGGGCGAATGGTGAACTTAATTGAGAAATCACCAAACCGCCTTTGCCACTAATTCGCTGTTACTGATCGCTATGCGCTCAGGCAGCTAAAAAAAAAAAATCTCAAATACTTTTACTTTACATGTAATCCCCTAGCGGGTATGTGTAAAAAAAAAAAAAATATGCAGACAGATAAAAATTGCTTTGGCGTCAATATCATTGCGTAAGCAGTGATCGACGGCAAAGAAGGGGTTAATAACTCTTAGAAGAGCTTTTGTAGTACTTTAATAAATGACAGTACTAAAAAAATTAACCCCTAAAAAATGCACAAACAGCAAAAATAAATGCGCTGATGTGCACGATCACTGCTTACGCAAGATCAGTGGCAGGGAAGGGGTTAAACGCAGGGAATTGCTTTAATAAAACATTTTTTATTGTTTTATTATTCGTGTGTTGTGTATTTATTGTTTTTTTGTACTTTTACTTAGTTTTCTTACTTTGATCTGTCTCTCTCCCTCACTAAAAAAAAAAATGTGAGGAGAGGGAGGCAGATCATAACTGGTCAGATCAATATAGGGTTAATATTGATCTGACCAGTCAGTGGGGATGCTCAGCAGAGCATCCCCACTGCTTGTCAGTGTGCCTGGCCGTCACTGATTGCCTCATGTGACAGCCAGAGAGCACAGGAAGCAGGTACTTCCTGCCTCCTGTGCTCTTGCCCTTAGAAGGGCAGCGCCAAGGCGCTGTGCCTTTAAAACCGGCATTTCAATCGCTCTCCGGAGCGATCAAAATGCCGAAGGGCATTTTTTTAGTATTGTACGATGCTTCCATACGGAAGCATCGTTACAATACCGCTTGAGCACTGAAAGCGGAAAATCTCCGCTTTCAGTGCTCGTTTTGACACAGGACGGACTAGGTCCGTTCTGTGTCACTAACGCCTCGGCACACAGGACGGACCTAGTCCGTCCTGTGTCGTCAAGGGGTTAAAAAATTTATGGGTTGATGGGGTAAAATACACTGGCTGGTTTCAAATATATCCCAAATGGGACATGGGTGCAGGCTGTCTGCATGTCAAAATTTCAAGTTGGTAAAACCAAAAACTGCACCTCCCAAATTAAATGGAGATTAAATGGCATACATTAGCCAGGCAATTTTTTTCCATTGGGCTGTAGCCATGGATCATATAGGAACCTAGCAACGCCCCTGGTTAGCATAAGGGTTAGAGTTAGGGTTAAATTTAGGGTTTGGGTTGGGGTCAAAAGGTCACTGTAGGAAAGAAAAAAAAACACTATTTTTGTTTTTTCCATAACTCGCAAAAAAAACTGCAGAAAAACATGGGAACAAGCATTTTTCTAAACTCAGGATAGAAACTATTTAGACAGGGTCTTTTTTAATGATTGTATTTGTGTAAATTATTCTTAGTCATAGTTAAAGTGGGGTTTTTTTTGTAGTAAATATGATGAATATAATGGTATCTAACGAAAGCCCTTCTTGTGGAGATAAAAAAAAAAACAATATATAATTTGTGTGGGTACAGTATGTGAGAAAGAAGAAAATTACAGCTAAACACAAACACCCCAGAAATTTCAAAACATCCCATGTCAATAAGGGAAAGACAAGGTCAAAAGGTCATGTCACTAAGGGGTTAAGAAAATATGTACAAATGGTGAGTTGTAGCATTTATTTTATTTCCGTGAAGAAAGAAAATTTAAACCACAAATAACATGTAATTTTACCTATTCCTTATTCCCTTATGTCTATACTTCAGACAGTGTCATCCTACAGACATGGCAGCTGACCACCACACATGAGCATTTATTACACCAAGACTTTGCTTTGCAAAAGTAGCAATAAGCAGTTCTGCACTGGTTAAATGTTCAAATGGGTCAATGACACAAAAATTAGAAAAGCATGAACACAAACCTCAGTGATTAACACAAATGTATTCAATACAAGTGACTATAACTCAAAAAAAAGCACATAACCCTTTTGAGGCAAAAAAAGACTGTACTTTACTTTGAGCCAGCTTTGCTCTGTATATCTCTGTAATAGGGGGATCTAGTGTCTACAATATTGGGATATATCTTCCTGTATCTTCAGACAGATGAAGGAAGATTCAACAACATGTTGAATTCAAACAACATGTTCATCCCCAAGATTTAAACAACATATCCATCCATGGGCCTCCACCCAATATTTTCCAGGGGAGGGGCAAAATATCAAAGCAGGAATGGACTCACAGCATGTGGAAATCAGCAATTTATTGAAGGAAATTGGTGAGACAAATCCATGGAATCATTAACAGTCAAAGTGATATAGTGAGGAGGCAGAACTCAACTTCTGACATCTCACCGCATATTATGCTATTAGCGCAAAATATTCCCCCCAGTGCCCCCAATACCTCCTCCTCATTGTTTATCTGTGTTGTCTCAGGAGAGGGGTTTCCTGGTGGGAGGCAAATGTTGCAAAAGATACCCATTAATAGGACAATTAAATAACCATGGTAGTAGTAGCTAAAAGACCAGCTGAGCATCATGGGAAGTTTACAATAGCAGGGGTGGTAAAGATTAGCCACTATAACCCCAGTCTACAATTCCTATAGTAATCAGTTGGTAATGGGCTGGCTGTATATCATGGAAGCTACAACAGCACAAGAGTTAGTGTGCAGTGTAACAATCTCAGTCTGTAACTACCAATCCAATAAAGTTAAGCTTGTAATATGGCTGATTGAATATTATTGTAGATGCAGTCAACAAAAGTCAGTGTTTGTACTGTAGACTTACTGTAACTCCATTGACCCCCCTTTCACAGCCCCATCCACAGTTAGCAACAAGCAATGTTACTTTCTCAACATCATGGGAGTTGCAGTCAACAAAAGTTAATGTTGTGTTGTGTAGTGCAGCTCTGTGATGGGAAGTATTATAAAAAGTGCTCCCCCCTTTCCACCCCTGTAGACTCCCTTGTTTACATCCCCGGATAGATATACAAAGTTACTCCTAACTGGTTGTAAACTGAAAAATAAAACACAACGGACAGTGTCACAAACTATGTCAAAGAGCCTCTTGTTGATGTATTCCAGTAGGGAGACCATATCTCACCATTTATTAGGTCAATTTGCATGAGATTTTACACAATACATATTTATGTATGTAATAAATAACTTTTACATGGTTGCAAAAATAGATAAATACATGTAGGATCTCCCTAGTGCTATTCTCTGCTATGTATTATGTGGAAGAGAGGGGAAAAAAGAGGCAATATTTTCTTTGGAACCAGACTGCAACCTGCTGATGTAGGAACTCTCAAACTACATCCATTGTTTCCAAAGGACTCTGACCTAGAGCATTCATAAAACAGGCTACAGTTAGAACAGCTATTTCACACCATTATAAATAATTTACATTGACTTTCAACCTTATATCTTCAAGGTGATCAAGATCTTATCTTTCACAGAGACTCTGACACTTGTATTTTCCACATTAGGCCACTTAAACATTGTGGTATCAGATCTCTTCACTAATTGCTTCATTACATTCAGTAATAATGTTTAGTGAGATGTTTTTATTTGGGACGGACAGGCCATACTGAAGTCTTATTTCAAAGCAGCAAAGAGCTTCTTGTTACAAAACCCACGGCTTGATCATTTCTATTCAAAGCAATGTGTAAGCTACAAAAATAATAATTTGTCATTCCCAAGGAAGGTCAGGATTTTCCAGCATGTCAGAGGTTAGGGAATCTCATTTTGGCAGCAATGTGTATCTTTTAGAAACAAACTCAAGATGAATTACTAACTATTAAAAACATATAAAAATGTAATGGTTTAATTTGTATGGTTATATTGATCAGTTTTAAATGTTGATTATAACACGGGAAATCGGGAGCTGAATACATCAGTAGATAGTGAGAAGAATTTTGATCGATGAATGTGGTATTTGCCAGCATGTTTCAACCTTATATTTAACTTAATAAGGTTGTTATCAGATTGACATATTTTATAAGAAGTGCTTATGTTTGTCTGTTTATGAGCAAGTTGAGCACATAAAAGCAATTGTTGAAAGCTCACAATCTGTGATAAGTAGAATAAAGTGATTTGTTAAAGGGACAGTAAATCTAAAAAATAAAAGTTTTTTTGAATGATGCATGAATTAAAATCATGTTTTGTTTCCTGTACCTTCACTACCGAGACCTTATGTGAAAAATGCCAGATGGGCTGCAGTACCCATGTCTCAGAATATAGAGTAGCAATTTCATCTTTATACATCATGGGCATAAAACCTGCGACCCATCAGACAGTATCATAAACAAAAAGTTTTGTAAAAAGATGTGTGTAGAACTAAAAGTGGAAATTTAATAGAAAGAAAATGTAAATTAAAAAGGATAAAAACGTAACTTCTTTGCAACAACTGATGTGCCAAGTAATCATGTAAAAACATACAGTTAATGACAGCTGACGTGCCTGGCATGTCATGCGGTAAAATGAGCTTACGATTGCTAACTAAGTTCACCTGGTGTTGCTGCAATGCCTGAAATCCAACCCCAGGGCACAGTGGGATCACTTTCCCTAGCGATCACGTTTGCCTTATTTAAAGGCATAATGCCTTTCCAATATAGCTCCGACCCTGTTGGGGGCAAAAGGTTCCAAAGTGATCAATGGAGTGTTGCTACACTGCCCCTAGAGCTGCTCTCTAATGCAGAGAGAGAGAGCCTTGTTTTTAAATTTGTCGCTTCTGCATTAGCAGAGAGAAACACGCATCTCAATAGACCCCGATCAGGAGAGCAGGGTAAAGCTACCACTCTGATTGGCTGTGCATGCGCCAACACGGCCAGCACGCCAGCATACCTACTGGCTCTGCCTCCGCTCTGAGCTGAGAGTAAATCCATGTGAATTTCCAAAGATACACACTGGATTTAATTTTGAGACGGAAAACGAACATTTTGACCCAAGCTTTCTATATAGCAAGGGTTAAAAAATATAAAGTTTAGTTTTCCTTTAAATGAAAAGCTAATATCTCGTGAAGGGTTAATAATCGACCATTAACTTTTTTGACTTCACACCAACTTCAACAGGATCAACAATGCCATATTTAAGCCACAGCTAACTTTATCAGTACTGTACTTACCATTTTTCTGTTGCCACTTTTGCTTTATTCATTTTGATTAAAACTTCTTTGCTTAACCATTTCAATTCCTAAATAAGAAAAATAAAAACTAGGTTACAATTATGATTTTCAGCAGACAAGAATAACAGTTTCATAACAATAACGCAGGCAGAAGATTTAACAGTTGCTTAACTAAGGTAATGTATACATATATGAATATAAACTCCACAGGAAAAGTAAACAATGCAGGTTTTTATTTACCCAACATTGAGCACACAACATCACACCATCTATACAATGGAGGTCTCACTTGAATGAGCAGATTACGAAAAACAAACTATTATAAATGTGCCTTCACTGCTTATGGCATTCTGAGGAACCAAAATATGGTAGATATGAAAATACGTAATTTGTATGTAATACTACGTGGTGACATCATAAACAAGGCACAAAGGCAAATTTGTAACACAATTTGCTGAATTTATTGATGACGTTCAGCGACATGCGTACTTTCAAAGTGTGGCAGTCACATGCAGGGCCGCCACCAGGAATTTCAGGACCCCTTACGGAACAAACCCCCTACCGCGCCCCCCCCCCCCCCCCCGACAATAGTTCCCACTCGCCCCACCTACCCTCACAAGCATGTTATCCAGGTCTAGTATAATATGGAGGGTAGTTGGGAGCAGTTGGTCAATATGCCAGTATTTTGCCATTCGATATGCCAGTATTTTGGCATTCAATATGCCAGTATTTTGGCATTCAATATGCCAGTATTTTGGCATTCAATATGCCAGGATTTAGCCACTCAATATGTCAGGATTTAGCCACTCAATATGTCAGGATTTAGCCACTCCGTATGCCAGGATTTAGCCACTCCGTATGCCAGGATTTAGCCACTCAATATGCCAGGATTTAGCCACTCAATATGCCAGGATTTAGCCATTCAGTATGTCAGGATTTAGCCACTCAACATGCCAGGATTTAGTCACTCAATATGCCAGGATTTAGCCACTCAGTATGCCAGGATTTAGCCACTCAATATGCCAGGATTTTGCTAGTTTCATGCCACCCTCCTTCCCCAGTACTTACCTACTTGTTGCTCTCCGGTCGTCTCCTCCATGCAGTCTTCCTTCCTGCACGAAGGAGGGAAACTCCAGTCGCATTTTTTTACTCTTTATTGAAGCCACGCAGAGTTTTATTGAAAGCGACCGGAGTTTCCCTCCTCCATGCAGCAGGAAATAATTTTTGTATTTCTTTTGGCGTCACCTGGGCCCGCCGGCCCCCCTGGACCTGCCGGGCCTAGGACGCCAGTATGGCCCGTCCCCCCTGATGGTGGGCCTGGTCACATGACTCCCCAAGTTCATGTTAGTTATGCAAATTCTGTCCAACAAGATACACACTGGCAATTTCCATAATCTTGAAGAAGAATTAAACAATTTTCAATCTTTAAAATCAAACTATTTACAGCGTTAATCAATTCATTTGTAGATACGATTTGGAGGTCATAGACCAATCTTAAAAATATAATTTTAATGCTGTAACTATTTCTCACCCATGCTACGTTAATATGATGATTTTCCATTTAATAACATTTGCAAAACTGAAAAATATTATAGACTTCTGCTTTTTGGCATAAAAATGATCTACCTTTATAGACCATTCGAAAAAGCACCTATGAATAGCATAAAAACAGAAAAAAAGGTTCTATACTGTGCTATCAACATAGCATAGGATGTTGGCTCCATTCCCTTTGTACTAAATTGCTACTGCCAATTAAGGTTGAGACAAAATATTTGAAACTAGGTGAACTGAGAATAGGAATGGATTTTGCTGTATACTCTGCTAAAGAAACCCAAATACTCTGTTATCATTGATCGACCACTACACTAGTTTTAATCCTATTTATGTGACGAAACTCAGTATCTACAACACAGATGGTGTGTAACTTCTGCTCCAATTTACATGCATAGTCCCTAAAGGCTCAAATATTTACAAACTTTTCATGTCCAACGGACATTGCACCCTTTGAGGCAAAGTTCTGCTGCCAGAGAGGTGGGTATCTTATGATCAGACGTATATATATATATATATATATATATATATATATATATATATATATATACACATATATACACACACACACATATGTCCGATTAGTCTAAAAAGGAGCATATATGTGTTTGATTGCGGGAAGGGGATAACAATCATAGCACTGTGCAGAGGACGTCGTAGTCTATACAAGTAAGCCAAACCTGTCACAAAGACTGTTACAAAACATAAGACACAAAGACTGTTACATAAGACAAGCAAATGCTCTGAAAAAGTCTCCTAGCCTTATTTTCGAACTTCATCTTATAATCAGACTACAAATAGAGGCCTGACTATAAGGCTAGGTCCCCCGCACATCTGTAGGCTGTGGCTAGATCTCACCGTGTCATTTGATCTTTATACTGGATTACCGGTCAGCCAAATAGGATTCCAAAGGCAAATGTTGCATAAATCCCGTAATTGGAAAAAAACGATCAGGCAACATATATTAATAACTGTCACCGATGAGGACTTAGTATCTGTGCTACAGAACCATCTACATAAACGGAATGCATTGTATAATTCACAATGTCATCTTATTGGAATTAAAACTACGATTTATGATTATTCCAACAAACAATTTCTTAAAGGGACACTACCACTACTTTTTATTCATTTTATTTACGTTCAGGCAAATGATTCTTCCATTGAATTCTATGTCAATCGGTCAAAAAAGTTAAGTAGTAGGGATCTTAGAAGCCCTGGTCCATAGATGAAGCAAAAGTAAGGATTATTATATTAATACAGTTGAGATTTTATGAAATGTGATATCTATGTACATCCAAAAGCAATAATTCAAACTGTTCTCAAAGTTGTTTGAGAACAAGATAATACAATTTTTATGGTACTGTCAGTTTAAAATAAATAAACCAACACTTGACTCCAGGTGCGATTTTCACCTTGCTTGTCTTGTTCCTGGCCGCTTCCAGGAATTGCTCCTGCACCAACTGAGAAGCATGCTCAATCGGACTCACCACATGTCCTAGAAACTCAGGTCCAGCTCCATCATCTTACTTATCATTCCATGTCACAAACATAAAGTTCAAGGTATCTTTCTAACATTGTATGCATTTTTAAATTCCTATAGTAGAAGATGCCCATTTGGAGCTACGCACCATACTACAGGGCTTGACAAACATTTACATTCATCATTTGCCAAATATAACAATTCAGGAGCCTTGTTACCGTATTTATCGGCGTATAACACGCACCTGATTTTAAGATGGAAATTTCAGGAAAAAAAACTTAAGAACTTAAATTAAGAACTTTGAAGCCCAATATGCCATTTTAATATGCCAGGATATTGCCCCCAATATGCCATTTAATATGCAGGATATTGCCCCCAATATGCCATTTAATATGCAGGATATTGCCCCATATATGCCATTTTAATATGCCAGATATTGCCCCCAATATGCCATTTAATATGCAGGATTTTGCCCCCAATATGCCATTTAATATGCAGGATATTGCCCCCAATATGCCATTTAATATGCAGGATATTGCCCCCAATATGCCATTTTAATATGCCAGATATTGGCCCAATATGCCATTTAATATGCAGGATATTGCCCCCAATATGCAGGATATTGCCCCCAATATGCCATTTTAATATGCCAGATATTGCCCCAATATGCAGGATATTGCCCCCAATATGCCATTTATTATGCCAGGATATTGCCCCCAATATGCCATGATATTGCCCCCAATATGCCAGGATATTACCCCTTAGTATGCTCGTTATGCCACCCTCCCCCCCCCCCCCCCTTCCCCAGACCCCAGCACTTACCTCATTCCTGCTCTGTCCCCCGGTGCTCTGAAGCTGCGTGGCTGTGAGGGAAGCGTTGTGAGCTTCCCTTCAGCCGCGCGGTCAATAAAGTTTGTTTTAAAAAAAACACACACTTTATTGACCGCGCGGCTGAAGGGAAGCTCACAACGCTTCCCTCGCAGCCACGCAGCTTCAGAGCACCGGGGGACAGAGCAGGAACGAGGTAAGTTTTAGATTTTTTTTTTTTCGGCGTATAACACGCACACACCATTTTCTCCCTATTTTCAGGGAGAAAAAGTGCGTGTTATACGCCGATAAATACGGTAATTTCATGAAATGTATTTTACACAGAACTCTATGGAATAAAAAAATAAAGGGAGCCAACAGCAGGTATTTTAGGAGCTCCAGAGATTAATCAAACTATGGCATACTATGTAGATTAATTCACAACATTGGCCGCAGTGAGGCAAATATACGCAGCATGTAAGTCAAAGCAGACCTAATGCAGGGCTTGACAAATTTGATTTAAATCTAGGAGCCAGCTGAGAACTTTAGGAGCCAGTACCAAACACTGTGTCACAAAGAAAAATGCTTGGGTCCCAGTCCATAAACATATATAAATGACATGCACTTATGGTTACTCACCACTTTCACACATACTAATGCACACACAAACTAACACACATACATGCACAAAACACTTGCTCACCCACAAATACACACACATACCTAAGTGCTGACAGACACTAACACAAGATTTCACTCTTACATACATGCACAAACATATGAATATCCACTTAAATGCCAACACACACATACACAGGTCACACACACTCACACAGAGATACACTAACACATGCAGACACAAATACATTTTAATATGCTGATACACACACTAACACATGCAGACACAAATACATACACACTAATATCCTGATACACAAAAACACATGCAGACACAAAAACACACACTACCACATGATTTCACTCCTACATACATGCTCAAACACATTCATATCCACTTAAATGCCAACACACACCTACACAGGTCACACACACACACTGAGATACACTAACACATGCTGTCACAATTATATACACACTAACATATGCAGACACAAATACATACATACTAACATGCTGTCACACAGATTCTGACACATTCATAAAAACAGGTGCTGAACCCACACATACATGCTAACACAGCTTGAAGTTTTCCCTCCATTTCCAGGCAGCAGTAGGAGTTCCCATCACCTCTCACACACATCTCCTCACTGCTACAGCTACAGCACCTTGAGAAGCAGGAACAGGAAGCCGGGGGAGGAGCTAATCGGCAGGCTGTTCTGTGCTGCTTCTCCCACACTCTGCTCCTTATCTGATCGGTAGCTAAGGGATAGCAGAGTGTGGGACCGGGACATTGCTGTTTACTCTGCTCAAAGAGTATTCTAGGAGCCAGAATTTAGTCGCCATGGCGACCTGGCGCCCGGTATTTGTCGAGCCCTGACCTAATGGGCTAAATTATGGTTAGGTGTAAGCACCATTATGTACTTTTTAATTTGCATGTCATAAAGCTGTATGGAACTGTTGTCAAGGTGAACAGGATCTCAAAAAACAAATGGGTAACAACAAACTCAACTAGTTTTAATTTGCTTCTTCTTCTTTCTTTTTTTTAATCACGCGCAGAGACTTCCCTGAGATGATTTCACAAGAGTTTGTGTTAAAAAAAAAAAGCACATCTTTTTTGTAGAAAATTGTTTGTTTTTAACCAGTTTTGGTGTCATGGTTAAATTACATCACACTAAGTAAACAGATTACCAAATGAAATGGTATGTTATCCCTCTTCGGTTGTGTGACAATGAATCTTAAGATGTGGTAATATGTAGACATTGCTCCCTTTGCTTCTGAAGGTGTAGCTATTAAAGAATATTGCCAACAAATTTTTGCTGACAATTATCTGTATAATTCTATATACAATTATCAGTAACAAATTATGTAATCAGGTAGGGTAATTCAATCAAGAACACTTATATTAAAGATAAACAAGCATTTAAAACGTACACTGAATTTTTGTGGAGCTCGGAGCTCTATCAAATATTCTACAGTCCCTGAAAAAAAAGACAACATAGAGACAGAAGGAAATGAGGAGGGACACAGAGACAGTTGAGATATCGGATTAGGTTTTCCTAACAGGTAGCTCTCCAGCAATTACTCCCATGACCCCTAACCAGCCTTTGTCCAACATGTGTTAGTCTGAAGATGCCTCTTGCATCCCAGGAGCTGAATGTAAATTGAGGCACTAAATTGTCTGTAAATTGTTTTCATATATTGCTCCAATATCCAAGCTTATTCAGCTAAAAATTCCTTGTTGGACATAGCCTTCATTTAAATATTGCATGCATCTGTTTCACTCTTATAAGGAAACAAAATTTACTTTGTGCTCTCTCCTCAGCCAGACATTTACTCATAAACAATAATACAGTTATGCAGGTATAGCAAACTTTGTACCTTTTCAGGATCATCCATTATCTTCAAGTTATTAAAAGGACAATTTCTGACTAAAAATCTGTGATCGCATAAAAAGAGACAGCTTTATTACATAAAATGAAGATTTATTTTTTTCATCTATCTATTTTACTTTTCCTTCCCAAGTGAGCCAGTCTACAAATGGAGGGAACAGTCATTATACTCATCCCTTTGGTTGGGTTATTACTGTGCGTAGTGCACAGTAGGAGGATATGCTAATGGCCTCTGAATGGAGGACATTGGGAAAATAGTCTCCCTGCTGATTAAAACTCATATCTGGCCTGCTTATTAGATAACTTGTTATTTACAAGTTGGAAGCTATTCCGAAAGTAAGGTTTTGATTTATGAACAATGAATAAACAAACTGGATGAGTATGCACTTTTTAAAATGGTGGGGTGGGGGTGGAAATCTTTACTCATGCTAACTAACAGATGCATTTTAGGTAATGGTAAAACTACGGTAAATCATTTGTGAGGATCTTTATAGAATCTATCTAATATGTTTGAAATATGAAAATAAGCAAAATAAACAAACACTAAAACAAATTTACAGTCTCACACACACAGATTGTATTTGTAATCACACAAAACAAGTCATTACAGTAAAACTGGTTATTATAACCTTGTAGTGCTACACAAAATACCGAAAAACAGTGCTTATCAGCACATCTACAAACACAAAATAAATGTTTTTGCATAAGAATATAATTCCATTGACACTTTCACACTGCATGAAATTAGGAACTGGTTTAGGAAAAATCTTTTATATATATAAAAAAAAAAAAAAAAAAAAGATATTGGTTTCCACAAGTGTTAATGTGAAAAACTAAACAAAAACAATGAATAAAGAGGTTGATGTGATTTGCAAACTGTGCACGCCACCAAGGTCACTTAGCACCAATCTAATAAATATTATCTTTACTGCTTACTGATTTTGACCAAGCTAGAATAGCAATCAAATTCCCCTCACTCAGACATGCCTGAAAACAGGCATTAATTCATATCAGTGAATGCTTCATAACATATATATAAAGGAACACTGGAATTTTATTTTGTAAGAATCTAAATGGAGGCAAAATGGAAACAAAGCATTCTAAAATCGAGAAGAACAACCCTTTCCCATCAAAAAGCTTATTATCTTATATAATCTTATTATATACACACAGACACCTTAACACAGATGGAAAATAAATAAGTGCTGGTAACCAAAAGCTGCAACTCAATATAAAAAAAGAGATGGTCAAGAGGTACAGTTGTTGTCCTACCAAACATTAGCGCAGAGAAGATGTGTGATCTAATTGATTTGGATTATAGGAGGATTGCTGGTGCCAGATGTGGATATTTCAGCATCTCAGAAAATACATTCTGTAATTTCAACAAACTCTAGAGTTTAAACTAGAGAGTTTACCTAGAATGGGGCAATTAACAGGAAATATCTGTGAGACTCAGTTGTGGGCGTGAAAACTTGTTCAAAGGCCACAAATACTCAAACACACACTATTTACACCAACTGACCATCATGTACAGGGCTACCACTAGATTGTTGCTGAAGATGTTGATTTCAATGACAGGGTACCATATTTAAATGTATACTTGTAGGATAATGTGCAATGTAAAGATGCTTCTTGTAAAGCCAATTCCATAAACATAACATGAAATCAGTCTACCGCAATAGCCTCAACAGCACTCAAATTTCAAGCCATTAAAGCAACTTTAGGATTTTGGGATGAGATGGATTCCATTGAGTCCATAAAGAATATGTCCAGTGAATCAACGAGTGCAACTTTTTTCTTTGTTATTGTCAATTTATAAAACCTCTGCAAGTTAAATACCAGCTATTTTTATTGTTAGAATTAGAGTATAGGGGGAGGCACCTGACAATTTGTGTTCAAATAGGAGGTACTGTACTTGTCTTCAGTGCGGTATGCATGTCAAATTGTTATATCACTTATTCACAAGCATTTCTCGAAAATGCTAATCATAGTTATTAACGTTTTTCTTGCACTTATTTTGTTACTCTGTGGTTGTTGCTTCATTTTTTTATAAGCCAATAAAACGTAAATTGTGAAAAATAGTCTAGTTTCACAAAGTAAAAAAATAAACTTTACTCTTAGCTAACAAGTACTGCTTGACAGATTACCAACAATTTACTGATTTAAATGAGGCAGTTTCAAACACAGCCCTGCAACCTTTCCCACAACTCACATGGGAATAAAGAGGCCAAGGTTGCTGACGTCCGTGTAATTTGCAATACTTCCTTGTAAAAAAAATGGGACTAGATATTGGCAAGTCTATTTACATGATCAACATCATGCATCCTTCTTTACAGATTGGACCATGATTAAAAGTCATAAGGGTAGAATACAAATGGAAGTACATGAATTTTGGAGGTGATCTTAGTGACTGTTCACACAATCATAATATTTGCTGCTCACGCAAATAGGGAACACAAGTGGCAGATTGTTTTCATTGTTCTCATCCGTGACAAGACTGCACCTGCACAGATCTCTTATCTCCTTGATTCTTTATCAGGCGCATAAAATGAGATTATGGAAAAAAGGGGGAGCGCAAGTCCAACTGCATGATTTCTAATGGCATGGGTCCAGCACAGATCATTTTTGTTCATTGTTCCATAGATTTGGTAAGGAAACCTGTTAGATAGGCCCATATTATATAAATTAGGGACTACAAGATATGCAATATGAATGACTGATTGTCCCCTAAATATTGCTTGTACTGTAAATGCAGAGAATGAAAAAATTAACATTTCAAACATATTCTTCTCATAATTAATACATTTGCTTCTGCTCACACAATGTATAGATCTTTTTTTAATTAACTTTTATTCTCTACATTCAGAGTATACACAAGGTTTAGGTTACTGAGTCCCTGTAAGGTGTTACTGCCTTTTTAACATATGGTTTGTTCGTGGGCACAAACTGACAAACTTGAGTAAACCTGTCTCCCAAAATAGCAGTTTGTCATCCTGAATGGACTTGCTATCAGAAATTTTCTTTGCATCATTATATAGTAGGGCTTGGCAAATATTTGTAGACTTTAGGCACCAAACAGACCAATTCAGGATCCAGACTAGTTATTTCTGGGAGCCAGGATGGTAATGCTTCCATGGTATTCTATGTATAACAATCAAAAAAGTAAGCCAGCTGTAAATCTTATGAGCCATGGCTCCTTGGATATGTCAAGCCCTGTTATATAGCACTTTAGAAATGATAAAAACCCAGTAAGCAGTTTTTAAACTGATCAGCAGGATTTTTAAGAAAAGTTGAGTTGAAGCTTTCTAAGTGAATTGCTTCTGAGCATGCAAAATGGATTCCATTTCTTATTGTAAACCTTTCTAAAGACCTAAAGACTTCAAACTATTGCACAAGAGCCACAGCTCAGGCCATGATATAGACCCTTATATCTGCCAACTGGGTTTCTCCCAGTCCTAATATTAATCACTTTTCTGTTTGTTAAACACTTAACCAAATAAATATATCAACTTTGAAATGAATGAATATTGATGATAAACAAAGCTGAGATGACCAAGTTTTATATGAAGTGTTTGTACATATTCACAAATAATACCTGTAACGGGAAGGCTACCCAAGGCCGGTAGCACCTCTGCCCGTTGTAAGAAATCACCTCCTTAACCCCCGATTACAGCTCAGCATCCACCCAGCAAGTCTTGATCTTTGTACCCAAATAGCAGACAGGACTACTAGCAGTTAGGTACAGCAAGAATGAACAACAACTTTATTGGAACAGAAACAGAGACTTATATACAGACATAATCAAGTTAACATAACTCAACCCACATAGTAACATACAACACAGGAGAAACCAAACAGCAATTAACCAGCATTGCTACATATATAGAAAACCACATCATAATCAGTTTAACAGTAAATTCAATTAACACAGAAAAATGGATGTTGGAGTAAACTATCAATCATTGTCACTGACTCCTCTGTGATACATTTTAATCCTTCAGAGTGGTCTCCTTGCAGAATTATGCATTACATATAAACCAATATCCTAACAGAATGTGACTAAATAACCAAAGCACATAAGCCAGGGTGAGTCATATTACAGAGGGCACAATCTGGGTGCATGAGAAAAGTCAATACAAAGTGCAAACTTACTCACTGTACCCAAATCCCCAAAACAGAACCCCTTTTTAATGCCAGGGCACCATAATCTATACAGAGGTGTTTGGCCCTCAGGCCCCTCCAAGAACCCCAGTCATGAAGGCTATTAGGATTCACTTCATGACAATAGCCAAACACTACAACAAACATGTCCTTGGAGAACAATGGAAACAAGTCTAAAATAAAGCACGGGAACCGGATTGATTATCAGTGAACTGGGGCCAACACAAGCTATTTGTCATCTTCAAGACTTTGTTTTGCCTCTTACAGAAAAGAAAACTGAGGTGGACCAGAAGTTTTTTTAATTATTAAAAAAAGGAAGCAGGTTCTCAGTCTGTAAATTACAGATCCATAAGTGAGAAAATAGGTTTGTGAAAAGGGCCACGTTGTTGCTTTTGGGGCCCTTACCTTCCCCACCAGGCCCGGGTCCCTTACCTTCATCCGCTCCCACAGCAGCCCGCCGGAGGGGAAGACCATTGCGGAGTAGGCCGCATCCCCGGCTCCAGTAACTCACGCCCCGCGAGTGACTGGCGCTTCCATCATACAGATGGCGTGGTGGAGGCAGCGGTGGCGTGTGGAGAGGCTGACACTCACCTTAGTGAGTGTCAGGCTTCTCTAAGAGGGTGGGCGGACTTCCCTAATTGGAGGGGCAGGGATATTTTACCTGGCAGCCTTTAAATACCAAGCACTGACTTCAATCAGTGCTTGTGTATTGAGCTGCTAAGTGGTATAAACCCTTGGTTCCTTCTCAGAGCGTATTCCCTGTGATTCCTCCTTTCCCTCCAAGACCTCCTGGATTTCTGACCTCGGCTTCCCTACTGCACATTCTGACCTCTCCTGCCTTTTGAACCTGGCATGGACTGCTTTATTCTTCCAATCCTGTTTATTCCTTGCACATTGCCTCGCTTTTGGTCGCTACTCCCCTGTGGCCCTCAGCTACCGTCCTGCAATAGGCTCTCAGACCCAAGTCCTCACACGAACTGTGGAGAAGTGCAGAAATCAGGCATTAATAGCAGAGTTGAAGAATTTTACTAACTCAGTGAACTGGTTTGTAGTTCACAACAGTTTATTTTTTAATAAATACACTCCAGATTGACATGTTTTTATACAGAAAATGTATGTGTCCTTGAGGAAGAAACCTGTAGCCATATTATTAGCCGTTTAACCCCTTCCCGTCCTTATGACGAGTTAACTCGTCATAAGAGCCGCAGCGTTAGCGACCTTATGACGAGTTAACTCGTCATGCAGTCTAGCCGGCGGTGCGCTCCGTGGGCACCGCCAGCTAGTCTGCAACGGGTCCAGGACTAAGCCTCGCACCCGAGGCAAAGCTCCTGGACCCGATCGGTCAGTTTCCGGCCATGTGATTGCGGTGATTTAGTCATCACCGCGATAACATGCAAATTAGATGGCAAAGTCAGTGTGTTCACACACTGACTTTGCCTCTAATTCACTCCCTGTGCTTCACATTCTTATAGTGAAGCACAGAGAGTGACCTGTAAGTAAAAATAAATTAATTATACACACATAGGTTAAAAAAAAAAAAAAAAAAAATTAACCCTTTCATTGATGATCACAGTTTTTAACTGTGATCAGTTTCCTTCCACTTTATGGCCCTCATTTAGTTTTTTTTTTAACAGATTTTTTTATTTTTACAATTTATAAAGTTTTTTTGAATAAATAAAGGTAATTTTAATATATTTATTTAATAAAATTTAACCCCTGCATGCCTGTTGCATGATTTTTACTGATCTGACATCGCACTCTTCAGAGTTTTTTTCTGTCTTTTTTGTTATGGGGGGTTTGGGAACCAATATTTTTCTTTTTTATTAGTTAGTTAATTAGGGGGGATAAGTGGGTTAGTGTTGCACTAGTTATGTAGCTTATTATTGGGAAAATAATGGGGAAAAACCTTTTTTTCCTCAAAAGTTTCCTCTTTTATATGTATTTTTTAATACTAAAATGTAAATCATTTTTATGTATAGGGTATCAAAAGAAAGCTCTAACTGTCCTCTAAAAAACAACATATAACTTGTATGGGTACGTTAAATGAGAGAGAGGAAATTTATGTTTCAAAAACCGCGTATTAAAAATTGAAAAACGCTCTGGTCCTTGGCCCAGGAAAATCCCTGGTCCTTAAAGGGTTAATTTAAACAAAAGGCCTCAGAATGTGTGTAGTTGAAAAACCTGAACATGTGTCTTAAAAATAAGACCCAGGCAGCACACTGGGATCAATTCCACATGGTATATATGTTGACTCTCAGTCTCAGGTTACAGCACTGACCATGAGACGTTCTTATGGAGCCAAATCTGCATGCACCTCAGCCAGGCATTATATGACATCATCCGTGTACACATTACATTACTTGTTTTACCATGCAGTGTTATATTGTATACCCAGCTCTATGGGCTTTAGTTTTGAAAGAGGAATTGGCAAAGGGAATTGCAAACTTAAAGCCAAAGTAACCAAGCTGGAAAAATTCTCCAATTCTGTTGCAATTCATATTCTGCTATTTGGGCCATAATTTTACAATTCCCTCTTTCGTGAATAGAGTCATATTTTTTTCAGTAGTGTTTTTATCAATAACTTCCAGGAATTTGTCACTGCAACAAGAATAAATATTCTTAAAGGGACACTACCACTTCCATAAGATGTAACTAGATAACCTGGACATTTAAAACAAACACATATATAAATCATAATTTATATGATTGAATTAATTGCATATGCAAGGAAAAATAAAATTATATGTTTACCTCCTGGCTCCATTTTGTGAATATTTCACATGATTCTTAAAGGGACACTACCACTTCCATAAGATGTAACTAGATAACCTGGACATTTAAAACAAACACATATATAAATCATAATTTATATGATTGAATTAATTGCATATGCAAGGAAAAATAAAATTATATGTTTACCTCCTGGCTCCATTTTGTGAATATTTCACATGATGCAACATCGTCCAAATTCTTCTAGCCAGTCTCAATTTACAACTGTGGCCAAACTCTGCATGATGATGATAAGATACTCCCCTGCTCTCTTACTGGCTCCTGTGTATTATAGTGGGCAGAACTAGGTGGCTGTGTACAACTATTTTTTACCTGCCTTTTTTAACCTGATTATAACTCGCTCCTTCTGATGTAATAGTTACATTACCCTCCCATTCAATGCAAGTCTGTGATCAGAATTCTGACTTATAGACTGACTGCATTGTGTCCCCAGCCCCCAAGTTAGAAATTTGTGCTGTAAAGTCACTAAAGGGTGGCACCCCAAAAACACTATATTTCACAAAATGGCAGCGCCCAGTCACACTTGTTTAGTTACATATTTTATCAAATACAGTCACATAACAAAAACAAAATACATATCTGAAATTAACAATACAAAATAAAAAAAATAAAACCTTTACATTTTTTGGTGGGAGTGTCCCTTTAAGAGCGGTGAGTTTCTCGGTCACAGAATTCAGTGCAGGCCACACTCCTCAAGCGTCCTCTTTCTTACCCATTATAGATTTCCCAAAGATAACTAATCACAGCTACAAATTCACAGTGCATGGAATTACTTTTTAGACTGCTGGTGCAGTCTTACTGCAAAAAACTCCCAAAAATGTGTTCAGTATAACAGACAGCACACTATCACCATACAACATGAGCAGGGTGCCTATGGCCAAATAAATTACACGGATATAAATCAAATGATCTATATTTATTATTTCTAATGGCTAACCTTTTCAAATTTCACATACTGCAATATGTATGTATCTCTTTAGGACTTGTTTATAAAGAGTTTAATTTATAAAGAGTTTTAATACATAGAGATTCCTTTTGTTTTCAGTTGGTCAACAAATACAATGTTAAAAAGATAAATATGTCTTTCTCAACAAAAAATTTTAAATCTTTGAAAATGTCATTTTTCAAACACACACAGGCAGCATGTCAAATGTATGTAACCACTGTTTTTTGACTTTTGTATTCACCATTAGAAACATTTACAGTCTATATGGCTGTTCAATATGCAGCATTTTATCTTGCTGTTGCTTTATTAATCTAACTTGCATAAAATGAATCTCAAAACAACACGCTTTTAGGACATTACATATATTTTCCCTTAGCAGGAATGTGTATTGCATGGCAAATGATCTCAATAATTTGTATTTATGACATCATAAAGCAGGCACTTCACAATCATGTAAACGCATCCTCAAGTCTAGACCGCTTTTCTGTAAAGTCCTGCACATACTTTTGTACAAATCAAACAGCTAGTTATCCCCTTGGATATTTGAGGATGACGTTACAGAGAACCTAATCATCAAAATAGAACACGTCTCTCAATGTCAACAAATCCCACAACACACAGAGGGGGTCTATTCACTAAAAAGTAAACTGTGGTAAACGGACAAGTGAACAGCAAAAGTCAGGCATTAATAGCAGAGTTAGAGATATAGGCAAGTTAAAGAACTTTTTCAACTAGGTTATTGATAATAGGAAGTAAAGCCCACAACACAACCAATCAGTGGGTAGGAATTAATCATCTCGGGTTGATGCCACACACCAAACAGTGTTTGCAGATCACAGAGAATCCTTGCTTCTGAAGCCCTTTTAATCACAGTTTACTTATGTTTGATTATAAGATAATATAGAGGGCTTAGTCCCTCTTTAACACCTGTTTTTTTCAGTAAACTTTATAAGGAATTGACATCAGAACAATGGTTTCAACAAATTGTTGGAAGATTTTACATATCCAAAAAACTGAATTCCATCACATGCTTGTAACAAAGTTAGTTTTGCTGTAGGTTTGCCACATTAGCATTATTTGTCTAGAACATCTGCATTTTTATTCAAATGTTTTACAGATCTGCAGGTCAAGTATCTGCTAGATGACAACACTAGTTGCTTCTATTCACTCATCCATTTGTCAGAACCTCTACTAATCATCTTTTACCATAAGAATGTTACAACAAATGACATCACATTTTTATGTGACAAAACATTTTTGTACAAGTCTACAAACCACCTAATATCAAACAATGCAAAGGTTATAACAGCTGTGGTATAGGCTCATCTAACCATGATTTGTCCATTATTAAATCATACTGTAACATGCGCATGTCCTCAATAATTAAGTTATTACAAAGTATATGAACAACAATATAAACAACTGTCAATACAATATTACACTTCCAGCACATCCACCACCGGATGACTGTATTACATATAACATGCATCACCTGCACCTCAACTCCTGAGTGTGTGGTAACGTCACACACCCTTTATAGCTTATTTCAGTAATAGTTAACCCTACAGCTTTTGAGGACTATATTGGCATCATGGCAACTGTAGTCAGCAGCGGTTGGCTAGACAAAGGTTTCCTATTACTGGCCTATTTGAAATACACACGCCTTTATACATACATACAGACACACACACACACACACACTGTCACACACGATCTTTAATGCATGACACTGCGCAATTCCCTCTCTTAGTCTGCCTTGCATGACCATACACTGTCCTTAGTTCTGAGAACCAGTGACATCACAACGGCCGCATCAGTGACATCAGAGTAGGACGCTTTCCTGTCTCTATGACAACAGTCTCTGAGTGACAGGCAGGTGCAGCAGGGTGTGAACGACGCAGAGAATATCTGCACCCTACTCTGCTTCTCAAACCTCCCTCCATTCCGGGGCTGCTACAGCTACTGCCAAACGGTTTAAACGTTTTACAGTGTCCTGTGATAATCACAATGAAACCCACGCCAGGCCCAGCATCACCTGCTGTGTCCACCTCTCCTCAGCAGCTCACTCCTGGTCACAATCAACACAGCGCCAGATGGAGACGGAGAAGGGGGAGAGCTGACAGAGGAACTGGGCGGGCACATCCAGTGGGTGGGCCGCGTCTGCAGAGGAGACATATGGAGTGGGTGGGATCACGGCCTGGAGTGACAGCCGTGTTTCAGCTCTGCAGCGGCCAGTTACTATAAGGTTCCTGTCCATATGATATGCTGAGTATGAGCTTCCGAATGGGCACGGCCGTCGACAGTAGGCGTGGTTAGATGTGTGGTAGTTACATCCACGGGGGGCGTGGCTAATATTTGGAGCTGAGGCGGGTGTGCTTTGTTCTGTTTAAGAAAATTGACACTAATCCAAACGGTGATCAAAATGTATTGTGTGAACTATGTTGCAAATACACATGTTGTCTTGTTTTGGTATGCTGTACAGTCAGTTGCCTTGTTTGCTTTGCCTTGGATGATTATTTTTTTCTGGATTTTTTTTTAGACATACAAAGGAAGAATAACAAGGTCATATATTCTGTTTACCCAGCAGTCTGTTCAGCTCTGTGTAGTGCTGCATTCCTTTCCTGCAGTAAGGAATAGGCCAGTTTGGGAGTTCATTATTCTGTGATGCAATGGAATCTAGGTATTTCAGGTTAGACTTAACAGTAATGGGCTTGGGTGGTACTCACACTTTAGGAAAAATAAAAATGTCAGTGTACTAAGCTTGTCATTGACCCATAGATTTCCTACCATTGACTCCAGTGAATAAGAAGAGTTTCCCTTATTACCTATGGACAGCTACAAGATTCACTCCCCCTCAACAGTGGTCTCCTCCCTCTGCACCTGTGTAGGCTATGTGACCAAATGTTAAGCTAGTTTTACATAACTCCCTACATTTCACCCCAGCATTGTAGGATGCCTGGGCATGGCTGGGGAGGGTCTTGGTATTGCCAGTGGTCCCAAATAGGGAATGTGCATTGGTATAGTTTTTTGAGCATGTCATCAGCGTGTTCATTCATGAAGATCCTCTTATCCATATTGATACAAGGTTGTATCACATCTGACTTCTCATTGTTCTTTGTGGTACATGGTTTCTTTTTTTGTGAAATTATTGTATTGCTTGGTACCTTTTAAAACACTTGTGCTCCGATCAGGAAGTTACATCTACAGCGTGAATGTTTGATAAAAACAGGGTGCTGATGTGGCTAAAAGAGCTGGGGTCAGGGTGGGAATATATATGAAAATTATATACTTTACATAGAATGGACATGAATCAAAATAAAAGTTTCTTTAAAGCACACAGCCAATATCTTGTATTTATTTTGACAACTACAAGTACCTTTACTGTGTGCTTAGTTTTCAATGCTCCAATGAATAATAATTGCATTTAAATGGGCAGTTTTCAAAGTGAAGTTGTATGGAAAAAGAACATTCTCATCATTAGATGTTTTAGCTATTTGTTGGTGTGCGGGTTGGGTCACCTGCATTTTGATTTGATTGAGAAGTGAGTGCTTTGAAATGTAAAAGGTCTGTTACTTCCCATTGTATAAATGATCCTTTAAATCACAACCAGCACTTGCTGATGGACCATGTCCCTAACCCAGGACAAACCACTCAATTAACATAGTTAATCTTACATATAGTTAGCCACAAACAATACAGTAGCTATGACTGATAGGTAGTTAGTTATTCACAAATGGTACAATATACTGTATTTCCTCGATTCTAAGACACATTTTGTTCTTGTTTTTCACAGCTCTAGGAAATGGGATGCATCTTAGAATCAGTCGAAATTCTCCTTTCAGGAACCGAAATTCACATTTCGGTTGACGTAAAGAAGGAGGAGTTTCAGCACTGGATGACGTGTTTCACACTGCTGCATGGGACAGTCATGCTGGAAGGTAAGTATGGATGTTTTAGATTTCCTTGATTCGTAGGCTTTCCAATTTTAACACCCCTGGAAAAGGGGTGCGTCTTAGAATCGAGGATGTACAGTAGTTACTTTCAGTATATAGCACAGTACAGCTACTACCAGCACATAGCTAGCTAGAGAATCATAGCTAGCCAAGGTTGAACTGCAATAGTTAATGTGTGAGAGCTACCCATGTAGAAATAAACAAGTGCAGAAATGCGCCTAAGCGGTGATAGGCAGGAATAGGAAATAGCACCCCTCAACAGCCCTTTTTATTGTCTCAAAACACCACTAGCTGCCTGAGATTGCTCCGTAATGCCCAGAGCCCTATTCTCTGTCCTGCAGCCCACTTCACTGTCCCTCATTCCACTGTACCATACAGGGCCGTCTTTAATAGGGATTGGACCCTGGGCAAGCATTTGCTTGGGCCCCCTGGACCCTGCCCCCTCCCCTGCATGCAATCCCGCCATCCATCGCAATGTTACCCCCCCCCCCCCCACACACATATGCCATAATTGTTGGGCCATTCAGATGCCAGTAATATTGTGCCATTCAGAGCGCAGTATTATTGTGCCAGTCAGAGCACAGGAATATTGTGCCAGTCAGAGCCCAGGAATATTGTGCCAGTCAGAGCCCAGGAATATTGTGCCAGTCAGAACCCAGGAATATTGTGAAATTCAGACCCCAGTAATATTGTGCCAGTCAGATGCCCAGTAATATTGTGCCAGTCAGATGCCCAGTATTATTGTGCCAGCCAGATGCCCAGTAATATTGTGCCAGCCAGATGCCCAGTAATATTGTGCCAGCCAGATGCCCAGTAATATTGTGCCAGCCAGATACCTGTAATATTGTGCCAGTCAGATACCAGGAATATTGTGCTTGTCAGATACCAGGAATATTGTGCCTGTCAGATACCAGTATTATTGTGCCAGTCAGAGACCAGTAATATTGTGCCAGCCAGATGCCTGTAATATTATGCCAGTCAGAGCCCAGTAATATAGTGCCAGCCAGATGCCTGTAATATTATGCCAGTCAGAGCCCAGTAATATAGTGCCAGCCAGATGCCTGTAATATTATGCCAGCCAGATTCCTGTAATATTATGCCAGCCAGATGCCCAGTATTATTGTGCCAGTCAGATGCCCAGTATTATTGTGCCAGTCAGAGCCCAGTAATATTGTGCCAGCCAGATTCCCAGTAATATTGTGCCAGCCAGATGCCCAGTAATATTGTGCCAGCCAGAGCCCAGTAATATTCTGCCATTCAGATGCCCAGTAATATAGTGCCAGTCAGAGCCCAGTAATATTGTGCCAGCCAGATTCCCAGTAATATTGTGCCAGCCAGATGCCCAGTAATATTGTGCCAGCCAGAGCCCAGTAATATTCTGCCATTCAGATGCCCAGTAATATAGTGCCAGTCAGAGCACAGTAATATAGTGCCAGTCAGAGCCCAGTAATATAGTGCCTGCCAGCCAGATGCCCAGTAATATTGTGCCAGCCAGAGCCCAGTAATATTCTGCCATTCAGATGCCCAGTATTATTCTGCCATTCAGATGCCCAGTATTATTCTGCCATTCAGATGCCCAGTAATATTGTGCCAGTCAGAGCCCAGTAATATAGTGCCAGTCAGATGCCCAGTAATATTATGCCATTCAGATGCCCAGTAATATATTCTGCCATTCAGATGCCCAATATTATTCTGCCATTCAGATGCCCAGTAATATTGTGCCAGCCAGAGCCCAGTAATATTCTGCCATTCAGATGCCCAGTAATATTGTGCCAGCCAGAGCCCAGTAATATTCTGCCATTCAGATGCCCAGTATTATTCTGCCATTCAGATGCCCAGTAATATTGTGCCAGCCAGAGCCCAGTAATATTCTGCCATTCAGATGCCCAGTATTATTGTGCCAGTCAGCCCCCCGCCCCCCCCCCCCCCGTTCCCAAGTACTTACATGAAGCTGCTCCGTGTCCCCCGCCGGATGTCTCCTCCGTGCAGTCTTCTCTCTTGCACGGAGGAGGGAAACAGTCACCGGATGTGACGCGACGTCACATCCGGCGTCAGTTTTTTTTTTTTTTTTTTTCGTCCGTCGCATCCATCGGATGCGGCTTGCCGGAAAAAAGCGTTCACAAGCGCAATGCGCTGTGAACGCGGCAAGCAGGGCTGGGGGCCCACGGGACAGCTGCCTTGGGGCCCCCCAGGAGTAAATGGGCCCAGGGCAGCTGCCCCGTTTGCCCCGCGTTAAAGACGGCCCTGGTACCATAGCCAGAATGGGACTATTAAGCATGGCCAGTAAAGCAATGCCAATACCGTCTCATTACAGCCAGTTAGGGGTTAGGTTGGGGTAGGGCTTGACAATTTTAATTTAGTTTTAGGAGCCAGCAAAAAATATAGGCCAGACAACGGCACATTCATGCAAAAATACACACACACACGTGACCCCCAACCCTCTGACTTCCAGAGGTATGAGGCAGACTTTAGTGAGCACACAGACCTCCAGCTGCCAGCACCCTGGTTAATGAGATCCAGGTCCCTGCAGCTCTGCAGGGAAACATTGTCTCAGCCTTGTAATTATACCTCTTTTTGAGGGTTAAATATGGAGGTATATGTAACGGAGAAGAAACAATATCTGTCCAATAAAGACGTCCTCATATCTGGCCTTATAGTCAAGCAGTTTAGTTCCTGGGAAGTCTTTCCACACTTCCATTCTGACACTGCGACGGGTTACCCCTACATAACACATGCAGTCTTTTCAAGAGAGCTGGTCTCTATTTCATATTGTATTTGTGAGTTATACTTCAATACATTTGTCATTTTTTAAACTGTTTGTATGGGATAATGCTATGTGCTGTCCTCCCTTCTTTAAATCGTAGTCTGTTTTGAATGAGACTCCCAGCCCTGGGTTCTGTCTAAGATCCTTTTGGTATTCTGTATGGTTGTTGCTTCCACTAATTTGTCTGTATTTACAATTTGTCAAAGGGTTTGTCATGCTTTTACAAATGTTTTTAAACCTTGCATGTGGGTTGGAATAGACAAAGTTCTCTTGCATACTTCATGCTGGAATTTTTGCAATAAGGATGCAGAGAAACACTGTGTGAGACAGGGCCAGAATATCTGCAACAATGTTAGCCAGAATCAGCCAGCATTCAGCAGGTCAGTCCCAATATATATCTGGTGCAGATACCCACATGTGTATAAAAGTGTCACATAGGAAAATGTTTTTTTTTTTGTGGAGACCCATCAATGCATAATAATGTAATATCAGATCATGAGCATTTCTGGTGGCACCTAGCCAACAAATACAGCTTCTACCATGGGAATCAGTATCTTGATTAAAACTAATAAATATGGCAATTATTATGTTTTTATATGATTTAAATATATGCGTTCATTATTGTGTTTAAATATAATTTAAATGACGTCACAACAGTACAGTTAAATAATCAATTACAAACAGACATTCTTTTTTTGAGTCGTCTTACAAGTTAATTATGACTCGCACTCCCAAAATAGCTAAAATGAATCAATATATATGAATGAAAGGTAGCGGGCCCTTAAAATGGTGGATCCTAATTGTTCTCACCCTATTAAAAGTAGGCAATAAAGTTATATATATTTGATAAGATATAATATAAAAATTAGTCCAAGGCCATTGGTTGTTCCTATATAAAACATATCAATTCAGAATAGCAATAGTATCAGTAATAGAAATAGTATCATTGTAAAATGATAATAGGCTGGATAAGGAATAATGGATAATTCTAAGATTTTTCTAAGTCTTAACGTAAAGACATGATTTTTAAATACTCATGCATAAACTAATCCTTTATTCCCTCAGCAGCAATAAAGAATTAACACAGAATGAAATTGAAAAAAATAACCAATTAAAAGCAATCTAACGATAACACCTCCCGTTTTCTCCAAATAAAATCGAACAAAACGGAAGATGACCAAACGTGGCTATGTATGTGACATCAGGATCTTCACACTGTAAAAAGAAAGAAATAAAGACTACAGGTAATCTTCATGAGGTAAGTATCCAATGAAGCAAGAACAAAACTATAATACAAGTAATCTTTAACTTAAATAGAAGAAATCATTCAGAAAATAAGTGCATAGGGTTGGGCAAATAATAAAAGTACAGGGTGGGTATAATACTCCCCTCTGGACAGGGCCAATTCTGGGTGGTTGCACGGGGTGCACCGCGCCCAGGCGCAGGAGTCCAGAGGCGCTGCTTTAGGGAGTTCTCTCCCTAACAGCGCCTCACCTCGAGGTGTGGCCCACAGGTGAGTGCCTGCGGTAACCGCACCAAGGGATGAGCACAGCGCGACGGGGCAAGCTCCGCCCCATCACAATGTGTAACTTCTGGATACTGGGAAAGCCGGATGTCAGCTGACATCCGGCACTCTGAAGTAGCTATCGGACAGTGTTCTGCCTCTGCAGAGATGAGAGGCAGAACACTGAAACGTCTTCCTCCCTGCAAGTAAAGGTAAATGTGCAGGGAGGGGGACAAGCAGCCTATTTTATTTTTTTTCCAGTAAAAAAATTTAAAATGTGTAAGGCTGTCTAAGAGTGTGTGTTTGTAAGTGTATCTGTGTCTGTAAGTGTGGGAGTGTATGTATGTGTGTAAGGGTGTCTGTCTGTGTTTAAGAGTGTGTGTGTATTTCTGTAAGGGTTTGTATGTAAGTGTTTGGGTGTGTAAGTGTGACTGTGTGTGTAAGGGTGCCTGTGTATGTATATGTGTAAGTGTGACTGATAGTGTCACACAAGCATACATTTTTTTTTTACGGTAAAAATAAATAAAATGTAAGCGTGTGACTGTGTGTAAGGCTGTCTAAGAGTGTGTGAGTGTGTGTGTAAGTGTATCTGTAAGTGTGTGTGTGTAAGTGTATCTGTAAGTGTGTGCGTGTATGTAAGTGTGACTGTTAGTAAATTTATGTGTGACCCTGTGTGTAAGTGTGCCTGTGTAGCTGTGTAAGTGTGACTGTGTGGCTGTATATGTCGATATTGTCACCTACCTTACTTCTCCTCCTGATCCGCCGCCATCGCGGATCAGGAGGACGCCATCCCGTCGGCTGGGGCTCAGAGTGAGAGCCCCAGCATCCCTTGATACTGAGACGCGCGTCCAGCAAGACGCGCGCTCAGTGACGTCACGCACCCGTTCGCGCATGCGCGAACGGGTGTTTCATGAATATTCATGAGCCCAGTTAAAGGGCTATTTATTAAATTAACCACTCCCTTGCCAATTGATCAGAGGAGTGTCCTGATCAATTGGTAGTGTATTTAAACAGTCATTTCACAGGTTACCTTTGCCTGTGATAGTGCCTTGTGTATCTCACTAGCGTTTTGACTCCTGATTGACTCCGTTTATCTGTTGCTGACCCGGTTCGTCCCTATATACTCCATCCGTTTGTTCCTGCATTCCTGATTATTCTGTGTATGACCCTGCTGTTCCTGACTATTCTCCGTCCGCCGCCTGCCTCGATTTCTGCTAGTGACCTGTTTATCCGTATCTCTCCTGTCCGTGACCCGGCCTGTCTCCTGACTCTCCGTTTGCCTGTATTCCTGTACGATCCTATACGGGCTCCACTTGCTGAGTATCCGGTAGTAAGTGTTCCAGCAAAATCCTTGGTGACATACCACCGGCGGCTCAACCAAGGGTGTGTAGTCATTAAGGTGAAGACCAATACTTGCTACCTACGGTACTTAGTGAGTGTCCCTATAGCCTCATCTACACTTGTGGTCCATCTCCTGAACACGACCGTTACAGATATAGCTCCTCGCCAAGGGTGCTAGAGACCCTAGGTACACCTCTGCAAACAGCTGCCCAGGTGCTGTTTAGCTGCCACCAGAGCTGGCTCTGCAGCCCCTCAGACCTCATTCAGTGATTCCTGCTCTTTCTGTGCTCAGTCATGACTCATTGGAACATGATGCTCTGAGTCATCACTATGCGCGGGGAGATCGGGGCAGCCCTGATTGAGTTCTGAGATGAGGTCAGGAGGGGACACGGCAAGAGACAAATATATGGAGGTAGGAGATATAGGAGGAGAGACAGACATAGAGAAAGCATGGAGGAGAGGGGGTGTGGGGGTGAGAGATACACATGGGGAGACAAATACATGGGGGTTATGAGGAGTGTGAGACAGACGGGGTGTATATAGGAGGAGAGACAGACATGCAGAAAAAGAGACCACCATGGGGAACAGAAAGACAGATACAGAGAAAGACATGGGGCATGAGGGAAGAAAGATAGACATGGGGTATGAGGGAGGAGAGAGATATATATACATAGGGATATGGGGAGAGAGAGACATGAGGTATGAGAAAAATATATATACATGGGGGTATTGGAAGAGACAGAGAAGGGGGTATGGGAGAGACAGGCGTGAGGGTGTGGAGGGGAGAGACAGACATGAGGGTGTGGAGGGGAGAGACAGACATGAGGGTGTGGAGGGGAGAGACAGACATGAGGGTGTGGAGGGGAGAGACAGACATGAGGGTGTGGAGGAGAGAGACAGACATGAGGGTGTGGAGGAGAGAGACAGACATGAGGGTGTGGAGGAGACAGACAGACGTGAGGGTGTGGAGAGAAACAGACATGAGGGTATAAGGGAGAGAGACAGACATGAGGGTATAAGGGAGAGAGACAGACATGAGGGTATGGGGGAGAGAGACAGACATGAGGGTATGGGGGAGAGAGACAGACATGAGGGTATGGGAGAGAGAGACAGGCATGAGGGCACGGGGGAGAGAGAGACAGACAGACATGAGAGTACAGGGGAGAGAGAGAGACATACATGAGGGTACGGGGGAGAGAGAGAGACACGTGATTGACTGACATGGTGAGCATGGGGGGATTTTATATATTACTTCTTGTGTACTTCTTTTCCAATGATGCTCAGCCAGGCAAATGGGAGACTTTGGCTGGTTGGGCATCATGGGAACTTTAGTTAAAACACACTAGCTAGCCAGCCATAAGACTCCCATGTTGCTGGCTGAGCATCATAGAAATGGTAGTATACTGCAGAAATAATTACAAGCAATACACAGTATTATGGCCAAATATTTATCTTTGTTTAAAAGAAAAGTTTGTGTTGGCCCTTCAAAATAAAGTTTGTTCTGTTGTTGTTGCCCCTGCGCCCATGACCCTAGGATCGGCCCTGCCTCTGTGTATTTATAAATCATTCCTTTACGATATGACTTAGCAAAATCTTATAATTTATAAATATATGGAGGCTCCCGTTATGCATTTTTAAAGCTGACTTACAACACTAAATGCAAAATGAGTGTCTGGCCTAAAGTAGAACACTCTAAATGGACATTCTCTGGACCAGTCTGCCGCTTTCTTAATATCTTCCAGTCTAAACTCAGCATGAAAGCTCTAGAGGCCATAGCACCCCTGACCGAAATGAGGTTCGAAGATAGTAGTGTCCACACCTGATTCAGTAAGAATCCACTTAACCAATCTTGCAAGTAACCCTGTAGAGATTGAGGCATGAGGTTCACGTAAGGCTTGAAATAACTCCAGGCATGCAGGCTTTCACCATTGTACTCTAACATGTGACAACCTTTTAAAGGAGATCAAGCAACAGAAAACTACTTTGGCTGACAAGGAAAGGTCTGCGTTGGATGGCCATCCGTCTAACAACCTTAGTGGTAAATTGACATCCAAAGATCCTAGTATCTGGGTAGTGGAGGTCTAGATAATAGAAGGATTTTATTAAGTCATGACATAAAGTCATGATTTATAAAGACACGGAGACGAATATTTATGCATTACTCTTTCCATTTATTCCCTCAGCAGCAAATTAGAATAGAGTGAAAACATAGAAAAAATTAACCAATCATAACACATATGCAAATACAGATCCTCCCTTATAAACCCCAACCTGCACCAACTCCTCCTCTTTCTTTGGTGCGAATGAAAAAGTCCAATGCAAAGTAATCCCATTCGTGAGTAGGAAAAATAACCAAACTTGTAGATGATTAAGATATCTTCAACAGGAACGTAGGAACGAACAAGCTTAATTCAGGAATTCGATTAGGATACGCACAATCTTCATACTAAAATAAAAGGGAGATAGTGAAAATGGGTTAATAATGATTACGATCCCAAATAGCGTATCGTTGAAGTAAATGCAAATGATATGATATAAAGAAAAACAGATCTATATATATATATATATATATATATATATATATATATATATATATATAACGATAAGTACTCAAATACGTTCATAAATAAGGGGTGGGAAGAAAATTCCAAAGTATGTATCAGACAGGGTGGGTAAATATTCGTCTCCGTGTCTTTATAAATCATGACTTTATGTCATGACTTAATAAAATCCTTCAATTTATAAAGACACGGAGCCTCATATTTATGCAAGTTCAAAGCTGATCCAATAATGTCGCTGTAAAATGTTTTATCGGTCTGAAGTAAAATTCTTTGAAAGTGGATTCCTTCGACCAATCGGCGGCTTTCATAATATCCTCCAATCTTCTTCCTGCTAATAAAGCATTTGATGCGATGGCTCCTCGTACAGAAGGGGGACTGAAAATTGCTGTATTGACTCTGGCTTCGCCCAGAATCCATTTGACCCACCTAGCCAAAGTCCCAGTGGACACTGCATGATGAGGCTTACGAATGGCTAGGAACAAGTTAGAAGGAGACGATAACCGGAAGATTTCCTTCCTATATTCATATTCTTGTAAGCAAAATACAGGGCACAATTGCGGGTGATCCGGAAATGCAGGATAAAAAACTGATTTTATAGCAGTTTTCGTGCGCCTCGTGATGTCAAAAAGTACTCCGTCCGGAGTGAAAGAACGTGCCGATGAATCCAAAGCCCTTACGTCAGACACACGTTTACAAGATACCAAACATAAAACCACAAGTTTTGCTGAAAGCTGTTTCAGGGATAAGTCCTTGTTAGGAAGCCAATTGTTCAGGAAGTTGAAGATCACCCTTACGTCCCAAAGATTAGAGTATTTGGGCCTTGGAGGTCTGGCCATCCGTATGCCTTTTAGAAGTCGGCTTACCAGGGCATGCTTCCCGGCTGGATGGCCATCGAAACCAGAATGACCCGCTGAGATGGCCGACCGTAATACGTTCAAGGATCTGTACGCCAATCCAGACTGAAATTTAAGAACTGAAGGATCTGTGTTACAGGTGTTGATACGGGATCCAGGTGTTGTTCCATGCACCAGCTAGACCAAGACCTCCAGGCAGTAGTGTACAATTGTCGTGTTCCTGGGGCCCAAGCTCCCGCCAAGAGATCTCGAGTCGTCTGTGAAACGCCTGGGATACACCAAGCTCCCCTGAAAGTAGCCAAGCTAACAGTTTCAACTGTCCGGAAAGTACGAGACGTTCCCTTCTGAGTCTGTTACCAGATCCGGTATCGATGGAAGGAGACGAGGAGTGTCCATTGTCATTTCTAACAACGTGGGGAACCAGGGTTGTGATTCCCACCACGGAGTGATTATCACTAGGGACCCTTGACGCTGGCGTAGGTGGACCAAAGTGCGTGCTATTAGGCAAAACGGTGGGAATGCGTAATGTCTGTTGATTGGCCACTCTTGGAGGAAAGCGTCCGTTGCCATTGCTTCCGGATCCGGACGCCAGCTGAAGAACTTGGGAAGTTGAGTGTTCAATCGGGACGCGAACAAATCCATGTCCATAGGTCCCCATAAAGTCTGTAAGCGTTGGAATGTTGACCTGTGGAGGCGCCAATCGCTTGAGTCCTTCAAATATCGTGAACTCCAATCTGCTCCATAATTGGCTAAACCTGAGATGTGGGTAGCTTGGACGGAAACATTGTGAGCGAGGCAGAATTGCCAAAATTCTATCGCTAGTTGTGAGAGGACTGGTGACCTCGTGTCCCCTAAGTGGTTTATGTATCGGACCGCTGTATATTGTCCATACAGAGGAGGATGGAACAGTTGGGAAAGTTCCTTACAAATCTCTTGACCGCGAATGTTCCTGCTAATAGCTCTAGTCCGTTGATATGTAAACCCCGTTCTTGGGTTGACCATCTGCCTCCTGTAAAGGAATTTCCGCACAAAGCTCCCCATCCGTGCAAGCTTGCATCGGAGGTGATCATAAGGTCTGGCGCGGAACCAAAGATCGCTCTTCCGTTCCATGCCTCCATATGGTGTAACCACCAATTGAATTCCTCTGTCGCTTCTAAATCCAGAGGGATGACTTGGTCGTATGTCCATCCTTGGTGAAGAGAACACGTTTTCAGGCGTTGTAGGGCCCGGTAGTGTAGGGGACCTGGAAAGATAGCCTGGATTGAGGCTGACAGTAGGCCGATAACTCTTGCCAAATGTCGAATCGTGATTCTGGATCGTGACAGGGTCTTCCTGATTTCCCTTTTTATCAGTTTCACCTTGGTGTTGGGTAAATGTAGAGACCCGTGAATTGAGTCTATGGCGAAACCCAAAAATTCTATCTTTTGTGTGGGTTGCAGAAGGGATTTTTCCCAATTGATGAGAAAACCCAGGTTGTGAAGGAGTTCCACTGTCCAGGTTATATGTAGTCGTAGTGAGTTTTCGTCTTGGGACATGATTAAAATGTCGTCCAAATAGATGATGAGTCTCACACCTCTTTTCCTTAGGTGGGCTACCACTGGCTTCATGAGCTTGGTGAAGCACCATGGTGCGGATGATAGATCAAAGGGAAGACACGAAAAATTCCACACTTCGCCTTGCTATAGGAAGCGTAGGAACCTCTGGTGATCTGGGGCTATGGGTACTGTTAAATATGCGTCCTGAAAGTCTAGTTTGACCAACCAGTCACCCAGGAGTAGTAAATCCCTCAGACAATGAATACCTTCCATCTTGAAGTGATGATAGCGTACGAAGGCGTTCAAGGGGCGCAGATTGATGACTGGCCATACACCGCCACCTTTCTTGGGTACTAGGAATAGATTGCTTACGAAACCCATACTGCTGTCTAGAGCAGGAGAGATCGCATTTTTCTGTTGTAAGGACTGGATCTCTTGGTCTATCGTATGATGATCTGATCTTGAAAAAGTTATTGGGCGAGGGTGCCACATTTGGACAGGGTGAGAAATGAATTCTATGAAATAACCCTGTACGGTTCTGAGAACCCATGTGTCTGAGGTCACTGAGGCCTATGTGTGTGTGAAGAATCTGAGACGACCCCCCACTTTTGACGGGAAAAAAGAGGGATCATAAGTTGAACTTACCATAACCGCGTTTATGCTGAAAGGCGCCTCTGAATCCTCTTAACTGCCACGGTCTTCCTCTCTGAGGAAAGAACGTTGGGCTCTGAACTCTGAATTCCTGGACTGGTTGTCTAGATTGCATGAGGCCTCGGGGCCCACGAGGTTGACCCCTAAAGGAGCGGCCCGCACGGCCCCTAGATCTGCCAGCCCCGGAGAAAACCTTCTGGTTGAAGACTTTCCGCATGCTGGACTGTGCTTTATCCAAAGCTATAAAGGTCTGGACAAAAGTCCCTAGTTCCTTTACAAATGTATCGGCAAATAAAAGGCCTTTCGCCTTAGGGCCTGGTTCTGAAATGGCCATGTTTATCAATTTTGGCTATATCTTGAGCAAAATGGCTTTCCTTCGTTCCGTAGCGATTGCAGAATTCGCGTTTCCCAACAGGCAAATGGTTCGTTGGGCCCATCCCCTAAGGGTATTAGGATCAACTAGAGTGTTTTCTGCAATAGCGGCTTCTGGCAATTCGAAAATCTTGAGCCCAAAATATCCAAGATCTTATCTTGGCAATTTTTCAGGGAGAAATCCAGACCCTTGCGGGCTTTCCAGCCTGTTTTGCCAAGAAATTGGGCGATTTTGGGGTCTACCTCGGGGGTAGCACAAACTGCATTAGACACTGTGGGCCTTGGGTACTCTGCTCTTAATTTATTTCTGGTGGCCTTATCTAGGGGTTTACGTACCCTAGCTGCCAAATAGTCAGCAACGTGGGCCACAGGAGTCCACTCTGAGGAGCGGCGGTGTCTTAACTCCTCAGGAGTAAAGAGGGGTTCACCTTTAGGGTCGGTAAGAACCGATGGGTCAGAAACAGTGGGTGTTAGACCAGAGGAACTACCCTCCTCAAGGTCCAAGGGACCAGTGCATAATTCTGGCATATCTTGGTCTGATAAATCAGAACATACTAATTCCTCTTCGGATTCAGAAGTAGAATCTGATCCTGACAGGGCTTTTGCCCGCTTCCATTTGCGCACTGATTTTTCCCAGTGGCTGGCTCTTTTGCGCGGTAACTGAGCGCCCTCCTCGACATGACGTGACATGTCCGATCTCAAGTCTCTGGAAATATGTTTGGTCTTGGCTAACGCCTTGCGACCACTAGTTATCCCTTGCTGAGCTACACTTTGGGTGTCAGCAACTTGGGATCTCTGCAAGGCATAGTTTATTGATGAAGCTAAATTTGCAAATAAGGGTTTAAAATGGCGCCCGTTTCGGCCAGTAAGCAAAGGGAAAGTAAAAACTACTAAAAACTACTAAAATGGCCGTCGCGCTGCAATTGCGCATGCGCGACAGACGAAATATTCATCCGAAATAACGGATGGACGCTAGGGGCACTAGTGACTTAAATCGCCCCAAGCGTCAAAACCGAAAGTAACCAAAGGGGACAAGTCGGCTGATCGGAGGCTCCGTCGGCTTTCATTCAGAGAGCGACGGAAACCGAATCAGTCGACCTGACGGGGGAAAACAAAGCCCACAACAGCAGAGGGCTGTAAGTAAAATCCCAAAGGGAGACACCAACGATTAAAAAATATGTAAAAACAATGCCAAAGTACAAACTTACCTCAGATATCTAAACAGTATGAGAAAACCAGGGACACAACCGCCCCATAAATAAAACTAACCACAAAAATAAATTTAATATTAATAATTGTAAGTAAAGGAATACTTATCTGCTGAGGGAGCAGCAAAGAAAGAGGAGGAGTTGGTGCAGGTTGGGGTTTATAAGGGAGGATCTGTATTTGCATTTGTGTTATGATTGGTTAATTTTTTCTATGTGTTTTCACTCTATTCTAATTTGCTGCTGAGGGAATAAATGGAAAGAGTAATGCATAAATATGAGGCTCCGTGTCTTTATAAATCTCATACCTTTAAGCAATCTACAGACCTGCATGTGTTTACCCGCAGGATATGCACTAAAACCTGCGTGGTCATCTGAGATCGCTGAACACAGTACATTAACTGATCTATATGCCAAACTTTTCAGACAAAAAATTTAGCATATCGGTTATAGGTGCAGATACGGGATCCAGATTGTGTTCCATGCACCAATAAGGCCATGACTTCCGGGCATTACTATAGGATCTACGAGTACCTGGTGCCCAAGCTCTTGCCAGAAGCGTTCTAGTTGACTGTGAAACATTTTGTATGCGCTAGGGTCCCCTGAAACCAGCCATGCTACCAGGGTCACGTGTCCCAATTGATTCAAAGGATGGGGGTTTCCTTCCGGGTACATCAGAAGGTTCGGTAATAATGGGAGAAGACAAGGCCAATCTATAGAAATCTCCAGCAGAATTGGAAACCACGGTTGCGTTTCCCAACAAGGTGTGCCCGCATCAACGTAGGTGTACCAGGGTCCTGGCGAGGAGGCAGTACAGAGGAATGCATCCATTGCTACTGCCTTGGGGCCGGCCTCCAACTTTAAAATCTCGGAAGATGCCTGTTCAGTTGCGACGTGAATAGATGTCAGTCCAGAGGACCCCATATCATCTCCGATGCCTATTACCCGAACCAATTCCGGATGGTGATTATAGGTTTTGTTAAGACCTGGTAGGCATCATGGAGGTCCAATTTGACCATCCAGGCCCCCATGGATAGCAGATCTCTGAGGCAATGAATTCCCTCTATTTTGAAATGTTGGTATCTGACAAACTCGAGGGCGAAAGTTGATCACTAAGCAAGATCCCCCGCCTTTCTTTGGCACTTATAATAGGGTACTGGTGAAACCTCTTGCCATTTGATCGGTAGGTATGATGGCACCTTTGTCCAGTAAGGTCTGGACCTCTGCATCTATCAACTGAGAGTCTAAGTTTGAGACTGTTTGTATGACCCACTGGTCTGACACAATCAGATGCTAATTGTGTATGAAGTGTTGTAACCCCCACCCTGGGGAAAGGAGGAAAGGATTGCTGCAGAGGGGAAAGAAGGCAGGAAGTGGTGCTCTAACCTCTTGTAAGGCAGGTTGTGAGAGGCATCTGGGACCGCGAGCAGACCCCTGTTGTTGCGGCCAGACAGACTATCTCTTGCTCTGCTGGCCCCAGGGAAAACCCTGCGCATACTGGTCTGCGCTTTGTCCAAGGCCGTGAACGTTTGCATAAATGATCCTAGGTCTTTAACAAATGAATTACCAAAAAACATGCCGTTGGCGTTTGGACCAGGCTCAGCATGAGACAAATTTACCAATTTCAGTTCTATCTTTAGTAGGATATATTTGTTACGCTCGGTAGCTACCGCTGGCTTTGCCCACAAAACAGGTTGCCCGCTGGACTCAACCTCTTAAGATCACAGGGTCTACTGGGGTACCTTCTTTCAAGGCCGACTCGGCCAGCTCAAATATTTTAGTCAGGGGTGCCATTACATCCAGGATCCTGTCTTGGAAATTCCGCAGAGAATAGGCAAGACCTTTCTTGGATTTCCATCCAGTTTTGGTTAAGAATTGAGCCATTGTAGGGTCAACCTCGGGAGTTTCACAGGCGAGGTTAGGAACTGTAGGCCTGGGGCATGCTGGCCTCAATTTCTCCCTAGTGGGCTTATCAAGGGGCTTACGGACCCTCATGGCAACTTAATCTGCCACATGGGTAGACTGTGCCCATTCTGTCCACCTAGGGTGTTGGAGCTGTTCTGGATCGAACAGGTAGGTGCCCCTAGGGTTGAGATCGGAATCCTCAGACTGAATGATGTCCGTCTCTATTGGGTTTTCCCCATCCAAAACCTCAGGCGATATAAGGTCCGCCTCAACCTCTGCTCAGTCGGAACCATCTGATGCAGACTCCTCGTCTGCTAAGGCCTTAGCCTTTTTCATGATCGCATTGATCTCACCTGATGCAGGGCTCTTTTGCGCAGTAATGAGTCATCGTTGCCTAATGACCAACAACCAGACCCTGTGGCTCATCAGTTAGTGGGGAGTGGGCCAAACTTGAGGGTTGGTCCTGCGTGGCACGTAGTGCTGAAGAAATGGAGGAAGCCTGGTTGGCAGAGAGCATATCGGTTATAGGTGCAGATACGGGATCCAGATTGTGTTCCATGCACCAATAAGGCTGATTGGACAGCCTGGGAAACTGACTTGGCCATGGTGGCATCAAGTAAGTTCTAAAATTCCTTGGATCCCATAAAATCGGGGGAAACGTTACTCTCTTGAGAAACCTGATGACCAGTGCCCCACCAATGGCAGATTCCATTATGCCTACTGCTCCCAGTGCAGGAACAAGAGCAATTCCCACAGCCCTAAAAATGCCAGTGCCTGAAAAAAATTTGGGAGAAGCTTAAGAATGCCAATGTTTTTTGAACCTGTGATCACTCCATTTCAGAACACAACCTCAAACATTCACTTCACATACCAACATTCATTATCAATTTACTCAAGGGAGAAGCATTAGCTTGGGCACCTCTACATCATTAGCCTAGGGGTGTTTTGGTTAAAAAAACACAATCCGAGCATTGATTGGCAACCAGGGCAGATCATGGCATAGAGCACAGAATGTAAGAAATATTGTTGTAAATCTCCCATTAGAATAAATCTAGTACTGGAATTACCAGTAGAAGATCCAAAACAGTTTGTACCCTAGCAATACTGGGAGTTTCTTGTGATGTATTTTCCAAAAAGAATTCTGAAATTCCCCCACCACATCGGGCCTATGATCGATCTCTAGAACTATATTAAGGGTCCACATGGGCCACACGTTTGCTCTATAATCAAGCCTTAGCTCAATACATAGAAGAAAATATAAGAAAAAGGATGTATTCATCCTTCGACTTCTTCTGCTGGGGCAGGTTTTTTTTTGTAGCCTAAAAAGAAGGCTCCCTTTGGCTCTGCTTTGATTATAAAGGTCTGAATAAAATCACAGTGAAAAACAGATACCCCCTTCCAACTAAACGTGAAACAAGAATTACAGCGCCTAAGAGAGAATGCTCTATACGTGTCTCTGTTCAACCCCATTTCTTTGGCTCCTGTATGATTTATTCAGTTTTTGTGGCAGTTTCCTCTCCAGCCTCTAGTGGCTGCTATTCTAGTGTTTCTAATTTCTTGTCCCGTTGTGTCAGCTGCCTCGCTAAACTGAGCCCAACCCTATTTAAACCCGCAGCTATTTGCACAATGTGCCTTTGCATTGCTCTGGTTACAGCCTATATAGTGATATCCTGTTGGAAATTATTTCAAAGCTCTACAGAAATAAAGTATGCACAGTCAGTAAAACATGGCTGAAAGTGACCATGCAGTTTTTATTGAACACAAGTAGGTACCACAAGAAACTGTGAACAGTAAGATCTGTAAACCTGTATATACTCTAGTTGTTGCAACAGAATACATAAACACAGTATTCCAACATATCCTGTTGCTGATTTTTGCCTGTCCTCGACCTAGCCTGTTTGCTGCCCGTCCTGACCCATTTGGCTGCCTTGTGACTTTGACTAGTGTTTTTCCTACATTGTACCTCGTCCTGATCTGTGTATGACCCGGCCTGCTTCAGTGTGCGGTCTCAGTCAGTGTCAAAGTCCTGGGTGGTCATTTGCTTGAGGCTCAAACATAGGGTATAATACCATCAAGGTGAAATAGCACTGTACTGTTTCCTATCCTGTTGCAGCTGCTACCAGCTGCCTGTCTCGGCTACCAGTTCTGTCCTCAGCTGTATGTCCTGTCCTCTGTTCTATCCTTTCCACAGTTTGCATTGTGCGGTGCAGACAGACCCCACATTGTTCCGTGCAGCGTGGCTCTTCCCTGGTATGCTATCCCAGATTGTGACAATGCGCTAATACTGAAAAATGGGAATTTGAAGGCTTGAAAGTCAAGTTCTTTGGTTATGTCATTTCTGCAGGCAGGTTGGAAATGGAATTTGTCCCTAGAAGCAAAGAATGCATTTGAAAGACTTAAATTGGCATTTACTACTGCTTCACTAACCTACTACCATTTATCTTAGAGGTGGATGTGTCTGAATATGCGGCCAGTGCCATAGTATCACAAAGAGGCATGACCACTAACAAACTTCACCCCTGCTCATATTTTTCAAGACTTTTTTTCATCAGTTCATGGGTAACAGGGAATTGCTGGTCATTAGGTTGGGTCTTGAGGAGTGGCGTCACCTCTTAGAACGTACAGAAACTCCTGTTACTATTCTCACGGCTCATAAGAACCTCCTGTATATTGAGAAGGCTAAGAAGCTGAATCCACATCAAATCAGATGGATTCTTTTCTTCACCCGCTTCAATTTTGTCATTTCTTATAGGACCGGCTCAAAGAATACCAAGGCTGACGCCTTATCCAGGCAATCTGAGGCACCGAATACTACAACTAAAGTATAACCTATTATCCATCCAGCCAAACCGATTGCTACGGTACACAGCAATTATATGTATCAGAGAACCAAAGTTATTCTGCATCTACTCTTCATTTGGCAAAAAACAAAGATGTGGGATCCCTCTCAGCGAGAGCGGGCAAAAGCTGAAATAGCCGGCCCTATAGGTTATAACCTACTCGGCAGAGGAATCACCTTTTTTTGCTCGCTTGCACCATTACAGAGGAAACCTCTCCATTATCATATTAGACTGGTCCCACCCATAAGGGCAGTCCAGAACCAAATAGCCTGGCATGTCTCCTCTGAACCAAGAATACAGCAACCACAGACGTAAGTTTCGGCCTTCAATGGCCTCGTCAGTGTGGTACGGCTGGTATCCCTCTAGGTGCAGCGAGCTAGGGACCCATGTCTGGGCACACACAGAGCCAATGCTGCGTGCGCCAACCATCAGTGATCCACACTGCATCAGGTAAGACTGACGGGGAAGGGGGAGAGGAGAGAACACTGAGGGGAAAGAGAGAAGAGAACACAAACGGTGAGAGGAGGAAAAGAGACAGCTATGGGAAAGAGGAGAAAGACAACCATGGGGAAGAGGAGAGACATATATTGGTAGAGGGACAAAGAGACAGTCATAGGAAAGAAGAGGAGAGAGAGAGACATGGGAAAGAGAAGGAGAAAGACAGACATGGGAAATGAATAGAGAGAGACATGGGAAGGGAGAGGAGGGAGACAGAAATGAGAAGGGAGAGGAGAGAAACAGACATGGGAAGGCAGAGGAGAGATAGACATGGGAAGAAAGGAGAGAGACAGACATGGGGAAGAGGAGAGACATATATGGGTAGAGGGACAAAGAGACAGTCATAGGAGGTAGAAGAGAGACAGTCATAGGAAATAAGAGGAGAGAGAGATACATCTGAAAGAGAAGAAGAGAGACAGACATGGGAAGGAAGAGGAGAGACAGACATGGGAAGGAAGAGGAGAGACAGACATGGGAAGGAAGAGGAGAGACAGACATGGGAAGGCAGAGGAGAGACAGACATGGGAAGGAAGGAGAGAGACAAGCATGGGAAGGCAGAGGAAAGACAGACAGATATGGGAAAGGAGAGGAGAGAGAGAGGCAGTCATGGGAAGCAATAGGAGAGAGACAGACATGGGAAGCAATAGGAGAGAGACAGACATGGGAAGGGATAGGAAAGAGACACATGAGAAAAGAGGATACAAAGACAGACATGGGAAGGCAGAGGAGAGACAGATATACATGGCAAAGGAGAGAGAGAGAGACAGTCATGTGAAGCAATAGGAGAGAGACAGACATGGCAAGGCGGAGAGTCAGATGGACATGGTAGGAAGAGAGACAGATGGACATTTTTCCCTTTTAATTGACATCTACTTCTCTGTTTAGCCCACACGGGCTACATGGTCAGAACTACCATTCTAATTCTGGAGGAGAGTCCTTCTGGAACAGATCTAGCTGGACACTGAATAATTTCTTATTGAGTAATTTATTATTTGCAAAAGGTAATGGGGGTTACTGATATTTCTTTAGAGAAAACAGAGATAAAAAAAGGTTTGTCTCCCACCACATTGTGTGTGTTTAAATGAGTGGTAAGAGAAGAGGAGAGAAAAGGAGAAATACCGATAAACTGGCAGAACTAGTGTATTACTCAACAACCTCCCTAATAAAATAAAGTTAAGCCTGAGAAATAATTGACAAAAACTGATTCTGGGTGTGGAAAAGACCATTAATAATTTATTATTGGTGGGAGTCAATCAAGTCTTAGAGCGGCTTAATTGGAAGTAGTATAACCAGGGCAATAAGGTAGATAAACTAATGTCTAACAGATTGAGGAAGCTGAGAACAAAGAAAAATATTGTTAAAATTAAGTCTCAATCTTTTGCCAGTATTAGGTACCGAGGATGCTATTTAATGGCGAGGGGTTCCATGACTCCTAGGGACAGAGGAGCAACTGTGGGAGAACTGTACTTCCACCATGACTCTTCAAATTGTACTGCAAAAAAATACTCGGCTGATTTAATTTTCCATCCACTAGTCCCCAAACTCACTTTGGTGCACGATGGAGATATTGCTTGTATAGTTCTGCACAAATCACATTTTTAATATGTGACTCAAGCCCTCCCCCAATGATTACTCTGCATGTTTACTGCATGTGCGGCAGCACCGATTATATAGACACTTAGCATATAAAGTTTTGTTTCATTTAGTCACTCCTTGTGCTGCTGGAGTAGAATACATTGTGTGGACTGTCACTAGAGAGACAGGAAATCCCATTAATTTGAATGAAATTATTCTCAGTGGTTCCTGCAGAAAAAAAAAGGAAATTGACTCTTTTACACTATTGTGGGCAGCCCTTTCTTGCAAACTGCTGTAATTTCACAATTGCTTCTAGCTATATGTATTTTATATTTTAAGCAATGCATTTAAAGTACTTTGAAAGTTCATTAATATGCATTAACATTTGGAAGATGCATTTTGGGCACCAGAAAGTACCGTTAATGACACCTGAAAAAAAAAGGAGCAGCCTTTAGAGACTTTTACAAATGGCTTTATAACCTCCCTAATAAACATTCTCAAATGCACTAAGGGAATATCTGGGTAAAATTCATCTGCCACAGATAGGGTCAATGAACTAACAAAGCTCAATTAACCTATTTCTGAGGAGGAGGTGGTTTGGGCTATTGATGGTCCGGGTGGTTTCAACAATCTTTTTTTAAGTTACTAAAAGGTCATGTAAAGAGAGATTTTACACAGGCCTTTAATGGAATTGCGGAATGTAATGAAAAATGATTACAAGCTAACATTGCAGCAATATTAAAAGAACATAAAGATCCGTAATTAATAACTAATTATCGGTCTATATCACTTTTGAACACAGACATTAAAATATATTTTTTGATCTTGGCAAAACACCTTAAGCAGGTTGTCCCTCCGTTGATCCATCTAGACCAGGTGGGTTTCGTCCCTGGGTGGTCATCCACAAATAATATCAGGAGCCGTACTGATATTTTGGACACAGTTACCTTGAAATTTATCCCCCACCTGACCCTTTTTTAATAGGGCATTAGAAGGGAAAAGCTATGACAGGGTACTACTTTAATGGGACTCTATGACAGGGTTGGACTCTGTGACAGGACTATACTAGGACAGAGCTATATTATGACAGGGCATCCCGTTTAAGGGACTCTAGTAGAGGACAATCCCAAACAGGGCTCTATGACAGGACAGGGCATACAGTACCTAGACTTTAGCTAGGTACTGGTCAATGACTAGACCTGGGCAGGTGTCACTCTGTGAATAAACAAAAAACTGGAGCGCTGTGAAATAAATAAATAATATAAGGTAAATAGATGAAGCGAGCATATACAAAATATAAAGGACGTGAGGACGATTTTCTTTGCAGCTGAGAGCTCTTCTTGTCTGGAAGCAGTTCTCGAGTGTAGATAATATATGCGTGAAAAATAGAAAATATAGTGCTTTGTATTATCTAGAATTTTATCTAGAATTTTCTTTAAATTTTCTTCTTTAAATTCAAAAAGATAAATAATATACATAAAACTGTGGTAAGTTAATTTTGTGGCTTAGTGGGATAATATGTCTAAAACAGAATATTAATAAAAAGGAAAAAGAAAAGAGAAATAAAAGTCGATCTTCATCAGAAGAGCTTACACTGGATGTCGGTGGGACCTATTGAAAGGATCCCACAAAGAAAGCTTTGTGCTTTACAATCACCCTACCCGGAGAATTAGTGGAAAAACGCCCAGGTATTTGGACTTCTTTTGGTTGGAGCCTCCGTATCTCGCAGTGGAGGTATGGCTTCAGCTTACTTTCTTCTCTTGTCCTGACACTGCTTTCAAGTGGATCCGCAGAAAAAGTCCGTAATTTAGACTGGGGTAAATCCAAAAGTGTCCGTAAGTGAAATTGCTTACATGTATATCTCCGTGGATAGAACAAAAACAGGAGCACTACGCGTTTTGCCTGAGTGGCTTCATCAAGGTGCATAATTCAAATGCGGGCTCAGCCTCTTTTTAACTCTGAACATAGCTTCTCTCATAGCCGCATTTAATGTAGGACTAATCAGTAATTAACCCTTTCAAGAATAGTTTGAAGCAGAAAAATGTCTTACAACATATCCATTAAGTGTTTGCAAATTAAAAAACATATTGAATCATTATTTATATCTGTGAGTTTATCAATATTTATCAAATTGGTACATGCATGTAAATAACGTAATTAACCCCTTAGTGTCATGACTTTTTTGGCTTGTCCGACACTTGGTGACATGGGCTGTTTTAACATTTCTGAGGTGTTTGTGTTTTGCTGTAATTTATTTCTGTCTCATTTAGTGTACCCACACAAACTATATATCATTTTTATCGTTATAAGAAGGGCTTTCTTTTGATACCATTTTTTTGATAATAGCATATAATTTGATGTAAAAAAAATAATAAAATATGGCAAAAAAATTGAAAAAATTATTTTTTTATGACTTTTATTTGAAAAATCGTATACTCATGTACAAGAGACAACAAAAAAACACTGCTAAAAAGTTTCTAATATATGTCCTGAGTTCAGAAATAGCCCATGTTTTTATGTTTTTGTGCTTTTTTATTCATGTTACAAGGCCAGAACTATAAGTGGTGCAAAGCTATTTTAAAATCCTTTCTTTCAAAATTAGCGATAGTGACATTGTAACACTGATTTCTGTACTAAATCCATGAATGACCCCCAACATGTATATATTTTTGAAAACTAGACAACTCAGGGCATTTAACTTGGGGTATTTTGACACATTTCATGTAGCCATTTTACCACCAATCTATGCCAAAGTTTGCAGAAAAAAATCTTTTTTTTAAATTTTTCACATATATTGCAATTTAGGCAAACATTACCTTAAAATGTGAAGGGGTATTTCCAAATAACACCTCAATATGTGTTCAGCAACATCTCCTGAGTACAGGGATACCACCCATGCATAGGTTTGTTGGTTTGTTTTGGGGCTAAAAGGCCACATTTAGGGGGTGCGCATTTTGGTTTTCCAACTTGGAATTCTGACATGCAGAAAACTTGTGCCCATGTCCCATTTGGGACATTTTTGAAGCCAGAAAGTGTATTCTACCCCACAAAACCATATATTTTTTTAAACTAGACACCCTAGGGTATTTCAAATGGTAGTATTTTAACACTTTCCATGCACTAATTATACTACCAGCCTATGTCAATGTTTTGGGTAGTAATTTTTTTTCACATACATTGTACTTTGGGCATGAATTCACAGATCCTGTTATATGTCAGTGCCAAACAACACCTCAATATGTGTTCAGCAACATCTCCTGAGTACAGGGATACCACCCATGTGTAGGTTAGTTAGATTATTTGGGGGCTAAAAGGCCACGTTTAGGGGGGTGCATTTCCAACTTGGAATTTTGACATGTAGTCAGCCTGCGCCCATGTTCCATTTGGGACACTTTTGAAGCCTGTCAAAGTATTTTACCCCATAAAACCATATATTTTGGAAAACTAGACATCCTAGGGTATTTAAAATTGTGGTATTTTAACACTTTCCAAGTGCTAATTCTACCACCAACCTATGTCAAAGGGTTGGGATGTAATTTTTTCCCCAAACACATTGTAGTTCAGGCAGAAATTTTCAGATTCTGGTATTTGCCACTGCCAACCAACACCTCAATATGTGTTCAGCAACATCTCCTGAGTACAGGGATACCCCCCATGCATAGGTTTGTTGGTTTGTATTGGGTCTAAAATTCCACATTTAGGGGGTGCGCAATTCCAACCTGGAATTTTGACATGTAGTCAGCCTGCGCCCATGTTCCATTTGGAACATTTTTGAAGCCATCCAATGAATTTTACCCCATCAAACCATATATTTTTGGAAAATAGACATCCTAAGGTATTTCAAATGGGGGTATTTTAATACTGTATAGGTACTAATTCTACCACCAGCCTTTGTAAAAGTTTGTGGTAGTACTTTTTTGGGAGTTTTTTTTCCACATGCATTGTACTTCAGGCATGAATTCACAGATTCTGGTATATATCAGTGCCAAACAACAACCCAATATGTGTTCAGCAACATCTCCCGAGTACAGGGATAGCACCCATGCATAGGTTTGTTGGTTTGTTTTTGGCTAGAAGGCAACATTTGTGAGATGCGCATCTCAAAATTCCAACTTGGAATTTTGACATGTAGTCAACCTGCGTCCGTGTCCTTTATGGGATATATCTTTGAAGCCAGCCAATGTAATTTACCCCCACCAAACCATATATTTTTTTTATCGGTAGACACCCATCACTACTTGTGGCAAGGGCTCAGCAGCCACCGATACATCGCTAGATGATGTATCAGAAAGCTGAATAGGGTCAAAATCGAACCCTGAGTCCGCGGCCTCAGAATCAGTGCGTAAGCAGTGATCTCGAGCAAAGAAGGGGTTAATAGCTCTTAGAAGAGCCTATCTAGTACATTACAGTACAAAGAAATTAATCCATAAAACAGTGCAGACAGCAAAACATACTGTTGCTGTGCAAGATTACTGCTTACACAGTGATGAATGGCAGGGAAGGGGTTAATACACAGTGAAAGACTTTCATAAAACCTGCCAATTTTATAAAATGTTATTTTATATCACTAATACTGATCTGTCTCTTTCCGTCACAAAAATGTAAGTGAGGAGAGGGAGGCAGATCAATATTTGTGAATATTGATCCGATTAATTTTGATCTGACCAGGGCGAATGGTGAGCTTAATTGAGAAATCACCAAACCGCCTTTGCCACTAATTCGCTGTTACTGATCGCTATGCGCTCAGGCAGCTTAAAAAAAAAAATCTCAAATATTTTTACTTTACATGTAATCCCCTAGCGGGTATGTGTAAAAAAAAAAATAAATAAATAAAAAAAATATGCAGACAGATAAAAATTGCTTTGGCGTCAATATCATTGCGTAAGCAGTGATCGACGGCAAATAAGGGGTTAATAACTCTTAGAAGAGCCTTTTTAGTACTGTAATAAATTACAGTACAAAAAAAATTAACCCCTAAAAAATGCACAAACAGCAAAAATAAATGCGCTGATGTGCACGATCACTGCTTATGCAAGATCAGTGGCAGGGAAGGGGTTAAACGCAGGGAATTGCTTTAATAAATTTTTTTTTATTGTTTTATTATTTGTGTGTTGTGTATTTATTGTTTTTTTTAACTTTTACTTACTTTTAGAACTTTGATCTGTCTCTCTCCCTCACTAAAAAAAATGTGGTCATAACTGGTCAGATCAATATAGGGTTAATATTGATCTGACCAGTCAGTGGGGATGTTCAGCAGAACATCCCCACTGCCTGTCAGTGTGCCTGGCAGTCACTGATTGCCTCTGTGAAGAGGCAATCGTGTGACAGCCAGAGAGCACAGGAAGCAGGTACTTCCTGCCTCCTGTGCTCTTGCCCTTAGAAGGGCAGCGCCATCTTGGTCACTCAGTGACCAAGATCGTGCATTTTTTTTTGTGTTTCTGATTGCCTCGACTTGCGAGGCAATCAGAAACACTTTCTGAGCATAGGAAGCGAAAAATTCGCTTCCTATGCTCACTTTTTTAATGCACGTGTTTTAAAGGCTCTGTGCCTTTAAAACCGGCATTTCGATCGCTCTCCGGAGCGATCGAAATGCCGACGGGCATTTTTTTTAGCATTGTACGATGCTTCCACACGGAAGCATCGTTACAATGCCCTTAGAGCACTGAAAGCGGAAAAACTCCGCTTTCAGTGCTCGTTTTGACACAGGACGGACTAGGTCCGTCCTGTGTCACTAACGCCTCGGCACACAGGACAGACCTAGTCCGTCCTGTGTCGCCAAGGGGTTAAAAATTAGATGCCTGGATACAAATGCATTAGAGGTAAATACCTTATTGAGAAAATGCAGCAATTCATTATTATATTACAAACTATTAACTCATGTGTCTTTCTGTGAATAGTCACGTCAGACACTTACATAAACACAATCTTTATTATCACCTATCATTAAGATTCATATCCACTACCTAAAAAAGTCTGTATTTGTACTAAAAAGAAAACTGTTTATATTTATGACTAGCCAATGGGTTGCGAAGAGACTACAAAGATTGTGTATATATATATAAATAAAATTTGGTAACCTGTCACAGGTACATCGATGACGTGTTAATTCAGGGCCGTCTTTAATAGGGATTAAACCCTGGGCAAGCATTTGCTTGGGCCCCCTGGACCCTGCCCCCTCCCCTGCATGCAATCCCGCCATCCATCGCAATGTTACCCCCCCCCCCACACACACACACATATGCCATAATTGTTGGGCCATTCAGATGCCAGTAATATTGTGCCATTCAGAGCGCAGTATTATTGTGCCAGTCAGAGCCCAGTAATATTGTGCCAGTCAGAGCCCAGTAATATTGTGCCATTCAGAGCCCAGTAATATTGTGCCAGTCAGAGCCCAGGAATATTGTGCCAGTCAGAGCCCAGGAATATTGTGCCAGTCAGAGCCCAGGAATATTGTGCCAGTCAGAGCCCAGGAATATTGTGAAATTCAGACCCCAGTAATATTGTGCCAGTCAGATGCCCAGTAATATTGTGCCAGTCAGATGCCTGTAATATTGTGCCAGTCAGATGCCCAGTATTATTGTGCCAGTCAGAGCCCAGTAATATTGTGCCAGCCAGATGCCCAGTAATATTGTGCCAGCCAGATGCCCAGTAATATTGTGCCAGCCAGATACCTGTAATATTGTGCCAGTCAGATACCAGGAATATTGTGCTTGTCAGATACCAGGAATATTGTGCCTGTCAGATACCAGTATTATTGTGCCAGTCAGAGACCAATAATATTGTGCCAGCCAGATGCCTGTAATATTATGCCAGTCAGAGCCCAGTAATATAGTGCCAGCCAGATGCCTGTAATATTATGCCAGTCAGAGCCCAGTAATATAGTGCCAGCCAGATGCCTGTAATATTATGCCAGCCAGATGCCTGTAATATTATGCCAGCCAGATGCCCAGTATTATTGTGCCAGTCAGATGCCCAGTATTATTGTGCCAGTCAGAGCCCAGTAATATTGTGCCAGCCAGATTCCCAGTATTATTGTGCCAGCCAGATGCCCAGTAATATTGTGCCAGCCAGAGCCCAGTAATATTCTGCCATTCAGATGCCCAGTATTATTCTGCCATTCAGATGCCCAGTAATATTGTGCCAGCCAGAGCCCAGTAATATTCTGCCATTCAGATGCCCAGTATTATTGTGCCAGTCAGCCCCCCCCCCCCCCCCCCGTTCCCAAGTACTTACATGAAGCTGCTCCGTGTCCCCCGCCGGATGTCTCCTCCGTGCAGTCTTCTCTCTTGCACGGAGGAGGGAAACAGTCACCGGATGTGACGCGACGTCACATCCGGCGTCAGGTTTTTTTGGGTTTTTTTTCCGGCCGTCGCATCCATCGGATGCGGCTTGCCGGAAAAAAGCGTTCACTAGCGCAATGCGCTGTGAACACGGCAAGCAGGGCTGGGGGCCACGGGACAGCTGCCTTGGGGCCCCCCAGGAGTAAATGGGCCCAGGGCAGCTGCCCCGTTTGCCCCGCGTTAAAGACGGCCCTGTGTTAATTATATGGAAAGGTTCTGATCAAGAACTGCAGAACTTTATAAAATATCTGTATACCACTAATTGGGGAATATCACTCACATCTGAGATCAGCAAAACACACATTAATTTTCTAGATTTAACTACAGGGAGTGCAGAATTATTAGGCAAATGAGTATTTTGACCACATCATCCTCTTTATGCATGTTGTCTTACTCCAAGCTGTATAGGCTCGAAAGCCTACTACCAATTAAGCATATTAGGTGATGTGCATCTCTATAATGAGAAGGGTTGTGGTCTAATGACATCAACACCCTATATCAGGTGTGCATAATTATTAGGCAACTTCCTTTCCTTTGGCAAAATGGGTCAAAAGAAGGACTTTACAGGCTCAGAAAAGTCAAAAATAGTGAGATATCTTGCAGAGGGATGCAGCACTCTTAAAATTGCAAAGCTTCTGAAGCGTGATCATCGAACAATCAAGCGTTTCATTCAAAATAGTCAACAGGGTCGCAAGAAGCGTGTGGAAAAACCAAGGCACAAAATAACTGCCCATGAACTGAGAAAAGTCAAAGCGTGCAGCTGCCACGATGCCACTTGCCACCAGTTTGGCCATATTTCAGAGCTGCAACATCACTGGAGTGCCCAAAAGCACAAGGTGTGCAATACTCACACCATGGCCAAGGTAAGAAAGGCTGAAAGACGACCACCACTGAACAAGACACACAAGCTGAAACGTCAAGACTGGGCCAAGAAATATCTCAAGACTGATTTTTCTAAGGTTTTATGGACTGATGAAATGAGAGTGAGTCTTGATGGGCCAGATGGATGGGCCCGTGGCTGGATTGGTAAAGGGCAGAGAGCTCCAGTCCGACTCAGACGCCAGCAAGGTGGAGGTGGAGTACTGGTTTGGGCTGGTATCATCAAAGATGAGCTTGTGGGGCCTTTTCGGGTTGAGGATGGAGTCAAGCTTAACTCCCAGTCCTACTGCCAGTTCCTGGAAGACACCTTCTTCAAGCAGTGGTACAGGAAGAAGTCTGCATCCTTCAAGAATGATTTTCATGCAGGACAATGCTCCATCACACGCGTCCAAGTACTCCACAGCGTGGCTGGCAAGAAAGGGTATAAAAGAAGAAAATCTAATGACATGGCCTCCTTGTTCACCTGATCTGTATCCCATTGAGAACCTGTGGTCCATCATCAAATGTGAGATTTACAAGGAGGGAAAACAGTACACCTCTCTGAACAGTGTCTGGGAGGCTGTGGTTGCTGCTGCACGCAATGTTGATGCTTTCCTTTAAAACTGTTATAATGGACTTTATTTGGAATCATAAAAAACCTCGAATAGCGTATAATGTAATGGTTAGGAGAAATAAAAAAAGGCGGTCTTTCTTTTCCTGACATTGAATCTCTTTATGAGAATACGATGATCTCTCATGCCTTAAAATGGAACAACAATGCCTCCCTAAAAACTTACTGGTATCAGTTTGAAAAAGAAACCTGCCGTGCTCTTAACCCCTTTCACCTATTCTGGCTGGATAGCTCATCCAATCCAGTCATTAAATCCTCAAATCACATAATACAGAACCTAGCTAGTAATGTTAAAAAATTCAGAAAGTGGCTCCAAATCCCGAGAGGTCTGCTTCCTTCGACCCCATTAACCACTTTACGGTGGTATATAGACAATATTAGCCTAAAGGCATGGGAAAACCAGGGCCTTCTCAAAATATCCCAAATATATCAGTCAGATTCATTGGTCCCTTTCGACCAACTAAAGCTGACTTATAATTTACCCCAAACAGAATATTATACCTACCTGAGGATCAAAAACTGGATTCACACTAAAAACATACTTAACATTCCAAGAATTGAGAAATTTTTTGACACCCAACACAATAAAAAATTACTCGCTAAAGTAACACATCTAGTGGAAGAAGCTCTACCAATTGAGAAGGACCATTCATGGTCAAAATGGGAGATAGATCTTGATTTGGTTTTCACCTTACCAGATTGGCTTAAACCTCAAATTCAGATGAAAAAATCTGCCCATAATCTTACGTTGCAAGAAACATTTTACAAACTTCGTTTTAGATGGTACATGACCCCACATAAGCTGAATAAAATTTCAAGTCTTAATTCTAAAATATGTTGGAAATGTCACAAATATGAGGGAAATATGCTTCACATGTGGTGGTCTTGCCCCTCTCTTGCACCAATCAAAAGGACCATTTCCTCAGTTTGCGAATATTTAATACCTTCTTTCGTTTCACTTAAAGCCCATCTGTTTCTATTTCACATGGACCTCCCCAAGTGTGATAAAGTGACCACTTTTCTGATAATACACATTCTATTAGCCTCCAAGCTCTGTATCGCAAGAAAATGGAAATTTACAGACCCCACAAATTGGCAGGAGATCAAGGTCCAGTTAGACTTCCAAATTGCTATGGAAGAGGGTTTTTTTTCGATTTAACAATAAATATGAGCTCTTCAAAAAAATTTCCCTGAAATGGCGTGAAATTCAGGATTCACTATAATCATCTCCAGATTCCATTTCATACCTTTATGCTATCTCCCCTTTAGTATTTGGTCTTATAACCTTCTTCTGGCCTTGATCCTTCATATTCCTTGTATTTACTTGTGTATTTATTTCCTCTCCCTTGTGGGATGTTGAACTCGGGCCCCCCGTTTTTCTTCCCCCCCCTCCCTGTCCCCCGCATGGCTGGAACCTCCAGAGAGAAGCATCTAAATTATTTCTTCTAATTTACTTTTTTTTTTTGTGTCATTTGTGTCCTTTTTTTTTTCTGGTTCGTCTGGTGTTTGTTATGTCCACTATAAAGATAAAAAAAAAAAAAAAAAAAATGTGAGATTTACAAGGAGGGAAAACAGTACACCTCTCTGAACAGTGTCTGGGAGGCTGTGGTTGCTGCTGCACGCAATGTTGATGGTGAACAGATCAAAACACTGACAGAATCCATGGATGGCAGGCTTTTGAGTGTCCTTGCAAAGAAAGGTGGCTATATTGGTCACTGATTTGTTTTTGTTTTGTTTTTGAATGTCAGAAATGTATATTTGTGAATGTTGAGATGTTATATTGGTTTCACTGGTAAAAATAAATAATTGAAATGGGTATATATTTGTTTTTTGTTAAGTTGCCTAATAATTATGCACAGTAATAGTCACCTGCTCACACAGATATCCCCCTAAAATAGCTAAAACTAAAAACAAACTAAAAACTACTTCCAAAAATATTCAGCTTTGATATTAATGAGTTGTTTGGGTTCATTGAGAACATGGTTGTTGTTCAATAATAAAATGAATCCTCAAAAATACAACTTGCCTAATAATTCTGCACTCCCTGTATATATGTACAAAACAATAACATTTATACAAAGACTTACTTTAAACCATTTGATGTGAATAGCTTCATTTAATTCGACAGTGGTCATGACCTCCCTTGGCTACAGAATATTCCAAAAAAAAACAAACAATTCTGTTGGGTTAAAAGAAACTGTACAGATCAAAGCATATGTACTAAACAAATAGGGAAACTAGAAATAGACTTCATAACTAAGAAATATCCAAAAGACTTACTGATGAAAGCAAAGGAAATTACCACCAATGTTAATAGAGATATAGTCTTTTACAATATAGAGACAAAACAGTTGCAGGGGATAATAGACTGGCCATCATAACAAATTATAATTGTGGAAGTAATTTTATTAAGAAAATCATCAGAAAAAATTGGAATATACTAAGTCAGGATGAGGACTTAGCTCCTCTGTTAACAGAGAAACCATTGATCACTTTTAAAGGATCTAAAAATGTAAAACAAGATCTCTCGAGGACCGTAAAAACACAAACCACTTCGGATTGAAGGAAGCGTTCTACAGATGTTGTTCTTGTCTACCATTGAGAACATGCAAGTTAAATGATAGCAAAAGTACAGATAAGTTTAGATCATTTTACAATAACAAGGAATATAACATCAAAGGGATTTTTACATGCAACACAAGAGGCGTCATTTATTTGTTTAGATCAAAGTAAATGAGTGCAAGCTCTTCTGATGAAGATCGACTTTGATTTCTCTTTCTTTTTTCTTTTTATTAATATTGTAACATTTTTAATTGTATATTTTGTATAAGTATTCTACATATTTGTTTGTTTTATTTTTATGGCAGCTATTGGATGCATTACATATATATTTGCACTTAAATACATTTTCAATAAATCATCATACCAGCATTGCATTATATCTTGAATTTACTGTGACATATATTAAGGGGATTTCATTAGTTTATTATTAGTTGCTACATTTTTATTTTAGACAAATTATGTTTGCCTCTTACAGAGTCTTATTGATTCTGCTTTAGACATATTATCCCACTAAGCCACAAAATTAAATTGCCACGGTTTTATGCATATTATTTATCTTTTTTTAATTTAAATTATAGATAATACAAAGCACTATATTTTCTTTTTTTCACGAATATATTATCTACACTCGAGACCTGCTTCCACACAAGAAGAAAATCGTCCTCACATAAGTAACATCTATCTACCTTATATTATTTATTTATTTCACAGCGCTCCAGTTTTTTGTTTATTTAGGTTTTTTGTTCTTAAGAATTGTGTATGAAGTTGCCTTTTCTTTAACTGTGAGCAGCTAAATTTATTGCATTGGGATTTATATTTAGGTAGCGCCATTGTCGTCACGTTAATTTTATAGTTGTCACTCTGTGGCTAAACTGGATAGGTACCACTCCTGGCCAGACTAAGAAAGTGCCACCATGACTAAGGAAGTAAAACACACAAGGATACAAAGAATAGATAGGAACAAGCATAAATCATAAACAAGCAAGCAAAGCATGAAGGATACATAAATGCCTGGATACAGCTTGGACGAGCCTGCATGCGGGTTGACTTGTGAAACTCCTCATATGAGCAGAGTGATATGATGTAAATAGTTTGGGAAGACGGACTCCTTTAATCTTCATAAAATTTGGCCCTCCCGCTAAGAGTTGCCTCGCCAGGTGCTTACCATTTATATTTGTTAACTTGCCGTTTTATGATATATTTGGTATTTGTGCACTTTCTTTGTTTAGATTGAAGAATTCTGTTGTACGTGTACGTCTTTTGTTTTGATATTTGAAGTCTTTTTGACATATGATCAATAAATGTTTATATTGTGTAAATAATATGAGACATTTAAAAAAATAAGAAATTAAATGGCTATTACACTTGTATATTCTACTATCTAATGGTTTGAATGATGATTTTTATTTGTTTAATTTTCTGTGATTCACTTCCTGCGTAGTCCACACCTAATATATATTAATTGTGTGAAAGTGTGACCTTATTTTTATACATTTTTTATACTTTTTCAATTAAAATAAAATGTTTTCTATATATTTTTTTCTTATTTGCAATATATGAGAGTTACCTATTGTATGGTATATGTTTTTAAAGATCACACAAAATATTTTTTTATGCATCTCATAATGTTATATGTGTGTCAATACATTATTTTATCTTTGCGGATCATCCTCTGTCATTACCACTTAATTAGAAAGTAAAACAGAGTTCATCAGAGGCTGACGGGTGATACTGGTGTCCCGGGTCCAGGGGGGCCGGCGGGTCCGGGTCAAGCCTGGTAAAAAAAAAAAAAATCTCTGTTAAAAGCCGGTCGGCGGCTGTGAGGGAAGCGTTGTGCGAGCATGATAGAAAATTCTGGCTGCAGTTAAAGACTCTTGTGAGGTGTATTTACCTGAATGTTTGCCTATACCATATGCAGTCTTCTATTTGGTGGATTACTTACTACACTATACTGAGCTGTCTTTTTTCATTTATCCATTTCTTTTACATATATACTGTCCCTGATAAGAGTTATTGCTTTAGAGAACATCTAAGATATTACCCGGATCTAGACTTTACACTTTAAGCATTTTTCATATTTTTGGTTTACTGTTTTTTTGTGTGTGAGTAATTTGAGGGTACTTCACATTGCAGGTGTTCACTTTCATTAAGCACTAGACCATTTATCTTATGCTTGTTATTTCATGAGATAATGCAATAGAATAAATAGGCTTTTAGTCTGGCTGGAGGTGGCAAACTTGTCCCACAGTTTGGCCATCAATGTTCTGTGACTGAGGACTCCAGGGACTGATGTAAAGCAAAGCAAAACCCCTGTTAACATAAGATACTAAATGGTATCAAATAACAATAAAAAAAAAAGGAATGACTTACCTGAGGACCGGAGTCCAACATACCATTATCGTATTATCTATTCTGACCATAGATGGGTTCACAGATGGGTTCAGAGGCAATGTTTCAACTCAACATATTTTTTTTCATGCCTGAGGCTGCAATCTTTCTTTACTATTTGGAAAGTGTGGGTGGTACCTTGTCCGAGCACCCTTCTCCTGCACAACATATAGTATAAGCAAAAAACTAGCAGACTATTGACAGCAACAGGAAGGAACATCACCTGACCGAAAATCCCAAACACAATACAAAAGTTATGTGAAACTCCAACAAGAGGTACTGGCAGCTTCCCAAATTTGTAATTGGCAAACATTATAATATATGGTGAAAAAAAAAGCAAATTGTCTGACTTTTATTTGAAAAATCTTTTACTCATTCACAAAAGCTAATGAGAAAACCTGCTAAATAAATTCTACTATTCCTCTTGAGTACAGGGATACTACCTATGCATAGGTTTGTTGGGTTGTTTAGGGGCTAAAAGGCCATATTTGGAAGGTACAGTTTTTGTTTTTCCAACTCCATGCAGACAACCTGCACCCATGTCCCATTTGGGACATATGTTAAGCCAGCCAGTTTATTTTACCCCATCAAACTATATATATGTTTAAAAGTAGACATCCTAGGCCAGTCATGTCCAAAGTCTGGCCCACGTGCCAATGGCGACCTGTGTCCTGGTTTAATACGGCCCTACAGGTAATTTAGCAAAATCTGTCGTGGCCAGGGCACTTTGCTGCTCTATGCAGTGGTGGTCTTCTCTTTTTTTTCCTGTGACCAGGGGAGCTTGATAGAAGGAGGTCTCAGCCAATCAGGTGAGACTTCTCAACTCTCCTGATTGGCTGAGAGTTCAGAAGCTTCCCGTGATTGGCTGAGACCTCCTTCACACGGAGCTCAAAGCAAAGAGAGATGCTTGCAGCAGGTAAGTTAAAAACTTACTCAGTGAGAGTGTATATATGTCAGTGTGAGTGAGTGTATGTCAGTGTAAGTGATAGTGTGTATGTGTGTGTAACTGTGTTTTTTTTTTTTTCACATACATTGTACTTCAAACTTGAATTCACAGTTTTTAGCAGGTGTTACTGCCAACAAACACCCCAATATGTGTTCAGCAACACCTCCTGAGTACAGGGATACCACACATACATAGGTTTGTCAGCTTGTTTGGGGGTTAAAAGGACACATTTTTATCTTTTCCAACTTTTTGACATGCAGACAACCTGCGCCCATGGCCCATTTGGGACATTTTTAAAGTCAGCCAGTGTATTTTACCCCTTCAAACCATATATTTTTTAAAAGTAGACACACTAGGCTATTTCAAATGGTGGTAATTTAACACTTTCCATGCACTAATTCTAACACCAGGCTTTGTCAAAGTTTTGGGTACTAATTTTTTTGTGTCTTTTTGTCACATACATTGTACTTCAGACATGAATTCACACATTTTGGTATGTGTCACTGCCACACAACACCCCAATATGTGTTCAGCAACATCTCCAGAGTACAGAGATACCACCCATGCATAGGTTTGTCAACTTGTTTGGGATAAAAAGTCCACATTTGAGAGGTGCGCTTTTTGGTTTTACATCTTGGAATTTTGGCATGCAGGCAACCTGCGCCCATGTGGGACATTTTTAAATCCAGCCAGTATTTTACCCCTTCAAACCATATATGTTTTAAAAGTAGACACCCACCAGCTGAAGAAGTTTTCAACGAAACGCGTCCTGAGGGGTGTATAGTTTTTTATGTGTATGTGCAAATAGTGTATATATTACACCTATGTTTCTGTGACCTGGCCAGGTGAACAGCACTATACCAGCAGTGGGTAAGATTGTATTATATCATTTTATTCATTTTTCATTTATCTTTCCCTTTGGTTATTTTATGTATATTTATATATATGTAGATTGTATGTTCCCTATTCCCATGTTTATGTGACCACCTATGTACATTTGTTTTCTGGTGGCATGAGACCTTTACACAGGTCCTTTTAGTTGTATAATGTATAATAAATAATTCTTATTTTTCATAATATATGTCTTGTCATTTCTGGGGTACATATTTTAGCGCTGTCTCTTCCCTCCCATAATTTTGTGCTTTTCCTTTGCAGTGGAGTAGTCCATTGCAGTTGTAAGACTAGCTGCTATATTTTTACTATTTGCAAGTGGATTGCCCCCCCTCCTCTACGACATTGAGAAATTTTCTATTGATGTGAAAGGTTTCCCTTCCTTTCCTCCCCTTTTTTTTTTATGTGTGGAGTACATACTGGTTAGTTTTTATTCATTTTTTTATTTTATTATTATCTTTTCACACTGTGGTTGGTTTTTTACAATTAAGCGCTGTGCACATTCTTCTTTTTCAAATAATGAGTGTTGCCATAATGTCATACTGAATACAATTAAAGATATACAACATGCCTTGTAATTTTATACATATAAACCTTTAATAGTTGAGGAATGTTCCCTGGCAATGGACATATAGTTCTACGTTCATGTGAGCTATACATGAAGTTGTCTCCAATTCCAAACTCTTTTTATGTAACCTGACAATGCAACAAACTAATGCTCATTACCATGGTGTAACTAACAACAATTCTACAGTATTTTGTAATAATTTTACATACAATAAAAGCAAGGGTATTTAAGTTGCACAACTTTACATAAAGATACATTAATAAGGATAACTCATTCAAGCTCAAAATTATGTTTTTAATTTATCTTACATTTATATAAAATACCACATTGTTTCACTAATCAATATAATACCTCAGATTTCAAAAATGTTTAATAAAAGTTAAGATCAGGGACTGATTTAATAAAAGTTTAGATCATTAGATAACCTGTGTATATTTTTTTTAATGTCTGTGAATCTAGACGTGCACCTTGCGACGGCGCCTCCTCAGTTAGAAGAGCTGGCTGGGGAGATGAAATGTTCTCCCCTCATCAGCCCTCCTTTCACACCGACAAGCAAAGCCTCTCGCGCTCCCTTGTGCGGAAGTGTCACGTGATGACCCCACGCTCATACTCCAGTTACAGGTGGGGAGCAAGTTAATATTTTATATTAACTGCAAGTGTAATTGTATGAGTGGCAGAGTGTATGTGGCAGTGAGCAGCAGAGCACGTGTGTGTGTGTCTGAGTGAGTGGCAGAATGGGAATTATGAGAGAGATGGGTTTGCGTGGGCATGTCTGCACTGATGCGTCTGTGTCACGGTCGGCTGTGCCGATGAGGTCTGGAGTCGCGGTGCAGGGGTAGTGGGCGATTCAAGGCCCTGCGCAGGGTGAGCACCCCAGGCTTTGAATGACCACATGCAGAGGCCTTGTTTGGTTTCCCACGAGTCATAGCCAGGCAGGGACAAAGCAGGGTCTAGGAACAAGCCGAGGTCAAAGGACTGTAGAAATAAGAATGGTCAGAATCAAGCAAAGGTCAAAGGACTGTAGAAATCAGGGATAGTCAGGAACACAATGAACAGGAATCAAAACACAAGCTAGCAGAAAATAATGTACCAGCTCTGATTGCTGGGAGGAAGGGGTTTATATAGCTCCAGGGCTCATTATTACAAGGACCTACACCTGGGCGGTAGGCAAACAAGAAGAACAAAGTCAGAGAGATAGCCACCACTGCTACATGAGGAAACAGAACCAGCAGGTGGCGTCTGGAACAGGAGCAGGGAACAGGAACCACAGGAGTCAGGGTTAGAATCCAGGTGGATAGTTACAGTCTGTGACCCTAGGATCGGCCCTGGTCACTCTGTCCCACTGTCTGTGTTACTCTCTCACACTCTCTGAGGATTATTCACTAAAAGATTATTTGAATATTTAATCTCACCACTTTATCTATACATTGTGCACGGACAAACCCGACGAGCTTGCTATGTGGGGGTAACTCGGCAGGTGTGTCCCTGCCAAACAAATAGCTAAATTGGTGAGATTAAATATATCCCAACTTACCTGCTACACAACTTTTAATGAATAGACCCCTCTGTGTCAGACTTGCCCCATGCTTTTCTCAATCGCATTCACAATGTCCCCCTTTCTTTTCTTCCTGTCACACGTTTCACATGCTTGTCTCACTGTGTTCATGTTAACTGATGCACCATCTAAAAAAAAGACATTGAAAACAAATTTTTTTCATCACACTTAGAAGATTAAAAATACCTTATTATATGAGTATAAGTGTTATGTAAAATAAACAAGAAAAATTAGAAAAGAAAGTATTAGGGATCGACCGATTATCGGATTAACCGATATTATCGGCCGATATTCACAGTTTCCTAAATTATCGGTATCGGCATCTAACTTTACCGATAATGCCGATAATATTTGAATGAAGCATTAACATGACATCGAGGCAATAGCCAGCACCGATATTTCTATTTTGGGACCCCCACGATCGCCCCACGGAGCGATCGTGGGGAGCCATATTGACGGAGCATGCTGCTCCGTCAATATGGCTAAGTCCTCTGCCGGTCTGAGCTTCGGAAGTGAAAGTAACTTCACTTCCGTCGCTCTGAATATGCTACTTGACTACCCCTAGTGGTGGTTTAGTAGCATTGCAATGGAAAATAATTAAAATACATATTTAATTAAATAAAAATAGGTTATTTAGCTATATTAGCCTATAGGGTTAAAATTTAATATTTTTTAGCATAAGGGATAGGGTTAAAATTAAATTAAAGTTAAAAAATATTAAGGGATATAATAAGGATTAGAGTTGGGGTTAAATTTAGTGTTAGGGTTAAATTTTGGGTTCGGGTTGGGGTCAAAAGATCAATATAGGAAAAAAACAAAAAACACTATTTTTGGTTTTTGCCCCATAACTCGCAAAAAAATACCGAAAAATATGGAAACATGCATATTTTTGAACTCGGGACAACATTTAGAAACTATTTAGCCGGGGTCTTTTTTAATGATTTTATTTGTGTAAATTATATTTTAGGTCAAAGTTAGAAAAAGTGGGTTTTTTTAAATTTTTCATCATATTTTATGATTTTTTTTGTAGTAAATTATAAGATATGATGAACATAATGGTATCTAATGAAAGCCCTTCTTATGACGATAAAAACAACATATAATTTGTGTACTGTATGTGAGAAAGCAAAAAAATTACAGCTAAACACAAACACCCTAGAAATGTCAAAACAGCCATTGTCACCAAGGGAAAGTCAAGGTGAAAATGTCTTGTCACTAAGGGGTTAATTAAGCTGTTTTGATGCCTTGCTTATATTTACTGTAGTGTCCCTTTGATATAATTGCCTATGTCATTGCTGCTCATTTTACTAAGATTTAATCTAAGTATGGACTATGTGCAATTGAACATTGTTGTTCTTGTTACCTTTTGACTGATATTTATTTAAAAAAAAAAAAAAAGTGGTCCAATTTGTTGTATTTGACCATATCACCATTGTTTTGCTGCATTATTTATTTTTATTTAGCAATGAAAAAGATTTACAAAAAAAAGCTAAACGTTAACAATAAACATGTTCATTTAACAGCAGATTTGTGTAGAAATTGTTTTTTTTCCCAAAAAATTAAAATGCACGAAATATCGGTATAAGTTATCGGCTATCGGCCTGAAAGTTCACAGGTTATCGGTATCGGCTCTAAAAAATCAATATCGGTCGATCCCTAGAAAGTATATTTTTAAACTTATGATTGTAATCATCTAATTTACAGTCACTCACCCTGGTTGAATTGGCACATGGATACCCATGTGAGCAGTAACGCCACGTCAAGGCTTCAACCCTTGTTACTGTCCAGTCAAACACCTTTCATATCTCCAGTCACACACATAACTCTAACCCCCGTCTTTACTGCCCCCCTTTATATGAGCACACACTGTCTTTACTGCTCCCTTTATATGAGCACCCCGTCTTTACTGCCCCCTATATATGAGCACCCCGTGTTTACTGTCCCCTTTATATGAGCCCCCCCTCTTTACTGCACCCTATATATGAGCCCCCCGTCTTTACTGTCCCCTATATATGAGACCCCATCTTTACTGCCCCCTTTATATGAGCACCCCCTGTCTTTACTGCCCCCTTTAAATGAGCCCCCTGTCTTTACTGCCCCCCTTATTTGAGCACCCCGTCTTTCCTGTCCCCTTTATATGAGCACCCCGTCTTTACTGCCCCCTTTATATGAGCCCCCCGTCTTTACTGCCCCCCTTATATGAGCACCCCGTCTTTACTGTCCCCTTTATATGAGCCCCCCGTCTTTACTGCACCCTATATATACGAGCCCCCGTCTTTACTGTCCCCTATATATGAGCCCCCCTGTCTTTACTGCCCCCTTTATATGAGCACCCCGTCTTTACTGCCCCCTTTATATGAACACCCTGTCTTTACTGTCCCCTTTATATGAGACCCCCGTCTTTACTGCACCCTATATATGAGCCCCCGTCTTTACTGCCCTCTTTATATGAGCACCCCGTCTTTACGGCCCCCTTTATATGAGCCCCCGTCTTTACTGCCCCCCATATATAAGCACCCCGTCTTTACTGTCCCCTTTATATGAGCCCCCTGTCTTTACTGCACCCTATATACGAGCCCCCCGTCTTTACTGTCCCCTATATATGAGCCCCCCTGTCTTTACTGCCCCCTTTATATGAGCACCCCCGTCTTTACTGCCCCCTTTATATGAGCCCCCTTCTTTACTGCCCGCTTTATATGAGCACCCCGTCTTTACTGCCCCCTTTATATGAGGACCCCCGTCTTTACTGTCCCCTTTATATGAGCCCCCTGTCTTTACTGCACCCTATATACGAGCCCCCCGTCTTTACTGTCCCCTATATATGAGCCCCCCTGTCTTTACTGCCCCCTTTATATGAGCACCCCCGTCTTTACTGCCCCCTTTATATGAGCCCCCGTCTTTACTGCCCGCTTTATATGAGCACCCCGTCTTTACTGCCCCCTTTATATGAGGACCCCCGTCTTTACTGCCCCCTTTATATGAGCCCCCGTCTTTACTGCCCCCTTATTTGAGCACCCCGTCTTTACTGTCCCCTGTATATGAGCACCCCGTCTTTACTGCCCCCTTTATATGAGCCCCCCCTGTCTTTACTGTCCCCTTTATATGAGCCCCCCCCCCCGTGTCTTAGATCACAACTCCAATGAGCCCCCTCCCCCCGTGTCCAATGAAGCTAAGGCAGTACCTGAGGGGCTGGGGAGAAGGGGTGTGTGAAGGGGGCGGGAGGTGGTGAGCGTCGCTCGCGCATGCACCGTCCTTACAAAGTTACAGCTGAGTGATCAGCTGTAACTTTGTGCGCATGCGCAATGAGTAAATTCTACAGCGACTGCGCAGTAGAATTTGCTCGAGAAATCCGTCGGAACACCGGCAGTTACTTTAGTTAATCAACCGCCATATTGGCAAAGACAGTGCAAAAAGGACTCAACATGGATAGTAGCAGCAACTGACAGGCAAGCTGTATGAATAGACACTTGATATTTCATGTTTCACTTGCTGAAATCAATGTCATCTGGAACAAATAGTTGCAATATCAACTTCAGTTGAAACTTGCCATTACTGTGGCCGATAAAGAAACAAGTGGGTGTTTAAGATTGATCTTTGGTGAGGCCACCTGAAATAGGTTAGGTAAATAAGAAAAATGTATTTCTTCAATGTCGGACACATTCACTGGACAGAGAGCCTCCATTTGAAACTCTTAAAAATCAAATAAAAAGCAAAGATCCTGGGGAAAACCGGATTCATTTTGTATTGTGAGCAATTAGAGTAGCAGTGATTATGACAATTCTTTAAAAAAAGACCAGCAAAATACAAGCAAAGTACAACCCCTTGCAATGATATTATATGCAGTAAAATCCACACAAAACACTCGGCTCAAGAGATGACAAAATTGAGCTAACATCTCTCTCCTCAGTGATAGTATTAAAGCACAAGATGCATATATATTACTAACCAATAGTTGTAGCTATGCCAATACTGGGCAACATATTGCCAATAACAGGGAACATCTTGAACTATTGAGGCACAGGACAAGCCTAAGTCTAAAATGATCTTGAACATACCTGGGACTGCAAGTGAAAATGACTGAGACTGATAGGGAGTATGAGCTTTATGCTTGAAAGAGAGATGTGCAGGTAATTGAAAAGGGAATTTCAAATGTAATGCCAAATTGGAAAAATTATCCCATTCAAGGAAAACTGTCAGCAAAAAAAAATTGCAAAAAATCAAGTTATGTTAAATTGCAGCAGAAGGTATTTTAAATTGAAATGTTTTAATGAAAGAATACAAATTAAGTACCTTATCTATCCCTGCTTGCTTGTATAGCTTTATCAGTCAGATCCTTGTATGAAATCATTTCTAGTTAAAATGCCTACACTCAGTGGTGTATCTTGATTTTGTGCTGCCCTAGGCAGACAAAATCCGGGCACCCCCCTACCCAAGCTGTACACCCACGTTACACACCTAAGACATGCCCCATCATTCAGACTCACATCAAGCTCATACTCCCATCACACACACACTCCCATCACACTCAGTCACACACTCCGACTCCCATCACACTCCGTCACACACACTGTCTCCCATCACACACACTCTGACTCCCATCACACTCAGTCACACACACTGTCTCCCATCACACACACTCTGACTCCCATCACACTCAGTCACACACACTGTCTCCCATCACACACACTCTGACTCCCATCACACTCAGTCACACACACTGTCTCCCATCACACACACTCTTACTCCCATCACACTCAGTCACACACTCCTACTCCCATCACACTCAGTCACCCTAACTGTCTCCCTTCACACACACTCTGACTCCCATCACACTCAGTCACACACACTGTCTCCCATCACACACACACTCTGACTCCCATCACACTCAGTCACACACACTGTCTCCCATCACACACACACTGTCTCCCATCACACTCAGCCACACACACTGTCTCCCATCACACACACACTGTCTCCCATCACACTCAGCCACACACACTGTCTCCCATCACACACACACTGTCTCCCATCACACTCAGCCACACACACTGTCTCCCATCACACACACACTCTGACTCCCATCACACTCAGCCACACACACTGTCTCCCATCACACACACTCTGACTCCCATCACACTCAGCCACACACACTGTCTCCCATCACACACACTCTGACTCCCATCACACTCAGCCACACACACTGTCTCCCATCACACACACTCTGACTCCCATCACACTCAGCCACACACACTGTCTCCCATCACACACACTCTGACTCCCATCACACTCAGCCACACACACTGTCTCCCATCACACACACTCTGACTCCCATCACACTCAGTCTCTCACACCCACACACTCTCCCATCAGCACTTACCTTTCCCTGGCAGGCAGGCAGCATGGTCCCTCCATGCTGCCTGTTCGGCTTCCCGGCGATTGTGCCGACAGGCCACGTGACCGGGCGCGCGTATGACGTCAGCGCGCCCGTCACGTGACTGTCGGCACTTCCGTGTCGGCACACTGAACGGGGAGCCGAACAGGCAGCACGGAGGTTTCTCTGTGCTGCCTGTTCGGCTCCCCGTGCAACCTGGCAGGCAGAGCGATGGTGGGGGGGGATCTTCCGATCCCCTCTCACCTCCGTCTCTGCCTGCAAGCGCGGTCTATTTTTTTTTTTTAAAGCGCCGCGTTTTTTTTTTTTTTTTTACATTTCTTTTTTCTTTTTTTTCTTTTCAGTGCTGGGGGGCGCTGCCGCCCCCCAAAATTTGCCGCCCTAGGCATCCGCCTAGGATGCCTCGCGGTGAATACAGCACTGCCTACACTTGATGCAAACTTTCAATTAAACGTAACTTATTTTTTTGTTGACTTTTGTTTGAAATTTCCTTCTCAGTTCACTGCAACTCTTTCAAGAATAAATGTTTCACAACAGTGTCAGAGAAAACTTCTAGATAAAATGAATACTACAGACCAGACAATAGTTTACGAATTATATCCCAGGAGCATGTATTTACCATAAGTAAGCGTTGTTGAAACCCTAACCAGAATGTTGTTGGTAATACACACTCTCTTAACCCCTTAACGACAGGTGACGTGCCAGGCACGTCACGGCAAATCGAGGACTTGCCGACAGGTGACGTGCCTGGCACGTCATGCACTAAATGGAGTAAAGAAAGCGACCAGCGGTCGCTTTCTTTACTCTAACGGTGTTGCTACAATGCCTCTAGGTAGAGGCATTGTGCAACACCCCCCAAATGTGCAGGGGCGCGCTACGATCACTCCACGGAGTGATCGTAGCAGCCATTTAAAAATGGCTGCGCCCGCTGCACACATGTGCTTAGAAAGCGAACGGTCGTTCGCTTTCTAAGCATCTCCGGTGTTGTTAAAGTGCCTCGCCAGCGAGGCACTTAACAACACCGTGCTGCTCCCCAGAGCCGATGGTGGTCGCTCTCCTGAGCGACCCCATCGGCTCAGTAGAAGGGAACGCTGCCTGTACAGGCAGCGTTTACCTTCTAATGGCAAGAGCATCGGAAGTGAAAGTATTTCACTTCCGATGCTCTAGGGGGAGCCAATCGATGCCGGCACAGCAGATCTATGTGATCTGTGTGCAGGTATGTATGGTAAGTGCTCTGATGAGCACTTACCATACTGTCAAAGGCAATATTACTAAATATTGCCTTTGACAAGTATTGATCTGCCTCCCTCACCTTACTACTTTTAGTAAGGGAGAGAGACAGATCAGATCAAGTAAAAAAATAAAATAAAAAAAAATAAAAAAATTTAATAAAATTTTAAACACCAAGGGCTTTTATAAAAGCCATTTAACCCCTTCCCTGCCATTGATGGCTGTGTACGCAGTGATCATACACAGCAGCACATTTTTTGCTGTCTGTGCATTTTTTAGGGGCTATTTTTTTTTACTGTAATTCATTACAGTATAAAAAAAGGCTCTTTTAAGAGAGATTAACCCCTTTCTTGCCGTAGATCACTGCCTAATCAGCGATCTGACGCAAATGCAGCAATCTTGCTGCAGAAGCATTTTTAATTTTTTTAAAACTTTTTTATTACACCCGTCACGTGTTAATTATACCCGCTAGGGGACTACGTTTAACGTAACAAATTTTTTTTAGCTGTCTGAGCGCATGTATAGCGATCAGTAACAGCTGATAAGTGACAATGGCGGGTTGGCGTTTGCTCAGATGAGCATCACCATTCGTCTGGTTAGATCAATATGTGTAAATATTTGATCTGACCCGTGTAGATCTGCCTCCCTCTCACTTGAGTTTTAGTGAGGGAGACAGAGCTGTATAATGCAAGTTTTTAATTATAATATATTTAATAGAATTGAGACCCAAAGGCTTTTATAAAAGCCGTTTCCAGTATTTAACCCCTTCCCTGCAATTGATCGCTGTGTACGCAGTGATCTTACACAGCAGCACATTTTTGTGCTGTCTGTGCATTTTTTTAGGGGTTATTTTTTTTTACTTTGATTTATTACAGTATATCAAAGGCTCTTTTAAGAGCTATTAACCCCTTCCTTGCCGTATATCACTTCCTAAGCAGCACATATGGTCACTGCCTAAGCAGTGCATATGGTCACTGCCTAAGCAGCGCATATGGAGCAATCTAGTCGCCGAAGGATTTTTTTTTGCTATCAGCATTTTTGTCAGACTCACTAGGGGTTAATTATACCCACTAGGGGATTACGTGTATTCCTTTTGAAGCTGTCTGAACGCGTGTATAGCGATCAGTAACAGCCGATCAGTGGCAAAGGTGGTTTGGTGATTTCTCAGATGAGCATCACCATTCGTCTGGTTCGTAAATATTGTTCTGACCCATATGGATCTGCCTCCCTCTCCTCACTTGAGTTTTAGTGAGGGAAAGAGACAGATCTGTATAACATAATTTTTAAATTGTAATAAATTAAATAAAATGTTAATAAATTGTGAGTCCCAATGGCTTTTATAAAAGCCATACCTTTTGTATAGTGTAGTGTATTAACTCCTTCCCTGCCACTGATCACTGCACAGCAGAAATTTTTTTCTTGTCTGTGCATTTTTAGGGGTTAATTTTTTTGTACAGTACTACAAAGGCTCTTATAAGAGCTATTAACCCCTTCCTTGCTCTACATGTTCAAATTCCAAGTTTGAAAATCAAAAAGCGCACCTCTCAAATGTAGCCTTTCAACCCCTAACAAAGCTGACAAAGCTATGCATGGGTGGTATCTCTGTGCTCGGGAGATGTTGCTGAACATATATTGTGGTATTGTTTGTCAGTGACACATACCGAAATATGTGAATTTGTGTCACAAGTGCAATGTATGTGGGAAAAAATACACAATAAAATGACTACCACAAACTTTGACAAAGGCTGGTGGTAGAATTGGTGCATGGAAAGTGTTAAAATAACACCATTTAAAATAGCCTAGGGTGTATACTTTTACAAAATATATACTTTTTGGGGTAAAATACACTGTCCTACTTAAAAAAAAGTCCCAAATGAAAGATGGGCTCAGGCTGACTACACGTCAATATTCCAAGTTGAAAATGCGCACCTTCACAATGTGGCCCTTTAGCCCCCAAACAACCCAACAAACCTATGCATGGGTGGTATCCCTGTACTCAGGATATGTTGTTGAACACATATTGGGTTATTGTTTGGCAGTGACACATACCAAAATCTGTGAATTTATGTCTAAAATACAATATTTGTGAAAAAAAACCACACAAAAATTACTACCACAAACTTTGACAAAGGCTGGTGGTAGAATTAGTGCATGGAAAGTGTTAAAATACCACCATTTGAAATAGCGTAGGGTGTCTACTTTTAAAAAATATATGGGTTGATGGGGTAAAATACACTGGCTGGTTTCAAATATGTCCCAAATGGGACATGAGTGCAGGCGGTCTGCATGTCAAAATTTTAATTTGGAAAACCAAAAACTGCACCTACCAAATTTGGCCTTTTACTCCCCAAACAACCCAACAAACCTATGCATGGGTGGTATCCCTGTTCTCAAGAGATGTTGCTGAACACTTATTGGGGTGTTATTTGGCAGTGACACATACCAAAATCTGTGAATTCATGTCTGAAGTACAAGGTTTGTGAAAAAAAACCACATAAAAATTACTACCACAAAGTTTGACAAAGGCTAGTGGTAGAATTAGTGCATGGAAAGTGTAAAAATACCACCATTTGAGATAGCCTAAGGTGTCTTCTTTTAAAAAATATATGGGTTGATGGGGTAAAATACACTGGCTGGTTTCAAATATGTCCCAAATGGGACATGAGTGCAGGTGGTCTGCATGTCAAAATTTTAATTTGGAAAACCAAAAACTGCACCTACCAAATTTGGCCTTTTACCCCCCAAACAACCCAACAAACCTATGCATGGGTGGTATCCCTGTACTCAAGAGATGTTGCTGAACACTTATTAGGGTGTTATTTGGCAGTGACACATACCAAAATCTGTGAATTCATGTCTGAAGTACAAGGTTTGTGAAAAAAAACCCACAAAAAAATTACTACCACAAAGTTTGACAAAGGCTGGTGGTAGAATTAGTGCATGGAAAGTGTAAAAATACCACCATTTGAGATAGCCTAGGGTGTCTACTTTTAAAAAATATATGGGTTGATGGGGTAAAATACACTAGCTGGCTTCAAATATGTCCCAAATGGGACATGGGTGCAGGCTGTCTGCATGTAAAAATTTCAAGTTGGAAAACAAAAAACTGCACCTCACAAATTTGGCATTTTAGCCCCCAAACAACCCAACAAACCTATGCATGGGTGGTATCCCTGTACTCAGCAGAAATAGTAGAATCTATTTAGCATGTTTTTTCGTTCGCTATTGTCGATGAGGAGAAGTTGTTTCAAATAAAAACAAAGAAATTTTTTTTTACCATATTTTATTATTTTTTTTAATAATATGATAAGATATGATCAAAAAGATGGCATCCATAGAAAGCCCTTCTTGTCCCGATAAAAACAATATATAATATGTGTGGGTACAGCAAATGACAAAGAAGAAAATTACTGCTAAACACAAACAGCACAGAAATGTTAAAATAGGCATTGTCCAGAAAGGACAAAAATGTTTCAAAGGCTCTGTCCTTAAGGGGTTAATAGCTACAGTCTGATGTATGTGGCTATTGATAAACATTGAAATCCTAAAGTATGTACATGTTAAAAATGGTCAACTTAACCCCATTACGACAATGCTCTTTGTGACAATTGAAGTGCAGAATGACCAAAAATGTTAAAAATCACAGGACTCTTCCAAGTAAGCTCAAAAAAATTGCAGTTAGACATCGTTTTCATTTTAACCGGCACAAATCATAACAAACTTATTTCAACACAGCATGCATTTTTTACAGTGATAAAGTTTCATAATCACCCTAAAATTACTATCATAGCACTAAAATGCTCACTTTATTAAAATGAAACGGACTATGCCTAATAGTATGATGATAGAGTTATTATGTTACAGATTAATCAATAGATAATCATTATGCCTTGATTTCCAATTTGCATTGCAACTGCGCCAGGTACAGTGCAACATTGACGTCACATGAAAGAAATATCAAGCAAAGGTAGCGATGCCCTCCGAAATCTCGCGAGGATACCCAGCATGCTCCCATCCCTAACGTCACGATCCCTTTAATTTAATTTTTATCTCCCTTTACTATTAATGCATGTTACAAAGTTCATGTATTATTAAAATCACTGTAATGTGTTATATCGTATAGCTTTTGAATCTATTATATTTCTTCCCATTGCCTTTCGGTGTATGCCTGCCTCTGGCGTCATTACGCAGGCCAGGAGTACGTAACGTGGAGTCGCAGTGATAAGCCGGTGAGAGAGGTGAGCTATGAGGGATTAATTGGAAATAGTAATGTAAGGGGCAACTGGTATATGGCGCCAGTAGAGAGAAGAAACCACGTTATCGCGCTGCTAGTCCATTAGATTATTTCAGTCACCGTGTATAGCAGTCAAAGGGTTAATCGTGATAACCATTTTTATTTTTTTCAAGTCTAATTTTATCTATCCGTTGCGCTCCAGTTGCTGTGGACAAGATTTGAAATTTGTTTTAAAAAATGACACACATTAATTCATTCGGTATTAAAGATGATTATTAAAGATTAATTTGTTCTCTCTTTTTTTAATTTCTTTTAGATTTTGCAATACCTTTAAAACATTTACAGGGTTATATCTGGAAGGATGGCTCTCCTGGGAGCACATCAGAGGGCTCAGCTAGACTTGCACTGGAATACCCAATGTCCATGTGCAATACTGAGCATATATGTATTTTTATATCTGAGCTGGAGTGTAGACTATGCTTATTATATTGCATGCTCGCTTATTGTTATTAATGCAGCATTCTCCATCAATTAATATATATTTGCCTGGAATGGACCTTTGTGTCTGAGGGTCCTGGGGATGTTAGTCTCCACCATTAGGCAAATGGAGTGTTGATAGGTTAGCCATCACTGTCCAATATTGTGGTTAATTACAGATAAAAAGTGGTCTTGGGTTGAAAAAATAAACCATCACAAAGCTTTAATTTATTTTCAAATAAATCTCATCAACTTGTGTAGCTGCAACTGCACCTCTGCCAGAATAAATTTGGTGAAGATTGTCTGCAAAATCTTTGTCTGGTGATCGAAAACGCCATGGTATTTGAATTTAACCTTTTTTTCATGAAACCACTCTTAAATTTGTTTAGTAGACTGCATAGGCCCATCACCATTCTAGAATATAATAACGTCATGCAGTTGCCCCTGGATTACACCCTGTAAAATGTAAATTTAGCTGTTGGCAGTAGACATGTGTTGGAGGCATCCTGTGGTTGTATGGAAAATGTAAAACCATTTGGTTGTACAAAACTGGGTGAAAGCTGACCCACCCATCAGACAATATAAATCTTCTCTATTGCAGAGGGGTCAAGATGTTGAACCTCTCAGTCCATGTTATACTTCTTTGAGTGTACAAGTGACTTCTCTACTATAAATTCCAGTTTTGTGAAGTTCAAAATTAACACAGGTCTTACCAGTAATCCACAGCTCATGCAAGTGCACCCAGATTGCACCCACAGGACATACCAGAGATATCACACACAGCTCTTGCCAGAGCACCCAGATTGCACACACAGGACTTGCCACAGCACACAGATTGCACCCACAGAACTTGACAAGCACCCAATTTGCGCCCACAGCTCTAGCACTGCCCAGGCACGTAGACATGCTCTCAGGCAGCCTCTTTCGCTCCCCATGTGTCTCTGGAGTCTGAGTGCTGGGAGATCATGTGCACTGTGGCATGCATGCCATAGGTTTGCCACCACTGGCCTAGAATGGAGTCATTTCAACACAACTGGAGATCCATAATTTATGTATGTTTTATTTTACATCAGTGTTTGACAAAGCCAACGATCCAGGACTCCTAAAATCCAGATTACTGGTTTCTAACTTTTTTCATTGTTTTACATATAACTCTATAGAAGTTCCATTTCGTAAGCTCCTGAACTTATCTGTATGGCTCCTAAAGGCTACACAAATTTCTCAAGGCCTTTTTTACTTGCCTTATGTGTCTTAGATGAATAGCACCTTGTTGTAACCAATATTGATTAAAAACTCTCCCTGGAAAGTAAAACGAAAGCATTTCTTTGATAACCTATTTTTGTTTTATAGTCTCAGCTCCTAGTGCAATGGTTATGAAAGCGTCCATAGAAGATGATGACACAGGATGGGAACTTTCCATGCAGGACAAAATGGGGAGGACCAATGCCAACTGGATAGACATAACTCAGGAATTCAGAGATGCTTGTAGTGGTAAATATAACCAAAGAGCAATTAATTATGTGGAATTACCCTTAGTTTCATGCTGAGAAACATACTTGCTCTTTGTTATAAAATCTTATTGTTGTGCTGTACATTTTATGGCACTGTGATCTAATTGTTTAGCTTTGCCTTGAGAGTGGCAACCTAGACACCCCTTATATAATGTTACTGGTCGGGTGGAGTATGTGTATCCCATTTTCATAGCAAATCTTGGCACAGCGATTCACATTTTGTATCGTTATACTATAACCAAACTTATTTTTCTAATTAGGTGAGAGTAAAGAAGAATGTGGCTGTGACTAATTGGTATTTTTACTCTGTTCTGTATCTTACTGGCCCCTCAGCTATGATTATCCTCTATATGTTCATGCTGAAGATGGATGCATTTCTAAACCATCAGTAAAATGATGCCCTGTTTTTTGTTACAGAACTAAAGCTGGGAGAGTTGCTGCATGACAAACTGTGAGTATGGCTCACTCCCAACACCCTTCTGTATAGACTATAAGGCTGTACAGAGTTGACAAATAATGATAATATCACTTGTTGGCAGTTTTGAAATAAAGTAACTATTAAAGTGTGCTATGTTCTAAGGCTGTCTTGTGCAGCATACATTTACCTCCAAGGGGTCCATGTATGAAGTGGATATACAGGCAAAAAGGTGAGCATACTTAACTTTATTTGCATATTCCTGCCCAGAATCTCCTGCAGTGGTGGCAGCACTATGAGTTTAGGATTTATGTGGGAAAAACAACTCTTCTGGCTGGTCTGGTGTGTGTAGATTTGTGTTTAACAATACCTCTACTACTCCAAAAACAGATTTCCACAGATAATGTAAAGACTCTAGGCAGTTGTGTATATTCTTCCATTTACCTGCTGTTTTGTAATTATTTCTGATCTTGAAAGTTGTAAAAAAATGTTAGAAATGCTTTTCATTGTGGTTATTAATTGGCAGCTAAGACCATTTTTTTTTTAGTGTCTGTTACTAAGTGCCCCAATGTCTTCCATGCCCCAATTTGTATTCCCTCCTGCTCCTTCTGTTTCTCATGTTCCCCACTGCCTCTAGATTGTAAGCTTGCAAGCAGGACCCTATACTGTAACTCCCTTTTTATGCTTAGTACCAAAGCACTGCGTAAATTGTTGGCACTATATAAATACATGATACTACTACTATTACATACATTCCCGCAACATTCCAGTAAGGAAGTAAGTTGTTTCACTTTTACATATACACTTATGTCTGAAAATTTCAAAAATACCATTTGTTATACAAGGCTGATAATTTGTATTTTAATTTTAGCTTTCCTGTAAAGCCATAATTCCTAGTTCTATGTTTTTTTGTCTTTTTATTAGATTTGGACTATTTGAAGCAATGTCTGCTATTGAAATGATGGATCCCAAAATGGATGCTGGAATGATTGGAAATCAAGTTAATCGAAAAGTTCTTAACTTTGAACAGTCTATAAAGGTTAGTTCTGTGCTCCCCGTTCAAATATAACATTGTGACTTTTGTTTTTGCTGATCGCTCTTGACATCAGACTAGAGTGGCAAAAAGGTTCTAGTACAATGAAAATGTATTTCAAAGTATACCAAGTAACCATACAAATGGGTGGTTGATTTAATGTGTTTCTATGAAGATACTTTTGTCATGTGTGTTAAAGAAGCTTATTTTGACTTCAGATGCCAATATTAATCATTTTTATCTAGGCCACTTTTATCAAAATAGAGAAACATTACATAGTCTCTGACTAGCAAGCTGTCTAGTAAGCTTAGATATGTTGCTGCTTGGGTTCAATATTGAGGCAACATTTAAAAGAGAAAGTGATGATGTACATGTCACTGATCTATTGGTGGGTTCAGTGACACTGGACCCTTGACAATAAAAGTAGGGGCATAGCTTATCTGACAGAATGTCTGTCATAAATAAGGAATATAGCCAAATCCACAATTTGACTATTCAATATAGCCAAATTTCCACAGTGGGAATGAGAGGGTACCGTTACATATTTTTTTGGGAATTTGGCTCAATTCAGAGGCATTTCAGTGATGCCTGACTAGACCAATTTAAAGGGCAGTTTGGATCACTGAAGAACCCTAAATCTTTATTTTTTGTAAATCATACTTTATTAGTTTTTGACAGGAGAAAAATAAACATAACAAACAATACAATGGAGAAGAGAATACAAAATACAATCATACATAAAAACACAAGATAGATTTCAAACAACAGTGTCTAGGACAGGTCAGTTTAAACGAGAAAGGGAAAAAAAAAAGAAGTGGGGTGGGCGACAGCACCATAAATATCATATATAAAAACATTTTACCAAAACATAGGGTGAGAAAAACATCCACTAGGTCTTTTGGCAGACACAACTCCAGAGTCTCCTCAAAGAGGTACATTTCAGTAAAAATATAAATCAGAGAGGGGTAAAGTGGGATGGAATGGTGTGGGGCGATCCAGGGAAGGGATTTGATGGGTATTTGTATGGAAAATGTTTCCAGCTCAACCCAGTGTTTAGAAGGTGTAGGACACTTCCATTCCAGCGCTCTCAGTAAATGTGTAGCTTGATAATATTTATGTATGTCAGGAAGTGCCAGACCCCCTTCTTGTTTGCGGCATGACAACATTGCGTAACTGAGCCGGGGGTTTCTTGTTACCCCAGATATATTTAATAATGGCAGAGCGTAACGAACTAAAATAAGTCGGCGGTAATGTGATAGGTATTGTTTGGAACAGGTACAATATACGAGGGAGCAAATTCATCTTAATGACATTAATACGTCCTATCCATGATATATGTGGATAATCCCATGTTTGTAAGTCCTTACGTAATGTTTGAGAAAGCGGGAGAAAATTGTAAGTATAACATTTTGTCGGTACAGAGTTTAAATTTAAAACTGGATTTTAAGGTGTCTGTTAGTATCTGCGTTTAAATCTTTCTATGTTTGTTTTACTGTCCGGAATAAATTCACTGTACTTCCCTCTCTCCCTCAAAAAAAAAAATATATTTTTTCCCTTCTATGTTAAGGGCATATAGGGTTATCAAAATCTGAATGCCAGTCTGCTTTAGCAATATCTCTGTTGCTCATGACAGAGATAGCTATTGTTCAATATGTAGTCCATCCTTGTTATGGCAGTTTTGAATTTAATTTGAAGTGTATTATATTGCAACTGTCATATATTCAACCTTTTATCTTACAGGATGGCACAATTAAGATTAAGGATTTGACCTTACCAGATCTAATAGGAATCATGGACACCTGTTTTTGCTGCCTGGTATGCTATTAAAGTGTAACAATGGGGCAATGAGTACAATTGGAAAATAAGTGTTAATAAACCTAAACGACAACTGTTGGCAAAACACAATTTCTGTTTAACTGCAAAAGTACAAATAGGGCTCAGTACGGGTATTTATTCATATTGTTTCATTAAAGAATTTCTATTAAAAAGCCTACACTTGATGCAATCTTTCAGTTAAACATAACTTGTTTTTTTGCCAACAGTGGTTGTTTAATTAATATACTATAACCCTTTATAGGCATGTAGTATATGCATTTGTGGTATACTGAGATAGACAGACCCAGCTTAAAATGAAATACATATCTCTGGTACATGTACTGGTGTTGTTTTGATAATTGTGAAACATCACAGACTAGAATATTGTTGGTAAACAATACTTGCTTTACAGATAATTAAAGTCCAAATCTTTTTTCTATGTAAATAATATAAGCAGTACTGGAAAGAGGGAAATAAAGTTGCATGCTGTAGTTTTATTGCTAACATTTTTACTCTTATTTTCCTTCAGATAACATGGTTGGAAGGTCACTCGTTGGCACAAACTGTATTTACCTGCCTTTATGTGCATAATCCTGATTTTATAGAAGACCCTGCAATGAAGGCATTTGCATTGGGAATACTTAAAATCTGTGACATTGCCAGAGAGAAGGTTAACAAAGCTGCTGTGTTTGAAGAGGTAGGATCATTTTGCACAAAATTATAGGGTCAGCTCATTATGCAACTAATATACTAATATTACCTGCTCTTTCATTCTCCTTAACCCCATAGTGACAAGACATTTTCACCTTGACTTTCCCTTGGTGACAATGGCTGTTTTGACTTTTCTGGGGTGTTTGTGTTTAGCTGCAATTTTCTTCTTTCTCAGATACTGTACACACACAAATTATATGTTGTTTTTATCGTCATAAGAAGGGCTTTCATTAGATACCATTATGTTCATTATATCTTATAATTTACTACAAAAAAAATCATAAAATATGATGAAAATCTTTAAATAACCCACTTTTTCTAACTTTGACCTAAAATATAATTTAGACAAATACAATCATTAAAAAAGACCCCGTCTAAATAGTTTCTAAATGTTGTCCCGAGTTAAGAAATATGCATGTTTCGGTATTTTTTTGTGAGCTATGGGGCAAAAACCAAAAATAGTGTTTTTTGTTTTTTTCCTATATTGACCTTTTGACCCCAACCCAAACCAAAAATTTAAACTTAACACTAAATTTAACCCCAACTCTAACCCTTATGCTATTCCTTAATATATTTTAATTTAATTTTAACCCTATCCCTTATGCTAAAAATTATTTAATTTTAACCCTATAGGCTAATCTAACTATATAACCAGTTTTTAGTTAATTAAATATTTATTTTAAATTGTTTCCATTGCTATGCTACTTAACTACCACTAGGGGCAGTCAAGTAGCATATTCAGAGCGACGGAAGTGAATTTACTTTCACTTCCGAAGCTCAGACCGCCAGAGGGCATAGCCATATTGACGGAGCATGCTGCTCCGTCAACATGGCTCCCACGATCGCTCCTTGGGGCGATCGTGGGTGCCCCAGAAAAGAAATGTCGGTGCTGGCTATTGCCTCGACATCGAGGCAATAGAGCAGCACCGTTAAACGTGCCAGGCACGTCCATTGTGGGGAACGGAGTTCCCGGCAGGACGCGCCTGACGCGTCCTTTGTCGCGAAGGTGTTAATTCTGTTCACATATCACTGTCATTCACTCTCCATATCATACAGCAGTGCTCTCTGCTGTGGGGTGCTATATTTCTGTCAAACTATGATGTTTTGGGATGATCCCAATAAATGTTCCTGTAATGCTGTAGGATTTAATAATTGTTTCAGGCAGCTTGCTGCCAGTTGGACAGCCTAGAAACATAGCAGAGCCAATATGCAAATAATGAAGAAGGTTTATTAACCCCTTGGCGACACAGGACGGACTAGGTCCGTCCTGTGTGCCAAGGCGTTAGTGACACAGGACGGACCTAGTCCGTCCTGTGTCAAAACGAGCACTGAAAGCGGAGTTTTTCCGCTTTCAGTGCTCTAAGGGCATTGTAACGATGCTTCCGTGTGGAAGCATCGTACAATGCTAAAAAAAAATGCCCGTCGGCATTTCGATAGCTCCGGAGAGCGATCGAAATGCCGGTTTTAAAGGCACAGAGCCTTTAAAACGCGGGCATTTCAAAAACGAGCATAGGAAGCGAATTTTTCGCTTCCTATGCTCAGAAAGTGTTCCTGATTGCCTCGCAAGTCGAGGCAATCAGGAACACAAAAAAAAAAAATGCACGATCTTGGTCACTGAGTGACCAAGATGGCGCTGCCCTTCTAAGGGCAAGAGCACAGTAGGCAGGAAGTACCTGCTTCCTGTGCTCTCTGGCTGTCACACGATTGCCTCTTCACAGAGGCAATCAGTGACTGCCAGGCACACTGACAGGCAGTGGGGATGCTCTGCTGAACATCCCCACTGACTGGTCAGATCAATATTAACCCTATATTGATCTGACCAGTTATGATCTGCCTCCCTCTCCTCACATTTTTAGTGAGGGAGAGAGACAGATCAAAGTTCTAAAAGTAAGTAAAAGTTAAAAAAAACAATAAATACACAACACACAAATAATAAAACAATAACATTTTTTTTTTAAAGCAATTCCCTGCGTTTAACCCCTTCCCTGCCACTGATCTTGCATAAGCAGTGATCGTGCACATCAGCGCATTTATTTTTGCTGTTTGTGCATTTTTTAGGGGTTAATTTTTTTTGTACTGTAATTTATTACAGTACTAAAAAGGCTCTTCTAAGAGTTATTAACCCCTTCTTTGCCGTCAATCACTGCTTACGCAATGATATTGACGCCAAAGCAATTTTGATCTGTCTGCATATTTTAATTTTTTTTTTTTTTTTTTACACATACCCGCTAGGGGATTACATGTAAAGTAAAAATATTAGAGATTTTTTTTTTTAAGCTGCCTGAGCGCATAGCGATCAGTAACAGCGAATTAGTGGCAAAGGCGGTTTGGTGATTTCTCAATTAAGCTCACCATTCGCCCTGGTCAGATCAAAATTGGTCGGATCAATATTCACAAATATTGATCTGCCTCCCTCTCCTCACTTACATTTTTGTGACGGAAAGAGACAGATCAGTATTAGTGATATAAAATAACATTTTATAAAATTGTCAGGTTTTATGAAAGTCTTTCACTGTGTATTAACCCCTTCCCTGCCATTCATCACTGTGTAAGCAGTAATCTTGCACAGCAACAGTATGTTTTGCTGTCTGCACTGTTTTATGGATTAATTTCTTTGTACTGTAATGTATTACAGTACTAGATAGGCTCTTCTAAGAGCTATTAACCCCTTCTTTGCTCGAGATCACTGCTTACGCACTGATTCTGAGGCCGCGGACTCACGGTTCGATTTTGACCCTATTCAGCTTTCTGATACATCATCTAGCGATGTATCGGTGGCTGCTGAGCCCTTGCCACAAGTAGTGATGGGGGTCTACCGATAAAAAAAATATATGGTTTGGTGGGGGTAAATTACATTGGCTGGCTTCAAAGATATATCCCATAAAGGACACGGACGCAGGTTGACTACATGTCAAAATTCCAAGTTGGAATTTTGAGATGCGCATCTCACAAATGTTGCCTTCTAGCCAAAAACAAACCAACAAACCTATGCATGGGTGCTATCCCTGTACTCGGGAGATGTTGCTGAACACATATTGGGTTGTTGTTTGGCAGTGACATATACCAGAATCTGTGAATTCATGCCTGAAGTACAATGCACGTGGAAAAAAAACTCCCAAAAAAGTACTACCACAAACTTTTACAAAGGCTGGTGGTAGAATTAGTACCTATACAGTATTAAAATACCACCATTTGAAATACCTTAGGATGTCTATTTTCCAAAAATATATGGTTTGATGGGGTAAAATTCATTGGACGGCTTCAAAAATGTTCCAAATGGAACATGGGCGCAGGCTGACTACATGTCAAAATTCCAGGTTGGAATTGCGCACCCCCTAAATGTGGAATTTTAGACCCAATACAAACCAACAAACCTATGCATGGGGGGTATCCCTGTACTCAGGAGATGTTGCTGAACACATATTAAGGTGTTGTTTGGCACTGACACATAATAGGATCTATGAATTCATGCCCGATGTACAATGAATGTGAAAAACAAATTACTATGAACACATATTGAGGTGTTGGTTGGCAGTGGCAAATACCAGAATCTGAAAATTCCTGCCTGAACTACAATGTGTGTGGGGAAAAAATGACATCCCAACCCTTTGACATAGGTTGGTGGTAGAATTAGCACTTGGAAAGTGTTAAAATACCACAATTTTAAATACCCTAGGATGTTTAGTTTTCCAAAATATATGGTTTTATGGGGTAAAATACTTTGACAGGCTTCAAAAGTGTCCCAAATGGAACATGGGCGCAGGCTGACTACATGTCAAAATTCCAAGTTATAAATGCACCCCCCCTAAACGTGGCCTTTTAGCACCCAAATAATCTAACTAACCTACACATGGGTGGTATCCCTGTACTCAGGAGATGTTGCTGAACACATATTAAGGTGTTGTTTGGCACTGACACATAATAGGATCTATGAATTCATGCCCGATGTACAATGAATGTGAAAAACAAATTACTATCCATAACATTGACATAGGCTGGTGGTAGAATTAGTGCATGAAAAGTGTTAAAATACTACCATTTGAAATACCCTAGGGTGTCTAGTTTTCAAAAATATATGGTTTTGTGGGGTAGAATACACTTTTTGGCTTCAAAAATGTCCCAAATGGGACATGGGCGCAGGTTTTCTGCACGTCAGAATTCCAAGTTGGAAAACCAAAAAGCGCACCTCTCAAATGTGGCCTTTTAACCCCCAAATAACCTAACCAACCTATACATGGGTGGTATCCCTGTACTCAGGAGATGTTGCTGAACACATATTGAGGTGTTGTTTGGCACTGACATATAACAGGATCTGTGAATTCATGCCCAAAGTACTATGTATGTGAAAAAAAATTACTATCCATAACATTGACATAGGCTGGTAGTATAATTAGTGCATGGAAAGTGTTAAAATACTACCATTTGAAATACCCTAGGGTGTCTAGTTTTCAAAAATATATGGTTTTGTGGGATAGAATACACTTTTTGGCTTCAAAAATGTCCCAAATGGGACATGGGCGCAGGTTTTCTGCACGTCAGAATTCCAAGTTGGAAAACCAAAAAGTGCACCTCTCAAATGTGGCCTTTTAACCCCCAAATAACCTAACCAACCTATACATGGGTGGTATCCCTGTACTCAGGAGATGTTGCTGAACACATATTGAGGTGTTGTTTGGCACTGACATATAACAGGATCTGTGAATTCATGCCCAAAGTACAATGTATGTGAAAAAAAATTACTACCCAAAACATTGACATAGGCTGGTAGTATAATTAGTGCATGGAAAGTGTTAAAATACTACCATTTGAAATACCCTAGGGTGTCTAGTTTAAAAATATATATGGTTTTGTGGGGTAGAATACACTTTCTGGCTTCAAAAATGTCCCAAATGGGACATGGGCACAAGTTTTCTGCATGTCAGAATTCCAAGTTGGAAAACCAAAATGCGCACCCCCTAAATGTGGCCTTTTAGCCCCAAAACAAACCAACAAACCTATGCATGGGTGGTATGCCTGTACTCAGGAGATGTTGCTGAACACATATTGAGGTGTTATTTGGAAATACCCCTTCACATTTTAAGGTAATGTTTACCTAAATTGCAATATATGTGAAAAATTAAAAAAAAAGATTTTTTGCTGCAAACTTTGGCATAGATTGGTGGTAAAATGGCTACATGAAATGTGTCAAAATACCCCAAGTTAAATGCCCTGAGTTGTCTAGTTTTCAAAAATATGTACATGTTGGGGGTCATTCATGGATTTAGTACAGAAATCAGAGTTACAATGTCACTATCGCTAATTTTGAAAGAAAGGATTTTAAAATAGCTTTGCACCACTTATAGTTCTGGCCCTGTAACATGAATAAAAAAGAACAAAAACATAAAAACATGGGCTATTTCTGAACTCAGGACATATATTAGAAACTTTTTAGCAGTGTTTTTTTGTTGTCTCTTGTACATGAGTATACGATTTTTCACATAAAAGTCATAAAAAAATTATTTTTTCAATTTTTTTGCCATATTTTATTATTTTTTTTACATCAAATTATATGCTATTATCAAAATAATGGTATCAAAAGAAAGCCCTTCTTATAACGATAAAAATGATATATAGTTTGTGCGGGTACACTAAATGAGACAGAAATAAATTACAGCAAAACACAAACACCTCAGAAATGTTAAAACAGCCCATGTCACCAAGCGTCGGACAAGCCAAAAAAGTCATGTCACTAAGGGGTTAAACATTCTAAGCACAGGCCTCTCCACATCATGACACTATTGTTCCAAAGAAAGTGCTTTATTTTAAAGTGCTCCACTTAAATTATGGTCCAGTGTACATTATTATAAAACATTTTCTAGGTACATATAGATGTTCGTTTGATTAAAACTGGGGAAAAAAATAATTTCCAACTTGGATTTTACTCTTTCTTTGTAGTAGGTAGACGTTTCCCAGTAATAGGTTTTAATTGTAGTTTGCTGAAAATCTTCTAAATGAAAGTGTTTGAAACTTTTGACTAAATTTCGGGAGGTAAACATCATGTAGTCTGCCTAACATAATTATCTATGATGAACCCTTTACATTGAAATTACAACTGCATATCCATGGTTGCCCATCATAAAATAATCTAATAAACACTATTGTCCAGACCTTACAGGCCTAAGGTCAGTGTGACTTCTTATTAAGAGGAGAGCCCACAGCAGCAAACTCTTTATTATCATTATATTGATTCCCTTCAGCGAAGCACCAGCCTCACCACACTGAAGTTTTTCTTGATAGTTATAATTATAATAATAATAAAGTATTTTACTGGGAAAGAGCATTGAGATATTCTCTCATTTTCAACTATGGAATTGTTACTATTGCCCACTGAACATGTGACTTGTCAGTGTATTTATACTTCAAGATTTAAAAAATTCAGTTGTCCTTCGATGACTCAGCATTGGTAATTGCACTTAAAGGGTAGTTTTTGAACAGGGAAGAAATTGGGTACATTTCAATTTTAACAAGGTTAAGATAAATTGATAAACATAATTATGTAATAGAATTGTCAATTCTGTATTACAACAAAAGAAATCAAGATTGTATCGCTTTACATACTCCACTGATCTGTGTTCATGACCAGTGAACATGTTTGTGTTTTAAGAGCCATTCCTTTATTTTTTCTTATAAAATCCATAAAAATAGTTTTTTAGATGAAAGAAACCCTGACACATTTTTTTTTACTATCAGGATATAGTAGAGACCTCTGCTCTAGTAACAAACTACACAAGAATGCTGTAGGATATATATCCTATTTTTATCTTTTTGTTTTCTTTGTTTCTATAGGAGGATTTCCAGTCTATGACATATGGATTCAAAATGGCTAATAGTGTTACAGATCTCCGGGTAACAGGTAATATCTGGAGTTTGATGGTTGTCAAAGGGGTCTACTCAATAAAGAGAGAACTGCAAGGAATTGAGATGGGCATTTCAAGGCCAAAGTAGCCGAGTTGTTTTTTTACATTTGCAACTAATACACATGATTTTTTTAGGAATGCTGAAAGATGTGGAAGATGATCTGCAGAGGAGAGTTAAGGTAAACTTACACTCGTTTTTACTGGTTGATGAAATATAACATATTAAAGGGACCCCCTAATGCTCCTGTCACTCTATTAAGGTGTTTATTTTATCTCCTTCTATTCTTAAACAAAGCTAGAATATTTTTGTTGTAAATCTACAATTATTTGTAAAATGTCAAGTGAGATTAATTCAAAGAAAGTACCTTGCACCAGTAAACCATTTTTGTATGCTACTGTAAACTTGTCAGGTTGAAAAATAATTTTAAAGAATGATATATTTATTTTATATACATAATCAGTGATGCATTTCCCTGTTGGTGTTTTTTTTTTTATATATACTGCTATCCTACAGACTGTGAATTCACACACCTAAATGTTGGGCAAAGATTAGTTTTGCAGGATTTTGTTTCTATACATTTAGTTAAATGATTATTATGTTATATTTGTTGTGTATTTTTTTTGTTATGATTTAGTTGTGGCATTCTTATTTGCAGTATGGATACTAGTACCCCAAGTGATTAGAAGTTTGTACCAAGCTTTCCAGCCTCTCCAAACATAACTACATATTGCAGTGATATATATATTTTTTTCCAGAGTACTAGAAGCCGACAGGGAGAAGCAAGAGATCCAGAGGTAGAACTTGAGGTAATGATTTAAATTTTATAGAAATGTACCCCATTCCCTCACGCAAACTCTGTTTATATCAGCTGTTCACATTCTCCTTTCTTACTAACCTCAAAACTTTCGCACAAATTATTTCTGTAACTTATTTAGTCTTGTTGTTCTTACTGATATTTTTAAGGAGTTTACACCTGTGAAAGAATGACAAGAATACATTTAACACATATTAACCAGGAAATGGATATTTAACATATTGAAACAGTAACATAACATTCCTTAACACCTCCTGAGAGACTGGAGTGTGAAGGACAGGAGACATTCTCAACCTGGGGAACACAATGGCTTGGCTGACATCCTGAGTGAGCTAGACAGAGGCACTCTGTGTCAGAAGTCCAGCCGCACTGAAGACAGGTTGCCGCGGGAACCCCATTAACGGAGGGTTCTGTCACAACACATACTGTTTTTTACTGAAGCGAGACACTCACTGCTATTCTTCAGTGCCAGAGGTAGCACAATTAACAGTTTTGCTTCCCAGATACCCAACTTGCTTTTCAAATGTAAAATTAAATAAGATATTTTTAAAATGTCAGTCATGCAGCATGTAAATGAGGCTGCTGTGTATTATGCTCCCTTATGGTTTATAATGCACTAATGGATGCACAATTGCACTAATGTAGAATATTTATATATGGACAACATGAAATGTTACTGGTATCATCTGTTTCTGTAGGACTATTTATACACAGATTCTGCAGGTTAAAATCCAAATTTAGATTTATGTTTTCCCACTTTTTGGAGTGCAGCAATATTCAGAGATAGAAATTCTCCTCATAGTCTCTAATCAATCCATTCAATCATATAATGGACAAACCCATTTTCCATTTCTTCCACAGCACCAGCAATGTTTAGCAGTGTTTAGCAGAGTGAAGTTTACTCGTGTTTTACTCACTGTTTTAATAGCATTTACCAAGAAAGAGGTGAGTAGGTGTTATTTTTACCCTCTATTTCTGACAAAATACTAAGATTCCAGCCATTTTGATGTCATTACAAATGTAATGTGCAAGGGTGTGGAAATGTAAAAAAAAAAAACTTGTCCAAGAGGCTAAAGGGTAGCCCAATCTACTTGTCCCTCGTGACAATCTACTTGTCCACACAAAGACACACACAGACAGTCAAGCACATACACAGCTTTTTTTTGGGGGGGGGGTGGGTGGGGGTTTAAAGAAAAAGGAAACATATAGTTCTCTTTTTGTTGATGTGTCCCCCCTCCCTGCTGCATTGCCTGCCTTGTGGGGAGGGGGGAACATTTCTCCTGCAGCCTGGTCTGTGCCTCTCATCCAGGCACTGACCATCTTACTCCTTCCCTGCCTATGTACCTCCATTTACCCTTAGTCTGTCTCTCTCCAAAATGTCATATTTGTCTGTCTCTCCACCATGTCATATTTTTCTGTGTCTCTCCTTTTTTGTATCTCCTTCTCCGTATATATTACATTTTATGTCTCTCTCTCCATTTATTGCTTTTTATGTCTCTCTCTCCATCTCTTCCTTTTTATGTTTCATTCTCCATCTCTACCTTTTTATGTCTCTCTCTCCATCTCAACCTTTTATGTCTCTCTCTCTCCATCTCTACCTTTTATGTCTCTCTCGCCATCTCTTCTTTTTTATGTCTCTCTAAATCCATCTCTTCCTTTTTATGTTTCTCCCTCTCTATCTCTTTCTTTTTCTATGTCTTTTCAGTCAGTGGGGAGTAGGTGATCTATGACGCCGCACACTAACCAGCGCTGCTATGCTGTGGAAAATTCTATCCTCTACATGGCAGCCTGGAACTCCGCAATTGGACTTCCAAAAGAAGTCAAATTGCTTCTGAAATATGATGTGTTGGAGTTGCCTTTTGTGTGATTAAAATACACTGCTCAAAAAATAAAGGGAACACGAAAATAACACATCCTAGATCTGAATGAATGAAATATTCTTATGAAATACTTTGTTCTTTACATAGTTGAAAGTCCTGACAACAAAATCACACAAAAATGAAAAAATGGAAATCACATTTTTTCAACCCATGGAGGTCTGGATTTGGAGTCACACTCAAAATTAAAGTGGAAAAACACACTACAGGCTGATCAAACTTTGATGTAATGTCCTTAAAACAAGTCAAAATGAGGCCAAGGAGGTCATTTTGCAGGGCTCTGGCAGTACTCCTCCTGTTCCTCCTTGCACAAAGGCGGAGGTAGCGGTCCTGCTGCTGGGTTGTTGCTCTCCTACGTCCTCCTCCACGTCTCTTGATGTACTGGCCTGTCTCCTGGTAGCGCCTCCATTCTCTGGACACTACGCTGACAGACACAGCAAACCTTCATTTTGCAGGGCTCTGGCAGTGCTCCTCCTGTTCCTCCTTGCACAAAGGCGGAGGTAGCGGTCCTGCTGCTGGGTTGTTGCCCTCCTACGTCCTCCTCCACGTCTCTTGATGTACTGGCCTGTCTCCTGGTAGCGCCTCCATGCTCTGGACACTACGCTGACAGACACAGCAAACCTTCTTGCCACAGCTCGCACTGATGTGCCATCCTGGATGAGCTGCACTACCTGAGCCACTTGTGTAGGTTGTAGACTCCGTCTCATGCTACCACTAGAGTGAAAGCACCGCCAGCATTCAAAAGTGACCAAAACATCAGCCAGAAAGCATAGGAACTGAGAAGTGGTCTGTGGTCACCACCTGCAGAACCACTCCTTTATTGGGGGTGTCTTGCTAATTGCCTATAATTTCCACCTGTTGTCCACAGTTTGATTTCACAGACGTGTGATTGACTTGGAGTTACATTGTGTTGTTTAAGTGTTCCCTTTATTTCTTTGAGCAGTGTATGTTATAGAGGGTTCAATCCCTCTTTAATAAATCATACCATTATAAGCTTCCATGTCTTGACACACAAGTAATATACACATTGGAACATGATATAATGATTTAAAATAGAAAGAGATGACACACTTTTTTAAGTCTGATGAAAGAGGGATGGGAAATGTAAGAAAACTGAATGAGTAGTAGGTAACTGGAATAGCCTTCCAGTGGAAGTGATAAAGTAAGAAACTTCAATAATGCCTGAGATGTATACAAGACTAACCTGAACAACAGATACATTGGAGATTTGCTATTAGTGAACTAGATGGCCCAATGAGTTTTTTTTTACTGTTACTTTCATTGTTTTTTATGATTTAGACAAGTGCAGTGATAGAAGCATCCAAGCTAATAGTCCAAGCACCTGACCTTCTGTCGGCTATCCACAACTCGCTTTCTCATGGTATCCAGGCCCAAAATGATACGACAAAGGGAGGTAAGGACTGGTATGGATTTATATATGTTATTTGGTATTATTAATCTGACAGCTGTGCATGGTCAAAACGTGGCATACATGGCAATGATCTTAGTTTGGGGTTGATTGCCACAAATACATTACATAGGGGGTTATGTATAATGGTGTTTCTGTTAGAAATGTAGCACAGTTATGCCATAATTCTTTTCTACTCCTATGTATTAATTAATTTCCGCCAGAAAAAGGCACTGTGCGGCAGCTGCGCCAAAATAAAAATGTCCAATTATTGTTTAACAATTTCATAACAGACTATGTATAAAAAAATAGCCTATTGTAGATCATTTTATTGCAATACAATTCTCCGTCACTTCTATTATAGCTTTATCTGCATTGAAGAAAAAATATTATACTGAGACTAAAAAGCCGCATATTGAGCATAAAAAGTTGCAGTTCTGCCCCTTTTTATCTTATGTCTAAAACCTATTCTGACAGTTTCATACATACCATACAGGCACAAGAGCAAAAATCTGAACAAATGAATCAGGATTAAATATAAACTATTTAATCCATCACCACTATTTATACATAACCCCCACAGAATCCTGTTCTGTGAATATCTGTATCCCTATGTATCAGGGTGTCCCAAGTTTTTTCTGAAGTGGGCTGCATAGTCCAAAATGCATGTGCATGTTGTGCAGCATTCATTTTTTTTATTTACAGTAATGGTGAAGAATAGCTTGTTGGCCAAATACAAATGTTTGGCTATTTTGCAGTAATGCAAAAGCAGTTAAAAACGAGCTTAAATTAACTTTATTCAAACAAAAGTATACATTTATTGGGATTATGAGCATATGGGTCAAATAGGCCACACCTCTCTGTCAAAGAGGCCGCACTTTGCTCTTGAGAGGCACATTGGAAATATGTAAAGGTAGAGAGAAGCAGCAATAAATTGTTAAAAACTATATTTGACAATAACATTAATACAAACAGCAGTCCCACCAATAGATGGTAATACGTATAATGACAATTATCCGACAATAGACAATAGATTGCAATATACAATAGACAGAATCTGGATATGATAAATGAATACATAAACTATAAATAAATAAAATTAATATATAGAATTAATGACTATATAACTATAAAATTTTGCAGACTATAAAAAAGAAGAAAAACACACGTCCCAAAAATATGCATATATGATAAAAGTATAATAGAAAGATAAGAGCTTATTTAAATGTATAAAACAAATACAATAAATTATATTACTAGTGGATTATGAGCCTACCACTAATGCTGTACAGTCTGGCCTGGAATCAAGACGCTTGCCTTCTTTCTAACTTATTCGGTGCATTGCCCTCACAAATCTTGCCCAGATCACATTACATCAAATTATTTCAATTATTACGAACTATTGTTCCCGGTTATGGAAATTAGGCAGAAATTCCCAATATGTAATAGGCAGAAAACATTCCCATGCAAATTGCTGAATGGTTTATTTTCAAGGGACCAATGTTATACATGCCCATCACACCCTTCCAAATAATTGCAGTCTATAAGAGTACTACATTTAACCTGACCCAGGTAAATTCATATACTATATTCATAGTATCTTGTGATGTGGCTAGATCTAAACTTATCTTTTGGTCTCCATTTTGACAAGCTTGGGTCAAAGCTGTATTCTAGGATTGGCTCTCTATATAGGAACAAACCAAACCTAGATTCCACAGTAAGGAAACGTATTGTGCAGCAGATATTAATGCCGATCTTAGACTATGGAGATATTGTATATGATTCTGCATTGCAGACTCATCTCAGTAAACTCGACACTCTGTACAATACATTGTACCGATTTACCCTACAGTGCGCTTATAACACCCATCACTTTAAAATGTTAAAAGAGTTAAACTGGCTGAGGCTTGCCTCCAGGCGCACTCTCCACCTAGCATGCTTAGTGCATAACCACTCTGTGGAAAGCTCCCTTCCTACCTGAACAGCATGCTCACTCTTACCCCCTGCACATCCTACAATCTCAGATCCTGTACGAGCCCCTCACTAGCGATCCCTCACTTCAAAAAGGAAGCAGGTCGAGGTTCGTTCTCTTTCAGAGCTCTTCATATGTGGAATAACCTCCCTGGTTCTGCCAAATCATCCTCTAGTCAAAAATCCCAAACCCTCAAAACAGATTGTACCTGTTATTAGTTTACAAACTCCTTTGTATACTCAACATGCTGTTCTTTTTTGTATTAATAATGATTTACCTGGTATGTTCTCATTCCAACTTGTTTAAATATATGTATGTATGTATTTTTAATCTACTGTTAAATGTGTAACTCTGTGAAATTCCATTCTGGACTGGGTCCCCAGGACATACTTAAAAGCGAGAGAAATCTCAATATATTCTTCCCGGTAAAACACTTTCTACTAAATAAATCAACATAAAACAAACTGAAAGGCTGATGTTGTTTGAAAAAATAAAAGATAATGGTTATAATGTGTGTATATATATATTTATTGGAAACAATTTCCACTCTGTATTATATAATAACACTCAATATATCTATATGTGTGAATGTTGGATACTTTACATTTGTTTTTCTGTTTATTTTCTTAGACCATCCCATAATGATGGGATTTGAACCTCTTGTAAACCAGCGGTTACTGCCTCCAACCTTCCCTCGTTATGCAAAAATTATTAAGAAAGAAGAAATGGTGAACTATTTCTATAAACTGCTAGATCGTATAAAAATGGTGTGTGACGTTGTAAACTTAACACATCTTCATAGCATACTGGTAAGATTATGGTCTATATCCTAAATATACCTAAATTAAATTTTCCCTTGTTTAGTTCATTCAATGCCTTGTTCCAGTATAGAATGTATGGACCTGTCTCTACATTGTCACTACCTTTCACTGTCAATAGAGGGTGGTGTTGCGTTTATGAGGTTTTTTGATAATAGTTGTAACAGAAACAGTTTATTTAGAATATCTTTGAAAAAATTAATTTTTCCATACTAAATAAAAAAAATATTTAAGATATTTGATCAGTTTTTCACCATGTTGTTACTTTTGCTTCACATTGAAGTGACGATGATGATTGTATGTTTTGTTCTTGTACAAAGGATTTTTTCTGCGAATTCAGTGAACAGTCTCCTTGTGTTCTCTCAAGATCTCTCTTGCAGGTAAATATGTTATTATTAGCCACTATAAAAAAAAGCCAATAGCTATTGTAGTGTACATTAACATAAAAGAAGCATTATCATAGTACCAAAGAAGGGCATTGTAAAACACTTAGGGCTTAATTCATAAAAGAGCAATTGTAGGCAATTAGCAAGGACATTTCAAACTTAATACCAAAATAAATTCTCCACTTCATTTAAAATGGCATTAAACTCTTTTTTGTACTTGGGCTTCTAAAAAAGACATACAAATGAAACACTGAATATGGGCCCAGTAGAGGATAAGCTGGCATGCACATTTTAAGGTACATGCCTGTTTACCTCTGGCTGGCTGCCATGATACTTCCATTTATATTATTGATTATATGATTTATATTTGGTAAAATCTAGACAATGGTTACCACTGATGTGTAATTGGATTTCTGCAAACTTTTACTTTACTCTAATTACTCTAAACAATTAATATTAGTACTTAAATATATAGACCTTGCGGCGAACATTCCCAATCTGCTTTTAAAAGATCTATAACCTTGTAAAAACCTTGTAAATATCTTTTCAAGTAATATTATTCTAAAATTGTATCATGAGACTTGACAGTTATGTTCACGTTCACAAAGATTTATGGTAGGAGACTATAAAGGCCTAGTTTTTCTTTTAATTCAAATATAAATATAGCATTTCAGTTCATAAACATTTATTCCTAGGCCCTACTACCTAACCAGGAGATCCACATTATGCTGTTACATTTGCTGATTCAGTTGCTTTGGTGCCACCCTTTTCTATCATGTATTACTTATGTTTTTGTTGGTTATGTTGCAGAGAAACTGAGCACTAAGAGCTTTGCTTCCTGGAATGTCTGCTAGTGGATGTGGCAGTGGGGTTAATGTATAAAGATGGTGCACGCGCAAATAGCGGCGCTATCGGCTTGTTTGCTTATGTAAAAAGCAGATTCAACAAATTTCGGGAGTCTGAGCTGTGTGCGCCACAAACGCACTTGCGTTGCAGCCAATGCAAAAAGAATTAGCCATTTAAAAGCACCTTATTAGTCAGAGAACCTTGGTCTCACTCCCGCACTGCAAAAGTGTTGGGAGTTATAAAGGCGCAATCGCGGTTGTACATAACAAACGGTGGTGTGGGAGCTTTGCAGTGTGGGAGTTTTTTTATACATAACCCCCTCTGTGTCAGCTGACAAGCCCATTGTTCAGTGAACAAGTTCTAACCTGTCACATTTACGGTCTGGCACACCTGTAGGGAAAGCATCGGCACAGACTGTAGTCACAAATAGATGCTACAATAATTAAATGTACTAGTACTTGGATTGTTCCCTACTTAATCAGTGATATCTTCTAAACATGATAGAAAAATAATTGAAAAAGTTAGTAAGAAAAAGAATTGGAAAAAGTGAGTAAGGCACAGTGACAATTCATAGATGGTCCTAAAATGTTAGCACTACTTCCTCTTGTATACCTGTGCCATTTTTAAATCATTAATCTGTTACCTGTATTTTAAGACTACATTCCTTGTGGATAACAAAAAGGTTTTTGGAACCCACCTGATGCAAGACATGGTGAAAGATGCATTACGCACTTTTGTTAGCCCCCCTGTGCTCTCCACAAAGTAAGTAAGCTATGAGTCTATGTACTTTGAGAGCATTACACAGTCAATACTTTCCATTTCATTCATTTTTAATCTGTTCCCTGTCTGTCCTCTTTTCAGATGCTGTCTGTACAATAACCACCAAGCAAAGGACTACATTGATTCATTTGTGACCCACTGTGTGCGAGTGAGTATGTTTTCAGCGTTACCGGTCATTATTGATGAATAACCTAGAAATGATTCACACTCATCATACTTGTGTTCTTCAGCCTTTTTGCAGCTTAATTCAGATACACGGTCACAATCGAGCACGCCAGAGAGATAAGCTAGGACATATTTTGGAGGATTTTGCCACTTTACAAGATGAGGTAAATATTTTTATGATTCCATTTTCAGTGAACTCTACATAGGTGAGGCAACTTTTCAGAGAATTGAGGAGCCATGTTCATATTTGGTTAATGTAAAAGTCGCGATGTCATGACCTTGAACAGGCAACGCTCCCCTTTTGTTTTTTAAGTGGTGGCTTTATTGTTTCTAATAGCTGATTTTTAAAGCTTATTTATTTATTCTTTTTAAATTCCAGGACTATTGTAAAAATGTTGCTAACTACAGAAACTGTAATTAAATGTACAAAAACAACTTTTTCTACTAAATGTGATACAGAGCATGAAATAGAAGATTTTGTTTTTTTATTCTACCATTACATTACTGTGACATTATCTACTTGTGTGTTTAATTACACCTGTGTCTGTTTGATTTTCTCTATGTTTTTCTGTATATTTATCTACCTTGATGAGAGTCGGAATCAGGGGGTATAATGGCTACTCAACTGTCAGAGCAGCATTGACTCTTTTTGTTTTCCTCTTCCAAAGGGAAAATGTTTAACCGCCTTCTTCATTGCCTGTCTTTGCTCAGGAGGGTGGTCCTGTGCAGTCGATGTTATCCTTTACCTCATGTGACCCTTCATGTTTGAGCAGGATGTCATGTGACATCTGGCACTCTGGTAGTGCTGCTTCTTTCTGTGTGCTAATGATAATTCTTGGACTATTCTCCCCAACCGGCCCAGTGTAACAATAAAAAAGCTTCAAGTTTGCGTTTAGGTATGCAATTGCACATGCAAAATGGCACTTGCACATATCGTAATGTAAAAGGGGACACACTTGGACAGTTTCTCCCTTTCATCTTTAGTGAGAACCAAGGGGATCCAGCCAAATAAACATATGAAATGTTTATTCCCTCGCAAGCAAACAAGCAGCTTCAGGTTGTAAAATGGTGTACTTTTATATTTGTTTAAAAAATTCTATATTTTAAATGACAGACGTAGTTTAAAATAATGGATAGTAGATGAATACTAATGTATATAATAACAGTATATTAGATATTAGTTTGGCATTGGGTGCTTGCATTACATTTTAGTTATGAAATCAGGTTGTAATCTAGGCATTGACCTGTTGTCTATTTGCCTTACTTCATTCTAGGCGGAAAAGGTAGATGCAGCTCTGCACAGCATGTTACTCAAACAGGAACCACAGCGGCAGCATTTAGCTTGCCTGGGGACATGGGTACTCTATCATAACCTGAGAATAATGATCCAGTATCTGCTGAGTGGCTTTGAACTTGAGCTTTATAGCATGCATGAATATTACTACATCTATTGGTAAGTTTTGCTGTTGAAAAAGATTAATCTCCCTTAATCTCTTATTCTTTACTAATACAGCTATTAGTACACCTGCTTTACAATTATCATTTCAAGGCTTGACCTGCACCTTGTTTGTGAATGTTATGTCCTATCATCTCCGACCCCATCACAGTGTGGTACCCTATGCAAATGAAGTAGTTCAGAAAATCACATTTTCGTTTGCACATGTTGCCAAAATGTGATGCCATAAAAAGGTGGAGAGCACATACAATTTTAAACAAATTTTATTCACATTATGTATAAATATTTTTTATGTGTTAAATCAGGAATTGACAAATACCGGGGGCACCAGGTCGCCATGATGACTAGAATCTGGCTCCCGGATCTTGCAGCAACATTGTCCCACACTCTGCTGCCCATTATTAACGAGCAGAGTGTGGAAGAAGCAGCACAGAGCAGTCGGCAGATATTTATGGGGAATAAGTGTGTTTGTGCATGTATATGTCAGCATATGTGTGTGTGGGTGTATATGTGTATGTATTTGTGGGGGAGCATGTGTGTGCACTAGTATGTGTGTATGTCATTTATATATGTTTATAGACCCAAGCATTTTTATTTCTGACACAACTGTTGGCACTGGCTCCTAAAATTTGCAGCTGGCTTCTAAATTTAAACCAAATTTGTCAAGCCCTGCTTTAAATTCCCATGGATGATCCCACCCCTAAACAATAATGGCATCATTCCGATCCACTTTGCATGCATGTAGCATGCTAAGCATAATGTGATGTTCATGTCACTTTTAGGGGGGCAGGCTAATATCTATACTTTGTTGCAGCAGTATATTTATAGTTTTCTTTTTCATGTGCACCTTCAGGTTATAGGTATACTACAGACATTGGTATAAAGGGAAAACATTTTTGTAATAATCTTTTATTTGTGCATTTTAGCTAGCATATTGTGTAGAAATCCCAGTTATCTATAAAGTAGTATCATGGTCATTGTAATCTGTCTGTCCTTGTCATGCAGGTATCTGTCAGAATTCCTTTATGCCTGGCTGATGTCTACATTAAGTCGAGCAGATAGCTCCCAGATGGCAGAAGAGCGTATAATGGAGGAGCAACAAAAAGGGCGAAGCAGCAAAAAAACTAAGAAAAAAAAGAAAAGTAATACTTCTGTATTCTGGTCCAAACATAATCACCTGTGGATATGGCTGTAGGGTAACATTTTTAAGGCATGCTTTAATGTGCAAGTCTTAAAATAGGAGGACGTTGTTCTTTACTGTTATTATTTAATTATAAAAGCTTGATTTTTTGGAAGAGCTGGGGAGAAATAGTTTATATTGAAGCAAATATAATAAAGAACAGTTTTTCCCCACAGCACATTGTGCACCTGTGGAAGCAAAGAGATACCCATTGTGCCTACTCAAATGTCTGTCACTGCTTAGGCTGCCCTCTTCAATCTACAAAGACTCTGTGTTTCCTTCAGATGCATAGCTATTACACTCTACTTAGAGCACAGTGTAAAGAATATCTTGCCAAGTTGTACACAAAGGCCAAAAGCAGGCCTGAGAGAATAATTTGCGAGAATTTACATATTGTGCTATTCTTATAAGGCATTGAAAGATTCCCTGAGTCTACAAGTATGTGTTTTTTATACAGCTCCCAATTTAAAGAGGAACTAAACCCTCCATAAAATGTTTCAGTCTGTGACGCCAAACACACCTCCCCATCCTCCCCCTATATTGGCTGTATGCAGCGCAATTAAACACACACCAATGACAGGTGATCCTGTGATTACAGCTATCTGAAACATGAAATAGAAGGTCAGAATAGCCAAACCACTTTTTTTTATGGAGGGTAATATAGCAAAACCAAACAGGATGCCTAGGCTGAAATTCGATATGTACCATTTTGGTGGGTTAAAAATTGCATTACTGGCAAAGAAAGGGTGTAAGTGTCAAAATACAGTGTGTAGAGAGGCTTATTGGCTTAGTAAAATGACAGTACAATATATAAATGTACTCATAAATTAACTGAAAAGTGACATTATTTTATTTTTCCCAGTTCGACCTCTGAACAGAGAGATTACCCTAAGCCAAGCGTATCAAAACATGTGCGCAGGGATGTACAAGGTATATGTACGACTTGTCTGTTTGTTCTAGTCACAAATGTTCAATATGTTTTCCAGATTTTGTCTTGGAAATTAGCATAACACATGGAACATGTTTCCATATGCTCCTTCATACTCTGCAGACAGATCCAGTTATAAAAGGAAATTGCCTGTTTTTTCTTTTACTCCAGAAAACATTTGCCATCTGTCTTCACAAGTCTCCCAGCTTTTGTTAACTGTTTGTGTTCCTCCTAAAATAAGCATGGTTTAGAAACAAAACCTTGTGAGAACATGTGGATGTTCCTGGGCTCTGCTCTGTTAATTGGTTACATAACTTTCTGTTCAGATTTGCTCCCTCGCTCCCTACTTCTCATTCAGATACCACCTAGTCAGTCAATAGTCCCATATTTGTATAAAGATTACTTCAGGAGGACCGCTGAGACTTTTGCTCACTGACTTAGCAAAGATTATCCTCGTCTTCTGTAGATTTGCTTTGGGAGTCATCACATTAATATTACATTAATATCATTAAACTACATAGAACACCAAACTGACTGTATAGCTGTTACAAATTGATGTATTATAGGCAAAATGTATTTTGTGAAGGCCACCTGCAGCTCTCCAACTTGTGATGAACTACAAATCCCATCTAGTGCCAAGATCACTAGAGATGTCAACAGATACAGGGCTCCAGGTTGTGTACTCTTGATGTGGTGTTTTTTAAATATAATAAAGCAGATATTTTAATTGTGTTACATAGACCATGATTGCGTTTGATATGGATGGCAAGGTTAGGAAACCGAAGTTTGAGCTGGACAGTGAACAAGTCCGATACGAGCACAGGTTTGCCCCGTTCAACAGTGTCATTACCCCACCACCTGTGCACTACATGCAGTTTAAGGTAGGTTTATATATATCTTTGTACAGCAGGAATAACATTTAGTACACCGTGCTGAGCAGGTTATTAGCAGTTCTTTCTTTATAAAGTTTAACATGTTACTCCTCAGGAACCACAGATCAACCTCCCATCTCTTACTTCATCTATGTCCTTTCCTCTCTCACTCCATCTTTTTGTCTTTTCCTCTCTCTCTGTCTGTCCCTCCCAAGTGAACAGTAAGAAAATTAATTTGACATGTATTTAGCCCTGTAGTAAATTAGGACACTTTGTTTTATAACACAAAGAGTGACGTTTGGTTTCTCCTGTCCTTTGTCAAAGGAAATGTCTGATCTGAATAAATATAGTCCTCCACCTCAGTCTTCAGATTTGTACATGGCAGCAAGCAAACATTTTCAACAAGCAAAATTGATTTTAGAAAATATTCCCAACCAGGATCAGGAGGTGAGTTTCCTTTTGGCTACTGTCATTGTTTACTCAAGGCTGGTTTGTTTCCAAAACACAGCAAAATAATCACACCGATGTAATTGACAATATCATGTTGTTTACAGTGTCTGGCATGAAGGCCATTATTAGGCAGTATATAAAATTCCTGATTTCACACGTTTTATGTCATATTTGTAGGATAAACTGAATAGAGTCAATTATTAATATTATGAGAAATGGGTCATTGTAACCATAAAGATAAGAGCTTATTTATTGTAGTACATAGACATTCTGTTTGTTATAGATTCTGTGTTTATTTCTTTTAGGTCAGTGAAATTCTAAAAGTTGCCAAAAATAACATTGTCGTCATGAAGCTCCTTGCTGGAGGACACAAGAAAGACTCAAAAGTAATTGTGTTCATTGTGTTGTTATCTCTTTGCAGCTGAACTAGTTTGAATTGTTTAGTAATGCCCCATCTACCATTATCCTAGCAAGCAGGATAAAGCTAAAAAAAAATACCAGATAGCACAGAAAAACAGTTGAAATTATACTGGATAAAATACTGAATGTTAGATTCTCCAAATAAATAATTAGTTAACACACATCCAAATAACGGATCTGGCTGGTCTGCTAATAATTACTTATTTGTATGCTACTTTCACAGTGAGAGACTCTCTTGAGTATTATATGCATATTGTTAATTAGGTTGTACAGATTATTTATCTCCATATGTTAGATCCTGTGTTGCTGTTAAGACTGACAGATAAAATGTTAAATTGGGAGTGTCAAAACATTTTCATGAGAATATAAGAGTGTATATTAATTAATATTAAGTATTTAAAACTCCAGGAGGCTTAGTCTTGAGCTTAGTCTCCTCTTTATGAAATAACTTGTTTTAACCCTAGCCAGATTAGCAATGCATTTATTTGGACCTTGAGATAGTGCAGACAATATTGACATTACTTTGGTGAATGTAAGTAAAGCATCTGTTCCCAAATATACTGATATGAGAATTATTACAAGCCCCAATATCAGGGCTTGACAAATATTTAAAGACTTTAAGAGCCAAAAAGACCAATTTAGAAGCTGACCCCAATATTTTTAGGTGCCAGTTCTATGGCATTCGATCTAGAACAATCAAGAAAGTAAGGAGCCTGCAGTGGGGGCTTTTAGAAACCGTAGCTTCCTGGCGCCTCAGATTTGTCAAGCCCTGTTCAATATGGTCATGTGCCTCGTTTGTCCCTGTTCTTGCTTGGCTGAATGCAGCCTAAAACAATATGATGAAGTCTGAAAAACATATTTCATTTCCTTCTATGTCTGTTATTTATGAAAAGAAAAATCCTGCTGTAAAGTTTCCAATCTGAAATACTCCAGTAGGTTCACCAGCACAGTAAAATAGCTCTGATTAACATGCAGCTAATGCTTCTGAACCATAAGTACAAGCTCAATTTCATTATTTAAAGTGCAACTTCTTTCCAAATGAATGGAAGCTCCGTACTTAACACTTAGCAGCAGACAGTGCGTATCTCCCAAATAACACACCATAGTCAAAACACAGTGAACAACAGAAAAAAATACTAAAGGATTCGATGAAGGATATTTTTCTTACATCAATATGCAGAAATACATAAAATATGTTATAAACATGACGTGCCTACAATCTACTGGGAACATGTAAGTGTAATACTTACAAACTTAAAAGTGCTGAAACAATATCACACTATTGTATGTTCTCATTTTCCCTTTTGTATTTTATGTATATCTGCATACTGATGTAAGAAAAAACATCCTTCATAGACTCCATTTAAGGTGGGAATTCTATCTGTATTTTTATCATTTTTTCTGTTGTTCACTATATTTTATTTAAACATTTTTGTTATGCATGTTTCTAATGACTGTGGGTCTACTCAATATGCACCAATCTGCTCCGAATTGGATTCTTTATGGGGCATATTAGTTGAAGCGAAGCGATCCCCAAAATGCTACTCAATATGCCACAATTCGGGTCCAAATCGTCAGTTTGGGTCATTCGGAAAGCATCGAAGTTGTTTGGATTGGAGAAATTTCGCCATGAAAACCAGAGGTTTTCGGCTACCTGATATGCCCCTACCATCCCTGAACTTGCTCTGAATCCAGCTTAAATAGCCGCATTTAGGGCATTTCAATTTGGCTTCTGTGAGAAGGCAAATTGAAATTAAAATGTGATACATTTAAATAAAAAAGCCACTGGCCCCATAAATGATTAAAAATAACCCAAATAAAATTAAGGTATTTAATGTTCACTATAAGAAATGGGGCTTGGGGCTTGGAGCTGGGCAAGTACTCCCAGCCTCATATACAATACATTGCGCGGCCAGGGCTAGTAGACCTGTCCCCTCCAAACATGACCAGGGCAGGGAGTCGGCCTAATGGTTCCCATAAATTACTACTACTTGCCCTGGCCCCATACAATAAAATCATCCCCCCAGGGCAAATGCCCCCAGAGCCAAGTAAAAGAATAAGTTAGTGACCCCCATAAAAAGTGCATATGTAATTAATTTAAATAAATGTAAAAAAAAATCCTACCTTCCCCATCCTACTTCTTTTTTTTGTTTCATGTTTTTTAGCCATCAGTACATTTTTCAGTGTACCTTAACCTTTTTGGCCAATAGTCGTTCACTTGTTATCGCATCCCTTGGCCATCTTTTCTCTTTCTTTATTATATCTTTAATCTCCCGTTTTATCCCATCCCATCCCTCCACTTCCCTCCCTTCCCTCAATCTCTTTCCTTTTATTGTTTCTTTTTATCTGTACTCTCATATGAGTATTGTGCATATTGAGTAGTACATAGCTAAACACATGTATAAAAACACAGCCAATTCCCCAGTCCCGAACCCTTTACATTACATTATTTGATATAACCTTGTTTAGGCTAGGGGGAGTACGTACATTGTGACACAGTGACCCCTCCTCTTGGAACCAAATGGCTCAGTGAGCCGGAGCTAGTCTGTTTCCACCTGTTAAGAATTGATCAGTTTATTAACGCTAGCCATTCCTCCCATTTAGTCATATTTTATACTTTTATGCCAAATTGCGTTTCAATTCCAGCTTCCATTTTTAGTTGATATTTTAGTTGTTTTTTACTGGGATCCAAGTTGGGACGGACGTGGAGTTCCACTTCCTTGCTATCTCCAACTTGGATGCCAGCAAAATGTGTATAATTAACTTATTCCCCTCCTTTGGCCACGTATGGTCCGCTACATGGAGAAGATGACTCTGTGGGGCAAAGGGAAAATTTATGCCACAGATTTTGTGTATTTGGGAATTTATAATTTTCCAAAAGAGTTGAATAGGTGGACATACCTTGCCCAGATAGTAGGGGAAGATTCACCTGCAAAAAAAAACACCCTTTGGGTTCCAGGGGGGTGGGCATTGTGCAATTAAATAATTACCTGTTCTTGAAGACCAGCGCTGATCTGCTACTCCCTCTGTACTCATTTTCGGCCCAGTGAAAGGACCTATGCTAAAAACAAATTGTGAGGGTCCTGCTCCTAAGCATCCATCCTCAAAGGAGGACAGATGCATAATGATTTCCCCCCACCTACACAATGGTAGAGGTAGGGAATATTAATTTTATTTATTAATTACATTTTTGTTACAAAGGGTTTAATTGCAACCAAACCTGTAAGCTCCTGGTTTTATGTGTCTTTTCTATGACTAGTTTAATGAAGTCTAGAAGCTGTGACTCCAGACATTCGAGTCTCAGGTTCACAGAACCATAAGCAATACAGACAAGCCTACTTCTGTACATAGAAACGGCAGATTCAGCAGTCCCTTTCGCAAGGTTTGTTTTATTAACCACTTTGCGCATGTTGGTGGTTTGGTTTGGATTGGCACCAAACCGGCGTCTTTGTGTTCCTGGCCCCGATCTCTTTGTGATCGCCAGTCAGGAACATACAAGCAGGGACCCGATCAAGGTCTCTATAGACCCTGTCGACATCACAGAAGTTCGGGCAAGCAGGGATGCCGGAGATGTAGCAGACGCTCCGGCATCCCTGCTTGCCCGAACTTCTGTGACCACCGCGCATGCGCCAGCTGCGCAACCCACCTCCCGCCCCCCTCACACCCCTTCTTACCAGATCATCGACCACAGCGATACACAGCGCATGCGCACGCCTATCCAGCCGTTTGGGAATGCGCGCGTTCGTTGTTGTGTTCTTAAGGTGGTAAGTAACACGGGGCATCGGGACATAAGGGGGCAAGCATCCTGGTGAGGGCTGCCTCATCTTGATGGGATTTGTGATTATCCTGCTGCATCAATAATACAGCAGGAGGATCACAAATCCCATCAAGATGAGGCAGCCCTCACCAGGATGCTTGCCCCCTTATGTCCCGACGCCCCGTGTTACTTACCACCTTAAGAACACAACAATGGACGCGCGCATTCCAAAACGGCTGGATAGGCGTGCGCATTCGCTGTGTATCGCTGTGGTCGATGATCTGGTAAGAAGGGGTGTGCGGGGGGTGTGAGGGGGGCGGGAGGTGGGTTGCGCAGCTGGCGCATGCGCGGTGGTCACAAAGTTACAGCTGAGTTATCAGCTGTAACTTTATGCGCATGCGCAGTGAGCAAATTCTCCTGCGATTGAGCAGCAGAATTTGCTCCAGAAATTTGTCAGAACACCGGCATTTAACTATACGGAGACAGAGTCTCCATTCATAAAATTATGAATGGAGACTTTGTCTCCGTATAGTTAAATGCACACAGCCTATAAACCGAACGTTCGGTTTATAGGCTGTGGGCATTTAACTATACGGAGACAGAGTCTCCATTCATAAAATTATGAATGGAGACTTTGTCTCCGTGTAGTAAAATGCCCACAGCCTATAAACCGAACGTTCGGTTTATAGGCTGTCGGCTTATGGAATACATGTATTCCTATTGCTATTCTATAAACCGAACTTTCGGTTTATAGAATAGCCATAGGATTACATGTATTACATAAGCCGAAAGTCTATAAACCGATCGTTCGGTTTATAGGCTTTCGGCATTTTACTACACGGAGACAAAGTCTCCATTCATAATTTTATGAATGGAGACTCTGTCTCTGTATAGTTAAATGCCGACAGCCTATAAACCGAACGACTTTCGGTTTATAGACTTTCGGCTTATGTAATACATGTAATCCTATGGCTATTCTATAAACCGAAAGTCGTTCGGTTTATAGAATAGCAATAGCATTACATGTATTCTATAAACCGAACGTTGTTCGTTTTAAAGACTTTCGGCTTATAGAATACTATTAGCTTTCTATAAACCGAACTAGAGTCGAGTCCCCATTCATAAGAAATTCTTATGAATGAGGAGGGACTCTAGTTAGGTTTATAGAATGCCAATAGTATTCTATAAGCCGAAAGTCTTTAAAACGAACGACGTTCGGTTTATAGAATACATGTAATGCTATTGCTGTTCTATAAGCCGAAAGTCTTTCGGCTTATAGAACAGCAATAGCATTACATGTATTCTATAAACCGAACGTCGTTTGTTTTAAAGACTTTCGGCTTATAGAATACATGCAATGCTATTGGCTTTCTATAAACCGAAAGAGTCCCCATTCATACGAATAGGTCAATTGACCTATTCGTATGAATGGGAACTCAATTTCGGTTTATAGGAAGCCAATAGCATTACATGCATTCCATAAACCGAAAGTCATTCATGTCGGTTTATGGAATGTAGTACAATGCTATTGGTATTGTATAAACCGACTCTATTTCGGTTTAGAATGCCAATAGGACGAATGGACAAATGATTTTCGTTTATTAACCATTCGTTCATTCGGATTTTGTTAGTTAAAATTTTGGTTATTCGTTTTTCGGACGAATGGACGAAAATGCATTAGTCCGAAAACGAATGGACATGTCTAGTGTTCACTACATTTCCTATGTCAGACTGAGGCCACTCAAAGTTGCCTCACCTGACACTGAGGATCCCGCTGCAAGTCCCTGCAGCAGGATCCTCAGCACACGTCATCGCGGGGGGCCACGATGAGCTATTTAATAAAGGATATTCTATGCTGTCCTACTAGCCTTTAGGCAATGAAAAGTAGGCCGGTATAGAACGTACTACAAGTGGGAAGGGGTTAAGCCTGCTGTGTGCATACCCTGCATCCTTTTTACTGTGTGGACACAACAAATTTGTATAATTTCCTGCACTATAGGAGTGCTCTCTTTCATGACTTTTTGTTTTATTAACCCTTTTATGCTGCAAGGTACTTTTGTCCTTAAGGCATGTTTTGTTTTCCTGGTTCCAATCGCAAAATGATCAGGAACTAGGGACACAGTGGCAGAGACTCGATAGGGGTCTTAACAGTCCCTGTGGGTACCTGCCGAAAGCTTACAAGACCTTGCAACCTTCACATTAGTGACAAATAACAGTCATTCACTTTGAATCTCTGTTACCTTTTCCCTGTCAGACTAAAGTGGCCTAATCCAATACAGGGGATACAGCTGCAGAAGAGACCATGGATCAGGAATGTCCTCTGTCCTCAAGGGACGGAATCCTGTGACGTTCCTGATACATCCTTCATCAAGTATACTCTGAGGGGTTAAGTCTGAGTCAATTTAGTCAGTTATTGTATTGAAAAGATGAATATAAAGAAGCACACCGGGCCAGGTCTGAGTTATGTTTACCTTCTCAATCGTTTCCCCTGTATGCTCCTGTTTTGGACTGTATATTCCACATTAAAACAATGCTTTTTGGATACAACAAGTATCTTTTTCTGCTTTCTACTTGTCTGTATATCTCCCTTGCTGTGTGGGTGTGAGACTGGGGGTTAGATTGCTGATCCAGCTACAGAGGTAGCCTATATTCTCCTTTTAATTCAGATATGTGCTCTTTAGATATGTAATATGTATAACTTAATTCTGTTAATTCTTGTTTTTTTAGATTCCACCAGAATTCGATTTTTCTGCTCACAAGTATTTTCCTGCTGTGAAATTGGTTTAAATGGTTTCTACAAAGAAGAGATTGATACAGAAATATGCAGTGTTTGTTTTGGTCTGTTTGACAGGCACCAAATGCTAATCTGAAGTGAAAAGAGTATTATTCATATTTGTTTGGGTTTTTTTCTTTGTTTTTTTGTAAGAAAAAGATTTAAGTTGTTCCCATTTTCATATTTTGTGCCTCAACCCTCGATTTTGAATATGTATTAAATATTTAAGGAAGATACGATCACTGGCTTGAGTGTTGATTTTTTGGTTCATAGCATTGTAATAGTCCATCCTCCATCATAAAATGGATTAATACTTCTTCTCTCCACTCAAATAGCATTACCTATTTTACCTATAATTCTTCATAATTTGCATACTGTTTTCAATTTCCTTCCATTTAATCTCTTTTGGTTCACTCTGGGATCTCACCTCCATATATCATCTGCCATATATTTCTATAACATTTTCATCTTAGGATTTCTATACTCACCGTCAGTATCATTCCACTATCTGCCTTCACGTTATTACACCATTTACCACCTTTTCCTCTCTTCATTCACACACTGCATCTCAGTGCCACGTGGGTAGCATCTTTCATGATAAAGTAAACTCAGTCCCTTTACAAACTAGTAACTATTATTTCATAACCTAACAATATGGCTTTAGAAAAATGTGTTCAAGATTTTCTGTAGAGAATTATAGATGGCAGTCACTTAGTAACAATGCTGTATGTAACAAGAAATCGAAAAGTTAACATCCCAGGAGAAAACCACGTCTTATCTGTATAGTACATAGTAAAGACTTTTTCCAGATAGGGTTGCCACCTTTTCTCGAGAAAACTACCGGTCATGCCGCTGCCTCCATTGATTTAACATTGGCCTCAAAATAAAATACCAGCCAGGTGGCTGCCCTAGTCCCTAATAACCTCCATACTCATGTAGTCCACAAGGAGGCCTTATTCACAATAACTCCCACTCTAAGTACTACACATTACCTTTAGTAAAGCTAGATGAGAAAACCTCCTGAACAATATTGACAGACTGACTGGTAACACTGCAGAATGAATCAGTCGTCATCTCTTTCTTAATAAAATATTTATTTTATTAGCAACGGTAAATCTAGTGTATCACTAACTGGTTTCTGAAAGCGTCATAAGCAGTTTACCAGAAACAAACCTCACGCCGATGAGTCCCATGTAGTACTCAAACAGCTGTCCATGAGTGGGGGGTTCTCTACCACTGCATCTATATCATGGGTTGAAATGCGGTTTTGGAAATTATGTAGACCCCTTGGGGCATATGCACAAAGAGTGGTTACTAGAGGCAAAGGGAATTATTATTACTCTTTTGTAATATCGGTGCGGAAACAGGTCTACTGACTTGTCTGGGATGTGTAGATATGTGCAACAAATCTCTACGAATTGTTACTAATGATCAGTAACTGATGTTGTATGTGCTTTATAAAACTATGAAAAACTGTATATTTGGCTTGTATGATTTCGCCTAATCATCATTAAGCTTAACCATTACTTTACAGGACCAGTTATATGTCACATTTATTTATATAGTATTTTACATTCCTGCACTCACTTAATGTTCCAGGAGTACACAAAGCCTTGTGAAAAGGGTGTTAATAAATCTTCCATTTAACTCCTGGAGAGTGATCTAATCTCTATATTTATTTGGAGCCCACATTAAGATTGGAAGTAAAGTATTTTATTTTTAATGCTTAAAAAATCATATAAATATTCTAAAAAGGAATACACACCAGGCAAATATTTTTTCCAAGAAGTGTAATCAAATATGTTCTTACAATACAAAAAAATATAAATTAAAACAAAAAATTCTAATAATTTAATCTATGCAGAAAAACACACGTACCAACCCCAAGTAAAATTCTGCAAATAATCACGCTGCATTATTAAAATTAACATCCTGTAGTGACTATCATTTTATGATATGTAAAATTACATTGTGGATTAGTTTTACAGAGCAAATGCACATGTTAATTTATTAGATGACATATTACAAATCTTGTACTGAACTGAGATCCTTGCTACATTCTCACTTAGTATTCACAATTTATTTTAATTAAAAACAATAAAGCTATTTTAACCAGTTTTAGTGTGTTAAGGCACAGAGAGAGAGAGAAAGACTGCTCACAAAGGTTACCGATTGATCAGATAGAACAAGGTATGCAGCACTAATAGGAAGTTCCCAAGCACAGCGAAAAGAGTAAGTACAAGTTTTGTAGCAAAAGTCCATCTTGATACAAAGAGGGAAATGTACAATATCACAAAAGCTAATGTACAAAGTAGGTCCCTGATCTCCATCAGCAGCACAGTCTTTCGACACTCCTTGCATGGTAGTAAGTGGATGATTTTGTGTACAGTGAAAAATAACAGTACCCTCGCCAGAGAATCCTTAAAGTTTACACATTGTGGTTTCTAAATAGAAACTGAGAACATAGATTCTTCTTGTGGGCAGTTAAGAACAGCTGTCTGTCTGTCTAGCTGTTGGTGAACTAAAGACTCCTCCTATGAACCTTCGCAAATCAAAAATCCAAGTGGCTGGTGGGAGCTGTTGGAAGTCCATATTTGCCACTATCTTCTATCATTGGTAGGTAATATTTGGTTCTCCATCTGTTGTTGTTTAGCCTGCCAGAGCATACTGGAAGATCGACTACAGTTTTATACTGCTACCTTAACCCTTTAAGGACCAGGGATTTTCTTGGGCCAAGGACCAGAGCGTTTTTCAATTTTTAATACGCGGTTTTTGAAACATAATTTTCCTCTCTCTCATTTAACGTACACATACAAGTTATATGTTGTTTTTTAAAGGACAGTTAGAGCTTTCTTTTGATACCCTATACATAAAAATGATTTACATTTTAGTATTAAAAAATTAATATAAAAGAGGAAATTTTTGAGGAAAAAAAAGTTTTTCCCCATTATTTTCCCAGTAATAACCTACATAACTAGTGCAACACTAACCCACTTATCCCCCCTAATTAACTAACTAATAAAAAAGAAAAATATTGGTTCCCAAACCCCCCATAACAAAAAAGACAGAAAAAAACTCTGAAGAGTGCGATGTCAGATCAGTAAAAATCATGCAACAGGCATGCAGGGGTTAAATTTTATTAAATAAATATATTAAAATTACCTTTATTTATTAAAAAAAACTTTATAAATTGTAAAAATAAAAAAATCTGTTAAAAAAAAACTAAATGAGGGCCATAAAGTGGAAGGAAACTGATCACTGTTAAAAACTGTGATCAGCAATGAAAGGGTTAATTTTTTTTTACCTTTGTATTTAATTAATTTATTTTTACTTACAGGTCACTCTCTGTGCTTCACTATAAGAATGTGAAGCACAGGGAGTGAATTAGAGGCAAAGTCAGTGTGTGAACACACTGACTTTGCCATCTAATTTGCATGTTATCGCGGTGATCACTCAATCACCGCGATCACATGCCTGGAAATCGACCGATCGGGTCCAGGAGCTTTGCCTCGGGTGCGAGGCTTAGTCCTGGAGCCGTTGCAGACTAGCTGGCGGTGCCCACGGAGCGCACCGCCGGCTAGACTGCATGACGAGTTAACTCGTCATAAGGTCGCTAACGCGGCGGCTCTTATGACGAGTTAACTCGTCATAAGGACGGGAAGGGGTTAAACAGGATCATCTCGCCTCATCTCTCCTTCTAAGGAATAGACTCCTCACTTTAGTGCTTAAGCAAGGAGTGTTCTTTTCCTGCAATCTTGATCACCTTACAGAAGACCGTTGTCCTAATGATATTATGAGCATAGTAGTATTCACAGAGAAAGAACGGGTTACCATGCATTAGATTTTTTAAAAGGTAGCAAGAATTCTGCATGGTAAAAAAAAAAAAAAAATACAGATTTGGCATAGTTGCCTCCAGCCCCTAACTGAAAGCTCTTTATTAGTTTAAACCTGTATCCGATAATCACAAAGCTAGCAGTTTGCATAACACCCTGCAAAGCAAGTTCTGCCTACCCAAAACTGGAGGTGTTATGGATTCTTCAATTAAAGAGAGACCTCAATTTGTAATAATGCAAATGTAGAGAATAAAACATGCAGAAAAGTGAATGATATATAGATCGTCAGCAAATTGCAATCAAGTATGAATTAAAAGAAAAAAGTGTTTTAGAAGTGTCTATGGTGTCTGTTTATGACATAACCTGTGACTTGATAAGCAAGTGAATTACTTTCAGATGTAAAATTGCATTTCACACCTCGGGTAATATTATAAACAGGAGACCCCACAGACATTTTTAAAACACATTTTCCTCTTAATTCTACTAATACAATAAATATAAAATTTTTACATCATTTTCATCCTGTTTTATCCTCTACATTTGAAGAATAAATAATGTTTAGTTTACAGAGTGTGTCCTTTTAACAATTAGGAGGGAACATATTAATGGTGTGATTGGTAGGTTATTAGCACAGATTCTTTAGAGAAAGGAAAGAGATTTTAAACACAAAATTGTGTACTTGTTCAGTTCATTTGCATCTATAAAATGTATCCAATTAAGTAATTAAAGTGCCATTCCAACCAAACACTTTTTCTAGGCTATGTAGTTCAGCATGATCGATTAAGCATGCTCCACGGCCTACCTGACTCTTTCATTGAGAAAAACCCCACGCATCTCTATTGTAGCCCTCTGATTGGCTGTAAAGAGGTACCTGGTATTATGAGGAAACCAGGTGGAAAGAATAAACCCTAGGAGAAGGCCTGCAAAAGGTAAGTGTTCAGGGCAATTAATATGAAAACATAAAAAATTATACAAATAAATGCAGTTTTTTAATTAAAATAACCATTTAATGTGCATTTATTTGTTAAATTTTTTGTGGCTGGCATTATTGAAACTTCATAAATATATTTATTTTTACTTTTACATAAATAAAGATAGGTCTAAGTCATCTACCCTTCTTTTAATATATCCATTCCATTAATTATAGTATTCAAAGCCCTACATTCATTAAAAAATCCCCACATATTCTATGATCCAATTTAAAAATAGCCCAATGCAGTTTTGTCTGTGTATAAAGATTCAGTAAGTCTTTCATAAGGCTGAACATTTTGGAAGTAACGTTGCAAAGAATTCTGGGGGTAAAAAAAAAATCCTTTGGAATGAACAGGATTGCAATTTGATTCAAGTTTCAGTGGTCTATGCTGAATTTGCCAGTTTTCTTTCTTCGTCTGATTCCATTCGACTGTCCCTCTCACTATAAGGCATCGCTCAGTCTTGTGAATGAGCACAATGCAGGTGTACCGCAATTTGAAGCAGTGAAGCTCTTATTTTTTAAGATTGGGATCCTCATCTTCATCTTTCTCAATTGACTGTCCAATCTTTGCATTAACATCTAAAATGACAATACACAATTTTTAAAAAAACAAAAACAATGTTTATTGCGAGGAACTTGTTTCAACAGGGGGCTGGTAGGCAGTTGCCAAACCTGATACCCCTTTGTGTAACCATTTTTCTTTCAGCAGGGGAATAGTGAATAACTCCTCCTGTTTTATCTCCACTCCTTTTGTTGGTACTCTGCCCCTTGCTGAGCAGTTCCACTAGCTTTTTACCTCCCCACACATTTGTGCTACTGGCTCTACCTATTTTGGGGATGCAAGGAGCTCCAGGGGCACCTTGCATGGGAAAGAGTCACGTGATCACACTCCTTCTACCCAATAGGAGCAATGAACAGATCCTTTTGAAGCCTTGGCTTGCACTACAGAAAGTTAAGAAATGGGGAGTGGGAGAGAGGCAATGTGAGCAAGTCTGGTCTTGGTGAAAGTGCTGTAATGGCGCATCTGGGCATGGCAAAGTGTTGTAGGGGCAAATCTGGTACTGTGCAGAGTAATTAGGGCACATTGGTGGTGAGTAAAGTGTTGTGGGCAAATCTGGAGCTGGGCAAAGGGCTGTGGGTAAATATGGAGCTGGGCAATTATGGTCCTGTGCAGAGTGAAGTGGCACATCTGGTGCTGGGCAAAGTGTTCTGGGCATATCCAGTGCTAGGCATAGCGATGTGGAAGCAATCTGGTGATGTGGAAACAGAGCAGTTTCCCTAGTAAAGGGGTACAGCTTGTGAAAGGGAAGGGTTAGCACTCAGGTGTCAGAGATTGAAGGCTTGAGCCACTATGCCACCAACGTTCCCATGTATGAATATCATAATGTTATTTCTGAAAATGCTAATTCAAGTTCTAAATTAATGTTGTCTGCAGTAGCAATTAAGTCCCCTCTTTAATGTATATTAATCTGCTTTCAATTATGTCACCTATAAAATATTGTTTGCAACATCCATGACACACGATGCTGTAAAATGGGGGGGGGGGGGGGGGGCGATAAATGTTTCATCCCAGTATGGATCCTTGTGTTATTATTCTAAAAGTAAAAATAATATTAGCGTGGTCAGGCTGTGTACACAACACATTTATATGTCATATTGGCAGCCTGTAAACTAGCATTATATACATACTTTCTAACTGAACAGAAAGGGCAACCTACCATTTAGATTCTGATCACCATCTAACTGGGCTTGCTTGTCTGCCTCTGGTTCAGCTACATTCCCTTCATCCCCATTGTAATCATTCTGGATTTCTTGCTCATTGTTTTGAGCATCCTTATTTGGTTCTGAAAAGAAAAAATGCACAGTAAAACTAAGCAGAATAAAGTTGTTGCAGTGTGTTGTGGAACCCAGAATTCCGGGCAACAAGTGATTTCTCTAGCCTGTCAGAGTGAAACTGCTGAAAAAGGGCATTCCACTGGCGTTTACTGCAGCAATATCTTCAGCTTAGTGTGGAGCAATATTAGGTATTTAAAACAGACTATAGATTAATTATCCTGTTTTAATTTGGTGATTTTTATTATAGGGTCTGCTCAATAAAGAGAGAATTGCCGGAAATCCTGATGGGAATTTGAAACTTTAGGGCAATGTAGCCGAGTTGGAAAAATGCTCCAGTGCAGCTGAATGGGGGAACGTTTCCAGCTCAGCTTTGGCCTTAAGTTTGAAATTCCCATCTCAATTCCATGCAATTCTCTCTTTATTGAGTAGACCCTGAGGTGTTTTAAAATGCAAATCACATTTAAAAAATGTGTTGTGTTTGATAGGACATTCATCTATATTAAAAATGAATTTTATGTTATTATGCTATTATACATTTTGGTTTGTATCTGCATATATATTTATATCGTAAGTATTTTCTTCTGCTTATGAGAATGCTGTTCAGAGGGGGTTTGTTCAATGGGCAGAGATGTCACCCACAAATAAATTATTGGTAGATTAGTGTCTTTGAGTCTACATAAATACATCAAAATCCTTTGTAGTTCTGACACTGACAGTTCAGTGACAAATGGGTAATAAGATTATAGAGTAATATGTCAAAATCATTGCAAATTGTAAATAACCATCTCTGGTCTGGACATTAATTAGAAGTATATTTTAGCCAGGAGTTCCACCTGGTGATGTAAAAGAGAAAAGTCATATAAAAAACAACAGAGCACATGGTACAACATAATCTTCCCCCATCCTTTCTGACTGGAGAAACATTAGTCCAGAGGGGTTGTAACTTCAGATATTCGAGAGCGGAGCTGAGCTTTTACTGGATTGCATATTATGAAATCCAGGAGGAAGACAAAACACTCATGCTTAGACAATTAGACTTTGTTCTCAAAGAGTAATTTTATCCAGGTGGGCGGATCAATTCAAATTACCCACATATGGTATGGTTGGAAAATTTACATCTTGCTTATCTTTCCAACTCCATTATTAATGCCTGAATTTTGCAGTTAATTTGTCAGATCAGTTTTCGTGAACAGTCCTGTCACAAACATGGAAAGCGACAGCAGACAGGAACCATCTTGTTTGCCCATGACAAAGTCTACACACATTTATTAAAAGTCTTTGTGTACTTTAAAAAAAAAAAAACTGTACCAAACACAGAACTAAACTGAATAAGTCAATTATGATATTATAAGAAATAATATTTTTGTACTGAAATTATGTTGAAAAATTAGCTGAGAGCAAATAACCCTACTGACATCATAAGCAAAGAAAAAAAAGATTAAGATAAAGATTTTTCAATAATGCGTTATAACACATTGAATGTTTATTGAATGTTTTTGCGTTATTTCTAGTGCAATATCTGTAGATTGGCCCATTCTGATGGCCAAAAAAGAGTCATCTGCCTATCCTTCTTTTTACAAACTTTCTGTCTCACTTTTTAATTTTTAGTAATTTTCCTACTTTTTATTTATTTCGCAGCATTTTCCCCCTCTTTTTTCACTTTTTTATATATATCTTTTTTTATTTCCTGTACTTTCATATTTTTGCTTGTACTTGCTTGCTGTGTACGTTTCACAACTTTGCATTTTTTTGTCCCCCCTGCATTTCTTCCATCCCTTTTTTTTCTCTCCCATTTTTTCATATTGTTTCTCCATAAAATCCTATATTTTTCTCCTCCTATGATTCCTCATATGAAATTTCCAGTGTGCTTGTCTGCTTTGTTTATATATTTTGATTTTCATACATATGCCCCCCAAGAGAAGGTGTATAAGCAGTCCTGGCACTCCTTAAACTTTTCCCTCATTAGCATCTCTCATTTCTCTTTTTGTTTTGGCCAAAAATGAGGTGTCTTTCAGCACATGGTTCACTGTTCCTCCAAACAGCTCAACTCAAGAGAAACACTACAAACTCAGCTTGCTTGTTCAGAGTTTTATCTGAAATGAGTTTCTATCATGATGCCGGAAGAAGTAAGTTTGGCACATGCCAAAACAAAGGTATACTGACCTTCTTTGTTTTCAACCTGATCCTCCAAATTCAACAGTTGCTCCCTTTCTACTTCCTCATTTTCAATTTCTTTGTCTGGCTGTTTATTGGCTTGGTTGTCTTGTGCTTGCTCTTCATCTGCTAGGTCTTCTGCATTTTGCTCCTCCACCATTTTATCCTCTACCTTCTGTTCCTTAATGGCTTCTTTTTCTGATTTTGGTGCATCATCTACATTATTCTCTTTATTTTCCTTGGAGAGTATGGGTCCTGGAGCAGGATTTCTTTCCTCTTCGTCAATTTTCACTTTCACTTCATTTTTCTCCTCTGTAAAGAAAGACCTTTCATGCATTACTTAGCAGCATAATTTGGCACAACACTGCACAAGAGTGATCTTGCCACATAATCAGATCTTGGTACCAATGTTTGGTACTGGATTATTAAAGTGAGGATACACTGAAACATCACCTATTAATTCCATATACAACAAATATCTATGGATTCAACTACTAACAGTTATATCTGTAATGCTATTGATATATTCAAGTCCAGCAGAAAATACCGTTGCTTTTTGGTGGTTGAATTTTTTTCTCGACCTCGGATTCTTTATCAATCTCATGAATAACATTGTCTTCAAACTCTTTTTTTTCATCTTCCCTTAAACCAGTATCACCCTGGTTAATATCAAGTTTAGGAGGAGTTGGCTGGAAAATAATGTAGTAAATGATAAGACTGAATTAATAAATGGCAAAACATGAAGACTTGATTATTTATTAAGAACTAGAAGTAATTCATATGTATGTTTACAATTTAACTTTAATGTTAATGTATATATATTACTATTAAAATAGTACTATAATTAATGCATAACTAGTACTGCTTTTTAAATGATTTAGCATAAAATAGCTTAATACTCGTCAACACATTATTTACCATTATGCACCTGATCATCTCTCTGTAAATAGAAGCTCATTTTGCACAGAATCCTTTTAAAATAATGGGTTTATACACTAACTCTAAAGCAATCATAGGAAAGCAGAACTTTGGTATCAACAGTGAACACACTGAGACTAGAGAATACAGTCTTTCTATTGAGAAAATAAATGTATGGTCTCACAGGCAGCAGAGCGTAATTGGTATATAAATAGTAGCATTGGTTGCCACAGAAATGGGACTGCGCTTGGTGTGGAATGATCTGCTTTTGATATTAGCATTAGAGAAATTAAATGTGAAGCCTATCAATTAGCTGGCCGTTTAGAGATTCTATGTGATCTGTTCTGCAGCACTGAGCTCTATGGAATCAGAAAATCCCAAGATAAGATTATCTGTATTATTATAAATAGGGGTTAACCTAACATAAGCCGTTTACAGGCCATTCCAACAGGAGAAATGGCTACTTAATCTAAAAGTACTTGTATTACTTATCTGTCTGTATTTGTATAAACTTGTGCATGTACTTCTCTCTGTGGAATATATTTGGGCCTTGTCCATTCTGAAAACTATTGTACCTCTGCTCCATGTTCAGTTTGCCTATGTTACTTGCTCTCACTACTTCGCACAATTTTTTTCTGACATGCCTTATATGCCCCCTTTTTGCCTTGAACTTTCCACTTCTCTGGTATTCCTGCTTCATCTAGTCTTCCTAGATATAGGAATATGATATTGCATCCTTCTATGTAATGCAGAATAAATGTACCGATTGCAGGTGAATCTGCGATGCAGATACTTGACACTGTGATGGAGACAGCACATCTGTAACCTGGGCCTTTGAGTGGTGAGAGGAGGTCTACTGCCCTAACCAGAGCTACCTTTGGTTGAGCCGCAGGCACAAAGGAAAGGTTGCTACACCCCTACCACTCTCCAGACACCAGACTGGGACAGTATCAGAATAACAGAGAATGGCCACAGCACACCAGGAAAACTCAGAAGCAAAGTCAGGGGATAAACCGGGGTCATGGAGCTGGGAGGACTGGACTGGAAAGCCAGTCAGGAATGGAGAGGACAATGTAGTAGATAAAGCCGGGCCGAGGTCAAAACAAGGGACGCAGGAGAATGAGGGTAGTCCAAGGAAAGCCAAAGGTCGATACACAAGAACACACAGTAGAATACTCAGAAGCCAGGACGATGCAAAGGATGCTAACACAGGCAATGAGAGAGGGTAAATGAGTTTAATTTATACCAGTAGCATAGTTGCCAACATTGGCCATTTTTCCAGGGACACATTTGTTCCACATGCTGCAGAAAAACCATGCAAAGTGCAGCCATGTTGGATGGATATACGCACAGACACAATCCAATTAATTAATCAGGGTGGAGATCTCAAAGGACCTACCATGATTAATTAATTGGGTTGTGTCTGAGTATTTGCATCCTACATACTGCCAGGCTGCACTTTGCATGTTCTGTCTGCAGCATGTGGAACACATATCTGTCCCTGGAAACATGGCCGATGTTGGCAACTATGCAATAGGTGCCATTAGGAATGCCCAGGGGTGTGGGATAAAGGTTATAAGTTTGGCAGCCATGTTGGAGACCATAGGGCTCCAAAAACATGGTGGTGAAGGATTTAAAAACTGAAACTGGCTGCAGCGTGAGGACTGCACGGATAGACACAGAGGGGGCAGAAGGCAGGTGGGTGACAGTACCAATGAGAGAGGGCAACTGACCTGAATTTAAACCATTAGGACCGCCTAGGGACGTGGGAAATACATTATAAGTGCGACAGCCATGTTGGAGACCATAGGGCTCCAAAAACATGATGCTGCAGGATTTTGAAACTGAAACTTGCTGCAGTGTGGATAGACACAGAGGGGGGCAGAAGGCAGGTTGGTGACAATAAATTAACTACACTTATAGTGTTTCTCTCCTAGCCATATAGCTTACACTGCAGTCTATTATACAGGACACACCACAACGCATTTAAAATACATTTTGTTTTAATGCAATGCATAGATAATTTTTCATGATTTCTCAGTCAGTCAAAAACAAAACGATGACTAACTATGGCACTGCAGATGTTTGAGATCTGTATATACCATGATGCACAGCCAGTTTAATAACTGAGCATCATGGTATATGTAGTTCTATACATTGTGCTAGAAAAATAGCATATGTGGTGTCTCATGAAAGAGCTTTCATTACAAGTCATTTTATCTCACACATAGCATATTATTCCTTTACACAATACTTCATGTCATCTCATGTTATTTGAACTAAACACTCGCCACATTTCTTCAGATCTATGTATTTCCTTTAAATGTAACTACCACAATGTATTGTTTGTTTTGCCATACTCTGCTAACAGAGAGTATAAGGGCATTCTAATCCTTGTGTAGGACACTAATGGGGCCTATATGACCCAAATAAGTGATGTACATATGTAAATAGATATATGCATGTGCATACAGAAATGACCAATGTTTTCATCGAGCAGCAGAGCCTTTATCAAGAGAACTCACCTTAGGCTGGTCAAGTTTGACTCGGTTTGGAGTGATTTCACTATATTTGCCTTCCACTTTGCCTGTTGCTCGCCTCAGTCTCTCTTCACATAGCTCAATTTGCTCTTTCATTTTGTTGCTGCACTGAGCCCTTCAGGTTGAAAATTTACAAAAAAAAACTTTATTTTTAAGTAGCAAATAATAAAAAATACACATTAAAACAATTACCAAAATTCTGTGATAAGATAATGCACATAGGACAAAAAGTATGCTACATAATGTTTAGTCAAATGTTTTTTTTTTATGTGAAATGTTTTGTTAGCAGTAGCAAAATGGCTGTGGGAGCAGCATTATGAATTTGTGCTCTGTTTCCCCATTTGTTATTTAAAACACTAAAAATGAATGTTAATATACTAAAGGGGGACACAATGCATGCCTATAGTGCCTGGAACATAATTGTTCTGGTTGTGATAGTTGTGTCTTTGATGAAACTGTATTACATGAAGTCCAGACAAGCCAGCAGATCTGTTTTTCCACATAAATCCCCAAGATACACAGCTGCAAGATGATTTTTTGGTAAGAATATCAAATAATGTCAGTAATAATTGCCTTTTGGCCTCCATTAAATACATGGACCACATGAAGCATGTGCAGTCTGTTTTAATCGGGCACAGGGCCGGCCTTAAGTGTTCCGGCGCCCTGTGCGGGATTCCCCCGTGGCGCCCCCCCCCCCCCCCATGTATGTATCTCTCTCCTTTCCGATGTTTGTCCCTTTCCTCTTCATTGCCCTGTCTGTCTCTCTCTAACTCCCTCATACCTGTTCTCTCTCTCCCTCTGTTCTGTCTCTCTCCTCCCCTTCCTCTGTTCTGTCTCTCTCTCCCGTTCTGTCTCCCCCCCACGTTCTGTCTCTCTCCCCCCCTGTTCTGTCTCTCGCTCCCCCCTGTTCTCTCTCCCCCACCGTTCTCTCTCCCCCCCGTTATGTCTCTCTCCCCCCCTGTTCTGTCTCTCTCTCCCATTCCCCCTGTTCTGTCTTTCTCTCCATCTCTCCCCCTCTCTGTCTCTCTCTCCATCTCTCCCCCTCTCTGTCTCTCTCTCCCTCCCTGTTCTTTCTCTCTCCCCCCGTTCTGTATCTCTCTCTCCCCCTTCCAGCTGTTCTGTCTCTCCCCCTGCCCCTGTCTCCCCCCCCCCCCCCTTGCCTTCAAGGGTGGATCCAGGGAGGGGGCGGAGCTAACCGGCTGAGCGGTGTAGCTCCGCCCCCACCCTGTGAAGCAGGGAGCCCAGTCAGCAAGATAAGGTGCTGCTCGGCTCCCTATGCTTAATGCAAGCATGGGGAGCCTAGCAGCACTTTCTCATGCTGCCAGTGGCTCCTCGTGAAGCAGACGCTGCTCTGCTTCACAGGGTGGGGGTGGAGCTACACCGCTCAGCCGGTTAGCTCCGCCCCCTCCCTGGATCCCCCTTTGAAGGCTCCGCCCCCTCCCCGGATCCAGCAGAGCATGCCTAGCAGAGGGCTGGTGAGGGGGGATCTTTTGATCTCCCCAATCCAGTGCCTCCACCGGCTTTTTTTTTTTTTTTTTCCTTTTTTTTTTTCTTTGGGCGGGAGGGCGCCCCCTGGGGTGTTGCGCCCTGTGCGCTCGCACAGGTAGCACACCCCTAAGGCCGGCCCTGATCGGGCAGATGGCCACTTCTTGACAATAATTTGTTTTAGTACATATTTACTGCATCATGCAAAGTGAACTGCAAATAAAATGTAACAGATTTATTGATGTTGCTGCTCTCTATAAGCACTTCTTATTGTATGTCACTGAATTAAGAGGCTCCTAGAAAACTATTTTCAATGTAAAACTACAGTATGAATGTAAATTGTTGTAAAATAAAAAATAAATGCATATATGAATGAAAATAACCTAGGTAGAACTGCCCCTTTAAATGAGAGCCATTGACTTTTATAAGAAGCTAAAGGCTGGATACTTTGTTGCACATCTAAAAAAAAGTATTGTAGTAATGTTTATTTTCTAGGACAAAATAAGAATAGTAAATGGGCTGCTTAGAGCTTGACTGCAGTCACAAAATGTATTTCTATATTTGGGTAGATGAAAAGAAAAAAAAGCACTTATTTGTTTTTGTATATATTACATAGCCAATTATGTTTATCATGCTCAAAACCTCTTATATATGATATAGTATTTTCTCCTGTGACAAACTTAGTCACCAACCTAGGTTTAGAAATAAGTCGGGATTTGTGTCATTTGTGATCCTGCAGGCCATGGAAGCAGATACATCTTGTATCTTTCATATTTTGATATACAAAATAATCATTTTCCCTTAACCACATTCAGAAATATCACAACATAGAACAGGCCAATACAAAATAACACGCAAGATCACATGATGAGATGTAGGTAAGCCCACTATAATACCGCAAGGACGTACAGTTCAAATGATGACTTCTTGTTCTGGGTCTCCTGCAGTTGGTAAAAATCTTTCTCTGCTTTTTCTAAGTTTTTTTGAAGCTCCCTGACCTCCGCTGCAAAACAAAAACAAAAACAAAAAACAAATACAGTCTTCCATAAAACATCATCAATAATGTGTGTTAAAAAATGATAAGCGTAGAGTCATGGCTAAAATTATTCACAGTTTAGGGAATAAGATTGATGATCAAATTATGAAAATATATAAAGTGCCATGATAAATATATTATATAGTCTCCAAAATACTCAGAGAAACCTGCAACTGTTATTGAGATATTTTTGTATATTTAAAGGACAATTACATATTTTTTTGGACACCTAGTCAATAATTAACTTAATTGACCCTTTTTTGTGGGGCGGGAGGTGGGAAAGGGCACTTTCATTCCCCAGCTCCTCCTACAAAAAAAATAAAAAATGATCTATGTTCTTGTGGCAATAATGACAAAAGATGATTTAGTGGTGGTTACCGAGACATTAATGTGAAAAATGACTGGGACAAAGAAATACCAGGGTACTCTTTTTATAGAAAATATGGAGAAGGCAAAAATAGTGAGATTGGTAGACCTATATGTAAAAGATAGCAAAGAATCTAACCTATTAAAAGTTAGTGCAGGAATATAGAGTCAGTTGGGGTTACATTATAAAAGTACAGTAACTCGTGTAGGTGTAATTTACAGACCACCTGCACAAGTTAGATAATCTACTAGTTGAGGAAGAAGCTAAAACAACATTGAAGGTAGAAGTTATCATCATGAGTGCTTTTAATAATCCTGATGTGAACTGGAAAACCAGAATAGCTGGTTGTGCCAGGAATGCAGGTATTCTAAACTCAGTACTGGGATTATATTTCCAACTTGGCTACTTTGGCCTAAAGTTTAAAATTCCTGTCTGAAGAGATCCCACCCAGGGGAGAAGAGGAAGGTACTGGATATTTGCAGCTGGGACTGTAGTGAAGGGAGAAGTGGTTAGCAGTGTACAAGCTTTGCCTGTGTGCACACATTAGGTAACAGAAGCTCCAAAAACAATTCCTACTAGTAAACATTCAGTCATGGTATTGGTACAAAAATACAAATAGGCCCATTTTGTTTCATATGAAGACAATATGGTGTCATTTGATATTAATTCAAAAAAGCAAATTGGTAGCTATTCTACCAAAACACTTCATTTTAGAAGGGCCATCTTTAAAAGGCTAAGGGCATCAATTGAACACATAGACTGGGATGGATTGTTTCTAAAAAAAACAAAAAAACACTGAAGCCAAGTGGTATAAACTTTAACAAATATTACAAAGTTACACATATCTACATGTACCATTGGGAAACAAATACAAAAGAAGCAAATTAAAACCAATCCAGCTTACCAGTATTGTAATACATGAAATAAAAAAAGAAGACAATAGCATTTAAACATTATAAACAGTGAGGCATTGGCAGAATCATTTATAAAGTACAAAGCTGCCAACAAAGTCTGCAAAAGGTTAACAATTGGCTACATTGGAAAATGAGAAACTAAATGCTAACAGAAAATGTTGGTCCTTTATTATTAAAAATAGGAACTTGGGTAAGTTAGGAAGTAAAGTATTTTAAATAAATTTTTTTATTCTGTTTATACCAGGGCCTACGGGCTGGTTTTATCTGCCCCTCGGCCCGCCATCAGGGGGTGACCCCGACTCGTTAATTTTTTTTAAAAAATGCATAACTGCCAGAGACGCTGGCTGCGGAGATCGAAAGATCTCCTCTCGCAATGCACAGAAATGCTTCCATGCAGCCTCTCTGGCGCTGTGACCTTCCGGTGCTCAAACAGTACTGGGGGAGGCGAGGTACTGTCTGTGGCATATTTGTGGACATACTGGCTGTGGCATAGTAATGGGCATACCCTGTGTGGCATAGTAATGGGCATACTGGCTGTGGCATAGTAAAGGGCATACTCTCTGTGGCATAGTAATGGGCATACTGGCTGTGGCAAATTAATGGGCATATCTGGGTGCTGGGGTAAGTCCTGGGTGCAATGTGGGTGCAGGGAAAGGAATTAAAAACAAGAAATAGATTTCAATAACCTTTTTATTACATATGTAAAAAGTTGAATTTTTAGAGGTATTGAACAGTAATCTCAAGATTGGTACATATGAATAAAGCAGAAGCCAAGGATAACAAGATGGATGCCAGCAGCCTCCATTTTGTTTCAGTTTTTGAATTATTTTCTTGTCTGTTCAAACTTTATTCTGTGTCTCTGAAGACAAAGTCTTCCACATTCCTAACTCTGTTATCTGGTACTTACATGGCATCAGAGCCGGATGGTATATACCCAAGGGTACAGAAGGAGCTAGGCCTAATTCTGTCCAGGCTGTTATTTTTGATCTTTATGGATTCTTTGACTTCGGAATATTGGCAAACGTTTGGCTTAAGGGAGATGTGGTGCCCATATTTAAAAAAGGATCAAAATCGCAGCCGGTAATTACTGGCCAGTGAACATAAGGTAAACATTCAAGCATACATTTTCAATTACAATATAATTAGTAAGAGTTAACATGGTTGTGTGAACAACAGAATTTGTCAAACTAGGAAAATGTGAGTAAAAATATAGATTGAGAATGACATTGGATGTGATCTATTTAGACTTTGTTAAAGCATTTGATATGGTTCTGCACAAAAGGTTAGTCTACAAATTGACATAAATAGGCTTGGGACAAGCATGTATTTGGATTGAAAATTGAATAAAAGATAGAATGATCCTATGGAAATTGCTTAACTAATTTTTTCTGCCTAGAACGGTTCAACTTAATGGACTGTTCAACCCTTGTGTTACACTAATACTGATTAACAATCTTCCAGCAAAATTTCTGACAGGTTATTTTTGTAGATGTGTGTTTTTGCAAAAAATTTAGTTTTATAATAATAATAAAAAATAAAAATAATAATAAAAATGTACAATAACATAATTTGGTTTCCTAGCCTTAAAACATGTATACAGCTACTGCCAAAGTAGTAAACACACCCCTCTAGTTTGTACAGTGCTGTGTGTATGTCATTGCTAATTTTTCAATTTTGCTTAATCATCATGCAGTCCATCTGGTATTTCCTGCTATGCTACACATAGAAAACACCGGCACCTTGTGTGCCACAGCACACTAACTCAGCTGGAGCTAGCAGTACATCTATAAAGGTGGTACATAAGCTACTCTTTTTTTCACAGAATTCTAGCTGCCTAAGCCCTGTGGAGCTTGATTTTTTCCTACAGTCATTTGACTTGTTGTAAGGTGAAACACTGAAGCTTGTGATAGTCTCATAGCCCCCTCCTTACCTGTGCAACTTCTATTACTAAACGTAATGACCTCGCCCATAAATGTTTTACCTGGCAGTCGTGCACATAGAAAAGGGAAAGGCAGTTCCACATACACATTGAGCTTTGCCAGCAGATTAAAATTGAGTGCAGTGGCCTAAACTGACCTTTGATGTGAGTAGATTGGTCTTTGACAAATTTTACTGTTTATGCTGAAATAAATTCCCACAAGGGATAGTAAGTCATAAGTGACCTATAGTAAGATATAACCTCATTAAACATGACACCTTAAGATACAGACTACAAGGAACAACGGATGGCTCACAGGTCAGTGAAACACTTAATGATTAGAGAAGTACACATTTCAACACTAACATAATAACATTTCTTCACACCTCCAAACTAAGCATTGCACACACTACTTGGAATAGTTTTGCCTGGGCACCTTGTGTTGAAAGTCTTGCTGCACTGAATGGGTGCTTCAGGTCCCCACCAAAGTGTGTACAGGGCAAAGGCCCTGGGTAGTGACAGGTTCTTGGGGCACAGGGAACAACATGGGGCCCCATAGAGCAAGTCAATACTAATCCAGGGCTTTGACAAAGCGGCAAGTTTTGGCACGAAACGCGCAGGCATATCTGAATCACTGGGTTAGGGGATTACTGATTGGCAATATGGCTGCCTCTACTTGGGGAATAAATCCCTTTTTAGCAGCCCGTCCTGTGTTCTATCTCATTTATTTTCTCCATCCGGATTTCACTGCTCTTTTCCCTTCCAGTTTTGCTTCAACTACATCCAGAGGACAGGTAACAACGAGGAACAAGAGGGCAGTGATTTGTCCTTTGGGGATGCTATAACCCGTCCAGTGCCATGGGAGCCTAGGGCACACAGGCTTCTGTGACACATAGCTCCTTCGGGGAGGGCTAGTGCTTGACCATATGAGGTCCCAGGGACTTGATTGGCCCTGAGGGCCCTCCAAGAGCCCCAGTCACATAGGCTGTCATGATTCACTTTGTAACAGGCACCTATACATTAAGCATGTATTCAATGTTTTATGACCATAGCCTTTTCCCACTTAGTGACTTCCTTCATCTTCATTTCTAAATAGAATTATCCTGGTTGTTTTTGATAGCCTCTCAAGCTTTTATGACTGCTCCAATAGTACGGCCCTAGTTCCGTACTGTACCTTCAGACCTCAACACTTTTCTTTATCTCTTGGGAATGTGTGGCAGTTTATGACCAGGCTGTTATACCTATAAAAGTTAATCATCTTAATGCAGTATAAACCAGTCTCTGACTAATGTAGGCTGAACTTCAACGGGTTTTTATCTTTTTCACCCCTCCCCATTTTTTTATCCTTTTATATTTGTCTCTCCTTTGTTGTTGTCAAGAACCAATAGCTCCTATAATGCATTATACAGTTTTACCGCAATAAGGCAGCATGTTATTTTAGGTCAGCTCTGTTATTCATTTGTAATTTTCAAGCCATTTGGACGTCAAAAGCCATTTAATTGGATTTTATCAAATAACAATCCATTTCTTAAAGCTCATTTCTTATTGCCTATAGTCAATAGTTAGTTTCATAAACTCCTGCCAACAAACATTTTACTCACAGCAACAGATATAGGTCTAGAATTAGATGTATCAAAGAGTCCATACATGCGTATACTGCCTTAGAGCAGTGGTTGCCAAAGGGTGGTCTATGAGAAAATGTTGGTGGTCTGTGGAGAAATTTGGACATTATTTGCAATGTTTATGTTTATTATACTGCTTCATTATATTTTGATTAGTCTCTAAGTGTCACTAACACAGGATCACTGACAATTGTTGCCTTATTATGTTGTATCAAAGTCACGTTTCACGACGACAATCGCACTGACAAAATAATTTATTGTTGTATTCATCTAGGCCCCTAGGAAAGCTTTTGTTGTTGGGTTCTCGTCCAATTATTTTGTTTTATTGAAGCAAAATTGTCATCTGTAAATATATTGGTTATTCCTCACAATACTCTTCTTAGGTAAGTGACCAGTGATATTTTTGTTTTAACTGAACACAGTGTGGTATTTAATGACATAGAAGAGCTTGAATTTGTTGACTGTCATTTTTTGTTTGGTCTTAGATTCAAATAAAATAAACCCACAATCAGTGAGAAAAAGCAACCAAGAATTTTGCATTTCTTTGGTAATACTTTGCATAACTGCGAGTTGATCAATGAATCAGAGCCTCCACAGCCCCACCAGGCACCATTAGGACAGACATTAGAACTGCAGGTGGAGAGAAGAAAAAGTTCGATGGGGGACTAGTTGAAGTTTGGATTTATTCAAGAACCTAGAAGTGAACTGAATCCATGGCTGCTTTTGGTTGTGTGCTCTTAAAGTTTATCCAACAATTACATTTCAAGTTCTGCGTATGATATTTTACCTTAGGGCACATTTATATAAAGGGGTGGATGAAAAGACAGAGATGAATTTAAATAAAGTCTTGATCAACAAATCACAAAGAGGAGAACCAGGAAAGTGGTCTCCGATATTAGTCCCCCTGTCTCCTCGACCCATGAATAGAGTATGGGAGTCTTGGGGGACAGATCTATTAAGTCCAATAGCAAGAGTGGTGTGGCGGAAGAACTGGTCTATCCTAAAAAAGGTAACACACAGTCTATCCATTCAGGAGTTGCAATACAAGATTATGCAGAAATGGCCCTTCTAAACTACTTCTAAAGTGGGCAAGTTCAGTGCTACTGCTTCACCAATATGCTGGAGGTCTAATAAGGAATACAGGGACTGTACATGTGGTGGGCATGCGGTAAACTGAAGGAAGTGTGGCAAAGGGCCTTTTCCCTTGCTGCTGATATCACTAAGAGAGTTTTACTTATGCAAACTGAAAAGGCCCTTCTCCATTTGGATCTGGAGGGTATGTAAAATCGATTATGGCAAGAAGTTGGAAAAAGGATGATGATATAAGTTAGGATTGTATCGTTAGTCATATTCAGCATCAGTGTCTGTTGTAGAAAGGGTTTATCTTGGCAAGAAACAAAATTAGGGACTTCTACATGCTGTGGGAAAGTTGGCTCAAATAAGGAGCCAAGATAACCAGGCTTAATATGAGGCTGTTCCCGAGTTAAAACAGAATATAGGGATCTATGGTTAAGACGGGAAATGAGCAACATTTTTACTTTGTCGCTGTTATATAGAAAGAAGTTGGCATGAGATCTTCAGTCCTATGTATGTCCTGTGTAAGTTTTTGTAAGTCCTTGTAATTTGTTTTGTTTGTTTTTGTTTACCCAATTGCAAACAATTGTACCTGGACTATACATATTCTAGGACTATTTTAAACTATAACTTTGTCTGGGAATCTAGCTGATGTTATCAGGGTATATTACATCTAACACTATGTATGTATTTTTGACTGTATTTTTGTATATGTATTATATGAATTTGTATTAAATGAACAGCGAATTTATAAATCAAAACACCGAAATTTAGCTAAAAAGCCAGTTGAATATTTTCAAAGGATGCATGAGAATATGCAAAAGCAAATAAGTTCGTTAGCAAAAATGACTGTTGAAGATAAGTCCCTATTAAAGGCTTCTTATTTGATAGCATTTCAAATTGTGAAGAGTAAAATATATATACGATTGGAGAAGAATTAATTAAGCCTTGCTTGAGAGTTTTTGGGGAAACAGGCTGTCAAGAAACAAAGTAATTCTGATGTCCACTAACACCGTGAAGCGCAGAATTGAAGACATGGCCGAAGATATTGAAAATCAACATAGTAACATAGTAATTTAGGTTGAAAAAAGACACAAGTCCATCAAGTTCAACCCTTCTACCTATCATTTCAGCGTTTTGATCCAAAAGAAGGCAAAAAAAAATATTGCCTCCCAGGGGGAAAAAATTCCTTCTTGACTCCAAAAGGGCAATCAGATTTCTCCTTGGATCAAAAAGCTCTATTATTAATGCTTATTCTATTATTAATACCCCTGTATGTTCTTCTTTTCTAAAAAAAACATCCAGACCATTTTTAAATGCATCTATTGTGGTTGATAGCACTACCTCTCTTGGCAGTGAGTTCCATAATTTTATTGTCCTTACCGTAAAGGATCCCTTCCTTAGTTATTGAAATGGTTCTAAGTTCTCCTTTGTTTCATGAGGTTTGAGTGTCAAGGAGAGCTAAAGAAAGAACTCCTCTGTTCTCTCAACATGCCGGGTAGAACAACCGACTTTCAATGCACTTAATGGTTATTTCCATGGTAATGAATGGAAGAAACATGTTGGGATATGCACAGACGGTGCTGCAAGCATGACCGGGCATCGTTCAGGAGTTGTTACAAAAGTGAAAGATGTTGGACACCCAAACAACTTGTTTACTCAATGTATTATACATAGTGAGAAACTCTATATGATACATAGCAGCAAAAAGAATGTCTCCAGAACAGCATGAAGTACTCTCTGATGTAATTAAAATTGTAAATGAAATTCAGCACTAAGCAATCAATTCTTGAATATTTGAGGCACTTTGTCAAGAAATGGGCTCTCAATATACTCATCTTCTTCGCGCTGAGGTGAGATGTCGAGGGGCAAAATACTAACTCGATTGTTTGACCTGCGCCAAGTCAAGTTTTTCTTCCAGACGCAAAAGAATGTTAAATTCCAAGATCTCTTTTCCGACGATGATTGGCTATCCAAGTTTGTATACCTGGCAGATATTTTTTCACTGTCCTCAGTGCTAAGTGAAAAAAACATCCACATTTTGATACCATTTGCAACAACCTATTTGTGTGAAAAGACATTCTCTTCTGTTACGGCAATGAAAAACAAGTACCGTTAACGGCTAGAAATACAAACGGCTCTTCGAGTTGCAGTGACGTCACTGGAGCCAAGAACCCATAAACTTATTTCAAACAAGCAGCAACAAATATCACATAATAATTTTGTTATAATTAAACAAGCTTTAATAATTTTGTTATAAATAAACAAGTGCATTTCATAATAAAAAAATTGAACTTTTATGATCATTATTCTTTAGATGTTTGTACCTTTTTAAAAAATTAATGTTAGTGGTCCACGGGATTCAAAACTGTTTAGTGGTCCATGAGGTACGAGTGGTTGTAGAGCATACAGTACAAAATCTTGGCAGCAAAAAGGTGTTATCAGTGTATGTCTCATACTCCATGGGTACTGAGGCCTCTGTATTAAATTGGACTTCCCAGGTATATTATAGCTAGTTACAACACATAATTATTGACAGTGCCCTGTCAAGCAACACATCTTGTATTGCCCTATATAAATATTGTTAGATTAAGTTCTTATAAAATAATAACAGCAAACAAATCTAAATTTGCCTCACTTAATCCTCTCTGCTATTTTAGTGGCACCAAAACATGTCCTTTATAATTAGGTTCACTTTTAGTAACACATAAAAACAGCATCACCAGTAAAACTTATTTTGGCACTTTTTTCTTTAATTTTGTAATATGGATGTCAGGTGAACACCCCCCTAAATAGGCCCAACAAAGAGAGCAAAAAAGCCTAATATGATGCGGAAAATTGTAAAAATACACATATGAAACTTTTTGAGTAGAAGGGCAAATATAATTAGAAATATAGCTCCTGCTTAAGCACATAACAGATATAGTCATGTAAGTCAGGGCTTGACAAATTTAATTTGATTCTAGGAGCCAGCAAAAAATTTTAGGAGCCAGACAATGACGCAAACATACACGCAATTCATAAACACACACACCAACCCACTTCACATATACACCACACACACACACACCAACCCACTTCACATATACACACACACACCATATACCCCACTTCACATATACACACACACACCATATACATTACACACACACACACACACACACACACACCCCCCAACCCACTTCACATATACACCTCCCCCCCCCACTTCACATATACACCCAACCCACAACCCACATATACACCTCACACACATACACATATACACCTCACACACATACACATATACACCTCACACACATATACACCTCACACACATACACATATACACCTCACACACATACACATATACACCTCACACACATATAAACCTCACACATACAAAAGTTGATTTTTTTTCCCCACCTGTCTTAAGTTGTGAGTGCTGGGTGTCGTCACTTGTCAACCCAGCACTCATCCGAAATAGCAAGGAAGAACGGCTGCAGCACGAATGTTCCTTCCCTGCTGCCTTACCTCATTGCAGGGCTGGGGAACATTCGTGCTGCAGCCGTTCTTCCTTGCTATTTCGGATGAGTGCTGGGTTGACAAGTGACGACACCCAGCACTCACACGCGCTGCGCGAGGGGGCGAAGCTTACTGTCTGCGCGATCCCTTCGAGCCCTGATGTAAGTAACAAAAATGATATTTACATAACTGTGCCATGTGTGCTCTCGGCAGGCTTGAGTTCTTTTCAGATCCTACTATACTTCCTATTCTATTAATATTTAAACAGGGGCTGGTAAAAAATAAAATGTCTATATCACGTATAGCTTTCTCTTGGTATAGGGCTCACATTCAAATGTACAGTATATTGTGCTCCCTGATTGGTTTACTGAGCTGAATCCACTCTGATTTGCTGCACTCACAGTCAATCAGGAAACAGTTGGCATGGGGGAATTTTGCCCAAATCAGGGCAAAAGATGCCTTGTTCAGGACATGGGACATGTTTACTGAAAGAAGGACAAATGCATGGCTGAAGAAGAGAAATACATACAAGTCCATTTACAATTGCATGCAAACTAGAACCTATATAAAATAATAATATTAAAAAGCAATGCATGTAACCATTAACAGCCTCTCTCTGCCACCGTAGCCCCTAAAAAAGCCTCTGCCTGCCACCCTAGTCCCCCTAAACAGCCTAGACCCCCCAGCCTCTGTCTGCCTCCCTAGCCCCCACTAAAAGTGTATCATTGTTTCCCTAGCCCTCCGCCCAAAAAAAGCCTCTGACCTTAACTTAACTGAGCAATCTTTGTCTGCAGACAGGCCGTTTGCTATGTTCTCCCTCCATGCAGACATATCCAGAATGCAGGAAATTGCTGTGATGTCACTTCCTGCATGCTGGATCTGACAGCGTGCAGGGAGAGGCAGGGAGAGGGTGATAGCGTCAGAGATAATGCATTACAGGTTATAGATGAGAGTGTAAAACTGGGCGACTGCAAATTCTCACCCTGCAAATAAAAATACTTTTTCAGGGGATTTAAAGATTTTGTATTTTATTTGTAGGTTTATTTCCAGGGTGCAACAGAGGTGGGTGAGAGGATGCAGCACATTTTCAACCTAATCTTCCCCCCTCGTACATTGTAAATCAACTGTAAAAAATATTGCAGTTTAGGGGTTGCTGCATTAAATAAACCCTAATGAAAAAGTAAAGAACATTTCTGAAATCACCAGCATAGAATAAATAAAAACGTTTCATTTTTTTGGTGTTAGTGTCCTTGTAGTTAATTTATTTTTTTGCCTTCTTTTGGATCAAAAGCAGGAATGATAGGTAGAAGATTTGAACTTGATGGACTAAGGTCTTTTGTCCATAAATTACTATGTTACATTACAATAGAAAGGACACTTATTGAAACAATTGTCAGTAAAGTTTATTTACAGACAACCTGATGTAAATGTGCTTTTTTATGATGGGTGTTCTTACAAATTTTAGAACAACAGACGTACCATGTTGCAGCACATATCTCTGGAGGTAAACCTGCATGGCTGGCATATAAATCTTGTATAAAAATGTAATGGGCAAATTATTATGTATTGTAGACAAAAAAAGTTGTGGCTTTTACTGGCTGTGAGATATAGGGTTTATATCAAACTGCTATTATAACGACTGTCTGGTAAAAAAAAAAAAGCATTCTAATCAATTATTAAAGTCTAAAAATGCAGCAAAGCCAGTATTTTGAAATAAAAAAATGTGACAGCCCTAATTGCATACATAGTGCATTAACAGTGGAGTATATAGCTTGATCTTAACCCCTTAAGGACAGAGCCTTTGAAACATTTTTGTCCTTTCTGGACAATGGCTATTTTAACATTTCTGTGCTGTTTGTGTTTAGCAGTAATTTTCTTCTTCGTCATTTGCTGTACCCACACATATTATATATTGTTTTTATCGGGACAAAAAGGGCTTTCTATGGATGCCATATTTTTGATCATATCTTATCATATTATTAAAAAAAAATAATAAAATATGGTAAAAAAAAAAAAAATACACAAATTTCTTTGTTTTTATTTGAAACAACTTCTCCTCATCGACAATAGCGAACGAAAAAACATGCTAAATAGATTCTACTATTTCTCCTGAGTACAGGGATACCACCCATGCATAGGTTTGTTGGGTTGTTTGGGGGCTAAAATGCCAAATTTGTGAGGTGCAGTTTTTTGTTTTCCAACTTGAAATTTTTACATGCAGACAGCCTGCACCCATGTCCCATTTGGGACATATTTGAAACCAGCCAGTGTATTTTACCCCATCAACCCATATATTTTTTAAAAGTAGACACCCTAGGCTATCTCAAATGGTGGTATTTTAACACTTTCCATGCACTATTTCTACCACCAGCCTTTGTCAAAGTTTGTGGTAGTAATTTTTTTGTGTTTTTTTTTCACAAACCTTGTACTTCAGACATAAATTTACAGATTTTGGTATGTGTCACTGCCAAATAACACCCCAATAAGTGTTCAGAAACATCTCTTGAGTACAGGGATACCCCCCATGCATAGGTTTGTTGGATTGTTTGGGGGGTAAAAGGCCAAATTTGGGAGGTGAAGTTTTTGGTTTTCCAATTTGAAATTTTGACATGCAGACAGCCTGCACCCATGTCCCATTTGGGACATATTTGAAACCAGCCAGTGTATTTTACCACATCAACCCATATATTTTTTTAAAGTAGACACCCTAGGCTATCTCAAATGGTGGTATTTTTACACTTTCCATGCACTAATTCTACCACCAGCCTTTGTCAAAGTTTGTGGTAGTCATTTTTTTGTGTTTTTTTTTCACAAACCTTGTACTTCAGACATGAATTTACAGATTTTGGTATGTGTCACTGCCAAATAACACCCCAATAAGTGTTCAGCAACATCTCTTGAGTACAGGGATACCACCCATGCATAGGTTTGTTGGGTTGTTTGGGGGCTAAAAGGGCCACATTGTGAAGGTGCGCATTTTCAACTTGGAATATTGACGTGTAGCCAGCCTGAGCCCATCTTTCATTTGGGACTTTTTTTTAAAGTAGGACAGTGTATTTTACCCCAAAAAGTATATATTTTGTAAAAGTAGACACCCTAGGCTATTTTAAATGGTGTTATTTTAACACTTTCCATGCACCAATTCTACCACCAGCCTTTGTCAAAGTTTGTGGTAGTCATTTTATTGTGTATTTTTTCCCACATACATTGTACTTTAGACACAAATTCACATATTTCGGTATGTGTCACTGACAAACAATACCACAATATATGTTCAGCAACATCTCCCGAGCACAGGGATACCACCCATGCATAGCTTTGTCAGCTTTGTTGGGTGTTGAAAGGCTACATTTGAGAGGTGCGCTTTTTGATTTTCAAACTTGGAATTTGAACATGTAGAGCAAGGAAGGGGTTAATAGCTCTTATAAGAGCCTTTGTAGTACTGTACAAAAAAATTAACCCCTAAAAATGCACAGACAAGAAAAAAATTTCTGCTGTGCAGTGATCAGTGGCAGGGAAGGGGTTAATACACTACACTATACAAAGGGTATGGCTTTTATAAAAGCCCTTGGGACTCACAATTTTTTTAACATTTTATTTAATTTATTACAATTAAAAAATTATGTTATACAGATCTGTCTCTTTCCCTCACTAAAACTCAAGTGAGGAGAGGGAGGCAGATCCATATGGGTCAGAACAATATTTACCAATATTGATCGAACCAGACGAATGGTGATGCTCATCTGAGAAATCACCAAACCACCTTTGCCACTGATCGGCTGTTACTGATCGCTATACACGTGTTCAGACAGCTTCAAAAGGAATACACGTAATCCCCTAGTGGGTATAATTAACCCCTAGCGAGTCTGACAAAAAAAATGCTGATAGCAAAAAAAAAATCCTTCTGCGACTAGATTGCTCCATATGCGCTGCTTAGGCAGTGACCATATGCACTGCTTAGGCAGTGACCATATGTGCTGCTTAGGAAGTGATATACGGCAAGGAAGGGGTTAATAGCTCTTATTTAAAAAAAAAATTACGTTAAACGTAGTCCCCTAGCGGGTATAATTAACACGTGACGGGTGTAATAAAAAAGTTTTAAAAAAATTAAAAATGCTTCTGCAGCAAGATTGCTGCATTTGCGTCAGATCTCTGCTTAGGCAGTGATCTACAGCAAGAAAGGGGTTAATCTCTCTTAAAAGAGCTTTTTTTTATACTGTAATGAATTACAGTAAAAAAAATTAACCCCTAAAAAATGCACAGACAGCAAAAAATGTGCTGCTGTGTATGATCACTGCGTACACAGCGATCAATGGCAGGGAAGGGGTTAAATGGCTTTTATAAAAGCCCTTGGTGTTTAAAATTTTATTAAATATTTGTTTTATTATTTTATTTTATTTTTTTACTTTATCTGATCTGTCTCTCTCCCTTACTATAACTAGTAAGGTGAGGGAGGCAGATCAATACTTGTCAAAGGCAATATTTGCTAATATTGCCTTTGACAGTATGATAAGTGCTCATCAGAGCACTTATCATACATGCCTGCACACAGATCACATAGATCTGTTGTGCCGGCATCGATTGGCTCCCCCTAGAGCATCGGAAGTGAAATACTTTCACTTCCGATGCTCTTGCCATTAGAAGGGAAGCGCTGCCTGTATAGGCAGCGTTCCCTTCTACTGAGCCGATGGGGTCGCTCAGGAGAGCGACCACCATCGGCTCTGGGGAGCATCAAGGTGTTACTAAGTGCCTCGCTAGCGAGGCACTTTAGAAACACCGCAGATGCTTAGAAAGCGAACGATCGTTCGCTTTCTAAGCACATGTGTGCAGTGGGCGCAGCCATTTTTAAATGGCTGCTACGATCACTCCGTGGAGTGATCGTAGCGCGCCCCTGCACTTTTGGGGGGTGTTGCACAATGCCTCTACCTAGAGGCATTGTAGCAACACCGTTAGAGTAAAGAAAGCGACCGCTGGTCGCTTTCTTTACTCAGTTTAGTGCATGACGTGCCAGGCACGTCAGCTGTCGGCAAGTCCTCGATTTGCCGTGACGTGCCTGGCACGTCATCTGTCGTTAAGGGGTTAAACAATGTGAGATGTTAAGATACCCGATACAATGCAACATTAAAAACCTTATGTTAAAAGATGTCATTTTTTACCTTGTAGCATTTGCGCTTGTTTCTCCTTTGCAGTTATGTTGTTTATTAAAGATATCTGTATAAACAGAAAAGTGAAAAGAAAATCACACAGTGCTATTTGAAATGATGAACTTCTACATTTATAACCTTAACCATATTGCCTGCATTACATCTAAACAGTGCCACTTTATGGGTATAAAATCTCATTGCATCAGCTACCTGCCAACAGAAGAGGGCAATAATGATGTTTTTAAATCAAATAACAGCTATATTAGTGATGGTTAACCTTGGCACTGCAGATGTTTTGGAACTATACAGCCAATGAGTCTCCATAAGCTTGAATGCTGAGGGAGAATCATGGGATATGTAGTTCAGAAACATCTGCAGTGCCAAGGTAAGCCATCGCTAAACTATACAGTCAATCTCAAAGCACCTTGGAATGCTGTCACTTACAAAATTAGCTTCCTAATGTGGATTCAATGTCATAAATGACTGTAAATCAATGTACATACATACGGTCATAGGAAAATGGTAACAAGATATATAGGTATGCAATCCCTCAGCTAAACAAGCCTGTGATGATATAAGGACAAGAAAAGGCTTTTGAAGTGATGAGACAATTCTTAGCGTCAGTGTCAAGTTATGTATTTATTGTAATGCCTATTTGTGTTAGAGCTTTAACTGAACTACAAATTCCATATTTTACCAACAGCTTTTATAATGGTAGAGAATTGTAGTAGTTGTAGACCAGAATAAAGCAGGGCTTGCCAACTACTGGGTGCCATGTTGCCATGTCAACAGTGGTGTATCTTGATTTTGTGCTGCCCTAGGCAGACAAAATCCGGGCACCCCCCTACCCAAGCTGCACACCCACGTTACACACCTAAAACATGGCCCATCATTCAGACTCACATCAAGCTCATACTCCCATCACACACACACTCCCATCACACTCAGTCACACACTCCTACTCCCATCACACTCAGTCACACACGCCTACTCCCATCACACCCACTCCGACTCCCATCACACTCAGTCACACACACTGTCTCCCATCACACACACTCTGACTCCCATCACCCTCAGTCACACACACTGTCTCCCAACACACACTCTGACTCCCATCATACTCAGTCACACACACTGTCTCCCATCACACACACTCTGACTCCCATCACACTCAGTCACACACACACTGTCTCCCATCACACCCACTCCGACTCCCATCACACTCAGTCACACACACTGTCTCCCATCACACACACTCTGACTCCCATCACCCTCAGTCACACACACTGTCTCCCATCACACACACTCCGACTCCCATCACACTCAGTCACACACACTGTATCCCATCACACACACTCTGACTCCCATCACACTCAGTCACACACATGTCTCTCATCACACACACTCTGACTCTCATCACACTTAGTCACACACATGTCTCCCATCACACTCAGTCACACACACTGTCTCCCATCACACACACTCTGACTCCCATCACACTCAGTCACACACACTGTCTCCCATCACACACACTCTGACTCCCATCACACTCAGTCACACACATGTCTCTCATCACACACACTCTGACTCCCATCACACTCAGTCACACACATGTCTCTCATCACACACACTCTGACTCCCATCACACTCAGTCACACACATGTCTCTCATCACACACACTCTGACTCCCATCACACTCAGTCACACACATGTCTCTCATCACACACACTCTGACTCCCATCACACTCAGTCACACACATGTCTCCCATCACACACACTCCTACTCCCATCACACTCAGTCACACACATGTCTCTCATCACACACACTCTGACTCCCATCACACTCAGTCACACACATGTCTCCCATCACACACACTCCTACTCCCATCACACTCAGTCACACACATGTCTCTCATCACACACACTCTGACTCCCATCACACTCAGTCACACACATGTCTCTCATCACACACACGCTGACTCCAATCACACTCAGTCACACACACTGTCTCCCATCACACACAGGTCACACACTCTGACTCCCATCACACTCAGTCACACACACACACACACACACACACACAGTCTCCCATCAGCACTTACCTTTCCCTGGCAGGCAGGCAGCATGGTCCCTCCATGCTGCCTGTTCGGCTTCCCGGCGATTGTGCCGACAGGTCACGTGACCGGGCGCGCGTATGACGTCAGCGCGCCCGTCACGTGACTGTCGGCACTTCCGTGTCGGCACACTGCACGGGGAGCCGAACAGGCAGCACGGAGGTTTCTCTGTGCTGCCTGTTCGGCTCCCCGTGCAGTTTTGCAGGCAGAGCAGAGGTGAGAGGGGATCTTCCGATCCCTTCTCACCTCTGTCTCTGCCTGCAAGCGCGGTCTTTTTTTTTTTAAAGGGCCGTTTTTTTTTGTTTTTTTTTCTTTCTTCAGTGCTGGGGGGCGCTGCCGCCCCCCAAAATTTGCCGCCCTAGGCATCCGCCTAGGATGCCTCGCGGTAAATACAGCACTGCGATGTCAACTACAAAATGTTCCCAGGCACCCAGGTATTTTCCTGCCTGACAGGAAAGTGATACAGGGAGCTCGTATATGAAGTCCCACCCAAGCTTTGCACAAATGGATAGTACACTTATCTGTGTAAAAGTACAATTCTAAGTACCCTTGCAGCCCAACGTTATACAAGGGAAGCTGGCGATTAAAGGACAACTGTAGCAAAATAACTACTTTATGTTTAATTTAAAGATTGTATCAAGTATAGATGATTTCTAAAGAAATTATTTAATGAAAATACAGATTAAGTGCCATATTAATCCTTCTTTACGCCATACAGTTCTCTCAGGGGGCAGACGCCTGTTCATATTTTCATACTGATATTCACATAAAGTCTTTTTTCCAATATTTATAAAGCTCTGTGGAGCTGTATTTTGTTGGCTGATACTACTTAGAGGGGTGAGTCTTTAAGCCTTGTGGACTGCCATTCCAATAATAATCAGGCACCCATCTGGCATGGAAACTCTTCATAGCTGCCGAGATGTCAAAACATTTTTTATATCTTCATTTAATAGTTACCAGCCGGCAGTCCAGTTATCAAATATTATGCCTAACAGCAGTGGTATCTAAGGCTGTCTGTGATGTGTGTGTAATAGAGGTGTCTGGCGGATGTTGTGTGCAATAGAAGTGGGTGCTGTGTGATGAGACAGGTGGTATGTGTTGTACGTCATATTGCTGATGTAGGTATTATGTGTTATGTAAATGGTGACTAGCAGTGGCTCTGTGTATTAACTTATTTCCTGCTAGTTTATCTGTCTGTTAATCTGTTTCCAGCACCTGTGTTTTTCTGTTATGCACTGCCCAGCTCGGCATGTGTATGCAAGGCTGCCATGAGGGGGTGGACCCCCGGCACTTTAAAAAAAAAAATTGTACAAACAAAATGAGTAAAAAAATAAAAAAGATTGGGCAAACAGGGCAGCTGCCCAGGGCCCATTCATTCCTAAGGGCCCAAAGCAGCTGCCCCGTGGGCCCCTGCTGCAGTCACGATCGGGCAGCAGCCGGCACACGACTTTCTGTCACAGCCACCGGAATGACGGAAAGTCATACCCAGCGGCTGTATTTCCTGCATGCAGCGAGCGTGTAGGAAACACTGCGGAGGAGACGGCCGGGGACCAGCAGCATCCAGGTAAGTACTGGTGAAGGGGGGATTGGCTGTGGCATAATAATGGATAAATTATCAGTGGCTATTAATGGTCAAATTATCAGTGGCAAATTAATGGACAACTTATCAGTGGCAAATTAATGGACAAATTATCAGTGGCATATTAATGAGCAAATTATCAGTGGTTATTAATGAACAAATTATCAGTGGTTATTAATGAGCAAATTATCAGTGGTTATTAAAGGGACATTACAACTTGTAGGAAGCAAGGGTTAAATAAAACATGCCCCGCATTTTGAAAGTAAACCCGACCTGTATCTTAATAGATACACGCGTATTTACTATCTGCTGTGTCTCACAGGCAAGATACAGCAGTTCCTGGTTGTCGTGTGCTGATAAGAGCGGGGACTCGCCCCGCTCTGACTGCCAATTGTGAGGGTCTCTCGATGCTATATTAGAAGCACAAGTGAATAAAACCCATTTAGTGTCCCTTTAATGGTCAAATTATCAGTTGCATATTAATGAGCACATTATCAGTGGCATATTAATGAGCAAATTTTCAGTGGCTACTAATGGTCAAATTATCAGTGGCTATTAATGGTCAAACTGTCAGTGGCACATTAATGGTCAAATTGTCAGTGGCACATTAATGGTCAAATTGTCAGTGGCACATTAATGGTCAAATTGTTAGTGGCATACTAATGAGCAAATTATCAGTGGCATTTTAATGAGAAAATTATCAGTGCCATATTAATGGATAAACTAACACTGGCTGTGGCATATTAAGTCTCGGATGTGCAATGAGGGTAAAGGGGCAGAAGCAAATCCTGGATGTGCAATACAGGTGAAGGGGAATGTCCTGGGGTGTATTTATATCATAGGCATGATTTACAAAGGCCTAGATAAAATGACTTTCGGAGGGTAGGGGGGCGAGAGGGAGATATGGGGGGGGTGGGGATTGGGGCCCAGAATTTTTTTCAGTAAGGGGCCGTGAAGTTTCTGATGGCGTCCCTGTGTGTATGTATATTAGTCTTTCCCTGTTTGTCTTTTAGTTCTTTACAGATAACGGCTGTGTTTACTCTCAGTTATGCCTAGCTGAGACGAGCACTCCTGGTCACAACAAGCAAACAGCTAATCGGATCAGGCACTAAACATTCACATCTGTTAGGATTTGATGAAATCGGTCTCACGCTGCTAGAGCAGAGAGGGAGCCCCTTGGTTTTAAATTAAATCAAATGTAGAAAAAAGGGTTGCTCACTGTGCTAGCATTTAGTGCAGGGCTCGACAAACCCTGGGCGCCAGGTCGCCATGGCGACCAGGAAATCAGACCTGGCGCCCGGGTGCTGTTTGTCACAGAGTGCCCTTGCCGGCTGCCATCCGTTTTACTTTCAGCGCGAGGGGAGAAAGTCTGTGCGGATCACACAGTCTGTAAGCTCCGCCCCCTCGCGCAACACGCTGCAGTGCCGATTGTCACGTGACAACACGTGCAGGAACCAAAAGAAGCTCGGGCTCCAGCATAAATGTCCCCCTCCCCTGCAATGAGGTAAGCAGCAGGGAGGGAGGACACCGTAAGAAATACATTTTTGTTCTTTGGTCTGTGTGTATGTATGAGTGAATGTAACTGGCTATGTATGTATGAGTGAATGTAACTGGCTATGTATGTATGAGTGAATGTAACTGGCTGTGTATGTATGTGTGAATGTAACTGGCTGTGTATGTATGAGTGAATGTAACTGGCTGTGTATGTATGAGTGAATGTAACTGGCTATGTATGTATGGGTGAATGTAACTGGCTGTGTATGTATGAGTGAATGTAACTGGCTGTGTATGTATGGGTGAATGTAACTGGCTGTGGATGTATGAGTGAATGTAACTGGCTGTGGATGTATGTGTGAATGTAACTGGCTGTGGATGTATGAGTGAATGTAACTGGCTGTGTATGTATGAGTGAATGTAACTGGCTGTGTATGTATGGGTGAATGTAACTGGCTGTGGATGTATGAGTGAATGTAACTGGCTGTGGATGTATGAGTGAATGTAACTGGCTGTGGATGTATGTGTGAATGTAACTGGCTGTGTATGTATGAGTGAATGTAACTGGCTGTGTATGTATGGGTGAATGTAACTGGCTGTGGATGTATGAGTGAATGTAACTGGCTGTGGATGTATGAGTGAATGTAACTGGCTGTGGATGTATGTGTGAATGTAACTGGCTGTGGATGTATGAGTGAATGTAACTGGCTGTGTATGTATGAGTGAATGTAACTGGCTGTGTATGTATGAGTGAATGTAACTGGCTGGGTATGTATGAGTGAATGTAACTGGCTGGGTATGTATGAGTGAATGTAACTGGCTGTGGATGTATGAGTGAATGTAACTAGCTGTGGATGTATGAGTGAATGTAACTGGCTGTGTATGTATGTGTGAATGTAACTGACTGTATGTGGTGTGTGTGTGAATGTAACTGACTGTATGTGGTGTGTGTGTGAATGTAACTGACTGTTTGTGGTGGGTGTGTGAATGTAACTGACTGTATGTGGGGTGTGTGAATGTAACTGACTGTATGTGGGGTGTGTGAATGTAACTGGCTGTGTATCTGGCGTGTGTGAATGTAACTGGCTGTGTATGTGAGGTGGGTGTATGCGACTGTCTCCGTGCGTTTATGATATTGTGATGTGCCGTTGTCTGGCTCCTAAATTTTTTAGCTGGCTCCTAAAACTAAATTAAATTTGTCAAGCCCTGATTTAGTGACAGTAGTAAACTAACTCAGTAACATTAAGACATGGAGGGTGATGGTCAAAAGATATAATGGTGTGTACCTTCAAAAGTATTAGCATGCTAGGGCCACTGGATTTTTCACATGCGCTTCTATAATAAGCACTTACAATGGCACATAAAAATGGTGTGTACTAAAAATATATCAACATGCTAGGACAACTAATCGTTTTGCATCTTCAACAACAAGCACTAAAAAAAGCTTCTTTAGTAGTGGTTCTTTAAATAAATACAAGTTTAGAAATAATACCACTCAAATAAATGAAAGTATAAATTTGAAACCCGAAAAGTGCAAATGAATAAACATAGTATATGATCAGGTAAAAATGGACTTGACACTTTCATACACTCAACGGAAACTAGTTTTATTTATGAAAGTTAATTCTGGGTATGAATTTAAAATTGACAGGAAGGAACATTCTCCTTGTTGTTTCCTTGGAAGTTGCTACACTTTTAGAACTTTACCACAGAACTGATTTCATTAAATGACCTGAAATGCCCATCTCCATCTTGAGTACACATATTCACATGGTAACAGCTCAAGTATATTTGTCATACAAATCAACTTAATTTATAGTTAAAACATTTATTGAATATTAATCAATTTGTGGGTTTCTAAAGTTTCAGGAAAAATTAAATCATGGGCATTTTATATGAAGACATTATCGTCAAGAAATAGTGCAGCTGAATGAAAAAAGAATAATATTCGTTCACCATCACATTTAAGCAAACATTAATAAAGGTCAAGAATGAAGCCAGACTCAACTCAATAAATGTTTTTGGCTATATTAAAAAGCTACATTATGAACAGTGTGTGCTAAACATCAAAAGATTTATTATACAAGTTATTAAACATAATTGGGTATATACATGATGTGAATACACATTTTTTACTATGGGCAACTAATGTATTACTAATACAGTCCTTAAATGTGCAGTAAAATGATAATATAATCACTGCACAGACTTCTTCCTGGGTTCATGTCCAATGATAAACCACACTCATTAAGTGTACCACATACAGACAACCATTTTTGCTTACTACATCTTTTTTTTTAATTAAATGTAAAATATCCTATTAAAGTACTACTCTGTCACTATCAACGTTAATCATTTAGATTACGGATTCTCTCAAAATGCAATTTCTTATCTCTTAGGAAGGATTCATTTAGTAATGGTAGGTGATACAATTCTCAGTCCTCTTAAAGTCACAGTGATATAATTATTTAGTAAAAGCACATTTTATAGTAACAAAAATTTAAAGGTTTTATGCAAAACAAATTTCACACTTTAGCAGTGCTTTTTATTTACTCTCACATTCTAAGAACTGTGACTCTTGTTTCCGGAGAGAATTAATTCCTCAAGTCAGTGAAGTTAGCAGTTAACTGTGTTTCCCTCCTCCGTACAGGGGAGACGAGCGGGAGACAGAACAGCAAGTAAGGTAAGTGCTGGGGAAGGGGGGGAGGTGGAGGTGGATAACAAGCAAAAATTCTGGCATATTGAGTGTCAAAATCCTGGCATATTGAGGGGTTAAATCCTGGCATATTAAATGGCTAAATCCTGGCACATTGAGGGGTTAAATCCTGGCATATTAAATGGGTAAATCCTGGCATATTAAATGGGTAAATCCTGACATATTGAGGGGTTAAATCCTGGCATAGTAAATGGCTAAATCCTGGCATATTGAGGGGTTAAATCCTGACATATTGAGGGGTTAAATCCTGGCATATTGAGTGGCAAAATCCTGGCATATTAAATGGCTAAATCCTGACATATTGAGGGGTTAAATTCTGGCATATTTAATGGCTAAATCCTGACATATTGAGGTGTTAAATCCTGGCATATTGAGGGGTTAAATCCTGGGATATTGAGGGGTTAAATCCTGGTATATTAAATATGTAAATACTGACATATTGTGGGGTTAAATCCTGGCATATTAAATGGCTAAATCCTGGGATATTGAGGGCGTTAAATCCTGGTATATTAAATGGCTAAATCCTGGCATATTAAATGGCTAAATCCTGGCATATTACATGGCTAAATCCTGGGATATTGAGGGGTTAAATCCTGGCATATAATGACGGTGTTCTGACAAATTACTGGAGCAAATTCTCCTGCGCAATCGCAGGAGAATTTGCTCACTGCGCATGCGCATAAAGTTACAGCTGATCACTCAGCTGTAACTTTGTGCCCACCGCGCATGCGCCAGCTGCGCAACCCACATCCCGCCCCCCGCACACCCCTTCTTACCAGATGATCGGACAACGGCGGTACACAGCGCATGCGCGCGGCTATGAAGCCGTGTGGGAATGCGCGCGTCCATTGAATGAAAAACGCTGGTAAGTAACACGGGGCGAGGGGGGACATAAGGAGCCAACAGAGAGGTAAGCACCCTGGTGAGGGCTGCCTCATCTTCATGGGAGTTGTGATCCTCCTGCTGTATTATTGATGCAGCAGGGGGATCACAACTCCTATCAAGATGAGGCAGCCCTCACCAGGGTGCTTACCTCTCTGTTGGCTCCTTATGTCCCCCCGCCCCGTGTTACTTACCAGCGTTTTTAATTCAATGGACGCGCGCATTCCCACACGGCTTGATAGCCGCGCGCATGCATCTGGTAAGAAGGGGTGTGCGGGGGGCGGGATGTGGGTTGCGCAGCTGGCGCATGCGCGGTGAGCAAATTCTCCTGCGATTGCGCAGGAGAATTTGCTCCAGAAATTTGACAGAACAACGGTATTAAATATGCCCCCCCCCCCCCTGAAAATATTTCTGCGGATGCCCATGCAAACAGCCTACCTTGCTGCCTTTTGCCCTTCCTCAAATCTCCATTTTTTTTACTATAAAGGGGAGGTGTTTAGAGCTGTGCCCTAGGCATGTGCCTAGCAGTAAATACAGCACTGTCTGGGTACACTTGCATTACACATTGTGCAGGGGAGAATTTAAAAAGGTATTTGTGTTCAGCAGAAAACTGACTGTACTGGCAACCTTAATTGTACAACTGGTGGAAAAAACTGCATATGTTTGCTCTATAGAGGCTTATGTGCAGTATATGTATTCATATGTTGCTAGTATAGTTATCATTTGGAAGATTTTTCTTTATGCTTGTTTGAGACACTTTAAATGTTGCTTTTTTTATTCCCAAGATTCTGCCAAATGCCGACCGGGAGAGTCAATATGACCTGCAGACCTTATAGGTGTGAGTAAAGTAAACATATTGTTATAACAGATAATGACATAACACCTTTTTGTACTAATATACCTTTAATATGCATGAAAAAATGTATGTAGTTTTCATGTCAGAATGGCCCTTTTATTTGGTCACTTCCCTGGGTGTTCTGTTTTTCAGCAGCCACTGAAAAAGCTGAATGTTATTCTAATGTGATCTCTTATGTTGAGGTATGCTGTTGTAAATTGAGTCTTAAATTAAGGAACTATTTTCTAAAGGAAAGTTGAACTAAACTATTGTACATAAAGAAGTTTTAATGTTTGAGCTAAATTAATTCACATTTCAGAAAACCAGTTTAACGATTTTACACTATTCCTTACAATTTGTGGTTTGGTGACTAGCCTAATACACAAGAAAGTTACCAGTTAAACAGACTGGAGATTCATTTGGTGCTAGATTTGCACACTTTCATGGTCCATTGACCAATAATTGTCAATGTTTACTTACCTTTTCACTGTGATACATTAAGTTTACATTCTGCAATTGAGAGTTGTGCAAAGACTGAATGGTATCAATTTGGTCTTTCTGCTTTTCCAGCTTCTCTTCATATTCATTCTTTTTCAATTCTACTGCCCCTCGCTCTGCAGCTGCCCGACGCATTCTTCCCTCCAGTTCTAGCACGCGATTCTAGAAAGGGTCAACAGAGAAAACCAATATGTCTAAGCGCTTACGCATCAAGGATATGAGTTTCAGAAAATCAAAACCCTGCAGCTTTTTTACTGCTTTTCATTACAGCATTATTGGACAACTGTACTCAACAAATACAATGTATTTTTTGCTAAAGATCTCAAAGGGTTAAGCCTTTTCAAACCAATAATATACCTTTTTGCATAATACTGCCATGTGTCATCCTAGCGGCAAGTAACAATCTTAACATGTCTGCACCCACAGGTTATAAAACCCACGATTTCGACAAAAACATTTTTTTTTCCTATCCATACATGAAAGCTGTTTGCTTTGTAAAATCTTAACTCTTTGAGATTTTTATAAAAAAAACTAATTCAGTTGATTTGAGTACTGCTATCTTTTATATACGTCTGTTTCTGAATGCACTCTCTAATGGAAGGGAGATACAAGAGTACAGACACAAACAGGAATTGTGATTCTTAAATATCACCAAACATAGCCAAATGAACGCTTATTCATATTTTATTTGGAGGGTCAGGAATCAAGGAACTTATTTCCTCCATCAGAACTTACCATTGTGACTTTTTTATAATTCCACTGTATCATATGAACATCAATTACAAAATAGTCAGTAAACCACAGATTTCAAATAAAGTAAAATTGTAAAAAAAATGTTTTTGCTAAATATAATGCACATTTGCAGGAAGGCCAATCCCAGCTGTCAGTGACATATATATTGATGCATGCCATTAAAGTTATAAGGTCAAATGTCTATCCGACATTATGAATGTGCAGTAGCAAAGGTCATATGACTTTATGATGTACCTACACTCAGTAGGATACTATAAATTATATTTATACCATTATTATCAAGGTAGTTCCTATGGGCTCCACTCCTAGATTAATGAATGTTTAATAATGATTAATGTTTCCCCAGAACGCACTCACCATTTAAAGTTATATGCATCCAGCAGAAAACTAACTGACCTGGCAACACTAGAAAAAAACTGCAGAGGTTTGCTCTGTAAAGGGAAATATATGTATGCACATATTGACTATATGTCTATATTAGAAAATAATTATTAATACAGGGAAGACCAAGATCTCTGTCTAGACATCACACGTGTAGGCAGGGCCACCATCAGAAATTTCAGGACCCCCAAACCGCACATCCAGGACTTACCACCCCAGCACCCATGACCATGCCCCCTCACTCACATTGCACATCTAGGACTTAACCCTGCATCCCAGGACATGCCCCCTCACCCACATTGCACACCCAGGGAGGCAGTTGGATGTCTCTGTGCAGCAGCACAGACATTCCCATATTGCTACTCGCACTGCCCATGCTCTTCTGAAGTCTGAGTGCAGAAGGTCACGTCACCCATGATGCTCTGACCTGAGAGCAGCGCACAAGGCAGAGTGAGAGGCAGATCTCATGATCTCCCCGGCCAGCACCTCTGGCAAGTGTTTCTTTTTTTTACATTATTTTTAAAGGGGCCCGTGACAGGTGTATCGCCTGTCACCCCCCAATGGCGGTACTGAGTGGAGGAGTCCTACCTGCAGTTCAACACATCGAGAGCTTGTGATCCAGTAGTTTATTCCCAAAACAAAAACACATGCCAGGAGGACGGCAATGAGAAGAGGTGGGGACTTCATTCCTCTGCGGCTGTTCCCCAATCCCATCATACTGGTACCAGCTTTGTAAACCTGTGGACAAATTCAAAGCAATGTCAATCAACATGAACAGGCTTGACAAATTATTGGGAAAATCATACTCAAGTAGCACTGACACAAGAGGTTATTGTATTTTTCATCAGATTTTTAATCTGAATAGATACTTAATGCTATATAGCACAGTAATAACGTGAGTGTGGAGATATAATTTATGCACTCACAAGGTGGTCATATACTGTATTTATCGGCATATAATACGCGCCGGCGTATAACACGCACCTCATTTTAAGAAGGAAATTTCAGGAAAAAAAACTTACATTTCAAAAAAAGAACTTTGAAGCCCAATATGCCATTTTAATATGCCAGGATATTGCCCCCAATATGCCATTTAATATGCAGGATATTGCCCCCAATATGCCATTTTAATATGCCAGGATATTGCCCCCAATATGCCATTTTAATATGCCAGGATATTGCCCCCAATATGCCATTTTAATATGCCAGGATATTGCCCCCAATTTGCCATTTAATATGCAGGATATTGCCCCCAATATGCCATTTTAAGATGCCATATTTGCCCCCAACATGCCATTTTAATTTGCCAGGATATTGCCCCCAATATGCCATTTTTAAATGCCAGGATATTGCCCCCAATATGCCATTTAATATGCAGGATATTGCCCCCAATATGCCATTTAATATGCCAGGATATTGCCCCCAATATGCCATTTTATATGCCATGATATTGCCCCCAATATGCCAGGATATTGCCCCTTAGTATGCTCGTTATGCCAATATTCTGGCATATTGAGGAACAAAATCCTGGCACATTCATTGACATAACCCTGGCATATTAATTGGCATAATCCTGACATATTAAATGGCATAATCCTGGCATATTAATTGGCATAACCCTGGCATATTAATTGGCAAAATCCTGGCATATTAATTGGCATATTGAGGGGCAAAATCCTGGCATATTGAGTGACAAAATCCTGGCATATTAATTGGCATAATCCTGACATATTAATTGGCACAATCCTGACATATTAATTGGCTAAATCCTGGCATATTAATTGGCATAATCCTGGTTTATTAATTGCCATAATCCTGACATATTAACTGGCATAACCCTGGCATATTAATTGGCAAAATCCTGGCACATTCATTGACATAACCCTGACATATTAACTGGCATAATCCTGACATATTAACTGGCATAATCCTGACATATTCATTGGCTAAATCCTGGTTTATTAATTGGCATAATCCTGACATATTAACTGGCATAACCCTGGCATATTAATTGGCAAAATCCTGGCACATTCATTGACATAACCCTGGCATATTAATTGGCCTAATCCTGACATATTAATTGGCATAATGCTGGCATATTAATTGGCATAACCCTGGCAGAAAATTTGTTCAGTAAGGGGCCCTGAAATTCCTGGTGGTGGCCCTGGCTTGCACAAAGAATTACAATGTGTAGTGCGCAGTAGTCTAGACAACCACAAATAAATTATTTGTTCACTGAAGGATTGGAGAGTGCGGATCCCTCTGCGAGCTTCTTTAATAAATTTGAGAGGCTGACAGAGAGGTAAGAAAATGGTTGGAGTTAATATTTCTGGAGGAATTTATTAAATGAAATATTTTTGTGGCAGGGGATTAAGGATCAAAAAGTCCTTGCTTTCGGTATGGCCATTTGGAAAAGTGCTCAGTTGATTTGATGAAAATGTTGATCGAGTACCAACAGAATAATCTGGAGACTATAGAAGGGGAAATTAGACTGATAGAAGAATAGGTGCAAAACTTGACCCTTATACTATTAAAAGGAAGAAAAAAAAAATATATATATATATATATATATTTTTTTTTTTTTTAAATAGTCTTTTTATTTCAGTTTTCATTGGACATAGTACAACATATATAATCAAATTGTATCCTAAGTCCCCAAAGAATTATCCTCCGTCTCCAGCCCTCCTTCCAGATCCTCCCATTCCAAAGGTTTAACAACGGAATGTTTTATCTTGCCACCGCCAAAAAGATGAGGAGTAAGGAAATGTGTTGACCAGTGGAAGTGGACGCTGTCACAACACCCAAAATAGCCGCATCAGTTATGGTTAGATTACATGTCAGATTACATATGCCTCAAGAGGCCTATCTGGTATTTGGGTTGGAGGCCACCCCCTCTTGGAACATAGGGTTATTGCAAAAAGGTTTGAATCTCCATTGTAACCCCAACTGGAGTCTTACCATCTTCCAAGCCATTATGGTGGTAAACAGTATCCTGGATGGATGGAGGGAGCAACGTCGCCAGGGTATGTAGGAGAGCCTGTAAGGCTACTGAGGGACTGAAGTATTGGTCTAGATGTATAGTTGTGTACGTATTTTAGTGGGATGCCCAATCTAAGGCATAGCGGTAGAGGGTGGCTAAATTGTAGTTTTTGATGATTGGTAGGTTGTAGCGGAAGTTGAATTTAGTTTGGTATAAAGATTTGATGGCTATTTTAGATTGTTTGTTCGTCCATATAAAGGATAAGGATTTGGTTAAGTGTTTGTAGTCTTTCTGTCTGATTATCAGTGGTAGGGTTTGAATGAGGTATAATAATTTCAGGAATGTGACCATTTTAATTCTACCAGAAAAAGTCAGGGGTAGCTTCATCCAGCCTTTCAATTCTGTCGTCAATCTTCGGATTAAGGGGGTATAATTTAATTTTAAATGAGAGACTACAAAAAGAGGAAGAAGTAGTTACAATTAAAAGTGGCAAGTTGAAAAGAGATGAAGATGACTATAGTAAGGGAACACATAGGGTGGAGACCAGTGGAATGAGAAAGAGATTTTTTTATAATGACAGAACAAAATGGAGAGAAGGTAGAGGAAGCTATCAAAATACATATAGTGACAGAACAGAATGGAGAGGAAGTAGTGGGATCTATCAAAATACCTATAGGACATACTCTAGAAGAGATTTTGGAAGGGAAAAATGGTTTTACCCCACAGAGAATGGTCCCTAGGAAGGGAAAAATGAGCAGTAAAAGAAGGGATACTAATGAATATACCATGAAGAATACTGGTATAAGAGCAGATGATAGTAGAGGGAGCAATTCCCAAAAGAAAGATTATTAAAACCCAATTATATAAGGCTGTCATTGGGGGTAGAAACAAAGAACAGATTTTCACCCCTCTCACATTCTCCAATGAATATACACAGAATGTACAGAGATCTAGAGGAAACAGAGGAGGGAGAGGCAGAGACGGACATAGAGGACTAGGTCCCACTAAAGGGGGCATAATTAACACTCTCGAGTTACCTTGGAGGACAATGAGATAAAATTGCTCTCTAAAGGTTTAAAGTTTGCGCCAACTAAAGGACCAGGAGGTTTTGGTCTATTTTTGGATGCACAAAGATGTCTGAGGAAACTAACAGTTAAAAGATTCTTTACAAAAACAAATAAAAATGTAACTTTTGACAACAAGCAACACATTGTCTTTGTGTATGCCAACTTAAGACCAACCTCCAGATTTTATACAGCTAGTGAAAAAAAAGTGAACATATAGAGGTCTTCATCGACATGTTATTAAATGTTTTTAACCCCTTAGTGACATGACTTTTTTGGCTTGTCCGACGCTTGGTGACATGGGCTGTTTTAACATTTCTGAGGTGTTTGTGTTTTGCTGTAATTTATTTCTGTCTCATTTAGTGTACCCGCACAATCTATATATCGTTTTTATCGTTATAAGAAGGACTTTCTTTTGATAACATTATTTTGATAATAGCATATAATTTGATGTAAAAAAAATAATACAATATGGCAGAAAAATTGAAAAAACATTTTTTTTATGACTTTTATTTGAAAAATCGTATACTCATGTACAAGAGACAACAAAAAAACACTGCTAAAAAGTTTCTAATATATGTCCTGAGTTCAGAAATAGCCCATGTTTTTATGTTTTTGTGCTTTTTTATTCATGTTACAGGGCCAGAACTATAAGTGGTGCAAAGCTATTTTAAAATCCTTTTTTTCAAAATTAGCGATAGTGACATTGTAACAGTGATATCTGTACTAAATCCATGAATGACCCCCAACATGTACATATTTTTGAATAGTAGACCACTTAGGGTATTTAACTTGGGGTATTTTGACACATTTCATGTAGCCATTTTACCACCAATCTATGCCAAAGTTTGCAGCAAAAAATCTTTTTTTTTAATTTTTCACATATATTGCAATTTAGGTAAACATTACCTTAAAATGTGAAGAGGTATTTCCAAATAACACCTCAATATGTGTTCAGCAACATCTCCTGAGTAAAGGGATACCACCCATGCATAGGTTTGTTGGTTTGTTTTGGGGCTAAAAGGCCACATTTAGGGGGTGCGCATTTTGGTTTTCCAACTTGGAATTCTCACATGCAGAAAACTTGTGCCCATGTCCCATTTGAGACATTTGTGAAGCCAGAAAGTGTATTCTACCCCACAAAACCATATATTTTTTTAAACTAGACACCCTAGGGTATTTCAAATGGTAGTATTTTAACACTTTCCATGCACTAATTATACTACCAGCCTATGTCAATGTTTTGGGTAGTAATTATTTTTCACATACATTGTACTTTGGGCATGAATTCACAGATCCTGTTATATGTCAGTGCCAAACAACACCTCAATATGTGTTCAGCAACATCTCCTGAGTACAGGGATACCCCCCATGTATAGGTTGGTTAGGTTATTTGGGGGTTAAAAGGCCACATTTGAGAGGTGCGCTTTTTGGTTTTCCAACTTGGAATTCTGACGTGCAGAAAACCTGCGCCCATGTCCCATTTGGGACATTTTTGAAGCCAAAAAGTGTATTCTATCCCACAAAACCATATATTTTTAAAAACTAGACACCCTAGGGTATTTCAAATGGTAGTATTTTAACACTTTTCATGCACTAATTCTACCACCAGCCTATGTCAATGTTATGGATAGTCATTTGTTTTTCACATTCATTGTACATCGGGCATGAATTCACAGATCCTATTATGTGTCAGTACCAAACAACACCTTAATATGTGTTCAGCAACATCTCCTGAGTACAGGGATACCACCCATGTGTAGGTTAGTTAGATTATTTGGGCGCCAAAAGGCCACGTTTAGGGGGGGTGCATTTCCAACTTGGAATTTTGACATGTAGTCAGCCTGCGCCCATGTTCCATTTGGGACACTTTTGAAGCCTGTCAAAGTATTTTACCCCATAAAACCATATATTTTGGAAAACTAGACATCCTAGGGTATTTAAAATTGTGGTATTTTAACACTTTCCAAGTGCTAATTCTACCACCAACCTATGTCAAAGGGTTGGAATGTCATTTTTTCCCCACACACATTGTAGTTCAGGCAGGAATTTTCAGATTCTGGTATTTGCCACTGTTAACCAACACCTCAATATGTGTTCAGCAACATCCCCTGAGTACAGGGATACCCCCCATGCATAGGTTTGTTGGTTTGTATTGGGTCTAAAATTCCACATTTAGGGGGTGCGCAATTCCAACCTGGAATTTTGACATGTAGTCAACCTGCGTCCGTGTCCTTTCTGGGATATATCTTTGAAGCCAGCCAATGTAATTTACCGCCACCAAACCATATATTTTTTTATCGGTAGACCCCCATCACTACTTGTGGCAAGGGCTCAGCAGCCACCGATACATCGCTAGATGATGTATCAGAAAGCTGAATAGGGTCAAAATCGAACCCTGAGTCCGCGGCCTCAGAATCAGTGCGTAAGCAGTGATCTCGAGCAAAGAAGGGGTTAATAAGAGCCTATCTAGTACTGTAATACATTACAGTACAAACAAATTAATCCATAAAACAGTGCAGACAGCAAAACATACTGTTGCTGTGCAAGATTACTGCTTACACGGTGATGAATGGCAGGGAAGGGGTTAATACACAGTGAAAGACTTTCATAAAACCTGCCAATTTTATAAAATTTTATTTTATATCACTAATACTGATCTGTCTCTTTCCGTCACAAAAATGTAAGTGAGGAGAGGGAGGCAGATCAATATTTGTGAATATTGATCCGACCAATTTTGATCTGACCAGGGCGAATGGTGAGCTTAATTGAGAAATCACCAAATCGCCTTTGCCACTAATTCGCTGTTACTGATCGCTATGCACTCAGGCAGCTTAAAAAAAAAAAAATCTCAAATATTTTTACTTTACATGTAATCCGCTAGCGGGTATGTGTAAAAAAAAAAAAAAAATATGCAGACAGATAAAAATTGCTTTGGCGTCAATATCATTGCGTAAGCAGTGATCGACGGCAAAGAAGGGGTTAATAACTCTTAGAAGAGCCTTTTTAGTACTGTAATAAATAACTGTACAAAAAAAATTAACCCCTAAAAAATGCACAAACAGCAAAAATAAATGCGCTGATGTGCACGATCACTGCTTATGCAAGATCAGTGGCAGGGAAGGGGTTAAACGCAGGGAATTGCTTTAATAAAACATTTTTTATTGTTTTATTATTTGTGTGTTGTGTATTTATTGTTTTTTTTAACTTTTACTTACTTTTAGAACTTTGATCTGTCTCTCTCCCTCACTAAAAAAAATGTGAGGAGAGGGAGACAGATCATAACTGGTCAGATCAATATAGGGTTAATATTGATCTGACCAGTCAGTGGGGATGTTCAGCAGAACATCCCCACTGCCTGTCAGTGTGCCTGGCAGTCACTGATTGCCTCTGTGAAGAGGCAATCGTGTGACAGCCAGAGAGCACAGGAAGCAGGTACTTCCTGCCTCCTGTGCTCTTGACCTTAGTAGGGCAGCGCCATCTTGGTCATTCAGTGACCAAGATCGTGCATTTTTTTTTTGTGTTTCTGATTGCCTCGACTTGCGAGGCAATCAGAAACACTTTCTGAGCATAGGAAGCGAAAGATTCGCTTCCTATGCTCGTTTTTGAAATGCCCGCATTTTAAAGGCTCTGTGCCTTTAAAACTGGCATTTCGATCGCTCTCCGGAGCACTCGAAATGCCGACGGGCTTTTTTTTTTGTATTGTACGATGCTTCCACACGGAAGCATCGTTACAATACCATCAGAGCACTGAAAGCGGAAAAACTCCGCTTTAAGTGCTCGTTTTGACACAGGACGGACTAGGTCCGTCCTGTGTCACTAACGCGTCGGCACACAGGACGGACCTAGTCCGTCCTGTGTCGCCAAGGGGTTAAGGACTAAAAGAAACAATAAAATAAGGCATAATATGTCAACAACTGAATTGTTCATGTAGCAAATAAAGGTGGCACCACTCTCATAATGAATAGAACTTATGATCTTAAAGGATCTTAGATCAGGGCTTGACAAATGTATCTGAGGTTTAGGAGCCAGCTAAAATATCTAGGAGCCAGACAACAGCACATAAACACATAGACAGACACACGTAGTCAGTCAGTCACATATATACACACACAGACACATAGTCCATCACATATATATACAGAATAAAGGATAATTTATTCTAATTTGGAGTACCAGGGTGAAAATCCTCTCCGTGCACCCTCCACTTCTGAGTACGAAACCCGCTACACCTTGTTTTAATACATATACATACACAGTCAGACACATCCAGTCAGTCACATACATACACACAAAGTCAGACACATCCAGTCAGACACATATATACACACACACAAACACATCCAGACACATATATACACACACAAACACATCTAGAAACATATATACACACACAAACACATCTAGAAACATATATACACACACAAACACATCTAGAAACATATATACACACACAAACACATCTAGACACATATATACACACACAAACACATCCAGACACATATATACACACAAACACATCCAGTCAGACACATATATACACACAAACACATCCAGTCAGACAACTATATACACACACAAACACATCCAGTCAGACACATACATACACACACAAACACATCCAGTCAGACACATATACACACACACAAACACATCCAGTCAGACACATATATACACACAAACACATCCAGACACATATATACACACAAACACATCCAGACACATATATACACACACAAACACATCCAGACACATATATACACACACACAAACACATCCAGACACATATATACACACAAACACATCCAGACACATATATACACACAAACACATCCAGTCAGACACATATATACACACAAACACATCCAGACACATATATACACACACACAAACACATCCAGACACATATATACACACACAAACACATCTAGAAACATATATACACACACAGACACATCTAGACACATATATACACACACAGACACATCTAGACACATATATACACACACAAACACATCCAGACACATATATACACACAAACACATCCAGTCAGACACATATATACACACAAACACATCCAGACACATATATACACACAAACACATCCAGACACATATATACACACACACAAACACATCCAGGCACATATATACACACACAAACACATCTAGACAAATATATACACACACACAAACACATTTAGACACATATATACACACACACATACACATCCAGTGTAAAAAGTGAACATATAGAGGTCTTCATTGACATGTTATTAAATGTTTTTAAGGTTTTTAACAATAAAATAAGGCATAATATGTCAACAACTGAATTGTTCATGTAGCAAATAAAGGTGGCACCACTCTCATAATGAATAGAACTTATGATCTTAAAGAGATCCATAGGATCTTAGATCAGGGCTTGACAAATGTATCTGAGGTTTAGGAGCCAGCTAAAATATCTAGGAGCCAGACAACAGCACATAAACACATAGACAGACACACGTAGTCAGTCAGTCACATATATACACACACAGACACATAGTCCATCACATATACATACAGAATAAAGGATAATTTATTCTAATTTGGAGTACCAAGGTGAAAATCCTCTCAGTGCACCCTCCACTTCTGAGTACGAAACCCGCTACACCTTGTTTTAATACATATACATACACAGTCAGACACATCCAGTCAGTCACATACATACACACAAAGTCAGACACATCCAGTCAGTCACATACATACACACAAAGTCAGACACATACATACACACAAAGTCAGACACATCCAGTCAGACACATATATACACACACACAAACACATCCAGTCAGACACATATATACACACACACAAACACATCCAGTCAGACACATATATACACACAAACACATCCAGTCAGACACATATATACACACAAACACATCCAGACACATATATACACACAAACACATCCAGACACATATATACACACAAACACATCCAGACACATATATACACACAAACACATCCAGACACATATATACACACACAAACACATCCAGACACATATATACACACACACAAACACATCCAGACACATATATACACACACAAACACATCTAGACACATATATACACACACAAACACATCTAGACACATATATACACACACAAACACATCTAGACACATATATACACACACAAACACATCTAGACACATATATACACACACAAACACATCCAGACACATATATACACACAAACACATCCAGACACATATATACACACAAACACATCCAGACACATATATACACACAAACACATCCAGACACATATATACACACACACACAAACACATCCAGTCAGACACATATATACACACACAAACACATATATACACACACACAAACACATCTAGACACATATATACACACACAAACACATCTAGACACATATATACACACACATCCAGTCAGACACATATACACACACACAAACACATCCAGTCAGACACATATATACACACTAACACATCCAGTCAGACACATATATACACACAAACACATCCAGACACATATATACACACAAACACATCCAGACACATATATACACACACAAACACATCTAGACACATATATACACACACACAAACACATCTAGACACATATATACACACACAAACACATCCAGTCAGACACATATATACACACAAACACATCCAGTCAGACACATATATACACACAAACACATCCAGACACATATATACACACAAACACATCCAGACACATATATACACACAAACACATCCAGACACATATATACACACACAAACACATCTAGACAAATATATACACACACAAACACATCTAGACAAATATATACACACACACAAACACATCTAGACACATATATACACACACAAACACATCTAGACACATATATACACACACACATACACATCCAGTCAGACACATATACACACACACAAACACATCCAGACACATATATACACACACAAACACATCCAGACACATATATACACACAAACACATCCGGACACATATATACACACAAACACATCCAGTCAGACACATATATACACACAAACACATCCAGACACATATATACACACAAACACATCCAGACACATATATACACACAAACACATCCAGACACATATATACACACAAACACATCCAGACACATATATACACACACACACACACCAACACATCCGGACACATATATACACACACAAACACATCTAGACAAATATATACACACACACAAACACATCTAGACACATATATACACACACAAACACATCTAGACACATATATACACACACACATACACATCCAGTCAGACACATATACACACACACAAACACATCCAGTCAGACACATATATACACACTAACACATCCAGTCAGACACATATACACACACACAAACACATCCAGTCAGACACATATATACACACTAACACATCCAGTCAGACACATATATACACACACAATACACATCCAGACACATATATACACACAAACACATCCAGACACATATATACACACACAAACACATCCAGACACATATATACACACACAAACACATCCAGACACATATATACACACAAACACATCCAGTCAGACACATATATACACACAAACACATCCAGTCAGACACATATATACACACAAACACATCCAGTCAGACACATATATATACACAAACACATCCAGACACATATATACACACACAAACACATCTAGACACATATATACACACACAAACACATCCAGACACATATATACACACAAACACATCCAGACACATATATACACACAAACACATCCAGTCAGACACATATATATACACAAACACATCCAGTCAGACACATATATACACACAAACACATCCAGTCAGACACATACATACACACACAAACACATCCAGTCAGACACATATACACACACACAAACACATCCAGTCAGACACATATATACACACAAACACATCCAGTCAGACACATATATACACACAAACACATCCAGACACATATATACACACACAAACACATCCAGACACATATATACACACAAACACATCCAGACACATATATACACACACACAAACACATCCAGACACATATATGCACACACAAACACATCTAGACACATATATACCCACACAAACACATCTAGACTCATATATACACACACATACACATCCAGTCAGACACATATATACACACAAACACATCCAGTCACACACATATATACAAACACATACAAGGCAGCAGGTTTTTTTTTAAAGTCAGACACATATATACACACACATACACATCCAGTCAGGCACATATTTACACACACAAACACATCCAGTCACACACATACACATCCAGTCACACACATATATACACACACACACAAGGCAGCAGGGTTTTTTTTTTTTAAAGGAAAAAAAAGCTCACCTATCAATGTCCCCCCTCCCTGCTATAACACATCAATGCAGGGAGGGGGGGGCAGAGGGGGTTGCGTTCCAGCCTCAATGCAGGGAGGGGGGGGGGGGAGGCGCCCGTTCCAGCCCAGTGGCAGAGAGTAGCTTTGCTTTCCTGCTGAGCTCCCCGGTGATCAGCACTATATCGGTGCGCGAGGGGGCGGAGCAGGAAGTCTGTGCAGCCGGTGCACTCACTCTGCTCCCACCGCTAGATTAAAGAGAAGAGAAAAAAAATCCATGGCGACCTGGCGCCCGGGGTTTGTCGAGCCCTGTCTTAGATGATACAAAGACATATAAGAAGTTAGAAAGGGATCCTAGCATTACATTTAGTGAGTCAAATAAATTATTACTAGAGGGTAAAGTTAATGAAATATTGAACCAAAATGGATTTAAATATTTAAGGAGTTTTTTTAGTTTCTTTGAAAAGTTCACAAAAACTTAAATAGTTCACCTGATCGTCCTATCATAAGTGGTATTGGATTGTTGACATGTATATAGATATTTTTTTTACAGAAGTATGTTCCTTTATCGCAATCCTATATAAAAGATACCAAACATATTTTTAAATTCTCACGTGATGTCAAATGGGCATCAGATTATATGTGAGCTACGGTAGATGTCTCTTCGTTGTACACAGTCATCCCTCATGATAAAGGTGTACAGGCTACTGGAGAGGTCTTAGCGAAAGACAGGGATTTAACGGATCCACAAGCCAATTTTATCCTCAGTTGTGTGAATTATATTTTAAAACATAATTATTTTTGATTTGAACAGGAATATTATTCACAGTTATGTGATACAGCCATGGGCACCAGGTTTGCACCGAGCTATGCAGACATCTATGCGGCAGATTGGGAGGCCAATCAGATTTGGTCTAACAATCCCTTCGGCGCATACCTTGTGCTCTGGCGTAGATATATTGACAATGTTTTGATTATTTGGCAGGGTTCAAGGGACCACCTTGTACAGTTCATCTCATTTAACAATGTCAATAATTATAATTTAAGTTTCACTTCTAGTATACATGAGAATACTATTAACTTTATGGATTTGACGGTGTCATTAATAACAATAACATAGTTCTTTTTTTTAATTGTTCGATAGAATTGGGTTTATAGACTAATACAGTTTTCATCACCCAATTTGGAAAAATAGCATACCAAAGGGTCAAATCATTAAGGTTGAGCAGAAATTACATGAACGAAATAGATAGTGTAATAAGCAGCACTGTTGCAAAAGGAAAATAAATACTTCTATCTTCCCAAAAACTCCTTCTCATCTTACACCATGCACACAAAGCCAGTTGATACAATGACCATCTGTGATGAGCAATTGCAACAACTCTTTTCAACAGCGTGATGTTTATTCCGCAATTTTTTTTTCCATTTAGCCCTGCTGCGGGCAAACAGCAAATTTAAAAGTTGTTGTTTTTTCCACATGGTGGAGAGAGACAGACAAATATGACATGGTGGAGAGAGACAGGCAAATATGACATGGTGGAGAGAGACAGATAAACATGACATGATGGAGAGAGACAGACAGGGGAATGCAAAGCACTGGCCCCACTAGCAGTCTTTTAAAAAAAAAAAAAAAAAAAATATCCCTAGAGGACCACCAACAGACCTAACATGTCACTAGTCCTCTACGTAATAACTTCTTATTTTATATCATTTATTAGTATTTTTTTTAATTATTATTATTAATTTTTTTTATTTGATTAACTTTTTTAAATTTATATTTAACTCTCATTTTAACTCTAGGGTTAGGGTTAGTACAAATCCTAATTCTTAGTCTAGGATTAGGGTTCTGATGATCTCTAAAACTAACTCAAGGGCACAACAATAATAATTAAAAAAAAATTATTAAGAAAAACCTGGGGGGGTTGGATGTGCTTGGGGGGATCAGAGGGATACTTCCAGCACTATATTTTGTCTCTCCCTGCCCCACGATCGCTGTGGAGCAGGGAGAGACTATCACTGTCAAAGCAGGCCCCTGCTTTGACAGTAATTAACATTCACACCCACTCACACCCACTTACATTCTGTCACTTACATACATACACACTCATAACTCTGTCACTCACATACATACACGTGCAGACTCATACCTGCCACTCTCTCTTACACTCTGCCAGACTCACATTCAAAGCTTGAGGGGGCGGAGTTGCACATGAGGGGCGAAGCCAAGCACGAGGGGGCGGAGTCTGGTGCTGACCAGCATCCAGATGGCAGCATGCAGGGGGAGGATCGAGCATGAGGGGGCGGGGCCTAGCGTGAGGGGGCATGGTCAGAGTCGCCATCCGGGGCTATGGAGGGGAGATCCGGGGCTTCAGCCCCAGTAGCCCCCCCCCCCAGCGACGCCTCTGCCTCACACACACTTACTTTAAATATACACATATATACAAACACCTCACACACACCTACTTGACATATACCCATATATACAAACACCTCACACACACCTACTTTACATATACCTATATATACAAACAACTCACACACACCTACTTTGCATATACACATATATACAAACACCCACCCACCTCACACAGTCTTTTCTTGTTTTCTTCTTAACGTGTCCCCCCTCCGTGCTGCTTTACCTCACTGCAGGGGAGGGGGACATTCGTGTTGCAGCCGATCTGCCTGCTGAGTGCCAGGATGTCACGTGACGGCACCCGGCACGCGTTGCGCGAGGGGGCAGAGCTTGCAGTCTGTGCGGATGTCACAGGCTGTACCCCCTCGTGCTCCGGAAAAAAAAAAAAAACGGATGGCAGCGGCGAGGGGACCATGAGGCTGACGGCACCCAGGCGCCAGGTCTAATTTCCTAGTCGTCATGGCGACCTGGCGCCTGGGGTTTGTTGAGCCCTGCCCTAAGGAAGCAAAAGTTTTTTAAAAAATCCTGTGCCACTCCTGCACAAAATCCTTATGTGTATATGCAGACCAAAATGTATTGAATTATTCCATAAAAAGACTAGGTACACAAGTGTTTGTTCGTTTTGATGGCAGGGACTTCAATGCTGTGTCTAACTTTCCTCTGAGAAAGTTGTGCTGTTGCTGAAACTATTAGTAGTAGTGCATACTATTAGTGTAGTGATGCAAATTTCCATTAGGTAAAACTGCTTCACCAGCTGCATGACAAATGCAAAATATTAAAGTAAATAGTGTAATGTTTAATATAGTCAGCCTATATTTAGCTGGTAAAACATTCACTTCATATTATCAAGCAACAATGAAGACAAAATTGCATCAGTGATGCAGAAAGAAAATGTTTTCAGGACAGAAAGTTTTGGAGATGTGCCTAATCCACGTAGCAAGAAATGATGTAAACAGTGACTACAGGGACACTACCACTTACATACGATGTAACTAGATTACCTGTGTATTTAAAACAAACACATTTTTAAGGCATCTGCTACTGTTTTTTTCTCTGTGTTTGAATTAATTGCATATAAAAGCAAAAATAAAATTAGGTGTGTATCTCCAGCACCCATTTTTGATAATTTTATCCATGATGCAACATTTGCCAAAATCATCCAGCAAGTCTCACTTTACAACTGTGGGCAGAGCCTGCATGATGATGTCACACTCCTGCTCTCTTACTGGCTCCCGTGTATCACTAGTGGGCAGGACTAGGTGGCTGTGTACACATTTTTTTACCTGCCTTCCGACATAAAGAGAGGAGATTGACCAGATCAAACAGGATCATAACTCCGCCCCTTATGATGAAATAGTTACATTCCCCTCCCATTCAGTGCAAGTCTATGGTCAGAATTCAGACTTATAGACTGCTGTCAGGCCCTTTACCAGGTCAGGTAGGAGTTTCAGTGCAGGGATAGTAGAGGTGTCTGGTTGCATGTTATTTATTGTGTTAGAGTGAGAACAGATAAAGAAACAAAGAGCTGGGGATTGGAATAAAGACTGAAGGAGAGACAAAAGGGAACTTTAGCAAAGAAATGCAGAATAGGAAAAGGGTTTGTGTAGGAACTGCAGTATAAACAAAGAGCTATAAAATGGACTGTAGACAAAGCAGATGTAGGGGTAAAGAGAGATACACAAGGGGTGTGGCCTGTGGTAAGGGTGAGGCCTGAGGTAAGTAGCTAAACAGGAACACCCTAGAGAGGGTGATGACTGAGCAGGGTAGCTTAAGCAGAAGGGACACCCTAGAGAGGGTGAGTAGTGAGAAGGGTGACTTTAAGGGAACAACTTAGCTGAAGAAATCTTGCTGTAGTCAGAGGGTCTCAGGAGATGCTGAAAATCATCCACTGAGCTGGTTGAGCCACCCAGGTTCAGATTTCCAGTTCCTGGACAGGGTCACAATTCAAATGTGCTTTAAGCAGATGATCAGGAACAGAAGCAGCAGCTCTCAGAAGTCAGGCACCCAACTTTAATGCAAAAGCACTGTTTGCAATCTAACTGTAGTTATTTAACCTGGGTGTGTTGCAAAAGGTAATGAGCCCACCTGACACCAAACATAGGGGAAGAAATACAAGCAAAGTAAGGTAGAGAGGCCTCTAGAGGAGGCAGGAGGTATATACGCACATAAATGATGACTTAAATTCATGAAGGAGGTCAGTGTAGAAGGTCAGTGTAGAACCTTGACAACTGCATTCTGTGTCCTTAGCCCTAAAGTGAGATACTAGTACTGTAAAGTCACTGGGGATTGCACCCAAAAATGCTATATTTCACAAAATGGCCAATCACACTTGTTTAGTAAAATATTTCATGAAATAAACTCACATAACAAAAACATAAGACATATCTGAAATCAACAATGCAAAATGAAAAAAAAAAAAATCCTTTTCATTTTTTGGTGAAGGTATCCCTTTAAAGGGTCTGTCTGATGCCCAAAATGCATCTATCCAATGTTAATGCATATTAACCCCTTCGCGACAAAGGACGTGTCAGGCACGTCCAGCCGTCGACTCCGTTGCCGTCAATTAACGATCGCGAAAACCACTCTGATGGTGCTGCTCTACTGACTCAATGTCAAGGCAATAGGCAGCACCAAAATTCTTTACTAGGGGCCAAGATCAAATTTTGCAAGACATCGTTATTTTTTCCTTGCCACAGTTCCTCGGACAGAAAATACTGGCATTTCTCCATCTAAGTGAGTCAGTTAAGTTCTCCTTTTTATTTTTATCTGTTTTGCTATAAATCATTTGTCACCTGTTTTATTTTTTGTATGCACTGTGACTTTTGCTCCTAATAAATATTCCTTTTTTAAGTTCTGCCTTTGTTTGGTAAAGAAACTCATGTTACTTGATTAATTTGAAATCGCATAGATATTGTGTTTAACCCCTTAGTGACAAGACATTTTCACCTTGACTTTCCCTTGGTGACAATGGCTGTTTTGACATCTCTAGGGTGTTTTTGTTTAGCTGTAATTTTTTTCTTTCTCACATACAGTACCCACACAAATTATATGTTGTTTTTATCATCAAAGAAGGGCTTTCATTAGATACCATTATGTTCATCATATCTTATAATTTACTACAAAAAAAATCATAAAATATGATGAAAAATTAAAAAAAAAACACTTTTTCTAACTTTGACCTAAAATATAATTTACACAAATAAAATCTTAAAAAAAAGACCCAGTCTAAATAGTTTCTAAATGTTCTCCCGAGTTCAAAAATATGCATGTTTCCATATTTTTCGGTATTTTTTTGCGAGTTATGGGGCAAAAACCAAAAATAGTGTTTTTTGTTTTTTTCCTATATTGATCTTTTGACCCCAACCCGAACCCAAAATGTAACCCTAACACTAAATTTAACCCCAACTCTAATCCTTATTATATCCCTTAATATTTTTTAACTTTAATTTAATTTTAACCCTATCCCTTATGCTAAAAAATATTTAATTTTAACCCTATAGGCTAATATAGCTAAATAACCTGTTTTTAATTAATTAAATATTTATTTTAAATATTTCCCATTGCAATGCTACTAAACTACCACTAGGGGTAGTCAAGTAGCATATTCAGAGCGACGGAAGTGAAGTTACTTTCACTTCCGAAGCTCAGACCGGCAGAGGACTTAGCCATATTGACGGAGCAGCATGCTCCATCAATATGGCTCCCCACGATCGCTCCGTGGGGCGATCGTGGGGGTCCCGAAATAGAAATTTCGGTGCTGGCTATTGCCTCGATGTCGAAGCAATAGACCAGCACTGTTAAAGCGGTTTTCGCGATCGTTGATCGCGAAAACCGCTTCATTCAATGCAGGACGTCCTTTGTCATTAAGGGAGATTCTCCCAGGACGTGCCTGGCACGTCCTTTGTCGTCAAGGGGTTAAGCATATTTTGTGGGTTTAGTCTAATTTGCTTGGGGGACCATGGCATCACATTTATAAATTGTCTTGGTGGTGGCAGTGTTAACACATTAGTTATATCAGTATAATTAAGTGTGGGTGGTGATAAGATGGGATTTTTATCATTATTTCTAGTATAGGGCTAACAGATAGTTAATTGTAACTGTTTCACCACCATAACCCAGTCACATGCACTCTTGGAGTAGTTTGCATTCGTGACAAGGCCTACCAGGCATTTTGGATCTTGACTGTCCTTATGGGTGGGACCTGTCTGATACACTAATGGAGAGGTTTCCTCTGTAATGGTGGAAGGCGAGAAAAAAACAGTGATGCCCCTCCCGAGTAGGTTACATCCTACAGGGCTGTATTTGTGAACTTTTGTCCATTCCCAGTGGGGCTCCCAATTGTTCGTCTCTGTGTGAGAAAACAGGACTAAAAAAGCAACAAAATAGATCTGGTAAGAAAGACAAGACAAAATGCATGTCCCCAAAACAGCATGAATGAAAAACACGGATGGTCTAAAACTACAACACTGTAGAGACATTGCCTCCTAAGTCATGGAGTGTACCATGATAGGATCCAAAATATTATTTGGAGCAGAGTAACTGAAGAAACTTTAACCAGTAGAAACTAGCTGCTACTGAACTGGACTGCACCTGATTTTCAATGGATGTATATCTGCATACTCTGTCTAAAATAAGAAAAGTAATACGTACCAGGAACATGTCAATGTAAATGAATAGTGTGAATAATTAACGTCAAGAAACCAGTAGTATCACATTCCTCACATATATGCACAGACAGACACTAGCTGCACCTGAACATGACTGCATCATCTAAACATAGCTTATACGGTAAATGCAGAGAATAAAAAATTATTGAAAATTATCTATACATTTTGTTAGCAAAATTGAAAGTAAATGCATAAATAATGGGAAAAGTTTGTTTTAAATGTGTCTGTGGAGTCATCACCTGTGGCTTCAAATGCAAATAAACTGGCTTTCAATGAGGAAAGTGTAATTTGCATATCAAGCCGCAGGTGATGTCATATAGAGGCGACGCCACAGACACATTTAAAGCACATCATGTTTTCTTCTCTACACTGACAGTATAAGCAATGTTTAGGTGATTTAGTACCTTTAAAGAATTTGGCAACCTCAATCTTCTATTTTTTGTAATACTTTTAAAATGACTCAAACATGAATTTTAACTTTACCTTCAGAGAAAAGAAAAAAAAGCTCTGTAAATCTTGTGTTTGCCCCTTTTGTTACTGTCAGCACACAAGCCTGTCTGACAGGTATAATTGGCACGCAGAGGTACACACACGCTTCATAAGAAATGTTGCATATAGAATGAACATATTTCCTTATGATTTACTTTACTGCTCCTTTAAAAATGTTTTTATGTAGTTAAGATTACAACTTTTATAACTCCAGTAAGTCCAAGGTGCAAGTGGCACACCTGGTCACTACACACCAGGGTATATGAGCCATTTAAATATTTAGCTAATTATATGACCACCTGCTCAATAAATTTGAGTGCTATAGCACAACTGTTTCCGATACAAGTGTGCTTATAGACTTATGTTTCATGTTCCAATTAACAGTTATGTTCAACAGAGTTTTGAAGCTGCAACACTGGAGCATGGATTTTTTTGCCTGGAGCTGGAGCAGAAACAGGGCATAAGTATTTTTGCCTGCTCCACGCTCCAGACATATTTGCAGAAAATTATTTTATATTTGTATAAAAATGAGATAGCAAATAAAGGAACTTGGTTTAGCCACTCCTCCTCTGGAAGAAAAAAGCAACGGTCCTCTTAATAAAATATAACTTTTTATTCAAGGTACAAAATATCAGCATGCAGATTCCAAAAAGTGCCAGCTCACAACTTATGCGTTTCATCCTAAACGTTGGACTTAATTATAGATAAAAATGAAAAACTGTCTGGACAACTAGCTGTTTGATAGAGACATATTACAAATTGATTTCCCTATAGCAGCGGTGGCGAACCTATGGCACGCGTGCCACTACTGGCACGCCGAGCCCTCAGCAGTGGCACGCGGCCAGGTTCAGCTCTCACGGCTTATCTGCTCCATTGCCCTGGAGGTGCAGGCATCAGCGTAATAGAGTGGCGCCGCCGGTCATCTGCTTCTTCTCCAGATGATTGGCGCATGCGCGTTCTGTGAAGAAGCGTTCAAGTCGGAAAGCAATTAACCGTTTGCTTTCCGACTTAAACGCTTCTTCACATAACGCACATGCATCAATCATCTGGAGAAGAAGCAGGTGACCGGCAGCGCCCGTCTATTACACTGATGCCTGCACCTCCAGGACAACGGAGCAGAGAAGCGGTGAGAGCTGAACCTGCATGTGTGTGTGCGTTTGTGAGTATAAGTGTGTGTGTGTGAGAGTATGAGTATATGTATGTGTATGAGTATAATAAGTGTGTGTATGAGTATGATAAGTGTGTGTGTGTGTGTGTGAGTATGAGTATGATAAGTGTGTGTGTGTGTGAGTATAAGTGTGTGTGTTTGGGTAAATGTCAAGCATGGCTTTTATTTATTTTTTCTTTTCGCTCTAGTATTAAGGAGGATTACTGTTATTTAGATGTACCCCATGTGCATGAGTTAAAGCTGTATAGACATAGACATGTACTCACACATATGTAAAAAGCTTTGCAAACCACAATGATTTTGTATGCACCCTGGGCACAGTAAAGCTTAGGTCTATTTACCAAGGTTTCTTGATTACAAGCAGTAGTTTTCAACTTGCACCAAAGTGAGTTTGGGCAGTAGACCGTCCCTTTAATATTGATTTTGAAAGATTAGTACCGTATTTGCTCGATTATAAGACGAGGTTTTTTTCAGAGCAAATGCTCTGAAAAATCCCCCTCGTCTTATTATCGAGGTCGTCTTATAATCTGACCTCAAATTGAGGTCAGACTATAAGACAGGGATCCAGGTCCCCAGCAGAGCTGCAGGGGACCTGGATCCCCCTCTCTAACAGCAGTGGATGTCTGCGCGATGAGCGCGGACTCCCCTGCTGCCGCCCGGCACGACCGCCGGGGCTTCTATGAAGAAGCCGGGTACTTCCGCTTTTGTCACAGAAGTCCCGGCGATCGTGCCGGGCGGCAGCAGGGGAGGTCTGCGCTCATCGCGCAGACATCCTCTGCTGCCCCACTAGCCACCAGGGAGAATCGGGCAGCTGGGGGATGTCTGCACGATACGTGCAGACATCCTCCATGCTGCCCGACACGGCAGTCTATTATGACGGACCAGCTGTCCGTCATAATAGACTGCCGTGTCGGGCAGCATGGAGGATGTCTGCAAGTATCGTGCAGACATCCCTCGGCTGCCCCCACTAGCCACCAGGGATCGAGGTAAGGGGGAGGGAGGGGGGCAGAGAGACAGGGGGAGGGAGCGGGGCAAAGAGACAGGGGGAGGGGGGGGCAGAGAGACAGGGGGAGGGGGGGCAGAGAGACAGGGGGAGGGAGGGGGGAAGAGACAGAGCAACAAGGGGAGGGGGGGACAGAGCAGGAAGGGGGGAAGAGACAGAGGGAGGGGGGACAGAGCAACTAAAACCACTCCAGAAATAAAATTAAATTAAACAAGATAAAAAAAATTTTTTAAAATAAGTAGGCCAAAGTCATACGTCCATAACCTTTTATGATGACCTGCCCTTACTATTTTCCCCAAGTTCAATTCTACCACCCTGCCCATTAGTAAGGATGTAGAAAAGCAATGTAGAGTACGAACAAAACACTAAGCTACTCAGTACTATATACTATACAATATTTAAACTTATTTTTTTCTAGACTTGTGCCTGTGAATGAATATATTGCAAGGAGAAACTTCCCTACTATGTTTAAATGTCCTATGCCTAATTAAAATGTAATATTTAATCATTGCATATTTTGCCTCTCTAGTGTACTGTCTGTGTTGAAGTAATTCTGCATCTAATCCACCTAGTCCCTTAGCTGTAAATTATGTTTAAATGTCCTAGCTCTATCTAAAATTAATTGTTTAACCCCTAGTGACAAGACCTTTTTGACCTTGTCTTTCCCTTTTGACATTGCAGGTGTTTATGTTTATGTAATTTTCTTCTTTCTCACATACTGTACCCACACAAATTACATGTTGTTTTTATGGTCATAAGAAGGGCTTTCATTAGATACCATTATGTTCATCATATCTTATAATTTACTGCAAAAAGAAATCATAAAATATGATGAAACAAAACCAAAAACACTTTTTCTAACTTTGACCTAAAAAATAATTTACACAAATACAATCATTAAAAAAGACCCAATTTAAATAGTTTCTAAATGTTGTCCCGAGTTCAGAAATAAGCTTGTTTCCATTTTTTTCTGCAGTTTTTTGCGCGTTATTGGGCAAAAACCAAAATAGTGGGGGGTTTTCCTTTTTTGACCCCAACCCAACCCTAAATTTAATTTAACCCTTATGCTAACCCTTAATTTAATTGTAACCCTAACAATTATTCTAACCCTAGATTCTAGCTGACAAAGTTTTTTTTATTTATTATTGCAATGTTGCTGACTGCCTCTAGTGGCAGGCAATCAACAGCATTCACTTCCGATGCTCTACCCACAAGAGGGCAGCAGCCATATTAGAGGAGCATGTGCCCACAATAGCAATATGGTGCCCACGATTGTGCCCCAGAACAGAAATTTCAGTGCTGCCTAATGTTTTGACATCGAGGCAATAGACCAGCACCGTCAGAGCAGTTTTCACAATCGTTCCACTGCAGAACGTGCCAGACATGCCCATTGGCGCGAGGAGGTTAAACAAAGTAGATTTTGCCTATGTAGGGCTGGAGTGGAGGGAGAGTAGCGCAGGGAGCAGAAGACAATTGGAGTTGGTCACAATTCTTTATTGGCTTCACAACAGGAGGGAAAAGGCAAAGAGTAGTCAAAAACAGTCCAGAGGGTCGAGGCAGGCTGCAAAGGATCAAAGGTGGTTAGGTAAATCCAAGTTGGGGAACAGAGATACGGGAGGTCAAGTTCAGGCCAAAGGTCGGTACACAGGAATTCAGAATAAACAGCAATCTAGGGAACAAGGAAGGAATGGGACCGATAACAGGCACCACAGCTCAACAAGTAAGCATGTACTTGGGTCAAAATGTCACTGTAAGGGAAAATTGTTAGGAAAAAATGCTACTTAAGGTTACTGCCCTATAATTTGCAAAACACAAAAATCATGTAAACATTGGCTATTTATATTACTTTTTATTTTAAAACAAGTTTATTGTAGCATTGCTATATACAATCTGTAAACAATATTATAGGCACCTTAATATAATACAATGACATGTTAGGAGACATGGGTAAGGCAATGACAAAAGTTGTGTAATACTATTCAACATAGTAATTTGTCATAAACATCTTGAGTTTGTTGAAACAGTTGACACTGAATTGCTACTCGCGTTATATAATTAGCACCATCTAAAAACATGAGTGACATTGTACTAAACCCCAAATGGGGAAACTGACTAAAATATACAATAAAACTAAATCTCCATATAGATAATGGATCAACAGAATGTGATAACATTAAAAATCCATCTTGGGCACAATTAGTAGACCACATCTGGAAACACTAGTGTCCCAGAACATGTTAGACATCGTAATTATCTGAATTAACAAGATGGACCTTGTTATTGAATCATCTGAGGACATCAAGCCAACTCTACATAACAGCAAAAGGCTTTTTCCACTTTAGCCATACCAAGATGACCTAATATTACTACCATGTAGATCACGCCAGCTCACCATAGTGACAAGGAAATTGGACCTGGCGCCCTGGTGCTAAACGTGGAGCCCTTGACGATACCATCCATATTTTTTTTTGCAGCAGAGCGCGGGGGGGGGGGGGGGGGGATTCTGTGCGCTTGTTTCTGAGTGCCGGTTGTCAGGTGATATCTGGCACTCGGCAGGATGAAAAATGAGGATTGCCTGCTGCAGCAATGCCCCCCTCCCCTGCTATGATGTAAAGCAGCGGGGGGGGGGGGGGGGGGGGGGGGAGACTGGCACATTAAGATTTTTGTTTTGTTATAAAAACTGCTGACTTGTTTGTGTATGTCAGGTGTGTGTGTGTGTGTGTGTATATGTGAGGTTTGTGTGTGTGTGTGTGTGTGTGTATGTATATGAGAGGTGTGTGTGTGTTTCAAACCTCTATTTTATTTGAGTTTTTATTTATTCCTTTCATTAATATTAAGTTGTATATCTGATATCATATACTTTGTAAATAATTCTGAATAATTAAAATGTGTTTAACAATTAGATAAATGAAACATTGACACAATGTAATACAGTGCCTTGGAAAAGTCACCCCCTTGACTTTTTACCTGTTTTGTTACATTACAGTTCAGTGTTTTATTAATCTGAATTTTATGTGATGGATCAGAACACAATAGTCTAAGTTGGTGAAGTGAAATGAGAAAAATATATACATAAAACTATTTTTTTAAAATAGAATACAGAAAATTGGCATGTGCGTATGTATTCCCCCCTTTGTTATGAAGCCCATAAAAAGCTCTTGTGCAACCAATTACCTTCAAAAGTCACATAATTAGTGAAATGATGTCCACTTGTGTGCAATCTAAGTGTTGTATGATATATCATTACATACACACAACCTTTTTGAAAGGCCCCAGAGGCTGCAACACCTAAGCAAGAGGCAGCACTAACCAAACACTGCCATGAAGACCAAGGAACTCTCCAAACAAGTAAGGGACAATGTTGTTGAGAAGCACAAGTCAGGGTTAGGTTCTAAAAAAATATCCAAATATTTGATGATCCGCAGGACCACCATCAAATCTATCATAACCAAATGGAAAGAACATGGCACAATAGCAAACTTGCCAAGAGACCACCGCCCACCAAAACTCACGGACCGGGCAAGGAGGGCATTAATCAGAGAGGCAGAACCAAGACCTAAGGTAACCCTGGAGGAGCTGCAGAGTTCCACAGCAGAGACTGGAATATCTGTACATAGGACGACAATAAGCCGTACGCTCCATAGAGTTGGGCTTTATGGCAGAGTGGCCAGAAGAAAGCCATTACTTTCAGCAAAAAACATGTGAGACTACCAAAATGTATGGAGGAAGGTGCTCTGGTCTGATGAGACTAAAATTTAACTTTTCGGCCATCAAAGAAAACGCTATGTCTGGTACAGGGATATTCTTGAGCAAAACCTGTACCTGTACTGTGTGTGATTTGAGGCTAGGATGGAGGTTCACCTTCCAGCAGGACAATGACCCCAAACACAATGCTAAAGCAACACTTGAGTGGTTTAAGGGGAAACATGTAAATGTGTTGGAATGGCCTAGTCAAAGCTCAGACCTCAATCCAATAGAAAATCTGTGGTCAGACTTAAAGATTGCTGTTCACAAGCGCAAACCATGCAACTTAAAGAAGCTGGAGAAGTTTTGCAAGGGGGAATGGGCAAAAATACCAGTGGTAAGATGTGGCAAGCTCATAGAGACTTATCTAAAGCAACTTGGAGCTGTGATTGCCGCAATAGGTGGCTCTACAAAGTATTGACTTTAGGGGGGTGAATAGTAATGCACATTGACTTTTTCTGTTATTTTGTTCTATTTGTTGTTTGCTTCACAATAAAAAAAAAAAAACATATTCAAAGTTGTGGGCACGTTCTATAAATGAAATGATGCAAATCCTCAAACAATCCATGTTAATTCCAGGTTGTGAGGCAACAAAACATGAAAAATGACAAGGGGTTGAATACTTTTGCAAGGCACTGTATTTAGAAGATAAGTTTATAACCTAATAAATCCAAATAAAGCTATATAGTGTAAATAAAAATAAAAAAGTGTGTGTGCATGTGAGGTTGGTGTGTATGTAACGTTTGTGTATGTGAGGCACTTATGATTAAGAGTCAGTAGACTCGAAACCCTTCAAGGGTTTCTGTCCCTGCATTTTGTTTTTGTTGCTCAACAATAAATTGTGTTTTATTCACCTTGAACTGGAGTGCTAGTGCTTTCATTTCCTGTGGAATTCCTTTTGCACCAAACGGATCAAGCATGGCAAGGTAATACTCCCCAGCGTATTGAGCCTACACTAGTAGCCCGGGTCTATTCTCTTTTCTTTGGGGGAGTTTCTTCATGTATGTGAGGTGTGTGTGGTGTGTATTTATGTGAGGTGTGTGTGTATGTGACGAGGTGTGTGTATTTTTGCATGATTGATGTGCCATTGTCTGGCCCCTAATTTTTTTTGCTGGCTCCTAAAATGTAATTTGTAAAAAAAACAGTCACATACACAGACATACAGTCAGTCAGATACAAACACACACAGGTCAGCATTTTTAAAAAATAATAAAATGTAATCAATCACTACGTCCCCCTTCCCAGCCTCTATACATCATTGCAGGAAAGGGGGGCATTTCTGTTCCAGCTTGGTCTGTGCCTACCACACAGGCACAGACCCGTTTCTCTTCTGAGCACAGCCAGCACTCAGGCATTATAGCGAGGTGCGCGAGGGGGGAGGTGCAGGAATTCTGTGCAGCTCATGCACACACACTGCTCCCTCGCGCACCGCCGTTTAAAAGTAAAAAAACAAAACAATGATCCCAGCGGCGAGGGAACCATGCGGGGACAACAATACACGGGCACCAGGTCCAATTTCCATGGCTACTTGGCGCCTGGGGTTTGTCGATCCCTGTTTTGGGCAGCAATTGTGAATATGATCCTGTCCCAATTCAATCTCATGTAACACATGCAACTCCCATCATACCACCATGATCCATTTCTGTCCACTCTTTTCCATGACTCCTATAATAATTTGTATAAGTGTTTTTATTTCTTCACCAGAGAGCTAAGTCCAGAATCAACATACATGCAGGAAATGCTCATAAAATAAGTTACTGAGTGCAATTATATGGTTGCCCAGTTTACGAAAATAAAGGAGCGCAACATAAAAAGATAGGGAGACAACGTGTTTTATCAGCAGCAAATGTGATAAACTACACCCTATCACAGAACACTAAAAAAAATAATATTTAGTGATATTTTAGTAATATTTAATATGAAATTGCTACTTTAACACTGATGTAATACTCTAATTCCAGTAAGGGTAGTCTTACATTTATCACATGCATGCTTAAACACCTTCACTGTATTAACCTTTAGAACGTACTGTCAAGCATGGAGTCCTGGATGGAATAAGACCCTGAGCATCTGAGCTTAGGAGCTCATTGACAGGAGCAGAGACACAGGGATTGGTGCAGGATAACCGCACTCCACCTGAAGCTGCGAAAGCAGCTGATGTATCCATTGTAGATGAAGACCAAAGATGAAGATGCCCTGCAGACATCCTGGAACAGGCATGGGACACAACCTTGATATGATAGCAGGATATCTGCAGGCTACAGACAGATGAGAAACAGGAGGAACTAAATACAGAGGGCAGGGCTACAGGGCAGACCAATGAGGAAAGGTAAAACTAAAGCATATATGAACAGGGTAAAGGCATTAAACAGTACTACAGAACTAAAGAGGCAAAACAGACACATATATAACACAGGACAACATACAGAGACAAGGGCTAGGAGCTAAGGAACACAGTGACAGAGTGAGAATCTGGGATCCTCAGACGCTTCTAAAGAGAAATCAGGACTGTGACATAGGGAGAGGACAGATGAGCTGGAATTGTCAGGTGCTTCAGGGAAAAAGGGCAAGGGAACATATACATACAAACATAAAAACAGGAACCAGCCATATGGCCATAAGATGTAAGCTTGTCAATCAGCGTCAAGGTATCTCACAATCAGGCAAGTCCCTAACTCTAAAACTCAATAATACACTAACAAATGAATAGCAGAATCTAAAGACTTAAACTAAACAGACACACAAGACACAGAGCATCCCAGTAGACTGCAGATCTGACAGCTTTAGATAAACTAAACAAGTGTGGTTGCATATTTATACAGAGAAAAGTAACAAGGCAGAGAAACAATGAAAACCCATAACTTACAGGGCTAAGGACAATGTTCATCATACCCCACTAACAAGGCTCAGGTCACCCATTTTACAGGCCTCTGGACAGGGCAGGAACTGGACTGAAGCCGGACTTGGCAGGTGCCACTCTGGGGCCACACTGGGTAGGTGTCGCTCTGGGGCCAGATTGGGCAGGTTGACACTCTGTGGCCTAGCTAGAGAAGGATGCCACTCAACAGAGGGTTGTAGTCAATGGGGTATATTCGATGCAAGGTCTTGTTACTAGTGGGGTACCTCAGGGATCTGTTCTTGGACCCATTCTCTTTAATATTTTTATTAGCGATATTGCAGAAGGTCTTGTTGGTAAAGTATGTCTTTTTGCTGATGATACAAAGATTTGCAGCAGGGTTGATATTCATGGAGGGATAAGCCAAATGGCAAATGATTTAGCTAAACTAGAAAAATGGTCAGAGCAGTGGCAACTGGCATTTAATGTGGACAAGTGCAAGATTATGCACCTTGGGCGTAAAAACCCAAAAGCAGAATATAGACTATTTGGTACAGTCCTAACCTCAACATCTGAGGAAAGGGATTTAGGAGTAATAATTTCAGAGGACTTGAAGGTAGGTAGGCAATGCAATAGAGCAGCAGGAAATGCTAGCAGAATGCTTGGTTGCATAGGGAGAGGTATTAGCAGTAGGAAGAGGGAAGTGCTCATGCCATTGTACAGAGCACTGGTGAGACCTCACTTGGAGTATTGTACGCAGTACTGGAGACCTTATCTCCAGAAGGATATTGATACTTTGGAGAGAGTTCAGAGAAGGGCTACTAAACTGGTTCATGGGTTGAAGGATAAAACTTACCAGGAAAGGTTAAAGCATCTTAACATGTATAGCTTGGAGGAAAGACGTAACAGGGGGGATATGATAGAAACATTTAAATACATAAAGGGAATCAACACAGTAAAGGAAGAGAGTATATTTAAAAGAAGAAAAACTACCACAACTAGAGGACATAGTCTTAAATTAGAGGGGCAACGATTTAAAAGTAATATCAGGAAGTATTACTTTACTGAGAGGGTAGTGGATGTATGGAATAGCCTGCCAGCAGAAGTGGTAGAGGTAAACACAGTCAAGGATTTTAAGCATGCGTGGGATAGACACAAGGCTATCCTAGCTATAAGACCGGGAACGGGGGACTAATAAAAGTACTCAAAAAAAAAAAAAAAATTGGCGCAGACTAGAAGGACCGAATGGTTCTTATCTGCCGACACATTCTATGTTTCTATGTTTCTAACCACTTAATGCTCATGGGCGTTTATATATACGTCCCGCAAAGCATGGTCCTGTGCCTTTAAAACCAGCATTTCAGTAGCTCTCTGGAGCGATCGAAATGTTGTTGGCGTTTTTTCTTCAGTATTGCTTCCACACGGCATTTGATACAGTGCCACAAAAAGGTTACTCAACACATTGAGAGAAATAGATTTGGGGGCAAATGTGTGTATTTGGATTGAAAATTGACAAACTGGACCAGGGTATTAAGCGCAGTACCTATGGGGTCTGTTTTAGGCCCTCTTCTTTTTAATTTGTTTATTAATGATCTCCCAAGTTGTGTTCAGAGCCACGTATCAGTATTTGCTGATGACACCAAAGTAGGTAAGGTTATACAGACTAAACTGGATGTTTATTCTTTGCAGGAAGATTTGGAGTGGGGGACTGGGCAAGCAAGTGGAAAATGAAGTTCAATATAGACAAATGTAAACTTATGCATTATGGGAAAAAACTACTAATGAAAAAAAAAATAGAAATAATTGTAGATAAGACTTAGCAACAGTGTTCAATGTCAGTCAGCAGCTGCAAGGGCCAATAAGATATTGGCATGTATAAAACGGGGAAACTGATTCATGGGAGGTGGATATCACTGGTAAGATCTAAGTTCCTGGACTTTTTTGTCAGAACACAGGCATCTACTTTGCCTCCTCGCACTGTGCTCCAGTGTGAAGGGGATCTGTCCCAGCTGTGAGGATGCCGTGTAGATAGCAATACCTGGGTACCAGGTCTCATTTCCTGGCACCTGAGATTTGTTGAGCCCTGCCTTAAGTGTTTTGAAGAGATGGTGTTTCCTATATGGATACTGGCAGATTATGTAATATGAATATTTTTAAACCTGCTGAACCACTTAAACAATATTTTTTTTATGGTACAATGATTAGGGCAAGATTATTTTGTGCTTCCATCCTACATTACTTCACATTGTTCCTCTCTACAAGGACACAGTGAAAGATAGGAGACATGTAGAAAAACAGGTCTGACAAGTACATTGTTATTACTGCAGGCTGAAAATCTTTTAATTCTGAATGCACACAGAATGGTGATAATAATTCTGGGTAAAATGAAATAGGTCCTTTACATGCAAATAAAATCAACCATATCAGTGCACAATATTTCATTGCTATTCTGCTGAGTTACCACAATACTTTATTTACACAATAATTCATCTTTTCAATTCAACAATTAAACATACAAACCTTTGTAAAAACGCATTTGTCAATTACTAGTAACTAGTCAATTAAACCCAGGTCAGGTCAAATCAATATGAAAATGTTTCTGAGGACAGAGGGAGACTTGAAAGGAGCTCAGTGCTGGGCTGAAACGTTGTTGTTTGTTGGTGGATTGGACGCACCGGCGTATAACACGCACCTCATTTTAAGAAGGAAATTTCAGGAAAAAAAACTTAAATTTCAAATAAAGAACTTTGAAGCCCAATATGCCATTTTAATATGCCAGGATATTGCCCCCAATATGCCATTTAATATTCCAGGATTTTGCCCCCAATATGCCATTTAATATGCCAGGATTTTGCCCCCAATATGCCATTTAATATGCCAGGATTTTGCCCCCAATATGCCATTTTAATATGCCAGGATATTGCCCCCAATATGCCATTTAATATGCCAGGATATTGCCCCCAATATGCCATTTTATATGCCAGGATATTGCCCCCAATATGCCATTTTAATATGCCAGGATATTGCCCCCAATATGCCATTTTAATATGCCAGGATATTGCCCCTAATATGCCATTTAATATGTCAGGATATTGCCCCTTAGTATGCTCGTTATTCCACCCTCCTCCCCCCCTTCCCCAAACCCCAGTACTTACCTCGTTCCTGCTCTGTCTCCCTGTGCTCTGAAGGTGCGTGGCTGTGAGGGAAGCGTTGTGAGCTCCCCTCCAGCCGCGCGGAACAATAAAGTTTGTTTTAAAAAAAACACACTTTGTTGACCGCGCGGCTGGAGGGGAGCGCACAACGCTTCCCTCACAGCCACGGACCTTCAGAGCACCGGGGGACAGAGCACGAACGAGGTAAGTTTTTTTAATATTTTCATTCACCGACTCGAGTATAAGCCGAGGGGGGCATTTTTCAGCACAAAAAATGTTCTGAAAAACTCGGCTTATACTCGAGTATATACAGTACTATGGGTCCTTAACATTATATCGGCGTATAACACGCACACATCATTTGCCCCCTATTTTCAGGGAGAAAAAGTGCGTGTTATACGCCGATAAATACGGTACTTTATTTGTATTCTTTCTGAAGTCTGAAGTTATACAGTAAACCTATGGAATTCATCACCGGAGAAGATGGTAAGTACAGATACTCTAGATACTATAAATTTAAGTTTAAATACAGATAAATCTAAAATATGGGATTAACAGAATATTTCCTGCAAATGTAATACAAAACCTCCCAATTAATTTGTCATTTTGTGTAGCTAGCAATATAGTCCATAACAGTAACTTGAATGCCATGAACTAAAATGAAACAAAATGATTCAGTAATTATTAAAGACTAACATGGCAAACTACATTGCAAAAACAACATAAAATGTTAAAAAGAAAATGGAATTCTTTCACCTACAAGAGAGAAACCCCTGTGTAAAAAAAAATATGGGAATACATAGCGATGTTTGCAAATATTTAAACCTTTGATGCTACTGTCCTGTACTTTAGGACAGATATGCAAACCTGTTAAGACAGGGCTCGACAAACCCCAGGCGCCAGGTCGCCATGGCGACCAGGAAATTAGACCTGGCGCCGTCAGCCTTATGGTCCCCTCGCCGCTGCCATCCGATTTTTTTTATTTTTGCGGAGCGCGAGGGGGTAAAGTCTGTGCCATCCGCACAGACTGCAAGCTCCGCCCCCTCGCGCAACGCATGTCTGGGTGCCGGATGTCGTCACGTGACATCCTGGCACTGAGCAGGCAGATTGGCTGCAACACGAATGTCCCCCTCCCCTGCAGTGAGGTAAAGCAGCAGGGAGGGGGGACACGTTAAGAAGAAAAGAAAAGACTGTGAGGTGGGTGTGTGTTTGTATATATGGGTATATGTAATGTAGGTGTGTGTGAGGTGTCTGTATATATGTGTATATGTAAAGTAGGTGTGTGTGTGTGAGGTGTTTGTATATATGTGTATATGTAAAGTAGGTGTGTGTGAGGCGTTTGTATTTATGTGTATATGTAAAGTAGGTGTGTGTGTGTGAGGTGTTTGTATATATGTGTATATGTAAAGTAGGTGTGTGTGAGGTGTTTGTATATATGTGTATATGTAAAGTAGGTGTTTGTGTTTATGAATTGCGTGTATGCTTGCGTGATTGTCTGGCTCCTACATTTTTTTGCTGGCTCCTAAAATCTAATTACATTTTTCTTGCCCTGTGCTTAGAGACTGCTGCCATGTGCAAATGAGGCAAATAACAGATATACCTGTGTTTGTCAGAGGCACAGTGGTATACTGGTGTGCAGTTAACACATTGGGGGCTATTCATTAAAAGGTCATCAGAATGCCATTTGTTAAATTTGACTTTATTCCATGTTTGCACGGTTGGTGAATGGAACATTAACAAAAAAAGTAATCCATAAAATCAATCTACCAATGATCTCAAAATAAGGCCTAATTAATTATAATATAACTGCTTAATTTTGAATCTGTAATATATTAGAATACATGTTATTAAATACATACTAGTCCCTATTTTCACTTTACTGTGCGCGATGAAGGGCACTATGCGAAGGTGAGGGCCTCTCTATAGAAGTGAAGTTACTTCTGGGGAAGTAATACAGAGCATTCATGGAGAACAAAAAATGTCCCCCCAGCAAAGATGAGGTCCCAGCAAAGCAGCCACTGAAGATGAAGGCATTTTTAACTAAAATAATGCACATAAAAGGGCTAATTAAGTCTAGCATTGTATATATTTGGACTACACCAGTCAATTAAATGTATTAAACTAAATCAGTACTCAAAATAAGGCCCAATTAATACCATTCCCCAATCATTTCTATGCAGAAAGCATTACAAATTTTTTTACCAATCAAGATTGAATTCAGCAAATGTTGCATTTTGAAATAGTTTGATCCATTGATCTGTGTAAAAGATTACTTCCTGGTATTCCCTCCATACAATTGTTTGTTCAAAGGTAAAAAAAAAAAAAACATCTTCGTACACAAAAAAGATTCCACATGCAAATGCTAACTAACATAAATCGTCACAATACGAAAGGACACAGATTCAAAGCAAAATGTCTCTTTTGCACATACAGTTGTAATAGGCTACTGATGCAGGAAGGTAGAACAGTGGTAATTCTGTTTTGAGGTGTGCCATAATTGACATTGTAGGTAAGACAATTAGGGGTTTATCAAGCAATAAATTATAGGAAAAGTGAGGAGAGAAGGAAAAGGAGACCAGTGTCAAGAGAAGTGAACGTGGAATTTATAGCCCTCTGATAAGTCCCATGCCTTTAGATTAATTAGCCTTCCCATTTATAGTGCTAGTGTCATATGTAAATATGGATTCCATGATATTGCACAAGTCTATTATTACACTCACTAAAGTGTCGGGGAAAAAACAGTTAGGTAATATTTCTAAATAAAAACAAAGTATAAAAACACCAGCAGCACAGTAACACAAGGTGACACAGGTGCTAAATTACTTGCAAGACGCAATGGCACATTATAAAATATACCCTCATCCTGCAATAAAGTATACAAAAAGGGAGAATAGAAGGAAACTGATTTTCTGATATTACTCCCTTCACAACAAATTGGGGCTAATTAAAATAATTTTCTTACAAGAAACATGACAATTAAAGTAACACATATATTACTGTACAGCACCATACTAACCTGTTAACTTTCCAACTCTTTTGGAAAGATATGGTAGGTTGTGTCACGTATGAGGGGTTTTAGGAAGAAAAGTTTTAGTAGAGTTAAGCAATGTGCATATTAAATTAAAGAAATTATATCTCTGGTTCTAAAATTGTATCCATAAAATTTAGCACTATCTAAATCAATTGACTTGAATAGATATTCCTAATATTTAGGCCCATGCCTCTGTTTTGCATCCCCTCATTGAAAGCTCCAGCTTATTTCCTGGTGGCAAAATATACTTATTTATGAAGTGTTTTACAATGACAATTATTACTTTGATTTGGGCTTTTTAAAAAGTTTTGATCTATAAAAGATTAATTTATGTGAAAAAAAAATGAAATCACGTTTGGAAATGTGTCAGGATGTGTGTCTGTTTTGTAAAATTTGCAACTGCAATTTATGCCGACGTCATAAAAGACTAGGGCAAAACTGTTTGAAGGAATCACACAACTTATTCGACTTCCTCGCTAAATATGCTCTCACTTTGTTAACGTTGCTTAAAATTAACACATAACATGTTCACTGTGCTGTGACCAGCAATGAAAAGTATTGATTAACACTACAATAATACTACTTCACTGTCACTTTTTTGAAACAGGGTGAAATGGCAATGTTGCTATTACAACATACATACAGTATAAGATAATTTATAAAGGATCAGCAAAAATTAGAAAGGCAGACAAGGAACACTGTTTCTTAGGCTGGCTGTGCATGAATGGCAATTCAGTGTACAACAGTCATTACAGTTTTTTCAAGGTTCAAAGGATAGATTGTGATGTGTTACACTGGGTGCCGCGTTGTCAGCGACGATAAAGTATAAGAAGTTGAGATGATGCTGTATGGCCCCCTCCTCAATGCTTTCTTTATAGACCTCAAAGTTTTCCATCCCATTGTCTCCCCCTGATGCACACAGCAAGAGACAGAGCGATGGAACTTAATACCCCGACATACATCATGCAGAAATTCTATCTATTGTCCCAGAGTTCGAAACACACACAGACACTCACCTCTATTGGGTGGACCCCAGCTTCCAAGCTTTAGTGGAGTTACTCCTTACCCGACTTTCCCTGGCACAACCCTTTGAATTACAATGATTTCCAGGTCACTACGTATATTTGACAACACCGCTCTATGCATGCGTGCCACACACTCCGCCTCTGGTTACAGAACAGCCCATGGAGTCCACATCCACCAAGGAACGGGTTTGCTAACTTTAAGCCTGTTGCCAGGCAACCAGCAGTCTACCGGCGACAAAAAGGCCATAGGCAGGAACTAGGGAGTGACATTATGGGAGGAGTAAAGGAACAGGAAGTTATGATAAAGGTGAAAGCAGACCCTGGGTCAGGGCTGTGACTATGTAACAAGGATAAAAGTTTCTAAAAGCACGAATGCGTTTTATTTTACGTAAAGGTCATCACCGTGTTTGTAGAGGGTGACCGTGCACAAAACGACTATGCAAAGCGCAGTTTGCATATGAATCAGTTCATTTGTATGCCCACAAGGAATGTTACCATACCAGGATGTAACGTGGCACTACAGTATTATCATCTCACAGTTCTGATATCCACCCTGCTCTAGAAAGACCTCAGCGCTTTTTTTTTAACATTCTAATACTGACTAATACCAACGTTTCCAAAGTCGCTAAACAATTTTAAAACCAGATCTGTATATGACCATTAAATGGACTCCGTCTATTAAACTTTGCTTATGCCGTGAAAGTAGAGAATAAAAACATAACTATACAGTGTATTATCAGAATTACAAGTAAGTGCATCAATTAAAACTATGATTTTAAGGGACAGTTTTACATACAGTAACCTAAAAATATTTCGGTAAGTACTGCATCAGGTAAAGAAGTTTTTTTTTTTTTTTAAATTCTCAACTCTTTTTATCCCATAAACACTGCAAATATGTTGGAACAGAGTTTTTACAGTTGCAAACAAAGATATGCTAATCTCTCCAAACTTGAGTTATGGATGTCATTGTAATTGAGACCTTTAAATTATTTAAAAGTAAATATAAGTGTATGTCACATATTAGAAACATGTATAACAAACAGAAAATAAGTTAACCCCTTTGTGACGTTAGGACGTATTATGCTGTCCTGAATTTAATTGCCTAAAAGACGGTAGGACGGCATAGTACATCCTGTGTTAAACAGCTCATCGCGGCTTGAAGGGACTTGCAGCGGGATCCAACCTGTCAGATGATGCCACTTTGAGTGGCCTCAGTCTGACAGGGGAAATGAAGCCGGTGCTCAAAGCGAGCTCCGGAGGTCTCGCAATTTTTTCACAGGGTCTATTAAGACAGTGATTGGGTCCCTGCCATAGTGTTCCTGGCTACCGATCACCTTGTGATCGGTAGCTAGGAACAAATTGTGATGTTTTAAATTTTATTCTCTTCATTCACAGTATAAGCCATGTTTAGGTTGACAAGAGTCCCTTTAAGTTCCAAATATAGACTTTATTATTGTCCAAGACAAATAATTTTAAACCATAAACTTCACTAATGCTGATCACAATTTTTAGCTTGCAAACTATTGATAAAAATAATATTGATTAAAGGAAAGGAAATCTTGATTTTGTTCCCTAACCCCTTGGCGACACAGGACGGACTAGGTCCGTCCTGTGTGCCGAGGCGTTAGTGACCGTCCTGTGTCAAAATGAGCACTGAAAGCTGAGTTTTTCCGCTTTCAGTGCTCAAGCAGTATTGAAACGATGCTTCCGTATGGAAGCATCCTTCAATACTGAAAAAAATGCCCATCGGCATTTCGATCGCTCCGGAGAGCGATTGAAATGCCGGTTTTAAAGGCACAGTGCCTTTAAAACGACGGGCATTAAAAAACGACCATAGGAAGCAAATTTTTCGCTTCCAATGCTCAGAAAGTGTTTCTGATGGCCTCGCAAGTTGAGGCAATCAGGAACACACAAAAAAAAATGCACGATCTTGGTCACTGTGTGACCAAGATGGCGCTGCCCTTCTAAGGGCAAGAGCACAGGAGGCAGAAAGTACCTGCTTCCTGTGCTCTCTGGCTGCCATACGATTGCCTCTTCACAGAGGCAATCAGTGACTGCCAGGCACACTGACAAGCAGTGGGGATGTTCTGATGAGCATCCCCACTGACTGGTCAGATCAATATTAACCCTATTTTGATCTGACCAGTTATGATCTGCCTCCCTCTCCTCACATTTTTTTAGTGAGGGAGAGAGACAGATCAAAGTTATAAAAGTAAGTAAAAGTACAAAAAAATAATAAATACACAACACACGAATAATAAAACAATAAAAAAAATGTATTAAAGCAATTCCCTGCGTTTAACCCCTTCCTTGCCACTGATCTTGCGTAAGCAGTGATCGTGCACATCAGCGCATTTATTTTTGCTGTTTTTGCATTTTTTAGGGGTAAATGTTTTTTGTACTGTAATTTATTACAGTACTACAAAGGCTCTTCTAAGAGTTATTAACCCCTTCTTTGCCGTCGATCACTGCTTACGCAATGATATTGACACCAAAGCAATTTTTATCTGTCTGCATATTTTTTTTATTTTTTTTTTACACATACCCGCTAGGGGCTTACATGTAAAGTAAAAGTATTTGAGTTTTTTTTTTTAAGCTGTCTGAGCGCATAGTGATCAGTAACAGCGAATTAGTGGCAAAGGCGGTTTGGTGATTTCTCAATTAAGCTCACCATTCGCCCTGGTCAGATCAAAATTGGTCGGATCAATATTCACAAATATTGATCTGCCTCCCTCTCCTCACTTACATTTTTGTGACGGAAAGAGACATATCAGTATTAGTGATATAAAATAACATTTTATAAAATTGTCAGGTTTTATGAAAGTCTTTCACTGTGTATTACCCCCTTCCCTGACATTCATCACTGTATAAGCAGTAATCTTGCACAGCAACAGTATGTTTTGCTGTCTGCACTGTTTTATGGATTAATTTCTGTGTACTGTAATGTATTACAGTACTACATAGGCTCTTCTAAGAGCTATTAACCCCTTCTTTGCTCGAGATCACTGATTCTGAGGCCGCGGACTCAGGGTTCGATTTTGACCCTGGTCAGCTTTCTGATACATCATCTAGTGATGTATCGGTGGCTGCTGAGCCCTTGCCACAAGGAGTGATGGGTGTCTACCGTTAAAAAATATATGGTTTGGTGGGGGTAAATTACATTGGCTGGCTTCAAAGATATATCCCATATAGGACACGGACGCAGGTTGACTACATGTCAAAATTCCAAGTTGGAATTTTGAGATGCGCATCTCACAAATGTTACCTTCTAGCCAAAAAACAAACCAACAAACCTATGCATGGGTGCTATCCCTGTACTCGGGAGATGTTGCTGAATTCATGCCTGAAGTACAATGCATGTGGAAAAAAAACTCCCAAAAAAGTACTACCACAAACTTTTACAAAAGCTGGTGGTAAAATTAGTACATATACAGTATTAAAATACCACCATTTGAAATACCTTAGGATGTCTATTTTCCAAAAATATATGGTTTGATGGGGTAAAATTTATTGGACGGCTTCAAAAATATTCCAAATGGAACATGGGCGCAGGCTGACTACATGTCAAAATTCCAAGTTGGAAATGCACCCCCCTAAACGTGGCCTTTTAGCCCCCAAACAACCCAACAAACCTATGCATGGGTGGTATCCCTGTACTCAGGAGATGTTGCTGAACACATATTGTGTGTTGTTTTGCACTGACACATAACAGGATCTGTGAATTCATGCTCGAAGTACAATGTATGTGGAAACAAAACATTAAAAAGTACTAACCTAAAATTTGACAAAGGCTGGTGGTAGAATTAGTGCATGGAAAGTGTTAAAATACTACCATTTGAAATACCCTAGGGTGTCTAGTTTGCTAAAATGTATGGTTTTGTGGGGTAAAATACACATTCTGGCTTCACAAATGTCCCAAATGGAACATGGGCGCAGGTTTTCTGCATGTTAGAATTTCAAGTTGAAAAAGCAAAAAGCGCACGTCTCAAATGTGGCCTTTTAACCCCCAAATAATCTAACTAACCTACACATGGGTGGTATCCCTGTACTCAGGAGATGTTGCTGAACACATATTGAGGTGTTGTTTGGCACTGACACATAATAGGATCTGTGAATGTGAAAAAAAATTACTATCCATAACATTGACATAGGCTGGTGGTAGAATTAGTGCATAGAAAGTGTTAAAATACTACCATTTGAAATACCCTAGGGTGTCTAGTTTTCAAAAATATATGGCTTTATGGGGTAGAATACACTTTTTGGCTTCAAAAATGTCCCAAATGGGACATGGGCGCAGGGTTTCTGCACGTCAGAATTCCAAGTTGGAAAACCAAAAAGCGCACCTCTCAAATGTGGCCTTTTAACCCCCAAATAACCTAACCAACCTATACAACAATTAAGCCCAGGAGATGTTGCTGAACACATATTGAGGTGTGGTTTGGCACTGACATATAACAGGATCTGTGAATTCATGCCCAAAGTACAATGTATGTGAAAAAAAATTACTACCCAAAACATTGACATAGGCTGGTAGTATAATTAGTGCATGGAAAGTGTTAGAAAGTGTGGGTTAGAATACACTTTCTAGCTTCAAAAATGTCCCAAATGGGACATGGGCGCAAGTTGGAAAACCAAAATGCGCACCCCCTAAATGTGGCCTTTTAGCCCCAAAACAAACCAACAAACCTATGCATGGGTGGTATCCCTGTACTCAGGAGATGTTGCTGAACACATATTGAGGTGTTATTTGGAAATACCCATTCACATTTTAAGGTAATGTTTACCTAAATTGCAATCTATTTGAAAAATTAAACAAAAAAAATTTTTTTTTTTCTTTGACACTCAGTTGAAATATTGTGAGGGGGTTAACCCTCACCAGTTTTATTATTGTTCACATCCTTGTGTCTCTACTACTTAATCTTTTATTTCCATTTATAAATAGGGACCATATATAGGCAACACGTACATACAGTTTACAAATAACAATTAAGCCCATGTTTCCAAAATGTTCTTTCCTCCTTCCCACCCCTGCCCTTCCCCCCGAGTCCCATCACCTCTCCCTCCCCCCTCAGAATGCAAGTCCCCATCTGCACTCAGATTCCTGCTGAGCTGAGAATCATAATTATGATCGGTATATCTGGTTAAACTTATCCTATCAGTGATAAGAGGGAAGAGAGGGAGAAAGAAAAAAAAAAGGGGGTGGGGGAGTCAAAGTCAAGCTTAAACAGACCATTCTTAACACATTGTGACTCTAAAAACATTCCTCAACCGTCCCAATCCACAGTCATACACTCTATCCTCAATCACACACTTAAACAAACTTTTCGCTGAAGCTGCTCCCCCATGGCCGCGCAGGTGCGCCCCCCCCCCCCATCCGAGGCCCACCGAACCGTATGAGTTTATTGTGTCATACCATCTCCTGGAGCTGGGTTTTGACTGAAATCCAAAAGTACAATAGAATCCTCTCTCCAACATCAACTGGTGATCTATCTGGTTTTGAATCTCTTTTTTGCTGCAAACTTTGGCAAAGATTGGTGGTAAAATGGCTACATGAAATGTGTCAAAATACCCCAAGTTAAATACCCTGAGTGGTCTACTTTTCAAAAATATGTACATGTTGGGGGTCATTCATGGATTTAGTACAGAAATCAGTGTTACAATGTCACTATCGCTAATTTTGAAAAAAAGGATTTTAAAATAGCTTTGCACTACTTATAGTTCTGGCCGTGTAACATGAATAAAAAAAGCACAAAAACATAAACATGGGCTATTTCTGAACTCAGGACATATATTAGAAACTATTTAGCAGTGTTTTTTTTTTGTTGTCTCTTGTACATGAGTATACGATTTTTCAAATAAAAGTCATAAAAAATTTTTTTTTACATTTTTTTGCCATTTTTTATTATTTTTTTACATCAAATTATATGCTATTATCAAAACAATGGTATCAAAAGAAAGCCCTTCTTATAACGATAAAAACGATATATAGTTTGTGCGGGTACACTAAATGAGACAGAAATAAATTACAGCAAAACACAAACACCTCAGAAATGTTAAAACAGCCCATGTCACCAAGCGTCGGACAAGCCAAAAAAGTCATGTCACTAAGGGGTTAAATTTATGAAGAAATCTGTTTATAATTCTCTTTTTGAGTCTGACAGGAAAAAAATTACAACTGAGGTTTACTTTCACAAGAGCGCAATACAGATTTGGAGAAACCTGAAATTTGAAATGCACTGATAAAGTTTTGACCTATCTTTCTCTCTGAGAGATAATTATTATTATTATTATTGTTTTTTAACCCGCCCCATCATCCACGCATGGACAACACGAGTCATTGCACTTCTGTTCATTTTACTAAAAACAGATAATATATTAACACAGAAGGATACCATCCCTAGTCAGACCTTTAGGTAAAAAGCAAAATGACATACGAGGTGGTTTGAGCATAACCCATATCCGATATACAGTCACAAAGACATCAGACATACAAGGTTGTCCCAAAATATGATAGTAGAAAACAGATCCTAGTAATAAAGTGACATAGTTTCTGGGATAACTTCCCGTCTGAGTCAAAGGGCATGGTTCGGGTAAGTCAAAAGGCATTCCTGAGTCGCTCGCAAGTCTCTTCTACCTTCCCTTATATCCTGTGAAAAGGTGTCGCAGACATACACCGAGGACTGATAAAGTGCCCCACATTGTGAGCCCTAAAACATAGGACCAGTTCCGTCTCCGCCACAGACATACCTTCTATCTAAGTATATTGCCACAAATGTGAACTGGTTAGTAATAATCATTATCTATCAAACATAACCAAACCCAACAAAACTAGAAACAGGTAACCATTAAAATAGGCGTGGTGACCTCAGAAGTGGCCGCAGTACCACATTATGTGAACCCTCAGTTTAATCTAAAGTTGTTCCCACCTCCCTGGTCAGACTGCTCCCCGCCCACTCACAATATTTAGAGTCTTTTCTTCGTCCCAAGTCTCCCCTGTCGCCCAATGTCCACCCCGTCAGCATTACGTAAGTGGTATTGGGTCAGTCTCTTCCAATAGTTGTTGCGAGTACCATGTGGTATATATAAAAGTCTGGCGTATTTTGGTTTAAATTGTGTGATCTAGTTGGTTAATGTATTTTTTCCATGTTTGAAAAAAAAAATTTGTGCACAATTCTTTGTTGGTTGTTGCGTTTAACCATTCCATATGAAATACATGATGCAATTTTGATTTAAATAGAGTGAACCGGAGGTGGGTCTGCCACTATCCAATCATGCAAGATTGTTTTTCTAGCCGCAGCTGTGATCAAGAAGAGTAGTCTCGAACCATGTGTTGATTAGCCAGTATTCATACCAAACAGCATTGTTAAGGGTGACATTGAGATGTTTGCCAAGGAGGTCCTTTGTGCAAATGTAATGACCTGGTTCCAAAATTCCCAGTGTCTTTTTGGACATTGCATGTCCAAAAGCTATGAAACAGGTCAGCATCTTCCTGATCACATTTGGGACAAGCAGATGTCTCAATAGCCCCCATAACAAAAAGCCTTTTGGGTGAGTAGTAAGCTCCATGAAAACTTTTTGAAGCATTTCTTGATATGTTGGGAGTGAGTTTGAAAGATTTTATTGTGATCCGCTAAGGATTTAAAAGGACAGTCTAGTCACCTATATGACTTTGGTGCAACTTGTAGACACCAAAAAGTTAACTAGACTATCAATTTCAGTTTTTTATTTTACATTTTTATTTTTGTTAAAAAAGAGAAAAATACTTACCTATACAAGTTCTCCACAGGTGGCAGCTCTCGGTACTGCATGCATACATACATACCGACTTGCGCAAGCTCAGTTCACATTTTACCCACCGTATACGCGCATCTCCATGGTAACAGGCACGCTGAGCTGTCAGAAACACAGGTGCTTTCCTGCCTGCTGATCGCACATACAAAGTCCCCTGACCCCCCCCCCCCGTAACAGGCACACTGCTTTCCTTCCTGCTGATCGCACCCCGCCCGGTAACAGGTGCTTTCCTGCTTTGACATACTGATTTGACAACACGAGGAGAGGGTGAAGTCTCCGGAGAAGGTAAGAGGAAAAAAAAAGTGCTGCTGTGTGTGTAATGTGATGTGAGTGAGTATGTGATGTGAGTGGTGTCAGTGTGTGATGTGAGTGAGTGATGTCAGTGTGTGGAGTGAGTGAGTGATGCCAGTGTATGGAGTGAGTTATGTTAGTGTGTGAAGTGAGTGTATGTGGTACTTATATGGGTGACTGCATTACATATCATTCTAAGCCAGCTGGTATTTAGGGGGGACAGCACTGCCTATCATGCTTAGCCAAGCTGTGTTTTATGGGGGGGGGGGGGGCTGCACTGCCTATCATGCTCAGCCAAGCTGTGTTTTATGGGGGACTGCACTGCCTATCATGCTCAGCCAACCTTGCATTTATGAGGGGACTGCACAGCCTATCATGCTCAGCCAAGCTGTGTTTTATGGGGGGACTGCACTGCCTATTATGCTCAGCCAAGCTGGCATTTATGGGGGGACTGCATTACCTATCACAGCCAAGCTGGCATTTATGGGGGGGGGGCTGCACTGCCTATCATGCTCAGCTGGCATGATAGGCAGTGCTGTATGATATGACTGACATTTGATGACTTTACGGACATTCATTATACAGTGACAGGGCTCTAACTTATAATGCTCTTGTATACACTAGGATCTCTAATGCAACACATTGCCTGATTACATCAATAAACAGGAAATCATATTCCAATTCTTATTGGCTGCTGCTGGGAAAATAAACTCCCTTAGAAGCCTAAGGGAGACGCCCATTGAGTGGGCCGTCCTGAACCTCTGCAAATGTGCATTTTTATCTTAGTGTAATATCTTCATTTTGTAAGTAATGCAAAATATAAAATATGCATTTTAAAGTACTTTGAAAGTACTTTAATATGCATTAAAATGTTGAGGAGGCATTTTGGGCAAAAGACAGTCCCTTTAATATCCAGGTCAGGGATATGCGAGATTCATCCTGTCACACCTCCCTCCTCTCTTTGGTAATCAATGTTATATCTGTTAAGGTTATATAGGTTGCTAATAGAGTGTTATCCCAGTCCTCATCCCCCAATTTACTGATTATTTGCGAGGCAAAACTTGAACTTTTTTATACACTGTTCTCTCGTGAGGAGTTTTTTTGTGGATGTATTAACTATGTCATGAATGTGATGTAGTCCCCTAGATTGCCAAGATTTGAACTGCGGATCGAAATCTCGATTTCCTATCCAGCTTATCCAAGTTGAGTATTTCAAGTTCAGATCCTGATCTATTCTCATTAGTTTCCATGACTTTATAGTGGTGAATAATAATGGATTGCTTTTGACCGAATGTGAAAGTCTAAAAAGGGTGTATGTCGCATGTCTATATAGGGCCGCTAGGTTAAATTCCTTTAAATTGGGAATATTACAACCAAAGTTAGACCTTGGTTGTTGAAGTTTCCTCAAAGCAATTCGAGGTGCCCCCCCTTTCCACAGGAAACTATGAAAATGGAAGTTTAATGTACCGCTCATCCTGTTTACTGAGGAGAATTGGCAGTACTTGTAGATGCATAGGATAATCTAGGACAACTGACCATTTTAAGTAGCGCAGCCCATCCCAATAGCGTGATGTTTACATTTTCTACGATTTTAATTCCTGGATCACTTTACACATAGGCTTTTTAATATTGTGCCAATAGTGTGGTAATTTGTTTTGGGATGACAATACCTAGATAATTGATTGGTTTAGCTGTCCATTGTACTGGAAGTGGCGGTAAGCTGCTAAGCTTCCTCCTTGCCCCCAGATTAATTACGACCAATTTAGTAAAATTCATTAATTCTTCAAATAGTTTTAAAATGTTTAGTATTGGAGTCATTGCTTCTTTTGGGTTTGAGACATACAGGATGAGATCATCTGCAAATGCTGTGACCTTAATCACCTCATTGCCTATTTTAATGCTTGTAAATTCGGGCGTAGCATGTAGAATACATAAAAGAGGATCCAGGGCAATGCTTTTTTTTTTTTTTTATGTTTCAATTTCAAATTTATGCCAACATTTTTCAGCAACCTAGTTTGCATTTTTGTTAGGACAAACCATGGACAAAGTCATTTTGTTCAAAAAGGAAGAACGTATTTCACAAGTGTAACAGTTTTGAGGTATGGTGTCATTGTTTCCACATCCATCGATTTTTGTAACGTTCAACAGCCTTCTTAAGTTGGCTAATGTTCAACTACCAACAAACCCCATTGAATATTATTGAATAATTGTGTACTTTTTATTGCTGTATACAGTAAATATGGCAGTAGTGCATCCAGAAGTGCTCTGTGAGTTAAGGAAGACACATTTGGTTTATATATAAAGATCAAGCAAACCTTTAATCCTTTATTAGTGTCACATTGTAGTGTCTTATCCTGCTCATAATAAATATGTTTTGTTTTATGCTTTTGGTGCTGTAACCAGACCAGTTTTTTTTTTCTTTCATTTTACCTTTTTTACCTGCAATCTGTCACAACCCAGAACAGGATGCCTTGGAGGGGACTGTGGACAAGGAGTCTTTTATCAACACACATACTGCCAGCCACAGCTATGGCAAAGTCCAGTTAATAGCACATAGTATGCCAGCCACTGACATGGTAAAGGCCAGTTATCAGCACATAGACTGCCAGCCAGGGGCATGGCGAATGCCAATTATCAGCAATATGCCTGCCTGCCACAGTTGTGTCAAAATGTAGCTAATAACACACAGTCTGTCAGCCACAGTTCCTACCCGAGGTAGGCACTGGCCCAGGGCACCTTTTTAAAAGTATGAGGGAGGGAGGCAGAACGCACTGGGTAAAAGGTGAAGGTCTGCCCCCACTTGTCTGTAGCTCTAGCTCTGTGTGTTAAACACACACAGAGCTCAGACAGTGCTGCTCACACTTCTCACGCACACTTATCATTCAGAGCATCTACGATGGTGACTAAGTGTGACTGTGTGTATTTATGCGTGAGTGTGTGTAAGCACATCACTTTAACCAGTGCGCAAAGTGTGGGGCCCACAGGTTATAGGGGCCACCGCTGGATGCAACATGCTCCTACTGCGAGCGTGACTGTCACACAGAGGGCAGCAGTCCGCATCCAGCCGGCAGCTACTTCCTGCCTCCTGCAATGGAGGGAACACTGTGCGAAGGAGACGTGAGAGAGAGGCAGCAAGGTGAGTACTGGGAAATGGGGGAGAGGGGGTAATGCTTTTATTGGGAAAGCTGGTGGTGGTATGTTAATGAACAAACTAAAAGAGGCATATTAATGGGCAAATTGACACTGGCATATTCATAGGCAAACTGGCTGTGGCATGTTAATAGGCAAAGTAACAGTGGCATATTAACGGCCAAACTGACTGTGGCCTATTTATGGGGAAACTAACAGTGGTATATTAATGGGCAAACTGGCTGTGGCATATTTATGGGTAAATTGGCTGTGGCATATTGATTGGCAAATACAAGGGGGTTATGAGGAGGGAGAGACAGACATGGGGAGAGAGATACATGTGAGTTATGAGGAGAAAGAGACAGACAGACATGGGTGTATAGGAGGAGAGACATGACATGCAGAAAGAGACCAGCAAGGGGAACAGAAAGATTGTCATTGAAAAATTAAATGGGGTGTGAAAGGAGAGATATACATGAGGGTATGAGTGGAGAGAGAGATATACATGAGGTTACGAGTGGAGAGAGAAATATACATGAGGGTATGAGTGGAGAGAGAGATATACATGAGGCTATGAGCGGAGAGAGAAATAAATGTGAGTATGAGTGGAGAGAGATATACATGAGGGTATGAGTGGAGAGAGAAATAAACATGAGGGTGGGGGGGGTGAGAGAAATACATGAGGGTATGAGTGGAGTTGCGCTGACATTGAAGCTGCTGGTGGAGGTTCGAAACTGGAGCTTGACCAAGTTGCTTGTGCATTAGGACATGCTCAGTGATTGTGCAATTTTTGTGCCCCATTAAGCGTTACCTGCAGATTTTGTGTTCCCTGTTGCTGACCTTGGATTGTATACCTGTTTCTCCTTAATTGCCTGTGCCCCTGACCTCGGATTGCTACTCACTTTTGTTTGTTTGCACTGTGCTCTTTCTACCTGCATGTTTACTCATACTGTGGATTGCAAATTACTTATGGTTTTCTGCATGTGATTTATGGTCCTCCCATTTGGATTACAATTACTGTGTCTTCAATCCTCCATTACATCTACATAAGAGGTGCCATATTCTGCGGCCTAAACCTGATTCAGACTTGCCTCCACATACTGCTTACCAACTACTCGGGTGTGTACCAGACATTATTTTGTACCTATTGGTGTAAGCCTCCCCTGCCTCCCGGACTTGCTCCCAGTTTTCCTGGTGGCTAGTGGGGCAGCCCCCAATGCTGCCCGACACTTCCATCTTCTTTGATTTACCAGCAGAAGTTATAAACATCATTGGAGGATCCACTGGCTGCTTGCAAGCAGGATCCAGGTTCCATGCAGCTCTGTGAGGAACCTGAATCCAAGTCTTATAGTCAGGGCATATTGATGTGCAGACAGACCTCACATTGGTCCCTGTTATCCCAGGTTGTGACATACCTCTATTTGAGGTCTGATTAAAAGACGAAGCTCGGGGGCAGAGCTTAACTGTCAACAAGAGCAGTCATGCTGTCCTTCAGCTCCCGAGCATTGTACTATATTTTGGCTGAATTGGCTAAATTTGGATCCCCCCCCCCTCGAAAATGGGGGGGGGGGCACACCTCACACACGATGGGGAAAAGGTAAAAAACAAACAAATCCCAAATGGGAAGCCTCGACATAGGTGAACTACTATTGCAGCCTGTAATGGCATGCAGTGGCCACTTGCCTCCTGGGAACGTGTCTGACTACTCAGAGGACTCTGATTACGGCTTCCCTCTGGCAGTGGAGATGCGGGTGGACCCTTTCCACCACAGAACTTACCAGTTGCAGACTCCTTGGTCACAAGGCAGGATTTTCAACTGCTTCTCACTGAAGTGACCCGTACTAAAGCACGTGGTGTCGCCAAAATAAGGGGCAACGTTCAGGCTCTGGAGCAGAAAGCCTTGACCATAGAGTCTACTATGAAGCTCATGACTTCTAAACTTGGGGCAATCAACAAACGGGCCCTCGCTATTGACAAACAACGGGATCTTATACTCCTTAAGATTGAGGAACTCGAGAACAAATCCCGTAGAACAAATATCCGATTGAGAGGCATCAATGAGGGTGTTCTTCCTCGGGACCTTCCCCAATTTCTCTGAAGCCTACTAGCCCAAGGCACCTACAGAAGGCCCCCTGTCACACCATGGTACAATTCCAGAACGTACAGGATAAAGTTGCGGTGCTCACAAGTTTCACTGGCTCAGTGCCTATACTGTTTGAAAACTCCTTTATGCAAGCTCACCCTGGTTTAGCACATGGGACTGTTGTGTGGAGAGATTCTCTGAAGGAGCTCACTGAACATCTTACCGCTGAGGTCCTGCCCACTCTCTGATTGTTGATAAGAACTGGATCCCCCAACGGCTGATATCCGAGAGACTCTCTCACTTTTAAAAGGACTGGACTTACCTTCTATTCCACCTACGGTACACCCTCAGTTGAATAGGGATGTTCTACTGTTCAGTCCTTCCACCTCCTGGACATTGGGAAAAGGAGATGAAAAGGACCGATGGACACGCAGCCCAGCAGGGAAACAGGATGCCCTTAAAGACCACAGAACACAGAAGAGTTCTTGTTAGGGATATGGACTTTTGCCTTTTCCTGGAAGACAACCAACCTGCCCTTTCTTCCCTCTCTATCCTCTCTTTCTTTTCCATTCTTCTGTTCTTAAGACTACTCTCTTGAAATAGTTGTTGGTACCTGCTAGATGTTATGCCAACAGTTTATTTATGCCATCTTAATCTAATGTAAATTAGGCATAATCAAATGTATATATGATGATTCTTTCTATCCCGTGCAGATTACTACGACTGTCTGGCAAGACAGCCTTGCATTACCCCCCTTCTATACTGCAAACATTAGAGTGACTACCCCGATGCTACGACGTGGGGTTTGTTTAGTTTAGTTTCGCTGTTTTTTACATCGGTGAACTATGCTCTCACAAATATGGATTTAGGCCCCTCAGTTTCCACAGGACCCGGTATATATGGTTGGACCCGGGACATTGAGGGACCCCGACACATAATCTGAGACGTTCAGTCATCCCCATATTGCCTTACTTCACTTGGTAAACATGACCTGTTTTTTGTTCTGAATTCATTGCAGCATCTATATGAGCATTTTCAATGACGAAGCTGCTGGCCAACCTGTGCCACCTGCAAAGTATTCTTATATGTTTCATGTTTCTATGTCTGGAAATAATATTATCAAACAAAAAAACAAATAAAAATAAAATTTAATTTAAAAAAAAAAAGACGAAGCTGGAATGTAAGATCTCGTCTTATATTCGAGCAAACACGGTAAATAGATTTTGCTTGCTCCCAAATGAATGAATATCCCCTGAAGTTGGACCAAAATCAACAGAAATTGGCATATTCTCCAGATTTGAATACAAATATAATAGAAATAGAAGTGTAGAAGAATTAAAGTAAACATACCTTATTTTCCGGTGTATAAGACGACTGGGCATATAAGACGACCCCCAACTTTTCCAGTTAAAATTTAGAGTTTGGCATATACTCGCCGTATAAGACTACCCCTCTTCCAACGAGCATTTTCTCCTACAGTGACATTTACCCACACACCCTTACACTAACACAGTGACACACTTACACACACACCCTTACACAGAAAGTGAGACACTTACACACACGCAGTGACACCAATAGACACATAACCTGAGACACACTATTTTGCCACTCAATATGCCTTTATTGTGCCATTTAATATGCCAATATTTTGCCCCTCCAATATGCCAGGATTTTCCCCTCAATATGCCAGCATTTTGCCCCTCTCCTACCCCCTTCCCAGTACTTACCTCGTTGCTGCTCTGCAGGTGCGCGCGGCTGTGAGGGAAGCGCTGTGCGCTCCCCTCCTGCCGTGAGGCTTCAATAAAGTTTGTTTTAAAAAAAAGTTTAAACAAACTTTATTGAAGTTGCGCGGCTGGAGGGGAGCACACAACGCTTCCCTCACAGCCGCGCGCACCTGCAGAACAGCAACGAGGTAAGTAAAAAGATTACACCCGGCGTATAAGACGACCCCCGACTTTTGGGAAGATTTTCCTGGGTTAAAAAGTATTCTTATACGCCAGAAAATACAGTATTTTAAACATAAAAATATTTATATACAATGTTATATATTATAATATTTTTTTTGTTTGTTTAAAGTACCGGTATGTTTATTAATTTTTGAATAAACATTGAAGGTAAGGCGAAGAAAATATCAACATTAACAGAGAATCGTAAGAGATCACAACAGAGATAACATCACGAGTACAATAGGCATCACTATCCAGTAGGAACATATGGGAGAGGGGAAATGCTCATGGACAAGAGACAACAAAAAACACTGCTAAATAGTTTCTAATATATGTCCTGAGTTCAGAAATGTTTTATGTTTTTGTGCTTTTTTATTCATGTTACAGGGCCAGAACTATAAGTAGTGCAAAGCTATTTTAAAATCCTTTTTTTCAAAATTAGCGATAGTGACATTGTAACAGTGATATCTGTACAAAATCCATGAATGACCCCCAACATGTACATATTTTTGAAAACTAGACCACTCAGGGCATTTAACTTGGGGTGTTTTGACACATTTCATGTAGCCATTTTACCACCAATCTTTGCCATAGTTTGCAGCAAAAATTTTTTTTTTACATTTTTCACATACAGGGAGTGCAGAATTATTAGGCAAATGAGTATTTTGACCACATCATCCTCTTTATGCATATTGTCTTACTCCAAGCTTTATAGGCTCGAAAGCCTACTACCAATTAAGCATATTAGGTGATGTGCATCTCTGTAATGAGAAGGGGTGTGGTCTAATAACATCAACACCCTATATCAGGTGTGCATAATTATTAGGCAACTTCCTTTCCTTTGGCAAAATGGGTCAAAAGAAGGACTTGACAGGCTCAGAAAAGTCAAAAATAGTGAGATATCTTGCAGAGGATGCAGCACTCTTAAAATTGCAAAGCTTCTGAAGCGTGATCATCGAACAATCAAGCGTTTCATTCAAAATAGTCAACAGGGTCGCAAGAAGCGTGTGGAAAAACCAAGGCGCAAAATAACTGCCCATGAACTGAGAAAAGTCAAGCGTGCAGCTGCCACGATGCCACTTGCCACCAGTTTGGCCATATTTCAGAGCTGCAACATCACTGGAGTGCCCAAAAGCACAAGGTGTGCAATACTCAGAGACATGGCCAAGGTAAGAAAGGCTGAAAGACGACCACCACTGAACAAGACACACAAGCTGAAACGTCAAGACTGGGCCAAGAAATATCTCAAGACTTATTTTTCTAGGGTTTTATGGACTGATGAAATGAGAGTGAGTCTTGATGGGCCAGATGGATGGGCCCGTGGCTGGATTGGTAAAGGGCAGAGAGCTCCAGTCCGACTCAGACGCCAGCAAGGTGGAGGTGGAGTACTGGTTTGGGCTGGTATCATCAAAGATGAGCTTGTGGGGCCTTTTCGGGTTGAGGATGGAGTCAAGCTTAACTCCCAGTCCTACTGCCAGTTCCTGGAAGACACCTTCTTCAAGCAGTGGTAAAGGAAGAAGTCTGCATCCTTCAAGAAAAATATGATTTTCATGCAGGACAATGCTCCTTCACACGCATCCAAGTACTCCACAGCGTGGCTGGCAAGAAAGGGTATAAAAGAAGAAAATCTAATGACATGGCCTCCTTGTTCACCTGATCTGAACCCCATTGAGAACCTGTGGTCCATCATCAAATGTGAGATTTACAAGGAGGGAAAACAGTACACCTCTCTGAACAGTGTCTGGGAGGCTGTGGTTGCTGCTGCATGCAATGTTGATGGTGAACAGATCAAAACACTGACAGAATCCATGGATGGCAGGCTTTTGAGTGTCATTGCAAAGAAAGATGGCTATATTGGTCACTGATTTGTTTTTGTTTTGTTTTTGAATGTCAGAAATGTATATTTGTGAATGTTGAGATGTTATATTGGTTTCACTGGTAAAAATAAATAATTGAAATGGGTATATATTTGTTTTTTTGTTAAGTTGCCTAATAATTATGCACAGTAATAGTCACCTGCACACACAGATATCCCCCTAAAATAGCTAAAACTAAAAACAAACTAAAAACTACTTCCAAAAATATTCAGCTTTGATATTAATGAGTTTTTTGGGTTCATTGAGAACATGGTTGTTGTTCAATAATAAAATTAATCCTCAAAAATACAACTTGCCTAATAATTCTGCACTCCCTGTAGATTGCAATTTAGGTAAACATTACCTTAAAATGTGAAGGGGTATTTCCAAATAACACTTCAATATGTGTTCAGCAACATCTCCTGAGTACAGGGATACCACCCATGTATAGGTTGGTTAGGTTATTTGGGATTTAAAAGGCCACATTTGAGAGGTGTGCTTTTTGGTTTTCCAACTAGAAAATCTGACATGCATAAAACCTGCGCCCATGTCCCATTTGGGACATTTTTGAAGCCAGAAAGTGTATTCTACCCCACAAAGCCATATATTTTTGAAAACTAGACACCCTAGGGTATTTCAAATGGTAGTATTTTAACACTTTCCATGCACTTATTCTACCACCAGCCTATGTCATTGTTTTGGGTAGTAGTTTTTTTTCACATACATTGTACTTTCGGCATGAATTCACAGTTCCTATTATGTGTCAGTGCCAAACATCACCTCAATATGTGTTCAGCAACATCTCCTGAGTACAGGGATACCACCCATGTGTAGGTTAGTTAGATTATTTGGGGGTTAAAAGGCCACATTTGAGAGGTGCGCTTTTTGGTTTTTCAACTTGGAATTTTGACATGCAGAAAACCTGCGCCCATGTCCCATTTGGGACATTTTTGAAGCCAGAAAGTGTATTCTACCCCACAAAGCCATATATTTTTGAAAACTAGACACCCTAGGGTATTTCAAATGGTAGTATTTTAACACTTTCCATGCACTAATTCTACCACCAGCCTATGTCAATGTCTTGGGAAGTAAAATGTTTCCACATACATTGTACTTTGGCATGAATTCACAGATCCTATTATGTGTCAGTGCCAAACAACAACTCAATATGTGTTCAGCAATATCTCCTGAGTACAGGGAGATATCACCCATGTGTAGGGTGGTTAGGTTATTTGGGGGTTAAAAGGCCACTTTGAGAGGTGCGCAATTTGGTTTTCCAACTTGGAATTCTGACATGCAGAAAACCTGCGCCCATGTTCAATTTGGGACATTTTGTGAAGCCAGAATGTGTATTTTACCCCACAAAACCATACATTTTTGCAAACTAGACACGTAGGGTATTTCAAATGGCTGTATTTTAACACTTTCCATGTTCTAATTCTACCACCAGCCTTTGTCAAATTTTAGGTTAGTAATGTTTTAATGTTTTGTTTCCACATACATTGTTCTTCGGGCATGAATTCACAGATTCTGTTATGTGTCAGTGCCAAACAACACCTCAATATGTGTTCAGCATCATCTCCTGAGTACAGGGATACCACACATGCATAGGTTTGTTGGGTTGTTTGGGGGCTAAAAGGCCACATTTAGGGGGTGTGCATTTCCAACTTAGAATTTTGACATGTAGTCAGCCTGCGCCCATGTTCCATTTGGGGCACTTTTGAAGCCTGTCAAAGTATTTTACCCCATCAAACCATATATTTTGGAAAACAAGACATCCTAGGGTATTTTAAATTGTGGTATTTTATCACTTTCCAGGTACTAATTCTACCACCAACCAATGTTAAAGGGTTGGGATGTCATTTTTTTCCCACACTCATTGCAATTCAGGTATGAATTTTCAGATTCTGGTATTTGCCACTGCCAACCAACACCTCAATATGTGTTCAGCAACATCTCCTGAGTACAGTGATACCACACATGCATAGGTTTGTTGGTTTGTTTTGGGGCTAAAAGACCACATTTAGGGGGTGTACATTTCCAACCTCGAATTTTGACATGTAGTCAGCCTGCGCCCATGTAACATTTGGAACATTTTTAAAGCCGTCCAATGTATTTTACCCCATCAAACCATATATTTTTGGAAAATAGACATCCTAAGGTATTTCAAATGGTGGTAGTTATATACTGTATATGTACTAATTCTACCACCAGCCTTTGTAAAAGTTTGTGGTAGTAATTTTTTTAGAGTTTTGTTTCCACATGCATTGTACTTCAGGCATGAATTCACAGATTCTGGTATATGTCACTGCCAAACAACAACCCAATATGTGTTCAGCAACATCTCCTGAGTACAGGGATACCAACCATGCATAGGTTTGTTGGTTTGTTTTGTGGCTAAAGGGCAACATTTGTGAGGTACGCATCTCAAAATTCCAACTTAGAATTTTGACATGCAGTCAACCTGCGTCCGTGTCCTATATGGGATATATCTTTGAAGCCAGCCAATGTAATTTACCCTGACCAAACCATATATTTTTTTAAAGTAGACACCCATCACTCCTTGTGGCAAGGGCTCAGCAGCCACCGATACATCACTACATGATGTATCAAAAAAGCTGACCAGGGTCAAAATCGAACCCTGAGTCCGCGGCCTCAGAATCAGTGCCTAAGAAATGATTTACAGCAAAGTAGGGGTTAATAGCTCTTGTAATACATTACAGTACAAAGAAATTAATCCATAAAAAATTGCAGACAGCAAAACATACTGTTGCTGTGCAAGATTACTGCTTATACAGTGATGAATGGCAGGGAAGGGGTTAATACACAGGGAACGTCTTTCATATAACCTAACAATTTTATAAAATGTTATTTTATATCACTAATACTGATCTGTCTCTTTCCCTCAAAAAAAAATGTAAGTGAGGAGAGGGAGGCAGATCAAAATTGCTCGGATCAATATTCACAAATATTGGTCTAACCAGGCGAATGGTGATGCTCATCAGAGCAATCACCAAACCGCCTTTGCAACTAATTTGCTGTTACTGATCGCTATGCGCTCAGACAGCTTAAAAAAATAAAAATATTTTTACTTTACACATAACCCTCTAGCGGGTGTGTGTAAAAAAAAATGCAGACAGATAAAAATTGCTTTGGCGTCAATATCATTGTGTAAGCAGTGATCTGTCTCTCCCCCTCACTAAAAAAAATGTGAGGAGAGGGAGGCAGATCCTAAGTGGTCAGATCAATAATGGGTTAATATTGATCTAACCCGGGAGTGGGGGTGCTCATCACAGCTCTGTGATGAGGCAATCGTGTGACAGCCAGAGAGCACAGGAAGCAGCTACTTCTTGCCTCCTGTGCTCTTGTCCTTAGAAGGGCAGCTTTTTTTAGTGTTACTGATTGCCTCAACTTGCAAGGCAATCAGCAACACTTACAGAGCATACGAAGCGATTAAATTTGCTTCCTATGCTCTTTTTACATGCCCACGATTTTAAAGGCACTGTGCCTTTAAAACCGGCATTTCAATCGCCCTCCGGAGCGATTGAAATGCCGACGGGCATTTTTTTCAGCATTGCATGATGCTTCCATACGGAAGCATCGTTGCAATGCCGCTTGAGCACTGAAGTCAGCTTTCAGTCCTCGTTTGGATACAGGACGGACTAGGTCGGTCCTGTGTCACTAACGCCTTGCCACACAGGACGGACCTAGGACTTCCTGTGTCGGCAAGGGGTTAAGGCTCGTAGAGCTCTGAAAAAGGATTAAGGTATGAAAATTGGTAGGGTCTGTATGACGTAGAGAAAGAGTGGGAGGACATTCATCTTGACTATAGCAGCCCTACCAAACCAAGAAAGATGTTTAGCGGACCATTTGGTCAGATCGGACTTACATACCATCAGTAGAGACTGGAGATTCAGGGAGAACTAATCTGACGAACCGCCCATCAAGAATATGCCTAAATACTTAATTTTATGATCGTTCCAGCGAAACGGAAAAGAGTCCCTAAGGGAGTCCACTGTGTGTTAGGTCAGAGAGAAACTCTGTGTGCTTCCGCTTTGGAAAATTTTATTTTAAAATTGGAGAGGCGACCATATGTTTTGAATTCACTCATTACATTAGGTAGGGATGTGATAGGGCTGGTTAAAAACAGTAAAAGTTAATCTGCGAATGTTGCCAGCTTGTGGTGATGTTGGCCCATCTCTGTGCCAACTATGTCAGGGTTAGATCGTATGGCAGAAGCCAGAGGTTCGAGTGTAAGGATAAAAAGAAGTGGAGAAAGGGGGCAGCCCTGCCTGGTGCCGTTTGGCAAGGTGAACTGGTCCGAGAGAGTGCTGCAGATGGGGCTTCATAAAGGGAGCCTATCCACCTACACATTGTGGGCCCCACACTTACATGTTCTAGTACAGCATACATGAAAGGCTAGCTCACCCTGTCAAAGGCCTTTTCAGCGTCCATGGACAATAACATGGCTGGGGTACTGTTTATTTTGGCATAATGGATTAGGTAAAGTATTTTAGTGGTGTTGTCCCGTGCCTCTTGGCCAGGGACAAACCCAACTTGGTCCCTGTGAATAATGGAGGACAGGACATTTTTAAGTCGAGCACTAAGGATTTTAGCAAATAGCTTTAAGTCGACGTTGAGCAGGGAGATGGGCCTGTAGCTAGAGCAGCAATCAGGATCTTTGATGTGCGCTTCCTTAGTTTGCAGTGGGAGTGTCCAGTTGTCTTTTAATGAGTTAAGAGCCAATACAAAAGGGGCCTCCAAGGACTCACAAAAGATTTTGTAATATTTTGTAATATGGTTAGGCAGGTGGGACCCGAGCTCTTCCCAGAAGGGGAATCTTTTATAACTTGCGACACTTCTTCCTCTGTAATTGGAGAGTCTAAATATTCGGAGTCACAGCTCTTCAGTTTGACTTGTAAGTGAGCATCTAAATATTCTGAAATTCTCCTTGTTGGGGTCGAGGGTGGCAAGAGTTGGTCAGGGGTTGTTAGATAGAGGTTTTTGTAAAAATTCCTTAAGGACATTGCTATTTGGGGAGTCGAATGGAGGAGTGTACCTGTAGGGGTTTTTATTCTGGTGATAAAGGTTGAGTTGTGCCTGTCCCGTAACAGCCTAGGTAGCGATTTTCCTGCTTTATCTTTAAATTGATATAGGTGACCCTTGACTAGTAGATGGGAGCGTTGATCCCGTTTGTTACAGAGGTCAGCCAACTCGGCCCTAAGTGTGAGGAGGGTCTGGTACACTGTTGGATGCAAAGTAAGTTTGTGTGTTGTCTCAATGTGGTGTATGTCAGTGAGGAGCTTTGACATGGAGGCAGAATTGTTGTTTTTTCTTAAATGAACCTATGTTAACCAGTATCCCGCGGATTACTGCCTTATGAGCCTCCCAAACAATTGTAGGTGGAGTGCAGGTATAGATTTGTCAGAGAAGTAATTGCGAATCAAATTGGTGAGGGAAGTAATTGTCTCGGGGTCCTTTAACAGTGACTCATTGAGACGCCAAGTATTATGGCGTTTAGTGAGAGAGGGCATAGTAAGTTTGGCAGTTACAGGAGCATGATCACACCATGTGATGTGGCCTATGTCCGAGTGAATCAAAAGTGGAAGGTGTCTGTGGGATAAAAATATATTGGTCAATACGGGAATAGCGGGAGTGTGGGGGCGAGTAGAATGTGTAGTCCTTGGTGGACGGGTGCAATATACGCCACGTGTCCGCCAACTGTGTGTTGTGAAGGGCTCTCTTAACCTTTCTAATGCTGGAGAAACGCAAGGAGGAGGTCCCTGTGGAGGAGTCAAGTCAGGGTCTAAGGTTAAGTTGAAATCTCCTGCCAGGAGGATCATTCCTGCAGCAAAATCTTGGAGGTTGCCCAACATAGTACAGAGAAAACCATGTTGGTTTGAATTAGGGGCATATAAGGTAGCCAATGTAATTGTCTCAGAACCGATGACTCCCTTGAGAAATAGGGCACTTCCCTCACTGTCTGCCCACTGATCCAACACTGTAAAAGGAAGGGATTTAGAAATAAAAATTGCTACCCCCTTATCTTTTTAAAAGGGGAATGAGAGTAGTAGACTTGGGGAAAATACGGAAGGATGGAACCTTATGTCGGAAAAAATGGGTTTATTGTACCCTCGTAATTCTTGTGAGACTGGCCTTGAGCTCACGGAAGAGGCGGGATCGTTTGACGGGGGAGTTAAGACCCTTTGCGTTAATAGAAACAACCTTCATGTCTGCTTGGGAAGCCATGAGTAGGTTATTAAGGGCGGGAAGGGGGGATGAGTAATCCGCCCCGTGAGCACAGGGTGAAGGTAAGGGAGTGGTGAGGGATAGAGTGAGTGAGAAGTAAGGAACAGAACAATTGAGGAAAAGTAAAAACTAGTCGTCAAAACGACAAGGGTGGCAAAGGTGCCCAGTGGAGATGCGGTGCCGCTACAAAGGAGCACTACTATATACATAGGCACAATTCAGCTGTGGGGTAAGTGGCTGCTCGAGCAGTGGATGCATCGAATAGCTAAGATCACAAGGGCTCATTATCCATTCGAGCTTAGTAACATTAATGGGGTAAAATAAAGTCATTACCCTGTTTTATGTATATAGCACACATCAGGGAGGTGGGAAGTAAAGGGAAATGGTGTTTTTTCTTCCTTTTCATTTTTAATTTTTTTTTAAGTTTAAAAGTTCCCCCTCTTAACATAAAAGGGGACCTGGACATAGTGGGAGGGAAGAAGCAGAAGTTTCTGGGACGACCCAGGACTTGAGCAGTCTGTCAGGGGGGGTGGGGGGTTTGGCTGGGGTGGGGTGTAGTGGGGCGGCGTGAAAGTTTAGGAGGGGGACATGAGAGGGGATGCTGGGGAAAAGGGGATATGGAAAGGGGGAGGTAGGGGGGGGAATAAGTAAGGGAGAGGGGGAGAGCTAGGGGTGGAGGAGTACGCAGCCTGTAGAAAAGACGTAAGGGGGGAAACGGGGAGGGAGGAAGGATAGAGGTGGGGGAGGTGTTGTGGTGAGTAGTCATGTAGCGTAGACCAGGTGTCTAGGGAATCAAAGGAATGGGGGGCATTTCCCTCTAGTGTTGGTCCACTGGCCCTGTGAGGGGTACCAGCATTGCATAATAAGGATCACCGCTTAATCATTGAAAAGTGGAAAAGACATAAAAAGACAGTCAAGTGCATATACAAAATTTAGTGAGGGTGCGGAAGGTTACACTTCAGGGGTGGAGAGTTGAATGCTTACATCAGTGCATAAAAGCGATATCTACGACAGTAGGAGGGGGGGTTATGTACATTGCATGCCAACCCCTTGTATCAGAAACTTAACTAAAACAGTGTGTGGGAAATGGCACTGGGAAATACAGTGAATTTGGAAATCAGGCAACTAAGATGCATTGGCATGGAATTTTGTCCCAGCCATGTTCGAACAATGGCCCCCTACTGGCTTTGGGGGAGGGTGTCTATACAGGTGTGCAAGAGTATAGAGGGAATGAAGTGGAGCCACAAGCCCCGCATTGAAGTTGGGCTGTACTTGAGTTTTCACAAAGTAGGGAATTGTGTTAAAGCAAGAAATCCTTGCACATACAGAGCTAAACAGGGTGCCTGGAAAACTTCTGCATAGTGTCCATCCATAGAGGAGGAGGGAAGTAATGTACGGAAAGGAGTTTCATGGAGAGAGAAAAAGAAAAAAGAGTCTTTGGCTCAGCCACCAATCGTTGCCATCTTCTCTCTGGAAGAAATGGTAATCAATGGGGGAGGTAGATTCCAGGACCTGTTGAGTATGGAGTAGTCCCGAGGGCTGCCAGGGGGCCAGTGAAGCTGCTCTGGGGCGGCGTTTGCGTTGAGGCCGTGTCGTCTAGATCTCCCGTCTTCCAATCTGGCAAGTCAGGCTGCTGAAGCCCCAGTGCATTACAAAAGTAGGGGAGATTCTTGGGATCACGGAGAACAATCCTGGTGGAGCCTCTGTGGACGTTAATTTGTAACGGAAAGACCCAGGAGAAGGGGATGTCGCCTGCTCTCAGGAGGTCGGTCAGTGGCTTTAGCTGCTTGCGTGCTTGTAGTGTTGCCCAGGCAACATCAGGCATGATCAGGATTTTGGCTCCCCGTAATACAGTGTGTCCTTTCTTCCGTGCAGCGCGTAGGATGTCTTCTTTCAGCACGTAAGAGTGCACGCAGTAAATTGGCATGCCAGTTCAGACCTGATATCCTTCAGCTCTTCTTTAATAGTGTACCGTATCATGTCGACCGTGGACAGCATTTCAGCTTTCACTTGCGCAGCCAGCACTGCAAAATCAGCTTTTGTAGGTCCCATGAAGGTAAGGGAGCCGCGGGTAGGTGAAGTCTGTGCCTCATCTTCCTCTGACCTCTAGGTTGATGAAATAGGCCGGGTATCATGGTCAGTCTGCGCCACCTTGAAAAGGTCGGTAGGTTCGGGGCCAGAATTTTTTGCTTAGCTTACCAAGTTCTTTGCTTGGGGAGGTACGTTTGTTTGATTTCCCTATGGTCGATGGTGGGTGATTAGGGCGATGTGTGCCGTGGATAGGCTCTAGGATCGGGAGCTTGGGCTAAGTGCGACCGACTACATCGAGTGCAGGACACGCCCCCCCATATTATAATATTTTATTTACAATAATATAAATTAAAATAAATATTTTAAAATCTTAATAAAACATTTTTTATATTATTTTATGTTCATTAACTTTATTATTATGTATTTAATTAATGTATAATTTTTGTAAGTTTTTTTATGGATTTATTTTATTACACTAAGGGCCATTTCGGGAGGACTTTGGCTATTTTTGTAACCATGCACCCTTGTGCAGGCTTATTTAGGCTGTATCCAGGCTTTTCTGTATCCTTATTGCTTTGATTTCTTGTTTATTATTTATGCTTATTCCTTGCCTTGTAGTCCTGTCCTTGCTCTATAGTCCTGTCCTTATGTTTCATTCCAGGTTTTCTGATTCCCTCTGCCTTGTCAGTTTTCTTCTTTTATATAAACCACACCCGTTTCTTTTCAGTCCTTTGCAGCAGTCTACAGGTATTTCCTCTGTGTCTATTCCATATATGTCTTTTAGATTTTATTATTTGTTTTTGCTTTGCTAATATTATGTCTTAGTTAGGGACTTGCCTAATGTGGGGTACCTTGATGTGGTTGGCAAGTTAACAGCTAATTGGCCAATTGGTGAACCAAACCCCCACCTTTACCATATTTAGTACCGTATTTGCTTGAATATAAGACAAGGTTTTTTTCAGAGCAAATGCTCTGAAAAAAAACCCCTCGTCTTATATTCGAGGTCATCTTATATTCTGACCTCAAATCGAGGTCAGACTTTAAGACTGGGATCCAGGTCCTCCGCAGAGGTGCAGGGGACCTGGTTCCCCCTCGCTAACAGCCTGTTATATAATATTTATTAAATATTAAAAAGCAATTTACATGTGAATATATACAAGTTAAACTTTTTTCCTATAGGGTAGTCTTATATTCAGGCTTTTAGCTTTTTTCCTAAAGGAATATCAGGGTGTGAAGCTGAGATAAGGTTTGGTTGAGAAGTGGATACTGTAGATGTAGAGAGAGAGCTGAGATAGCTGAAAAGACCTGGGGGACTGATTTTGGGAGAGCTAACACTAGTGGGGTGAGAGATGGGAATGTTTTAGAAAAGGGCTGAGTCTCTCTCCTTCTGGGGAGAACTCAGGAATATGAGGCTTTTAATAGCACATGTTCACTTTAACAATAGACATCTCCATATACAGAGTATTGTGATAAATCCCAGGAGCAACTCCCATCACTCAATTCTTCAATGGAAGGAGTCTCAACTGCAAACCAACCTCTGCCGGTAATGTATAAATGTGGTAATTTGTTTCTAACATAATCTCAAACTTAAATTCCACAATTTCTGTGATCTAAATGTTTTTAGCCTGGTGTTTATCTGTCATCGTTTCTGCAGTAGGAAGCCTGAGGAATACCCTATAGATATTACCAAGAACCATAAATTCTTATAATCTAGCTATTTACCCAAATATGTAATATCTAATCTCCAGAGATTATATAAGATTCTCATTCTTAAAGTCTAAGATAGAATACATACATTGTCATTTACCAGGCAGATTAAGAAATAGCCACCTTGAGTAGTTATATGATTTAGTAATATTACCATACCTAAGCAGAGTATATGCTGGTAATTTGTAGGTAATTATGGTGTACTATCATTAACTATTTTAAATACTAATCATTATCAATGTAGGTTGTATCTAAATAAAATGCATGGCCATCTTGTGGTCAGAAATGTAACTGCATAGTAACTTATACTACATGCATATTGATACAGCTACAGAGTTGCATGATTCATGTTTTATTTTGTTCGCCTCTGTTATGTCATACATGTGAATTATGATTAACATCTATTGATATTGTATTTTGTTGTTACGCTATTTTGCTTATCGTATGATTTTTTCAATAAATTAATTATTATTTAATTAATAATTGTTGCATTGTATTTACTTACGTTGTAAAAACGTCATCCAAACTCTCTATATACATAACAAATTCTTGATATGGGTATTTTTAGTAGGACCCATATATATGAATCATACATTTTTCATATTTTTAATGATTCATAATTAATAACTCATATTCATATTTTTATGGTTATTAATATCAAACAGTATGACCATAAAAGTTGGTTCAAATAGGGAAGGATGGCATCAGATAGAATCCCAAAAACTAGGGGTAACAGACTTGGCGGAGATATTCTGGAGTTTACAACATAAGGAAAACAAAATAGCCAAATCTAAAATAGTGGAAGACCTATTCTACTATTGGCGAAAATTAAAGAAAACCTTAAAAATACAAGATAATATATTAGATATTCTGCCAATAAGAACCCTAACATACAACATGGAAGATATTAAGCTAAAAACATGGGAAACACAAGGTATAAAGAAAATCTCAGACATCATATCTGAGAATAAAATCATGACATTCGACCAGATAAAACTAAAGTTCCATTTAAATGATAAAGATCTCTTCTCATATCTGAGAATAAAACACTTCTTAGAAAAACAGAGTAAAGGAACATTCAAGACCAATAATTTTTTTTATCTCAATATTAAACAACGATAAAAATCAACATCTTATAGCCAGAGGCGCACATGACTATGAAAACTGAAGAGAGATTGTCTTAACAACAAAACAAAAAATAAAACAAAAAATATTGGACCACAACATCTGCTATCCCCTCCCCTCTGACTCTAGTGTGCATTCGGTGCTGTCAGTGCCATGTGTGATGTTAAATGTTAAAAGAGAAAACTAAGTCCCATTAATTTAAAATGGTAAAAAAAAAAGAGAAATAAGAAGGTTGGGACTTGAAATGTACTGTCTTCACTGTATCTATTTAAATTGTCATAATTTATCTTATTGGATGTTTATAATAAAAGAAAAAAAAAAGATTGTATTATTTGTTTTTGCTTTGCTAATATTATGTCTTAGTTAGGGACTTTCCTAATATGGGGTAACTTGACGTGGTTGGCAAGCTAACAACTAATTGGGCAACTGGTGAACCAAACCCCCACCTTTACCATCTTTAGTATTAGGCTAGTTCCTGTATTTATGTTTGTTCCTTTGTATGTCCCTTTTACCCTGTGTCTTGTATTATTTATCCTTAGTTTGGTTTCTGCCTTATCTAATGCTTTGCTTTTGTCCTGTAGCCCTGCACTCTGTATTTCAGTTCAGCTATCCCTCAGTTACTTTTCTGTAAGCCATGCAACCTGGATACAGCATCTGCTTCACAGGGTCTGGTTGTGGCTGCAAAAACGTGGGGTTCCAAACTTCCAAGCGATTGCAGCTACCCAGCACCAGGTCCTGTGTCTCCACCCTGTAACTAGCTCCTGATCTTGGGCGCTTAGGGTCCCTTTACCATCCTGGACCCCGTGCGTTACAATTTTGACTATAGCCATAGTCCTCCCATTGACTTCTATTTGACCCATTGACTGCTATTTTGGTTATCCTGAAATGGCCCTGAAATAAGCTGAAGTTCTCCCCATAGGAAATATGGGGAGGATCAAGTCTACCATTTCAGCAGCCAAACTTACAGAGAAATTTGACTTTCGAAATGTCGGCACAAAAGTCGGCCACGTTGGTCAGTTTTCATTGCCATTTGCAATCACCTCAGTGGTCTCCGAGTAGCTGTCAGACTCAAGCATTTAAAAGTCATTATTTATGTGCTTATATACTTCGTTCCTCCTCTAGAGGCCTCCCTACCTTACTTTGCTTGTTATTCTTCCCCTATGTTTGGTGTCAGGTGGGCTCATTACCTTTTGCACCACACCCTGGTTAAATAGCTGCAGTTGATTGCAAACAGTGATTTTTTGCATTCAAATTGGATGCCTGACTTCTGAGAGCTGCTGCTTCTGTTCCTCTCCTTAAAGCACATTTGAATTGTGACCCTGTCCTAGGGTGTTCCTGTTTAGCTACCTATCTCAGACCTCACCCTCTCTAGGGTATTCCTTCTGCTTAGCTACCCTTCTCAGACCTCACCCTCTCTAGGGTGTTCCTGTTTAGCTACCTTACCTCAGGCCTCAACCCTTACCTCAGGCCTCACCCCTTGTGGATCTCTCTTTACCTCTGCTTTGTCTACAGTCTGTTCTATAGCGCTTTGTTTATGCTGTAGTTCCTATTCAAACCCTTTTCCTATTCTGCATTTCTTTGCTAAAGTTCCCTTTTGTTTCTCCTTCGGTCTTTATTCTAATCCCTATCTCTTTGTTACTTTATCTGTTCTCATCCTGCACAATAAATAACATGCAACCAGACACCTCCACTATCCCTGCACTGAAACTTCTACCTGACCTGGTAAAGGCCCTGACTGCAGCCTGAATTTGAGAACTACTCAGATCACCAAAGTGATCCGATTGGGACCAAAACTCAGAGCTCAGATTTTCATTTAAATAAATGAATAACATATGTTTAACATTCCCAACCTACCCCCCTACCTCTACATTGTCCAGATAGGGGAAGACTATTCAAAGAAAAATAAGATACCTGTAAAAAAATAAAAAAAATAAAAAAAGACATGAGGGTGGGCAGTGAAAATCCCTACCCACTCAAAAAGTGGAAAAAAATACCCTGTTAAAATATTCAATGATGATCAGCAATGCCCTCGCTCCTCATCTTTGGTCCAGGGAAATGGCCATGCAAAATTTTAAAAAATAAAAATTAATCCACCTATCCAAATAAAATTGCTAACTTTTTGGCATAATAGGTGGATTACAATTTATTTTTGGGTGGATTTTCTTTAATTATAGGTGTCTGTTTTATTGAATTGCCCCACCTTACCTGAAAAAGGTAGAGGTAGGGAAGTGGTAGGTAAGAAATTTAATTGTATTTACATTTTATTTCATTAATTTTATGGGGCCATGGTCATTTTGTCAGCCTGTGGCCCCAGGAAATAATTCCATCAATTCTGATATAGTCAAAGCACTGATCAAACTAGAGAATGCCATAATTACTTTGTAGGTACTCCCTAAATATATAAAACATTACTTGTATTAGTATATTTAAAAAAGACAAAAAGTATGTAAAAACATTACATAATTGACATTAAATTAAAGAAAGGTAAAAAAAGTAGAAATAAAACGAAATGTATGATTGTATTAAATCAGAAATGGGTAACAAAGTACTTCCTTTATTTCATATGACTGTGACTTGGGCTGAGTGTATGCTGCTTCCAAGCATTTTGCACTATTAACAACTTGCCGACACAGGACGTGCTAGGTCCGTCCTGTGTGGCGAGGAGTTAGTGACATTGTGTCAAAACGAGCACTGAAAGCGGAGTTTTTCCGCTTTCAGTGCTTAAGCGGTATTGTAACGATGCTTCCATATGGAAGCATCATACAATACTGAAAAAAATGCCCTTCGGCTTTTCGATCGCTTAGGAGAGCGATTGAAATGCCGGTTTTAAAGGCACGGTGCCTTTAAAACGCGGGCATTACAAAACGAGCATAGGAAGCGAATTTAGTCGCTTCCTATGCTCTGTAAGTGCTGCTGATTGCCTCGCAAGTCGAGGCACTCAGTAACACTAAAAAAAAATGCACGATCTTGGTCACTGTGTGACCAAGATGGCGCTGCTCTTCTAAGGGCAAGAGCACAGGAGGCAGGAAGTACATGCTTCCTGTGCTCTTCAAGCAGTCACACGATTGCCTCTTCTCAGAGGCAATCTTTGACTGCAGGAAGACTGACAGTCAGTGGGGATGCTCTGATGAGCACCACCACTGCCTGGTCAGATCAATATTAACCCTATATTGATCTGACCAGTTAGGATGTGCCTCCCTCTCCTCACATTTTTTTTTAGTGAGGGAGAGAGACAGATCAAAGTTATAAAAGTTAGGTAATCTTTTTTTTACTGTAATTTATTACAGTACTACAAAGGCTCTTCTAAGAGTTATTAACTCCTTCTTTGCTGTCAATCACTGCTTACGCAATGATATTGACGCCAAAGCAATTTGTATCTGTCTGCATATTTTTTTTTTTTTTTTTTACACATACCCGCTAGGGGATTACATGTAAAGTAAAAATATTTTAGATTTTTTTTTAAGCTGTCTGAGCGCATAGCGATCAGTAACAGCGAATTAGTGGCAAAGGCGGTTTGGTGACTGCTCAAATAAGCTCACCATTTGCCCTGGTCAGATAAAAATTGGTTGGATCAATATTCACAAATATTGATCTGCCTCCCTCTCCTCACTTACATTTTTGTGACGGAAAGAGACAGATCAGTATTAGTGATATAAAATAACATTTAATAAAATTATCAGGTTTTATGAAAGTCATTCACTGTGTATTGACCCCTTCTCTGCCATTCATCACTGTATAAGCAGTAATCTTGCACAGCAACAGTATGTTTTGCTGTCTGCACTGTTTTATGGATTAATTTCTTTCTTAACTACTAGATAGGCTGCCGCGAACTCAGGGTTCGATTTTGACCATGGTCAGCTTCCTGATACATCATCTAGTGATGTATCGGTGGCTGCTGAGCCCTTGCTACAAGGAGTGATAGGTGTCTACCTTTAAAAAATATATGGTTTGGTGGGGGTAAATTACATTGGCTGGCTTCAAAGATATATCCCATATAGGACACGGACGCAGGTTGACTACATGTCAAAATACCAAGTTGGAATTTTGAGATGCACATCTCACAAATGTTGCCTTCTAGCCAAAAAACAAACCAACAAACCTATGCATGGGTGGTATCCCTGTACTCAGGAGATGTTGCTGAACACATATTGGGTTGTTGTTTGGCAGTGACATATACCAGAATCTGTGAATTCATGCCTGAAGTACAATGCATGTAGAAAAAAAACTCGCAAAAAAGTACTACCACAAAATTTACAAAGGCTGGTGGTAGAATTAGTACATATACATTATTAAAATACCACCATTTGAAATACCTTAGGATGTCTATTTTCCAAAAATATATGGTTTGATAGGGTAAAATACACTGGACGGCTTCAAAAATGTTCCAAATTGAACATGGGCGCAAGCTGACTACATGTCAAAATTCAAGGTTGGAAATGCGCACCCCCTAAATGTGGCCATTTAGCCCCAAAACAAACCAACAAACCTATGCATGGGTGGTATCCCTGTACTCAGGAGATGTTGCTGAACACATATTGAGGTGTTGGTTGGCAGTGGCAAATACCAGATCCTGAAAATTCCTGCCTGAACTACAATGTGTGTGGGAAAAAATGACATCCCAACCCTTTGACATAGGTTGGTGGTAGAATTAGTACTTGGAAAGTGTTAAAATACCACAATTTTAAATACCCTACGAGGTCTAGTTTTCCAAAATATATGGTTTGATGGGGTAAAATACTTCGACAGGCTTCAAAAGTGTCCTAAATGGAACATGGGCACAGGCTGACTACATGTCAAAATTCCAAGTTCGAAATGCACTCCCCCTAAATGTGGCCTTTTAGCCCCCAAACAACCCAACAAACCTATGCATGCGTGGTATCCCTGGATTCAGGAGATGTTGCTGAACACATACTGAGATGTTGTTTGGCACTGACATAACAGGATCTGTGAATTCATGCTCGAAGTACAATGTATGTGGAAACAAAACATTAAAAAATTACTAACCTAAAATTTGACAAAGGCTATTTGTAGAATTGGTGAATGGAAAGTGTTAAAATACTACCATTTGAAATACCCTAGGGTGTCTAGTTTGCAAAAATGTATGGTTTTGTGGGGTAAAATACACATTCTGGCTTCAAAAATGTATCAAATGGATCATGGGCGCAGGTTTTCTGCATGTCAGAATTCCAAGTTGAAAAACCAAAAAGCGCATCTCTCAAATGTGGCCATCTTAATAGATAAATTGGCTGTGGCATCTTAATGGGCAAATTGGTGGTGGCATTTTAATGGCAAAATAATACTGGCATCTTAATGGCACTATAATTATGGCATCTGAATTGTACAATAATACTGGCATCTTAATGGGCAAATTGGCTGTGGCATCTTAATGGCACAATAATAATGGCATCTTAAATGGCACAATAATAATGGCATCTGAATGACACTATAATACTTGCATCTTAATGGGCAGATTGGCTGTGGCATCTGAATGGCACAATAATACTGGCATCTGAATGGCACAATAATACTGGCATCTTAATGGCACAAGAATACTGGCATCTGAATGGCACTATAATACTGGCATTTGAATGGCACTATAATACTGGCATCTTAATAGGCAAATTGGCTGTGGAATGTTAAAGGCACAATCATACTGACATCTTAATAGATACATTGGCTGTGGCATCTTAATAGCACAATAACACTGGCATTTGAATGGCATAATAATACTGGCATCTTAATGCGCAAATTGGCTGTGGCATCTGAATGGCACAATAATACTGGCATCATAATGGCACAATTGTACTGGCATCTTAAAGGGCAAATTGGCTCTGGCATCTGAATGTCACAATAATACTGGCATCTTAATGGCCAAATTGGATTTGGCATCTGAATGGCACAATAATACTGGCATTTTAATGGGCAAATTAATGGTGGCATCTTAATGGCACAATAATAATGACATCTTAATGGAACAATAATACTTGAATCGTAATGGGCAAATTGGCTCTGGCATCTGAATGGAACAATAATACTGGCATCTCAATGGCACAATAATACTGGCATCTCAATGGCACAATAATACTGGCATCTGAATGGCACAATAATACTGGCATCTGAATGGCACAAAAACACTAGCATCTTAAAGGAAAAATAATGGTCTCTGAATGGCACAATAATACTGGCATCTTAATAGACAAATTGGCTTTGGCATCTTAATGGCACAATAACACTGGTATTTGAATGGCATAATAATACTGGCATCTTAATGGCACAATAATACTGGCATTTGAATGGCACAACAATACTGGCATCTTAATGGACACATTGGCTGTGGCATGTTAATGGCACAATAATACTGGCATCCTAATGACAGTGATACTGGCATTTGAATGGGCAAAATGCCTGTGGCATCTTGGTGGAACAATAATAACAATAATACTGGAACAAAATTGGCTGTGGCATGTTAATGGCACAATAACACTGGCATTTGAATGGCACAATAATACTAGCATCTGTATTGTACAATAATACTGGCATCTTAATGGGCAAATTGGCTGTGGCATCTTAATGGCACAATATTACTGGAATCTTAATAACACAATACAATAATACTGGCATCTGTATGTCACAATATTACTGGCATCTTATTGGCACAAAAATACTGGCATCTTAATGGCACAAAAATACTGGCATCTGAATGTCACAATATTACTGGAATCTTAATGGCACAATAATACTGGCATCTGAATGGCTCAATATTACTGGCATCTTAATGGCACAATCTTACTGGCATCTTAATGGCACAATCTTACTGGCATCTTAATGGCAGAATAATACTGGCATTTGAATGGCACAATATTACTGCCATCTTAATGGTACAAAAATACTGGCATCTGAATGTCACAATATTACTGGAATCTTAATGGCACAATATTACTGGCATCAGAATGGCACAATATTACTGGCATCAGAATGGCACAATATTACTGGCATCTTAATGGAACAATAATACTGGCATCTGAATGGCTCAATAATACTGGCATCTGAATGGCTCAATATTCCTGGCATCTTAATGGCACGCTATTACTGCCATCTGAATGGCAGAATAATACTGGCATTTGAATTGCACATTACTGGCATCTGAATGGTACAATAATACTGGCATCTGAATGCTACAATAATACTGGCATCTTAATGGCACAATAATAATGGCATTTTAATGGCACAATAATAATAGCATCTTAATGGGAAAATTGGCTCTGCCATCTGAATAGCACAATACTACTGGCATTTTAATGGCAAAATAATACTGGCATATTAATGGGCAAATTGGCTCTTGCATCTGAATGGAACAATAATATCGGCATCTTAATGGGCAAATTGGCTGTGGCATCGTAATGGCACAATTATACTGGCATCTTAATGGCACACTAATACTGGCATCTGAATGGCACAATAATACTGGCATCTTAATGGGCAACTTGGCTGTGGCATCTTAATGGCACTATAATACTAGCCTCTTATTGGGCAAATTGGCTCTGCCATCTTAATGGCACAATATTACTGGTATCTGAATGGCACAATATTACTGGCATCTGAATGGCACAATATTACTGGCATCTGAATGGCACAATATTACTGGCATCTGAATGGCACAATATTAATGCCATCTTAATGTTACAATAATACTGGCATCCTAATGGCAAAATCATACTGGCATATTAATGGCAAAATAACGCTGGCATCTTAATGACACAATAATACTGGCATCTTAATGGGCAAATTGGCTCTGGCATCTTAATGGCACAATAATACTGGCATCTTAATGACACAATAATACTGGAATCTGAATGGGCAAAATGCCTGTGGCATCTTGGTGGAACAATAATAACAATAATACTGGAACAAAATTGGCTGTGGCATGTTAATGGCACAATAACACTGGCATTTGAATGGCACAATAATACTAGCATCTGTATTGTACAATAATACTGGCATCTTAATGGGCAAATTGGCTGTGGCATCTTAATGGCACAATATTACTGGAATCTTAATAACACAATACAATAATACTGGCATCTGTATGTCACAATATTACTGGCATCTTATTGGCACAAAAATACTGGCATCTTAATGGCACAAAAATACTGGCATCTGAATGTCACAATATTACTGGAATCTTAATGGCACAATAATACTGGCATCTGAATGGCTCAATATTACTGGCATCTTAATGGCACAATCTTACTGGCATCTTAATGGCAGAATAATACTGGCATTTGAATGGCACAATATTACTGCCATCTTAATGGTACAAAAATACTGGCATCTGAATGTCACAATATTACTGGAATCTTAATGGCACAATATTACTGGCATCAGAATGGCACAATATTACTGGCATCAGAATGGCACAATATTACTGGCATCTTAATGGAACAATAATACTGGCATCTGAATGGCTCAATAATACTGGCATCTGAATGGCTCAATATTCCTGGCATCTTAATGGCACGCTATTACTGCCATCTGAATGGCAGAATAATACTGGCATTTGAATTGCACATTACTGGCATCTGAATGGTACAATAATACTGGCATCTGAATGCTACAATAATACTGGCATCTTAATGGCACAATAATAATGGCATTTTAATGGCACAATAATAATAGCATCTTAATGGGAAAATTGGCTCTGCCATCTGAATAGCACAATACTACTGGCATTTTAATGGCAAAATAATACTGGCATATTAATGGGCAAATTGGCTCTTGCATCTGAATGGAACAATAATATCGGCATCTTAATGGGCAAATTGGCTGTGGCATCGTAATGGCACAATTATACTGGCATCTTAATGGCACACTAATACTGGCATCTGAATGGCACAATAATACTGGCATCTTAATGGGCAACTTGGCTGTGGCATCTTAATGGCACTATAATACTAGCCTCTTATTGGGCAAATTGGCTCTGCCATCTTAATGGCACAATATTACTGGTATCTGAATGGCACAATATTACTGGCATCTGAATGGCACAATATTACTGGCATCTGAATGGCACAATATTACTGGCATCTGAATGGCACAATATTAATGCCATCTTAATGTTACAATAATACTGGCATCCTAATGGCAAAATCATACTGGCATATTAATGGCAAAATAACGCTGGCATCTTAATGACACAATAATACTGGCATCTTAATGGGCAAATTGGCTCTGGCATCTTAATGGCACAATAATACTGGCATCTTAATGACACAATAATACTGGAATCTGAATGGGCAAATTGGCTTTGGCATCTTAATGGAACAATAACACTGGCATTTGAAAGGGACCGACCGCGGGGTAGTCTGTTCAGCCACCTCTAAGACCTGTAACACCAGATTGATGTGAACTACCGTTCTGATGATGAGACCAGGCAAGGCCTTGGAGAGCAAAGGACGACGAAGGAAAAGACTAGACAATGCTTCATGTTCCTTAATTCTGATTTTAATTGTTTAGACAAGCGTATATAAACGAAGATAAAAGCATTAGTTACTACAATATAATTGGTTATTCTAATATTCTAATATGTAGAAAGGCGTGTTTTACAAGAGAATGCACTTAAAACATCATATGTAAAATACTGTTACAAAAGTCGTTCTTATGGAAAATTACAATATGTTGATGTTCCAGAAACCTCTGTTCTGGCCTTGGAATAGTAAGATAAGACCATTCTCATAACAATTACGCTACTGGCGTGATTTGGCCTTCCAGAAGCTGCTGCAGACATCAGCTTCTTAGACACACTGTCGGCTTTTAACCCTCACAGATCCAAATTAACCCTTCAGCATTTTAATGGCACAGTAATACTGGCATCTTAATAACACAGTAATACTGGCATCTTAATGGGCAAATTGGCTGTGGCATTTTAATGGCACAATAATACTGGCATCTTCATGGGCAAATTGGCTGTGGCATCTTAATGGCACAATAATACTGTCAGCTTAATGGTACAATAATGCTGTCATATTAATGGCACAATAATACTGGCATATTAATGGGCAAATTGTCTGTGGCAAATTAATGGCAAAATAATACTGGTATATTGATGGGCAAATTGGCTGTGTCATTAACTGACACACTGTTGCATATTTAATGTAAAAGCTGTGGCATATTTTAATAGGCAAACTGGCTGTTGCATATGTTAATCACATAGTGACTATGGCATGTTAATTTGTACCTGGCAGTGGCTTATTTTAATTGGCAAAGGGACAATGTGGCTTGTTCTGCATGGGCAGTTTAATGTGACAAAATGGCACTGTGGTATGTTCTGTAGAACAAACTGACACCGTGGCATAGCACATTTTGTGGGTGCTATATGACTGCAAGCCAAGTGCTGTGGGTGCAATATGAGTGCAAGCCAAGTGCTGTGGCTACTCCATGGGGCTGTGTTAAGTCCTTTATGTGCAATGTGGTTGCAGAAAGAGGGAATAAAAACAAGAAATGCAACTCTTCAATAACATTTTTATTACATATGAAAATAGTTTAATATAATATTAAGAATTTCATAGAAGTATAATTGCAACTAGTGAGAGAGAGAGAGAGAGATGTGTATAGATATTTATAAATATATATGAACATGTGTAAGTGCTCTCTAATACCCGTCTATACTTTTGTAATTTAGGTAATGAGTAGTTGTATTGCAGTGTTGCATAGTACATATATACAGTTTATACACTGCAATTATACACTTAATATACACATTTTAGACACTGCAATAAAAGTCCAATTGTGTGTGTGCTTATTTTTGTGTTTTTTGTGTGTGTGTGGAGTAATATTGCGATGGAGGGCTTGATTGCATGCCGGGGAGGGGGACAGGGTCTAGGGTGCCCAAGCAAATGCTTGCCCAGGGTCCAATTAATATTAAAGATAGCCCTGATAAGAACAAGTTTTCCCTAGTGCTTTTGATAGTACATGCCAGTTTATTCTCTGGTTGGCTAGTGCAGAGAGAGACCATTGTTTTTGCAGGGGATCCCATGTTTCAAGGAAGCAAGGGTTAAAAACAGTTTCATTCAATGTAAGCACTTTATTCACAGCAACAAAGACCATAGCTCGTGCCATAATAAGCTGTCACGGTGCTGGTGTTCGTTATATATCACCTTGAAAAACTGCCCCCTTGTGGAGTAGTTCACTAAAACATTGTGTATTGGCTGACAGCCAGTATTGACACTTAGATAATTGAGTGAGTCATGGTACTTATTAAAGTGTAGCAAGTGTAGAAGAGCGACTGAGCTGAACACCTTTTGAATGTTAAAGCTTAGCCTGGTTCAAAACTGGACTTAAAAATGTACATTTGATCCCATCAATTTAGTTGTGTCTTGGGAACAATACACTATTGTCAGTACAGGGTCTAAACAGTCTTATGGCACAACCACTGAGATATTTAGTACTGGTCATCATAACTTGTTATCCCTTACAGGGCTATATTTAGCCAATAAACAATTTAACTGATATTTTATTTCACAGCACGGCTCTATTTAAACTGACATTTATACCCCAAGTAGACTCATTAATAGTTCACTGTACCTAAACACACTGCGCGGTTTTTAACAAAAGCAGTGAAGATAAAACTTGATTGGAATTGCTGCCTGCCCTGCAGTAGCATCACGCTATACTTTAAACCTATGTCAATCCCTGGTGAAACAAACTTCAAACTACAGATTAAATTTACCTTTCTAAATCCAGTTTGAATCTAGTCTAAGCTTTAACATTCAAGGAAATTTCAGCGCAAAAGTTAAAATATTTTTACATACATTTTGTCTTTTTTAAATATATTAATAAAATTGAAGTTTTATATATTTAGAGATAATCTACTCTATCACATTTCTGCATATTTACTTTACCTATTAACTGTCAATTTTGTTTTTTTAACACCTTCGCGACAATGGACGTGTCAGGCATGTCCTGCCGGGAACTCCGTTCCCGACAATGGACGTGCCTGGCACGTCCTGCGGTGAATCAAGTGGTTCAATGATCGCGAAAACAGCTTTAACGGTGCTGGTCTATTGCCTTGACATCGAGGTAATAGCCAGCACCGAAATGTCTTTTCTGGGGCACCCATGATCGCCCCACGGAGCGATCGTGGGAGCCATACTGACGGAGCAGCATGCTCCGTCAATATGGCTATGCCCTCTGCAGGTCTGAGCTTCGGAAGTGAAAGTAACTTCACTTCCGTCACTCTGAATATGCTACTTGACTGCCCCTAGTGGTAGTTAAGTAGCATAGCAATGTAAAAAAATTTAAATAAATATATAATTAAATAAAAACTGGTTATATACTTAGATTAGCCTATAGGGTTAAAATTAAAAAAATGTAAACATAAGGGATAGGGTTAAAATTAAATTAAAATTAAAATGTATTAAGGGATGGCATAAAAGTGGGGGATGGCATAATTGTGTGGGTACAGTATGTGAGAAAGAAGAAAATTGCAGCTAAACACAAACACCCCAGAAATGTCAAAACTAGCCATTGTCACCAAGGGAAAGTCAAGGTGAAAATGTCTTGTCACTAAGGGGTTTTGAAAGCACAAACCTGTATCGAGCAAAATAAACACAGACTACCTTAAGATTAAAATACAGACAGGATTTTACATTAGTGTCCTGCTGTCATAATAAATTAGTCTTTACCAATTCTCATTAAATGTGTGAAAGTATTATTGGTTTTCAACGAAAGAATAACACCAATATGGGGTTATGTTTAAATAGGTCATTTTATAGATACATTGCTAACTTTGGTATATTTTTTACTTTGCATACTAGATATTAAATCTTACAACTGAGCTATCATATGGTACCAAGTATATACAGTTATATATTTTTTATTTAACTTTATGAATACTTTCGAACTCATTTGGTTGTCCTTTGACATTTTAATTCCATATCTATGATGTTTTATATCCATGCCTTTATCTCTGGGTATTTAAAACCCCATATTCAGACCCTCTATTTTTTATTTTATCCCCCCTACTCTTCTGCAAAAACACATGGATATAATTTAAAAGATGTTTACGGTCATAGATTCAAGGTAACAACTAAGGCTACATGTATGAATAGTGATTTAAGAGATATTCAATAACATAATTCTAGAAACATTAAATGTGTGTGTGTCTTGTCCTGTTTCTTTGGCATCTCGATATGCCCACATGATTTTCCAATTTTCCTTAACATAAAACAAATAAACCTAACCTTAGATACAATAACAAGTATAATGTTGAGTTTCATTATCAAATCAAAAACAGAATCACGTTATTGGGGGATGATTCCCAAGGATGGTTTCTAAGTACTGCCTACAGTACCAGTCTGTATACCACATACCCTCTAAAAAAGAACAAACTTTATTCATAGTTGAACACTGCATATAAAAAGCAAGCAAGTTTAATATTCATGACAGAGAATTCAATAGGAATCATTTATATATATTGGAGAGATATACCAAGAGAAAAAGAGATGACTACAAGTATCCTGTCCCCCTGGAGTGCTGGAACTTTATACCTTGATTTTGACTTATTTTATTTTTATTTTAATTTTTCTAATCTTTTAGGTGGATTTTCCACTTTTGTTTGCATAATATTTTTCTCTATAGTTTACTCTAAAGTACTATATTCATTGTTTTCTCATTTTTCTAGATACATTTTGTTCCATATTAGTTGTCAGTTTAGCTTTCTTTACCTTATTTTTATTGCAATTTTTGCCCTTATTTTCTTTATACATAGAAAATGTTCCAGCTAGTCTCATCACAATAATTTTTTGTGTCTAATACAATTTTCTTTGCCTATATGAAGAAACACTGGACATTATATAGTATCTATTATCATATTGTGGCTGAATCTAAGTGATGTGTGTGTGTGTATATATATATATATATATATATATATATCCAATATTGGTGGGTCCTAACACTAAATACTGTTGCTTATGGGGCTTAATAGTATTAGGTTAGTTAATAGTTAGGACCCACCAATATTGGAGTACTTTGACGTAGTGGTGGGCTTAGCATCATATGGCCATATATGTGACCAAATCTCTAATTTTGTTATCTTAGTAAGACAGGTGTTTTAAGTAGCTTTCTTGTAACCTATAGCTTTAAGAGTTTTTCTCCTACCTGCTTTGAGGTGAGTGCGCTGATCTTTGGATTTTGTATAAATATTTGGTCTCAGCAGCACCCCTTATAATATATGCTAGTTTAGGTGAGTGCATTCCCTTTTGGATTTGTATATTATATATATATATATATATATATATATATATATATATTTGTAATTTTCTTTTGCATATTGTAAATAGTACATTTTTGTCTATCTTTTGTTTATACCTACTGAACATTATCTTGTGGGCAGAGTCACTAGGGCTGGTGTCACCCGGCACGGTAACTCAGGGTGTCACCCCTCTGGATTTCCTCCAGTATTATGGCAAACAGATTCCTTAGTAATACCAATCATTAAATATGCCATACAGGAGCCCCCATTAATATTTCCGCACACAGCAGCTCCATTTATTATGCCTCACACAGGAGCCCAATTATTTATGACACACACTGGAGCCCCGTCAGGTGACAATTGTACAATTCTAAAACAATCTCTCTCTCTCTCTCTCTCTTGCAATTCACCTATATTGCACCCACAGCACTTGGCTTGCACTCATTTTGCACCCACACAATTTGGAATGCCAGTGTGTCAATTTTCCTCACATAACATACCACAGTGTCACTTTGTCCCAGAGAACTGCCCCTGCAGAAGAAGCCACAGTGTCACTTTGCCCATAGTACATATTATTTTGCCACACAGAATTTGCCACAGCAACACTTTGCCAATTAAAATAAGCCACATAAGTAACTTCACTTCAGTCGCTCTGAATATGCTACTTGACTGCCCCTAGTGGTAGTTAAGTAGCATAGCAATGGAATTTTTTTTAAATAAATATTTAATTAATTAAAAACTGGTTATATAGTTAGATTAGCCTATAGGGTTAAAATTAAATAATTTTTAGCATAAGGGATAGGGGTTAAAATTAAATTAAAATTAAAACATATTAAGGGATATAATAAGGATTAGAGTTGGGGTTAAATTTAGTGTTAGGGTTAAATTTTGGGTTGGGGTCAAAAGGTCAATATAGGAAAAAAACAAAAAAACACTTTTTTTGGTTTTTGCCCCATAACTCGCAGAAAAATATGGAAACATGCATATTTCTGAACTCGGGACAACATTTAGAAATTATTTAGCCAGGGTCTTTTTTAATGATTTTATTTGTGTAAATTATATTTTATGTCAAAGTTAGAAAAAGTGGGTTTTTTAAAATTTTTCATCATATTTTATGATTTTTTTTGTAGTAAATTATAAGATATGATGAACATAATGGTATCTTATGAAAGCCCTTTGAATGACAATAAAAACAACATATAATTTGTGTGGGTACTGTATGTGAGAAAGAATAAAATTGCAGCTAAACACAAACACCCCAGAAATGTCAAAACAGCCATTGTCACCAAGGGAAAGTTAAGGTGAAAATGTCTTGTCACTAAGGGGTTAAAGAGATTTCAGAACTTTCCTGAAGCTCCAACAATGGACATCACATAAGGAGTGCTAAAGCCAGTCTTTCCACCTGAGTTCTCCTGGCAACGTAACATCTAAGTATCAGCATTTATATTTTATTTTACTTTCTTTTACTTTAATAGAGTTAAATTTTCTTGTTTCTATTAATAGATTGAGTATTTTAGCATTGTTTATTTGTATAACCTATAGTAGATATTGTTGTAGAGTTATCATTAAACTTTGTAATGCTTTAACCTATTCAAGTGTGTGGATATTCTGTTAAGTTATTGAATATAACTCTCTAATAATACCTTATGGAATAATATAATCGTTGTATTGTTATATTATTTCCATTTATAAATTTGTTGTTGAGGTAATGCTCATTTGGCTTCTATTGTTATGTGTAACCGTGGGAACCAAACTGTAAAGTGTTAAACAGACACCAATTGATACCATTATCTGGTATTAATTTAGAGCATTTACTAATCTTCACCATTCCAATACAACATGCCACAGCCAATTTGCCCATTAATATACCACCCTCCTCCGCCCTTCACCAATACTCACCTCCTGACAGCTCCGTGTCCCCTGCCATCTCCTCCATGCAGTCTTCCCTCCTCCATGGAGGAGGAAAATACAGCCATACAGCCACTGTCATATCCAGTGGCAATGATTTTTTAAAAAACTTTTTACAAAATTTCATTTCGGCAGCCGTACCCAACTTTAACAGCGAAGAGGATGCTGACAGCAATGGTGTCACACCCGCTGGGGGTGTCACCTGGTGTGGTCCGCACCCCCCTTGTGATGCTGCGGATTGTTGGTGTTTTTTTCACTTTATGTGTATGCTATTGGAACAGGTAACAATCTGCCCCACAAAGTGTTATGTGGTCATTCAATTTGTTTAAACTATACATTTTTTTTGTTAAACTGCCATAGGAGTGACTGCTTAATTTTTAAATTCAAACAGCTTATCAGTGCCAACTTTGTCCCAAAATAGCTTGTGAGTGCAACCTTTGTCCTCAAACAGGTTGCCAGGGCCATCATACCACCCAAAACAGCTTGTCTATACCATCTCAGAAAGTCGTTAGTAACAAGCCAATGCAAAGTCATTGAGTACAGGGAGTGATTAACGTCACTCCCTGTTAAACGATTAAGTAACACCTGTAGACTGATTGGATGAAGTGACTAAATATAACTCACCTGATAGCATCATGTAATGCTGAAACAAAAATGCCAAAAACAGATAGAAAGGCCTCTAGTGGCAACAAGTGGTTAAGCCTGCATATTTCATTGCAAAAAGTACAATAATTCTGCAAACAAGAGCATAGAACACAGGATGTAATCATGACACGTCAATAGACAACTAATGCACATTTTTTGACACACAAAACACATAAATATATTCATAGATATAAAACATCTTTGCCTTAACGAGATAATCATTTTCTCATACCACATACTAGTAATCGACTAATTCTTTAATGATTTGTTATTTGCTTAGTTTGCATTCAATATTTTTTCCAAATATATTTTATTAACCCCTTAAGGACAGAGCCTTTGAAACATTTTTGTCCTTTCTGGACAATGGCTATTTTAACATTTCTGTGCTGTTTGTGTTTAGCAGTAATTTTCTTCTTCGTCATTTGCTGTACCCACACATATTATATATTGTTTTTATCGGGACAAAAAGGGCTTTCTATGGATGCCATATTTTTGATCATATCTTATCATATTATTAAAAGAAAATAATAAAATATGGTAAAAAAAAAAAAATACACAAATTTCTTTGTTTTTATTTGAAACAACTTCTCCTCATCGACAATAGCGAACGAAAAAACATGCTAAATAGATTCTACTATTTCTTCTGAGTACAGGGATACCACCCATGCATAGGTTTGTTGGGTTGTTTTGGGGCTAAAATGCCAAATTTGTGAAGTGCAGTTTTTTGTTTTCCAACATGAAATTTTTACATGCAGACAGCCTGCACCCATGTCCCATTTGGGATATATTTGAAACCAGCCAATGTATTTTACCCCATCAACCCATATATTTTTTAAAAGTAGACACCCTAGGCTATCTCAAATGGTGGTATTTTAACACTTTCCATGCACTAATTCTACCACCAGCCTTTGTCAAAGTTTGTGGTAGTAATTTTTTTGTGTTTTTTTTTTCACAAACCTTGTACTTCAGACATGAATTTACAGATTTTGGTATGTGTCACTGCCAAATAACACCCCAATAAGTGTTCAGCAACATCTCTTGAGTACAGGGATACCCCCCATGCATAGGTTTGTTGGATTGTTTGGGGGGTAAAAGGCCAAATTTGGGAGGTGAAGTTTTTGGTTTTCCAATTTGAAATTTTGACATGCAGACAGCCTGCACCCATGTCCCATTTGGGACATATTTGAAACTAGCCAGTGTATTTTACCCCATCAACCCATATATTTTTTTAAAGTAGACACCCTAGGCTATCTCAAATGGTGGTATTTTAACACTTTCCATGCACTAATTCTACCACCAGCCTTTGTCAAAGTTTGTGGTAGTAATTTTTGTGTGTTTTTTTTCACAAATATTGTATTTTAGACATAAATTCACATATTTTGGTATGTGTCACTGCCAAACAATAACCCAATATGTGTTCAACAACATCTCCTGAGTACAGGGATACCACCCATGCATAGGTTTGTTGGGTTGTTTGGGGGCTAAAAGGGCCACATTGTGAAGGTGCGCATTTTCAACTTGGAATATTGACGTGTAGCCAGCCTGAGCCCATCTTTCATTTGGGACTTTTTTTTAAAGTAGGACAGTGTATTTTACCCCAAAAAGTATATATTTTGTAAAAGTAGACACCCTAGGCTATTTTAAATGGTGTTATTTTAACACTTTCCATGCACCAATTCTACCACCAGCCTTTGTCAAAGTTTGTGGTAGTCATTTTATTGTGTATTTTTTCCCACATACATTGTACTTTAGACACAAATTCACATATTTCGGTATGTGTCACTGACAAACAATACCACAATATATGTTCAGCAACATCTCCTGAGCACAGGGATACCACCCATGCATAGGTTTGTTGGTTTGTTTTGGGGCTAAATGGCCACATTTAGGGGGTGCGCATTTCCAACCTTGAATTTTGACATGTAGTCAGCTTGCGCACCTTGTTCAATTTGGAACATTTTTGTTGGGTGTTGAAAGGCTACATTTGAGAGGTGCGCCTTTTGATTTTCAAACTTGGAATTTGAACATGTAGAGCAAGGAAGGGGTTAATAGCTCTTATAAGAGCCTTTGTAGTACTGTACAAAAAAATTAACCCCTAAAAATGCACAGACAAGAAAAAATGTTCTGCTGTGCAGTGATCAGTGGCAGGGAAGGGGTTAATACACTACACTATACAAAGGGTATGGCTTTTATAAAAGCCCTTGGGACTCACAATTTTTTTAACATTTTATTTAATTTATTACAATTAAAAAATTATGTTATACAGATCTGTCTCTTTCCCTCACTAAAACTCAAGTGAGGAGAGGGAGGCAGATCCATATGGGTCAGAACAATATTTACGAACCAGACGAATGGTGATGCTCATCTGAGAAATCACCAAACCACCTTTGCCACTGATCGGCTGTTACTGATCGCTATACACGCGTTCAGACAGCTTCAAAAGGAATACACGTAATCCCCTAGTGGGTATAACTAACCCCTAGCGAGTCTGACAAAAAAAATGCTGATAGCAAAAAAAAAGCGTACACAGCGATCAATTGCAGGGAAGGGGTTAAATACTGGAAACGGCTTTTATAAAAGCCTTTGGGTCTCAATTCTATTAAATATATTATAATTAAAAACTTACATTATACAGCTCTGTCTCCCTCCCTCACTAAAACTCAAGTGAGAGGGAGGCAGATCTACACGGGTCAGATCAAATATTTACAAATATTGATCTAACCAGACGAATGGTGATGCTCATCTAAGCAAACGCCAACCCGCCTTTGTCACTTATCAGCTGTTACTGATCGCTATACATGCGGTCAGACAGCTAAAAAAATTTTTTTTTACGTTAAACGTAGTCCCCTAGCGGGTATAATTAACACGTGACGGGTGTAATAAAAAAGTTTAAAAAAATGTAAAAATGCTTCTGCAGCAAGATTGCTGCATTTGCGTCAGATCGCTGCTTAGGCAGTGATCTACAGCAAGAAAGGGGTTAATCTCTCTTAAAAGAGCTTTTTTTTATACTGTAATGAATTACAGTAAAAAAAAAAATGAACCCCTAAAAAATGCACAGACAGCAAAAAATGTGCTGCTGTGTATGATCACTGCGTACACAGCGATCAATGGCAGGGAAGGGGTTAAATGGCTTTTATAAAAGCCCTTGGTGTTTAAAATTTTATTAAATATTTTTTTTATTATTTTATTTAATTTTTTTTACTTTATCTGATCTTTCTCTCTCCCTTACTATAACTAGTAAGGTGAGGGAGGCAGATCAATACTTGTCAAAGGCAATATTTGCTAATATTGCCTTTGACTGTATGCTAAGTGCTCATCAGAGCACTTACCATACATGCCTGCACACAGATCACATAGATCTGTTGTGCCGGCATCGATTGGCTCCCCCTAGAGCATCGGAAGTGAAATACTTTCAATTCCGATGCTCTTGCCATTAGAAGGGAAGCGCTGCCTGTATAGGCAGCGTTCCCTTCTACTGAGCCGATGGGGTCGCTCAGGAGAGCGACCACCATCGGTTCTGGGGAGCATCAAGGTGTTGTTAAGTGCCTCGCTGGCGAGGCACTTTAACAACACCGGAGATGCTTAGAAAGCGAACGATCGTTCGCTTTCTAAGCACATGTGTGCAGTGGGCGCAGCCATTTTTAAATGGCTGCTACGATCACTCCGTGGAGTGATCGTAGCGCGCCCCTGCACATTTGGGGGGTGTTGCACAATGCCTCTACCTAGAGGCATTGTAGCAACACCGTTAGAGTAAAGAAAGCGACCGCTGCTCGCTTTCTTTACTCAGTTTAGTGCATGACGTGCCAGGCACGTCACCTGTCGGCAAGTCCTCGATTTGCTGTGACGTGCCTGGCACGTCATCTGTCGTTAAGGGGTTAAAGAGATATTTTTACAATAACAATAACTTTTACAATGAAAGAGAAAATACCATATACATAAAACCAGTAAATATCAATGTATCCAGTCCATTTCAATGATGAAAGTATTGATCAGGCACATTATAGTCAGTCATTGTTATAACATATTGGTATGAATTAATTATGCAATTAAATCACAATGTTAATAAATATAACAAAAAATAGAACATTGGGAGGGGGCAAAAAAGGGGGGGAAGGGGAGTGCATCCATCAAATTAAATTCTAATGACTATAACCAATTATAGTATACATAACATGACACAACAATACCTAGTTCTGATAATCGTGTAATTGAATAACATTTTTTGTTTTCAATTTTTCAAATACTTTTCTTTATACAGGCAATCAAAACCTATATTTTATTTTAATCTTTGTTTCCCATTCGTTCCAGTAGTGTCTGAGGTTATCTAACTGCAAAGAAGGTTGTTTGAGAGCCAGTTCGTATCCCTTATTTTCTAGTATATAATTAAAAACTTCTTTAATAGTAGGGATTGTTGGTGACCTAGAGTATCTGAGGATGACCGTAGTAGCAGCTAAAAGGACATGTCTAAGTATAATTTTATCAATTTTTTCAATAGTATCAGGGAAAAATTTGAATAAAGCCAATTCTGAAGTGAGTACAGGAATATTAGAATTTACTTTTTGGATTAATTTATGTATTTGCTGCCAAAATTGTGTGAGATTAGCAAAATACCAAAAAACATGTGAAAGCGAGCCAGTAATTCCACAGTTTCTCCAACATTTGTCTGAATATCTGGAGTTCATTTTATTCAACCTATAGGGGATTAAATACCATATAAATGATTTTGAAATGGTTTCCCAATGATTGGAGCATTGTGTAATTCCTTTAAGAGCTGGTGCAAATTTTAGCCATTATTCCAGGTTGTAACAAGCTCCCATATCTTTTTCCCATGCAAGCATGTCATCATCTTTTAATCTAGGTGTGGGCATTAGATAAGAGTAACATTGAGATATAGTACCGCGTTTATTAGGATTATGTAAGTATGTTTTTTCCAGATAAGATAATACATTTTATGTATAATTTTACTAAATTTTTAATGGAAAAGGTATCTTTTATGTTATTAATACCGTATTTGCTCGAATATAAGACGACCCTGATTATAAGCCGACCCCCCAAACTTTGCATATTCCTTTAGGAAAAAAACTAAAAGCCTGAATATAAGACTACCCTATAGGAAAAAAGTTAAACTTCTATATATTCACATGTAAATTGCTTTTTCATATTTAATAAATAATTATAATTAGAGTTGAGCGGACACCTGGATGTTCGGATTCGAACCCGAACCCCATTGAAGTCAATGGGGACACAAACTTTTGGCCACTAAAATGCCTCTAAAAAAGTCCTGGAGAGGGCTAGAGGGATGCAAAAGGAATTAAAATGTGGGTAAGAGTAACTTAAAATAAGATAAAATACATACAAATTATAAATACAGCTGAGCCATAAAATAGCACTAGATGGAATCTTTGATTTTAGCTTTGGAAGAACATTAATCTAAATCTAAAGCATGGCTGCCAGGAGGATCAACAGAATTATCCATTTCAGAGAGGGTTGGAGTGCAGGGTATTCTCTTTCAGTTTATACTAAGTGACCCATAGGTTGAGGAGGCGGTGACCGTGGTGTTGTAGGTGGAAGCGGCGCTGGAGGAGGAGGAGGAGGAGGAGGAGGTAGCCAACACTGTTTTTTATCTGTTTTTGTTTTTTTAAATTGGGGTAGCCCCCAAAATATTGGGACATATAACAACAGAAAACAAAGAATAAGTGCACTTGAGTATAACAATGACTGGGTGAGGCCGGTATAAATGTCTATTCTGCACAAGGTACAGAGAAGTCTGGTGGGATCCATGCCTGGTTCATCTTAATAAATGTGAGCTTGTCCACCTTGGCTGTGGACAGGCAGTTGCGCTTGTCTGTGATGACACCCCCTGCCGTGCTAAACACACGTTCAGACAATACACTGGCTGCAGGGCAGGCCAGCACCTCCAAGGCATAAAGGGCAATTTTTTTTGATTTTTTGTTTATTGGACTGCAAGAAATGCACTGCAAGACGTAAATGTACCATTTAGCACCCAAAACAATTAGAATTTTTCAAAGTGCGCTGTAAGCACAGTATTGGCCTGTTCTATTTGACTCTCTGAAAAATTTGAATAGTTTTGGGTGGTAAATAGTACTTTTGTGTCTTGCGGTGCACTTCATATCTAAGTGCACTGTAAGCACAGTATTTGACGGTTCTATTTGACTCTCAGATATGAAGTGCAGGACGCCAATGTAATATTTAACACCAACAAATTGCAGTATTTAAAAATGCCTAGATGTTGCCCACTGATCTAACAGAATAGGATTAAAGTCATGTGCCTGGCACACATGCAGTTGCAAGTGCACTGCACTCTCTATGGCTCAGGTCAGGGTACAAATATGTAGTATAGCACCCACTAAAATAATCACTGTAATTTGAATAATCGCTGTAGTTTGCAGATTCAACACCAGAATTTTTTTTAATCTGTCCCTCACAGCTGCAGCATCCTCTCCCTACACTAAGAAGAGCTCATGTGATTTGCGTGTACGTGACTCCAGCTTATATATAGAGGCTGGGTCACTTGCTGCACTGGCCAATCAAAGCCATGCCATTAGTAGGTATGGCTGTGATGGCTTCTAAGGGCAAACAAGTCAAACGCTTGTTGATTGGCTGCCCTGCAGCCTTTCAAGACGCGGCATTAAATCGCCGAACTCCGAACTCCAACCCAAACATACAGTGAAATGTCAGTGTTCGGGTCCGAGGTCCAAAGACAGTAAAGTTCGGTACGAACACGAACTGTGCAGTTCGGGTTCGCGCAACACTAATTATAATATAAAAAAATGTATTTCTTGTTTTTATTTACCTTTATGTGCCAATGCTGTCCCTCCATCCCCCCAGCGTTGTCTGTCTCCCCAACATTGTCTGTCTGTCTCCCTGCCTCCCCCCAACGTTGTCCGTCTCTCTCCCCAACGTTGTCTGTCTGTCGCCCCCCTCCCTGCTTTCCCCAATGTTGTCTGTCTCCCCCCTTCCTACCTCCCCCAATGTTGTCTGCCTGTCTCCCCCCAATGTTGTCTGTCTGTCTGTCTGTCTCCCCCCTCCCTCCCCCCAATGCTGTCTCCCTGGTGGCTAGTGGGGGCAGCCGGGGGATGTCTGCAGGATGTGTGCAGACATCCTCCATGCTACCCGACACTTCCATCTATTATAACGGACAGATGTCCATCATAATAGACAGAAGTGTCGGGCAGCATGGAGGATGTCTGCACATATCGTGCAGACATCCCCCGGCTGCCCAAATCTCCCTGTTGGCCAGCAGGGGCAGCCGGAGGATGTCTGCACGATACGGCCAGACATTCTCCGATGCTGCCCGGTACTTCCGCCGGGACTTCTATGATGGAGCCAGGTCCCTGGGACGCGCCGGGCAGCAGCGGAGGATGTCTGCGCGCATTGCGCAAACATCCACCAGCTGTTAGTGAGGGGGATCCAGGTCCCCTGCAGCTCTGTTGGGGACCTGGACCCGTCTTATAGTCTGACCTCAATTTGAGGTCAGATTATGAGACAACCTCGAATATAAGATTAGGGGTCTTTTTCAGAGCATTTGCTCTTGATAAAAACCTTGTCTTATATTCGAGCAAATACGGTAATTAATTTGTGTTCTATTTGCATATTATCTTCAAGGCTGAATTTATCTTGAAGTCTCTTAAAAGACATTAAAAAATTACTTAAGAAAAAGTCATTTCAATTTTGAATTGGTTTAGTGTGCCAATTATTCAAATTTAAAATCAGGAAAATCTAGTTTTAATACAGACAGCGGCATTACTCGCGACCACTCAGAGGAAGAGCTGACTACATTTAAACACAGTATCCCAAGCTTTGATGGTAATCTTAGTAATGGGAAATATCTCAGTTATTATGGGTAGCCCAGTCATCGGAAGCCACAGTACTTCTTTAATAGAATATGGTGACATCCTATCATTTTCCATCTCAAGCCAGCGGGGAATCTGACTTTGTAGGCCAAACTTAAGTGCTCTAGCGGCATTAGTTGCCTGGTAATATTTAAAAAAATCAGGTATCCCTAAACCTCCACGAGACTTGAGATTTTGCAATACTGAAAATGTAATTCTGCTCATCTTATTTTCCCATATAACATTAATTAGAGCAGACTGAACTGTTTCGGAATTGATAATTGATAAGTAGTATAGTATTTTAGGTAAGATGTTCATTTTAACCCCTTAAGGACAGAGCCTTTGAAACATTTTTGTCCATTCTGGACAATGGCTATTTTAACATTTCTGTGCTGTTTGTGTTTAGCTGTAATTTTCTTCTTTATCATTTGCTGTACCGGGACAAGAAGGGCTTTCTTTGGATGCCATCATTTTGATCATATCTTATAATATTATATAAAAAACATAATAAAATATGCTAAAAAAAAACCCAAAACACACATTTCCTGACTTTTATTTGAAACATCTTCTCTTCATCGAAAAAAGCGAACAAAAAAACCTGCTAAATAGATTCTACTATTTCTCAGTAGAAATAGAGTACAGGGATACCACCCATTCATAGGTTTGTTGTGTTGTTTGGGGGCTAAAATGCCAAATTTGGGAGGTGCGCTTTTTGGTTTTCCAACTTGAAATTTTGACATAAAGACAACCTGCACCCATGTCCCATTTGGGACATATTTGAAACCAGCCAGTGTATTTTACCCCATCAACCCATATATTTTTTAAAAGTAGACACCCTACGCTTTGTCAAATTTTGTGGTAGTAATTTTTGTGTGGTTTTTTTCACAAATATTGTATTTCAGACATAAATTCACAGATTTTGGTATGTGTCACTGCCAAACAATAACCCAATATGTGTTCAACAACATCTCCTGATTACAGGGATACCACCCATGCATAGGTTTGTTGGGTTGTTTGGGGGCTAAAGGGCCACATTTTGAAGGTGCGCATTTCCAACTTGGAATTTTGACGTGTAGTCAGCCTGAGCCCATCTTTCATTTGGGACTTTTTTTTAAAGTAGGACAGTGTATTTTACCCAAAAAAGTATATATTTTGTAAAAGTAGACACCCTAGGCTATTTTAAATGGTGGTATTTTAACACTTTTCATGCACCAATTCTACCACCAGCCTTTGTCAAAGTTTGTGGTAGAAATTTTATTTTGTATTTTTCCCCACATACATTGTACTTTAGACACAAATTCACATATTTCGATATGTGTCACTGACAAACAATACCACAATATGTGTTCAGCAACATCTCCCGAGCACAGGGATACCACCCATGCATAGGTTTGTCAGCTTTGCTGGGGGTTGAAAGGCTACATTTGAGAGGTGCGCTTTTTGATTTTCCAACTTGGAATTTTGACATGTAGAGCAAGGAAGGGGTTAATTATAAGAGCCGTTGTAGTACTGTACAAAAAAATAACCCCTAAAAATGCACAGAAAAGAAAAATGTTCTGCTGTGCAGTGATCAGTGGCAGGGAAGGGGTTAATACAGAGGGTACACTATACAAAGGGTGTGGCTTTTATAAAAGCCCTTGGGTCTCACAATTGTGTAACATTTTATTTAATTTATTACAATTAAAAACTTATATTATACAGATCTGTCTCTTTCCCTCACTAAAACTCAAGTGAGGAGAGGGAGGCAGATCTATATGGGTCAGAACAATATTTACCAATATTGATCTAACCAGGCGAATGGTGATGCTCATCTGAGCAATCACCAAACCACCTTTGCCACTGATCGGCTGTTACTGATCGCTATACACACGTTCAGACAGCTTCAAAAGGAATACACGTGATCCCCTAGTGGGTATAATTAACCCCTAGCGAGTGTGACAAAAAAAATGCTGATAGCAAAAAAAATCCTTCTGCGACCAGATCGCTCCATATGCGCTGCTTAGGCAGTGACCATATGCACTGCTTAGGCAGTGACCATATGCGCTGCTTAGGCAGTGACCATATGCGTTGCTTAGGCAGTGACCATATGCGCTGCTAAGGCAGTGACCATATGCGCTGCTTAGGCAGTGACCATATGCGCTGCTTAGGCAGTGACCATATGCGGTGCTTAGGCAGTGACCATATGCGCTGCTTAGGCAGTGATATACGGCAAGGAAGGGGTTAATAGCTCTTAAAAGAGCCTTTGATATACTGTAATAAATCAGAGTCAAAAAATGAACCCCTAAAAAAATGCACAGACAGCAAAAAATGTGCTGCTGTGTAAGATCACTGCGTACACAGCGATCAATTTCAGGGAAGAGGTTAAACACTGGAAACGGCTTTTATAAAAGCCTTTGGGACTCAATTTTATTAAATATATTATAATTAAAAACGTACATTATACAGCTCTGTCTGTCTCCCTCACTAAAACTCAAGTGAGAGGGAGGCAGATCTACACGGGTCAGATCAAATATTGACAAATATTGATCTAACCAGGCGAATGGTGATGCTTATCTGAGCAATCACCAAACCGCCTTTGCCACTGATCAGCTGTTACTGATCGCTATACATGCGCTCAGACAGTTAAACGTTAATTGCTGCATTTGCTTAGGCAGTGATCTACAGCAAGCAAGGGGTTAATAGCTCTTAAAAGAGCCTTTTTTATACTGTAATGAATTACAGTAAAAAAAATGAACCCCTAAAAAATGCACATACAGCAAAAAATGTGCTGCTGTGTATGATTACTGCGTACACAGCGATCAATGGCAGGGAAGAGGTTAAACACTTGAAATGGCTTTTAGAAAAGCCCTTGGTTTTTAAAATTTTATTAAATATTTAATTTTAATAAAACAATATTCTTTTTACATTATCTGATCTGTCTCTCTCCCTCACTAAAACTAGTGAGGAGAGGGAAGCAGATCAATACTTGTCAAAGGCAATATTTACCAATATTGCCTTTGACTGTATGATAAATGCTCATCAGAGCACTTATCATACGTGCCTGCACACAGATCACACAGATCTGATGTGCAGGCATCGATTGGCTCCCCCTAGAGCAACGGAAGTGAATACATTCACTTCCGATGTTCTTGCCAGTAGAAGGAAAGCGCTGCCTGTATAGGCAGCGTTCCCTTCTACTGAGCCGATGGGGTCGCTCAGGCACTTTAGCAACACCGGAGATGCTTAGGAAGCGAACGATCGTTCGCTTCCTAAGCACATGTGTGTAGCCGTCGCCGCCATTTTTAAATGGCTGCTACGATCACTCCCCGGAGTGATCGTAGTGCCCCTGCACTTTTTTTTAGTGTTGCACAATGCCTCTACATAGAGGCATTGTAGCAACACTGATAGAGTAAAGAAAGCGACCGCTGGCCAGGCACGTCACCTGTCGGCAAGTCCACGATTTGCCGTGACGTGCCTGGCACGTCATCTGTCGTTAAGGGGTTAATAGATGTAATTTTACCTAACCAGGAAAGTTCCAACTTATTCCAGTTTTCCATTTCCTTTTGTAATATTGGCCAAGCTTTTTTAATATTAAATGTGTACATACTGTTTACATTTTTGCATAGTTTTATTCCAAGGTAATCAATGAATGAGTCTCTCCAGTCAGTGTCAAAGTTAGTTTTCAAATCATCCAGATCACACCAAGGAATGTGTATAGGTAGAGCCTGTGTTTTTCCTGGATTGAGCCTGTAAAATTAGACTTTTCCAAAATCCTGTAGTATAGAATTTAGGGAGTCAACTCAAGTTTTGGGTTCTGCCAAAGATAGGATAATAGTATCCGCGAAGAGACCTATGTTATATTCAGTATTTTTCACTGCAATTGCCTTAATCTCTGGTGATTTCCTTATTAATGCGACCAGTGGTTCCATCGCTAGAGCCAAAACTATATCGGGGACTGTCATGCTAAGGCATGATTTGGGCCTATACAGGCCCTGTATTTCATATTCTGTGGTGTGTGTTTTCATATTCAATGGTGTGTGTTCTGGAGTCCTATTGTCCTTAGTTCCTTTGTAGACTAATTACTAATTAACATCTTCTAGGGAACAGCAAATGGGCCAATGCATATCCATCCCAGGCAAACTCACACTATGGTGTGATCTGTTTGTTGGTAATTGTAGCATCCTGTACTCCAGTACCAAAATCAGACATTGTGGTATCAACCAACCCTGGGGGGGTCCCAGGATACATTTGGCCCAGAGATCAGAAACAAATGCCCACATAGTTCTAGAAATTGCTGTATCTGGACACAGGTTGGGATGAGGTTCATAATCAATATATATTTGAAACCAGCATGGTCCAGGCTTTTGAGGGACACCAAACAGTAATAGGAGGGGGCGGATGGCATGGGAGATATAAAAATATGGCATTTGGGCTATCATGTGTGATCTTAAACTGACCGGCTGGAACAGGTTAGTAAGATGAGCCCAGTGTCATAATTATGCCACGCGCAGGGAACCTTCTATTACATAATTTGTGTTGTAAGGCAAAAGTTTAACAGTTATGACCCCGCCTTCAGGATGTCATAATCGGCTGAGCCACTTATGCCCATCCTCTTTTCAGGTGACAAAGTGGGGCTATCTTAGCTAGGGACAGAGGGGGATATAGTGGTGTGCAAGGGATAATGAAAGTGAGTCATTTTTACCATCAAAGGCCACAACAACGCAAGACTCCAGGAACCACCTATGGTATGATCATTTCTGTTTTGTCCTTTTTATTTTAAACTGTTTGTGTACTTGCATTTATGTCTATGTCTCTTTTTATCTACATTTTTGTGTAACAGCACTGTGACTTATTTTACTCAGATTAAATATCAGTTCTGTCTCTTGTTCTCTAATCAAATTCAGCCTAGAGGTAGCCTTTTTATAACACGTTACTAAGGGGTTAATTTGCTAGATATTTGGTCAGTAAGAGTTTGTGTGTATACTGCATTTTACTGTGTTTTTGGGGTAACTAAAGACGCCCATAAGTCTTAGTGGTGGCAGCTTTTTGTTCTTTTAGCTAGGAGTTTTGGGTGTGACTGTTGGGCGGGTTCGTGGTGGTTGCTTTGTGCCTGTAGGGAAAGTTTAGCCCCTTTCACACCCATACTCCCACGTCACGGCTTGGCCGATAGCCCTGTCCGTAACAGGGACAATGGGCAATCCTGGTGAGTTCCATTAGTTAGTGGAAAATTATTAGAGGTGAACCATGTAGCAGAAACTTGCAGTCAGGATTTTATGTAATGCAAAGATTGCTTTAACAAGGGGGGGGGTGGGTATATTAAAGTTAAGCAGAGAACTTGCATCCAAGGAGAGGAGTAGAGAAAGCGTTCGATTTGCTTTAATATTACGCATTAGGTTTATATATCTCCTTGTATTATTTGGGCTTGTCTCCCTGCAATGAAACCCACTTGGTTTTCATCTACTACAATACAGACAATTTGCGCCAATCTATCAGCCAAAATTTTTGCGTTGATTTTGATATCATTATTTATTTAAGAAATTGGCTGAAAGTTGGCACAGTGGTCTTGACTCTTCCCCGGCTTTGGCAGAGTGATTATTTGTGCGCACAAGGACTCCTCTGGCATCTTTCCTTCTGTCCAGAATGTATTAAATAAATTAGTTAGATATGGCAAAAGTACTTTGGAAAATTGTTTGTAATATATCATAGTAAAACTTTCTGGTCCTGGTGCTTTAGCACCTGGAATTTTGTTTATAGCTGCTAATACCTCTTGTTGGGATATGGTCGAATTAAAAAAATTAAATTTGTCTGGGGCAACCTGAGGTAAGTCAATTTTGTCTAAAGGATTTTATGTTTTCTATATGGGGTTCTATGGTTTTTGGATCAGAGGCCAAATTGTATAATGATTTATAATAGTTTGCAAATTGGTTACTAATTTCACTTGCATGAGTAATCTTTTTACCATCCTCTCCCAACAAATATGCAATTCTTGATTGCGCTATTTTCTTTCTAAGTTTAGATGCTAGCCGGGAGGAGGCCTTACTGCCTTTTGAATAATATAGCCGTTTAAGTCATCTTATCATGAAAGCTGTTTTTTCTATTTGGATCACTTCGATTTTCTTTTTTAGTTCTATTATCATTGCTAATAGGGAAGGAGATGGACCAAATTTGTTGGCTTAATTTTAATTATATAACGCTCTTCCCATCTCCCTTACATTTTTAGATTTAGACTTCTTCAGATAAGACGCTCTTTGTAAAAAGTGACCTCTTAAGATGGCCTTGTGCGCGTTCCACACCACTCCACAAGGAACCTGGGGGTTGTCATTTTCCTTAAAATATTGCTTTAACATATTCTTAACTAAAGTTTTATTTTCTAGGCCCAAAACAAGATGGTCACTTAATTTCCAGGTGCAATCTGGGTTAGACTGGAGAGACTCAGACATATATATAAAACAACAGGAGCATGATCAGACCATGTTATTTCTAATATTTCAGCCTTGGTAATAAATAACAACGTACTCTCGTCAACTAAAAATCGGTCAATACGGGAGTACATGTTGCATGAAACGGAGTGGTAAGTATAGTTGTTTTCCCCTTCATGCAACACTCTCCAAGCATCACATAGACCGTTATCATGCAAAAATTTGTGGCCAGCCTGTCAGTGTTACTGCCATCAACTGAACTGGAATTAATTATATCTATTGTTTGATCCGGTACAAAATTGGTATCACCACATATTAGCAATTTTCATATGACCATTTTCATTATCTTATTCCCAAGACATCTCAAATATTTTAATTGATTAGAATTCAGAAAGTAAACCTTTACTTTGATGTAAGTCACATTATTTACTTTCCCAACCCCAATGTTAAACCTCCCACTTTCATCAGCTATGATCTTATCAGTGGAATGGGCTGTATTTTTATTAAAAAAAGATATACACCTCTCGATTTGGCCTTGTAAGTAGAGTGGTACTGTAATGGAAAATTCTTTATCATAAAATTTGTGATAATTATTATCTTTAAAGTGGGTCTCTTGAATACAAAGTACATCCGCTTTTTGAGTCCTAGCTTCTTTGGTTATTAATCGTCTTTTATGCGGAGTGTTAAGGCCCCTCACATTGTATGACAGTATTTTTAATACCATAACAAATTAATATTTTTATAGACTGTATTATTTGTTTTGTCAAATCCAGTTTTAACTGAAAGGTCTACAACAACATCCGCACAAGAGTAATCAAAGCATTGCAGAAATATAAAAGTGACAGGGAAAATGTTATAATCAATTTACAGAAGCTCATATACATTAGGTTGAATGGTGAATATAACTCTGCCTATGGTATGTATAATGTAGCCATAATAGAGTTGGTCAGCAGAACATTATGGAAAAATAATACAGGGAGTGCAGAATTATTAGGCAAGTTGTATTTTTGAGGATTAATTTTATTATTGAACAACAACCATGTTCTCAATGAACCCAAAAAACTCATTAATATCAAAGCTGAATATTTTTGGAAGTAGTTTTTAGTTTGTTTTTAGTTTTAGCTATTTAAGGGGGATATCTGTGTGTGCAGGTGACTATTACTGTGCATAATTATTAGGCAACTTAACAAAAAACAAATATATACCCATTTCAATTATTTATTTTTACCAGTGAAACCAATATAACATCTCAACATTCACAAATATACATTTCTGACATTCAAAATCAAAACAAAAACAAATCAGTGACCAATATAGCCACCTTTCTTTGCAAGGACACTCAAAAGCCTGCCATCCATGGATTCTGTCAGTGTTTTGATCTGTTCACCATCAACATTGGATTGCAGCAACAGTGCAGCATCAACCACAGCCTCCCAGACACTGTTCAGAGAGGTGTACTGTTTTCCCTCCTTGTAAATCTCACATTTGATGATGGACCACAGGTTCTCAAATGGGGTTCAGATCAGGTGAACAAGGAGGCCATGTCATTAGATTTTCTTCTTTTATACCCTTTCTTGCCAGCCACGCTGTGGAGTACTTGGACGCGTGTGATGGAGCATTGTCCTGCATGAAAATCATGTTTTTCTTGAAGGATGCAGACTTCTTCCTGTACCACTGCTTGAAGAAGGTGTCTTCCAGGAACTGGCAGTAGGACTGGGAGTTGAGCTTGACTCCATCCTCAACCCGAAAAGGCCCCACAAGCTCATCTTTGATGATACCAGCCCAAACAAGTACTCCACCTCCACCTTGCTGGCGTCTGAGTCGGACTGGAGCTCTCTGCCCTTTACCAATCCAGCCACGGGCCCATCCATCTGGCCCATCAAGACTCACTCTCATTTCATCAGTCCATAAAACCTTAGAAAAATCAGTCTTGAGATATTTCTTGGCCCAGTCTTGACGTTTCAGCTTGTGTGTCTTGTTCAGTGGTGGTCGTCTTTCAGCCTTTCTTACCTTGGCCATGTCTCTGAGTATTGCACACCTTGTGCTTTTGGGCACTCCAATGATGTTGCAGCTCTGAAATATGGCCAAACTGGTGGCAAGTGGCATCGTGGCAGCTGCACGCTTGACTTTTCTCAGTTCATGGGCAGTTATTTTGCGCCTTGGTTTTTTCACACGCTTCTTGCGACCCTGTTGACTATTTTGAATGAAACGCTTGATTGTTCAATGATCACGCTTCAGAAGCTTTGCAATTTTAAGAGTGCTGCATCCCTCTGCAAGATATCTCACTATTTTTGACTTTTCTGAGCCTGTCAAGTCCTTCTTTTGACCCATTTTGCCAAAGGAAAGAAAGTTGCCTAATAATTATGCACACCTGATATAGGGTGTTGATGTCATTAGACCACACCCCTTCTCATTACAGAGATGCACATCACCTAATATGCTTAATTGGTAGTAGGCTTTCGAGCCTATACAGCTTGGAGTAAGACAACATGCATAAAGAGGATGATGTGGTCAAAATACTCATTTGCCTAATAATTCTGCACTCCCTGTATTTACAAAAATTAGGGATAAAAACTTGGATTCTGACTTCTGAATGACGCCAAATGAAAAAAAATAAAAAATATATATATACAAAAGTAGTATAGGCCATGGGTATAGGAGAAAAGAAAGTTTGTCCGAACCCATTAGAAAAGAAACCAAGGTCAATTGTTTCTTGAACACCGCACCTTATAATAAAAGGTTTGTTCCTTCTAAAGGAAATTGTAATCAATAAATGGTACTCAAGCAAATTTTTATAATCAAAATTGTAACTTTGTTTGTTCTATAGGGAAAATATTTTGCAACTGAGTAACTAGGAAAAGGTTTCACAGATTCACCACAATATAGAAAGGTTGTAATCAAGTAAATAAGGAGAAGTCCTCTCACGTTTTGCTCAAATAAATATAGCAGTTGTGGGGTCTCAATAAATCTGTAAGTAACCCAACCAAAATGAAGGAAAAAGATTTTTCTTCATTTTGAAATAGTGGAAGCCGCATTGACTGATGATTCCCCTGTTGATCTCTTCACCCATAAAGGGTGGATACAGCGGATTATATAATTACAAATAAATGGTCTTACAAACACTGGGTCCAGTCTTCACAACTGCCCAATATACAACAAACAACAGACAAGTGAATGTCAGCACACTTCTATGGTATAAAGAAGCTATACTTCCCAATTAGTGTTTACTCCAGATGATTCTAACAGGATATCTCAAAAAAGGGAAAAAAGATGATAGAGAGACGGTTTTATTATGTAGTATATTGGAACCTTCAATACTGGCAATAAAATAGTTAACAGGAGAGACTCTTACATGCTCCTGAGCATCTCGTGCTCATCAATATGCACATATGATATGCTTTCCACTCTTCTGAAGGTAGCAGGCAACAACATGCCTAGAAAAAAAAACTCGGAAAGAGGAGAGATACACACCACAGAATTAACGTGGTAAATATTTAATATGGACAAAGGTAGAATCCCCTTTTACATTAAGGTAGAATAAGTCGCATATAGATACAAAAAACCTATATTGAAGCATATCATATAAAGCATATTAATGAGCATAAGATGCTCAGGAGCATGTAAGAGTCTCTCCTGGAAAAAGAGATCATCAGCGGTTCTTCCAATTCTCTTGTAATCAACAGCGTTGGCAGTTCACGTGTCTACAATTTGGCTTGTCGTCACCATCGGGGTGCTTCACAAAACTGCTAAAGCCTGTGGTCATCTCTCTACGCAGAAGAGGCATTTGGTTGGTAATCTATTTGGACTTTTTTCATTATGTCGTAAGACTTCGCCTCACTTGGACCATCTCTCTGCTTCAGGATCTTGGATTCCTCATCAATTGGGAAAAGTCTTCTCTTACTCCGTCTCAGAACATTTCTGGGTTTCCCTATCATGGTGGCTCACTCACATCGAGGCCTGGAATGGGAGAGCCATATTCAGGACCATTCCGTATCTCATTGTCGACTCTGATGCTAGTTTACTAGGCTGGGGTGCGCAGTGTGGAACTTCCTCCACAGGAGGGCAATGGTCCCATGCGGAAATTAGTCTGCACATCAATTGCTTAGAATTGCCTGCCGGAGAATTCCCTTTTCGGAGTTTTGCTCGATCCTCTCAAAATGGTTTGATTATTGTGCGCACGGACGTTTCCTCAGGGGAACAAATTCTTTGGCATTGTCTCACTGGGCAACAGAACGTTGGCGACCTGCTAATAAATATTTATCATTGCAACAACTCTCAAAACTTGTCATGTTTTGCTGTTTGATATCATGTAAATGCGTGTTTAACCCCTTAGTGACAAGACATTTTTACCTTGACTTTCCCTTGGTGACAATGCCTGTTTTGACATTTCTGGGGTGTTTGTGTTTAGCTGTCATTTTCTTCTCTCTCACATACTGTACCCACACAAATTTAAAAAAACAAAAAAAACACTTTTTCGAACTTTGACCTAAAATATAATTTACACAAATACAATCATTAAAAAAGACCCTGTCTAAATAGTTTCTAAATGTTGTCCTCAGTTCAGAAATATACATGTTTCCATATTTTTCTGTATTTTTTTGCGAGTTATTGGGCAAAAACCAAAAATAGTTTTTTTCTTTTTTTCCTATATTGACCCCAACCCGAACCCTAAATTTAACCCTAACACTAAATTTAACCCCAACTCTAACCCTTATGCTAGCCCTTAATATATTTTAATTTTAACCCTATCCCTTATGCTAAAAATTATTTAATTTTAACCCTATAGGCTAATCTAACATAATAGATTCTAACATAATTAGTTTTAAGCTAATTAAATCTTTTTTTTTTTTTTTTAACATTGAACTACTGATCGGTTGCCTCTAGGGGCAGTCAAGCAGCATATTCACTGTGAATTTACTTTCACTTCCGAAGCTCAGACCACCAGAGGGCATAGCCATATTGACGGAGCACGCTGCCACGATTGCTCCGTGCCCCAGATTGGAAATTTCGGTGCTGGCTTTTGCCTCGACATCAAGGCCATAGACCAGCACCATTAAAGCAGTTTTCACGATTCGCAAAAGCCGCTTGATTCACCGCAGGACGTGCCAGGCACGTCCATTGTCAGGAACGGAGTTCCCCGCAGGATGTGCCTGACACATCCATTGTTGCGAAGGGGTTAAAATATCCAGACCCACAAAAAGATCTATTATGTCTGTTTTCCACAACATATTCTGTTGTGTCCAGTTCTGTGTTTGAAAGTGTATGAAGTCAGAACTTTCGTGACCATTCCCGGCCGGAACTAATTCTGGCTTTACATAATCCTCACCATCCTGTGTCTATATCTTCTTTGGCCAGATGAGTCAAGTGCATTTTTACTGAGGCTTGTATCAATCCTACCAGGGGCTCTCTGGCCTCTAAAACACTGAGTCTGGGTTGCCGTTTGTAGGATCTACTAAAGGCTGTAGACTGGTCTTGAATCTTGAATCTACTTTCCGGAAATTTTATTTTAGAGCTCCTGTTCATTTTACATGTAATGTTATTTCTCAGTTATGAACTAGCATAATAGGAGCATCTGTGTCTTTATTAATTGCTAGATTTTACTAATAATATGACGTAAAGTCATGATAAATAAAGACACTCACCTCGAGTATTATTCCCACCCATTTATGTTTCGGTTCATATTCTTTATTTTTTTTTAATTAAAGTTTTTTATTGTATCACAGATGAAATAATCACAACATAAATAATGCGTACAAATTTCAAAAGACTTGTAGAAATCAGAGCCGTATGGGTAATACAAACAACTAAAAATCTGTATTAGGGTAGTTTAGATCAAATCCAAATAATAGTAAATATCATCAAGAAACTATACAAGTAAGAAGGGGAAGGAAAGCACCATGGGCGTAAATCACATTGCGCCACAACTGTGTATGAGGGGTATTGTGCAGGCCACGAAATTAATACATATTAATGTTGATCGTCTTATAGGGAATAACTTCTCAGAATGTAAGACCAAAGGCAATCCCTGAGCAGATGAGAGAGTAGCTCCCTCACTGTATACCTTGTATATAAAATCTACTATGTTTACCATTTTAAAATTTAGTATGTCGGGGAGGGAGGCTTGGCTACCCGACATGATGGCTGCCTAAAGACTGAGCTCCGCGGAAACAGAGTCATCAATAGCTAATAAACGCATCTTTTTACATTTACAACCCTCACTCGTAGTGTGGAAGGTCCCTAAATGGGTCTTCCGTCACAATTCCGCTGTGAGGGATGGGATACTGGATGGAGACCAATATGCAGAATAGCACAATTCAGATATATGGATAAATATATTAACATATGTGCGGAAGAGAGGACCAACATTGCACTGGTAGATGGGTTGAATGAAAATACATAGAGATCCGACCCAGTTATAATCCACACTAAGAAGGTTTAAATGCAGGAATCTATCACATTTGTAATCCACAGTTGCAAGGGTTAAATGTAGGAACTGATCACAGATATAATCCACAGCTGTAAAGTTATAATCCACACTTGCAAGGGTTAAATAGAGATGAATGAGGATAGCCAATGGTCAGGGATAACAGTCAATCTTCAGTATGATAAACAGTCCAAGATCAGGGGTATCAGAAAGAGAGCAAAACGTAAGACAAGCCAGGGTCAGTTTGTCAGAAAATCAGCACAACGATGAACAGTCCCGTTATAAAGGGGCACAGGCAGGCAGAAGGGTAGTCAAGTAATTCCAAGGTCAGCAACAAAATAACAAGAGAAAAACGCTAGTCTTACGAAAAACACGAGAATCACCAAGCCAACAATGCCGCCGGACAGACTTTTGCTGGATAGGGCCCACAGAGCTCTTGGGATGTTATTGTCCGGTTTCACTACCATCAAACTAAGGAAGCCGTAACGAGAGCCGCTCGCCGAACCCCACTAAAGTATGTGGATGTCCCGGTACACGTTTTCCAAGATCTAGAACCAGTGACTTTATATAAAAGACAACAATGGAAGCCATTAACCGACATCTTTAGAACAGCGGGTATCAAGGATGCTTTGGGATTCCCATTCAAAATTATGATCTCACAGAATGGTGCTACTAAGATGTTCAATTCCTACGAAGATCTACAGGCGTATACGGATTCCATTCAAATGGATCACCCGCACCGGAGTCAGAATCTGACCCCCAGATATGCTGAAGGAAGAGCTCCTCATCATGGGTTGCCCAGGGACATCTAATAATTTTTCCTAAGAACAGCCACTGACTGGTGTTGCTTGCACCGTCACACAGATCTCCTGCCCATAAGAACTTACCCGGGACCTGAGGGAACACGAACCGCAAGTTTGATAAGTGTCATGGTTCACTGTTCATTTTACTAATATTTACAATGTTCATAGTTTTTTTTCAAGAACCGTAATGTATGTGATCTCTGTTGGAATTAACAGTGAGGTAGAGGGAGCTAATGACACACTGTGCTCAAGTATCCCATAACCCACCCCCCGAAGGTATATCCCACAGCCCCGCTCAGCGGAGGTGGCCATCAAACTATAGGTCACACACTCGGGCATCGGACCTCTACTGAGATCTTGAGTATCCCCTATAGCACGGCCTCCCATTATTTGAAACATTACGGCCAGGTCTGACCAGACACTAGTCCCCCCGAATCGTCCCCACAATTTTACCTGACACAGTGGACAAACACACTGTAGTGAAATCTACACATAAGATTGTCCGATTTGGAAAATTAGGCTATCGGGGGAGTCTATGGTCACACAGACTTAGGTCAATGTTATTGTTACAGCCCCATGAGATTCTGCTGACAGTTATGATTTTAAGATGAAGGGGGGAGGACACTGATCCATGGGACAGGACCTCTGGTCTCATTGCTACCCCGAAAGTCAGCACCTCACAGAGAGGGAGGATATAACACGGCTCAAACCGGGATGTGGTCGCGTGTCCTAATTGTAATAATCTAGATTACAATGCGGGACTTATATCCAGATTTTGAGAGCTGACCCCGTGAATGAGTGTCCTCTGCCCCACATTATTGGCCCCTGAGCTCAGGTAGTGACGGAAGTACGGTACATTCTCTATCAGCCCATAACCACGCTCCTTAATGGAGCAGCCCCTCACAGACTCTAGCCATATGGCTCAAGTTTCCCGCACCGCTCGTTTATAGTTGTTATCTCTATTCGTAATAACAGAAGTGTATAATATTAATAGTTTGTATAACAATTGTATTTACGTGCCTACCAACCTGAAGCTACGCATTGTAGCATGTTGTGGTCTCCCTCCTGAGGAGATTGGCCACTTCTACTAAGTCCAATCTACTGTACAAAGCCCTGCAAGACCTTGTGACACCACATCCCCCTACCTAACCCTTGTTAATTTACCCCATCCTTCCCCTCACCCCCCTTTTTTCTTTCTTTTCCCATTTTTCTTCTTTCTTCTTTTCCTCTTGTTATCCATCAATGTCCACTGGCTCAACAACCCTCAAAAACGCAGATTGCTCCTACGCCACTTGCATGCCAAACATGCTCTTATTCAGGAGACGCATTTTTCAAACTCTAAAACTCCAATTTTAAAAGACCGTAGATTTCCTACCTGTTTTACGGCTAATCATACTCTTGAAAAACTGGGGGTGGTCATTCTGATACGCAACTCATGTCCAATAACGATCATATACACATACTCCGACCCGACGGGTCGATACCTATTCATATCCGGACAAATTGGCAATTCCCGATAAAACTTTTGGGACTTCTCTCTCCAGTTTTATATCTTCTCATCCGACGGACAAGCTCATAATAGGGGGAGATTTCAATGCTACCATAACTCCAAGTCTCAATAGGTCCACCTCTCGCACAGCAACAAATCCCTCAGATTTTATTACCGAACACAGCCTTTTAGATATATGGAGGCTCCAACCAGGGCCGGCCTTAAGTGTCCCGGCGCCCTGTGCGGGCTTCCCCCATGGCGCCCCCCCGTCTTTCACCCCCCTATGTATGTGTCCCTTTCCTCTTCTTTGCGATGTCTGTCTCTTGCCCCGCCTCCCCTGTTCTGTCTCTCTCCCCCCTCCACCTGTTCTGTCTCTCTCTCTTCCCCCTCACTTGTTCTGTCTCTCTCTCTCCCCCTCCCCCTGTTCTGTCTCGCTCTCTCTCTCCACCTGTTCTGCCTCTCACCCCCTGTTCTACCTCTCTCTCCCCCCTCCCCCTGTTCTGTCCCTCTCTCACCCCCTGTTCTCTCTCCCTCCCCTCCCCTTGCCTGCAAATGTGGATCAAGGGAGGGGGCGGAGCTAACCGTCTGAGAGGTGTAGCTCCGCCCCCACCCTGTGACGCACAGCAGCGTCTGCTTCACTGGCAGCAAGACAAAGTGCTGCTCGGATCCCCATGCTTAGTGCAAGCATGGGGAGCCGAGCAGCACTATCTCTTGCTGCCAGCAGCTCCACGTGAAGCAGATGTGCGCTCGCACAGGTCACACATTCCTAAGGCCGACCCTGGCTCCAACACCCTTCAACAAAGGACTATACCTTTTTTTCCCACCCAGTTACTCAAGAATTGATTTATTTTTGATCTCACAGACCTGTCTCTCCTTGGCCACGACCTCAAACATACACACCATAACATGGTCGGACCATGCAGAGGTCACAATACAACTAACTTTATTGGATCTCTCCAAGCACTGGTGCTGGAGACTAAATGACTCGCTCCTCCACAATCCCCAAGTAGTTGTCTCCCTCAAACAACAAATTACATATTATTTCGATCTTAATAAGGACTCAGTGACTGACCTTGCGATATTGTGGGCAGCTCACAAGACGGTTCTCAGAGGTTACCTGATTAGCACAAGCTCGAGACTCAAGAAACAAAAAACGGCAGACATACAACAACTACAAACACAACTTATAGCTCTAGAGAACACGAACAAGACAAATCCGACAGGGGCAACCACCGCAGAACTGATGGCAGTCCGCACAAAACTACGGAGTCTCTTGATATGCAGACATGGCCAAATCTATACGGTTTACGAAACAAACATACTACGAAAAAGCGAATAAAGCAGACCGTCTCTTAGCATCTATGTTGAAGTCCCGAAATGCAGACAGACTGATCCCAAGTGTCCGGACCACTTCGGGGGTGGTCACTACTAGTCCTCAAGACATCGCCAGAGAATTCTTAACATATTACTCGACCATATACCATCACTCACCAACCAAAACGCTACTAAATCCCAAACATGTGGGGGATATTTCAAAATACCTGAACAACTTGGAGCTACCAGCACTCACTTCGGACTAAGCGGGTATGATGGATAGCCCCATCTCAATAGAAGAACTAGGAGACGCTATAAAAGAAAAAAAATCTTAAACCCAACAAAACGCCTGGCCTAGATGGATTTATAGGCCTTGATTATAAAATGTTTGCAGACGAACTGACTCCACATCTCCTTCCCATGTACAACTCTATCCTTGACGGATGCTACCTCCCAAGAGTCATGCAGGCAGCAAATATAACACTTATCCATAAACCCGGTAAACCCAAAGACTGCATGGAGAACTACCGACCCATCTCATTGTTACATTTTTACCAAAATCATGGCCTCCAGACTGAATATTTTACTACCCAAACTGATCAATCCTGACCAAGTGGGATCCATCCCGAAGAGACAAGCCCTCGACAATACCAGGAGGATAGTGAATTTGATATGGATTGCATCTAAAAAAAAAAAAACACCTACGCTTTTGTTATCACTGGACGCTGAAAAGGCATTTGACCTTATGAACTAGTCTTTTTTATGCTTAACGGTTGAAAAAATGGGATTTACCCAAAATTTCCAAAATTGCTTATCCGCGCTTTATCACGAACCAACTTCTACAATAACTATCCCTGGGGCCACACCAGTCACTCTCAGGAATTATAACGGAACCAGACAAGGCTGCCCACTATCACCCCTACTATTTGCGATCTTGCTGGAACCTCTGCTTCATGTCATCAGACAGAATCCACATATCTCAGGCCTCCCCCTCACCGGGGCGCAATACAAAGTAGCGGCATACGGAGATGACATCTTGCTTTCCATCACTCACCCACTTGCCTCATTACCCTACTTATTTGAGGATTTACGACTTTTTTCGGACGTAGCCAGTTTTAAAATTAACTCCTGGAAATCGGAATTACTACCAATCAACATCCCAGAGACAACCTTAAAATTTTTGGAACTTAATTTCGATCTGGTCTTGGCAAACAAGCCCATTACATATTTGGGACTGAAACTGACCAGTAATTATTCGCAGCTGTATGAACTTAACTACGTTCCTTTGCTACACCGGATAAAAGAAGAATTACGGAAATGGCAACCTCTCCTGATTTCTTGGCTGGGCCGAGTTACATCCATAAAAATGAATGTCTTGCCACGCCTTCTCTACCTGTTTCAGGCGCTGCCTATCCCAAAAATACTAGAGGATTTCAAAGCATTGCAAATAAGCATAAATAATTTCATCTGGCAAGGCAAAAAAGCACGCCTGAACAGAACAACAATGTATAAACCTAAACAAGCCAGCGGGCTAGGATTGCCAGACTTGACCATGTCAGAGGTATTGAACAGTAATCTCGACTGGTACATATGAATAAAGCAGAAGTAAAGGAAAACAAGAGGGATGCCAGCAGCCTCCATTTTGTGTCAGTTTTTGGACATCCTTCTGTGTGTTCAAATCTTATTCTGTGTCCCTGAGGCTAAAAGAAAGTCTTTCACATCCCTAACTCTGTTATCTGAAACCAAATATTTTACTGATAAGTTCATAGTATCACCGGAACAGATAAGGTGGCCATTGTTAGTGGAAGGTTTATGACTCTAAGCCTCATTGTATTGATGCAGACACAGCTGTGTCTACATACATACAAGAGGACAAGGGGGGCATCTCTGCAACTTGCTAGCCCACCCAAACTGGCAGAAACTGAAGGACAGACACAATGAGATTATTTAGATTTTAGATGTGAAGAATCTAATAAGGTTTATTATAAACACACCTAGTTGATTCTAATCGCTCATTAAAATATATAATTATATTACACCTTCACTAATAAATATGTAAAGTATAATTAATCCTACATATTAATTAGAATATTGTTTTTATTGTTTTATTAGTGTGGTATACATGTTATTTTGAGTTAATCTAATGTGGAATGATAAAAATATTTACTCTAATTTGAAATTATATTAACACTTCTATATATTTCCACATATATATATTCCCACATTATACTCACAATCCAGGTATAGCTATAAATCATGACATCATCTCATTTAAATTAAACACACCCATTCACTTTAATTGGTTAACAGTTAGAGAGAACAGGATGTGAAGCTGAGATAAGGTTTGGTTGATAAGTGGATACTGGAGGTGTAGAGAGATTTTGGGAGAGCTGCCACTAGTGGGGTGAGAGATGGGAATGTTTTAGAAACGGTCTCTCTCCTTACCTAAGCAGAGTATTTGTCGGTCATTTGTAGGTAATTATGGTGTACTTTCATTAACTATTTTTTTTTAATCTTTATTTATTAAGTTTTTATGCTTTAGGTAACATAAAATTAACACATTGGTGTACACAGGATTACATATGTAGCTTATCTCAACAGTTATAGAAATAGAAAAGAAATTGTGTGAAATATTATATATATGCATATAATTATCAGATCTAGTATAAGGAAAAAGGAAAAATATAGGATTCTCAGGAATATGTTGGTGCAATTTCCAGTTATCAAGCTGCATAACCAAAAAAAAACGTCAAATGAAGATTCCCAATCGTGCCTTCATTAACTATTTTAACTACTAATCATTATGAATGTAGGCGTGGTTGTATCTAAATAAAATGCATGGCCATCTATTGGTCAGAAACGTAACTGCATAGTAAATTATACTACATGCATGTTGATACAGGTACAGAACTGCATAATTCATGTTTTGTCCTATTTACATATGTTATAAGTCATACATGTGAATTATGATTAACATCTATCGATATTGTATTTTGTTGTTACGCTATTTTGCTTATCATTTGATCTTTATTTTATATTAAATCAATTAATTATTATTTAATTAATAATTGTGGCATTGTATTTACTTTGTAAAAAAGTCATCCAAAATCTCTATCCACTTTATTTGTGAAACCGGAATGTGCCATGTGGCGATTTGGGTTAGTTGGGCTGCGAGATAGTATTTGATTGTTGGATATTCATAATCATAAAAATATGAATAAGAGTTATTAATTATGAATCATTAAAAAATATGAACATTTGATGATTCATATATATGGGTCCGACCAAAAATTCCAAAAGTCATTCAAAATACAATTGATATTGTATTTTGTTGTTACGCTATTAAGCTTATCATTTGATCTTTATTTTATATTCAATCAATTAATTATTATTTAATTAATAATTGTGGCATTGTATTTACTTTGTAAAAAAAAGTCATCCAAAATCTCTATATATCAATTGTATTTTGAATGACTTTTGGAATTTTTGGTCGGACCCATATATATGAATCATCAAATGTTCATATTTTTTAATGATTCATCATTAATAACTCTTATTCATATTTTTATGATTATGAATATCCAACAATCAAATACTATCTCGCAGCCCAACTAACCCAAATCGCCACATGGCACATTCCGGTTTCACAAATAAAGTGGATAGAGATTTTGGATGACTTTTTTACAAAGTAAATACAATGCCACAATTATTAATTAAATAATAATTATATACCTCCCACAAAGAGCAAGCGTATAAAACCCTGATGCGCTGTTACACCTTCCCAGCCCAACTGGCCAAAATACAAGTGTTCCACTCGCCACATTGCTGGAAACAATGCAGAGCCATAGGCACCTATTTCCATACCTGGTGGGACTGCCCACACCTCCAAAAATTCTGGAAACAGATACAAAGACTGACCTCTGATGTCCTCCAAAAGCCTATTCCGTTGGACCCAACTATGTTCCTTCTCTCCAAACAGATTGAATCCTGCACAACTAAAGAAAACCAACTCATCTCCAAAATAGCTCTGGCAGCCCGTAGGGCCATTGCTCAAAAATGGAAACAACAACAAGTCCCGACTTTAGCTACGGTAATTAATATGATTAAAGAAGTTGCTGACATGGATCAACTCACGGCATATGTACTCGATACTCCTACCAAATTTGAAAAAGTGTGGTTTCCATGGAGGCTGCACTTCCCGGCATGAACGGGGCAGTCTATCCTCTAGTCCTTCCTTTCCTCTTGTCCTTCCCCCCCCCTTTTTTTTTTCTTTTCTTTTATCCCCTATCTATCCCATTGTTTTTACTGGATATGGCCATATGGTCGAAAAGTTTAAACTCCCACCTACTACACATGGAAACTCTTCATATCTAAAACTGATTAATAATGAGAATGTGATAATGTTACCATTTTTATATTTAACATGATTTATTTGAACTCTGTTTAATTATACTATATCACATGCTACTAGCATTGTTAATATACAACTACTATCTATTGGATGTATTGTACATTTACCTATACGTACACATTGTTTGGCATAACTATGTCATAATTTAGCATTTCAAAAAAACAAAACAAAAATAAAGAATAAAAAAATAAAAACAAATTGGAGTATGTCGACAGAGAAGTTACATGTAAAAACTCTTCATGAAGGCCAGTGTATAAAATAATTTTTGACAAGAAAGGCAACTTCTTAGCGACCCCACCAGTACCGGGTCAAAAACTAAAAGTACATATTTGCATTTAAAAGGAATAAGAACCATTGCATGTTTGAAACCAGGGAAGGCACTTGTGAGGATGAAAGATCATGGATTCAGGGTGCGAGAGATATAAGGAAAATAAAAGAGGGAGAGAAGTAGGAGTAGCAAGGAGCAAGAACAGTTAGAAAAAGACTGCAGAGGGATAAGGATACCCCCAAGGGAGGGGGACCTGCAGCGCAAGGGAGCACCATTTAAAACTGGTCCACGGGCCAAAACAGTGGCCGATCCACCTTCCGCTCAGCTTTTGCAACAATGAACAATTTAACTAGCATATCTAAATAAACAAGACTGGGAAGATCAGGTAAGGAAGACACTGTAGTAGACCCATTCGAATCTCCAGTGTCATGAAGATTCACAGCAGCTCCCGATAGTGTGTAACTCACAGTGTAGGTATTTCAACCGGGTTGCTGACAGCTGAATCTGAAGCCAGAGTGATGGGCAACTGTGGAAGTCGCAGGGTCTTTTTGGACAATTAATGACTGTACCGGGCCCCATCAGTATTTTATGTCTTGAGACCGAAGGTGCCGGGTGAGATGGCTCATCTGCTTGCGCCATGACAGAGTAGCGGGTGGGAGATACTCAAAGAGTTGAATCTCAGCAGATGTATACGCTGAGTTTTCCGTGAGACAGCAAATAACGCCTCTTTGTCAGCAGTGGAGCGTAGCTTTAAAATTATGTCTCGCGGCGAAACTTGTAACACTTTTTGTGCTTACCCGACTCTGAAGTAATCAAGAAAGATGTGGTCCTGTGTACCCTGGTTCGGGCGTAGATGGTTGAGTAGCTGATGCAGGTAGTGACGGTGCTCGGTGGGCCCAACCGTGCCCAGGAAATCACCATCAGTGAAAGCTGTCGCTGCAAATCAATAGTTATTTGTGCCATCAGGCTCATCATGCCGGTTTGGTCTGTTTGTACCTGTTTTATAGCAGCAACCACCGTTTCCAATAACGTGGTCTGTTGTTTTGTTGCAGCCCCCTCCTGCCAGTTGGGTCGCCAGCACTTCTTTAAAGTCGCTAAGGAGGAACCGCAAGGACTGGCTCATCTCTGGGGCATCGTCTGCATTTGGATCAGCCACAGGGTGAACTGCTGCTCCACTTCAGGGCAAACCAGATGTCTCTGACCATTCCTCTGAGTCTAACACCGCAAGTGGAAAGTGCGCAGGCTGAGTATGTTGCAACGGCCTAGTAGGCCTCAACAGCAGAAGTCCGATATCTTGCCGTTTTGAGTTCGTATTTTTTTCTTTTTGTATTTTCTTTTGCCCCATAGTGTTCGTATTCCTCAGACTCTGTGCAGGATTCAGTTTCAGCAGGGTGGACATGAAAATGTTGTATGTTTGCAATATCTATGTGGAGAGCTCACTAGATATGCAACCACTCGGTAGCTCCACTAACTCTGCCCCTCTTCAGTTCATATTCTTAACATTTGAAAGAAAAGAGATATACCTTAGGCTATCAACGGTTTGGAATTCCTCTTATGTCTGCTTGATTTCTCTCGACGCTGGGTTATCCATACCCATAATAAACAATAAAACAAGAAGTGTGGATTTTGCGGAAAGAATCAACTATGCAGACTGGTATGCCAAAGTAAAAAATGTACCGTATTTGCTCGATTATAAGACAAGGTTTTTTTCAAATCGAGGTCAGATTATAAGACATGGATCCAGGTCCCCAGCAGAGCAGCAGGGGACCTGGATCCCCCTCTCTAACAGCCGGGGGATGTCCTTCTGGCTTCGTCATAAAAGTCCCGGCGGTCGTGCCGGGCGGCAGCAGGGGAGGTCTGCGCTCATCGCGCAGACATCCTCCGCTGCCTCCACTAGACACCGGGGAGAATCGGGCAGCTGGGGGATGTCTGCACGATACCGGCTTTTCGTCATAATAGACTGAAGTGTCGGGCAGCATGGAGGATGTCTGCATGTATCGTGCAGACATCCCCCGGCTGCCCCCACTAGCCACCAGGGAGAAACAAGGTGAGAGGGAGGGGGGAGGGAAGAAATGTTTGGAGGGGGGGGGGGGAATGTTTGGAGGGGGGGGGGGGAAATGTTTGGAGGCGGGGGGGGGAATGTTTGGAGGCGGGGGGGGAGAGAGAAATGTTTGGAGGCAGAGGGGGATATAGAAAAAAGTTTGGGGGAGAGAGAGTAAAGGTTGGGGGAGGGGGAGAGAGACAGAACTTGGGGGAAGGGGGGATAGAGAGAGAGACAAAGCTGTGGAGGGAGGGGGAGAGAGAAACAGCGTTTGGAGGGAGAGAGAGAGAGAGACAACGTTTAGGGGGAGAGAGACTGCATTGGAAATAAAAACAAGAAATGCATTTTTTTATATCATCATTTTTATTAAATATTAAAAAGTTAAAACTTTTTTTTCCCCTATAGGGTAGTCTTATATTCAGGCTTTTCGTTTTTTTCCTGAAGGAATATTAAAAGTTTGGGGGGTAGTCTTATATTCAAGCAAAAACGGTAAATCCATGGTGAAATGCTAATGATCAAGTGCTGCTGAAGCACGAAGCACGAAACGCGTAAAGCTGATTTGACTTGTTCCTGCACTGTGTCCTTTCACCATGGATTAAATATAAATTTTTTACTTTGGCATACCAGTCTGTATAGTTGATTCTTTCCGCAAAATCCACACTTCTTTTTTTGTTTTATTGCATATTCTTAACATCTTTATTTTTTCCCACCCATTATATATATCTTATTTACTGTTTGATTATAATGTTTTACATTATGTTACGTTTTTTATTTTCTGTCTTCCATTTAGCTTGAAGACTCAAGCTAAAGGTGATATTACCCTCAATTGCCTCATCTTGACCTTGCAAAATGGTATTCAATAAACTGAGATAAGGTAAAGCATGCAGAAAGTAATGGGAGCGCGATAAACCTTTCAGGCTAAGTTTAACTGTTAAGTTGGACTTAGCCTGAAAACTCTTAAGACTGCAGGAGGCAGTAAGTAAGAGCTAGGGTTGCACATTTTTTTTTTGCAGGCACATATATTTTTTAAGACTAGGTAGATAATATTTTTAAATTTTTCTTTTGTTTAGCCCACCACTACCACATAGTACTCCAAACTTGAGTCCCATCTTCACATCTTACTTACAAGGAACTGAATCTCTCAGACAGTCTGTTTTAAACTATAGTTTATACAATTTCGCTGGGCACCATACACAGAACCCCTGTGAGTGGGTGGATGGCACACCCAGAGAAAAACTAGAAATTGGACAGCACCCCAGAACCAGAATATTTAATATAGAGCACCACTGAAGTGACCACAATAGTACACATAATGCAATACATAGTAAGTGTGCAACCATCCAAAATATTATCTGGACATGCACTCCATCCACTCACAGTTGCTCTGTATATGGTGTCCAGTGAAACTGTATAAATTATAGTTACGACAAACTGTCTGAGCGATTAATTTCCTTGTAAGTAAGATGTAACGATGTATTGTTTCACACGGATTACATATTGCATTCTAGTGGCTTAAACCTGGCAAAGAAAAGGATCATGTTTTTGTAAAATACTTCTGGGGATATCACAGGAATTTATCATTATAAAACGTTTTCAAAAAAGGGATTTGTAATTGGGATTGGCTATAATACAGACAGAAATTTTGCTTTGAGGTGGAAGAGACACTACTTCTGTTGGGCGAGTACCTTATGACTAGGGCCTTCTCTGTTACTTCCAGTGAAAGGTGCAGTGTACTGGGAGTGGTGTTGGCCGTGTCACATATGATATCATGGCCCAATGCATTATCAAAAGCAGAAAAAAAAATGGAGCACTGACCAAAAACACAAAAAATTTGAAAAAGTGTAAATAAATTAGATATTCATTTAAAATCGCACTGTGATGCAGAAACTACTACAATAGAATATGTGCATACACATTGTTTCCATAGAGAAAATTATATTCTTAAACCAAGTCTTGATTGAATACATGCCAATCTTGAGAGTGTAGGTCACATGGAGGAAAGTACCAAATAATGTTCTCGGCTCTTGGTCAGTCTAAGTAATAAATGACCACTTACATAAAAAGAGCAATTGCTTTTTTAATCTTAGAGTAATAATTTGTTTTTTTTTTAATTATAATTTTTATTGCATCACAGGTAAGTCATACACAACATCATGTACAGTATACTTAGTATTCGCATATAGTGATATAAAATAGTGTTGTGCATATAATACAAATAACACATATAATTTTCATTTTTGTAAGCATATAGGTCCACATTTAAAATGTAGGACAGATAACATTTAGAAAAATAACATACTGAGTGCCTATCAGATAAGGTGGAATAGATATATGTCGAACTTGGATTGGACTGTCGCTAATGACCAAATTTGGAGAGTTTAAACATGCATAAACATAAACCAGAAACCCGGGCTAAAAATGATCTCGAATAAAATAAAGGTACCATTCATTCCAAGCTGGACCACGGGAGTTCCCTGGGGGGGGGTTCTCTAAGATCATTTTAAAAGCAGGACGACACATCTCTTCAAGCTGAGCCGGTGGGTCCTCACTCCACTGCAGGTGGCTCCATGGGTGGCAAACCAAGACTTGATAGTAGAGCAGCAGCGCCGGAAGGCTCTTCGATGGACAGTTGTTTATTGTCCTTAGTGACAGTCAGTGAAGTGGGGGAGCTCCAGCGATACTTAACCTCATGGCTTCTGAGGTGAGTAGTTAATCCAGACAGATCGTCGCCAAGTAGATCTTCAAATATTTGTAGTGAGTTTCCCACATATGATATCTGTGACATATTTTGAGTGGCTTGGAGAAATACCAGTTTGTCTGTGATATTCCGCAGCCGCAGAATTACATCTCATGGGGCATGTTGTGGGGCTTTGGTAGCCTTTCATACTCTGAAGCAGTCTACAATAGTGTGGTTTCCCACATCCAGATCTGGGCGAATCTGCTTTAGCAGTCCTCCTAGGAGGGAACGGCGTGCAGTAGGCCAACCGCCTCCTGTGCCCCTTGAATTCGTAGATTAGCCTGTCTGGCTTTAGTGTTGAGAAGCAGCACTTGCCGTTGTAAGGTATGTGTCAGTAGAGTTAAGTGGCTGACCTGCAAGGAGGTGTCCGCCTGTTCCTTCACTGCCGATGCTGCAGTGGTCTCCAAGGCGGTTACCTTACTGTTAAGAGTTGTGACTTCAGACCTTACTGCAGCCATTTCCCTTTTCAGCAAAAATTGGTGGTCTCGAAAGAGTTTGTGAATCTCGCCTTTTGTTGATGGCGTCTTATCTTGAATAGGATCGGGTTTTTGGTGGAGACCTGGTAGGAGCCACAAGAGTCATCAGAAAATGACTCTGAGTCACTGTATCTTGAGGGAGGCACGGATCCCGGTGCAGCAGCCTCTGGTTTTTGCAGCCTGCTCAGGAAAGTGCCAATATCAACCATTATCGGGAGTGTTGACTGCCCATTCTTCTTTTGTTTGCGCCCCATGTAAGTCTGGGCATACAGCAACTGTTTGCCTATGTTTTTAGGCAGTTTGTATGCTGGTATAATCTGTGTCTGGTTGTCAGAGCTCTACCAGAGCACGTCCGTCCTGTTTGGCAGTTTAGAATTGTGTCTTAGAGTAATAATTTGGTTGGTAAGTCCAACTGTAGAGCAGCTTTCATGTTTCTATATTTCTTTATATTTGGTTATATGTTTGATTAGGGCCATCACTTTAAATATTTCACTGCCCTATAAAGCGCTAGAACCCAGATCTCGTCCATGTCTGTGTTCAGATATTCTAATGCTCCTGTACTGGCTTAGTGTGTCCCTGAGTCGGTGCTTTCATGGATTGCAATATTTTTGGATTTGTCTTTGTCTGCTGTTTACCTTCTGCCCCTTTTACTGTCTTATTGGATTTTACCTTTTGTCTACTGTCTGTCTTTTGACCTTGGGACAGTCACATAAGTTTTTGCCCTGTCTGCTGCCTACCTTCTGACCCCTGACCTGTCTCACTGGATTTTGCTTTGCCTGCTGCCTACCCTTTCACTCTCAATTGTTTGTGGAAAAAAAAAAGAAGAAGTGTATCACCAAAAATAAAACAATAAAAAATGACAATAAATACCCTTTGTACAAACGCTGCCAGTCTTAGCACTCCTCAATGTGCTTTATATATAATAGAGATTTGGTGAAAGGATGAGGGTGCGGAGAGTTATGCAGGGAACTGCATAACTGGACTTAGTCTTGCTAACTGCCCTTTGAGCCCTGAATCGCTTAGTGGTTCCTTTACTGTCTAGTCTATCCAGCTCTCTCCTTACCCTGTTAATTCCAGTTTGGCCCTTGACAGCTTCTGAATAATATTTACTCACTTTAGAGCACTTGGGAAGAATTAAATTATGGTCTGCATTCTTTAAGATGCAAATGTTAAAAACATTTTTTTAAATGAGTTTATTGCTCTAAAATTAACCCGTACACGAGGACATTTGAATTTACTAGTCACTAGTTTTGGAACAAAAATCAATTTAATGACATCTCAGAGCTTAATATTTGCCAGTTTTAGCTTTGATACTTGAATTACAGTTAACCAGACAGAAACATGAACATTTTCCATTATTGAGAATTTGAAAAACAAAATATGTGCACTACTTTTAATGTAATGATCATGTTTATGTATTTGGATGGAACTGTGGTTATTCTCTGCCAGTTCTGTTGCACATCAGCCCATTTCAAGTAGGGTTGCCAATTTTTCTTTAAAAAAAAATACCACCTTTCTACTGTCTCCATAGACTTAACATTGGTCTGATGCTAATTTTGTACCGGCCTGCCGGTAAAATACCGGCCAGGTGGCAACCCTATATCTAAGGGACTGGTTGAAATCCAGAAAGCTGGAACAGAACACCATTTTACTCAGTGCTATCACTGTTTATCAACCTGTATTGCAAGCAATAGTCTTCCAACTTCTCCAGGGGTTTGTTTGCCCGTTTGTAGAGGTGTCTTTAGAGGCTAAAAGTCTGACATCAGGTGGGTCTTTGTAAGTTAAAAGTGGAATTCAAATATAGTAAATAAATAAATTGAATATAACACAATCCAAATATGGTCCCTTTCTTACAATAATTCATATGCTCATCATGCTTAGCCAATCACAGTACTGCAAAACAAATTTCAGGTTTTTAACAATTGCTCTGCATAAAACTTATTTTACGGTCAGCCATAGTAAACATAAATATGAGTTCTTTGTCAAAATATTTAACCCCTTCGCGTCAATATAGGAAAAAAAACCATAACCCATAACTAAAAATATGGAAACATGCATATTTCTGAACTTGGGACAACATTTAGAAACTATTTAGACGGGGTCTTTTTTAATGATTGTATTTGTGTAAATTATATTTTAGGTCAAAGTTAGAAAAAGTGTTTTTTAAAAAATGTTTCATCATTTTTTATGATTTTTTTCTAGTAAATTATAAGATATGATGAACATAATGGTATCTAATGAAAGCCCTTCTTATGACGATAAAAACAACATATAATTTGTGTGGGTAAAGTATGTGAGAAAGAAGAAAATGACAGCTAAACACAAACACCCCAGCATTGTCAAAACAGCCATTGTCACCAAGTCAAGAAAAAGAGAGAAAAAGGAAAAAGGGGAAAAAAAAATAAGGGAAAGAAAAAAGGGCATCCCTGACTTCTTCGGACCCCTCTCCAGCCTCCTTTGGGGGTTCAATATTCCTATTATATATAAGACTAACCATTAAATTAATCCATTCATAACCTGTCATTCCACAATCATATAATTCCGAGCCGAGATAGGAGAGGGCGTACCATGTCCCCCGGGGGGTAGGCCAGGCCGTGGCCCCGCATAGCGGTGTATGTCTACAGAGTTTCTGTTCGTAGTTGGTGTGGTCAACTCACTGAGTCTCCAGTACAGTACATGTATTAATCTCTGTGTTTGATGTTATGTTCCAGATGTTCCAAATATCTCTTTAAATAGGACTCGTATCATCACCATGGGCGTATAATTGTTTCTCAGATTTAACCTCGTACTCTATTTGAGCCTTGATCTCTGGCCATGATGGGAGGTCTGTCCTTTTCCAATGTCTTGCTATGCATAATTTAAATGCCAGCAAGACATTGATACATAGATAATGAATGGGCCTATTTGATGTGGTGAGTTCGAGGTGGAAGAGAAATGTTTGAGGCCTCAATTCAAATGTGTGTCCACATATAGTGGAGAGCAGAGATGATATTTTTCTTTTATAGTGTTCTAGTATTCTGCATCTCCACCATATGTGGTAATGAGTGCCTGGCTCAATCAAACATCTCCAGCATAAGTTATTCGAGTTGGCACTAGATACCATCGGTGTATGAGTTTGAAAAATTGTTCGTGAAGGTTGATGCAATGTACCGCCTTTCTGGAGTTGGACCAGGTTTTGAACCATGTCTTAGTTGAGAAAGTTAAGTTCATTTCATCCTCCCAGCGTAAAAAGGCTTTAGGTTTCTCTATTAATTCACTAGATTAAAAAAATCTAAGAATTCTAGAGATCATTTTATTTGTTGACCCAGCTGTAAGTATTTTTTCCCAAGCATTTGGCTCTGCCAAGGTGTTTGAAAGAAGAAAGGACTTTACTCTGAGATAGTTAAAAAGAGTTCCTTAGGTGGAAGGCCAAATTTGTTGCTGATAGTTGGAAAGGAGGCAATATTTCCACCAATGTAAAGGTCCTCGATGTGTAGTATTCCCCTATTAATCCACATCTTTAGATCTAATTCATTCACATAGATGGGAACAATCTGCAGTAAGGCTTTCTTAGATACTACATCATTAATTTTCAAAGTTTTTTTAATACGAAAAAGGGAGGTCATAAGATCTTTAATTAATATTGATTTTATATTAAGCTTTTTAAATTGTTTGAACGTTAACCAACACAGCAAGTCGGGATCTATGGTATTGCATCTTTCCTTTTAATATTAAACCATCCTGTTTCTCTCCTGCCTGGATGATTCTAAGCAAGGATATGTGTCAATTGTGAAGCGTTAAAAAGATTATTTAAGTCGGGATAACCCAGACCATCTTGGTTCAGATTATGTCTGAGTGTTCTATTAGGAACTCGTGGTTTTTTGGCTAGCCAGACAAATTTAGAAAATAATAGTTAGATTTCTTTTAGAATATTCCTAGGGACCCTATATGGTATCGTTCTGAAAATATAGAGTACTTTAGGGACAATATAGGCTTTCAAAACATTGACACGTCCTAGCCATGAGACCTCTAGTTTTACCCATTTATTCAATAGTATCTTCAGACCTGATAAGAGTTCAGAATAGTTTAAAGGAACAATATCCTCTATGTTGGGACAGATCTTTATTCCTAGATATTCATTAGGTACTGAGCGTGACATGTAAGGTCCTAATCCTACTAGGAAATGTTGTTGAGATGTTGATAGATATAAGGAAATACTTTGTGTTTTTACAAGATTTAACCTATAAATTGAAAAGGTGCCATAAAGTTCGACCACTTCCAGTAGGGATGGTATTGATTGTTCAGGCTGAGACATGGTCCGGAGAACATCATCCGCATAAAGCGTAATTAGATGTTCCTGCTGACCTGTTTTAATACCCTGAATTGTTTGGGATCTACGAAGATATTCTGCGAGTGGTTCCATGGTAAGGGCATAGAGAAGAGGGGCCAGTGGGCATCCTTGCCTAGTACCGTTTCGAATGGAAAAATATTCAGAATCCAGGGAAGAACCTGAAATTTTAGCCCTGGGATTTTCATACAGTGACATGATCCATTTGAATATCAACCCTTCTATCCCAAATGCCTGCAAGGTTAATGCCAAAAATGACCAGTCCACTCATTTCTAGGATATCAAACACTCTACGGGAATTGTCCTCTCCGGATCTCAGAGGCATAAACCCCGCCTGGTCCGGGTGGACCAACCCCGGGAGTGTTTTCTTAAGCCTTTGTGCCAGTATTTTAGAACATTTTTTGACATCCAGGTTGATCAGTGAAATTGGTCTATAGTTGGTTACGGCTGTGGGGTCCTTCCCTGGCTTCGGAATAGGGGATATGCTGGCTTCCATCATCTCCGCTGGTACTCAGAGATATCTCCGACGGAGTTGAATAACCGCTCGAGAATAGGCGTTATCACCTGGTCAAGTATCTGAAAAAAGGGGCTGAAAAGCCATCTGGGCCTGGGGCCTTACCGATTTTTAGATCTTTGATAGCTCCAGATATCTCAGCCTCTGTTATGGGATTATTAAGAGTGCTCAGGTTCTCATTAGACAACTTAGGAAGATCCAAAGTGGCTAAGAATTCGGATATTTCTAAACCCGTTGCTGTGGGCTTGAGAAGATTGTAAAGGGATTCATAATATGATCTGAAAGCAGCGGCAATAGCTTGAGGAGATATGTGTGTTTTCTTTTCATAGATTATTTTCTTTATTCTTACTTGCTGTGGGTTTGTTTCAATCTTCTTTTGAGATCTTTACCTGTTCTGTTATTATTGTAGTACCAGCTACTTTTAAGTTTTGCTAGTGCTGTGTCTGCTTTTATCGTTAGTGCCTTTCTAATCAGGGTTTGTAACTTCCCTATTTCCTCGCTGTATCTACCATCTGGTCTTTCGTTATTCTTCCTCTCCAATCTTGCTAGAGTGGCATAAAGTTCTGCCAGGTCTTTCCCTCTTTGTCTTTTGAGCCATGAGCCTCTTTTAATCAAGTGACCTCGAAGAAAGCTTTTCATGGTACACCACAGTGTTGAGTCTGATACTGGTTTATTATCGTTAAGTTCCAGGAAAAGTTTTGCTTGGTCAATTAAGTCCTGCTTACTCTTTTGGGTATTCAGGATAGATTCATTTAATTTCCATTTATTATGTTTCTTATATCTGGAGCTATCTCTAATACATACAAACACTGGTGCGTGGTCTGACCATGTGATATTTTCCAACCAAGAGTTGGTACAATTCTCTAATGTGGGTCCAGTCATTAAGAAATAATCTATACGAGAATAGGAAGAATGTACTAATGAGAAGAAAGTATAGTCTCTTTCTTCTGGATGTTGTGATCTCCATACGTTGTATAAATTATGTTCATGGAGGCACCCGGAAAATGCTTTGGCACTGGCCTTAAGCCGGGTCTCATTTCTAGGTAGCTCAGTCTCCCTCCTGTCAAGTCCTGGATTTCCTATAGAGTTCAGGTCCCCTCCTATTAACAGACCCTGAGAGAATCTCTCCGCCACCTCCATAGCAGAGTTTATAAACCTGACTGTACCCTCCGAGGGAGCGTAGAGATTCATCAGGGAGTAGAGGACATCACTGATCCGACAGATCAATAATAGGCGTCTGCCCTCTTGATCACATTCCTTGTATAAATATTCAAATTTATTTTTGGCTGAGATAATAATAGCCACACCTCTTTTTTTTTGTTGTAAAATAAATGGGTATTTACGATATTTCCAGAGTGTCTCATTACCTTGTGTCCGGTGTGTTTCTTGTACAAATGTTACATCCACTCCCTCTCTTTCCATTAAATCATATAAATAGGATCTCTTATAAGGGGAGTTTAAACCCCGAGAGTTGATAGTTACCATCTTAAGTTTCATCACCATGCACAGCACCCAGCCCAGCCCCCTCCCCCCCCCCCCCGGGTCCGGTCCCCCTCTCCACAACCCGGCTCGGAAATCTTCCACACTCTTCCCAGTCATCCTTACATACACACACGTTGCTCCAATTACATACAATGGGGAAGAAGAAATTAATCTCTCCACCATAAGAGAGTAAAGAGCGAAATCCTTGACACATCAAGGATGGGGCGAGGTCCGAAGTACGCCCAAGAGTCTGTCGGAGATTATTAGGTTAAATATATTTATTTTGAATAACACAAGGACTCCAGTATAATATTATTACATGGCGACAGTATATAAGAAGACACACAAAAGGACAGAGAAGAAACGAGGGAAGACGTGGGTGGGGGCATCGGGAGGTAAGATCATGAGTCCAGAGGGATAGGAACAAAGAGAAAAAAAAAGGGGGGGGGGGGGGAAGAGACAGGAGAGTAGAGAGAGATCAGCGGGTTCGGATCTGTATGCGTTTGAACTATTATACCTTATTACTGCGTTTTGCTTATCATCAGGTGGGTGCCTTTGAATTTAGCACTTCTATTTATATATTAGGAAACAACAAGATGTAGTATCGATCAGCTTCACTCTATGGTTTATTAACCTCTTCTAGGTAGCTTTCGATATTTCAATATTTTTAGCATTTAGGGTAGAATCATGGTTACAATATTCTCGGATTAACTGTTTTCGATAATAAGCAAAAGGCAGTTGGTAATACTAAGGGTTATTTATAGCCCTCCACATGTAAACAGTGTGATAATAACCACAGTATTTACGCAATTTCTGTACCTTGATGTTATTTTCAAATTGAACAGGAAACAAATTAGTGCTAGTAGGGATCCTTCCTAATAACTTACATGTATCAAATAAACAATGCAATAGTAAATACAATATTAGACCAAGTCTATACCTTAATAACAATGAATAAAACCAATTGGTGCTATTATGAATTATTCATAGTGATTTACATAAAACGAGTAAACAGTGCAGTGATAATTACAATGTTAACACTACTGTATATTAGTGTTATTTTCAGATACAAGAAAGAAAACAGTTAGTGATGTTAGAAACTGTTAAGAAGAAAAAAAAGGGGGGGGGAGAGAGGGGGCACAGGAATTCGGGAAAAATCAGAAGAGATAAAGTATAAAAGTGAGAAAAATCAGTGGGTTCGGGTAAGTATACTTTTAACTATTATGTCTTCCAACTGCCCTTTGTCCATCGTCAGGTACGTGCCTTTGGCACTATTATTTATATCCATGTGCCTTTTAAAAATCAGCTGCCTATAGTGTCCACCAGCTTCACTTTGTAAGGTGTTAGCCTCTTCTAGATAGCTATCGGTATTTCCATAAGTCAGATTTCTTACTAGAGTAGGATCATAGATGTTATATTCTCAAATTAATATTATTTCCAATATGGACAAAAAGCAGTTGGTGCCATTAGGAGTTATTCGTAGTGATCGACATATAACAAGTAGTCAGTTTGCTAGTAGTTACAGTGTTACATAGTCTTTATACCGTAATGTCACTTTCAATGCAGAGGAAGAAAAAGAAAAAAAAAGAAAAAACAACAAGAAAAAGGGTTAGTGTTCATAAGAATCCTTACCAATAGGTTACGTGAACAAATAAGCAGTGCAATAATAATTACATTATTAAGCCAATTCTATATCTTAGTGTTAATTTCAATGTGGCCAGAAAACAGTTGGTGTTTCTATGAATCATTCATAATGGCTTACGTAAAACAGTTAAGTCAGGAGTCAGGAGTGCAATAGTAATTACAGTACTAGGCATTTCTATCCCTTAGTGTTGTTTCAAACGTGAGAAAAAGCAATTGGTGATATTAGAAACCATTCATAGTAACATAAAAACAGTGCAATAATTATTAAGAAAAATAAGATTAAAATAATAGTGTCCGTGTCGATTCAAAAGTCCATACACGTATCAACGAATTGTTTATATTCCCCTATTATATATTGTGCTGTTACACAGTTAATATTCTCATTATTGTAGATGCAATTTACATAGCATATTCTGTGATTTATTTACTTGTATTTTTCTATAGGTAGGTATTTGCTGCCTCCTCCTTCTGGCCCTTTTTGGTAATGCCCTTGTTCCTCCTGTGAGCATGATACATCATTTCCTTGTATGTAAAACTCCACCCCCTGTTCCTGCTGTACTTCCTGTGTCATGGCTGCTTACATTTGCCTCATGTAACTGGGACTCTTGTATCCCACATACTAAGCTAAGGAAAGCATCATCTTTTGACCGCATAATACTGAAATCCATTAATTTGCTGTATTCCTGTTGTGTGATGTTCAGAATAAACCAGCTTTTAAATGAAACCAGTATTGGTGAGTTTAGCTATCTGAGGAGGATTGTCCACAGTGACCGTACCTGCTTATACAGGCCAAGCACAGAGGTCCCACAAGGGTTAGATCACTATCACAGCAATCCGAGTCAGAATAGTCAAAAGATGCATAAAATTCCTGCAGCTGCTGTGTATATGTGAGAGCATAATTTACAATCTAGCTCAGTCCCATCCCCCATCTTGTGAAGCGCATGGTGGCTGAAGCTCACTGCACTGCATATGATCTTTTCTTACTCCATTCTAACTGCACTTCATGTGAACATTGAAGCTGTTTCTCTACACTGAACTGTGTTACCCGTCTAAGCTGCTGTGTGGTTTCTTAAAGAGACAGTACCATTTTCTGCAAAACAATATAAAATGTCTAGCCAACGCTCTGAACACTCCTTTATGGCAGAAACAATACAGATGCATCATGCCTCTGAACCAGAAGGTGCACAGGGAACAGATCCAGCAGATATTACAGAACAAAGTGTAAAAGCCAAACGTATAATAAAACCGACACAGAAACTCAGAGAAGACTATGAAGCAACTAGAGATGAGTTCTCCAGTAATCTGTCAGTAAGGGACAGAACCTCACACTGCATGTCAGTTTTGGCAAATTTTACTGATCAACCGGCTGAATTAAGAGACTCTGTAAATCGCCTATGTGCCGCATATGAACACTATAAGCGGTTGTCTGTAAAATACTCAGCCTTCTTGCAGGACTCTAATATAGAGGATTCTTCAGCAGAACTGACCAGGACCAATGCACTAAACCGACAAAGGGATCTAGAAGTGCAAAATGCTAAGCTTAAGGCAGAACTCCGCATAGCTCATCTGCTGGAGACCAGATCTCACAGATCCACCTCAACCAAGCGCACCGCACCTTCTTCTCGATCCTCTCGCTCCAGAAATTCAATATTAAATGATAAGCTTATTGAGGCCCGCGCTGATGCTGAAGCAAAAAAGGTGCAAAGCTCCTTTGTCAGAAAGCAAGCAGAGGAAGAAGCACAAATAAAGATTCTGCAAATGGAAGGTGAGAAAGCAGCTTCCCTGGCAAGGTTAAAAGTCCTCGAACAAGCAATGAGACAAAGCACTTATCTGGACTGTCTTATCCCAGCAGAACTGGAAGATCCAGTTGAACGCACCAGTGAATATGAACTAAAGCATAACATTTGCAAGGATACAGAGTCATCTCCTGTACTTCCTACAAACAACACTGTTCTAACTCTCAACACGGAGACCTCCCAACACAATATGCCCGAGCCTCTTCAAGTCTACAATGTAGGTACATCTATGCAGCCAACCACATCTTCTCCTGCAAACAACAATGTGACTTTCGGTGACAAGCTGCATCTGAAGCCACCGCCAGCACAAGCCTTAGAGACTAAGCCAAAGTTAAACGCTCATGCTACATCATTCTACCCTGGCGAACCTCACCCTACATCACCATAGAACTTTCACAACCAAGGGGTTCCACAAGTTACTTTGGTACCAAAGAGTGAGAAATCAGATTTGAATGACTTCGCCAGATATATGGTGCGCCGTGAGCTCATTAACACAAGCCTCTCAAGGTTTGACGATAGAGCAGAGAGCTACAGGGCCTGGAGAGCAACATTCAAGGCTGCTATTGCTGATCTCAACCTTACTGCCAGGGAAGAACTTGATTTGATCATAAAATGGTTGGGACCAGAATCTTCCGATCGTGTTAAAAGACTGAGAACAGTACATGTTGACCACCCAGATGCAGGTCTTTCTGCTGCATGGGCAAGACTTGAGCAAACTTATGGTAGCTCTGAAGCCATAGAAAGAGCTCTATTCAAGAGACTGCAAAACTTTCCAAAAATATCAAACAAAGACCATTGCAAGCTGCAAGATCTAAGTGACCTCCTCATGGAGTTGGAGTTGGCAAAGAGAGATCCACGTCTACCTGGACTAAGCTTCTTGGACACTGCTCATGGTGTCAAACCAGTGGTGTCTAAACTGCCATACAGCCTACAAGAGAAATGGGCACAACAAGGATCAAAGTATAAAAGAGACTATAATGTATCTTTTCCTCCATTCTCATACTTTTGCAGGTTCATTAGTGATCAAGCTTGGATGAGAAATGACCCCAGCTTCAGCTTCAGTGAACCCAACATGCCTGCTTCATCCTCATCATCATCAATGTATGATAACACAGCACCTAAACGGAGAGACTTTAATAAAGCAATATCTGTCAAGAGGACAGACATCTCACCCTCCGTCACCTCACCTAGTGATGAGTGCGTGGTCGACAAAGATAAAGACCCTAATCGCCAGTGTCCTATTCACAAGAAGCCTCACCCTCTTAAGAAATGTCGTGGACTTAGGGCAAAGACTCTACAAGAGCGCAGGGAGATTCTCCAGAAACTTGGAATATGCTTCAAGTGCTGTGCCTCTTATAGCCACCTTGCTAAAGACTGTGAAGCCCTCATCAAGTGCACAGAATGCAGCAGCGACAAACATGTTACAGCCATGCATCCTACTCCACTTCCAGACAAGTTACAGCAGCCACCTACCTCCTCACCTGCCTTAAGTTATGGCGGGGAGCAACAAGGTCATGCTCCAGCCAAGAATAACGTTCTCTCTTTGTGCACAGAAGTCTGTGGAGAAGGCTTGGATCACAAATGCTGCGCCAAGGTATGCCTAGTCAGGATATACCCAAAGGACCACCCTGAGAAAGCTACTAAGATGTATGCCATAATAGATGAACAGAGCAATAGATCCCTGGTTAAGCCTAAATTCTTTGAGATCTTTGGCATAGAGGGTCATCCCACACCGTATACTCTTAGAACCTGTTCTGGTCGTGTAGAGGCTTTTGGCAGAAGAGTGGATGGGTTCATGGTTTCTCGCATCAAAGGGGGACAGGGTATACCCCTACCAACATTAGTTGAGTGTGACCAGATACCAGATGAAAGGCAAGAGATTCCCACTCCAGAAGCCGCATATCACCATCCTCACTTAAGGCACCTTGTTGATGAGATTCCTGCAATGGACATGAATGCTGAAATTTTGGTTCTCCTAGGAAGAGACATCCTCAGAGTACATAAAGTGCGCGACCAGTGTGATGGACCGGACGACGCCCCTTATGCACAAAGACTTGACCTAGGCTGGGTAATAGTGGGCGATGTATGCATAGACAGGAAGCGTACGTCATCCGAGATCCGCTCCTTCAAAACTTACATACTGGGGAATGGACGTGCCTCCCACTTCAGACGATGCCCTCGCCATTATGAAGTAAAGGAAAAACCACTTGACGTGATCCAAGTACGGCATACTGCTTCTATTCTTTCTTATGACAACCTAGGTGCCGCAGTGTTTAGTACTACAAATGATGACAACAAATTAGCCTTGTCGATTGAAGACAAAGAATTCAGCAAAATAATGGACAAAGAATTCTTCCAGGATGAGTCTAACAGCTGGGTTGCGCCATTACCTCTTCGAGCAGCAAGAGCCAAACTCCCTACCAATCGTGAACAGGCTGTATCCAGATTGAATTCAATTCCACGAACACTAAAGAACAGACCTGAAATGAAGGATCATTTCATCGCTTTCATGAAAAGGATCTTCGACACTGATCATGCCGAACCAGCGCCACCACTTCAAAGTCATGATGAGTGCTGGTACCTGCCTTTCTTCGGAGTGTATCATCCACGCAAGCCCAACCAAATCAGGGTAGTATTTGACTTCAGTGCCAAGCATCAAGGCGTATCCCTGAACGACGTTCTACTCACAGGCCCGAATCTAACCAACAACCTTGTAGGTGTACTCATGAGGTTTAGAAGAGAGCCAGTTGCAATAACTGCCGACATTGAGCAAATGTTTCATTGCTTCATTGTACGCGAAGACCATAGGAACTTCCTAAGGTTTCTGTGGCACCGTAACAACTACATGGACAATGAGATCATAGAATACCGCATGAAAGTTCATGTCTTCGGGAATAGTCCCTCACCCGCTGTTGCAACATATGGTTTACGAAGGACTGCCCTTCAAGGAGAAAAGGAGTATGGCAGTGACGCTCGACACTTTGTTGAGAGAGACTTTTATGTTGACGATGGGCTTAAGTCTTTACCTACAGATGAAGAAGCCATAGATCTGCTCAAGAGGACACAAGATATGCTCTCTGAGGCTAACCTCAGACTACACAAGATTGCCTCAAATAGTGTTGCCGTCATGAAAGCCTTTCAACCTGATGATCATGCCACAGGGTTTAAAGACCTTAATCTCGGAATGGACATGCCACCTGAACAGAGAAGTCTGGGCCTACGGTGGGACTTGTCAAAGGATACCTTCGGCTTTCAAGTCAGCTCTACAGACAAGCCGTTTACCAAGCGTGGTGTTCTGTCAGTAGTAAATAGCCTATATGACCCAATGGGATTTGTTGTAGTTCCGCTAAGGGCAGCAAGTTTCTGAACCTGCTTAATAACGCATTTATGGCACAATTAGTAGACACCCCAACTAGAATGGATGTCTGTCTGGATTTAGTAATAACAAACAATGAGCAGCTTATCTCAAACGTCAAAGTAAGAGAACACTTGGGCAATAGTGACCATAACATGGTTTCGTTTGAGATTAATGCAAAAAAGCAAATTGGTAACTACGCCACCAAAACACTTAATTTTAGAAGGGCCAACTTTGATGGACTAAGGGCATCAATGGAACATTTAGACTGGGAACGATTGTTTTCTGGACTAAACACAGAAGACAAGTGGAATGCCTTTAAGCACACATTACAAAAGTACACATCCCAATATATACCTTTGGGAAACAAATACAAAAGACACAAATCAAAACCAATGTGGCTTACCTGTATCGTGAAACAGGAAATGCAAAACAAGAAAATGGCATTCAAACATTATAAAAGCAAGGGATCAACATTATCATTTATAAAATACAAAGATGCCAACAAAGCCTGCAAAAAGGCAATTAAAATGGCTAAATTGGAAAACGAGAAAAGGATTGCCAAGGAGAGTAAAATTAACCCCAAATTTTTTTATAAGTATATAAATGGAAAAAAGCTAAAGAGGGAAAATGTTGGGCCCTTGTTATCCCAAATGGGAAATTTGGTAAGTGAGGACAGTGAAAAAGCAGACATTTTAAATACTTTTTTTTCTTCGGTTTATACTAAGGAAGAACAGATGGATGAGCCCCTGCTACCGGAAGTTACGGAACAGTCACCACAAACATGGGATTGGCTGACACAGGAAAAAGTGTTTATGCAATTAAACTCTGTTAAGATAGACAAGGCCCCAGGGCCAGATGGTATACACCCAAGGGTCCTTAGAGAGTTAAGCATAATTCTGGCCAGACCAATATTTATGATCTTTAGGGATTCGTTCAGTTCAGGTATAGTGCCAACAGACTGGCGAAAGGCGGATGTCATTCCAATATTTAAAAAGGGATCAAAATCTCTGCCTGGTAATTATAGGCCAGTGAGCTTGACATCTGTAGTGGGGAAATTATTTGAAGGATTGCTAAAGGTGTACACTCAAGAATACATCTTGAATCAGAATATAATTAGTAAAAGTCAACATGGTTTGTGAAAGACAGGTCTTGTCAAACAAACTTAATAACATTCTATGAAGAGGTCAGTAAAAATATAGATCTAGGTGTGGCAGTTGATGTAATCTATTTGGATTTTGCTAAAGCATTTGATACAGTTCCACACAAAAGGTTACTCTACAAATTGAGAGAAATAGGATTGGGGGCAAATGTATGTATTTGGATTGAAAATTGGCTAAAAGATAGAACACAGAGGGTTGTTGTAAATGGTAAAGCTTCAAATTGGACCAGGGTAGTGAGCGGAGTACCTCAGGGGTCTGTTTTGGGACCTCTTCTTTTTAATCTGTTTATTAATGATCTCCCACGTTGTGCTGAGTGCCATGTCTCAGTGTTTGCCGATGACACAAAATTAGGTAAGGTAATAAAGACTAATCTTGATGTTTTTTCTTTACAGGAAGATTTGGACAGAGTGGGGAACTGGGCAAGAAAGTGGCAAATGAGGTTCAATATAGATAAATGTAAAGTTATGCATTATGGGAAAAATAATAACAAAGCAACATATACGTTAAATGGTGTTTCCCTGGGAAAAACTATTAACGAAAAGGATTTAGGAATCATTGTAGATAACAAACTTGGCAACAGTGCCCAATGCCAGTCAGCAGCTGCAAGGGCCAATAAGATACTGGCATGTATAAAACGAGGTATAGATTCACGGGAGGAGGACATCATCTTGCCTCTTTACAAATCAATGGTAAGACCTCACCTTGAATATGCAGTACAATTCTGGGCACCAGTCCTTAAAAAGGATATTAAGGAACTAGAAAAAGTGCAAAGGAGAGCTACAAAATTAATAAGGGGATTGGAGGATCTTAGTTATGAAGAGAGACTTAAAAAAATTGCATTTATTTACTTTAGAAAAAAGGCGTCTTAGAGGGGATATGATAACATTATATAAATATGTGCAGGGACAATATAAGGAGCTCTCCAGGGACCTGTTAATTAATAGAAATGTACAAAGAACAAGAGGTCACCCCCTGAGACTGGAAGAGCAAAGATTTCATAGGCAGCAAAGGAAGGGATTCTTTACGGTAAGGACAATAAAATTATGGAACTCACTGCCAAGAGAGGTAGTGCTATCAACCACAATAGATGCATTTAAAAATGGTCTGGATGATTTTTTAGAAAAGCAGAACATACAGGGGTATTAATAATAGAATGAGCATTAATAATAGAGCTTTTTGATCCAAGGAGAAATCTGATTGCCCTTTTGGAGTCAAGAAGGAATTTTTTTCCCCCTAGGAGGCAACATTCGAAAAAGCTTCCTTAGGGTTTTTTTTGCCTTCTTTTGGATCAAAACGCAGAAATGATAGGTAGAAGGGTTGAACTTGATGGACTTTTGTCTTTTTTCAACCTAAATTACTATGTTACTATGTTACTATGTTACTATGTTACTATGTTGCTCCCATTACCATACAAGGCAAATCCTTGCTTAGGCAATTCTCAGAGACTATTAAAGATTGGGACGCCCCATTGCCATCAGACAAGCTTTCTAAGTGGGAGTCCTGGAAACAATCTCTACATGCCTTAGATGGAATCCGTATACTACGCTGCTACAATTCAACTTCCCTCACTACGAGTCAGAGAAAAGAACTTCACATCTTCTCAGATGCATCAACTCAGGCTATAGTGGCTGTTGCCTACCTCAAGGTAAGAGACTCAAGTCCACATAGGGTTTCTGTTTGGGAAAGCTAAGTTAGCACCTAAGCCAGAGCACACAATCCCTAGGCTTGAACTTTGTGGGACTGTCCTAGCTGTAGAAATTGCAGATTTCATACTACGTGAGCTGGACATTGTGATAGACGACATCAAATTCTACACAGACAGCAAAGTTGTTCTGGGTTACATGTACAACCAGACTAAACGTTTCTATGTGTATGTCAGCAACCGCGTTGAAAGAATCAGGAAATCATCTAAATCTGAACAATGGCATTATGTCCCATCTGAAATTAACCCTGCAGATCATGCCACCAGGCCAGTATCTGCAAGTGCCTTTGCTAATTCATTTTGGATAACAGGTCCTGAATTCCTGCTGGATCAGCCAGAAGAAACCACAGCCGATGTCTTCAGTATCCTAGAACCTGACAAAGATCCAGAGAATCCAACCATCCTAACCTCAACTACTCTGCTTACCCAAAAGCTTGGGTCCATTCCTGTCCCACCCGGAAACTTTAACTCAGGAAACCCGCGCTATGACCAGTGGAAGCGAGTGCAACACCTCGCCAACTGCTTCTGGAATCGTTGGAAGATGGAGTACCTTTCTACTTTGCAAGGACGCAGGAAATGGCAACACCCAAATCCTAACATTAAAGTTGGAGATCTTGTTCTGCTCAAGGATCAACAAGTTGGGAGACTCTAGTGGCCTATGGGACTTATTATAAAGAGTGTTCCTAGTGATGATGGCAAGGTGGAGGTGAAAGTTGCAAGACAAGGGACTGTAAAGACCTTCATCAGACCTATCACTGAACTTATTCTGCTCTTGCCCTTTGGAGAATGAACTTACTTGCGTATGTTGCTTGTCCCTACCTTTGATTTCGAGAAGGAAGAGTCTTGGACGTTAATGTTAACTTGAAGTTGTTGCATTTTTTGCATGATTTTTTCTTTATGTCTTTCACGTTCTCAAGACATCAAGCAAATTGCACTGTTGTTTATTTGCACTTGTATAACTACCGTTATGGTATAAAATAGTGACATTTACAATGTCAGACGGGGAGTGTGCTGTTACACAGTTAATATTCTCATTATTGTAGATGCAATTTACATAGCATATTCTGTGATTTATTTACTTGTATTTTTCTATAGGTAGGTATTTGCTGCCTCCTCCTTCTGGCCCTTTTTGGTAATGCCCTTGTTCCTCCTGTGAGCATGATACATCATTTCCTTGTATGTAAAACTCCACCCCCTGTTCCTGCTGTACTTCCTGTGTCATGGCTGCTTACATTTGCCTCATGTAACTGGGACTCTTGTATCCCAAATACTAAGCTAAGGAAAGCATCATCTTTTGACCGCATAATACTGAAATCCATTAATTTGCTGTATTCCTGTTGTGTGATGTTCAGAATAAACCAGCTTTTAAATGAAACCAGTATTGGTGAGTTCAGCTATCTGAGGAGGATTGTCCACAGTGACCGTACCTGCTTATACAGGCCAAGCACAGAGGTCCCACAAGGGTTAGATCACTATCACAGCAATCCGAGTCAGAATATATATATTTGATTAGTTATGCCCTTTAAGATTCATAAAGCTAATGTGTTTCTTTATGTCAAGGATCCTAGTATTTCTAGGATATTCCACTTTATCCCACCTCTTCTCTGTCCTCACCCCCCCATTCCCAAAAAAAAAAAATATATATAATATAATAATAATTTATAGGTAAGGACCCATGAACACCTCTTCCTCCCCCACCCTCCGATCCGTCCCGGGTTTGACTGTCTCTTATTAGTTTGCATCTTTCGTCAAGTCCCAGAGAATCAGCTTTTCTCTTGCCTGTTGCGAATCAGCACAAATATGGGTTTTGTCTCTGAATCTTATACGGAGCTTTGTTGGGAAGCCCCAAGAGTATAGTATGTCATTTTGGCGTAGACAGGTTGTTATATCGGCAAACTTTCTTCTAGCCAGGCGTGTTGTCAAAGATAAGTCCGCAAAAGTAGTGAGTGAAGTAAATTTAGAGGATTTGGTTGGATCTTCCCTCATTTCCCTCACGAGTATATCTTTGATCCGAGTATTATTAAAACTGACTATTACATCCCGTGAGATGTTAGTTTGGTAAAGGTGTGCTGGCTTTGGGAGTCTATGGGCCCTTTGGATTGGGAATGAGTCAAGAACCGTGGGGTCGATATATGTCCGCAGTAGTTCGCTCAGGAAAGTGTCTAGGTCAGAGATTTCTTCTGGGATGCCCCTGATTTTTAACATTTTGTCGGCGGGATCTATCCGCTATATCAGCCAACTTGACGGTCAGCTTTTCCATATCCAAATTAGTAGCTGTGTGTTGGGCCTTTAACTCCTTGATATTTTCTTGGAGGAGTTCTATTTCCTTAGATTGGGCAGTTATAGTCGATTGCAAATGTGCAATTTCCTCTTTTTCCTCTTTGTACTCAGCTAAGTTTCTGTCCAGATCATTCTTAATTTTAGAGTATAGTGTATCCAGAGCCGACATGAGGGTTGTCTGAGTTATATACCCCGGTAGGTCTGATACGCTTTCATTAGGGGATTGATCCGAAAGTGTATTATCCATTGACTCTGATCCCTTTATTTGGCCCTTAGGTGAATAGTAGGTGTTGATTGATTGAGCTTTGTTTGTCCTGTTAGAGCTTTTAGCCTTCTCTGGTTTGTCATTCTTTGGAGGCATTATACCCGTAAGTAGAAAGTACTTTCTATTTCCGCCAGACAGAGTTATCTAGTGGTGTGTCTGTGCAAAACTTAAGTTCTGTTTGTCTGTTCTTGATCCCACCGAGTCATATACGTTTCTCCCTTAATGTCTTTCAAGTATACACATTAGATTATCAATGCAGAGCAGAGGGAATACAATAGTTCAGTGTGTATAAGATCAAATATAGCTTCGGGGAGGGGTACAGTACTCACTCAGGCAGGCCACCGTCTGTCTGTGTAGGTATGTGTTCCAGTCCCCCTTAGATTGATTTTAAGCCAGTTAGTCAGCAGGCAGGGAATTCCCAGTTGTATACGGCGCGTGGCTCGCGGTGCACAATTCCTTTCTGCCGCCTCACTTGATTCTGGGTTGTCTCCAGGAGGTGCAGGTTTGGATGCAGGGATTTAGCGTATATCGCTGAAGGGTGTTCTCTCCCCCGCTTCAGTGCTGCAGGTTTACGAGAGATAATCAAGAGGTGATCAGCCACCCGTATTCTCCTCCGTGTCTCCTTCGCATCTCCAGCCGCGCCCCTCCCATACGCGACGTACGTGCTACGTCATCACTCGTCTCCTCCATGTCTTTCTCTTAATGTAGAATTTACAATTATTTCTATCCTTATAGTAATTTATATGTATATTCATACAGCACTGAAAAAGTTAATTATGTTTGAGATTCAGCTGGCTGGCAGGTTTCTTGTAATGGTCAAGATACGTATGGCTTTGACAGTTGTCCTGTAATTCATATTTCTATACTTATGGATTCAGAAGGTTAAACCACACCCACTCAGACTCAAGTTATAGTGCTAATGTTTATATAGCATGTGTAAATTGTAACATAAAAACTCTATCTATGATTGGAGTTTTTGGGAGGAGTATGTTTGGCCAACACTATAATAGAATCTAACCAGTTGGCCCAAGTCAAGTAAGCTAAGCTATGAAGCAAAGGAAGCTATGATGCCAGCTAGGATGTAGCTAACCATTCTATGGCATAACACTGCCAATTAAGTTATGCAATGAAACTTCTAGCTAGATAGGTTAATTATGGAAGGATGGAAAGATTAAAATGCTAAAGAACTGAACATGAATGCTAGGCTGAGCAAGCTGTGAAGGTTACCATTTTGCTAAAGACAATGCTACGTTTCAATATATAAAGGATGCCATCTTGTTAAAGCAGCTATGTTACGTTGTGAGTAGCCATCTGTATCAACATGTATCATCCATGTTGAAACATCTCTCTCCTCTCCCTCTCAGTGTCTGCCTCACTCCTATCCCTCTATGTATGTCTCTCTTCCTCCCATGTCTCTCTCCCCTCTTCCCATGTCTGCCTCTATCTTTCTCCTCTTCCCATGTCACTCTCTCTCTCCTATTCCCATGTCTGCCTCTCTCCTCTCCCCCAATGACTTTCTGTCTCCTCTCCACCATGTCTGTCTCTCTCTTTTCCCCCAATGGCTTTCTCTCTCATATTCCCCATGTCTCTCTCTCCTTTTCCCATGCTTTGCCTCTTCCCATGTCTCTCTCTCTATCCTCTTCCCACGTCGCCCTATCTCTCTCCTATTCCCATGTCTGCCTCTCTCCTCTCCACATGTCTGTGTCTCTTCTCATCCCATGTTAGTTTCTCTCCTCATCCCATGTCGGTTTCTCCCTTCACCCTATGTCTGTTTCTTTCCTCTCTCTTCCCATGTCTGCCTCTCCCCATCCCCCAATGTAAGTATCTCTCTCCTCCCCTGTTCCCATGTCTCTCTCTCCTCTCCCCATGGCTCTGTGTCTCTTCTCTATCTCTCCATGTCTGTCTCTCTCTTCTCCCCATGTATGTTTTGTCTCTCTCTTCTCCCCCATATCTGTCTCTCTGGCATATCAGTTTCTCTTCTCTCCATGTCTGTCTCTCTCATCTACCCTGTGTCTGTCTCTCTCATCTACCCTGTGTCTGTCTCTCTCATCTACCCTGTGTCTGTCTCTCTCTTCTCCCCATGTCTCTCCTTTCCCATTTCTCCTCTTCCCATGTTTATCTCTCTCTTCTCTTCCCACGTTGCCCTCTCTCTCTCTCCTATTCCCATGTCTGTCTCTCTTCTCATCCCATGTTTGTTTCTCTCCTCATCCCATGTTTGTTTCTCTCCTCATCCCAAATTTGTTTCTCTCCTCACCCCATGTCCGTTTCTCTCTTCGCCCCATGTCCGTTTCTCTCTTCGCCCCATGTCCGTTTCTCTCTTCGCCCCATGTCCATTTCTCTCTTCGCCCCATGTCCGTTTCTCTCTTCACCCCATGTCTGTTTATTTTCTCTCCCTTTCCATGTCTGTTTCTCTCCTCTCCCTTCCCATGTCTGCCTCTCCCCATCCCCCTACGTATGTCTCTTTCTCCTCCCCTGTTCCCATGTCTCTCCCACATCTCTCTCTCTCTCCTCATGTCTCTCTCTCGCCTCTCCCCATATCTCTTCTCTCCTCTCCTCCATGACTCTGTGTTTCTTCTCTCTCTCTCTCCGTGTCTGTCTCTCTCTTCTCCCCATGTCTGTTTGTCTCTTCCTTCTCCCCCATATCTGTCTCTTTTCTCTCCCCATATCTGTCTCTTTTCTCTCCCCCATGTGTCACCGGCATGGATGCCAGTTCCGGCTGGAATCCAGGTGCAGGGGGCGGAGCAGGTGTGATGCCCAGGCTTTGAGTGGCCACAATCAGGGTTTTGAGGCATCTTGATAAACAGGAACAAACGGGCAAATCAAAAAAGGACAGAGAAGCCAAGGTACAAGGCGAATCAGGAGTGGAGAAGGATGGAGTAGTCAGGGTACAGGCCGAGTAAATACCAGTAGGTCAGGGAACGAAACAGTAGCACAATCAAAGGTCAGGTAGGCAAAATGTTTCAGCAAAGAGTGCTGGGAGGAGGGGGTTTAAATAAGGCAGTAACGAAGGACAGGGAACACCTGAGCTGAATTAAGTATGGGCAGGAGGTAGACAGACACATAGCAATGCTAAAAAAAACAAGCCCTCTTGTGGCACACAGAACAGGTATAGGAACCAGAAACACAGAGGGCCAGGGTTCAATCCCAGCAACAATTACACCATGTCTGTCTCTCTTTTCTCCCCTATGTCTGTCTCTCTCTTCTCCCCATGTCTCCTCTCTCCTCTGTGTCTGTGTCTGTCTCTCTCTTCTCTCATGTCCGTTTGTCTCACTCTCTTCTCCCTCCCATGTCTATCTCTTCTCTCCCATTTGTCTCTTTCTCTCCTCTTCCCCGTGTCTGTCTCCAATGTCAGGAGTTAGAGGTACACAGTAAGGGGAGACAAGGTCAAGAAGGCAATAATCAGAAGAGGAACATGATACAAAATGTAAGAGGGCAAACCAACCTATAGCACAGGATAACTTAGCACCGGTTAAAGGAAAGAGGAGGACTTTAAAAATAGTACTTAGCCAGCCTCCTCTAATGGAACTCAGTCAGGTAATGCTTCCAAGTCAATTTGCAAGCAACGCACACAATGCCAGCTAGGGGGGACACTAGTGTTCAGTGGCATTTAGGTCGGTCGTGCCACACACACACACATTGCCAAGGAAGTACAGGTGGAGGGCACAATCAAGAGCTGTATAGCATGAGCGGTTTCTGAGAGGTACGGCCGGTAAAAAAATGGCTTCAGGCCAATGTTAAGTCTATGGCCGTGGGCCCCCGCTACCCGTGTGACTCCCCCCTTCCCCAGCCAGAATTTACCTCCTTGCTGTCTCCCGGTGCAGGTCCGTGGCTGCGAGGGAAGCGTTGTGCGCTCCCCTCCAGCTGCGCAGATCAATAAAGTTTGTTTAAACTTTTTTTTTCAACAAACTTTATTAAAGCCACACGGCTGGAAGGGAGCGCACACCGCTTGCCTCACAGCCACGGACCTGCACCGGGAGACAGCAGCAAGGAGGTAAGTACTGGCTGAGGAAGGGGGGAGGAGGGTGGCATAACGAGCATACTGACTGGCAATACCCAGGCATATTAATTGGCAATACCCTGGCACATTAATTGGTAATGCCCTGGCATATTAATTGGCAATATCCTGGCATATTAATTGGCAATACCCTGGCATATTAATTGCCAATACCCTGGCATATTAAGTGCCAATACCCTGGCATATTAAGTGCCAATACCCTGGCATATTAAGTGGCAATACCCAGGCATATTAATTGGCAATACCCTGGCACATTAATTGGTAATGCCCTGGCATATTAATTGGCAATATCCTGGCATATTAATTGGCAATACCCTGGCATATTAATTGCCAATACCCTGGCATATTAAGTGCCAATACCCTGCCATATTAAGTGGCAATACCCTGGCATATTAAGTGGCAATACCCTGGCATATTAATTGGCATTTTCTTGGCATATTAATTGGCAATACCCTGGCATATTAATTGGCAGTACCCTGGCATATTAAGTGGCAATATCCTGGCATATTAAGTGGCAATATCCTGGCATATTAATTGGCTATATCCTGGCATATTAAGTGGCTATATCTTGGCATATTAAGTGGCTATATCCTGGCATATTAAGTGGTAATAGAGTGGCAAAATCCTGGCATATTAAATGGCAAAGGAATGGCATTTAAATGGCTAAATCCTGGCATATTGAGTGGCAAAATATTACTGACATATTGAGTGGCAAAATATTACTGGCATATTGACCGGCAACATATTACTGGCATATTGACCAACTGCTCCCAACCACCCTCCATATTACATTAGACTGTCTAGTGTGATATGGAGGGTGGTTTGGAGCAGTTGGTCAATATGCCAGTAATATTTTGCCACTCAATATACAAATATATATATATTTTATATATATATATATATACATATATACACACACACACACACACTTCTCACTGGCATGATATACAAATAATATATATCATTTCAGTGATAATCAGCCCCCTTTGTGGCTCCACCCCGCATGGCTCCTCCCTCTTGTAGCTCCGCCCACACATGGCCGGTATTTATTTTTGAGGGAAAGGTGGCAACCCTACGTGTGACTGTCTCACACGGAGACAGTCACTCTCGGGCAGGAGCCGTGAGATGGACCCGCCTTTCCATCATAGCCACTGGAAACATCACTTCCGGTGGCTGTACTTCCTGCACGCAGTGTGAATGCAGGAAACATTGTGGAGGAGACGGGTGCGACGAGCAGTATACAGGTAAGGGGGGGGCACATAACACTGGCAAATGGGCACATAACACTGGCAAATGGGCACATAACACTGGCAAGGGGGCACATAACACTGGCAAATGAGAAAAATAACACCGGCAAATGGGCACATAACTGGTAAATTATGGGCTTAATAACACTGGCAAATGGGCAAAATAACACTGGCAAATGGGCAAAATTAGCTGTGGCATTTTGGCAATCGTGGCTAATCATGGCATAATGGGCAAATTGGCGGTGGCCAAATTGATACTGTGGCATGTTCTGTGGGGCAAAATAACATGTACTATGGGGTAAAAGGAACACTGTGGCATGTTCTGTGGGGCAAAATAACGTGTACTATGGGGGAAAGTGACACTGTGGCATGTTCTGCAGGGGCAGTTCAGTGGGACAAAGTGACACTGTGGTAAGTTTCTGGCGGGAAAATTTATACTGCAGCATGCCAAATTGTGTGGGTGCAATATGAGTACAAGCCAAGTGCTGTGGGTACTGTATAGTGCTGTGTTAAGACCTTTAGGTGCAATGTGGGTGCAGGGAAACGTAATAAAAATAAGAAATCAACAATTTTTCAATAACATTTTCATTACATATGAAAATAGTTGAATATAATATTAAAAAGTTCATAGAAGTATACATGCAGCTAGTTATATACATAAATTTGGGGTCCACCTCAAGCTTTTGATAAGGATGGAAATATGTTAACGGTTTTTTTTTGCGTCCAGAAAAGTAATATTACTTTACTGAGAGGGTGGTGGATGAGATGTTAATATATGAAGGAGTTTAAGCATGCACGGGATAAGCATAAGGCTATCCTTGATTTAAGAGAAGGCCAGGGACTTATGAAAATATTACTTTACTGAGAGGGTAGTGGATACATGGAATAGTTTGCCAGCAGAAGTGGTAGAGGTTAATACAGGGAAGGAGTTTAACCATGCATGGGATAGGTATAAGGCTAGCCTAGATATAAGACAAGGCCAGGCACAAAGCGGAACAGTTGGGAGGCGTGTAAGTGGCATTTCTGGGGTGGAGTTGCATGGTTGGTTTGGGCGGCCCCGAGGCAATTTTTGCACCGGGGCCCGGTGGTTTTTAGTTATGCCTCTGGATTTCTATTTATTTACTTTTCATTTACTACATGATGCAGTATTAAATTAAAATATTTCTTGGAACACTGTACGTGGAACGGTCAATTTAAGAGCAACTGGTAAGAGCAGAGTCAAAGCCTGTCTCTTTTTGTGTAATGTTTGATATATTTTTCTAATGCATTTATTGCTGTAAAAGTCCGTTATATGCAAGAACCTTTTTATTTGAAAAGAAAGCCTTTTCAGTACAAAAATAGATTTACTTATATTTCAGAACATTTGTTACCATTTTAACTTTTAAGAAATTGAATTAGAAGGATACTGACACAAGGAATGAGCAATGTTCCTCTACTGGGAATTTAAAAATGTTTGTTACTTTAAACACAAAGATAATTTGTATGTATTGCAATGAAATCGTGGCACTTCTCCATCATATAAAAAGTACTGAACATTGAATCCTCATCTTTCATTTTCAAAAAATCCGCAATTTGGAAATGAATGGTGATCTTAAACTCCCCATTGCACATTTCAAAAATAGCCAGAAACAAGTGAAATATGTCCGAACTGGAACCAAAATCAATGGCAAAAATGCTCACATTTTCAACAAATTGATACTTTTTGAAGGTTGCTAACTAGACACAGCAAATAAGTGACATGAATAGAAGTACAAGTTGCAAGATAACCACATACCAAATAAATACAGAATAATACAATTATGTAAAAAAAAAAAAAAAACATTTTTACTCATGCTAGAAAATGAGTTTGAAGCATGATTCAAGCAAGATTTTTAACAATAGCATAATGTTGCATTAATGCAACAACTGGCTAGCCGTATTGTTGTGAGGGACACAAACAATCACCAAACGAGCACTAATGTTTGAGAAAAACAAAGCATCAGGTATGCAATTGTCCAACTGTTGCAATGAGATAATTGGGATGAATAAAAAACAGTCAGAAGATGAGAAATACCATCTGGAAAGGGATCACTGATCATGTGAACACAGTCAGAATGCATGAGAGATCAATAGTTGTGATTAAGAAAAGGTAAGAAATATAACAATGAAAAGAAAAATGTCGGTGCGCTTAGCTAGTTACAGGCTCAAATAATATAAATGTAAAAATGATGCTTAACGAACAGGTGTGAGCATGCAGCAAAAACAGTGTGATTGGCTGTACAATGTATACAAAAAACAAAAACTGTACAATCTTCCCTTATTTTCTTGTAAAATGTTTTCTTGTTTTCAAATTTCTTCCTTCTTTTGGATTGTCTCAGTTTACCCTGATAAAACATTTTTTTTTTGGGATGTAATATTATTTATATATTAGTATGATTTATATTATTTATGTGTTTATAAGCATATATGTGCCAATTGGTTTATTGTGTTATTATGTATATATGTATAAAACATTTTTATAATTTTTTTTTTTTAAATATTATTTATGTGCAATCCCCATATTAAAAATTCATCCAATTATTGCTTTTTTAAACAAAATCCTCCCTTAAAATTGTCTATTATGCTTGTATTTTAGCCCCTTCATGACCAGACTGTTTTTAGAATGTTGTGCGTTAGTGACCGAGGCTGTTTTAACACTTCTGAGGTGTTTGTGTTTAGCTTTAATTTTCTTCTTTGTCAGTTGCTGTACCCACACATATTATATATTGTTTTTTTCAGGACAAGAAGGACTTTCTTTACATGACATTATTTTGTTCATATCATTTATTGTATTGTGTAAAAAATAGTAAAATATGGTTAAAATTAAAAAAAAATAAACACTTTTCCTGACTTTTCTTTGTAAATTCTTTTACTAAGCTTCAAAAGCTAATGAAAAAACGTGCTAAATAGATTCGACTATAGGTCCTGAGTTCAGAAATACCCAATGTTTATATGTTTTTTTGCTTTTTTTTGCATGTTTTAGGTTAATAAATACAAGTAGCATTTAGCTGTTTCAAAACCATTTTTTTTAAAATTAGCGTTAGTGACACTGTAACACCGATATCTGATATGAATCGCTGAATAACCCCCCACATGTACACATTTTTATAAAGTAGACATCCCAGGGCATTCAACTTGGGGTAATTTGACACTTTTCACTCTGTCATTTTACCACCAATCTTTGACAAGTTTTGGCGTAGTAATTTTGTGTGTGTTTTATTTCCACACACTTTGAAACTTAGGTATGAATTTAAAGGGGCTCTTCTATTTTATTGCCAAAAAACCCCCAATATATGTTCAGCAACTTCCCCTGAGTATAGCGGTACCCCACATGTATAGGTGTGCTAGGCAGTGCTGTATTTACCGCGAGGCATCCTAGGCGGATGCCTATGGCGGCAAATTTTGGGGGGCGGCAGCGCCCCCCAGTACTGGAAAAAAAAAAATTAAAAAAAAAATAAAATCCGGCCCTTTAAAAAAAAAAAAAAAAACCCCACCGCGCTTGCAGGCAGAGACAGAGGTGAGAGGGGATCGGAAGATCCCCCCTCACCAACGCTCTGCCTGCCAGGCTGCACGGGGAGCCGAACAGGCAGCACAGAGAAACCTCCGTGCTGCCTGTTCGGCTCCCCGTGCAGTGTGCCGACACGAAAGTGCCGACAGTCACGTGACGGGCGCGCTGACGTCATATGCGCGCCCAGTCACGTGACCTGTCGGCACAATCGCATGGAGGGACCATGCTGCCTGCCTGCCAGGGAAAGGTAAGTGCTGATGGGAGAGTGTGTGTGTGTGTGTGTGTGTGTGTGTGTGACTGAGTGTGATGGGAGTCAGAGTGTGTGTGTGACTGAGTGTGATGGGAGTCAGAGTGTGTGACTGAGTGTGATGGGAGTCAGAGTGTGTGTGATGGGAGACAGTGTGTGTGACTGAGTGTGATGGGAGTCAGAGTGTGTGTGATGGGAGACAGTGTGTGTGACTGAGTGTGATGGGAGTCAGAGTGTGTGTGATGGGAGACTGTGTGTGACTGAGTGTGATGGGAGTCAGAGTGTGTGTGATGGGAGTCAGAGTGTGTGTGTGACTGAGTGTGATGGGAGTCAGAGTGTGTGTGATGGGAGACAGTGTGTGTGACTGAGTGTGATGGGAGTCAGAGTGTGTGTGATGGGAGACAGTGTGTGTGACTGAGTGTGATGGGAGTCAGAGTGTGTGTGATGGGAGACAGTGTGTGCGACTGAGTGTGATGGGAGTCAGAGTGTGCGTGATAGGAGTAGGAGTGTGTGACTGAGTGTGATGGGAGTAGGAGTGTGTGACTGAGTGTGATGGGAGTGTGAGCTTGATGTGAGTCTGAATGATGGGGCATGTCTTAGGTGTGTAACGTGGGTGTGCAGCTTGGGTAGGGGGGTGCCCGGATTTTGTCTGCCTAGGGCAGCACAAAATCAAGATACACCACTGGTGCTAGGTTTATGTGGCAGGTACAGGGCAAAATTTAGGATATGGTTATTGCAGCTTTAAAACGTGTATTTATTATGTAATACTTGTGACTACATTTCCTATCATGCTCAGCCAGCCAAAAGCTACCGTAGCAGAATAGGAAATGTAGTCTATAGTAGGAAGCACTGATTTTTTCTATCCTTGCTATCCTGCGGCTGCATGGATCAAATATCCAGCTGCTGCGGGCCCCTATCTACTGCTGGGGGCCAATGCAAAGCACTGGCCCCACTAGCAGTCTTTTTTTTTTAAAATAAAATATCCCTAGCGGACCACAGACAGACATAACATGTCACTGGTCCTCTACGGAATAACTTTTTATTTTTATACAATTTATTATTATTATTTTTAATTTTTTTATTTATGTAATTTTTAATTTTTTTACATTTTTTTATTTTTATTTAACTCTAACCTTAACCCTATGGTTAGGGTTAGTACAAACCCTAATTCTAACTCTAGGATTAGGGTTTTGATGAACTCTAACCCTAACCCAAGAGTTAGGATTAGCACAATAGGAAAAAAAAAACAAAAAAAAAAAAGTTTTTTTTTAATTAAAAAAATCATTTGAGGGGGCTGGTTGTTACTGGGGGGGACCAGGGGGAGACTTGACACACTATATTTAGTCTCTCCCTGCCCCACGATCAACGTGGAGCAGGGAGAGACTATAGCTGTCAAAGCAGGCACCTGCTTTGACAGCTATTAACATCCGGGCGCTGTGATTGGCTGTCACAGTGCCCGGATGTTTCCGGGGGGTCCTCAACCGACATGGCTGAAGTGTCTCGGTATCGAGACACTCAGCCATGTCGTTGTTAGCGCGATCGCGGTATGCCAGCGTGCATACCGCGATCGGACCTGCATGACGGTCCAGGACCGTCATCGGTCTAATTATATACACCAAGCAAAAAGGCGTCTCTATTTATTTATAAAGCACTTTCACATAAGTCACTTTATCACTTTTCAAATTTAATAGTAATATCACTCATAATTATAAATTCCATGTGCAATTTTTATATGAACTTTTTGAATCTACTTCAAATTCTTAATTAGTCTATTAAGATTGTTGTTAAATTATATGCACCAAGCAAATAGAACAATTACTGTTGTTGAAAAGTCACCTTATATATTTTCTTCACTAGTCACTTTATTATTCATTTATTCTAAATGCAGTTGTGTTTACAATTGTGCACTTATCATCATCTTTGCCATATTCAATGTATATTTTATTATGTATTTGCAATATGATCTTGTTACCATGTTTCAGTGAAATAATGTTAAATTGAATCGCTTTTGGATAAATTCTTAACAAGGTTTTTTTCCCATTACAATAATCATTGGTGACAGCTGCATGAAGTTCTATTTAAACATGCTCCTGTTGCACATCCTCATTGCTCCTGAGGATGTACGCATAGAGAAAAGCGTAGAGTTTTTTATTCAAAGTGAAACTACAACTCCCGACTTACTTTTTCACCTACTTCCGAATATGGAGACTATCTTGCCGGCTATACCATCATAGAGTTCTCGGTATCATCGACTGAGTCGCGTGTTTGAAGTTTGTTTCAAGATCTGATACCTTTGATCTTTGCCAGTTCTGTTTTTAAATCTTGTAAGTAGATTTTAAAGCGCAAATCTATTTTTTTTACAATCTACACTATTTGGTTTTATATTTCTCTTACAGATTGCAAGAAGATTTCTGTGCTTTATCGGCTTAATAATCCTGCTTTGGCTGCATTTTCATAATTTTATATTTATTTTTATATATATATATATATATATATATATTTTTTTTTATTTTTTTTTTACATATTTAATTTTTTCTAATTTTTCTATATATACTTGCTCTTTATGTGCATTTCATTTCATATATTTTATGTTTACATTTAATCCATTGCTCAACTGTATTAATTTGCAATCTAAATTGGTTTAATTTACAATATTGTTTTTGCATGTGCTGCAATTTTTATCTACTATTGCTTATATTTTTTGCTATATTTTGCTTTGCTCATTTTTTACATTTATATTATTTGAGCCTGTAACTAGCTTAGCTCACCGACATTTTTCTTTTCCCTGCTTGCACATATTTGAGGTTGTTGGCTCCTCATTGTCTGGTTGCAACTTGCTGTTATAGGGTTAATTGGGAGGAGATTTAATTGCACCTCTTCCAACACATTTAAATAGGTAGCAGTATTACTGCTTTGAATGCCCACTAGATAGGAGGTGAGAGTAGGTTCTCGCCCTATTGAGAGTGTGCCTTGACGTGGCGGGTGAGCTTAATTATGCTTTGGCCAATTCATATAACCTAAACCTCTCATTTATATCTATGTATTTGTTGCCAATTTTTTTAGGTTGAGAAGCGCAGACAGTTTTTGTTTTTTGTAAGAAATATAATAATACTCACACATCATAATCCACACCTGTGGTTTTTATAATACATGTGTTAGCTTAGTGAACTCAACTTGTCTGACAAAGCCACATGTTCAGAGGCGGCTCTCTAATTAGGCGAGTTAGGCAGCCGCCTAAGGCCTCGCACTCACGGGGGCCTCGCGGCTGTCTAACTCACCTTATTGCCTTTGATGTAACAGGGAGCTTAACGCTGCCGTTAAGCTCCCTGTTACACTAACCTGGGACGTTTCCTCCGTGCATCTTCTCTCCTGCACGGAGGAAGGAAGTTCCGGTCGCGTTTTTTTTTTTAAACTTTATTGAACCCGCGCATCTTCAATAAAGTTTAAAAAAAAAAAAAAAAAAACGCGACCGGAACTTCCTTCCTCCGTGCAGGAGAGAAAATGCACGGAGGAAACAACGGAGAGCAGCATGGAGGTAAGTACTAGGGAAGGGGGGAGGAGGGTGGCACAAACGAGCAAAGCCTGGCATAATGAGTGGCTAAATATTGGCACAGTGTGGGGCAAAATCCTGGCATAGTGAGAGGCAAAATTCTGGCATAATGAGGGGCAAAATTCTGGCATAATGAGGGGCAAAATCCTGGCACAGAGTGGCAAAATCCTGCCATAGTGAGAGGCAAAATCCTGGCATATTGAGAGGCAAAATTCTAGGATTTGTGAGGGGCAAAATTGTGGCATAATGAGGGGCAAAATCCTGTCACAGAGTGGCAAAATCCTGGCAGATTGAGGGGCAAAATCCTGGCAGATTGAGGGGCAAAATCCTGGCAGATTGAGTGGCACAATCCTGGCATAGAGTGGCAAAATCCTGGCATATTGAGGGGCAAAATCCTGGCATATTGAATGGCTAAATCACAGTGCATCCGGTGCTGTGAGGAAGAACAAAGTGCCAATCTTCTAGCACAACGTGGTCTGTGAGACCACTTTCAACATTGAGCACCTTTCCTTCTGGTGTGTTTCTGTTAGTGTGTGATTGTGTGCTTTCTGAGTGTTTCTGGGAGTCAGTGTGTGCTGGCTGAGTGTATCTGTGAGTGTGTGCTGGCTGAGTGTGAGTGTGTGCTGGCTGAGTGTGATTGTGTGCTGACTGAGTGTGTCTGTGAGTCAGTGTGTGCTCACTGAGTGTGTCTATGAATGACTGTGTGATATGTGTTAGTGTTCACATTTAGGACACAGCAATAACAATGTGAGTTAGTGGGCCGCACACAATTTTATCTATACCAAATGTTTATAGATGTTTGTAGAATAATTATGAGACAAATAAAATTCTAGGAGCTGTTCATTTCTAGAAGCTGGGATTTGAGTCTGATCTTGAAATATGCTATTTATACAGTTCATTTTTATTATCACTTGCATATATTTTATTTAATAATGTGTGTCCGTGAGGGCCTCATGTTCGACTTTCGCCTAAGGCCTCACAAAGTCTAGAGCCGCCTCTGCACATGTTAACAAGATGTCAACCATACATTGCAATACAAATGATTATACATTGTGTATAATCATTTGGTAGCTGTAGGACAATTGTACAGGAAAGTGCGTGGCTATTAGCTCTGTGCTGACCTCTGGACCCCTCTGATCGCAAATCATATGTGGTTGACTGCCTTATCTGCATCACAGCTGATGATAATATTTGACCTGGCCTTCTGGAATTTTTCTGTTGGCTATGGCTGCATATAAGATGACCCTACTATCCTGATACCATACCATCTGATCTGGGCATTTTTATGTTAGGTATAGTTGATATGGTGTGTTTATTTTCTTGGGGAGTGACTGGAGATCTAAGTTGGTTAATGTTAGTAGAACTTAATCTGGGAAAACTTGCAGTTTGGAAAATAAAGCCAATGTCCCAGTGTCAATTCCCCTCGCAAAACTGATGTTAGCGGTAAATGATGATTCAGTGCCTATAGATAATGCCATTAACGCATGTGGTAATATCATTACCGTTAAACAAATTTAGCACACCTGCAACAAAGTTCCATTCTTTCAAAGGAGGATTACTGCTGCGTAAAAAAAAATCACTGAAACACTGTATGTGCGGTTATTACCAGAAAAACTGGTTCAATGGCAGAAAAAATTTACAGGAAAAAAATCTTTCATTTTTTAAAACAGAACCAAGGTGAATGTAAGAAGGAATAGCAAAAACAAGGCATTAAAAGATGAACTGGAATCATGGCCACGCTGAAGAATTGTTACCACTCTGTTACTAATATGCCAGATCTTTGCAGTGTTTTTGTTAGTTCATAACTGTTCATTGTTTAGGGCATAGACCTCGTTAAAAGGAACATTGAGGGCTACTTATAAGGCTTAGCTCTGGAGTAAAATTCTAAAAGTGGTCTAAACAGCCAGGACATTCCATTGGTTTCCATGATGATTGCTTCTCTCTAAAAACATTGTCTCTTATAAATATTCTCTCCTCCAGACAGAAAAACTCCTAAGTATTAATTTTGACTTCAGATGGTGTCAACACAAAGATAACATTCTTGGGGATCTACCTAACTACCCCCGCTCACAAAGCTCAAATGGGACCTGCAGACATGGCAAAGATTTAATTTCTCCTTGATAGGATGAGATTACTTCTTAAAAATTATACTATTACCAACAATTCTGCATGTTTTTTGCACCTTACCACTTACAGTTAATCAAGGCAATATTGAGCATGTTCAAAAAGCGACACAGGGCTTCATAAGGCAAGGGAAATATACTGTACAGACCCAGATCACAAGGTGGCCTACCCAGACCACACCTATAGTCCTACTGCAAGTGCAATGCTGTGTTCTCTCCATGCAGCTCGCGCTCCCCACGCATAGTGATGCTTCAGAGCATCTCTGCATCATTACTACGCACGGGGAGGGCGGGCAGCATGGACTGACACACACTAAGCCGATGCTGCCTGTGTCTCCCCGCCGAGTGAGCCGGCAGTGCGCATCAGGTAGGAGAGAACACGGGGGGGGGGAAGGAGAGAACACAGGAGTGAGGAGGGGGGGAAGGAAAGAACACTGGGGAGGGGAGGGGGAAGGAGAGAACACTGGAAGACAATGGGGGACAGAAGATAGAACACAGGGAGACAATAGGGGACAGAGGAGAGAACACAGAGAGACAATGGGGGACAGAGGAGAGAAGGGGAAGAGAAGTGGGTACAGGGGAGAGAAGAGGGGACAGAGGATAGAACACATGGGGAGAGAAAAGAGAGAACAGGGGGGGAGAGAACAGGGAAAGAGAGGAGAGAAGGGGCGGAGAGGCGAGAACAATGAAGGGAGAATAGAGAACAAAGATGGGGAGAGGAGAGAAAAGAGACGGTGGAGAGGAGGAAAAGAGACAGCTATGGCGAAGAGGATAGTGACAACCATGGGGAAGAGGAGAGACATACATGGGTAGAGGGACAAAGACACAGTCATAGGAGGTAGAGGAGAGAGACATGCATGGGAAGGGAGAGGAGAGACAGACATGGGAAAGAGAATAGAGAATGACATGGGAAGGGAGAGGAGTAAGACAGATACTGGAAGGCAGAGGAGAGACAGACAGACATGGGAGCACAGAGGAGAGACAGACAGACATGAGAAGGGAGAGGAGAGACAGACAGACATGGGAAGCAATGGGAGAGAGACAGACATGGGAAAAAAGAGGATACAAAGACAGACATGGGAAGGAAGACGAGAGAGTCAGAAGGACATAAGGGAGAGGAAAAGACAGACGGAATGCCCCCCCCCCCTCCCGAGTTTAGACTCTGGATCCGCCCCTGACTGCAAGGCCACACAAATCTCACATTTAATACAGGTTTACTGCCCACACTCCAGTGCCAGATGTCTCAAACTGGAAGAATCCTAATATACCTCATTCCAATGCTGATATAGTGTGTGGAATGCACAAGAAAATTGCTCAGTACTTCACTTACTCATATTCTTGAAATGACATAGTCAGACAAATTGATGTCCCAAATCACTTCTCCAAACCTTTCCTTCCACCCCCCATTTCCTGTCAGCATACACTGGACCTGCCAACTGGGAATCCAGAGGCATCAAACAATTGCAACATCTCATCATGGATGGCAATTTTACAGACCTACAAACCATGAAATTTGCATAGGAGAACAATTTAGGTTCTTACAACTTAAAAACCTTGCCCAAACTCATCAGACTATACTCCATGGGGATGCCCACACCCTTTGAAATACTAACTAAGAGAGTCAAGAGGGGTCCAGGGACAATCTCCTTAATATATCTCTATATCATTGATGACAAATACCCCTCCCCCTTATATAGGGCCAGATGAGAGACAGACCTTGGGGAAATTCGAGACTGAATTCCTATCATGCTCAGCCAGCTGGTATTTATATGAGAGAGATAGATGGAATGCTTTGATGACATGACTGGCATTCTGAAGTGACAGGGAACTGTCTTATAATGCTCTTGTAAACACTGCTAGTAATTGTAATCTCTGCTAGTGCAACACATTGTCTGATGTAAAGTATGCATTTTAAATTACTTTTAAAGTACTTTAATATGCATTAACATTTGGAGGATGCATTTTGGGCACCAGACTGTCCCTTTAATACACTGGTGCTACAGAATAATTAAACTGAGCTGTACAGAACCACCCCCCCCCCCCCCCCCCCACAAAGTTTAAAGTGTCTCAGTCACATGAGCATTCATTACATGAATCAGCATAAAAGCAGTATTCCCAACAGACTTATATTATTGTCATCTAATCAAGCTAATGTAAATTCAACCTTAATTAGACATTGAGACATGACTGCATGGAAGTAAGGCTTCCATTGAGCTAACTTTAAATCTACGAGGGCAATTGTATGGGGAATAACTATAGTCTGGTTAACATACTCATGTACCTGTAAAAGAACAGCTCTGCTCGAGATGTTAATCACAACTGGTGTGTTTCATTAAAAGATCTCTAAATGGAAAACAGAGAAAAGGATTATCATCATAGTCACAATTTTACTCAAAACTGTTTCTCATAATATTACTCACATTTTTTAACATACACCTAGCCACTAGTTGGTTGAAAATGGCAAGCCAATCTATATATTTAACAAATGACTAGTCACATGCTAAATATGTCTCCTATCATAGGATTTTTTGGACATTTCCTTAAGTCTCAGACCTCGTACCTCCCCATCTGGAACAAAACTTTTACTATGCATGTAGAGGATAAAAAAAAATCATTGAAAATGATCTATACATTGTTTTAGCAGAATTGCATCTGTGCAGTCTCCAGTTTATAACATCACTTGTGGCCTAATATGCAAATTACACATTTTTCATTGAAAAGCAGTTCATTTGCATATTAGGCCACTGGTGATTTCATAAGCAGGAGACCCCACAGACACATTTAAAACACATTTTCCTAATTTAGGCATTTAACTAGCAATTTTGCTATCACAATATACAGATCTTTTTCAGTATTTTTTTTTATCCTTTACATGCACAGTAAAAACAATACTTAGGTGATCCAGTCCCTTTATTGAGAATAAGTTGGCTATTAGGTAAGCGCCAACTTATTCCTGTGTACCGATTCCTCTCTTAGAATATTATTCGGGGCAGTTGGCTTGGTGCAAAGGTCAGTAGTGAGCCCCCATTTAGCTCTTTGAATACAAGTATCTAGAAAATTCATTTTCAGACTGTCAAATGTCATTTGGAACTGAATTTCAGATGTACAAGGGTTTTTAGGCATCAAGATCTCATGCAAGGACTTTTGGTGTAGGGGCCCATTGGAGTCCTTACTTTTACAAATACACTGAATGATAGAACCAAATGGATTATAATAATAAGCGTTTTGTGGATTACAAATTTGGATATTTTGACACAATGGCACATTATGCTTTTTCCATTTGCTAATTGATATGTATAAATACTGTAATTATAATTGGGGACCTGGTAGAGCCTGGTTCAATCACCAACCAATAATGCAGTGCCATTTTACTACATCTCTGTGGATGTATGTTGGTAGCAGTATAGACTGCTTTGTGTATGCACTACAGAATAGGTGAGGTTAGAAAGTGTGCCTTGATGTGGCTGGTGAGCTTAATTATGCTTTGGCCAATTTATATAACCAAAACTCTCTCATTTACATTATGTTTATATCATTGTTTTATTAGGGTGAGAAGTACAGACAGTTCTTATAAGATGTCCAATATGTTTCCTGGTATCTGGAGCTTTTGAATCCAAAAAAGACTATACTGGTGAGATTGCACAGGGAAATACTGACAACTTTAAAAAAGAAAATAAGAAGTAAATATATTTTCTGACTGACTAAAGGATTGTCCCAGGCTGCAGAATGGATTTTATCCTAGGTGGAAAATATCAAAAGTTACAAGAGGCAGAGACTGCAAACATGCATATAGTATTTCCCTATACAGATGAAATCCTAAAAAATGATACTAGTCCATTGTAACGTGAAAGGTATGAGATGCACATGTGAAGATCGCTCACATTTGCAGGTTTTCATGACGCATACACAGGGCTCTCGAAGTGGTACTCTATCAGAACAATTGCTTGGTAAGTATTTATTATTAGAAATGCTACCACTGATTGCATTGCTTTAACAGCTGTTCCAAATGTATTCATAGATACACTTATAAACCATTCTCTCAACCATAATGACATTGATCACGATAAAATCCTATTAAAACATAACATTATCTACCACCATGTAACATAACATAGTAACAGTATTTTAGGTTAAAAAAGACCTAGGTCCATAAAGATCAACCCTTCTACCTATCATCCCTGCTATTGATCCCAAAAAAGACTTATTCAATAATCAAGACCCTATTTGAAGGCATTTATTGTATTTGATTGCACCACCTCTCTCGGCAGTGAATTGCATACCTTTATTGTCCCTACTGTAAAAAAATCCCTTCCTTTATTCTATGTTATTGTATTTCAGGTGTCAGGGGATGACCTCTTGTTCTTTGTACATTTCTGTTAATGAACAGGTCACTGAAGAGCTCTTTGTTTTAGCCCAGAACATATTTATATGATGTTATCATATCCCCTCTAAAATGCTGTTTTTCTAGCATGAATAAACTCTTTAAATCTCTCTTCATAACCAAATTCCTCCAGTCTCCTTATTAATTGTTTATTCCTCCATTGCACTTTTTCTAGTTGCATAATGCATACTACAAATTCAAGTTGAGGTCTTAGCATTGACTTGTAAAGAGGTTATATGATATCTTTCTCCCGCGAATCAATGCCCTGTCATTGCACACTGTTGCTAAGTCTGTCTACAATTATTCCTAAATACTTCTTATTAGTAGTTTTTTTTTTTTTTTATGTTATTGAAGTTGCGCAACCTCAATAAAGTTAAAAAAAAAAAAAAAAACGTGATGACCGGAGCTTCCTTCCTCCTGGCATATAGAGGGGCAGAATCCTGACATAGAGGGGCAAAATCCTCTCATATAGAGTGGCAGAATCCTGGCATAAAGGGGCAAAATCCTGGCATATAGAGGGGCAAAATCCTGACATAGAGGGGCAAAATCCTGACATAGAGGGGCAAAATCCTGGCATAGAGGGGCAAAATCCTGGCATATAGGGTGGCAGAACCCTGGCATAGAGGGGCAAAATCCTGGAATATAGAGTGGAAGAATCCTGGCATATAGAGGGGCAAAATCCTGGCATATAGAGTGGCAGAATCCTGGCATATAGAGGGGCAAAATCCTGGCATATAGAGAGGCACAATCCTGGCATATAGAGGGGCAAAATACTGGCATAGAAGGGCAAAATTCACAACGCTGGCCAATCAATGTGGACAGTCCGTGGTTTGAAGGTGAAGTGAACCTGGAGCAGCTGTGCAAAAGATCCTGCTGCAAGTCCCTGTGCAATAATTGTTGCACTGAATTTTCTGCGAAATATATATTTTTTTTTTTTGAGGGGGGGGGGCGGGAATTGCACTGCTGAGATTCGGATCCTTTTTTAAATATGGGCACCACATCCACCTTGCACCAGGCTTAGACATAGCTCCCTAAGTAGCTTTGGGTGTGTACCATTTGACCCTAGTGCTTTGTCTATCTCAACAGTGTTTAATTGCTTAAGCACTTTTTCCTGTGTCAGCCAATCCCATGTTTGCTGTATCTTTTCTGTAAAATCAACCATCAGTTCTTCTTTGGTATACACAGACAAAAAAGAAAGTATTTAAATTATTTGCTACACTCAATAACCAAATTTCCAATTTTGGATAACAAAGAACCAATACTTTCTGCCTTTAGCTTTTTTTTCCATTTACATACGTAAAAAAAAAAAAAAATGGGCCTAGTTTTACTAGCAATCAGTTTCTCATTTTCCAGCTAAGCCATTTAAGTTGCCTTTTTCAGGCATTATTGACATTGTTGTACTCTATAAATGGTGCTGTTGCTGATCCCTCACTTTTATGTTTGAATGCGAGTTTCATGTTTTGTATTTGCTATCTTACTTTACTGGTAGGCAACATTGGTATTCATTTGCTTATTTTATATTTGTTTCCTAAAGACATATATTGGTATGTGTAATTTTGCAATGTTTGCTTAAAGGTGTTCCACTTGCCTTCTGTGTTTTGACCAAAAAACAATGCATCCCAGTCTACTCAAAGTTGGCCCTTCTAAAATTGAATGGTTGACTCAATATGAGTCAATAATCACACCCAAAATGGTGCCTCTAAATTGCAGACAGATTCTGATAACATAGGGACCTATGTGCCTCCGAATACATTCACATTTCAGAAATCATAGCGATTCCAAGCCGATTTCTCTCAACACTGAAATGAGTTGAAATACACCATAGACTTCTAAGGGTAGAACTGCGTCTTATTTTGGGGTGACCTTGGCTATTACGAATATAACATAATGAATCCCCACGAAGGGGAATGAAACCCCGGGCTCCTGAAGTCGGCACTAATAACTGGTAGAACATTACATGACCACTTTGAACTTTACTCGTCAAGATGGTACAGATATGAGTTAAGAAAATCCAAAAGGAATAAACGTGCTGGCACTCCAGTTATTTAATGTTGAGTAACAATGCAACAGGTGAGAGGACAGAAAAACTTGATGAGTTTCGAGTCTACTGACTCTTAATCATAAGAGCACTTATGATTAAGAGTCAGTAGACTCGAAATGCGTTGTGTTTCTGTCCTCTCACCTGTTGCATTGTTGCTCAACATTAAATATCTGTATTTATTTCACAAACTGGAGTGCCAGCACGTTTATTCCTTTTGGATTTTATTACAAATATAGTCAAAGTTCTCCCATAGAAGTCAGTGGGAGGACTTTAGCTAAAGCTAAACTAGCCAACGTCCTCCCAAAATGGCCTGAAGATTCATAAAATAAAAATCATGTAAAAAAAAAAAAAAAAGAAACATTAAGAGCATAAAATAAGTAAATGAACATAAAATAATATCATTTTTTTAAAATGCTTATATTAGTTAGTTTAAAATATGTTTACTTTCATTTTTCTACATTTTTCTATTCAATAAATCTGGCGAATGGAAATGGCAGAATTGTGCCTATGTTAAGTAAATTCAGGGTGTGTTTGGGGGAGATTGACAAATATTGTGCAGCCGAAAATCTATGCTTTTCATTGCAAATATGTCCTTATCTGAATGTCTTCGATGCTTTTGGTTTCTGAACTACCCAAACTGCTGATTCACACTCAAATTCATGGATATTGAGTAGCTATTCAGAGATATGTGAAATTTGGCTAAAATTTCAACCTGAATCCATTATGAAACTGATCGGGGTATTTTGTTTCGACCCTTAAGTGATTTGATGATGTAATTACCTATTTTATTTTTGAATTAAACTCAAACGAAAACATGCTATGTTCACTATTCCTCAAATGTTTTCATACTTGGATGTTTGATATAAGCTCGTTGCTGAGTAAAAGTCAATTTCCATTTTTTCTTTGCTGCAGGAACCAATGAAAATAATTTAATTCAAATGAACGGAATTTCCTGTCTCTCTAGTGATGTCATCAGACAATGTGTTGCATTGTTGCAAGAGATCCTACTGTGTACGAGAGAAAGTCTACTACAGTCCACACAATGCATTCTATTCCAGGAGCACAGGAAGTTACTAAAGGAAACAAAACTCTGTATGCTCACTGTCTATATAATCAGTGCTGTCGCACCTACAGTAAACATGCAGAGTAATCACTGGGGGAGGGCTTGAGTCAAATATAAAAAAATTGATTAATGCAGAATGCCTGCATTGAATCACACTAGAAAAAAGCCTTTGCACAATACAAGCAGTAATCTTCATCTAGCACCAAAATGCTTTTTTGGACAAGACTGTCTCTTGAAGCAAGACATTGACAATAATATCAAGGTTTGTGTAACAGAACGATTACCCAGTCCTAGTAGCCCCTCTGTCTGTTGTGTGAAATCCCCCGGTTATAGCTTAGCATCCACCCAGCAAGTCTTTCCTGGAGCCTTGCTCTTTGTACCCAAATAGCAGACAGGATCACTAGCAGCAAGAATGAAGAACCTGTATTTGTCAAACAGCACATAATAAATACACAAGATAAAAAAAGAAAAAAGAGAAAAAGTGAAAAATGTGTGAAAATCAAATTCTGTGACAAGGGAGTAATTGTGAATCAAAAAGGAAAAAAATGCAGTTGAGATATATTGTATATTATACTTATATTCAGGCAGAGACTTGATTGCAGATCTCAAGGGGCATTCATAAAAATAGAAACACAAACAAAATAGTGCTCTCTGGTTGAACAGCAACAACAAGGATTGAAGTGATGGGAGTTGTACTTACAAAACTGGAGCAGATTCACTGCTCTATATGCAGGTAATAAGGGAGATCCCTGGTTACGTGTAGGGAACACCAGCCTTTATAGATCCTCCTTAATATGCAGATGGAATGCCGTTGGGAGGACTCACAAATTCAGATGTATGATGACAAAAAAGAAGAAGGCTCTCATAGTGAAGTACAGTATAGAAATATATTTTAATAGGGCAAAAAAAGGCAGATAATGACTCACAAAACACGTTTATATATTGCACGAGGAAGCCAGGCAGGAGAACCCAGTGGCTGTGGGAATGATGAATATCCAGAAGCGTCTGTGGGACAAAGTCTCTAGGCGTCTATTCACTGACCCAGATGGAGACTGAATGCGAGAGTTGCGGAGAGGAGGGGGCGTGTTATACGCGTTTCGCCAGTGTGGCTTCATCAAGTGCACACCCTCCTCCTCCTGACGTCCGTCTTATGTAGTAATCGTTTGGACACACCTCCTCCCCGCTGAAGTCAATGATTCGTTCCTCTGTATTGGTGATTAACGACAGATGCAAGCAGTCTGTCTTATCTATTTATCATGCAGCATTTAAAACATATATACCAAAAATAAAAAAAAATAAAATAAATATATATACATAAAAATAACCTTTATCAGTTTTATTTGACTGTCATCTGGTGGAACACTGTTTGAAAGACTACCTTTATGTGTAGAAAAACGATTATATATATGTGTGAAATTTTATTTAATGTGCATGATATTTATTACTCTTTTTGAGAGTATCCAATTTACTGGCCATAATTTTGATCAAGGATAGCATTCCATTGTTACATCACTGGCCTGTTTTCTAAGGGAAAAATTACCAATTTTTCAATTAATAGGGGAAATAAAGGGTCTAATTAATCATGAGTCTTTGAAGACAGTGCTGCACCAGTTCAAACAGCCACAGAGGGGGAAATGAACACATACATTTACCTTTTAAAAACCAGTTACATTAAATGGTATATGCCCGTATTAGTATACATAAACAAATGAGAATATAAAAAATGCATATATAAACATGGAGAAATACAAAAATTACAGAAATACATAAGAAATACATAAAGAATAACATCATTCCATATTTATAGAGAAAAAGATATTGCACGTAAGTAATTATTGCACATATAGGGGTTGTGCATGAAGAAAAGGGAACCCCATGGGGAAAAAAACATTGTTATTCAGCAGCATAGCGAGAAAGGATCTTTTTATATTATTACTGTTATTATAACTATAAAGCTGTGAAAAAAGAAAAAGAGAAATTATTAATGGGGGATCTATGCGTCTATGGTCCAGGTGGGTTATATATATTAATAAAACTAATGAAGGAATTGTGAGAAAAATGATAACAACAATAATATTTTGTATATGAAGGGGACCTATAGAAAATTATAGAGATAGAATTCTATATTTAATCGCATGGGTGTTAGGGTCTTTAAAGTACATACCCACTTCATTTCGGTTTTACCTATTGTTTTAACAAAATCTTCTTTTAACAAAATTTTTCAAGATTCAGTAAAGATAGAAGTTACAATAACACAAATTTGACAGATTACAATACCACCAACCCTAGACACTTCAGACCCCAATACCCACATACACCAAGATCTACATCTAATAGGAATCAACGTGACACACAACAATGTAAGTTTAGTGGCCCTAATTGTTACTCCAATAGTAGAGGCATTGTGCAACACCCCCAAAAAGTGCAGGGGCGCGCTACGATCACTCCCCGGCTGCGCCCGCTGCACACATGTGCTTAGGAAGCGAACGATCGTTCGCTTCCTAAGCACCTCCGGTGTTGCTAAAGTGCCTCGCTAGTGAGGCACTTAGCAGCACCATCGGCTGCCCCAGAACCGATGGTGGTCGCTCTCCTGAGCGACCCCATCGGCTCAGTAGAAGGGAACGCTGCCTGTACAGGCAGCGCTTCCCTTCTAATGGCAAGAGCATCGGAAGTGAAAGTATTTCACTTCCGATGCTCTAGGGGGAGTCAATCAATGCCGGCACAGCAGATCTGTGTGATTTATAAAAGCCGTTTCCAGTATTTAACCCCTTGCCTGCAATTGATCGCTATGTACGCAGTGATCCTACACAGCAGCACATTTTTTGCTGTCTGTGCATTTTTTAGGGGTTCATTTTTTTTACTGTGATTTATTACTGTATATCAAAGGCTCTTTTAAGAGCTATTAACCCCTTCCTTGCCGTATATCACTTCCTAAGCAGCACATATGGTCACTGCCTAAGCAGCGCATATGGAGCAATCTGGTCGCACAAGGATTTTTTTTTTGTCACACTCGCTAGGGGTTAATTATACCCACTAGGGGATTACGTGTATTCCTTTTGAAGCTGTCTGAACAAGTGTATAGCAATCAGTAACAGCCGATCAGTGGCAAAGGTGGTTTGGTGATTTCTCAGATGAGCATCACCATTCGTCTGGTTAGATCAATATTGGTAAATATTGTTCTGACCCATATGGATCTGCCTCCCTCTCCTCACTTAGTGAGGGAAAGAGACAGATCTGTATAATATAAGTTTTTAATTGTAATAAATTAAATAAAAATTGTGAGACCCAAGGGCTTTTATAAAAGCCATACCCTTTGTATAGTGTAGCCTGTGTGTTAACCCCTTCCCTGCCACTGATCACTGCACAGCAGAACATTTTTTTCTTGTCTGTGCATTTTTAGGGGTTCATTTTTTTGTACAGTACTGCAAAGGCTCTTATAAGAGCTATTAACCCCTTCCTTGCTCTACATGTCAAAATTCCAAGTTGGAAAATCAAAAAGCGCACCTCTCAAATGTAGCCTTTCAACCCCCAACAAAGCTGACAAAGCTATGCATGGGTGGTATCCCTGTGCTTGGGAGATGTTGCTGAACATATATTGTGGTATTGTTTGTTAGTGGCACATACCGAAATATGTGAATTTGTGTCTAAAGTACAATGTATGTGGTAAAAAATACACAATAAAATGACTACCACCAAATTTGACAAAGGCTGGTGGTAGAATTGGTGCATGGAAAGTGTTAAAATACCAACATTTAAAATAGCCTAGGGAGTCTACTTTTACAAAATATACACTTTTTGGGGTAAAATGCACTGTCCTACTTTAAAAAAAGTCCCAAATGAAAGATGGGCTCAGGCTGACTACACGTCAAAACTCCAAGTTGAAAATGCGCACCTTCAAAATGTGGCCCTTTAGCCCCCAAACAACCCAACAAACCTATGCATGGGTGGTATCCCTGTACTCAGGATATGTTGTTGAACACATATTGGGTTATTGTTTGGCAGTGACACATACCAAAATCTGTGAATTTGTGTCTGAAATACAATATTTGGGGAAAAAAACCACACAAAAATGACTACCACAAACTTTGACAAAGGCTGGGGGTAGAATTGGTTCATGGAAAGTGTTAAAATACCACCATTTGAGATAGCCTAGGGTGTCTACTGTTAAAAAATATATGGGTTGATGGGGTAAAATACACTGGCTGGTTTCAAATATGTCCCAAATTGCATAGGTGGTATCCCTGTACTCAGGATATGTTGTTGAACACATATTGGGTTATTGTTTGGCAGTGACACATACCAAAATCTGTGAATTTGTGTCTGAAATACAATATTTGGGGAAAAAAAACACATAAAAATGACTACCACAAACTTTGACAAAGGCTGGGGGTAGAATTGGTGCATGGAAAGTGTTAAAATACCACCATTTGAGATAGCCTAGGGTGTCTACTGTTAAAAAATATATGGGTTGATGGGGTAAAATACACTGGCTGGTTTCAAATATGTCCCAAATTGGACATGGGTGCAGGCTGTCTGCATGTCAAAATTTCAAGTTGGAAAACCAAAAACTGCACCTCCCAAATTTGGCCTTTTACCCCCCAAACAACCCAACAAACCTATGCATGGGTGGTATCCCTGTACTCAAGAGATGTTGCTGAACACTTATTGGGGTGTTATTTGGCAGTTACACATACCAAAATCTGTGAATTCATGTCTGAAATACAAGGTTTGTGGAAAAAAAACCACAAAAAAATTACTACCACAGACTTTGACAAAGGCTGGTGGTAGAATTAGTGCATGGAAAGTGTTAAAATACCACCATTTGAGATAGCCTAGGGTGTCTACTTTTAAAATATATATGGATTGATGGGGTAAAATACACTGGCTGGTTTCAAATATGTCCCAAATGGGACATGGGTGCAGGCTGTCTGCATGTAAAAATTTCAAGTTGGAAAACAAAAAACTGCACCTCACAAATTTGGCATTTTATCCCCCAAACACCCCAACAAACCTATGCATGGGTGGTATCCCTGTACTAAGGAGAAATAGTAGAATCTATTTAGCAGGTTTTTTCGTTCGCTTTTGTCGATGAGGAGAAGATGTTTCAAATAAAAGTCAGGAAATTTGTGTATTTTTTTTTTTTACCATATTTTTTTTTTTTTTTTAATAATATTATAAGATATGATCAGATGGCATCCAAAGAAAGCCCTTCTTGTCCCGATAAAAACAATATATAATATGTGTGGGTACAGCAAATGACAAAGAACAAAATTACAGCTAAACACAAACAGCACAGAAATGTTAAAATAGCCGTTGTCCAGAAAGGACAAAAATGTTTCAAAGGCTCTGTCCTTAAGGGGTTAATGATGTGGAGACTAGGCTATAGTATTGTACAGTGCTTCTCCATGTATGACCACTGCAGTCTCGGGTCAGGTCCATCCTGTCTATTAAGACATTTTTAAGACATGTGTACTATAGACTGTATTTTTTAGACTGTATGAGACAAGTGAATAAAGTGAAAAAAGGGAAATATTCACTTTGAGTACATTTTTGTTTTACATACATGGTCTGGACTCATTGTGTATGTTAATATTGAGTATACCTGTAGTTTATTTATTTTACCAATGATTGTTGACAGGGCCGATCCTAGGGTCACAGGCGCCTGGGTGCAGGATTTTTTTGGGCGCCTCCATGTTGGGCGTGGCTATAATACTAACTCCTCCCGTTTACAAATGTATTCAGGAAATATACAATAAAAAACAACAACTTTATTATAGATTATTAAAAAAAAGAAAAGTAGAAACCCAGTGTGATTACCAGTGGAGAAAATGTTTAATCACTAGCATTCATACAGAATGTGCTAATCAAGTGTGAAAATAAAAACAATGCTATCTCATATTATATCTATTTTCACATTTGATTAGCACATTCAATATGAATAATTGTGATTAAACACATGTCTCATATATGCAACAGTATTATTTAGCACATGCCAACTAACAAGTTAACTAGTTAAACCCTAAGAAACTTTGCTCAGTTAAATGGATGGAGAAGACACCGCATGGCAACCTCCTATCACATTAATATTAAGTTAGTCTAGGCCACTGTAAGTTTGGGTTACCCAACCACCTTGGAATTAAAGGCAAATAAAAATACTAAGCTTAAACATAATAACATTCATTTACCTGTGCTAGTTGGCTCAGTGTCTGACTGGGATTGCTAGTTTGTGTCAACTGGACAGTGGCATCACCATCAATATATTAGTGGTGGGGGGGGGGGGGGGGCAAAGGTAGGGTGACCACGTGTCTCGGAATGTCTGGGACAGTCCCGAAATGGGGACTGATAGAGGGAGGTCTCAGCCAATCAGGTGAAACCTCTTAACTCTTCGGATTGGCTGAGAGTTCAGAGGCCTCTCCTGATTGGTTCAGTTCCTCCTTCACACGGAGCTCAAATAGGGTTGCCACCTGGCCGGTATTTTACCGACAGGCCGGTAAAAAATTGGCTTCAAGCCAATGTTAAGTCTATGGAGACAGTACCAAGGCCGGTATTTTTCTGAAGAAAAGGTGGCAACCCTAAGCTCAAAGCTGCAGCATCCTTTCAGCACTGGGTACGTAAGGCAAAAACTCTGATGTGTGTATGTGTGAGTGACAAACTATGTATGTGTGAGTGACAGACTATATGTGTGAGTGACAAACTGCCTATGTATGTGTGAGTGACAGACTTCCTATATCTGTCTAGCATTGCAGGGCTCAAGTCCACTGACCCTGCATATATCTGTCTAGCATTGCAGGGGTTAAGTCCACTGACCCTGCATATATCTGTCTAGCATTGCAGGGGTTAAGTCCACTGACCCTGCATATATCTGACTAGCATTGCAGGGGTTAAGTCCACTGACCCTGCATATATCTGTCTAGCATTGCAGGGGTTAAGTCCACTGACCCTGCATATATCAGTATAGCATTGCAGAGGTTAAGTCCACTGACCCTGCTTATATCAGTATAGCATTGCAGAGGTTAAGTCCACTGACCCTGCATATATCTGACTAGCATTGCAGAGGTTAAGTCCACTGACCCTGCATATATCAGCATAGCATTGCAGGGGTTAAGTCCACTGACCCTGCATATAAAGGGTTGCCAACTGGCCGGTAAAAAATTGGCATCAGGCCAATGTTAAGTCTATGGAGACAGTACCAAGGCCGGTATTTTTTTTAGAAAAGGTGGCAACCCTATGCATATATCTGTCTCGTGTTGCAGGGGTTAAGCCCTCTAACACTGCCTATATCTAAATAGCAATCAAGGGGTACACACACATATTATAAATACATACTTATACATACTTAAATACACAGAGGCTTAAATAGAAATTACTGGGCCCTGGGGCCATAGGAAAAACGTAAAGCTACCACATACTGTACATCCAAACACCAGTAGCGACCATGATAAATACACCACTGTATACGAGTGTGTATTAGTGAGTGTTTTAGTGAACGTTATGTGAGTGTGTGTTTGTACGCATGTATTAGTGAGCATGTATTTATGAGTATATGTTAGTGCATGTTATGTGAGTATTCACGAGTGAGTAAGTGTGTATTAGTGTAATTGTGTATTAGTATTATGTAGGTGTTCTGGTGAGCGTTAAGTGTATATGTATTAGTGAGTGTGTATTAATGTATGTTATGTGAGTGTATACATACTAACACACACATACACAGTCACTCACAGACATACATTCACCGATACACAGTCACTCACAGACATACACTCACTGATACACAGTCACTCAGACAAACACTCGCCGATACACGGTCACTCACAGACATAAACTTACCGATGCACAGTCACTCACAGACATACACTTACCGATGCACAGTCACTCACAGACATACACAGTCACTCACAGACACACTCACGATATAGTCATTCAGACATACACTCACCGATACACAGTTACTCACAGACACAGTCACAGATACAGTCACTCACACAGACACCCTTACACACATTCACAGACATCCTTACACATACATCCCCACAGACACCCTTATACACATACACACACACACCCAGACACCCTTATACACATACACAGACACCCTTATACAGATACACATACAGACACCTTTACACATACACACAGACACCCTTATACAGATACACATTCAGACACCCTTACATATACACACAGACACCCTTATACAGATACACATACAGACACCCTTACACATACACGCAGACACCCTTATACAGATACACATACAGACACCCTTACACATACACGTAGACACCCTTATACAGATACATATCCAGACACCCTTACACATACAGCCTTATACAGATACACATACAGACACCCTTACACATACACGCAGACACCCTTATACAGATACCTTTACACATACACACAGACACCCTCATACAGATACACATACAGACACCCTTACACATACACACAGACAGCCTTATACAGATACACATACAGACACCCTTACACATACACACAGACACCCTTATACAGATACACATAAAGACACCCTTACACATACACGCAGACACCCTTATACAGATACCTTTACACATACACACAGACACCCTCATACAGATACACACACAGACACCCTTACACATACACACAGACACCCTTATACAGATACACATACAGACACCCTTACACATACACACAGACACCCTTATACAAATACCTTTACACATACACACAGACACACTCATACAGATACACATACAGATACCCTTCCACATACACAAAGACACATAAAGACACCCTTACACATGTATTTTCTTTTTTACCTAAAACAAAACTGTTATGATGTTTGTCCCCCTCCCTGCTCATTTACCTTTTAGTTGCAGGGAGGGAGACTGTCATGCTGTCTGGGCTTCCAATCCCTGCAGCGGTATTTCTGTTCTTCTGAGCTCCAGGATGTCAGCTGACATCCGGGCGCTCTGACATATTTGAGCGTGAGGGGGCGGAGCATGTGGATCAGTCCACGGAGGTGCGGTTAACCGCAGCCAATCACACGCGGTCCACACCACCGTGTTTGGGCGCATGTCTGGCTCCCGTCGGAGGATCACAACTCGCCCAGCATGAGCAAGCTCTAGCACTGCATGCCGGCGCCTTCTTCATTTTCACTCATACAGCGCCTGGGCGCGGTGCACCCCGTGCACCCGCCCAGGATCGGCCCTGATTGTTGATCTTTTTGATAAAGAACATGCCGATCCTTTTATATTCAGGTGTAAGACCTTCTTTTTGTTACAAATGTTAAAGTACAAAGATTTGTATTAGATATTGCTGGCTTCTTGAAATTAGAAGCGAAGAACGAATCCTACTTGCAAAAACATATATTATAGTGAAAATATTGCTGGAGAGTGAACTAAATTAGACATTCCACTGTCATCCTCAAGAGTAACTGAGTTCTCGAAAATAGATAGTGTCATGAATATATTTTTATATGTACCTCAAAGATACCGATATGGTTAATTGAACCTCCTCCAACACATTTAAAAGGTTTTGGTAGCAGTACAGACTGCTTTGCATGCCCATTAGATAATAGGCAAGGTCAGATCTCACCCTTTTGAGAGTGTGACTTGATGTGCTTAATTATGTTCTGGCCAGTTCATAAAACCAAAACCTCTCATTTATATTATATTGATACAATTGTTGCCAAGTTTACTAGTATGATAAGAGCAGAAAGTTGTTATTTTGTATAGATTTAAAACATATTTGTCTTAATCTATGTGTTTGTTTGCTATTCTGCAATCACAGATAGTTTTTGTAAATGTATATATGTGTTATTGGTATAGATTATTTTTATTCTCTACATTCATAGAACAAACAATTATTGTTTTATGTAATGTATTGATTACATAAAACTTGTGGTAGAATGACCATGGCATTACCATCTGATAGAGTAATGTTTACCAGTCTTCCCCCTCCAGAGTGACATAGTATTGCACACTATATGTGTCACAACGAAGTCACGTAACCCATGTTATGTCGTGGCCGATTGCTTTGTGTGCTCAGAGAAAGAAGCATTCACTGTTCAGGACTGGAAGAGGTACAGAAACATGTGATTAATAAAATAGAGTTCTGAAATGAAGGGGTTAAAGCAAACAGCTGTGCATGAAATATGTGTGACACAAAAGGTTTAATGACATGGGATAATGTAAAGGGCATATAATGGTTATTTTTTGGGAGCAATGTGAGAGGTTAATGAAATGAGGGTTAATAAAATGGAGGATTTATTAAGAGTTTAATGACATTAACATCTAATTTGCCTACTGGTAGACTGAGGATTATTGTGAAGGGACTGAGGGAGAGGGGGATTTAAAGAGCACTAAGTTTGTATGGGACTCATGGAAAGAGTATTAAAAATACAAGGTGTGGGACTGATGTTTAACCCCTTCCCGACGTTAGGACGTACTATGCCGTCCTGACTTTAAAGTCGTTAGGATGGCATAGTACGTCCTGTATTAAACAGCTCCCCGCGATGAGCTGTTTTCGGAACCCGCTGCAGGCACTTGCGGGATCCCACCTGTCATCTGAGGCCACTTTGAGTGGCCTCAGTCTGAAAGGGGGAAATTTAGCGAGCACCGGCTACATTTCTCCAAATCGCGCCGCGACTTCCGCGTTCGGGCACGCCTCCTTGACGTCACACGTGACGTCCGGAGGTCTCGTGTTTTTTTTTCAGGGACCCACAGGGTCTGTTAAGACCCTGATCGGGTCTCTGCGAGAGTGGTCCTGGCTACCAATCACCTTGTGAGCAACTTGCGTCACGAAGGGGTTAATGGAAGATGTTTGATGGGAGCTTTCAGTGAAGGAACTGATGGACAGAGGAAGTGAGCACTGAAAATGATGGAGGGACAGAATGACAGACCTTGGTAGGAGATTAAGGAGTGAAGGGTCACATTCAGCACATTTCTTTTTCTTTCATAAAAAAACAAAATGTACAGAGTCACCATAAAGTAGGCTTAATGTTGCATATGGTAAGACACAATCAAATACAGTAATACAAATGTCAATATTGTGCCATTAGAGAGTTGACAATTCTGACAACATCTTCAAAGCTCTTCAGTCACAGATAACTTTTCAGATATAGAGTAGATGTAGTTGTTTGTACCTGCACAATGAATAGCTAAATTGGTGAGATGCAATGTTCACCTCACCTCATCTCACCTACAACTCACAGTACAAATTATCATGGTGGGCTGCAGTGAGCTGTAGAAGTCAGTCTATCCTATCCTTTTTTTTGGCACTGTAAATTACGACTGCAGAGAACATCCTACAAGTGTGAAGGGGTTAAATGGCTCTTTAACAGAAAGACCATACCATTGCACGCAGCCTCACTAAGTAAAGCTGACGGGAGAATTTATCAAGCCAGTCCAAAACTAGCAACCATATTATATGGTTGATTATTTACCTTTTATGCCGTTAGGTAGAAGATTGTCCCAACAGTCTCTGAAATGAATTTCTTACTTAGGGCAAAAGATTTCCCATAGGTATCTGACACTACAATGAGATGTCCCACTCCTGTGGAATATATGTAAGTGGCATTGCCTTTTGTTTTAAATTGTTTTCCAATATGCATTAAGTATAGTATAAAAAATGAACAAAATTATCTATACCTTGTGTTAGCAGAATTGCAAACACATGCGTAAATTGAGAATAATGTGTGTTTTAAATGGATCTGTGCTGTCTCCTGTTTTTTTAACATAATCTTGTAGCTTAGTATGCAAATTACATATTTTCATTTGAAAGTTAGTTAATTTTCATATCAAGCCTCAAGTGATGTCATAAACACATGCCTCCCAACTGTCCCTGTTTTGCGCGGGACTGTACCGATTTTGGGAGGCTAAGCAAGCTGCACACTACCTCTGCCCTGCTTTTCGGTACAGAGGTAGAGCTCGGCAGGAAAGTCTGATTCGGGACAGCATTCTCTGGTGTTTTAGACACTGGAGAATGCATAATACACATGAGCAGATTCGTGAGCTTGCACAGTAGCACTGATGGTTTGAGTGACAGTTCTTCTGGGCAAGCACGATATTGCTGACACTCTACCTCTCAAGATCTACCCCCTGTTTTCCCGATTCACGAGAGACAGAAGTTGAGAGGTATGTAAATAGGAGACACCAGATATACACTATATGGACAAAAGTATTGTGACACACCACAATATTATTAAATTCAGGTCGGTGTAATGGTCAGATGTCCACATACTTGTATCCATATGGTATATTTAAAACATTATTTTTTCAAATAGTTTATGCCAGCACAATGCATTTTCCTTATTTTTTTATTCTCAATTGCAGCATGATTTATATTTAGGTGACAAATGTAATGCTCAGATGCATATTTTCCTTCATAAAATGCATTAACTCCATAAATTATCTTTAACTAGGTGCCATAACAGTGTCTTGATTGTAGGTCACACATGCATTGGGTTCTCACATTACTATTTCAGTATCATTTTCCATATTGCAGCTGACATATCAAATAAGATTGGCTCCTGATGTCCATACTAACTACATTTCCTGATTGCCTTTTACCACTATGGTATTCTTCCTTTTTTAATTCATAATATTTTTCAGGGATAATCTTGTCTGTTAAAATAAACCTTACACCTTCTTGGACAAGACCTGTAGTTTATGCAATTTGGCATTTTTTGGATTACCATGATTTAATCAGGTACATTGCAAATAATAATTTAATATATATTCTTTAAACAAATGATTTGACAGCTTAAAGTGTCAGTTGCACCTATAGTGTACAAAATTAAGTGCTCCATCACAAAAAGTAAACAAGAACAAACCTCTTTATCTCCTAAAAACTTTAAAAAAAAAGGTCTATCCAATATAATGCAATATGGTCTGAAATGGAACCACATGGGAAAAAACAAGGGACATTTTCAAGTCAGCTAACTTGGCCATAACTTGGCATCTCCATTCACAATTCCATGAATGTAGCCCTATCTGTTTCACATGTTTCTAGTATTGGTGACATGCAAATACATGCACATGAAGAGCCACCCGAGCTGGTGAAGTCTGAGGAAGAGCAGCCAGATGTTGTGTGGCCTGTGCAGATCATGGGGCGTAGTCATCAGACGATGCAGGTGGTTGACTGGCCACAGTGCCACATGCTAGAAGGAAAATGGGAGAACATAGTTAATACAAATCAATTGACATCCATAACACATCAATGGATGTTCATTACTTACGACCAGGTAACTCTGTGTCAATTGCAACGTCCAAGTGCCTTGTCTGCCTTGGACGTGGCTAGAAATGGTGCCCCTTTAAAAAAAGGAAAGAAGGTTGCAGGCAGAGGAGCATACTGGGGAGATCAGGAGATCTCCCCTCAGCAGCGCTCTGACTGTGAGCAGGCAGCATGTTGCCGCTCATGCTCCCGTTGCTTCTGACATCAGATCGTCAGGGGGTCACGTGACCTGCTGGCTCTCAGCCCTGAGACCACGTGGGTAGTGCGGGAGGCAGCATGGTAGGTTGTCTGTGAGCCTGGGCAGTGCGCAATGTGGGTGCTTGGGCATGTCCTGGGTGTGCAGTGTGGGTGGTGGGGCATGTGCTGGGTGTTCAACGTGGGTGATAGGGCATGTGCTGGGGTATGATCATTTTTGTATAATGTAGGTGGAGGGGGAAGGGGCACCTGCAATTTGTCTGCCTAGGGCAGCACAAACCCAAAATACACCACTGTCAACCCCATCTCGATCATCATGACCTGCAGTAGCTCTTTCTTGAAATCCAGCAGGTCAGATGGCTCTGGAGAACTGCAACCAGTGCATGTTAGATACGTTCCTCTTCACCTGACTTTTCATGTCAGACTACATGAAATATAATGTAACACTACAAGAGAAATGTAACACTCCGACTTTTTTAATTCAGAGTTTTCAGGAACATTAGGTTAAATTATAATATTATATATCTATTAAATTTTAATATCTCCATTTGAAATCTGTTTGATTTTCTGAAAAGTATCAGTTTCGCAGCATCTACTGACCTGCTCAAAATCAAATGATTTTATATGTATACATATAGTGCACATAAACCTTAAACAGGTCATCTGTTTTTGTTTCAACTCTATCTCTGTCTTATCTATCTCCTAAAAACTGAACATAAATGGGTCTATTCACTAAAAATCTAAATAGTATCAAGGAGGTTCACTTGGAAAGTTGCATTAGACTTAGTTTAAAAATTAAATTCGACCTTCCAACTCAACTACCTTGAGTTATTCAAATCCTTAGGTCTGGTATTTAAAATAGCTAAGGATGCCTCCTTTCTTCCAGGCCAACAATATGCTGGTTTTGAAACTACTGCTACTAAATGCAGGGAAACAAAGTCAGCCAATCAGATGCCTCCCGAGGCATTGGAAATACCAGCGCTACTGGGCTTTTTTTAAATGTTAATTATGGATGGCCCATTTCCTCCGGGCTGAAGATGAGCATCAAGGGTTTGCCAGATCTTTGTGGGACATTAATGAAGGTATTTTTTTTTTTTACAGAGCACCCTGTGAGTTCCGGGGTGGGCATTGATTTTCACTCAGACGTTCGTGACTAGACCTCATCGAGTAACATATTTATTGCTGTTTCTATTGCATCAGTACTGCCTATGTCTTTAAATTCTCGTTCTTGTAATAAAACACAGCAAACAACCCTACATTCCAAGCACTTGAAACAGTAGATAAGAAAGAAGCAGATTACACAATAAAGGCTTATGACAACAAATTTTAGCAGTTAATATTAAAACACCTGTAGAGAAATAACAGAATAATTTTTTACTTTTTTTTTTTTATTATTATTTAGCCTTGCATATTTGTGGGTTATTTACAAATATTTTGTGCATGGTAGCTGATTTACTTGGACTTCTGCTTCGCTATATTACAGCTCCAGACTCAACATTTGTCAATTTAACCACAAACATTGCATTATTGGAGGCTTCAATGGAAGCATTTGTTAATGGAGTTCATAATTTAAAAATAGTAACAATAAATGGGGGGTGGCGATATGTAAGACTGTCACCTTGACATTGTTTATACTGTGAATGTAGAGTGGGATGGAAAATCTATATATAATATTAGAAGAATTGCAGCCTGAGATTTATATGTTGCTGAACCTACTAAATGGATGGAGGCTATGGAGGATTCTGGTTCCTAAATTCCTTCCCTCTAGGCCTATTTTAATGTGTCTATGGGCATGTTTGTGTAGTGTCAACGCAAATCTGTTTAGTGACTTTATGTTTTTACTGCACTGGCATGATATACCAAGTTTATGTATTTACTGCATAGACATTAAATACCATGTTTATGTAGTTTACTTGAAAAATGTCATCACGTATAAATGTTTTAAATAGAAATGTTTTAATGAAGGAATATGCATAAAATAACAGTGACCCGTTTTTGCTACATTCCTTCCTATAAGGGGGCATACATGTCGTTTAGCATCTTGGATCAGATCCCCATTCACCTTGAGACAGCTGAAAGAAGATCTGACCTGAGATTGCAAGCATCATATATGCTCCCTTTTATAATGTTTTGGTGCAAAGGGGGCTCAATAAGATATTTTATTTGTAGACACTCATTAAATAATTTCTGTATAAACCATCTACACTTAATGCAATCATTCAATAAAACAAAAGTTTTTTTTTGTTGCTATGGCTGTCCTTTAATATGCAGTGAGAATTCAGAAATAAAATAGACCGTGGTGTGATGCCAAAGGGGGCAGCTTCCCTAGTGGGGATGGGTCAATTTAACTCCTCCCCCTTGTGCCCAGGTTCTAAATCATTCAATGAGAATACACCCTTAAAATAGCTGTCTTCCTTTAATTGCCCTGCCTTTCACACTGTCATAATGTGTACCATACATAAGAGTGGGAGCATGAGTTGTGTACCTTTGGAAACTTCACTGAAGTTGGCTTCTTATTCAAAAACTTTCTTACAGATTCTCATTACAAATAAACTTTAATGCTTTTATTCATATAGATGAGACCTGTTTTTCTTTTTGTATAAAATTATCTATTTTGGGTGTTTTTGTGTACAGAAAAGTCTAAAGGCCTGTGTTTTAAATAAGTAGCTGATGATTACAAAGGGTTAAACAAGATTTGACCTCTAACCTAAGGGTGGAAATACAAAGAGTAAGGACCCCTACATAACATCGATCTGTTTCCAGCCAGGCCCAAAAAATGGATGCGCAAGAAAATCCATGCTAACCTTGCAAATAGCATTTTTTTTCAATTTGAATAAGTACCTAGTGATTAAAAAGGACTAAACCACCTTCGGCCCACTAATCCATTGGTGGAAATACATGGATAACAAATATAAAGAAAAATCTGTGTGGTTGTTCACATGGTTACCAGGAAAAATAAATAAGTAAATAAACCTGACGTGCAGCTTAAGCAGAATTCTCAGCCACAGAATGAATGAGATCAAAATAGTTCAGCAAGCCAGTGCAGTGCACCTGTTCACCTTTCCAAGTAATTCCACAGTCTGTTCCTCTCCAATATTGTTTTTTTTTTTTTTTTTACTAATTTTCAATAAAAATTACCATTTTATATCGACACCATTGAAATGTGGAATTACCTGGAAAGGTGAACAGGTGCACTGCACTGGCTTGCTGAACTCTTTTGATCTCATACATGAGCAGGGACCCCTACATAATATCTACCTGTCTCCAGTCTGGCCCAAAAAAGGTGATGGGCAAGAAAATGTGCCAACCTTGCTAACTGCTTATATTTAATTTTTTATTTTATATAAGTAACTGATGATTACAAGGGGTTAAACACAGGTGGACCATTAACCTAAGAGTTGCAATACAAAGAGTAAAGATAATATTCACCTGATTTCAACTTGGCCCAAAAAGGGGATGGGCATGGTAGCCTCTTGCTACGTGCTAATTTCTGCTTCAAGTTGAAAAACTGATGATTTCAAAGGGTTAAACAATACTAACATAAGGATAAAAATGCAAAGAGGAAGGATCTCTACATAATATCCATTTGTTTCCAGCCAGGCCCAAAAAAGGGGATGGGCAAGAAAACAAGTGCCAACATTGCAAATAGCTAATTTCACCTTCAATGTGAATACGGATCGGATAAATACAAATGTATAAACACTGCTGGGCCACTAATCAAAGGGTGCAGATACAAAGAGTAAGGACCACTACATGACATACACCTGTTACCAGCCTGGATCAAAAAAAGGTTATGGGCAGGAAAACAGGTGCCAACTTTGCCAACTGCTTATATATATATATATATATATATATATATATATATATATATATATTTTAGTAAGTAAGTGATGATTACACAGGGTTAAAAACAAATGGGTCACTAATCTAAGAATGAAAAGACAAAAGAGTAAGGAATTTTCATAATATTTATCAGTTTCAATCCTGACCCAAAAAGGGGTATGGGCAGGAAATCACATGCCAAGGTTACCAATTACTACCTTCTTCAATTTGAATAATTAACTGATGACTACAAGTGGTTAAAAACCACTGGTCTACTATACAAAGAGTACAATGATAGCCAAATAAAACAAATGCCAACCTTACCAATGTATTTTCTTTCATTTGAATAAGTAATTGACTAATACAAAATGTTAAATAAAAGTGATATATGGAAAATATGACCTGGAATATCAATCCTGGAATGTAATATATCACACTGGAAGCAAGTCAAGCAGTCAAAAGTGCTTTATTTATTATGTTCGACAAAAGAGCTAATTGGCAAAAAAAGAGCCAATGCATCCAAATATCAGAAGGAGCAGGAAACATCACCTTACTCGTGTAAAACCCGAGCCGGGTTCCTAATCATAGGCTGTGTTGTGAATGGGAAATGGAAATTAATTAGATAAGCCTCCTAATTAAGAAAGATGTTACACCCATGTGAACTAACACAGTAATAAATTAAAAATAAATTGATTTTAATCAATCAATATAGCAGACGTAATATGAAGTGTTATACGAAACAAAGGTGAGTGAAAACCAACTGTGGGTCTGGATATTCTGATACATATGTTAACATATACTGACAAAAAATGTAACACTCACCATAAGACTGTAGTAATCAATTCTTTTGATATAGTCAGTAAAATCAAACCATTCAGCTCTAATAATTTAATATCCGAAGTTTAGGCATCCAGTGCTAAAAATTCAATTAGATGGGTAATGGAAAAATAATAGACTCCCACAAATAGCACATAAACACTCAAAATCTTTTGGAGAGGAAACACATTATTTATGTAGGAGACAGGTTGAATCAAACTGATTATTAGCTTTATTGGCTAACTGAGTAGTTTTAGAGAGCACGTTTTCAAGACCTCTCAAGTTTCATTATACATCTCATTATACCACCATTGACTGATCAAAAAACTCAGATCTGGACTCAGTTGATCTAATCTGCGTTCTATTCTTAACAATGTGATGTGTACTTGTGCTTAAGAGAGATGTTTTTCACATTTATTTTGTATAACATCAGAGGCGTTGCTAGGTTTCCAAAAGATCTGGGGCTATAGCCCATAAGACTTTTTTAGTTTTTTATATGGATCCATACGGCCACTTACCAATATATGCTCATCGCTCTGAGCTTCATGCCAGTTTTGTAATTTAGGAGCCTTCACAGGGCCGGTCCTTTAATGGGGCAGCTGCCGCAGGCGGCACCCTGGCAGGGGCAGCACTTTGCTGCTCTATGCAGCAGTCTTTTTTTTTCTTGTGTCCAGGGGAGCTTGATTGAAGGAGGTCTCAGCCAATCAGGTGAGACTTCTCAACTCTCCTGATCGGCAGAGAGTTCCGAAGCCTCCCATGATTGGCTGAGACCTCTATTACACTGCGCTCAAAGCAAAGAGATGCCTGCAGCAGGTAAGTTAAAAACTGACAGTGTGTGAATGAGTGTGTGTATGTCAGTGTGAGTATGTGCATGTCAGTGTGAGTATGTGCATGTCAGTGTGAGTGTGCATGTCAGTGTGAGTGTGTGCATGTCAGTGTGAGTGTGTGCATGTCAGTGTGAGTGAGAGTGTGTGCATGTCAGTGTGAGTGTGTGCATGTCAGTGTGAGTATGTGCATGTCAGTGTGAGTGTGTGCATGTCAGTGTGAGTGAGTGTGTGCATGTCAGTGTCAGTGTGTGCATGTCAGTGCAGTGTGAGTGAGAGTGTGTGCATGTCAGTGTGAGTGAGAGTGTGTGCATGTCAGTGTGAGTGAGAGTGTGTGCATGTCAGTGTGAGCGAGAGTGTGTGTATGTCAGTGTGAGCGAGAGTGTGTGTACGTCAGTGTGAGCGAGAGTGTGTGTATGTCAGTGTGAGCGAGAGTGTGTTCATGTCAGAGTGAGAGAGAGTGTGCATGTCAGAGTGAGCGAGAGTGTGTGTATGTCAGTGTGAGCGACAGTGTGTGTATGTCAGTGTGAGCGACAGTGTGTGTATGTCAGTGTGAGCGAGAGTGTGTGTATGTCAGTGTGAGCGAGAGTGTGTGTATGTCAGTGTGAGCGAGAGTGTGTGTATGTCATAGTGAGTGTGTTGTGTGTGTATGTATGTAACTGGCTGTGTGTGTGTGTATATGTATGTAACTGGCTGTGTATGTGTTGTGTGTATCTTTGTAACTGTCTGTGTATGTGTTGTGTGTGTATCTTTGTAACTGTCTGTGTGTGTGTTGTGTGTGTATGTAACTGGCTGTGTATGTGTTGTGTGTGTATGTATGTAACTGGCTGTGTATGTGTTGTGTATGTATGTAACTGGCTGTGTATGTGTTGTGTGTGTATGCATGTAACTGGCTGTGTATGTGTTGTTGTGAATATGTATGTAACTGGCTGTGCATGTGACGTGTGGGACACATTAAGGAATTATTTTTTTATTATTTAACTTGCTGACTGGTGTGTGTGTGTGTAACTGGCTGTGTATGTGACTGACTGGATGTCTGTGAGGTGTGTGCATGTGAATGTCTCTGTGTATGTATGCTTTTCTGATGTGCCATTGTCTGGCTCCTACATTTTTTTGCTGGCTCCTAAAACGAAATAAAATTTGTCAAGCCCTGATATAAACATAAATCCTTCCTATGCTGTTTGGCAGTCCTGTAATAAAACATGTCACACATACACATAACACACATGTGTGACGTTATTTATTACAGGACTGCTAAACAGGATAGGAATAATTTATGATTTTATATATATATATATATATATATATATATATATATAGCATAAATCAATTATTTACATCCACCTTTGTGTATTTAAGCTATATATTGTTGGTTTGAGGTTCCTTATTACAGGACTGCCAAACAGCATAGGAAGGATTTATGTTACATATATATACACACACATATGTAACATGAATCATTCCTATGCTGTTTGTCAGTCCTGTAATAAGGAATCTCAAACCAACAATATATAGCTTAAATACACAAAGGTGGATGTAAATCAGTGACCCCCAACCCTCCCCTCTCTCCATCATATCCAGAGCTTACCTGAGTGGGAATAGACCTGCTCTGTATCTCCCACAAGGTGACAGCCTGCAAGGATATCTTCAGAGCAGCTTCACTGTCCCACGTGGAGCTTCCTTCACATCCCTGTGATGATGCTGTGTAAAAGCCCTGCACTGATCGGATGCTCAGTGATGTGTCAGCCAATCAGTGCAGGGCTTTCACACACAGTAATGATGCTGTTGTAAAAGCCCTGCACGGATTGGATGACACATCACTCAGCCTCCTATCAGTGTAGGGCTTTCACACACTGTCTGTGTGATGTCAGCGGGCGGAGCTATCACGGAGCTGCAGAGACTCGGGGCTTTGCTCATTACATTCGGGGCTTCAGCCCCCTTAGCCCACCCCTAGCGACGCCTCTGTATAACATGCTTGATGAAGAGACCTGAAAGGTCTTGAAAGATTATACTCTTAACCTACTCATATTAGCCAATAAAGGTATCAACTTGACTCATCTTGTCTCCTGTGTTACTATGGATAACACGGTACTAACTCTCATTACTTATATACAAATTCTAAAAATTAAGTGATCCAGTACATAGGCCGTACAAGCCGTAAATTAAGAGAACATATGAGATAAGATGTCTCAGACATGCATTGTAATAACAGCAAATCACAAATTAATCACTGTTAAAGAGCTGTGGGGGAGGAGATATTAGATATTTTTCTTGTATGGGCATTGAAATATGCAGGCTGGGACCCCGGGGAGGAAATAATAGAGCACTCTTAGATAAAAGAGAAGCTTTTTGGATCTTTAAGATGGGAACTAAATCCCCATTAGGTATCAATAGAGAATGGGAGTTAAACTGTTATGTAGATTAACATCTGAATATTGTATTTAGATTATGTATTTTCTATTTTTACATTACATTAATATTCATCAACATCACTTTAAAGAGAGACGTGCGGTTTATAGTATTACTCTATACATTGAAGTCTTAAAATTGTGTTGGAGTAAGCACTGTATATAGTTATATATTGATTTATATTTGGAATCCCTCTAAGAGAGACTCTGGGGTATTCCAGAAGGATATGACCCTGTGAACCACAGATTGACAAATGTTGGTACCACTGATAAATATATACTTCTATTTCAATATCAGATATTAATTGTCACTGTGTTTTTGGAACATATATTTAAAATTGTTGGGGCATCTTCCTATGTGGATTTTTAAACAAGATTTTATAACAAGACAGGAGGCTTAATATTTTGCTATTTTAACGCCCAGATAGAAGAGGAGAAAAAGCATGAGAGGTTCTGGGAGCCAACTGAAAAAAAACTTCGGTCTGACGGTTCAGATGAGACGCAAAGAGGTCCAGACAAAAGGGACCACACGAAAGTTGAAGAAGACTAAAAAAATGAGGATTCAACTGCCAATCGCTGGGGTCCCTCCAGTGACGTGAAAACCAATCCATGGTCAGGTTGTCCGGACCCAGGAGGTATTCCGCTTGAAGGGAGTTGTTCCTGGCCAGACAAAAATTATAGAGTTCCTTTGTCAAGTCGAAGAGCAGTTTGGAACGGGAACTGCCCAAACGTTTGACATAACGGACAGAATAATCCTTAATTTTATAACAAGACAGGAGGCTTCATATTTTGCTATTTTAACGCCCAGATAGAAGAGGATAAAAAGCATGAGAAGCCGGACTAAAATAAAATGTACGGACGGTAGACTCCCTGGACCAGTCAGCATAGGACAAAATATATGAAAGGGCCACACCTGCAAGAAAAGCGGAAGAAGCCGCCGCTCCGCGGACCAAATAAGCACTAAAAGAGAAATCAATACTGGCCAGAGCGAGTAGCCATCTAATCCAGCGAGCAATGGTGGGACAAGACACCGGTCAGTGAGGGCAGACTTGAGAGATCAAAAAGAGGTCCCGTAGGGGAACGAAGCAGAGTAGTGAGACGCAAAAAATATTGGCGTAGACAGCGCGCAACACAAAGTGAAGATCTGTCGGGAAAGTATGGGTAGAAGACAGAAGATGAGAGCGTCATAGCACGGCACAAAACGGAAAAAAGATAACCCTCAGATGTAAAGGCCAGAGCATGGAAATAGAAAGCCCTGATATCAGATCATAGCAGAAGAGCTAATTTAGCGGAAAGTTGTCTAGATGAGTGAGATCAGAGTTGGGAGGCCAAGTCTCCAAGAAGGAAAAAAACATGAGACACATCCAAAAACTGAGAGTATGGAGGAGCCAGAGGTCTGGCTAATCTGATACCACGCAGAAGTCTACAGACAAAAGGATGTCTGCCCACGGAGGAGTTATCGACTGGGGTATGAGCTGCAGAGATAGTGGAACGAAATCGGTTTATGGTACGGTAGGATTTGCCTTAGTCAAAGAGAGATGATAAGAAATTCAAGACATGAGAAATAGATGATGAAAAGGGATCAATATCCCTTCCCATTCACCAGCTAGTCCATATGAGCCAAGAGGAGAGGTAGGAGCGTCGAGTCTCGGTAGCCCAAAAATCCCATAGTAACCCTTTAGCTGTAAGCGAAAGTCCAGAGACATCCCATGATCCCCTGAAATGGTCCAGGCCACACGTTGAAGGTGATCCTGAAGGAGAGAAGGGTGAAACTCCCCTGAAGGGCCGCTGAAAAGGTTGAAAGTCTGAGAAAGAAGGAGAGGGAAGTCTACCGACAATTCTAACAGGTTGGGATACCAAGGTTGTGCCCTCCAAAGAAGAGTGATCAAGACAATTTTGGCTCCTAAAGCGCTGAGTTTCTGAAGAGTTCGAGGGATCAGTGAGAAAGGAGGGAAGGTATATGCTCCCGACATTGACCACTTTTGGAAGAAACCATCTACTGCTTGACAGGCAGGTTCTGGGAGCCAACTGAAAAAAACTTCGGTCTGACGGTTCAGACGAGACGCAAAGAGGTCCAGACAAAAGGGACCACACGAAAGTTGAAGAAGACTAAAAAAATGAGGATTCAACTGCCAATCGCTGCGGTCCCTCCAGTGACGTGAAAACCAATCCAGGGTCAGGTTGTCCGGACCCAGGAGGTATTCCGCTTGAAGGGAGTTCCTTTGTCAAGTCGAAGAGCAGTTTGGAACGGGAACTGCCCAAACGTTTGACATAACGGACAGCGGAAACATTGTCCATTTTCATAATCAGCGAACAATTGTAAGCGTCCTTCACAAAACTGCGGATGGCAAAGGAAACTGTGATCAACTCAAAGCAGTTTAGATGAATATTCCATTCTGAGGGAGTCCAAAGCCCTCCTGTGGAAATATTCGAGCAGGTGGCACCCCATCCTGAAAGGCTGGCATCTGATTCTAGAACAAAATCTGGAAGGGAACCAAATATCGCCTTCCCGTTCCATGCTTCCATATTGTGAAGCCACCAATCCAGTTCCAAGTGGACATCATCTGTGAGAGAAATCATTTGATCGTACAAAGCGGATCTGCGTAGGTAAAAGTCTTTGATGCATTGCATTGCCCTGTAATGTAAAGGACCCGGAAAAATGGCCTGAATGGAAGCTGAAAGGAGGCCGATGACTCTGGCCAGGTCGCGAAGAAGGATACAGCGTGAATTCATCAGTTTCTGAATATCTTTCTTGATAACCTTGATTTTTGACGATGGAAGCTGAAGTATTGCGAGAACGGAGTCTATCTAAAATTACAGAAACTGAATAGATTGTGAAGGCAGAAGATTTTTCGAGATTTATCTCAAATACGAGATTTTGAAGGAGTGAGGTAGTCATCTCTGTGTGCCGTTGAATGGTGCGAGGATCTTGAGCCATGACCAGAATGTCATCGAGGTAGATGATGGATCTGACGCCTTGAGAATGGAGGAGTCCCATAACTGGTTTCATCAGTTTCGTAAAACACCACGGAGCGGATGAGAGGCCAAATATAAGGCAAGTGAATAGCCATAGGGTGTGTTGCCAAACAAAACTGTAGGTAACGGCAATGAAAAGGAGCTATTGGAACCATCAGATATGCGTCTTTGAGGTCGAAAGGGGAGAAACAATCTCACTCGCATAGTAGGTCGCGTAACAGATGTATCCCTTCTATATTGCAGTGACGATAAGCCGCATATAAATTAAGGTCTCTTAGACTGATGACCGGGCAGAACTCTTTCTTTTTGACCAGGAAGACATTGCTTAGGTACGTTGGGCGTGTGGTCGAAGGCTCAATCGCACCCTTGTCTCTGAGTTTGCAGAGCTCGGTCTTCTGTTAGAGACATCGAGAGCGGCCATGGAGGAGTTGTTTGAAAAGGTTCGGTTACAAATTCTATGAGAAAACTGGAGACTGTCTGAAGGATCCTGAGTTAATTGAGACCACTGAGGGAAAAAATTCAGATTTCCTGAAGCAGTGTATCCGCGAAGGGAAGCAGACCCGCGTCCTCTGATTGTAGCTCTGCCAGGAAAAAACTGTCTGTAATAAGGTTGATATTGACCTGAGTTCCAAGGTTCGGTGGGGTAAGGCCTGTAGCCAGTGAAGATCTGTCTACCTCTATGGTGACCGGCTCTCCCATAAAAACGTTGGGTACGAAACACTCTGCGTAGTGAAGACTGGGCCTTAGTAAGTGATGTGAAAATGGACACATGCTTGTTAAGGTCACTAATAAATTTGTCACCAAAAAGGAGGCCGTTAGCCTCAGACCCAGTTCCCTGGAGCCTACTTCGGCAAGTTTGGCATCAATCTTATAAAGGATGGCCTTGCGCCGCTCAATGGACAAGGCCTCATTTGCATTTCCCAAAAGACAAAGTGCCCTCTGTGCCCATTCAAGCACTAAGTGCGGATCAACAGAATTATCAGATAGGGCATCCTCTGCTAAGATAAAAATCTGAATGAGTGGCCCAGCAATGTCAAGTAATTTATCTTGAACGCCCTTAACAGAGACTCAGAGGATAGCTCTTGCTGTCAAGCCTAAGTTGAATTATGTGACTGGTCAACAATAGTCTCAATGACATACTTGGAGGAAGTGATTTCAGTTTCATGATCGAAAGGAAGATCCTCATCAGAATGGCCAGGTTCGGCTGATAAAGCTGTGTCAGGTAGGTCAGACACATATATATATATATATATATATATATATATATATATATATATATATAATTTTTTTATTATTATTATTATTTTTTTTAAATTGATAAATGGGCACAAAACAGAATATAAAAAACGGCAATTGGATCTAACCTTTAGTAGTCCCTGTTGAGATTGAGACATAAACAGAAGTGGGGGTCACGCACAATAAAATAGTAATAAGAGAAAAACAGACCAAAATAGGGCAGCTTAGTCAGACATAAGTAAAATAAAATGGTGGGGGTCACCCACAGCAGAGGTAATAAAAAAATACAGTGGGAGTCATCCACAGTAAGACACAAGTATAGATTTGTTTTGTATTTTTATATTTTTAGTGGATGGGCATCTTTGGAATATCGTGGGGTCACCACAATGCTGTACAGTAATGGAGATTAAGCCCATTTAAAAAGGTAGAAAGGTAGCCTAGAATCTGTAAGGAAACAGAAAAAGGAATAATCAGGAAAAAAACTCAAAAAAGAGTGAACTAATTAGAAAGCCATGTAAAAGTGTTGAATAAACTCACCACAGACGCCTACTATGGGGGACTCAGAGGAATCCGGGAAGAAAAAATACAGATTAACTATTTTTTCCTGTCGAATAGTTGAGGCAAGGGGGTAAGAATAAAGGGCGGAGTTGAAGCGCATGAAAACGAGAGATTGGAAAGGAGTAGACAGGGCTGTGGAGGCCGTCAAAGAAAAAATAACCGCCGGAAAGGTAACAGGTGGTTATTAAGTAGTATAATGGCACATATTTTTGTTGAAAACAAAGAGAAAGTACATTAAGAAGAAAAAAATCAGGATAAAAAAAATCCCCATATTCATCGGGCCAAACCCCGGTGAGGAAACTATTAATCTTGTGAAAGAACTAAGTAAATAAACAAAGACAAAGAAAAAAAGCCCAAACCATACAGATATATCTGTGTAAACACAATGTTTTGAGGAACATGAAAAAATATATATAAAGAAAAATAAAGAAAAATTAAAAATCATAGAAAAACCAAATAGAAATCACTGTAATTGGAATAGACTCACCTGAGGGGCAAGCAGCAAAGAAAGAGGAAGTGGGGAAGCTTCACACACCTTCTTATACTGTTACCTCTATTGTGATTGGTTGATTTTTTATTCATTATATTAACCTCTTCTTTGCTGCTGGGAGGTTTGAATAAAGAAAGTAAAGCAAAAAAATATGAAGCCTCCTGTCTTGTTATAAAATTAGTTTTAATATTTGTGTAGTCCGTTTCCTATCCAATGTGTAATGTTGGGGGCGGTCTTTGTTGTTTTTAAGGTTGGTTCTCATGCTATGCTAATTGTCTAAGCCCTAAGGGCGAAATGCGTGAGTCCACAGATCTCTGGACTTATTTTTCTGAATAAAGATTTTTTTACTTTTACCTTGATCTTCCTTGAATGATTACCTATGAGGACGGGACAGAGGTGCGCTATCTGCTCACCTTATTAGAAAATGTTGTGCCCATTCACAAGAAAGGTAGTAGGGAGAAGTCGGGCATCTATAGACCAGTATGTCTTACTTCAGTAGTGGGGAAAAAAAGGTCAACTGATATTTAATGTGGATAAGTGCAAGATTGTGAACCTTGGGCAAAAAAATCCAAAAGCAGAATACAGAATATGTGATACAGTCCTAACCTCAACATCTGAGGTAGACAATGCAATAGAGCAGCAGGAAATGCTGGCAGAATGCTTGGTTGCATAGAGAGAGGTATTAGCAGTAGAAAGAGGGAAGTGCTCATGCCATTGTACAGAGCACTGGCGAGACCGCACTTGGAGTATTGTATGCAGTACTTGAGACCGGATCTCTAGAAGGATATTGATACTTTGGAGAAAGTTCAGAAAAGGGCTACTAAACTGGTTCTTGGGTTGAAGGATAAAACTTACCAGGAAAGGTTAAGGCATCTTAACCCCTTGCCGACACAGGACGTGCTAGGTCCTTCCTGTGTGGCAAGACGTTAGTGACACAGGACGGACCTAGTCAAATGAGCACTGAAAGAAGATTTTTTTACGCTTTCAGTGCTCAAACATAGAAACATAGAAACAACAATGTGTCGCAGATAAGAACCATTCGAAATTTTTTTGGAGTACTTTTATTAGTCCCCCGTTCCCGGTCTTATAGCTAGGATAGCCTTTTGTCTATACCACGCATGCTTAAAATCATTGACTGCTGGCAGGCTATTCCATACATCCACTACCCTCTCAGTAAAGTAATACTTCCTCATATTACTTTTAAATTGTTGCCCCTCTAATTTAAGACTATGTCCTCTAGTTGTGGTAGTTTTTCTTCTTTTAAATATACTCTCTTCCTTTACTGTGTTGATTCCCTTTATGTATTTAAATGTTTCTATCATATCCCCCCTGTTACGTCTTTCCTCCAAGCTATACATGTTAAGATGCTTTAACCTTTCCTGGTAAGTTTTATCCTTCAACCCATGAACCAGTTTAGTAGCCCTTCTCTGAACTCTCTCCAAAGTATCAATATCCTTCTGGAGATACGGTCTCCAGTACTGCGTACAATACTCCAAGTGAGGTCTCACCAGTGCTCTGTACAATGGCATGAGCACTTCCCTCTTCCTACTGCTAATACCTCTCCCTATGCAACCAAGCATTCTGCTAGCATTTCCTGCTGCTCTATTGCATTGCCTACCTACCTTCAAGTCCTCTGAAATGATTACTCCTAAATCCCTTTCCTCAGATGTTGAGGTTAGGACTGTACCAAATAGTCTATATTCTGCTTTTGGGTTTTTACGCCCAAGGTGCATTAAATGTCAGTTGCCACTGCTCTGACCATTTTTCTAGTTTAGCTAAATCATTTGCCATTTGGCTTATCCCTCCATGAATATCAACCCTGCTGCAAATCTTGAAATGGATCTTCCGTATGGAAACATCATTCGATACTGAAAAAAATGCCCGTCGGCATTTCGATCGCTCTGGAGTGTTGCTGATTGCCTCAGAAGTCGAGGAAATCAGTAACACAAAAAAAATGCATGATCTTAGTCACTGTGTGACCAAGATGGCGCTGCCCTTCTAAGGGCAAGAGCACAGGAGGCAGGAAGTAGCTGCTTCCTCTGCTCTTCAAGCAGTCACACAATTGCCTCATCACAGAGGCAATCTGTGACTGCAGGCAGACTGACAAGCAGTGGGGATGCTCTGATGAGCACCCCCACTGCGTGGTCAGAGCAATATTAACCCTATATTGATCTGACCACTTAGGATCTGCCTCCCTCTCCTCACATTTTTTTTTTGTGAGGGAGAGAGACAGATCAAAGTAAGAAAGGTAAGTTTAAGTACAATAAAATAATAAAGACACAATACACTAAAAATAAAACAATACATTTTTTTTTATAAAAGCAATTCCCTGCTTTTAACCCCTTCCCTGCCATTGATCTTGCGTAAGCAGTGATCTTGCACATCCGCGCATTTATTTTTGCTGTTTGTGCATTTTTTAGGGGTTAATTTTTTTTGTACTGTAATTTATTACAATACTACAAAGACTCTTCTAAGAGTTATTAACCCCTTCCTTGCCTTAGATCACGGATTATGCAATGACAACGCCAAAGCAATTTTTATCTGTCTGTATATATATTTATTTTTACACGCACCCGTAGGGAGTTACGTGTAAAGTAAAAATATTTTTGATTTTTTTTTAAGCTGTCTGAGCGCATAGCGATCAGTAACAGCAAATTAGTGGCAAAGGCGGTTTGGTGATTGCTCTGATAAGCATCACCCTTCGTCTGGTCAGACCAATATTTGTGAATATTGATCCGACCAATTTTGATCTGCCTCCCTCTCCTCACTCACTTTTTTGTGAGGGAAAGAGACAGATCAGTATTAGTGATATAAAATGACATTTTATAAAATTGTCAGGTTATATGAAAGCCATTCCCTGTGTATTAACCCCTTCCCTGCCATTCATCACTCTATAAGCAGTAATCTTGCACAACAACAGTATGTTTTGCTGTCTGCACTTTTTTATGGATTAATTTCTTTGTACTGTAATGTATTACAGTACTAGATAGGCTCTTCTAAGAGCTATTAACCCATTCTTTGCTGTAGATCACTGCTTAGGCACTGATTTTGAGGTTGCTGACTCAGGGTTTGATTTGGCCCCTGGACAGCTTTCTGATACATCATCTAGTGATGTATAAATGGCTGCTGAGCCCTTGCCAAAAGGAGTCATGGGTGTCTACTTTTAAAAAATATATGGTTTGGTGGTGGTAAATTACATTGGCTGACTTCAAAGATAAGAAGAGACTTCAAAGGGAGATGTTGCTGAACACATATTGGGGTGTTGTTTGGCAGTGACATATATCAGAATCTGTGAATTCATGCCTGAAGTACAATGTATGAGGAAACAAAACTCCAAAAATTTACTACCACAAACTTTGACAAAGGCTGGTGGTAGAATTAGTACATATTCAGTATTAAAATACCACCATTTGAAATACCCGAGGATGTCTTTTTTCCAAAAATATATGGTTTGATGGGGTAAAATACATTGGACGGCTTCAAAAATGTTCCAAAATTCCAAGTTGGAAATGCGCACATCCCAAACGTTGCCTTTTAGCCCCAAAACAAACCAACAAACCTATGCATGGGTGGTAACCCTGTACACAGGAGATGTTGCTGAACGCATATTGAGGTGTTGGTTGGCAGTGGCAAATACCAGAATATGAAAATTCCTGCCTGAACTACAATGTGTGTGGGAAAAAATGACATCCCAAGCCTTTGACATAGGTTGGTGGTAGAATTAGTACTTGGAAAGTGTTAAAAAACCACAATTTTAAAAAACCCTAGGATGTCTAGATTTCCAAAATATATGGTTTGATGGGGTAAAATACTTTGACGGGCTTCAAAAGTGTCCCAAATGGAACATGGGCGCAGGCTGACTACATGTCAAAATTTCAAGTTGGACATGCACACCCCCTAAATGTGGCCTTTTAGCCCCCAAACAACCCAACAAACCTATACATGCGTGGTATCCCTATACTCTGGATATGTTGCTGAACACATATTGAGGTGTTGTTTGGCACTGACACATAACAGGAGCTGTAAATTCATGCCCTAAGTACAATGTATGTGGAAACAAAACATTAAAAAATTAGTAACCTAAAATTTGACAAAGGCTGGTGGTAGAATTAGTGCATGGAAATACCCTAGGGTGTCTAGTTTAAAAAAAAATATTATTATTAAATTATTAAAATATATTATATAATAATATATATACATTCTGGCTTCAAAAATGTTGCAAATGGTACATGGGCGCAGGTTTTCTGCATGTCAAAATTCCACGTTGGAAAACCAAAAAGCGCACCTCTCAAATGTGACCATTTTACCCCCAAATAACCGAACGAACCTATACATGGGTGGTATCCCTGTACTCAGGAGATGTTGCTGAACACATATTGAGGTGTTGTTTGGAAATACCCTTTCACATTTTCAGGTAATGTTTATCTAAATTGAAATCTATGTGAAAAATGTAAAAAAAAATATTTTGCTGCAAACGTTGGCAAAGGTTGGTGGTAAAATGGCTACAAGAAATGTGTCAGAATACCCTAAGTTAAATGCCCTGAGTTGTCTAGTTTTCAAATATATGTACATGTCGGGGGTCATTCATGGATTTAGTACACATATCAGTGTTACAATATCCCTATCTCTAATTTTGAAAAAAAAAAAAAAAAAGGATTTTGAAATAGCTTTGCACTACTTATAGTTCTGGCCCTGTAACATGAATAAAAAAGCACAAAAACATAAAACATGGGCTATTTCTGAACTCAGGACAAATATTAGAAACTATTTAGCAGTGTTTTTTTGTTGTCTCTTGTAGATGAGTATACGATTATTCAGATAAAAGTCAGAATTTTTTTTTAAATTTTTTTGACATATTTTATTATTTTTTTTATATCAAATTACATGCTATTGTCAAAATAATGTATAAAAAGAAAGCCCTTCTTATGACGATAAAAACAATATATAGTTTGTGTGGGTACACTAAATGAGACAGAAATAAATTACAGCAAAACACAAACACCTCAGAAATGTTAAATAAGCCCATGTCACCAAGCGTCAGACATGCGAAAAAAGTCATGTCACTAAGGGGTTAGCATGTATAGCTTGGAGGAAAGACGTAAAAGGGGGGATATGATAGAAACATTTAAATAATTAAAGGTAATCAACACAGTAAAGGAGTAGAGTATATTTAAAAGAAGAAAAACTAAAACAACTAGAGGATATATTGCTAAATTAGCAATTTAGAGCAAAGATTTAAAACTAATATAAAGAAATATAACTTTACTGAGAGGATAGTGGATGTATGGAATAGCCTTCAAGTGGAAGTGGTAGAGGTAAGCTCAGTGAAGAAGTTTAAGCATGTGTGGGATAGGCTCAAGGCTATCCTAGATATAAGATTGGGAACAGTGGACTAATAAAAGTATTTAGAAAATTGGGCAGACTAGATGGAATAATGGTTCTGCCGACACATTCTATGTTTCTATTGAGTAGGGCTGAAATCCCCATACCAAAAATGGCTGAAAATAGGCCCAGAATTGCACAATATTGAGTCAACCATTTTGTATTTCCACCCTTAAGTTAGCAACCCAGTTTTGTTTAAAGCCATTGCAATCATTACTCCAGCAATCAATATCCAAGTTGCAGAAAATATAAGTAGTTGGCAAGGTTGGCACATGTTTTCTTGCCATTCTTGCTCTTTGTATTTTAATCCTTAGGTTATCAGTCCCATTGTGTTTATCCCCCTGTTATCATCAGTTACTTATTTAAGTTGCATAAAATATAAGCAGTTGCAAGGTTTGCTCCTCTGTGTATTTCCATTTAAATTAGTGGCTCAAATCTATTTAACTCCTTGTAATCATACGTTACTTATTTAAATCAAAGAAAATAAAAGCTGTTGGCAAGGGTGGCACCTGATACCCTTTGGACCAGGTGGGATGTATGTTATGTAGGAGTCCTTACTCTTTGTATTTTCACCCTCAGGTGAGTGGTTGTTAACCCTTTGTAATCACCAGTTACTTATTCAAATTGAAGAAAGGATTAACAATTGGCAAGAGTGGCAGAAATTTGACCATCCTCTTTTTGGAGCAAGCTGCATAGAGTGGCATATTATGTAAGGGACCATACTCTTTGTATTGCCACCCTTAGGTTGCCGGCCCAATCTTGTTTATCCCCTTGCAAACATCAGTTACTTATTCAAAATGAATAAAATCTAAGCATGTTGCCAAGTTGGCATTGTTTTATTGTTCATCCCCTTTTTGAGACAGGCTGGAAACAGGTGGATATTATGTTGGGGTCCTTACTCTGTATTTGCACACTTTGTTTAGTGGCCCCAAGGTTTTTGACACTTTATAATCACCAGTGTAATAGAATGTAGAAAAAGTGTTGTGCAAAAAAATATAGAAAAGATAGGAGCTTTGGCTAAATGGTGTAAAATCTAGTACTAATAATTAATTAAAAAGGAGGGGGGTATATAAAATATATAAAAAATAGCAGAAAGGGGTTTAAAAAGAGCTGCAGAAAAAACAGCAGAAGAAAATGGTTTAACACAAAGGGTTTTCAGACAGAAAATTATAAGAGCAAATTAATAGCAATGCACTTGAAGGAAAATGCTTGGCTTACTGCAGCGTAGGACTTTGAATCAATCAATGATAAACATATCCATTGATTAGCTATGGATAGGAGACCAAAACATTTCTAAAATAGTTTTCTTTTCTCCCACAATTTTTTGCAGTGACAAAGTAAAAGTAGTACATCTTTTTTCCTACTGCGAAAGCCTAACATTTTAACATGTTAAAGGTGGGGAGGAGATATAACAAAAGGTCAATTGCGGCAATGCTGTATGTACCGTATTTGCTCGAATATAAGACGACCCTGATTATAAGACGACCCCCCAAACTTTGGATATTCCTTTAGGAAAAAAAACTAAAAGCCTGAATATAAGACTACCCTATAGGAAAAAAGTTTAACTTGTATATATTCAAATGTAAATTGCTTTTTAATATTTAATAAAAATTATGATATTAAAAAGTTGCATTTCTTGTTTTTATTTCCTTTTATATGCCAATGCTGCCTCTCTCTCCCCCTCCCAACAGCTTTGTCTCTCCCTCTCTCCCCCCCAGCGTTCTCTCTCTCTCCCCCCCAGTGTTATGTCTCTCCCTCCCCCTAAACCTTTCTTTCTCTCTCCACCTCCCTCCTTTTCTCTCTCTCTGTCCCCCCTCCCTCCCACTTTGTCTCTCTCTGCCCCCCTCCCTCCCACCTTGTCCCTCTCTGCCCCCCTCGCACCTTGTCTCTCTCTGCCCCCTCCCTCCCCTTGTATCTCTCTTCCCTCCTCCTTCCCCTTGTCTCTCTCTGCCTGCCTCCCCTTGCCTCTCTCTGCCCCCTCCCTCCCCTTGCCTCTCTCTGCCCCCTCCCTCCCCTTGCCTCTCTCTGCCCCCTCCCTCCCCTTTGCCTCTCTCTGCCTCCTCCCTCCCCTTGCCTCTCTCTGCCCCCCTCCCTCCCCTTGCCGCTCTCTGCCCCCCTCCCTCCCCTTGTCTCTCTCTGCCCCCTCCCTCCCCTTGTCTCTCTCTGCCCCCATCTCTCTCTCTCCCCCCTCCCCCTCACCTAGTCTCTTGCTGGTGGCTAGTGGGGGCAGCTGGTGGATGTCTGCACGATATGTGCAGACATCCTCCATGCTGCCCGACACTTCCGTCCATTATGACGGTGGTTGTGCCGGGCGGCAGTGGAGGATATCTGCTCGTATCGTGCAGACATACTCCAGCTGTTAGCGAGGGGGATCCAGGTCCCCTGCAGCTCTGCGGGGGACCTGGATCCCTGTCTTATAGTCTGTCCTCGATTTTGAGGTCAGATTATAAGACGACCTCGAATATAAGATGAGGGTTCTTTTTCAGAGCATTTGCAGCAAACACGGTATTCACTGAGAACTTCGGTTCACCGTCAGTATATGTCTCAGCTATTGGGATACAACAACAGTCAGATGTATAAACTCCCTCCTTGTTTGTCACTTTCTCAAGCATTATCACCCACTTTATGCATTTAGCAGCAAATGTTACTGTCTCTGGGGTTAATCAACCGTCTAAGTACATTCCCTTAAATTCTCATGTGTGAGTATGCATGTGTGATTTTTTTTTACAGCTGGGTGTGTGTGGAGATTCCACATCAACACTTGGATCCAGATAGCCATTTTGTTATTTTAGTTTGCAATATTGAGGGGGCTGTCTTTACTTTGGTAAACCTATATCTTCCCAATGTGGGTCCCACGAGGCTGCTATCAAAAATTTTGGAGAGAGTATAAAAGAGTAAAACAGGTATATTGATAAGAGCAGGGGATTTCAATGCCATGCTGGATACAAATCTTGAAAATAAATTACCCCGGGAGAAGAAGGTGGCTCAAGTATTAATTAAGCAAGCTGCCAAATTCAGATCTATTCGTAATAAATTTGATATATAGCGTGTGCTCCATCTGGAGGACAGAGACTACACTCACCTATCCAAAATACACGGTTCATATTCAAGAATCGATCGATGTCTGGGTATTGCAGTGTTGGTGAAAATGGTTAAAAAGGCCTTGATACATGATAACCCCCTCCTTAAATCACTGCTTACACATTAGAGTGGGGTGAGTTTAGGAAGCAAGGATTTTGAACCTGGAAATTAAAAGAATATCTGTTGTCCAACTCTGAGACTAGAGAGTCATCCCCGGATCTCGACTTCTCCACTATTTGGTGTGCTTATAAAGCAACAATGAGGGGATATATCATTAAGATTGAGAAAAATTTGAGAAGAATGGCTTGATAAGATCATAGATCATATATACTGATAGATCATATATACTGTATCATAATATATCTGCCTCAAATAAGCTACATCCAAAGAAAGAAAATATACAAAAACTAAAAGAATGCAACAAAAACATCAATACAATATTAAATGTGTTAGTTTATCCACAAATTACGCTTAAAAACTTATTGCAAGGGAAACAAGGCGGATAAAATTGTATTGAATAAATTGAAAATCAGAAAATCCACCAACAGAGAGGTCGATAATCAAATGTACCTCTCCGGAGGGTATAAGGGAAATATTTAATAAATATTACTCAGCCTATACAATTTAAAGTGTAATGCAGACGTTAACAGGATAGACCAATATATAACTAACACAAATATCCCTATAGAACCAGAGGAACAAAAGACAGACACGCATTGTGTATTTATGGTAGATGAGTTATCTACCTGTTCTTAAGGCCAATAAGGACTCCAAGGAAGTGAGAAGCTATAGACTGATTTTGTTAATTAATGTTAACATTAAATTATACGCTGCAGGGGTAGATAGACTAATGGAAAGAAACCAATAAACAACGGAGGGAATGGACACACCTTGAAACGTCCTGGTGGGGCAAAATTGATACAAATAATTTCTATATTATACCAAAATGGACCTACCTTTTTAGAATGTTGCCTTTAAAAATTTGGAGTCAATGGCTCGATATGGTACAAACCAGCTTAGGCTTATTTATATGACATGGTAGGCGGCCAAAAGCAAGAATGGGAGTGTTGGAAAAAGATCTAAAGAAAGGCATGGGATATCCAGTTGTCAAAAAAAATGTATCAAGCCAACATGATGGTTCATGCCTATAAACTGCAGGAAGACACATCTAGATTAGAACCTTGGTATACTGTGGAGGCTGGGGCTGTGTCAAAATAGGACCTGGAATCCTTCTTATGGGTGAATAGCAACCAGAAGACAAAAGAAAATGTAAAAACTAGATCCCTTGTGCTGGCCCAGGTACTACAAGAATGGGTAGAGGTTAAAAATATATTGGGCTTAGCAAACAAAATTAAAAAAACATCATGCCACTTAAGGACCCTGGAACACAATATCAAGGACCTATCTCTAAAAAATTGGAGGAATATAGATGAGACAACTATCCCTCAAATTATGTCTGAGGACGTTATAGTCCCATTTGATCAGTTGGCAGATAGATTTGGTTTACAGGAGAAAGACAGATTTACTTATTGGTGTATTAGGCACTTTCTGGGGAAAAACATTTTTGAATCGAATATGAGTGACCAGTACTTGCAAAGTATTTTCACACATGAAGATGGAGATGTGGTGAACCATAGAAACATAGAAACATAGAATGTGTCAGCAGATAAAAACCATACGGTCCATCTAGTCTGCCCAATTTTTTTTTTTTTGAGTACTTTTATTAGTCCCCCGTTCCCGGTCTTATAGCTAGGATAGCCTTGTGTCTATCCCACGCATGCTTAAAATCCTTGACTGTGTTTACCTCTACCACTTCTGCTGGCAGGCTATTCCATACATCCACTACCCTCTCAGTAAAGTAATACTTCCTCATATTACTTTTAAATCGTTGCCCCTCTAATTTAAGACTATGTCCTCTAGTTGTGGTAGTTTTTCTTCTTTTAAATATACTCTCTTCCTTTACTGTGTTGATTCCCTTTATGTATTTAAATGTTTCTATCATATCCCCCCTGTTACGTCTTTCCTCCAAGCTATACATGTTAAGATGCTTTAACCTTTCCTGGTAAGTTTTATCCTTCAACCCATGAACCAGTTTAGTAGCCCTTCTCTGAACTCTCTCCAAAGTATCAATATCCTTCTGGAGATACGGTCTCCAGTACTGCGTATGATACTCCAAGTGAGGTCTCACCAGTGCTCTGTACAATGGCATGAGCACTTCCCTCTTCCTACTGCTAATACCTCTCCCTATGCAACCAAGCATTCTGCTAGCATTTCCTGCTGCTCTATTGCATTGCCTACCTACCTTCAAGTCCTCTGAAATGATTACTCCTAAATCCCTTTCCTCAGATGTTGAGGTTAGGACTGTACCAAATATTATATATTCTGCTTTTGGGTTTTTACGCCCAAGGTGCATAATCTTGCACTTGTCCACATTATATGTCAGTTGCCACTGCTCTGACCATTTTCTAGTTTAGCTAAAACCAGAGGGCTCTTACCTGCATATTTGGTGGAAGTGCAGTAAGGTAGCTCCATTATAAGGATTTTGTTGTTATTTGTTTTGAGCAAATCTCACAGTCAAGACTCAAACTCGATCGAAGCTTGGCCCTACTCCATATTAAAATGGACATAAACAAAAATCTGAGGACCTTGGCTATAGACTGTCTTGTGGTAGCTAAGATAATTCTTGTTAACTGGAAATCCTCCCTGCAGTTTCGCGAAGACCAATTTAGAGCCCAGTTGTTTTATCAACTAACTATGGAATGAGAGATAAGCTGGGTTTTGGACCAAACAGGCAAAAAGCTGGTCCTTTATCGGAAATGGCTTAATGAGCTGTAGCTTACCTTCTATTGCCAAAAGAACAAGAGTTAACAGTGTAAGGCGCTACCGTAATTTTGTGTCAAATAATTTAGTGAATGCAGCTCACTACTCGGTAGAAAATGACCTCTTATTTCTACAAATAACACAGAATACAAGAGAGGGATAATGAGAGGAGCGCAAAAAATATATAAATTGGTGAAATCTGTGGGAAATATATTGTGATAGAGAGTGAAAAAAGTGTTATTATAGTGAAAGGTAAAACTCAAAAATATTTTTTTAAATATACTTATAGCTTCTAACAAGCTCTTGTTAATTGATTGAAGGTCTCTCCCAGTTTCAATTCAGTACATACAAAAAAAGACAAAGGGAGAAAAAATAGTGCTCTCTGTATATGGACAATAATCGAATTGGTGAGGATAGTGGGAGTTGTACTCACAAGTTCAAGAGCAGAAACACTGCTCTATGATTAAGCATGAGAGGAAATATCCCGAAGTAATAGAGGACTTCAGCTTTGCATAGTGTGTGGAGTCAATGTGCTTGCATGAGTGATTACTCGTAATGTTGACATGCACAAGAAAGAAATAATCTCGTAGTGCTTACTTAAAAACGTTGTGAGTATAAATCTCTTTAACTCACAAATATCACATAAAGATACAGAGCTGCCCGATGTATATCACCTGGAACGAGGGTTTGAGAGCGTGGGTATATCCAAGCGACAGGCAAAGGAGCTGTACGATTTACCAGCGAAGATTAATAAAATTGTAACAGAAACAATATCAGTGAGATGCAGCAGGAACAATGTCGTAAAATCAATTCGTCTGTTTCAACAGAACGACAGGATCGGATAAAAAAGTGGAAGTGTGCGAAGAGGAGGGGCGTGTCACAGACGCAATTCGCCGAGCGGGGCTTCCTCAAGTGTACACTTCCCTCCTCCCGATGCCTCTCTTAAATCTGGCTCCAAACGGACACACCTCCTCTCTGCAGTTCCACGATTGGCTAGTTCTCATATACAGGTGATAGAAACAGCTGCTACATATTATCGCTTGTGCAAAAGTCAGCAACAAATCTTTAAACACTGAAGGCATGTGTCATTAATGGTGTTAGTCCCGGAATGTTTTATTTTAACTTAGCAACCGGATAAATTTAAATGGATTAATTTAAAGAATGAACTAATCGAAAGGAGAGAGTTAAACCTGATAACTCATGTGGGCTCTTGCAGTTAATATTGCTTAAATGTATCAGGTGTCAAATGTGGAGTAATCTATATATATAGAGAACTCTCCTAATAAGGATGTAGCATATAATATCCATAACGGTAATGGCTATAACACCAAAAGTGAAAGATGACTTAAAAAAGCTTGACAAAACAATTCAGTATTTCTACATCTACCTGTTAATACCCTCTATACATCGATATTATTAAAATATAAAATATATAAAATACAAACAATGTCATTAAATAATAACAGCAATCATAATGGAGGATAACTATAAACAAATGACAATTAATATAATGTTTATTATACATAAATAGATATGAAAAAACAATATAAAAATCCATATATCTAAAAAATGTCATAACGACACTGTATTGCACATAGATTTTAAACCTAAGAAAAAAAGGAAAATTTCATTAATATAAGGAAAAGGAATATAAAAAGGATATCTGAATAATAAACTATAATAAGAATAAAAAATGATGGATAATGATTATTAGAATAGATATCATGTCAAATATCTATATAAAATTAAATAAATCAAATTCTATATAATTCCCAAAGCCTTCTCTTCCCTATTCCACCTCTCACAAAAAATATACATGCATAAATAAATAGAAGATCAACAATTTACAATAATATGTAATCCCCCTAACCCTCCCTCCCCTTTCCCACCTCCCACAAACATGACATACTGTTTACAAATTCTACAAATTACAAATATTCTTGAAAACATAAAACATGTGTGGGTGTTTTTTACATTTTTAAAGTTTTAAAGTTGGGGAGGGGTGCCAAAAACAGGATCCACCCTGGGTCCCAAATTCTCTAGATGCGCCCCTGATTTGCTTGCATTTACAATCCATCCAAACAGCCAAAAAACCTACTTCAGTGTAACATAAGCAATCCGACACACCAGCCACTTTTTTTAAATTCCTAATTTAGAATTTATAAAAAAATATGGTTGCCAAAAACAGGCATCTTCTCCTAAAAGATTCTCTGCTGTGCCTGCTACTAACAAATGAACACAGGCCTCTATTCAGTGGTTAAAACCCAAACTCAGGTTTGAAACTAACAAATACTGCACCCACAATTAATCAACAAACATGGAAAGACTACTTCAACGTAGGCAAGGGATTCTTTAGATTTGGACAATACGTCCCATGCAAAGAAACATTATAGGAACACAAAAAGATTCTCACATATAGCTCACACTTCACAAGTAAAGGATATAAACGTAAAGACTTCCTCATGTGCACAAGCACCAATGTGATATACTTACAATACATTGGTGTTACCTTCATCTTCTTCTCCTGCTCTGACCTTGGCTTGATAATTTTGAAGTCAGTAGTAATATGCCGCAAGTTATTGATGACTGCCCCATAAAGCACATTATTTCAGGACAAGCAAATATCGAGCAGACAGGGCCCCAGCACTGTGTTGACCGCGTTATCCAAGGGAGACGCTGCCCACTTAATTTGATGGTCAGAAAAAACTTTTATTTGCATCTGCCCCAGACACCCTAAAACACCTGAAAGTGTATTATTTTGGGACAAACGAGTATTGAGCAGACAGGCCCCGTTGTAGTGTTGACCACACTACCAAATGGAGACAGCGCATATTCCATCGGATGGTCGGAAGGAATGTTTATTTGCTTAAGCCCTAGATTCTTTAAAAGTGCGGTATTTCATTTAACATTTTCTATATGAAAAGTCACGCAGGTGAAGAAAAACTGGTACTGACAAACGTTTGGCAAATTGCGGCTTTCAGTCGCAGTGCAGATTTTCGTTTACTGCTTTCTGTATTGGCAATATGGAATTTGACTGAATATCAGTGCAGCCTTTCTTAAGATAAAAGGAGAAGGCGGAGGAGAGGAAAGGGTGAAGACAGGTTAAAGGGAGAAATAAAGAGGACATAAGCGAGAGTATATTTGGTAAAACGAGGATTTATACTACTCTCCAGAACAGAAAAAGGAGTTAAAACGTGAATGACTTTTCTTTGTGATTGTTCATGAACTGTTTTTTTTCTCTTTGGAAGTGATAAACATAAAGGAAAAGGAAAGGGGATTTTTTAGAGGGGAGAGGGAAGGAAGTGAAGGGACAGAGAAATTGTGAGTATTAAAAGGGGAGAGGAAAGACAGAAAAAGAAAGATCAAAAATTGCAGGACCAAAAAAAAGGAGAAATCAAAAAAGATTACCTAGATTTTCTCCCACACTGTTTTGATGGTTCCTGAAAGAGATACCTCTAAGGACAATTTGGATTTGCTTTGTTGCAGGGAGAGCTTGAAATAACTAATTCACAGATGGACACATCTGGGGACTCGGAATCTCAAGTTTAGACTGTAGAGTTATTTTAAAAAATGCTTGGAATCCCCGTTTCCAGCATTTAAGAAAGAAATAAAGTTATCAATTAAAGAAATCACTGATGACTTGGAAAGGAAAATGATTATGCAAAACAAACACAGCATAGAGGAAATGTAAAAAAAACAACTCTTGGCTGAAGGAAAAATATTGGTGTTGAATCAAAAAATTTAAGAATTGGAATCAAATATGGCACCCAGAGGCGTCACTAGGGTTGGTATCACCCGGTGCGGTAACTCATGGTGTCACCCCCTGGATTTCCTCCAATACCATGCCAAACAGATTCCTTAGTAATGCCAGTCAGATGGCCCATTAAATATGCCACATACAGGAGCCCAATTAATTATGCCACACACACAGGCACCCCATAATTATGTCACACAAAAGAGCCCCTTAATTATGCCACACATGGGGCCCAATAAATATGCCACACATGAGACCGCCATTAATTATGCAACACACAGAAGCCCCACGAGGTGACAATTGTACAATTCTAAAACAATAATATATCTATACATATATAAGATGCCAGTAATATTGTGCCATTAAGATGCCAGTTTTCAGATGTCAGTATTATTGCACCATTAAGATGTCATAATTATTGTGCCATTCAGATTCCAGTATTATTGCACCATTCAGATGCCATAATTATTGTGCCATTCAGATGCCATAAATATTTTGCCATTAATTAGACATCCTCCATGCTGCCCGACACTTCAGGCTATTATGACGGACAGCTTGAAGGTCATTTGACCTCCCGGCTTCCGTCATAATAGATGAAAGTGTCGGGCAGCATGGAGGATGTCTGCAATATACGCTCAGACATCCTCCGCTGCTGCCCGACACTTCCGCTGGGACTTCTATGATGAAGGCGGAAGGTCACATGACCTCCCGGCATCCGTCATAGAAGTCCCAACGGACTTGCCAGGCAGCAGCAAAGGATGTCTGCAGCTTTCCGGGGGACCTGGATCCCAGTCTTATAGTCAGACCTCGATTTGAGGTCAGACTTTGAGACAACCTCAAATACAAGATGATGGGTCTTTTTCAGAGCATTTGCTCTGAAAAAAAACCTTGTCTTATATTCGAGCAAATACGGTATAAGTTAAACGTCACAGAGTCACAGGCAATGATGCTTAATATAGATAAGAAAACAAGCTCAATTGATCGAGGGATATCTATTTGATTGGTCACAGAAGGGTTTTGTTAGGAATATATATTACAGCAAAACCCTCAGAGTTAATGAAAAATAATTTGAAGCTTCTATATAAAGACACAGTAGAGAAACTTACCAAAAGATGGCACAATGTGGAGATCTCATGATTGGGTAGCTTATAGTTCCTCCCAACTTAGTTGGATCTGTTTAGAACGTTAGCTTTAACGATCCATAGACACAAACTTAATATAATACAGAGAATATTTACATCATATACCTATGGTGGAAAAGAAACTCATATTAATAGAAATCATGAAAAATATTAAGAAGGGGGGGGGGATTCTAACCCATATAATAACATGTCATGAGGCTGGTCCCCCTTTTTCATATATATATATGACAAGATCCTACGGAAAATTTAGAGCCGTGGTTTCAAATTGAAATCCAATTTGATACATTTTCATAATTTGTCTGTGATCTTGTGGATTAACGAAAAACGTAATGGGAGACTTATTAAGTCAATTTTCCCCAGACCATATGGCCAAGTTTCTTATGAATTGGAATCAATTTAAAAAATACATAGATTGAGGGAATGGTATCTGCTCATTAGTTTGTTAGAATACAATGTAGAGAATCTCTCTTTTATAAAGTGGGGCATAGAGGAGGAATGCAATATAGAAGATTTGACAATAGCTAAGAGATTTGACACTTTCTCTTAGCTGGAATGTGAGTTTAAGTTACCATCTAAAGAAATATTCACATATTTGAGAATAAAACATCATAACAACAGCTTCAGACTGGGAGAAAAATTGGAAGGTATTTAGAGAGAAATAAATAATATGTTCAATGCCTTGCATAAAGCTAAGATGATGCCTAAATTGTATTCTAGCTTAATGGCAATAGAAAAAAATTACCAAACAAAAGGCCTGGATTGCATGGGACGGTGATGTAGGTTGACCTAATCATTATAGATAGTGCGTTACATGAAGTCAGAAGGTCATTCAAATTTCTTAACATCATAGAATTATCCATAGGTGGCATCTGGTCCCAAGGATCTTAAATAAAATGAATATGGCTAGCTCCAACTTTTGCTGGAGATGTTTAAACAATGTAGGCGACCATAGACATATACATGGGCATCCGCAGGGGTCCAAGGGGAGGCGCTTGCCCCCCTGTGGATTTTTGCAACTCCCCTTTAAAAAATTTTTTTTTTAAATTATTATTATTTTTACTCAGTGTGCAGCCTCTAGTTGTCCCTAGGGGACTGCACACCAGTTGTTGGGGTAGGAGGTGGCACCCAAAGCTGTTGCTCTCTGCAACTCTGTAATACTGGTCTCCCATCCACATTGGTGCAGGTCTCTGCAGCTGTCAGTCATGCTGCATGGAGAGCCAATGACAGGGCTGCCCGGGGATATGAAGTTAAAGCCCCGCCCCTCAGCCCTCCATGTGGCAGCATGACGGATAGAAGAGAGCCTGCAGTTCAACATCATGGAGGAAACAGGGGAAGATACTCAGAGACCATAGCTGAGCTTCTGTAACAGGTAGGAAGAGCTTATAATAGCTTTAAAAAACAAAACAGCCAAGGTACATGGTAGAGAGGGGTAAATCCAAGGAGGTCCCTTCCATTTCCCTGAGGTCTCCATTTGTCCAGTCTGAGCAGCTCCTCTGACCAGGCTGTGCTCACATCAACATGGTGACAAGTGGATGGGGCAGAAAAGATAAAATGTAGGTGAAAAGAGGTCACTGACATGGAGGAATAAAACACATAAAATGATGGGGAAAGAGATGGCAAACATGGAGGAATAAAACATATAAAAAAGGGGGAAAGAGATAAAGAAATGTCATGGATTTAGGAATTTGGGTGTTTAGGGAATCTGTTGCTTTGTGTTTATATTGTGTGCTATAGTGTTGTATCTGGTGCTGAGAGGTTATATTGTGTGCAATAGTGTTGTGTCTGGTGCTGTTGGGTTATATTGTGTGCTATAGTGTATCTGGTGCTGAGAGGTTATATTGTGTGCTATAGTGTTGTATCTGGTGCTGAGAAGTTATATTGTGTGCTATAGTGTTGTATCTGGTGCTGAGGGGTTATATTGTGTGTGCTGTAGTGTTGTGTCTGGTGCTGTTGGGTTAGTGTCCCGGCGCCCTGTGCGGGCTTGCCCTGTGCGGGCTTGCCCCGTGGCGCCCCCGTCTTTCACTCCGTACCTTTCACCCCCCTATGTATGTGTCTCTTTCCTCTTCCTTGCCATGTCTGTCTCTCTCTAACTCTCCCATACCTGTTTTCTCTCTCTCTCCCTCTGTTCAGTCTCTCTCCTCCCCCTCCTCTTTCTCTCTCCCCCCTCTGTTCTGTCTCGCCCCCCCTCTGTTCTGTCTCTCTCTCTCTCTCTCTCTCTCTCTCTCTCTCTCTCTCTCTCTCTCTCTCTCTCTCTCTCTCTCTCTCTCTCCCCCCTTCCCCTGTTCTGTCTCTCTCTCTCTCTCTCTCCCCCCTTCCCCTGTTCTGTCTCTCTCTCTCTCTCTCTCTCCCCCCCTGTTATTTCTCTCTATCCCCCCTCCCCCTGTTCTGTGTATCTCTCCCCCCTCCCTTTGCCTGCAAATGTTGATCCAAGGAGGGGGCGGAGCTAACCAGCTAAGCAGTGTAGCTCCACCCCCACCCTGTGAAGCAGAGCAGCGTCTGCTTCACGGGCAGCAAGAGATAGTGCTGCTTGCCTCCCCATGCTTAATGCAGGCACTTTCGAGCAGCACTTTCTCTTGCTGCCCGCGGCTCCCCTCTACCGGCTCGCAGACCCCTAAGGCCCTGGTTGGGTTATATTGTGTGCTATAGCGTTGTGTCTGGTGCTGTTGTGTTATATTGTGTGCTATAGTGTTGTGTCTGGTGCTGTTGCGTTATATTGTGTGCTATAGTGTTGTATCTGGTGCTATGGGGTTATATCTTTGCTATGTTGTTCTATCTGTTGCTGTGGAGTTTCAGCTATAGCTCTGGATATTTATCTGGTGCTGTGGTTTATATCTTGTGTCATGGGTTTTTAGCTGGTACCGTGGGTTAATATCTGGTGTTATGGGTCTATATCTGGCAGAGTGGATCTATATTTGGTGCAGTGAGGCTATATCTAGTGTGGTTGGTTTATATCTGGTGCTGTGGATCTGTATCTGGTGCAGGGTTTATCAACCCTTTGCATGCCTTCACTGATAATGACAAAGCTCCTCCACTTCATGATAACTTGTCAAAAAGAGGCGTGGCGCAGAAATGATGACGGTAAAATTATGCCCCCCCCCCCTGAAAATAATTCTGCGGATTCCCATGGTAAATACAGTGGTTTTGGGGCACTAATATTATCTCAGATGAAGAATTGCATAAATAATCTAAGGGTGTAGAAATGAAGCAGTACTCAAGTATTAGTTATTTATCGTGTTAGAGCACAGTCTGACTAGGTGCTCTTTTTTGATGGCTTGGTGGAACACAGATATGGACACTGAAAAAAGCTGGCACAAAGTAAATTTAGGGGTGCTGATGGGGTATAGAAACAAAGTACCTGGGGTCATAGTACTTGGGTTTAGAGTAAGTAGGAATAGTAGAAAAAATACACAAGTAATAGGTGCTATTATTCAAATTTTTATAGAATAGACTAACTCACGATACTAGAACAAAGTGATATGTAAATAAACGAGATAGATAGATAGATAAGGGGATATTCAGGGGATGGCACAGGAAAAGGGTCATGATATTGTTGAGCCTTGGATTAGCTTAGAGTTTTTGTGATAAAAACAGTGATAAGCTAATACGGTAGAATCCTTTATATTTTTTTTTTTCTATTTTCCTTTTTATTTATTTTTATTTATTTATTTATTTATTTTTAGTACTATGTATGTTAGAGAATCCGGCATTTACCTGGAAAAACTAGGCAATTGAATAAATGTCTTCCCCAATGACAAAATGGTATGTAGAGAAGATAAGTAAATTGTCCTTGCAGATAATAATTAGATTCTGGCCTATCTGTAAAAAGCGAATGTACATAGAAATTAAGGTAGAACACCATAAGATCAAGCGGAATGACACGGGGCTGGACAATGGTACCAGCAGGGGGCTTTTTGTTTGTTTTTCTTTTTTCTCTCCCATCTTTCATCCTCCCACTTTTTCATATTGATCCCCTTTTGGGAACAATGGGGGTAATAATCTGGGCCTAAAATGGTGTTTACATATTATAAATTGCTGCCCAAGTGTCCATGGTCCAGATCCAAGTGCCATTCACGAGTGGAAGGGTGGCGGATGGAGGCCCGGGGGGAAAAAAACAATACGGGAATGATGAGCTTCGGGTCAATTCATTCTCAGGGTATCAACTCACTGCAGAAGAGATCTGCTCTGATCTTGCTTTATTCAGGAATCCCACTGGAGAGGTGATGGGGCCATTCAATTAAAAACACAAAGATATCCCCTTGTTATAGTAACATCACAAAAAAAAAAAAAAAACTATTTTCAAAAACAGTGGAGGTGAAGATTAAACACACAGAGTTAGATCCAGAACGTGGTCGTAGGGGAATTCAATGGACTACTGGTGAATGTATATGCCCCAAAAACGCATCTCCAGTGGGATTCCTCATAAAGTTGTTGGCAAAGGTACTAAAGTATAAACAAAAACACACTCTCGCAGGCGCGTAGTTTTCAGGCATTACTGGATAAACACCAGTTATATGACGTATTGAGGGTGTTACACACCACCGAGAAGGATTGTACCTGTTTTTCTAAAATGCACTGTGTGTACTCACAAATCGATTTAGTGATAGGAGATATAGCCCTGCTGCAGCAAGTAAATAATGTAAAAATACAGGAGGTGACCTGATCAGATCACAATATGATTATAACAGACATTGTATATTCACGGTTTGTATGCAAGAGCAGAAAAAAGTGAATTCAAAAACAAATTGCCTTTTTAGGGTATGTTATTTCTGAGAATGGCTGGAAATGGATCCGAGTAGACCGTCTGTGGTTGAACACTGGCCACAATCTACTGTCCTAAAAGGGGTACAACGATTCCTTGGTTCCAACTACTATAGACTATTCATCTGGAATTTCTCTCTGGTGACCTCTCTCATTACCACTTTAACCAAAAAAGGGTGCCAATCCAAAAGTATGGTCTACTGAAGCTCTCTCTGCTTCACCCTGTCCTAAAGAAGACCTTTACTTCAACACCTATCCTCAAGTGTATAACAAAAAGAATATGCTCTGCACAAAGGTGAAAGCCAAAAACTACATGGTACTCAATAAATAAAAATATTAACTGTAAAGTTGCAGACGGAGAAAATTTCAATGTAAATCTTGCACTAAAATAAAAAATAAATAAACCAATAGTGCAATATGTATTGATACCAGAATTGACTAGCAGATGGAATAATGTAGCCACAAAATGTAGAAGAGCATATGCAGACTATTAAGGCAGAGAATTAACCCAGTGTGAGTATCCCAGGAAGGATCACTTGGACTCCGGAAGAAGTAGTAGAATGAATTTAATAGCTGATGCAGACAGCAAGTGGGAAAATAATATTTTTTAAAATGTGTTCAAAATGTATTTAAACATATTTAAAACATATAGCAGTTTAGGAAAGGTCCATGAACTGAAAAGAGGAACGCTGTATGCTCTGCACAATTCTCAGATTTGAAATATTGACAGATTGTTTTACTGTACCTATGTCCCATTTGAAATAGTTTTGGTGTCGAAATTAACCAAATCAAAGTTTATATTTTTATAAAGTAGAGAACTCAAGGTATTTCGTTTTGGCACTTGTAATGTAACCATTTGCAATATCTGGCAAAATTTGTGTAACTTTTTCTTGTGTTTTTTTTTACTTTAGAAATGCAAGCAGATAAAAAAAAGTTTAGTGTCTCTTAAAAGTAAAAAAAAATTCCTGTCACAGTTCAGATTTCAAGCTGGACAGAGCAGCATCAGACCTCATAGCCAATTTCACGCAATCCATATCCATAAGCGATCATAGATTAAATCATAGGATTAGTGTGCATGTGCTTATCTATGCAAGTGCTTTCTTGTTCTGTAAATAGCTATGATAACTGCAGAGACAAAGTTAGATTGTCATAGGGCAGTGATGGTGAACGTTTTTGGGCTGAATGCCTAATATACAGCATGAAACTTACAGTTACAGACCTCAAAGTGTCAACACCGCATACACACATAAATACTCACAAATACACATTTCGTACATACACACAAATACTCACACAAACACATATATACTCACACATATATATATATATGCACGCAGATATATATACTCACATACTCACACAGACACCCACATATACTCACACACTCACACATATATTTACTCTCACACACACACACACATAATTATTAATTATTTAACAGATAATAGAATTTAGCGGAATTATTTACATAGTATATGATATCATGTACCCAACTTAATATTAATAACAGGAAGACAAAATAAAAGCTCAAATACATAAAATAGAGGTTTGTAATTACTTAGTTTAGCTGAATCAATAATTAGATTACATTAGTATTAACTGAACTACTACATTTTCCAAATTTTCTTTTATTTGTCCCTCACAGTACTCGATAGCTTTTCATTTACACATATTTTATGTATTCTTGTAATCATATCAGACCAGGATAAGTCTAATGTATTCAGTCTACTAGCTTTATATATTCTTACACCTATACATAATGATCTAATTAATATATTTTCGTATTTTGTTAGGTTATTAAATTTTAGATTGAGTAGCGCATTCCAAGGTGTTAATGTCACTGGGATAGGTATGATCACATTTTTATAGAATAGACTAACTCACGATACTAGAACAAAGTGATATGTAAATAAACGAGATAGATAGATAGATAAGGGGATATTCAGGGGATGGCACAGGAAAAGGGTCATGATATTGTTGAGCCTTGGATTAGCTTAGAGTTTTTGTGATAAAAACAGTGATAAGCTAATACGGTAGAATCCTTTATATTTTTTTTTTCTATTTTCCTTTTTATTTATTTTTATTTATTTATTTATTTATTTTTAGTACTATGTATGTTAGAGAATCCGGCATTTACCTGGAAAAACTAGGCAATTGAATAAATGTCTTCCCCAATGACAAAATGGTATGTAGAGAAGATAAGTAAATTGTCCTTGCAGATAATAATTAGATTCTGGCCTATCTGTAAAAAGCGAATGTACATAGAAATTAAGGTAGAACACCATAAGATCAAGCGGAATGACACGGGGCTGGACAATGGTACCAGCAGGGGGCTTTTTGTTTGTTTTTCTTTTTTCTCTCCCATCTTTCATCCTCCCACTTTTTCATATTGATCCCCTTTTGGGAACAATGGGGGTAATAATCTGGGCCTAAAATGGTGTTTACATATTATAAATTGCTGCCCAAGTGTCCATGGTCCAGATCCAAGTGCCATTCACGAGTGGAAGGGTGGCGGATGGAGGCCCGGGGGGAAAAAAACAATACGGGAATGATGAGCTTCGGGTCAATTCATTCTCAGGGTATCAACTCACTGCAGAAGAGATCTGCTCTGATCTTGCTTTATTCAGGAATCCCACTGGAGAGGTGATGGGGCCATTCAATTAAAAACACAAAGATATCCCCTTGTTATAGTAACATCACAAAAAAAAAAAAAAAACTATTTTCAAAAACAGTGGAGGTGAAGATTAAACACACAGAGTTAGATCCAGAACGTGGTCGTAGGGGAATTCAATGGACTACTGGTGAATGTATATGCCCCAAAAACGCATCTCCAGTGGGATTCCTCATAAAGTTGTTGGCAAAGGTACTAAAGTATAAACAAAAACACACTCTCGCAGGCGCGTAGTTTTCAGGCATTACTGGATAAACACCAGTTATATGACGTATTGAGGGTGTTACACACCACCGAGAAGGATTGTACCTGTTTTTCTAAAATGCACTGTGTGTACTCACAAATCGATTTAGTGATAGGAGATATAGCCCTGCTGCAGCAAGTAAATAATGTAAAAATACAGGAGGTGACCTGATCAGATCACAATATGATTATAACAGACATTGTATATTCACGGTTTGTATGCAAGAGCAGAAAAAAGTGAATTCAAAAACAAATTGCCTTTTTAGGGTATGTTATTTCTGAGAATGGCTGGAAATGGATCCGAGTAGACCGTCTGTGGTTGAACACTGGCCACAACCTACTGTCCTAAAAGGGGTACAACGATTCCTTGGTTCCAACTACTATAGACTATTCATCTGGAATTTCTCTCTGGTGACCTCTCTCATTACCACTTTAACCAAAAAAGGGTGCCAATCCAAAAGTATGGTCTACTGAAGCTCTCTCTGCTTCACCCTGTCCTAAAGAAGACCTTTACTTCAACACCCATCCTCAAGTGTATAACAAAAAGAATATGCTCTGCACAAAGGTGAAAGCCAAAAACTACATGGTACTCAATAAATAAAAATATTAACTGTAAAGTTGCAGACGGAGAAAATTTCAATGTAAATCTTGCACTAAAATAAAAAATAAATAAACCAATAGTGCAATATGTATTGATACCAGAATTGACTAGCAGATGGAATAATGTAGCCACAAAATGTAGAAGAGCATATGCAGACTATTAAGGCAGAGAATTAACCCAGTGTGAGTATCCCAGGAAGGATCACTTGGACTCCGGAAGAAGTAGTAGAATGAATTTAATAGCTGATGCAGACAGCAAGTGGGAAAATAATATTTTTTAAAATGTGTTCAAAATGTATTTAAACATATTTAAAACATATAGCAGTTTAGGAAAGGTCCATGAACTGAAAAGAGGAACGCTGTATGCTCTGCACAATTCTCAGATTTGAAATATTGACAGATTGTTTTACTGTACCTATGTCCCATTTGAAATAGTTTTGGTGTCGAAATTAACCAAATCAAAGTTTATATTTTTATAAAGTAGAGAACTCAAGGTATTTCGTTTTGGCACTTGTAATGTAACCATTTGCAATATCTGGCAAAATTTGTGTAACTTTTTCTTGTGTTTTTTTTTACTTTAGAAATGCAAGCAGATAAAAAAAAGTTTAGTGTCTCTTAAAAGTAAAAAAAAATTCCTGTCACAGTTCAGATTTCAAGCTGGACAGAGCAGCATCAGACCTCATAGCCAATTTCACACTAATTGATTCTAAAACAGAAAGCAGGCTAAACACAGTGAACTTAAGTGGTGGCTTCTAAATAGCCACTATAATGGGAGATTTTGGACAGCGAAAATATAAAGCCCGGAAATATGGAAGGGAATTCAAAATCATACTGAAAATGACAATGAAACTCCCATAGGTAATAGGCACAGGTTCATGAAATCAATACAAATCATAGGTGTAATCAACTGTAACCTAATCGCACTCGAGGAATGTTTGCATATAATGAGCACATGGCCACACTACCATTGCAGAGCAGGATTAGCAGTCAGCAGACAGCATCAAACTAAAGTTTAAAAAATAATTAATAAAAAACATGGCAACCAAGGGATCAGGGCATGGAGGGGACCAGGGCAGTGGTAGAAGGAGAGGGGTGAAGGTGAGGCCTACCAGGTACCAGCAGAGATTCTAAGTGGAGGCAAACTCAGCACTGGTACATAATCTGTGCTAACTGTTTAATAGGGACAGCAGCTAAGAGGACAAGCCAGAGAAGGAAGAACTATGGCAGCAAAGTTTGGTTGCTGTTAACGCAGTTGGTGGGAATAACAGGTCCAAGGAGGTGGTGAAGAAAAGTTAAGTACATTTAAAATACTTATACACCATAGGCAGCATGTTATATCGCACTCAACTCACACCTGTAGCTCCTGTAACATATATTAGCTGTGTCAAGGATACCTGGGAATGGACAGATAGGGAATATTGCATGTGGCTGCACAAAAAAATGCCACACATGGAGAAGCTGCAAGAGTGTGTGTAATGAACTGTAGCTGGGCAGAGATTATTAGCTGGGGTGGGGAGGGCAAGCAGCGATTTGCTACACTTAACATAAAAGAATGAGATGCCCTACAAAGTTGCAGTGCATAGCAATGTCTGTGTAGCAGTAGAACTGTACATCTGTAGTAACAGTTAATGCATCCTTAGCTAGTTACCTCTGGAATGCAATCCATATCCATAAGCGATCATAGATTAAATCATAGGATTAGTGTGCATGTGCTTATCTATGCAAGTGCTTTCTTGTTCTGTAAATAGCTATGATAACTGCAGAGACAAAGTTAGATTGTCATAGGGCAGTGATGGTGAACGTTTTTGGGCTGAATGCCTAATATACAGCATGAAACTTACAGTTACAGACCTCAAAGTGTCAACACCGCATACACACATAAATACTCACAAATACACATTTCGTACATACACACAAATACTCACACAAACACATATATACTCACACATATATATATATATGCACGCAGATATATATACTCACATACTCACACAGACACCCACATATACTCACACACTCACACATATATTTACTCTCACACACACACACACATAATTATTAATTATTTAACAGATAATAGAATTTAGCGGAATTATTTACATAGTATATGATATCATGTACCCAACTTAATATTAATAATAGGAAGACAAAATAAAAGCTCAAATACATAAAATAGAGGTTTGTAATTACTTAGTTTAGCTGAATCAATAATTAGATTACATTAGTATTAACTGAACTACTACATTTTCCAAATTTTCTTTTATTTGTCCCTCACAGTACTCGATAGCTTTTCATTTACACATATTTTATGTATTCTTGTAATCATATCAGACCAGGATAAGTCTAATGTATTCAGTCTACTAGCTTTATATATTCTTACACCTATACATAATGATCTAATTAATATATTTTCGTATTTTGTTAGGTTATTAAATTTTAGATTGAGTAGCGCATTCCAAGGTGTTAATGTCACTGGGATAGGTATGATCACATTAATGATTTAATTTGGTCCAAATTATTTTTATTTTGGGGAATTTCCACCATATATGGATGTTGTCTCTTCTTTCTTCACAGCCTCTAAAAAAAATGTCACTGGCATCAGCATATATCTTGTTTAATAATGTTGGCATATGTCCTTGTAACAATTTATATGCTTGTTCATGGAAGGTGACTGACAGAACATTTTGCTGTCTACTATTTCTGACCACTTTTCATCATCTATCGGTTCACCTATATCTTCCTGCCATCTAAACCTGCACAAAAGTTCCTTATGTTTATATTGAACATTTTATATAATGTATATAAGGATGACACATATCTGAATCCATAGCTCCAGTGTTTTAGATATATTTCAAAATCTGAGTACTTATCATTAATAAGATATCCTAGATATCTGGGTAAGAAATTTGATAAATTGTTATAATTTTCCTCTGTAATGTCATTTATATAATTTAGTTTTGTCATAAATTCATGGTATGTTAAGATGGTATTGTTTGTAAAAAAAAATCTTCAATTTTATAAAAACCTTTATCAGTCAGAACTTTACTTGTGTCAAACAATATTTTACTATTTCCAGGTATAAATGCTAAAAGGTGTGACAATTTACTTCTTGGAGACATACATTTTTTACAGTATCTGATCTAAAACCAAAATTTTAAACTGTGGAATGTGCTCTGGGGTTGGTTTTTTTTTTTTCAAGACAGCAGGGCTGGTCTTAAGTGTTCAGGCGCCCTGTGCGGGCCACCCCCATGGTGCCCCCCTCCTCTCTACTGTTATGTCTGTCTGTCTCCTCTCCCTCCTCATGCCTGGCTCCCTCCCTTCCCATGTTTAGCTCTTTCCTCTTCCTTGCCATGTCTGCCTCTCTCCAACCCCCCATTTTATACCTCTCTCCCCTCCCATGTACGTGTCTCCTCTCCCCATGTCTGTCTGTCTCTCACCCCCTTTCTGTTCTCTCGCCTCCTCCCCAAATCTGTTATCTCTTCTCCCCTCATATTGATTATCTCTCTTTCCCTCTTTCATCTCTTATCTATCCTTCCCCTCCCCATATCTTTTCTCATATCTTTATATACTCACACATATGTATACTCACATACACACACACACTCACCCCCACTCACACACAAATACTCACACACACTTATTTACTCTCGCACACACATACTCACACATATATACTCTCACACACACAAAGACACACATATATATACTAACTCACACACATACTCACAAACACATACACACACACAGCCAGGTTCACCCTTGATCATGGTTGTCTGCTCTGTCCAACATCGGCAGAAGAGCAGTCAGCAATGAGTTAAAGAACGGTGCCGCATTGTTTCAGTGTGCTATTTTCTCGTTCTCAGGTGCATGTGTACTATCTGGAGAAATAAGTAGAAGCGTTCAGGTCAGAAAGCAAAAAGTTGCAGCACATGTGCCATAGGAACACCATTGCTGTTATAGTGTGTTCATTAGTGTAAGTAACAATGCACCATAGACTGAGATGACCATGCATGTGAACTATAAGAGAATGCGATGTGATTAGTTACCATCCCTGTCACTCGGCTGTCCTCCTCCGCTGACAAACGCTACACCCCCCTCTCACTACATATCAGGATAAGAAAATTGAATATGCATATAATCATCTCATCACTTATAATTTCCCCTTCATCCCTCCACGAGAAGAATAAGAAAATTGAAATGTCTATAATGTGGCAATTATCTCCGAATCCGATGAATAGGGCAGCGGTCTCAGGTGGTCGGTAGTTTTTTTACAGGAATAAAATGCTCCATTTTAGTCATCCGATCCACCACTAGCAGGATAGAGGTGTACCCCTGTGTAGGAGTTCGTTCTACTATAAAGTCCATATCGATATTGGCCCATGGGCGAGTAGGAACAGACAAGGGTTGTAACAGACCTGCGGGTCATGGTTCTTTGGTAGCAGTACAGACAAGACAGGGGGAAACGTAGGCAGTGACATCTCTTCGCATAGTGGGCCACCAGAAACTCCTTCTAATGAGTTCCTCAGTTTTCTTTATACCCCCGTGACCAGCAAGGACTGTACTGGGAAGCAGTTGAAGTACCTCAGGACGTAATGGAGTGGGTACGTATATCCTATCCTCATAATACAGGAGACTTTCATGGGATTTAAATGGTTATCATCTTTCACTGTTGTTGTGGTTTTGCAGGTAATGTCTCCCTTATCTGGTGATTTGTGGCCATGAAGTGACCCTTGTGCAGTTTGGTCTCTGAGGTGTTGTTTGTTTCCTCTTTGCCTTCGTGAAGTCGGGACAGGATGTCTGCCTTATCCTTTTTCGAACCAGGGCGATAGGTAATATGGAGGTCAAATAGGCTGAAAAATAAGGCCACTAGGTGCAAGGCTTCTTGGTTGCTTGGACTCTGTGAGAGTATGGAGCCTACGGCTGTTTCAGAAGCATCCACTTCTACTACGTAGGGTTGTTGGGAATCATGAAAGGTAAAAATATGTGCTGTGGTGAACACAGGTCTTTCAAGTGATCAAACATTCTTTGTGCCTCTGGCGTCCACTGGAATCGCTGTTTTTTCTTAGTTAAAAACGTGAGAGGTTGCACCATCATGGAAACGTCATGTATGAACCTGTTGTAGAAGTTGGCGAAGCCTAGGAAGCACTGAACTTCTTTCTTGTTACTGGGGTGAGGCCACTGTATGACACCCGTAATCTTTTTGCCATCCATTCATAATCCTTGGGGTGTAAGTAAGAATCCAAGGAATTCGACTGTAGTGGTCTCAAAGGTACATTTCTCGAACTTGGCATAAAGATTATGTACACGTAGGCACGTGAGCACTTTGCGCATGTGTACAACAACCACAAATATATCTAGATAGTCTCGGAATACATAGTTGAGAAAATTCTGCAAGGTAGCCAGAGCCGTATCGGGACCAGAATGCAGTCTTCCACCCGTGTCCATCTTTCACTCTCACCAGGTTGTATGTACCCCTGAGATCGATCTTGGAATAGCTGTGTGCTGCACTTAGTCGATCGAGTAACTCAGGTATCAAAAGCAAAGGGTACTGGTTCTCAGTGGTGATGGCATTGAGTTCCCAGTAATCCACACAAGGGCATAAACCTCTTGCCGACAAAAAAGATGCCTGCACTGGTAGGAAAGGTAGAGGGATGTATGAAGCCTTTCGTCAGTGCTTCCTCTATATACTCCATGAGGGTCTGGAGTTCGGGTACGAATAAAGGGAGTAAGAGGCCAACTTATCTGCTCCTTTTTTAAAAGAAGTTAGCAAAATCTTTGTAAGCAGATGGTATAACAGGGACATTCTCTGGAGTATCAATAAGAAGGAGGCGTTCTGGTGGAGGTAAGGACTTGGAGAGACAGTGGGTACACAGAAAGGGAAGATAAAACCAGGATGAGTTACCAGAATGTCAATCAATCACAGGGTTATGATGCCCGAGCCAGGGGAGTCCAAGGATAATTGGAAAAAGTGGAGACTGTACTAAATCAAATTGTATAGTCTCTTGGTGTGTTGTTCCCACAGTGACCAACAGGTCAACAGTCTCATGGAGGACAGGTCCAGAAGCAAGAGGATCGCCATCCACCAACTGGACGTATACAGAGCTGGATTTGGCTTGACATGAGATCTGAAGCTGCAAGGCGAGGGCCATATCCATAAAACATCCACTACCCCCAGAGTCTTTAATGGCCGAGGAAGAGTGGTGTTGGTCAGTCCACTGCAGAAGGAGAGAAACAGACAGATGGGGAGCTGGGCTTGTGTCAGGCGAGGATCTCTTACCGTATGGAGTCCAGCTGCAGGAGATGGTCCGCACACACGTGCAATTTGAAACACCCACTCACTCACTGAAGATGGGGACAGTGAGCTGATGGGTGAGTGCACAAGGGCAACCAAAAAATAATCCAAAGATGAGGTACACAGGGATGAGGCAGGAGGCTTGGTCAGGCAGAGCAGAGGTCAGGGTCAGCAGCAAACTCGTAGTCAGTATCCAAGCAGGGGTCAAAAACATAGGTTATCAGATAAACAGAGGATAAGGCACAGTAGCAAGGAGTACTTGAGTACTGGCAGCTTCATTAATCAGGAAGCAATGATGGTTTTGCAGAGAGGGTTTATATAGGGTGTGTTCTACTTAAATTAGTGGGAGATTCAGCACAGGTTATACTGTTGCCATGGAGTTGGAGTGACTGTGAGGCCACAGCCCCTTGATGACCATGCACCAATAGGAGGAGAAGGGGGTGTGGTCCTGTCTTCCCACTGTGGTGTCTGGAATGATTGTTTTGTTAAGCCCATATGGGAGTGTCTGGAGTTTGATAGGGCTATGACTGAGAGTTGCCATCTTGGAGGAGGCAGGTGGTGGAGACTGAGTCCACCATCTTGGTTGAGGTGTGTATCGTATCCACCATTGTGGTTGTTGTTTGGGGCATGATTGCTTCAGATAGGGACTTCGATCCAGGTAGGCATGACAGCTTGTGGGTCCCAGAAACAGGAAGAGCCAAATCTGGCATACCTCTGGATCTGGCCGGACATGCAGAGCAGTTGTGGTACATATGGCTGGCTTTGCCACAATATAAGCATAGATCCTGTTCTATGATAGAGGACCTTGGAACATGCCTATTTGCAAAGGTTCCTCCATAGTGGATGTAGAAGCTGAAGTAGTAGTACTTGGAGTGTCAGGAACAGTGGGTATGGGACGTCGTCTAGGTGGGCTATGAATCATAGTGCGCTCCATACATCTCTCCCAAAGCCATCTGTCTATCTGGATGGGCAGCTCCACAAGTGCTTCCAGAGTAGTAGGTACCCCCACTCAGGTCAATTCGTCTTTCAATGGATCAGAGAACCCCAGACGAAACTGGTCAAGAAGTGCGGCCTCATTCCATGCAGTCTCCACAGCTGACTGACCAAACTCAGTGACATACTCCTCAACCGGTCTTCTACCCTGCCGAAGGCTATGTAGTATTGCATGAGTGGTAGTGGTTCTATTTGGGTCATCATACAAATGTTTATAGCCTGTTGAAACGCCTCCCAAGTATTCAACAACTGGCTGTTTCTTTGCAGTAAATGATGAGCCAATTGTTAGGGTTCACCCTCCAATAGGGCAATGATAGTATAAAATCCTATGTAGTCAGTGGAAAATGTACGTGGTTTTAAGGAAAGCAAAATGCGGTTATAAGTTATAAAAGTCTAGTAACGTGATCGTTCTTCCGAAAACCTCTCTGCTAAAGGTATATGTGGTTCTGAAGCTGCAACTCACTCAGGGACTACTTATGGGGGGCGAGGCGCCGGTTCAGGCCCTGATTGTCCAGTATGGAGTTCCTGGAAGTGATGTTGTAATGGACCTAGCTGGACCTGCTTGGAGGTCTTGTACTGTCTGGGTAAGGGTGGCTAAATATTATATTGTGTCAAGGAAAAAAAGAAATAAAAACTCAAATAAATAAAATAGAGGTCCCACATACACATACTCTCACACATATATACTCAAGCACACATATATATTCACAAACAAATATATATATTCACACACACACATATATATATATATATATATATATATATATACACACTCACGCACACGCACACATATATACTCAGACACACATATATTTATTGATTATAGAATGTATCATAATTATTTACAAAGTATATGATATCAGATATATAACTTAATATTAATAACAGGAAGAAAAAAATTTCAAATAAATAAAATAGAGGTTAGCAATTACTTAGCTGAATCAATAATTAGATGATATTAGTATTAGTAGATCTACCATAAGGGATAGAAAGCCACGGTGTCCATATTTTCAGAAGTATCTTATATTTCTCGTTCACAATACTCAATAGCTTTTCATTTAGACAGATTTTATTTAAGTTAATAATATTTTGTTAAATTATTCATTTTAAGATTGAGTAGCCCATTCCAAGGTGTTAATGTAATGGGATGTGTATGATCACATTAATAATGTTATATAGTTTCAGCCATATTATTTTTATTTTGGGACATTGCCACCATATATGGATGTGGTCTCCATTTTTGCTACACAGCCTCCAAAGCAATTTTCATTGGCATCAGCATACATCTTATTTAATAATGTTAGCACAAGATATGTCCTCTGTAACAGGTTATTTGTTTGTTCATTGAAGGTGACTGACACAGAACATTTTTCTGTCTCTTTACTTGTGTCAAACAATATTTTACTATTTTCCAGGTATATTTTCTAGGTATAAATGCTAACAGGGGATTTCTTAGAAACATTATTTTTTTTTAGAATATCTGATTTTGAACCAAATTTGTACTCACACACACACACAGATATATATATAAATATATATATTCACACAGACACACATATTCTCACACACATAAACACACACATATATACTCACACACACGCATATATATGTATGTATACTCATACTCATACTCATACACATATATACTCATACACACACACACACATGTATTCTCACACACTCTTATATAGTCTCACACACAAATACTCACACACACATATACTCACTCACACACACACATACTCACCCACACACATACTCACCCACACACTCACACATATTGTCAGGGTTCAGCATTGACCTTCTGACTCATGCATTTAAAAGTCATTATTTATGTGCTTATATTCCTCCTGCCTCCTCTAGAGGCCTCCCTACCTTACTTTGCTTGTATTCCTTCCCCTCTGTTTGGTGTCAGGTGGTGTCAGGTGGGTTTGTTACCTTTTGCTCACACCCAGTTTAAATAGCTGCAGTTTCTTGCAAACAGTGCTTTTGCATTGAAGTTGGATGCCTGATTTCTGAGAGCTGCTGCTTCTGTTCCTGATACTCTCCTTAAAGCCCATTTGTATTGTGACCCTGTCCAGGAACTGGGAATCTGAACCTGAGTGGCTCAACCACCGCAAAAAAAAAAAACCGAGTGCAAAAATAAATAAATCCACGGGTGAAAAATAATCCATCTTCTTTTTTCTTTCTTCTTTCAAATGGTAAGTATACATTTTTTTTTTACAGGTTAGCTTATTGCCCACCCCCCTCACTATTATTAGGGTGAGGGGGGGTAGGTAGGAATTTTTTATTTTATTTGGGGGGGGGGGGTAAGTGACTAGGGGCTGGGCACCCCTAGTCACTTTATTTGTGGTCCCCACCCGCCGCTCATGGGTGGGGACCGGGGGGGGGGGACACTAGGTCCCCCCCCTCATTGTTATTAGGGTCCCCACGTGCCGGCCATTCATATTAACCCCTTAGTGACAAGATATTTTCACCTTGACTTTCCCTTTGTGACAATGGCTGTTTTGACATTTCTAGGGTGTTTGTGTTTAGCTGTAATTTTTTGCTTTCTCACATACAGTACCGACACAAATTATATGTTGTTTTTATCGTCATAAGAAGGGCTTTCATTAGATACCATTATGTTCATCATATCTTATAATTTACTACAAAAAAATCATAAAATATGATGAAAAATGTAAAAAAAAAATTCTATCTTTGACCTAAAATATAATTTATACAAATAAAATCATTAAAAAAGACCCCATCTAAATAGTTTCTAAATGTTGTCCCGAGTTCAAAAATATGCATGTTTCCATATTTTTCGGTATTTTTTTGCGAGTTATGGGGCAAAAACCAAAAATAGTGTTTTTTGTTTTTTTCCTATATTGACCTTTTGACCCCAACCCAAACCCAAAATGTAACCCTAACACTAAATTTAACCCCAACTCTAATCCTTATTATATCCCTTAATATTTTTTAATTTTAATTTAATTTTAACCCTATCCCTTATGCAAAAAAATATTTAATTTTAACCCTATAAGCTAATATAGCTATATAACCTGTTTTTAATTAATTAAATATGTATTTTAAATATTTTCCATTGCAATGCTACTTGACTACCACTAGGGGCAGTCAAGTAGCATATTCAGAGCAACGGAAGTGAAGTTACTTTCACTTCCGAAGCTCAGACCGGCAGAGGGCTCAGCCATATTGACGGAGGAGCATGCCCCGTCAATATGGCTCCCCACGATCGCTCCGTGGGGTGATCGTGGGTGCCCCAAAATAGAAATTTCGGTGCTGGCTATTGCCTCAACATCGAGGCAATAGACCAGCACCGTTAAAGCGGTTGATTCACCGCAGGACGTGCCAGGCACGTACTTTGTCGTTAAGGGAGTTTCTCCCAGGACGTGCCTGGCACATCCTTTGTAGCGAAGGTGTTAAGGTCCTCTCCATAAACTCTATTTCGGTTTATAGAAAGCTAATAGCATTACATGGCTATTGGCTTTCTATAAACTGAAATAGAGTCCTCATTCATACGAATAGGTCAATTGACCTATTCGTATGAATGGGGACACTCTTACCCACATTTTACTTAATTTTGCAGCCCTCCAGCCCTTTCTAGGACTTTTTTAGAAGCATTTTAGTGGCCAAAAGTTCGTGTCCCCATTGACTTCAATGGGGTCTGGGTTCGGGGTCAAGTTCGAGCACGGCCCTGAACATTTTTTCGAAGTTCGGCCGAACTTGCCGAACCCGAACATCCAGGTGTCCGCTCAACTCTACTCAGTAGATGATTTTCAGCATCTCCTGAGACCCTTTGAGTACATCAAGATCTCTTCAGCTAAGTTATTCCCTTAAAGCTACCCTTCTCATTTCTCACCCTCACTAGGGTGTTCCTTACTGCTTAGCTAGCCTTCTCTGACCTCACCCCCTCTCGGGTGTTCCTGCTTAGCTACCAACCTCTGACCTCACCCCCTCTCGGGTGTTCCTGCTTAGCTACCAACCTCTGACCTCCCCCCCTCTCGGGTGTTCCTGCTTAGCTACCAACCTCTGACCTCAACCCCTCTCGGTTGTTCCTGCTTAGCTACCCTTACCTCTGGCCTGAACCCTTGCCTCTGGCCTCTCCCCTTGTTTAACTCTCTCCACCCCTACCTTTGCTTTGTCTACAGTCCCTGCTATAGCTCTTTGTTCTTATTGCAGTTCCTACTCATACCCTTTTCCTATTCTTCAGTTTGCATGGGCCAGCAGTCATTTTCCACTTCCTTACAGGTGCAGGGGGTCCTTTCTAAACCATTTTGATCTGCCTGAAAAATATTATTGGAAACCAAAATGGCACAACAAGAACATTGTGTTAAAATAATAGGTATTATATGCGTCAATGGCTGCAGGTAAAATTAAATCAAGTGTTTATTTCAAATTACTCATAACCTCTTCTTACGTTAGAGTCTTTTTCTAAGAATAAATACACATTAATAATCATAGACGTTGCCTTATCTCAGCACTTGATTTTAATTAACATCGTTTTATTGCATCCAACTAATGATTTGTGCTCTTTACAAGTGGATGCATAAACATCCATATGATAAGTTCATTGGGTTTAACACATAATTTGTTTCAGTTTAAAGGTAGCTGTAGTACTATCTTAAAATATGTTTTTAGTATTAGCAGAAGTAGTATTTTAGTTCAAATTAAAATAATAGTATCTTCAATTTAAACAGTTTAACAGGTTCTAAAAATAATGCATTTCTGGTAGTCTAGGCTGTGTCTTTGTTTGCAGTAATTGTCCAGGGAGCACTTGTTGGCAGACAGTGCTCAGCACACAGTGCAGTTTTGCATAACTTTTCATAAAACACTAAAGTGAATTCATCTGCCTTTCTGTAGCATCATAGTTCCAATTGTACATTTTGAATTATTTGAAGAAAATTTAGTAAAACACCACACACCACATTGTTGGAGTATCTATAGTAAACTTGTGTTGTGGTTATGGGTTTTATATGAAATAATTGCAAGGTTTCACAACAACCGCTGTGTTAAAGTTACTCCAGAAGTGAGTATGAAAAGCACTGTAAACATATCTAAAATTGAGTCTTTGTTAGGAGTTCCAAGATGGTGTCAGGCCATGTGGCTTTGAGAGTTCCAAGATGGTGTCAGAACATGTGCTTACTCCAAAATGGAGTATGAAAGTACATGTGGTGAATCCAAAATGGAGTCTGCAATAACACACTAAAAAAGGACTCAGGCTGTGCACATACAGTAAAGCCCACACGAACAACTCAGGTAAAAGACACGAGCAGCGTTATCAAAAACACAAAATGAATTTGAAGAGACACACAAACACACCAATTATTTAGTGCAACTGTCTAAGAGCTCTGTGCACATGTGGCATTTGAACAGCAAATTACAGAAACACAACGTATTTTGGAGAAATTATATCTTAACCAATGTACAAATTGAAAATACACACCCAAAGGCTACATGTTGTAAAGGGATACATTCTTCCCCGATGGGCATATATCTTCAGGATGCTTCCTCTGCATATTCCTAAAAATAAAATGTTTACAGTCACTGCTTCATAAATATATTTGGGCAGGAAAAAATAGAGAATAAGTAAAGAACAGATGATGAAACATACTAAAGAGGGTGGACTCAGGGTCCCAAATATCAATAAGTTCTATGAGTCGAGCATTCTCTATCATATTCAAAAGTTGCAAATAAAAGATGAAAGGTTAGAACCATTGTACAGGATAGAGGCCAACTTAAAGGGTTTGGACAATACAGCAATTATCCTTTGGTCCATTTGGCTTGCATACAACCCTGAGGTATAAAACATCTTAGTAAACCTCGGAATGTTAGTGAAACGGGGCTTTCACATTTTTAAAAGCTATCATAATGAAAAGAAAAAATGCGGGTCAGGAATTGGGCGCTACCCCTCGTATGGTTTAATGTATGTTTGTATAGGGGTACAAAAACAAAGCTGTTTGATGTGTAAAACATGGTCAGGTGCACAGTAAATCCAAGAATGGAAATCATGTTGCACCAGAATAATGAAGGAAATCATGAGCACCCAGATAGTGAAGACATGCAGACAACAAAAAAAAACAATAGAGTATAAATAACACTATACTCAACAGTAATGTAATTGTTGTATGTTATATGTGTTTTATATATGTAAAATTCTAAGAAAATTTAATAAAAATTATATTTAAAAAAAAACACAAAATGAATTTGTAGATACACACTAACACACAAACACACTTATTATTTAGTGCAACTGTCTAAGAGCTCTGTGCACATATGGCATTTGGCAGCAAATTACTGAAACACAATGTACAAATTGACAATGCACACCCAAATACTAGCAGAGATAATAATGTTTAATCAAACAATATCTTATAAGGACACACAAGTCTTAACTAAAGATTTGTTTTAAAGTTGGTTACCCTTATAAAAGGCACACAAGAAAAACATGCTTTAAAGTTAGTTCTTCCTTAAAAGATAAACAAATCAAACATGGTCTAACCAAAATATCAGTAATTATTAGACACTTATAACTGCAGTGTAGCAATTAACACAGTGTGCAACAATAATAGTAGAGACACTATATGTTGGTTATCCAGATGGTTTTCTAAATTTAACAAATATTGTATATAAATAGGATTGCCACCTTTTCTTCAGAAAAATACCAGCCTTGGTACTGTCTTCATAGACTTAACATTGGCCTAATGCCAATTTTTTTTACCAGCCTGCCAGTAAAATACCGGCCAGGTGGCAACCCTATATATAAAAGAAAATTATACAGAATACTTATCAACTGCTGTTAAAAGCTTACGGAAAATATGAAATAGGGAAAAATGCAGGCATGGAGAACTGGCATCATAGAAAAACTCGGCTTAAAATCAGGCTCCTCAGAGTTCAGTACTCAGAGTTCCTGGGCCTAACACCCACATTGCAGCCTTGCCTAGAGTAGAAAGGCTCTGGCTGCTGTGTTCAGGAGCCTACATCATCAATGAAAATGACTCTCCACTCTACCTAGCTTTGTCCTCTCTGCTCTTCCCCTAGCCAGCCTTCTTTCCAGCCCACCTATGGCTTGGACTAGCCCTGCTACTATGCATGGGAGACCCAGCTTTCTCCTTCTAGTTACTGGAAAAACTGGTTATCTCCTGCTGCTATGCTAGAAAAGTCTCCATTTTAAGGTTGAGAGTACACTGAGTATTTTTGGTTATAGGAACATCAAAAATAGACATGCCATAACAACTTGTAAATTGATATTCTGTACTAGGAAACACCACCACCACTAGTAGTAGTTCTAGCACACATCCTATGCATCAGTTTAGCTGAGCAGATAGTTCTGCTGTTTTGTCTGACTCACTGCCTAGGAGGTGAAGCTCTTGTACTCCTTTGGTGCAAGATTCTGATGAAGAAAATATACCAATACCAGGTAGTAGTGCAGCAAGGTCAAGCAGCACTAGCATTTTCTATGGAAAAGAGAAACCAGCAGCGCTGTTTAAGGCTAGCACTACAGCTACTACTAAAAAGACGACTTATAGTGAGTGTAACAGACCGTCTGCCGAATGTAGTAGGCCCTCTGTCCGTTGGGTGAAATCACCTCCTTAGCCCCTGACTACAGCTTAGCATTCACCCACCAAATCTTTCTGGATCCTTGCTCTTTGTACCCAAATAGCAGACAGGAGACCACTAGCAGTTAGGTACAGCAAGAATGAACAACTCCTTTATTTGTGTAACAACACAGACATAAACAAAAAAGACATAAACATGACATCACAGACATTAGTATACAATGGGGGGGGGGGGGGGGGGGGGATGGAACTAAACATAGTTCTCCAACAAACTGGGGCTAGGAATACATTAGACATTTAGGCTGAAAACCAAAAAGGGATTACCATACAGTGAAAAGACACACAGAAAAACACATAATGTACACAACATAATCAGTCTACCAGTTAATCCAGTTAATACAGAACAAAGGATGTTGGAGTAAACTATCAATTATTGTCACTGACACATTATAATTCTCCAGAGTGGTCTACTCACACAATTAAACATTACACATAAACCAATATACTAACAGAATATAACTAACTAACAATATTAACGTATAGAGTTATGGCACATAAACCAGGGCCCATAATCTACAGGGAGGTGTTTGGCCCTCAGGCCCCTCCAAGAACCCTAGTCACTCAGGCTGTCAGGACTCACTTCGTGAGTAAGAAGAAGCACATTCTGCCCCCAGCATCCTCCTCTACCACAAGTAGCAGAGAGGGTTTTCATTTGTCGGTGAGGTATGAGAGGTGCCAAAAATAGCACGTTTAGTAGCAGGAGTATGAGCAGCACTATATTTTGCGCAAGGCAAACAAGGTAAGTGCCTAGGGTGGCACTTGCGTTGTATCCCTCGGGGGGACGTGACAAAAAAAAAATGTACAAAATCAAATTCGCCCCTTTAAGAAAAAAATAAACTTGCTTGCCAGAAGAGACGGTGGCTGGGGAGATCGGAAGATCTCCCAACACCAATGCTCTGCCTGCAACCATCAGCATTGGAAGCCGAACAGGCAGCACAGACAAACCTCCATGCAGCCTGTTCGTCTCCCCATGTGGTATGACGAGGAAGTGGTGACTGGTCACATGACCCGGCATTCTGACATCAGATCACGTGACCTATCTGCATCCATTGCATGGAGAGCCAAACAGGCAGCATGGTAGGACACCATGCTGTCTGCCACTAGCCACCAGGGACCAGGGTAAGTCCTGGGGTGTTGGGGGGATGTGATGGGGGTCATGTAATGGAGGTAATGGGGGTGATGGAGGAATGTAATGGGGATAATGATGTCAAGTGATGTGGGTCATGTAATGGGGGTGATGGAAGCATGTAATTGGGGTAATGATGTCAAGTGATGGGGTCATAAAATCGGGGTGATTGGGCATGTAATGGGGTGATAGAGGCATGTAATGGGGGTGATGGAGGCATGTAATGGTGTAATGGGGGCATGCAATGGACGTGTTGGGGGCATGCAATGGAGGTGTTGGGGGCATGTAATCGGCTAATGAAGCATGCGATGGGCACATGTAATGGGGTTATGGGGGAGTGTAATGTGTATATAATGGGGTGATGGGGCATGTAATGAGGGTGATGGGGCATTTCATGTGTATGCATGTGGGTGATGGGGCATGTAATGGGGTTATGGGTCGTGTCCTGGATTTGTAACGTGGGTGATGGGGCATGTTGTGGGTGTGCACCGTGGGTTGGGGGTGACCAAATCTTGTCTGCCTAGGGCAGCACAAAACCAAGATACACCACTGACTACGATTGGTGTTCCCAAGAAGCCTCCTTCTTGTACACAGAGGCTGTTTTCTGATCAACCTCCATAACATTCACTAAGACATGCTCACATTATTACACACAAACACACTCTCACAAATATACACTCAGTAATACATGCTCAAACAACCACGCTCACATGATACACCATAACACTCTCAAACATAACACTCACTAATACACACAAACACATTCTCACACATACTCACTTATACACACAAACACATTCTCACACATAACACTGACTAATACACACAAACACATTGTCACACATAACACTCACAAATACACACAAACATACATTCTTACACATAACCCTGAACCATAACTCTTACGCACTAACCCTACCCCTAAACTAAATAAACTTGGTCATTCCTTCTTGGAAAAATTCATTTCTGGACAAACATTTGTCTCTTTCGCCCATTCACCCAATTTCCCATAGCCTACCTAACCTTGTTTGATTTATTCTGAATTGAACATTGCCGCAATTTCATTCGCCCAAATGGAATTCCCAAAATGAAAATAATGAAATAACTGAAAACTCTGGTGGTGCCCACATCTACAAAGCACTCTTTAGTGCTAGCAAAACCTTTTTAAGTTGTTGGAGGAGGTGCAGTTAAGACTTCTCCCAATTGATTCCTGGGCAGCAAGTTGCAACCAAAGGAACCAACAACCTTAAATATGTGCAAGGAGGGGAAATATGTTTGCTAACCTTAAAAATATAACATATGCAATACTCCAATTGGTGAATTATTGTTTATTCCACAACTAGTGATGTTTCAGCCACACAGGTCTTTCTTAAGCCATAAAAAACAAGTACATAGTGAAGGCAATTTATATAAGCAAGCCAATTAAACTTATTCAAATGTTATAATATATGTGTCATATCATAGCAATTAGAGTTGAGCGGACACCTGGATGTTCCGGTTCGAGAGGTTCGACCGAAATTTGAAAAAATGTCCGGGTCCGTGCTCGAACCTGACCCCGTACACGAACCACATTGAAGTCAATGGGGACACAGACTTTTGGCCACTAAAATGCCTCTAAAAAAGTCATGGTAAGGGCTAGAGGGCTGCAAAAGGAATTCAAATGTGGGTAAGAGGAGGAAAAGTGCCCTGCAAGCAAATATGGATAGGGAAATAACTTAAAATAACATAAAATACATACAAATTACAAATACAGCTGAGCCATAAAATAGCACTAGATGGAATCTTTGATTTTAGCTTTGGAAGAACATAAATCTAAATCTAAAGCATGGCTGCCAGGAGGATCAACAGAATTATCCATTTGAGAGAGGGTTGGAGTGCAGGGTATTCTCTTTCAGTTTATACTAAGTGACCCAAAGGTTAAGGAGGCGGTGACCGTGGCGGTGTAGGTGGAAGCGGCGGTGTAGGAGGAGGAGGAGGAGGTAGCCAACACTGTTTTTTAAATGTGCAAAAAAGAGAAAGTGTAGAGGTATACTGGCGCTTATCCTAATATACACAAGCTGCAAACTGTCTGGCAACTACCCCTCTGAGCTCTGAGGAAGCCCATTTGGAGGGTGAAACGCGTTAGCTGAGCTTGGCACTGTCTATCTGGGGTCTGAGAAAAATCCTATTGTCTGAATTTCGTTTTGGATCGAATTCAAGTTATACCAGTGTAAGATATTTTGTACCTCCTATTAAATTCATGTTATGCTTACCCTAATATCCTCTTATTTGTTTGGAGATTATTAGGCATTATATCCAAGAGGATATGAAAGCTGCAGCTTACTCTGTATGACCATTATGTGAGTTATTTTTTTATAACTTCATTTGTCACATTGCAATATATCTGCACCTTATACAGTAGATCTGTCATATTGCAATATATATTTTGCCACTTTGCACCTTGTACAGCACTTTAGCGCACTGTCACTTTTGTTTGTCAACACTGTTTTTTGTTCTTTTTATTGGGGTAGCCCCCAAAATATTGGGACATATAACAACAGAAAACAAAGAATAAGTGCACTTGAGTATAACAATGACTGGGTGAGGCCGGTATAAATGTCTATTCTGCACAAGGTACAGAGAAGTCTGGTGGGATCCATGCCTGGTTCATCTTAATAAACATGAGCTTGTCCACGTTGGCTGTGGACAGGCGGCTGCACTTGTCTGTGATAACGCCCCCTGCCGTGCTAAACACACGTTCAGAGAATACACTGGCTGCAGGGCAGGCCAGCACCTCCAAGGCATAAAGGGCAAGCTCAGGCCATGTGCTCAATTTGGAGACCCAGAAGTTGAATGGGGCAGACCCATCAGTCAGTACGTGTAGGCCTGTGCATACGTACTGTTCCACCATGTTGCTGAAATGCTGCCTCCTGCTAAGATGTTGCATGTCAGATGATGTTGCTGCTTGTTGTGGCGTGCTGACAAAGCTTTTCCAAATTTCGGCCATGCTACCCCTGCCTTCTGAGGTGCTGGCGGTGCCCCAGCTGCGTTGGCGACCTCTTCCTTCGCATTGTGCTTCCATTGAGACCCCGGTGTAATTTTGGAATGCCCTCAGCAGCGCGTCTACCAGCGTGCGCTGGTAGTCGCGCATCTTACGATTACGCTCCAGTGATTGAATTAAGGACGGCCCGTTTTCCTTGTAACGGGGATCCAGCAGGGGGGCTACCCAGAAATCAGCACAAGTTAGAATGTGGGCAACTCGGCAGTCGTTGCGCAGGCACTGCAGCATGTAGTCGCTCATGTGTGCCAAGCTGCCCAGAGGCAAGGACAAGCTGTTCTCTGTGGGAGGTGTATCATCTGTGTCCTCCGTATCCCCCCAGACACGCTCCAGTGATGCCCACGAGCTGCGTTGGGTGCCACCTTGCTGTGAACATGGTTCCACCTCCTCATCATCATCCTCTTCCTCCTCCAAAACTGTGCCCTGGCTTGACAGTTGTGCACCTGGCCTATGCTGGTGCAGGAACCCACCCTCCAAGCCACTTGTGAATGACTGGTCTGATAACTGTGGAAATGACCCCTCTTCTTCTTCCTCCTCTTCCTCCTATGCCACATCCTCTTCCATCATCGCCCTAAGCGTTTTTTCAAGGAGACATACAAGCGGGATAGTAAGGCTGAGAACGGCGTCATTGGCACTGGCCATGTTGGTGGAGTACTCGAAACAGTGCAAAATGGCACACAGGTCTCGCATGGAGGCCCACTCATTGGTGGTGAAGTGGTGCTGTTCCGCAGAGCGACTGACCCGTGCAGCTGATACTCCACTATTGCCTGCTGCTGCTCGCAAAATCTCTCCAGCATGTACAAGGTGGAGTTCCACCTTGTGGGCACCTCGCATATGAGGCGGTGAGCGGGAAGGCCTAAGTTACGCTGCAGCGCAGACAGGCGAGCAGCAGCAGGGTGAGAACGCCTAAAGTGCGCACAGACGGCCCGCACTTTCTGTAGCAGCTCTGATATATCTGGGTAGTTTTTCAGGAATTTCTGCACCACCAAATTCAGCACATGCACCAGGCAAGGGATGTGCGTCAAACCGGCTAGGCCCAGAGCTGCTACGAGATTTCGCCCATTATCGCACACCACCAGGCCGGGCTTGAGGCTCAGTGGCAACAACCACTCATTGATCTGTTGTTCCATGCCTGTCCACAGCTCCTGCGCGCTGTGGGGTTTTTCCCCAAAACATATGAGTTTTAAAAGAGCCTGCTGTCGTTTCCCCCTGGCTGTGCAATAGTTGGTGGTGAAGGTGTTACGCTGACTGGATGAGGAGGTGGTAGAGGAGAAGGAAGAAGCTGAGTAGGAGGAGGAGGCAACAGGAGGCAAAGAGAAATGCCCTGCAATCCTCTGTGGCGGAAGGACATGCGCCAAACTGCTATCTGCCTCAGGCCCAGCAGATACTACATTTGCCCAGTGTTCAGTTAGGGAGATATAGCGTCAATGCCCGTGCTTACTGGTCCACGTATCTGTGGTTATGTGGACATTGCCACAGATGGCATTGCGCAGTGCACACCTGATTTTGTCCGCCAATTGCTTGTGCAGGGAAGGGATGGCTCGCCGGGAAAAGTAGTGGCGGGTGGAAACCACGTACTGTGGGACATCCACCGCCATCAGGTTTTTAAAACTGTCTGTCCCCAATAGACGGAATGACAGCATTTCAAAGGCCAGGAATTTTGAAATGCTGGCATTCAGGGACAGTGTTCAGGGGTGGGTAGGGCTATACTTCCTCTTTCTCTCCAGTGTTTGGGAGATGGACAGCTGAACGCTTCCATGGGACAGTGTGGAGATGCTTGAGGACGGTGGCGGACATTGTGGCGTTGCTGCCACTTCCTCTATTGCTCGGTGGTAGGTGCCACTGTGACTCCAGAGCTGGAGGAAGAGGCCAAGACAGCAGCAGAAGAGGAAGCAGGAGGAGCCTGAGACCTTTCTTGGGTTTTGAGATGCTTACTACACTGCAGCTCATGCTTTGCATGTAGATGCCTGGTCATGCAGGTTGTGCTCAGGTTTAGCACATTTATGCTTTGCTTCAGGTTCTGATTGCACAGCTTACAAACCACTCGTGTCTTGTCAGCACATTGTCTAAAGAACTCCTTGGAGCTGGCTTTGGTGTGCTTGGCCCCTGGGTGCGGTGGGCAGTAGCAGGCGTACTGTCTAGGGGACGGCCGCTACGGTTTTGCACCCTGCTTCCTCTTATGCTGCACTGGTGCCTCTTTGCGACCACCGCCTCTTCCTCCAAACTGGACACGTCACTCGCATGACCTTGATTCAATGTGGGGTCTAGGAGCTCATCATCCTCCACATCATCTTCCACCCACTCCTCAACCCTGCCCTCCTTGTCGGTCTGCACACTGCCGAAAGCCACAGCAGTTGGCACCTGTGTTTCGTCATCATCAGAGATGTCCTGCGGTGGTCCTCGCATGTCCACATCCTGACACACAAGTGGTTGTGCATCAGTGCACTCAATCTCTTCCACTTCTGGGGCAAGGCTAGGTTTCATGACCCCGCCAGCAGAGTCATCAAAATGCAAAAGAGACTGCTGCATGACTTGTGGCTCAGACTGCTTGGCTGATTTGCAAGGGGGTGAGGTGAAAGACAGATGGCCATGGGCTGCAGGTGTCAACTCTGAGCTTTCAGCAGGGGACCGGGTGGGAGACAATGTGTAGGAACCGGAGGCACTGTCAGCCACCCAATCTACTATCGCCTGTACTTGTTCTGGCCTCACCATTCTAAGAGTGCCATTCGGGCCTACCAAATAACGCTAAAGGTTCTGTCGCGTACTAGCACCTGAGGAAGGTGTTTCACTTGTGCGTGTAGCTGGCACAGATCGACCACATCCCCTACTTGCAACAGGAGCTCCACCAACACCAGCAGCACCACAACAAGGGCCACATGCCTTATTTGACACTCTCCTCATTCTTTGCGGTCACCCACCAAAGTAACAGATGGTTTATGTCAGGCGACAATTTAAACGGCAATAGTCAAGAATTTTTATTTGTATTTTTTTTTTGTTTTTTTGTTTATTGGACTGCAAGAAATGAACCGCAAGATGCAAATGTACTATTTAGCACCCAAAACAATTAGAATTTTTCAAAGTGCGCTGTAAGCACAGTATTGGACTGTTCTATTTGACTCTCAGATATGAAGTGCACTGCAAGACGCAAATGCACTATTTACCACCCAAAACAATTAGAATTTTTCAAAGTGCGCTGTAAGCACAGTATTGGACTGTTCTATTTGACTCTCAGATATGAAGTGCACCGCAAGACGCAAATGTACTATTTACCACCCAAAACAATTAGAATTTTTCAAAGTTCGCTGTAAGCACAGTATTTAATTGTTCTGTTTGACTCTCAGATATGAAGTGCACCGCAAGAAGCAAATGTACTATTTACCACCCAAAACAATTAGAATTTTTCAAAGTGCGCTGTAAGCACAGTATTTAACTGTTCTGTTTGACTCTCAGATATGAAGTGCACCGCAAGACGCAAATGTACTATTTACCACCCAAAACAATTAGAATTTTTCAAAGTGCGCTGTAAGCACAGTATTGGACTGTTCTATTTGACTCTCAGATATGAAGTGCACTGCAAGACGCAAATGCACTATTTACCACCCAAAACAATTAGAATTTTTCAAAGTGCGCTGTAAGCACAGTATTGGACTGTTCTATTTGACTCTCAGATATGAAGTGCACCGCAAGACGCAAATGTACTATTTACCACCCAGAACAATTCAAATTTTTCAAAGTGCGCTGTAAGCACAGTATTTAACTGTTCTGTTTGACTCTCAGATATGAAGTGCACCGCAAGAAGCAAATGTACTATTTACCACCCAAAACAATTAGAATTTTTCAAAGTGCGCCGTAAGCACAGTATTTAACTGTTCTGTTTGACTCTCAGATATGAAGTGCACCGCAAGACGCAAATGTACTATTTACCACCCAAAACAATTAGAATTTTTCAAAGTGCGCTGTAAGCACAGTATTTGACTGTTCTATTTGACTCTCAGATATGAAGTGCACCGCAAGACGCAAATGTACTATTTACCACCCAAAACAAACAGAATTTTTCAAAGTGCGCTGTAACGCACAGTATTTGACGGTTCTATTTGACTCTCAGATATGAAGTGCAGGACGCAAATGTACTATTTACCACCCAAAACAATTAGAATTTTTCAAAGTGCGCTGTAAGCACAGTATTGGACTGTTCTATTTGACTCTCAGATATGAAGTGCACTGCAAGACGCAAATGCACTATTTACCACCCAAAACAATTAGAATTTTTCAAAGTGCGCTGTAAGCACAGTATTGGACTGTTCTATTTGACTCTCAGATATGAAGTGCACCGCAAGACGCAAATGTACTATTTACCACCCAGAACAATTCAAATTTTTCAAAGTGCGCTGTAAGCACAGTATTTAACTGTTCTGTTCGACTCTCAGATATGAAGTGCACCGCAAGAAGCAAATGTACTATTTACCACCCAAAACAATTAGAATTTTTCAAAGTGCGCCGTAAGCACAGTATTTAACTGTTCTGTTTGACTCTCAGATATGAAGTGCACCGCAAGACGCAAATGTACTATTTACCACCCAAAACAATTAGAATTTTTCAAAGTGCGCTGTAAGCACAGTATTGGACTGTTCTATTTGACTCTCAGATATGAAGTGCACCGCAAGACGCAAATGCACTATTTACCACCCAAAACAATTGGAATTTTTCAAAGTGCGCTGTAAGCACAGTATTGGACTGTTCTATTTGACTCTCAGATATGAAGTGCACCGCAAGACGCAAATGTACTATTTACCACCCAGAACAATTCAAATTTTTCAAAGTGCGCTGTAAGCACAGTATTTAACTGTTCTGTTTGACTCTCAGATATGAAGTGCACCGCAAGAAGCAAATGTACTATTTACCACCCAAAACAATTAGAATTTTTCAAAGTGCGCCGTAAGCACAGTATTTAACTGTTCTGTTTGACTCTCAGATATGAAGTGCACCGCAAGACGCAAATGTACTATTTACCACCCAAAACAATTAGAATTTTTCAAAGTGCGCTGTAAGCACAGTATTTGACTGTTCTATTTGACTCTCAGATATGAAGTGCACCGCAAGACGCAAATGTACTATTTACCACCCAAAACAAACAGAATTTTTCAAAGTGCGCTGTAACGCACAGTATTTGACGGTTCTATTTGACTCTCAGATATGAAGTGCAGGACGCAAATGTAATATTTAACACCAAATAATTGCAGTATTTAAAAATGCGTAGATGTTGCCCACTGAGCTAACAGAACAGGATTAAAGTCATGTGCCTGGCACACATGCAGTTGCAAGTGCCCTGCACTCTCGGTAGTACTGGGCTCAGGGCAGGGTACAAATATGTAGTATAGCACCCACTAAAATAATCACTGTAATTTGAATAATCGCTGTAGTTTGAATAATTGCTGTAGTTTGCAGATTCAACACCAGAATTTTTTTTAATCTGTCCCTCACAACTGCAGCATCCTCTCCCTACACTAAGAAGAGCTCATGTGATGTGTGTGTACGTGACTTCAGCTTATATATAGAGGCTGGGTCACATGCTGCACTGGCCAATCACAGCCATGCCATTAGTAGGCATGGCTGTGATGGCTTCTAAGGGTAAACGAGTCAAACGCTTGTTGATTGGCTGCCCTGCAGCCTCTCAACATGCGCCATTAAATCGTCGAACACCGAACTCCAACACGGACATATAGTGGAATGTCCGTGTTCGGGTCCGGGTACGGACACCGTAATGTTCGGTACGAACCCAAACAGTGCTGTTCGGGTTTGCTCAACACTAACAGCGATATTTTGCTGATACATTGTACCTCATTTTGAGACATTTCACAAAACTGCAGCATATACATACAGAATGTAGCGTGTACATATAGAATGCACCATATACATACAGAATAAAATGTACAGCAATGGATGTAGCGTTGATATTACTCACTTTTATAACAATGTAGGATGGGCAAATTAAAAATAAGATGCCATTGCAGGAATACACTGTGGGGGAAAGGATAAAGTACAGTGAAGGAACATTAAATTATTAAATAAAAAGAGCACATAAAAAGGCTATGGTGTATAGAATAAAACTACCTTTTAAAAACATGCTGGTTGTTTGAGGGTAAATAAAAATACAATAGCAGAAATGCAATGGGGGCAGTGTAACATCACATATTGTTCCAGTAAAAGTAGGCATGTATACAAAAAGGTTAATCATTTAAATATATAGAAAAACTTTGGACTACCATTGGAAAGAGTGTTGACTTTTTGAAGGGAGATCATTTCTGAATTTTAAATAGTGAATGAATATCAAGGCAGGAGTACACTGAGGGGCCAAGAGTGATATAAAACAAAGCACAAATGATTACACTTATTAAATTGAAGAATCAGGTTACTGTAAAATAGCAGCTTGGTAGTTCAGGTATATGGAGGAAACAAGGAGACACTACCCTTTAAGAGTGGCATGTCTAGTTGGAGACAAAAACTGGGTTTTAAATGAATAAAAGTGTGTATGTTGCCATTTTGCTGAGACTGGCGAGCTGTGCAGATCAGGAATACCAGTAACAACTGTGAAGAAAGAAGAGAGGCTCAGAGAATGTAAAAAATAATGTTGCTGTAGAATAGAGAGTGCAAAGTAGGTTTAAAATATGTTCATTAGTCACTATGTATTTATGAACAGTGCCACAGAAAAATAAACTTACATTTGTAGAAGCAGCCGCCAAGAGTAGAAAATAGGAGCAGCACTGATTTCAAATTATAAAATACTTTTTTGATTACATGAAAACATGGTTAGGGAGATGATGAAAAAACTTGTCCTATTTTAGGCTGTAGGGGGCTGTAGTTGTAGCATCACTAGGTGTACTGAGATTCAGACAGGGAATATAAGTGCAATACTAATAACAGGGGGGGGGGACCTGATACAGGTCAGTGAGGTAATGTGATCTCCATGTTATAATGGAATGAAAGTGTATAATTGTCATAAACGGGGTCCAGGCGACATGGGATCCTGCGTGACCGAGTTCATGAGTTACGGTGCAGATGTGGAAACACAGGGCCTGGTGCAGGGTAACCACACTCATCCAGACCAAACATATAACATAAATTGCACAGAACAAGCAGAATGTGGCAGGCTGGGACAGGCAGACTAAGCAGAGTGAAATAGCTAAAGGCAAACTGAGGCAGAAACAGAACTGAAGACAAAGTGCAGGGCTAAGGAGGAACTGGAGCAGAATTTAAACAAACATAAGCAGGGCAGAGCAGAAACAAAACTAAGATAAAACAAAACAAGGCACAGCACTAAAAACAAAGCTATACATACAGGGCAAAAGCAGACAGGGCACAGACAAAGGGCATTGCAACAGAACTTTAAGGTATACACAGGCACACATACAACCAGAGAATAAACAAAGGACAGGACTAAAGCAACACAACAAAGGTACTACCTGAATACAGGAACTAGCCTAGACTCTGAGATGGAAAAGATGAGGGTTTGGTTCACCTGATGGCCAAAACATGGAAGTTTGCGAACCGGCATCAAGGTACCTCACATTAGGAAAGTTCCTAATCTAGAACCATAAATAAAACTAATAACTGAATCTATATAACGGGCACTACACCGACACACAGGAATTACTGGAAGCAGGATTGCACAGACTGGGAGCATGAAGCAAACTGAAACAAAGCACAAACGGGCAGGGCAAATTGTATAGGTGCAGGGAAACAAAACAGAAGACAACACAAAACCCTGCAATGGAATAGATAAAATAGCAAACAACAAAGAAGCATGGAACAGCAGGACAGCCCTCAAAATGGACACGGGCAGGGAGGCCCTCTAATAGAGCACTATAACAGGGCATAACTATGTTAATGTCAGGGTTCAACACTGACCTTCTGACTCATGCATTTAAAAGTCATTATTTATGTGCTTATATTCCCCCTGCCTCCTCTAGAGGTCTCCCTACCTTACTTTGCTTGTATTCCTTCCCCTCTGGTGTCAGGTGGGCTCGTTACCTTTTGCTCACACCCAGGTTAAATAGCAGCAGTTTCTGGCAAACAGTGCTTTTGCATTGAAGTTGGTGCCTGATTTCTGAGAGCTGCTGCTTCTGTTCCTGATACTCTCCTTAAAGCCCATTTGTTTTGTGACCTTGTCCAGGAACTGGGAATCTGACCCTGAGTGGCTCAACCATCTCAGTAGATGATTTTCAGCATCTCCTGAGACCCTCTGAGTACATCAAGATCTCTTCAGCTAAGTTATTCCCTTTAAACTACCCTTCTCATTTCTCACCCTCTCTAGGGTGTTCATGCTTAGTCACCCTCTCTAGGGTGTTCCTGCTTAGTCACCCTCTCTAGGGTGTTCCTGCTTAGTCACCCTCTCTAGGGTGTTCCTGCTTAGTCACCCTCTCTAGGGTGTTCCTGCTTAGTCACCCTCTCTTGGGTGTTCCTGCTTAGTCACCCTCTCCAGGGTGTTCCTGCTTAGTCACCCTCTCCAGGGTGTTCCTGCTTAGTCACCCTCTCCAGGGTGTTCCTGCTTAGTCACCCTCTCCAGGGAGTTCCTGCTTAGTCACCCTCTCCAGGGTGTTCCTGCTTAGTCACCCTCTCCAGGGTGTTCCTGCTTAGTCACCCTCTCCAGGGTGTTCCTGCTTAGTCACCCTCTCCAGGGTGTTCCTGCTTAGTCACCCTCTCCAGGGTGTTCCTGCTTAGTCACCCTCTCCAGGGTGTTCCTGCTTAGTCACCCTCTCCAGGGTGTTCCTGCTTAGTCACCCTCTCCAGGGTGTACCTGCTCTGGTAAGAAAAAGAGAAAGAAAAAGGGACCAAGTACCAGGGGCGTTGCTAGGTCTCCAAAACATCCGGGGCTGGAGCCCATGATAGATTTTATAGAAGTAGAGTAAATAAAATCACATGGTTAGGCAGCATACAGACTGATATAATTGACGCCAATGAACAATAGGTATATATGGGTATATATCGGGGCTCAACAAATCCCAGGCACCAGGAAATTATACCTGGCGCCCAGTTATTGTTGTCCCTGCATGGTGCCCTCGCCGCTGGGATCATTTTATTTATCCAGCGGAGCGCGGGGGAGCAGTGTGCGCACCGGCTGCACAGTCTTCCTGCTCCATCCCCACATGCACCGTACTATAGTGTCCGAGCGCTGAGTGTGCTCAGCAGGGCTAGAAACAACAGCAGGGCACAGACCAGGCTAGAATGAGGTATAGCAGCCAAGAGGGGGACATATTGATAGATGCATTTTTTTTTTTATCATAAACAATAACAAAATTGCTGACTTGTGCGTAAGTGTATGTGACAGAGTGTGTGTTTGTGTGTATGACTGACTGCATGTGTGTGTGTGACTGTGTGTTTATGTGACCCACTGTATGTGTGTGTGACTGTATGTCTGACTGTGACAGAATGTATATGTGTGTGTCTGTGACTGACTGTGTGTGTGTCTGTCTGTGACTGTATGAGTGTGTTTGTGTCTGTCTGTTACTGACTATATGCGTGTGTGTGACTGACAATAAGACTCGCAGCACACAAAAAACTCACATTACTCAAAGTTACACTTATACACAAAAATACACAGCCACAAATACACACACATACACATGCAGCCACACATACACACACATTCACACTTGCACAATCACACATGCACAGTCACACATACATACACACACCCTTACACACAGAGACACACAATCCCACTTACACACACCAACTTACATCACACACACACACTTGTATGTGAGCAAATTCCCATGATTTAAAAATAACTGAGCATATAAAAATGACTCAACCCTGACCCCCCCCCCACATAGATACCCTTACATAGACAACCTTACACTCACACACACATCCAGACAACCTTACACACAGACACCCTTATACACACAGATGGCCTTTCCCACACAGACATTCTGCCACGCAGACTCGTGTGTAAACCTGCAACTCTCACACTCACATCACAAATATTTTTAATTTTTTAATAAAAAGGGGTAAAAAACTTGGGGAGAATAGGCTGAGGTATGAAGGTATGCTCCTTCTACCAACCTAATAAAAGAGAGAAGTGCAGGGAATTGAGATGGGAATTCAACTGAATGCGAGAATTTTTCCAGCTCTGCTACTTTAGCCTTAATTTTGAAATTCCCATCTCACTTCCCTGCAATTCTCTCTTTCATGAGTAAAGCCTATATTATAATGAGCAGCTCATACACTCATAATGTATGGGTTTAATAGTATAACGAGGTCCATGTGATGTTTAATGCCATGTGTATGAACTCATTGCCATCAACATAAAGACTATATATAAAGATGAATCACTATTATTCATATTGAATGTGATAATCAGGTGTGAAAATAAAAATGGTATGAGCACTGTTTCACACTTGATTATCACATTCAATATGATTAATAGTAATTAATCACATTTTCTCCTAGTAATCTCACTGCCACTGACACACACTCCTAACTCTGCCACTTATGCTTTCACTCTCGAACACTTACACTCTGCCACTCACACACACTCATAACTCTGCTGCTCACGCTTACACTCACACACACACACTCATATCTCTGCTGCTCACACTTATACACTCCAAACACTCACACTATGCACACTCACTCATACAATCACACTCTGCCACTTACACACACTTACATTCTGCCACTCACACACATACACACTCATAACTCTTCCACTCATGCTTACACTCACACACACTCTCTTCCAATCACACTCTGCCACACTCACACACATACACTTACTTACACTCTGCCACTCACACTCTGCCACTCATATACATACACATGCACACTCATAACTCTGCCACTCACACCCACTTACACTCTGCAAATTACATTCTGCCACTCACATACATACACATGCACACTCATAACTCTGCCACTCACACCCACTTACACTCTGCCACTCATATACATACACATGCACACTCATAACTCTGCCACTCATACTCTGCAAATTACATTCTGCCACTCACATGCACACTAATAACTCTGCCACTCACAGTCTGCTACTTACATACACCTGCACACTAATAACTCTGCCACTCACACTCTGCCAAACACTCACCTGCAAAACTTGAGGGGGCGGAGCTAAACACGAGGGGCGGAGCCTATCGTGAGGGGATGGAGTCTGCTGCTGTTCAGCATAGAGCATGCAGGAGGCGGGACGAACGTGAGGGGGCGGAGCCGAGCGCGAGGGGGCGTGGTCAGGGTCTCCATTCGGGGCTATGGAGGGGAGATCCGGGGCTTCAGCCCCAGTAGCCCCCCCCTAGCGACGCCTCTGCCAAGTACACTTCTAGAGAAATCTATGACTGCATGTCTAGGTGAACCACCATCCAGTGAGTCCACAGCTAAATCTCTTAATACAATACATGTTTCTGGTCCCAAGGACCCCTACAACAGTACAGATGAATATCTACCACCAGATGGTGCCAAGGCTTCTAATGGGACTATTGAATCTGACCCCACTGACTTTTCTGTACTGACCCGAGCCACAACTGGCCAAATGGGGTTCAGGGATGCAAAGTGTTGTACGACATGCGGAGAGAAAGGTGCAAGTAAGAAATGCTCAGTGTGCAAATTGGTAATTTACTGCGATAAGAACTGCCAAAAACTCCACTGGGTTACACACAAGAAAGTCTGTAAAACACTAAAAGAAAAAGGGAATAATTTCACATCTAGAGAAATGTATGACTGCTGTCTTGCTGAATCACCCTACAGTAATTCCAGAACTATATCTCTCAATGCAATACATGGTTCTGGTCCCATGGACCCCTACACCAGTACAGATGAAGATTTGCCACCAGATTGTGTCAAGGCCTCAAATGGGACTATTGTAAGAAAGCAAGACCTGCATATTTTTGAACAAATGCTACGTGATAATGTGCAGAGACAGCATTCTTATTACTAACCTGTTTGTTTCAGCCTTTAGCCATCCCCTGTTCTCAGCAACCATGAACAGTTTGCAGGGGTGGTTGTATTATTGTTTTTCCCCCTTCATGCCTAGAAACCTGTGTTTTATGTATTTTGTTATCACTGTTCCTCTTCTGGGAGGCTGTATATGTCTGGCCAGATTCTATGCTAAATTATCTAATTGGATCGCGTCCGGAGGCCGCTCCTTAAAGGGGGGGATATGTCAGGGTTCAACACTGACCTTCTGACTCATGCATTTAAAAGTCATTATTTATGTGCTTATATTCCTCCTGCCTCCTCTAGAGGTCTCCCTACCTTACTTTGCTTGTATTCCTTCCCCTCTGGTGTCAGGTGGGCTCGTTACCTTTTGCTCACACCCAGGTTAAATAGCTGCAGTTTCTGGCAAACAGTGCTTTTGCATTGAAGTTGGTGCCTGATTTCAAGGTACAGAGACACAAACAACAGGCGTGAGCATAATAAATAAACAAGAAAGCAAGGCAAAAGGATACAAACAATTTGTTACAGCCTGAATGATCCTCCACAAGGAATTATTAGTAACAATAATATATTACCCGGAAATGGTAATTTAAGTGTGGGTGAGATAGGGGTGTGATACAGGACAGTAAAGGGAAAAAAATATGACATGTATAATTTAGTGTAGGAGTGTGGGAAGGGGCATATTTATAATGTGAGGATGAACTGAAACAGGGATTATATGACAAATGAAGAAAAATATAGAACTGGCACTCCAATTCAGCAACTTTTTGTTGCTGTGCATATTTATTTATAACTGGAATCACTGCCATTAAATATTCGAACTCTTCACTATGAAACCTTTCTTATTCTTCATTTGTTACTATTTAAACGCCTGGTCACCGAAGGCGTCACCCTGACCTAGGCGTCACCTAGACACAGCTAGCACCCTTCCAGTGCTGGACTCATGCCTCGGTGGAGCCCAGAATATCTCAGTTTGGAGAAAATCTATTTGCGGGATTATATGACGATTAAGGAAATATTTTATGCTGAAGGGGGAAAATAAGGATTTTGACTTATTACATTTTCTTTAGTAAAACATTTTTATAATTCACAGAATTATGAGTTGGAACCAGATACTTCTCTTTTATGGTTCTCTCTCCCTTCTTTCCATTTCACCTAGGATACTGGATTCCATGAACATTGTTTGTATCTGATATTATTGTTTTTAATAAAAACATTTTTAGGTAAATGATGAGTCCTCAGAGATAATATGGTATGTTTCTCATTAGTAGAGAAATATCACCTGAGGAAGCCCGAATTAGGATAAACACATGATTTTTCGGACAAAGCACATCAACATATACCCAGTTTTTTTTTTTTCCCAGGAGTCCAGCTGCTTTTTTGATAATGTTGTATCTATGTACAAATTGTGAATCTCTTGCAAGCTTCACCATCGCTAAGAGTAAGCTTATAAATGTATGTTTTTATATATAAAAATGTTAACGTTTTTACACTATGCGGTCCTATCTTCTCTCCTTATGATAACTACTCATTAATTTGGCCTGAATTCAATTTAACTCATATGCTGATACAAGCGAGCAATATTTAGCTCAAGAAAATGTGAGTTTATTTTTACAGAAGTAGATATCGACTAAATATAATTTTAAAGTTATCTGCACTATGCTGCATTTCTTCCCTCTTTAGGGAGCACTGCATTTTTGAGTACAGAAGAGACATCGGAAGGTCAAAGAATGATTCTCCAGCAAAATGTAAGTAATATATTAGTTTTTTTTCTCACATTGCCGTTACTTCTAGTTATATTAGAGTGTCTCAAAGGGACCTGCACTCACAATATTATAGAGCAGCTAGATAACTTTATGTAATATCATTACATTGCCCCTTTTAGATCAGAAGGCAGACCAACCGAAAGGGACATTTACACATTTGTGTATAATGGAGACCAGGATGTGTCATAAGAACACAGACATGACACAAGGGAAAGTTTTTTAGGAACTGTAACCAAAGAAAGATTGTTAAAACCCAATTATCTAAAACCCCACAACGAAGTGGAAGTAAAAAAATGATTTTTCCCATTAGCTCTATCTCCAAGGAAGATCCAGAGGACAGAGATGAAGGGGAAGCCGAGTCAGACCTGGAATAGAGAACCCTCATGAATTGGGTATTATTAATATCTCTAATAAAACACTAAATGACAATGAAATCAATTTATTAGCTAAAGGTTTAAAATTTGCCCCATCCAGAGGTCCAAGTGGCTTTGATCTTTTCATGGATGCTCAAAAATATCTCTGAAAACTGACAGTAAAAAGGTTTTGTTTTTTTAGAAAAGATCAGGCCCAGCTTGGCTATACAGCCTTGTAAGGGAAATTGGATAATGTAGAGAGTTTTATCCATACCAAATTAAAAAATAAATCTAGGTTCTTCCCGGCTCATGAAAAGGGAGAACATATCGAATTCTTCACAAGCATGTTTCTCAAAGAATTAAAAAAATAAAAAAAAATAAAATAAAAAGAGCAATTATAATCTGTCCCTTAAAGAAAAAGAAGCTCTTAAAACTCTTACAAATAATAAGAGGAAGCCAACAATATTTTGGGTGATAAAAACACATATCAGAAACTTGAAAAAGATCTCACTGATGTTTTTGGTAAGAAGTTTTATGACCTACTCCAAAAGGGAAAATCCAATGGAATATTAGATCAGAAAGAATTTAACTATTTAAATGTCAAACATCCGAAAAAATGTTCACAAAAATGTGAACACTCCATCAGGTACACCCATCATAAGTAGAATAGATTCCCTCACCTGTACCTCAGAATATATAAATTGTTTTCTGCATAAGTATGTCCCTATGGCTCCCTCCTATGTCAAAGACACCACTGATATTCTAAACACTCTAAAGGAGATAAAATGGTCCCCAGATTTTTTGTGGGCCACAGTGGATGTGGCTTCATTATATACAGTCATACCTCATTTCAAGGGGATTCAGGCGGTTAGGTAGGTACTAGAAAGAGATCCTGTGATCCACCCCTCTTAGACAATTTTTATTCTAAATTGTGTATAATTTATTTTAACACACAATTTTTATTTACAATTACGTGGTACAGCCATGGGCACCACGTTTGCGCCAAGTTATGCCAATATTTATGTGGTTTATGGGAGTCCAAACATATTTGATCCCATAATCCCTTTGGCGCAAACCTGGTGCTCTGGTGACGTTATTTAGATTATATATTAATTATTTGGCAAGGTTCCAATAATAATCACAACTTTAAAATTCACTTCTAATATTCATTTAGACACAATTGATTTTATATCACCTTATATGTTCATGAGCACGTTATTCAGTCCCGCACGTTTTTTAAATTGTTTTATTGACTTCATTAGTTGCCATCACCATATATGGTTACAGAATATACCTAAGGGACAGCTTATGTGGATAAATAGCAGCACCAAAGTTGATTTTACAATTCAGTGCAATGTTCTTGTGAAAAAATTCTTGCAAAGAAATGACACAAATAATCTTTTGGAGTCAAATATTTTACAGGTGGCATCTATGGATAGGGCTTCCCTTTTTGAGAAGAAAGTTAAAAACAATACCAATGGGATTTCTCCTTTTCCTTTTTAAGTAAGTATAATAATAGGACAAAAGAGATTAAAAGGGCTTTTAATAAATGCTGGCCTATTCTAAAACTTGATCTGGTGTTAAAAGAAGTAATTCCAGATATTATTTTCAAACGTGCACCAAACTTTTGGCCCCCAGCATCCTTCCTGAATCAGAGATATTAAGAAAACACAATTTTTTGAGTACAAAATTCCCTGGCTTTCACAAATGTGGGAACTGTAAAATGTGTCACACATGTAAGAAACAGAAGAAAAAAACTGATCTGTTTCTATGTACTAAAACAGGTGTCACGTTTCAAATCAAACATTTCATACATTGTAAGTTAGTTAATGTCATACATCTACTCCAATGCAACTGTGGCATCCAATATGTGGGTCGTATATCAAGAGTACTAAAAGTCAGGGGATTAGAACATCTAGGAGGAGAGAGTCTATATACCATCATCTGCATAACTTGCCTCGAAGTTGTGGGAGTGAGAATCCTTCATTTGTTTTATACTGTTTGAGAGTGCAATATACTCCTCCAATTCCTCCATTTATACCATACTGTATTACGCTATGATAGATTGTTTTTTTGTCTCTTCCAAGTGATTTGCGCTCCCTTGTTGTTTGTCTTGTTTAAGGATCTTTACACTACTTTTTATAAATATAAAATATATTACTTGTAATGCTATAAAAACTGTGAGACATTCATATATAGAATATATATCGAAAAAAATCACGTTTACCTATATTATAGCAATGATAACTGATATTTGTATTCTGCTGCTATTATGTGTATAAAGTGATGTACATAAATGTTAGGTTTACCAGTGTGCTCTTGGGCATTAAAATGTGGACATAGATGATGTGAGATGCTGAGGAGGAAGTGCATCTGAGGTGTACGAGGAGTGCGTGCACATGGCATGACAGGCTGAGAAGCAAAAGCTGTGGGTATTGGAGGATCGATAAAGCACGGGATTATTGCTGCTCCGACCAGTAAAATATCTTCGGAGATATTGTGAAAGTGCAATTGTGAGTCAGGTGTAGTCATGTGGAACCTCAGGGTGAGGCCTCTGCAGGCTTGAAAGGAAAGAGTGGACTTCAAACTTTAAGAATGGATGGTCCTTTATTAACAGTATTGACCAAAATGCTCTAACTCAAGTCAACAAAAGGGAGTGACTAGTTTACCTTGCACCAAACCATGAGTTCCAGATTTATGGTAGTACTTGGCGAGAGATATTTAAGAAAATGACAAACATAGCGCCACTACAGTAATGCTCAAGCAACCTTACCTGGATAATTTCAATTGATTTATTTTGTGTTTGCACGACAAAGGATACATGGGAACCACCAACTCTGGTTGAGTTAGGCTGCCTTTACTTAGGCTTACAAGGTGTTCCAAATTCTGGTCTTGAATATTACCAACAAATCTCTGGTTTGTTAAAGCGTCTGGTATGCATTAGACCAGGGGTCTCCAAACTAAGGCCGGCGAGACTTCAGAAATCAGGGGGGAAAGGGGAGAGACTTCCCACAGCAGGGGAGAGGAAAGAGACAACACACAGGAGAGGGAGTAGAATACAAAAAAACAAAACAAAACAAACTATATATATATATATATATATATATGTATATTGCATCTTTGGCATGATTATTATTTTGGTTGCTAATACATTAAAGTAATTATTTTCTATGTATATTTTTATCCACATATTATTTTCTTACAGGTGTGTATTAAATTTTCATGAGGACAATTAAATTAAACTATAACTACCAATTATCATATGCTGCAAAGTGTCTTTCTTATCCACTGAGATCATGCGTTAGTTGTCCACATAAGCCATGATCTCCCACCTAACACAGCGACCACAGGTTCTATTTGTGATTTTTAGCTATTTTTACTGGTTAGCTCTCAATATAGATGGCTTTAACTTCAAAATGAATGGAAATGCATATTTATCACAGAAGATTCTTCCATATTGGTCATATAATTCAGATGTTCTAACATTCTTTCCTTTAGAGGAAATGGTCTAATGGTATGACCTGCTTACAGTGGTGTATCTTGGTTTTCTGCTGCCCTTGTCAGAATAAATTCGCGCAACCCTTCACCCACATTGCACAGCTAGGGCATGCCCCATCACCCTCTTGGCACACCCAGCACATGCCCCGCCACCCACATTGCACACCCATTAAATGCTCCATCGCCCCATTACATGCCCCCATCACCCCATTCCATTCCTCCATCATCACCATTACATTCCTCCATCACCCACATCACCACATTACATGGCCCATCCCCCCATTACATGCTCCCATCACTTCCATTACATGCTCCCATCAGCCTATTACCCTATTACATGGCTCCATCACCCCCATTACCCCTGGACTTACCCTGGACAGTCCTGTGTGTTCCTTGTGTCTAGTGGCAGACAACCTACCATGTTACCTTTTGAGCTCCCTGCGCAGTTTGTCTGACTAGTGCCAACAGGTCACACGTCTGACGTAAGAGTGTCGGGTCACGTGAACCGCATGGGGAGCCCAACACAAATCATGGTACTTTGTCTGTTTGCCTGGGCAGCGGACACAGACACCACGCTGCCTGCTCGCTCTTCTGATCTCCACAGCCATCGTCTCTGGCGGCAAGCAATTTTTTTAAAGAGACAGACATGTTTGCCACTACGTACTGTTGTTTCTTAAAAGTTCTAAGATAAATAACATAGGAGGTATTACAATTTTGAATTTGGTTAATTGTAAATCCCTCCCCTTTAAAAGAGGACTGATAAATGTTGTTTTGTTTCACGTATTAGAAACCTAAACATCGACCTCCGATGCCAATTGTTGCTAACCAATCCTGTTGTTGTCGGGCCTTGATAAAGACTGAGAGAAAGCCAAGATCCCAAGGTTCTGGTCTTACGTAGTATACATTGTAGGTCATCTGAGAGATAATAAAAGTCCTCAGTAGAAGTGAAAAGTTGTTACGTTTGTCCTTGCTGGAAATAAAATAGATGACTTCCAAGAGGTCCAGGCTGAATGGAAACAGAAAATGCAATACTGTCATTTTTTATCTTACAGTGTGTCACATTTTTACAGCAGTTGCAACACAGTTTGATAAGCACAATGGGCACTCTCTGTAGTGGTAAACTACCATAAATACGCCTCTTTGGTATTAATGTGATTGGACCGCTGACATAAGTATTGTCATAAGTATTTGGATTTTAGTATTCATCATTGGTTTCCTGCTCTAAATGTGAATTACAATTCAGCTACAGTTACAATATCTATGATAAACAACAGTTGTGAATGTATCTTTCTTACTCTAATTCTGATGAATTAAGCAATAGACACATTATTTTCAGGAGATCTGAAGGACTGGCTTTAGCATAAGTGATATGGATTAATAGAGCCATTAGTATTCAATTTCACTTATCTGCAATATATCTGTCAAAAACGTTTATCTGGCTTATTCCAAATGGCAAACAACTGCAATCATGCTGGTCTGAGACTTCATCTAGTGTTCCTAAGTGAAGATACAATTGTTTTGATTTGAATAAGGGTGAAAGCTTTTATATCATATTTATGCAATAAATGGGGGCTATAGTTCTGAGGCGGCCATACAAATGAGTCAGGATACATTCTGACTCATTTATAAAAGGGTGAAAATGGCAGGATTAGTTTTCTACTGAAAACAAAACACTTGATTCGTGGTAGTATAAAGCTAGGAAATCTAACTAACTAAAACATAATAACATAATAGCATAATTTGCATGATATATACAGGGACAATAAAAATGCTTTTCCGATCTTAGCATTGCTTTTAAATAGAATATTTACCATTCTAAATCTGAAGTTAAAATTAATTGCTTTTACAGCATAACTGATCAATTCCTGGGGATTCTAATCTAACTCAATATTAGTTGAGACCTATATATCTTACTCTCAGAAGAATTGGATTTATTTTTTATTTTGATTAATACTGTCACTTGGATCTAATTTCACTGATTTTACTTTATTTCTAAACGGTTGATTTTTAATTGCAATATAGCTGATAAAATATTCTTATAATAGGTAAAACATTGTGATGAATGCTTTGTGACTTTATGTACTGCTCCCAAGAGTAAAATCAGCTGCTCTTGAGATATCTACCATTGATGAATACAATCACTTCAACAGTGATCGCTCTATGTTCTCCCTGCTTAAAAAGATGAATTCCAGCCTACTGCATTTTATCCCTCTTGGTGCATAGAAATCATGGTATTTGGGAATAAGCCTGGTTGACTAATATTTTCACAAAAACAAACTCAAACCACCTGATATATAGAGAAATAGAGGGTGCAGGTTGTCACATGGGGTATAAAATAGAACAAATGATAGTGCATAAATGCTGTGCAGAAAGGTGTACAATTTGATCCACTCAGTACTCCTGAGGAAGCTGGAATGTGAATCACCCAGAGAAATGCATCAAGCGGGCATTTGTTTCTCATTCCTATACCAGGACTTCAGGATCTACTGTATATACTCGAGTATAAGCCGAGTTTTTCAGCACAATTTTTGTGCTGAAAAATGCCCCCCTCGGCTTATACTCGAGTTGGTGAAAAAAAAAAAAGATCTAAAACTTACCTCGTTCCTGCTCTGTCCCCCAGTGCTCTGAAGCTGCGTGGCTGTGAGGGAAGCGTTGTGAGCTCCCCTCCAGCCGCACGGTCAACAAAGTGTGTTTTTTTTAAACAAACTTTATTGTTCCGCGCGGCTGGAGGGGAGCTCACAACGCTTCCCTCACAGCCACGCAGCTTCAGAGCACCGGGGGACAAAGCAGGAGTGAGGTAAGTACTAGGGTCTGGGGAAGGGGGGGAGGAGGGTGGCATACTAAGGGGCAATATCCTGGCATATTACATGGCATATTGGGGGAAATATCCTGGCATATTGGGGGCAATATCCTTGCATATTGGGGAAAATATCCTGGCATATTGGGGCAATATCCTGGCATATTGGGGGCAATATCCTGGCATATTGGGGCAATATCCTGGCATATTAAAATGGCATATTGGGGGAAATATCCTGGCATATTAAAATGGCATATTGGGGGAATATCCTGGCATATTAAAATGGCATATTGGGGCAATATCCTGGCATATTAAAATGGCATATTGGGGCAATATCCTGGCATATTAAAATGGCATATTGGCATATTGGGGCAATATCCTGGCATATTAAAATGGCATATTGGGGCAATATCCTGGCTTATTAAAATGGTATATTGGGGCAATATCCTGGCATATTAAAATGGCATATTGGGGGCAATATCCTGGCATATTACAATGGCATATTGGGGGCAATATCCTGGAATATTAAATGGCATATTGGGGGCAATATTTACCAGTAGCTGCCTCATTTTCCACCCTAGGCTTATACTGGAGTCAATATTTTTTCCCAGTTCTTTGTGGTAAAATTAGGTGCCTCGGCTTATATTCGGGTCGGCTTATACTCGAGTATATACGGTATTTGGGACCTACTGTGGACTTCCTGTTTTCTGCTGGGATTTTTAAATCTGTGGACACTGTCAGTGCATTTCTGTGTGCTGTGTATACACACAGACATTACTGCTCTATGTTGTGTTTTATTGTTAAGCGAGTAAAAAGATCTCATCATGGAGCTTCACATTGATTCATGTCTTTGATTCATTGAGGCCTATTTACCACATTTGTTTTTATGTTGTAGGGACTCAGGAGGGTTCAAAAGTCAATGTCGTTGTCCCAGGGTTATATCTTCTATTAAATAAACTTAGGTTGGATCATATAGATTATAAAATAGAAGGAAGAAGGTACATAAGTTAAAAATTATTTTTTTACATTTTGACATAACAGGGAAGAATGGAAGGGTTATCATTTTTAATTATAAAGTATGTGATGTAAGAGGAAAGAGTGGAAGGTTATTTAACAGACATAAACTTTAGAGAAATTTACGAACACACACATTGTTATATATAATGCTAAGTGGATATATAAAAAAAAAATCACAAAGAATGAGGTGTTTATAATGAAAGGGTTTAAAAAGATGGCATTGAGAGAAAGATGGTAATATGACCAGTTATCTGGATGTAGAGAAACATACAAAGGATGTGTAATATGAAGTCAAAGTTAGGGAAAGAAGTTATGAGCATTGGTTAATGCGGGACACTTTAGTAAGGTAACAAATTAGTCAGTAAAAAGGTGTATGGTGTGAAGTGTGTATAATTAAACAAAACTAAATAGCATAAGATGAAGATAGATCTACTTAGAGCCAAGTGTAAGATTGGATTACAAGCCAAGCAATGATGGAAACAAGGGATTGTGTAAAAAGGGATATAACCATTCTATAAAGGAAACTTAAAGAACATGAGGGAGCGTGCTTGTATGACAGGATAGATGTGAAGGGGAAGAAATATGGAGAACAGGAGAGGCATTAATGGCTAATTTTGCAAGACCTATATTTATTCTCTTCCTAAGGTGACAGGGGTAGATATGGTTGGATAGGAGTTTATTTATTTTACCTATGCCTAAGAAAATTTGGAAACATTATATTTCTGGGTCCAAACATTATGTAGATAATTCTGAGATATAATGACTGGCACTGTACCTTAATCTGATTAAGCAATTTCTGGTTTGTAGCTACCAGTGGAGATCTCCATGCTCTTGTTATAGTTAACTTAGCTGCCAGTAATACCGTATTTGCTTGAATATAAGACGACCCTGATTATAAGACAACCCCCAAACTTTGGATATTCTTTTAGGAAAATAAGAAAAAGTCTGAATATAAGACTATCCTATAGGAAAAAAGTGTTACTTGTAAATATTCACATGTAAACTGTTTTTTACATATTTAATAAAAATTGGGTGGAAAAAAAATGCAATTCTTGCTCCTCCCCCTCCCGGACACTAGGCAGCCGGTGGATGTCTGTGCGATGTGTGTAGACAACCTCCAATGCTGCCCGACACTTCAGTCTATGACTGACCTCTGAAAAGTCACATGACCTCCTGGCTTCCGCCATAGAAGTCCCGTCGGAAGTGCCGACATCCACTGGTTGCTTGCGAGGGGGATCCTTGTCCCCTGCAGCTCTGTGTGGGACCTGCATCCCAGTCTTATAGTCAGACCTTGATTTGAGGTCTGATTATAAGACAAACCTCGAATGTAAGACTAGGGCTATTTTTCAGAGCACTTATTCAAGCAAATACAGTATTATCGGTCTGAGAATCTGATTTGATTCAATCCTAGGTGCAACAGAGCCATACCTGGTTGAATTGGGGACTCAACTCCAAGAACCTCTCTAATTAACTCTGATACTTTTTCCCACAATTCTCTAACACCTTCACATTGCCAAAATATATGTATCATGTTTCCACCAGGCTTTCCACATCTCCAGCAATTATCTGTTTGGGATGTCAAGATCTTGGGTAGTATATTAGGAACCAGGTAGCATCTATTACTAATTTTGTCCTGGGTTTCTCACAGATTTAAACTGTGTACAAGATGTATGTATAAGATAGTGCCTCATTTCACTCTCTCTTAGAAATAGGGATTAGCAGATCTTTTCCCCATTTTTCCAGTGCTTTAATATCAATATTAAAATTTGAAGTGGTAATCACTTTTAGGCACTTTGATACCAAATACTTTGAACTGCGTTCTTCTAAATGTTTCTCTAACAACTCTTGTTCCCCCTTATTTTGTTTAAATCCCAGGGATTGTAAGTAGTGTTTCACTCTCAGAAAATTGAATACCTGCTTGCTCTCCACCCCGAATTCTTCTGTCAATATAGAGAAAGATTTAACATTTTCTACTTCCCATAGGTCTTTTATATATTTTATTCCCTTTCTCTCCCAGTTGTTAATTTTTATATCTTGTATATTGGTTACAATGGCTTGAATCGGGGTTGATTTCAAAAGGTTCTGCTCTATTTTTACATTTCTCTTAGTTTTAGTCCAAGCCAGCAATATATTGCTTAGAACCGGGATCTGGGGCCTTTATTGAATTCTTTCTGTCCTGTCTTTCCCGTAACCCAGAACATTCCTTCTATTAAGGTGCTACCTGTAATATTTCTTTCGATCTTAGACCATTTTTCTAATTTAGCACTTTCCGTTTGTGTGACTGTTGCATCGGTAAGCATATTAGCTCATATTCTTCAATAATGTTAGGTATCCCCAAACCTCCTGATTCCAATTTGAGTGATCCTCGCTTGGATCTTTCAACAGATGCTTGGATCTTTCAACCAATGGATCCTCTTTATTTTGTCTTACTAATTCATCTAGTTTAATATAAAGCTCTGATAATCCAGGGAGGCAGTTCTTTTTTGCAATGGAGCCAATTTTAATTATCGTACCTCTAATAACACTTTATAAGCACACAAAACGGTGGTTGATTTGGTTTCCTTTGTTACCATTCTCTCTAAAATATTGTTATCTGTTATTATCTTATCTCTGTTTTTATTTACCCAGGCGAGAGTCATTTATTCTCCAGTCGTTCCTTATTCTCTTATTTTCATCCTTTAACTCTAGGATAAGAGCATTATGGTCCGACCAAAAATTTTTCATGACATAAACCCCTTTTACCAAATTTACTGCCTTTAAATCCGAGAGAAAATAATCAATTCTAGAGTACGCTACATGTATTTTTTAAAAAAAGGAATAATCCCTCTCTCTTGGGTGAAACATTCTCCAGGTGTCCAACAAGACCGCTTTTTTTTTTTTTTTACCAGCCCCTTAAATCTTTTAGATTTAGAGCTTTTAAATCTTTATGTCCTTATCACCCAGGACATAAATAACCAACACTCCTTCTCTCTCCTTCAATCTGGGTCTTGCCCTCCCTGGAGTGAATTCCTTCATGAACTAACGGAGACCCAAAACAGTGTGAGAAAAAATGTATCCCGTACTTACGGAAAAAAATAGAGTGAGTACCGAAGGTCCAATCAAGGCAACATCTGCAAGACAAAGTAGTAGGAAGGGAGGCCTCTGAAGGAAGGTGAAAGAGTAAAAAAAAAAAAAAAATATGTTATATACTTGCTTCCTATTGGGTGTTTCTACATAATACTTAAAAATAGTGCTTTCTTATCTTATTTCCTACTATAAATCTTTTATACCATTCTAACCCAAAACTAGAAGTAGCACAACAAAACTCACCATTGTCAATTCATAACCTGATCCCATTTTTATAATGAGTCCGTGCCTGTTATATTGTATTATACTTCCCCGTGCATATACATTTCCGAAAAAGTGGCAAAAGGAGAATACGCCATGTGTTCATAATATATTAGTGCCTCCCCTTATAATTTTCCCCTTTGAAAAATCCTTAATAGTAATTAACCCTCCAAAAGAACAGTATGTAGATTCCACCTTTAACTTTCGTACCCTAAGTCCTAGTTTTGTGGTTACACAACCCACATCCCATAATACTAGATTTCCCCGAGTATTTACTAAGTCAGTTCGTATCAATTATCTTCTCAAAATAGAATTCTTCATATTGTGATTGTATATCGGCTATTACATAACATCACGCCTTCCCCGTGTATAAATATTTACAAATATCGTAACACATCGCATCAATAACAATTACCATGGGGAAATAATCAGATAAAAATTTAAAAAACATATTATATTAGTGCTTCTTTCTGTTATTTCTTAACCTAATACAAAAAAAAAGTTTCTCCTCCAGCCTAAATTCCCCATGCCAGCTTCTATTCTATGTCTTGCTCCCCCACTACAGGTTATTGTCTTTAATCCAATGCTTAAGACTGTCTGGATCTTCAAACACATTTCTTTGACCCTCATATGCCAGAACAATTTTACATGGGAATCCCCATGAGTATCTAATGTCTCTTGTCCTTAGAATTGTGGTATATTCTGAAAAAGTTTTTCTCGCTTTCCTAGTGAGGAATGATAAATCTGCATTTATTTTTTTTGAGGTTCCCATATATTGAGTCCTTTAGATCCCTTTCTGACATGGCCCTTGAAACAGAGTTCTTATAGTGAAATGAGGCAATGCAGATAACCACATCCAGGGCCGGTGGAATGATGTTTTGCCCCCCCCCCCCCATCACATGACTCTCCCTCTCCCCATATCTCTTTCCCTCTCGCCTACTTTCTTCCCATCTGTTCTCACCTCCTCCTCCCCATCTCTGTCCCCCCCCTCCTGTTTTCTCCCCTTCCACCCCATCTCTGTTATTCCCCCTCCCCTGATCTCTCTTCTTCCCCCCTCCCCTGGTCTCTGTTCTTCCCCCCTCCCCTGATCTCTCCCCCCCCCAAAAAAAAAAAATTAGAAGTCAGAGACTGACCCCATTTTATACCTTCCTGATAGTTTGCTGATTATCTATTTTATAAATGGCCCCATTATTCATAAGTGTTCCGGACAAGAAGTCACTGTGGCCACAGAGCCATGAATCTGCTGGATGAGTGTGCGATGGCTGTGTTTGGCTCCAGTTCAGCTCTGTCTGTGTGGAAGAAGTGCTGGTGGAACCCTAGACCAGCTCTCCCAGGCAGCACGTCACTCGCAGACATGTCACTCAGTACCCGGACACCTTACAGCGGCCACTTCCACCAGGTCAAAGAGTTCATTAGTTGCACCGGCCGTCTGCACTAATACTGCTACCCCAAGTACCTTCACCCAGCCTGCTTCCCTAACACATTCCTCCGGCACCCAACACCATTACATCCCGCCCCTGACACTCCACAGCACAGACTAAGTGCTGCATTCAGCGGAAGGATATCCTGCAGATGGTGTTGTGAGGCTGTGTATAAGTGCACTGCTGGCAATCCGGAGCCTCCATATTAAGGAGTCCTTTACACCCAGGGAATCCGGTGATAGCAGTCGCTATGCCAGGCATGATGGAGAAAGGGACAAAATTCTTCGGCAAGAGTCGTGCCAATGGCACCAAGAGCCTGTCTAGCGCTTCCAATGGCCATTATTCCGAGGCGAGCGGCAGCTTTCCTTCATGGGGAGGGGGCGGACCTTGCACCCGGTGAGATCTGCCCCCTCCCAGGGTGCTCCACTCTGGTGTAGAGGGTTGTTCAGGGGAGATCATCTCCCCAGCCATTACCTCTACCGTCATTTTTTAAATTTCCCTTGTGCTGGCGCCTCCCCAGTAGCAGCTGCATCCAAAGATGGTATATTCAGCCAAGCCCCAGTACATTGTTATGTCCGAGTAATGGGAAAGAAATTACATAAATGGTACTAAATCAATTTCCTTATTTAGCTCCTTAGGTGACATGGTATCTAGTTCGTAGATCCACCATGCTTCTCTTTGTTTAAGGGATTTTTCTCTGTTGCCACCCCTGCAAGCTTTAGGCATCTGTTCTATTACGCAAAATTTTGAATCTGTAATTATTACAAATAATAGTACACAATTAAATTGCACATCCAGGTAAGCATTGTTGTACATGTTAGTGTTCTTTACATTCTGCTAGGAGGAAGCCTGCTGGACAGGCGAAACGCATCCAGAATTGAAGCACACTCTGATACTTATTTTCTATATTACTGCTATGTATGGATTGTAAATATATCTGAGACTGCTTTCATCAATACTGATCTATTTTAGGTATTAACATGTAATGCTTTTGCTGTTTAATACATGTATGGCAGAGGCGTCCAACGTGCGGCCCGCGGGCCAAATACGGCCCGCCGGGCTCAGAGGTGTGGCCCGCGTGAGATAGCAGCGCTAGCCGCACCTCCATCTTGCTGGTCGCATCGTCGGATCAAACGCTCGTTAGTCGGTGGGAGGGACTGGAGGAGAAACACGCTGGGAGGGAGGGAGGAGAAACACGCTGGGAGGGAGGGAGGAGAAACAAACGATCGTAAGTCGGTGGGAGGGACTGGAGGAGAAACACGCTTGGATGGTGGGTGGGAGGGAAGGAGGAGTATCAAACGCTGGGATGGTCGGTGGGAGGCACTGGAGGAGAAACAAATGCTGGGATGGTGGGTGGGAGGGAGGAGAAACACGCTGGGATGGTGGGTGGGAGGGAGGAGAAACAAATGGTGGGTGGGATGATGGGAGGAGAAACAAACACTGGGATAGTGTGTGGGAGGGAGGATAAAAAAAACGCTGGGATGGTGGGTGGGAGGGAGGAGAAACAAACGCTGGGATGGTGGGTGGGAGGGAGGAGAAACAAACGCTGGGATGGTGGGTGGGAGGAGTAACAAACGCTGACAGGGATATACAGAGTGCAGCTAGCAAAGGCCAATGGAAGTGCACATAATCCCTCCTCTACACTGTGCATGCGTTGTAGAAGTGCCCCAGCAGCGTGAACATCACGCTGAGTAAAGGCTTAAAGGAGCAGTCCTGTCTGAACCCCTTAGCTCCGTTTTTTTTTTTTAAAAGTTGTTGTGTAGCCAATTCTCAGTGTGCCAATAAAGTGTACCAATACCCACAGTGTGCTCCAGCTTCCCTAAAATACCAAGTGTGCTCCAGCCTGCCTGATATTCCCACTGTGTGCTCCAGCCTGCCTGCAATACCCACTGTGTTCTCCAGCCTGCCTGCAATACCCACTGTGTGCTCCAGCCTGCCGGCTATATCCACTGTGTGCTCCAGCCTGCCGGCTATATCCACTGTGTGCTCCAGCCTGCCTGCTATACCCACTGTGCGCTCCAGCCTGCCTGCTATACCCACTGTGTGCTCCAGCCTGCCTGCTATACCCACTGTGTGCTCCAGCCTGCCTGCTATACCCACTGTGTGCTCCAGCCTGCCTGCTATACCCACTGTGTGCTCCAGCCTGCCTGCCTGCTATACCTACAGTGTGCTGCCTGCAATCCAGCCCAAAATTGTGAGTTACTACTATGCAGCTCTTGAACATTGCATATAATTGTTAATTGTACTGTTGCGGGGCTCTGTGATACACACACTACATATAGTTGTTAATTGTACCGTTTCAGGGTCCTGGGATACTCATTCGGCACATTATTGTGAATTTTATTGCTATGGAGTCTGTGATATGCTCACATTCTGCACATTACTGTGCGTTTTATTGCTGTGGAGTATGTGATACACTCACACACTGCACATTACTGGGCGTTTTATTGCTGTGGAGCCTGTGATACACTCACACACTGCACATTACTGGGCGTTTTATTGCTGTGGAGCCTGTGATACACTCACACACTGCACATTACTGGGCGTTTTATTGCTGTGGAGCTCTGACACCACACATTGCCATGAGAAAGCATTTTCCTGTAACTGCCGTAAATGGTAAATCTGTCTTTCTTGCACAAGTTGCAACCTTCCAGAATTTTCTTGTCAAGCCCTGACAATGGATAAATGGCTTAAAAAAATCACAACCACAGGACTGAGGAAAGTGCCAGTAGTAGCAACGAGCCACCAAAAAAGAAGACACGAGCATTGGAAGTGGAAAATCGCAAGTTTAAAGAAGAATGGGAAATTGAATTTTTTGTTACTGAAAAGGATTCCAAACCACTTTGTCTGCTTTGCAACAAAACTCTTGGTATTGGTAAAAAATACAATGTGAAACGTCATTATGACACAACTCACGCTGAAATGGAGAAGAGATTTCCACCCAAATCTGAGAACAGAAAGCAGCAGTTAGAAAAGGTTAAAAGGGAACTGAATGCACAGACAGAGCGAATGAGAAAATTCATAGGTGAAGGTGACATGATTCAAATTGCTACACTCAGATGTGCTTGGCTTTTGGCAAGGCGTAAGAAATCTTTTGCAGATGCAGAAAGAAACTCTGCTAACAGCAATGGAAGCGCTAACTTTTGAATTTGCAGAAAAAGAAAGAGAAAAACTGACTAAAAGGATCAAAATGATGCTGTTAAGCCGACAAACGACAGCTAGAAGAATTGTAAATTTGGCGAAGAATATTGAATATCAACTGAAAAAAGAGCTGCAGTCCTGTCTTTCATTTAGTATTGCACTTGATGAATCTACCGATATTAGAGACACTGCACAGCTGTGCATTTGGATAAGACTGGTCCCTGAAAATGTTCAAGTTAAAGAAGAACTACTAGCCTTGTCCCCAATTAATGACCGAACACGAGGATGTGATATACTTCAAGCTGCCAGTAAGGAGTTTGAGAAATTTGAATTAAACATGCAAAAACTGACGTCACTTGCCACAGATGGGGCACCTTCAATGAAAGGTAAATATGAAGGCTTCAGCAGTTTGTTCAAATCAAAAGAGAAGGTTTGTGTTCCCAGCTTCCACTGCATTATCCATCAAGAGAGTTTGTGTTGTGAACTGTGTAAGTCAGGTGCATTGCAAGAGGTGATGGAAGAAGTAATAAAGATTGTAAATTTTATCCGTGCTCGTGCCCTCAACCATCGGCAATTTATGGGCTACCTGGAAGAAGTTGAAGCAGAGTATGGAGATTTAATATATTTTAATGTAGTCAGATGGCTAAGTCGCGGGAACGTGTTGAAAAGGTTTACAGAGCTGCTTCCACAGATAAAAGACTTTTTGGAATTAAAAGGCTCCAAGAGACCCAACTTATCAGATCCTCAGTGGCTGACAAAGCTGTACTTCCTTACGGAATTGACAAGACACCTGAACACTCTGAACTTGAAACTGCAGGGAAGAAACAAAAGCATTGCAGATTTGTACAAAGAAGTCCAGATATTCAGAATAAAACTGGATATGTGGATTGAGCAAATGGCAGTAAGAGATTGCACTCATTTCCCATTGCTGAGCTCCCCTGAGCTCAGTGGAATCCCAGATTTTGAGGTATTGCAGAGGTATTTGCTTGAAACCAAGTCACAATTTCAAAAGAGGTTCAAGGACTTTGATGAGTTTAACTCATGCTTTAAGTTTCTTCGCCTTCCTTTGGAGTGCAAACCTCAGGATGTGTCTGAATTGTCAAGAATAGGCACTATCAACATGGCAAAATTTCAAGAGGAACTGATTGAACTGAAATCAAACTATGCCCACCAAGGAGCACCAGTGTCTCTGGACTTTTGGAGTACAGTTTATAAATCTGAAAAATATCCATAAATGTCAACGTATGTTGCCAAGCTGTGGGCAATGTTTGGGTCAACTTGGCTCTGTGAAAGCACATTCTCATTTATGAAGCTGCTCAAATCCAAGCTGAGAGCCACGTTAAGTGATGTCAATTTGGAGTCTGAAATAAGATGTGCCCTGACTGAATACACTCCAGAGTTCTCAAAAATTATTCAGTCTGTTAGTTACCAATACTCCCATTAGATTTTGTAACCTTATTGTGCAGTTATAATTGGCTAAACTTGTTTCAAATCGTTTGTGGACTGACTTTGTTTTCAGTTATTTTGTAATGTTATATAAGTTAGTTTGTAATGTTATACAAGTTATTTTGCATAATTTCGATAAAATTATATTTTATCTGATTAATAAAAGTTGATCTAAAAACAGTTTGTTGACTGATTTTACATTTTTGCCAAATTAACCCCGTATTAATATGCATTACAAAGCTAAAATGCAATATTTTCTCAGTGAAAAATTAAGTGCGGCCCACACACACACACATTTCTGATGAAGTGGCCCTCTGCAGAAAAAACTTGGACACCCCTGATGTATGGTATCCTTTCTGAGGATATTCCTACATTGCACCAACAAAGAGACTTGGGACCATCCAGCTTAACCCTGCATTGCACTGAAGGTGAATTTTACATCTTCCCAATGTGAGTGCATAGGGGAACAGTGTGGGGCATATTGGAGTTTAACCCCTTAAGGACAGAGCCTTTGAAACATTTTTGTCCTTTCTGGACAATGGCTATTTTAACATTTCTGTGCTGTTTGTGTTTAGCAGTAATTTTCTTCTTTGTCATTTGCTGTACCCACACATATTATATATTGTTTTTATCGGGACAAGAAGGGCTTTCTATGGATGCCATCTTTTTGATCATATCTTATCATATTATTAAAAAAAATAATAAAATATGGTAAAAAAAAAAAAAATACACAAATTTCTTTGTTTTTATTTGAAACAACTTCTCCTCATCGACAATAGCGAACGAAAAAACATGCTAAATAGATTCTACTATTTCTCCTGAGTACAGGGATACCACCCATGCATAGGTTTGTTGGGTTGTTTGGGGGCTAAAATGCCAAATTTGTGAGGTGCAGTTTTTTGTTTTCCAACTTGAAATTTTTACATGCAGACAGCCTGCACCCATGTCCCATTTGGGACATATTTGAAGCCAGCTAGTGTATTTTACCCCATCAACCCATATATTTTTTAAAAGAAGACACCTTAGGCTATCTCAAATGGTGGTATTTTTACACTTTCCATGCACTAATTCTACCACCAGCCTTTGTCAAACTTTGTGGTAGTAATTTTTTTGTGTTTTTTTTTTCACAAACCTTGTACTTCAGACATGAATTCACAGATTTTGGTATGTGTCACTGCCAAATAACACCCTAATAAGTGTTCAGCAACATCTCTTGAGTACAGGGATACCACCCATGCATAGGTTTGTTGGGTTGTTTGGGGGGTAAAAGGCCAAATTTGGTAGGTGCAGTTTTTGGTTTTCCAAATTAAAATTTTGACATGCAGACCGCCTGCACCCATGTCCCATTTGGGACATATTTGAAAACACCCAGTGTATTTTACCCCATCAACCCATATATTTTTTTAAAGAAGACACCTTAGGCTATCTCAAATGGTGGTATTTTTACACTTTCCATGCACTAATTCTACCACCAGCCTTTGTCAAAGTTTGTGGTAGTAATTTTTGTGTGGTTTTTTTTCACAAATATTGTATTTTAGACATAAATTCACAGATTTTGGTATGTGTCACTGCCAAACAATAACCCAATATGTGTTCAACAACATATCCTGAGTACAGGGATACCACCCATGCATAGGTTTGTTGGGTTGTTTGGGGGCTAAAGGGCCACATTGTGAAGGTGCGCATTTTCAACTTGGAATATTGACGTGTAGTCAGCCTGAGCCCATCTTTCATTTGGGACTTTTTTTTAAGTAGGACAGTGTATTTTACCCCAAAAAGTATATATTTTGTAAAAGTAGACACCCTAGGCTATTTTAAATGGTGTTATTTTAACACTTTCCATGCACCAATTCTACCACCAGCCTTTGTCAAAGTTTGTGGTAGTCATTTTATTGTGTATTTTTTCCCACATACATTGCACTTTAGACACAAATTCACATATTTCGGTATGTGTCACTGACAAACAATACCACAATATATGTTCAGCAACATCTCCCGAGCACAGGGATACCACCCATGCATAGCTTTGTCAGCTTTGTTAGGGGTTGAAAGGCTACATTTGAGAGGTGCGCTTTTTGATTTTCAAACTTGGAATTTGAACATGTAGAGCAAGGAAGGGGTTAATAGCTCTTATAAGAGCCTTTGTAGTACTGTACAAAAAAATTAACCCCTAAAAATGCACAGACAAGAAAAAATGTTCAGCTGTGCAGTGATCAGTGGCAGGGAAGGGGTTAATACACTACACTATACAAAAGGTATGGCTTTTATAAAAGCCCTTGGGACTCACAATTTATTAACATTTTATTTAATTTATTACAATTTAAAAATTATGTTATACAGATCTGTCTCTTTCCCTCACTAAAACTCAAGTGAGGAGAGGGAGGCAGATCCATATGGGTCAGAACAATATTTACCAACCAGACGAATGGTGATGCTCATCTGAGAAATCACCAAACCACCTTTGCCACTGATCGGCTGTTACTGATCGCTATACACGCGTTCAGACAGCTTCAAAAGGAATACCCGTAATCCCTAGTGGGTATAATTAACCCCTAGTGAGTCTGACAAAAAAAATGCTGATAGCAAAAAAAAATCCTTCGGCGACTAGATTGCTCCATATGCGCTGCTTAGGCAGTGAACATATGCACTGCTTAGGCAGTGACCATATGTGCTGCTTAGGAAGTGATATACGGCAAGGAAGGGGTTAATAGCTCTTAAAAGAGCCTTTGATACACTGTAATAAATCAAAGTAAAAAAAAAATAACCCCTAAAAAAATGCACAGACAGCAAAAAATGTGCTGCTGTGTAAGATCACTGCGTACACAGCGATCAATTGCAGGGAAGGGGTTAAATACTGGAAACGGCTTTTATAAAAGCCTTTGGGTCTCAATTCTATTAAATATATTATAATTAAAAACTTACATTATACAGCTCTGTCTCCCTCCCTCACTAAAACTCAAGTGAGAGGGAGGCAGATCTACACGGGTCAGATCAAATATTTACACATATTGATCTAACCAGACGAATGGTGATGCTCATCTGAGCAAACGCCAAATCGCCATTGTCACTTATCAGCTGTTACTGATCGCTATACATGCGCTCAGACAGCTAAAAAAAATTTTTTACGTTAAACGTAGTCCCCTAGCGGGTATAATTAACACGTGACGGGTGTAATAAAAAAGTTTTAAAAAAATTAAAAATGCTTCTGCAGCAAGATTTCTGCATTTGCGTCAGATCGCTGATTAGGCAGTGATCTACGGCAAGAAAGGGGTTAATCTCTCTTAAAAGAGGTTTTTTTATACTGTAATGAATTACAGTAAAAAAAAATAACCCCTAAAAAATGCACAGACAGCAAAAAATGTGCTGCTGTGTATGATCACTGCGTACACAGCGATCAATGGCAGGGAAGGGGTTAAATGGCTTTTATAAAAGCCCTTGGTGTTTAAAATTTTATTAAATATTTTTTTTATTATTTTATTTTATTTTTTTACTTGATCTGATCTGTCTCTCTCCCTTACTAAAAGTAGTAAGGTGAGGGAGGCAGATCAATACTTGTCAAAGGCAATATTTAGTAATATTGCCTTTGACAGTATGGTAAGTGCTCATCAGAGCACTTACCATACATGCCTGCACACAGATCACATAGATCTGCTGTGCCGGCATCGATTGGTTCCCCCTAGAGCATCGGAAGTGAAATACTTTCACTTCCGATGCTCTTGCCATTAGAAGGGAAGCGCTGCCTGTACAGGCAGCGTTCCCTTCTACTGAGCCGATGGGGTCGCTCAGGAGAGCGACCACCATCGGCTCTGGGGAGCAGCATGGTGTTGTTAAGTGCCTCGCTGGCGAGGCACTTTAACAACACCGGAGATGCTTAGAAAGCGAACGATCGTTCGCTTTCTAAGCACATGTGTGCAGCGGGCGCAGCCATTTTTAAATGGCTGCTACGATCACTCCGTGGAGTGATCGTAGCGCGCCCCTGCACATTTGGGGGGTGTTGCACAATGCCTCTACCTAGAGGCATTGTAGCAACACCGTTAGAGTAAAGAAAGCGACCGCTGGTCGCTTTCTTTACTCCATTTAATGCATGACGTGCCAGGCACGTCAGCTGTCGGCAAGTCCACGATTTGCCGTGACGTGCCTGGCACGTCATCTGTCGTTAAGGGGTTAATACTACACAACTGTGTTTTTGTATTTTCTTATTCCCACATGATATTCAATCCTATGGAGGCAAGAAAAGGCCTAGCGAACATACAGCATCTGGCATATTTATGGTTGTGTTGCATCATGGGAGAGATCCTCTCTGATACTACACACCAAGTGGTGGGGGGCTTTTTTTTTTTAAGCGCACCTATACAAAATATTGTTTGTATGTTTAGTATTTATGCTTGTACCATATTTATGTGGCGTGTGGCTTATTTATGATAAGACCAGCTCTCACACAGGTAGGATTTTGTCACAGATCTTACAGTAACCACAGCCTTCTAGGGTATACAAAGTCCAGGACACAGCCAGTTCAGTTTTCCTTTTTATTTTATGAGCAAACAGGTGCTTTTTAAAATAACAAAACAAAATTCCTTGCTCTTACTTGAGCTCTTACTAAACAAAAATATCTATCTGTAATTGGGTGGCTTTCCCAGTTACCAATGTCCAAGAAAACAAAAAAAGATTTGCAATAATCACCATTATGCTGTCTCCTTGCTGGCTTTTCTCTTCTCCCTGCAGCAGGCTGATTTCTTACTTTAAAGACCTGCCTGCTAATTAACCAGCTACAGGTGAGTGTCAATTAGTTCACATCTCTGGAACTCTTAAGTCAAATCCAAGTTGTGGTTCAGTTACAGAGAAACTAGTGCTTTTGGAGCACTGGCCCACCCTTCTCTCCAAATGCTCTGCCCCAGGGACCCATACCGTGTTTTGCAGAGTACCAGCAATGTATTTTTAAAACTTAACATTTCTCCCTGGGACATTCAACTGCAAACCTCTGGCTGCTGTGTAGCAAAGAAGGCCTGATATACCTGCCTTCCACCACTATTCCACATTTTCGCTCACAGTTTATAATAAAATAAAACAAATAAGTGGCCATTGACTGAATGACAAAGAATCCCTCAAGTGGATCCATTTAATATTAGTGTAATCAAAATAACATTGCATAGTGTCAATAATGACGATAATTTAAAACTTCACTATTTTATACTCCTCTAGAAGCTTAACTTATACCAAAACACACCAATCCACAGATGCACTTTCAATATGATGTAAATTTGGTATGTAATATCGATTTTTATTACCACTCTACTACACTTAGAGAGATCAATTGTATGCACACATTACTCCTGACAAGCAAGAGTGGAATTAATCTGAGTGAACCAGGCGCGGATGCTTCATAAGTGCTAGGTGTGTGCCGCACACTTAGCACAGAGCCATGCTATTTCCGGAGTTTGTATGCTCCAAACAGAGAGCACACAAACCCCGAAAATACATCCAGGATACAGACGGAAGTTGTGAATTCGGCAACAGAGTCACTCACTCTGTTGCCAATTCGACCAGCACGAAACTTATACGAGATAAAGGACAGTTGTGCTCCGGACTTCCTTCCCATGTCTGTCTCTCCTCTTCCTTCCCTTGTATGTCTCTCCTCTACCTCCCCATGTCTGTCTGTCTATTTTCCTTCCCATTTATGTCTCTCTCCTCTCCCTTTCCATTTCTGTCTCTCTCCTTTCCCTTCCCATTTCTGTCTCTCTCCTCTCTCTTCCCATGCATGGCTCTCTCTTCTACATCTTATGATTTTCTCTTTGTCCCTCTACCCATGTATGTCTCTCCTCTTTCCCATAGCTATCTGTTTTTATCCTCTCCCTGTCTGTATTCTCTCCTCTCCCCGTCTGTGTTCTCCCCATCTGTGTTCTCTTCTCTCTCCCTCTCTGTGTTCTCTCCCCATCAGTGTTCTCCCCTGTCCCCCTACCCATCAGTATTCTTGCTTCTCCCCTTTTCTCCAATTCCCCTGTGTTCTCTCCTCTCTCCCCAGCATTCTCCTCTCTCTCCCCGTCTGTTCTCTCATCTCTCCCACTCCCCCATCAGTGTTACCTGATGCAGTACGGTACTGATCACTGATACTGTTAAACACACTCAGAGCTCAATCAGTGCTGCCTCATGCTACCAGCGCGTAGTGATGATGCAGTATTCTCTCCTCTCCCCGTCTATATTCTCCCCATCTGTGTTCTCTTGTCTCTCCATCTGTGTTCTATTCTCTCTCCCTGTCTGTGTTCTCTTCTCTCTCCCTGTCTGTGTTCTCTTCTCTGATAAAAAAAAAAAAAAAAAAAATCTGCCTCCAAAAAAATTAGGGGGACTAGGGCTAGTAGCTGTAGCCCAATCTTAATAATAAATGGGGCTGGGAACTGGCAAAATGGTACCAATCCCATAGAAAAAATGCATAGGAGTCTAGGGCAAGCAACCCTACCCTACCATCGAAAATGGGTCTAGGAGCCACCAAAATGGCTTCCAGCCCTCCTTTTACACATATAGGTGGTCGGGGCAGGTAGCACAGACCCACTGTTATCAGACACTGGACTAGAGCTGGGCAAATGCTTCCAGCCCTGGCACCCCTAACATTACTGGAGCTGGGAACCACCCATCAAATACATGGGGGCCAAGGCTACTTGCCCTGTCCCACATTCAATACCCCCCCCCCCCCAGGGGTCCAGAGGCAGCTCAAATACCTCTGGACCCCAGTAATAAAAAAATGAATCCCTTTTTCCAATGGCCACAGAACTCATACAATTAATAAATAAAAGTTTCCCTCTATCTTGCCCAGGTAGTGGGGACATTCACATGTAAAAAAAATTATTACCTGGTTATTATACAGGTTCCAATCTACGATGTCCTCGATCCTCATCTTCAGCCCAGAGAAATGGGCCACCATAAAAACAAGCAAAAGTCCCTTCTCTAACCATCCGTCCCTGGTAGGACACGCATGCATAATGAAATCCCTGCTCTGAGAGCAAGAATTTTATTTTAAAAAGAAAGCGGCATCTGATTTGCTGGCTCTGTATTTTTTAGGGGACTGGAAGCATTTGCACCGATCCTGTATCTGATAACGGAACATCATAGCATCACAAAGGGGTCAACTGATATTTACAAAAATTCTCCAAGCACTTTATACCAATGTAGCAGTTACTGATTTCACAAGAAATACTGATATCCCTATTAAAAACCCTTAATGACACAGGACATATGTGTAAGTCCTGTGTCTAAGGATCAATAATCGCCTCCAGCACACTTACGATCAATCCCAGGAACGAAAGTATGTGTCATACTGAAAGATCAAACCCATGCTGGAGACGACACTGCCTTGTTATGGGCAAGAAGTACGGAAGCTGTAAATTGTAGTGCTTTCATAAAAAAATAATCAATAGTTAGGGTTGAGATCTAGGGCTAGGGTTACAGTAAGGGATAGAGTTAGAGTAAGGGTTAGTTTAGGAGTTAGAGTAAGGGTTAGAGTTAGTATTATGGCTAGGTTTAGGTTTAAGTTGATGTCAAAAGGTCACCTTAGTTGACAATTGTTAAGGGAACATTTTTAATTACAGTTAAACACAAAAAACACAGATGGTGAAAACACAGCCTCTAAGAGATTAAATACATGTATCCTTATTAAACATAAGAGAACATTTTTCATCTGTCATTTTTTTCAGAAGAGTTTAGAAAATCATTATTCTCTAAAATGGAATTCGTTGCTTATAATGAAGTTTCACAAGAGCTTGCAATCTGCAACTTTAAAATGAAAAAGCTCATTCTGGAGATATTACTAATGAAGCTGTACATATCCTTAAATTCCCTTGGAGTGTATCTTGAGTGTTTACAAATGACTCTAAAATGTATTTCTAGTTAAATGATAAGCATGATTATAATGATTGTGCTAAACAAGAAAAAAACATTAAATTTAATGGCAAGTCCTTTTACATACTGTATATATTATATATACAGTATCATATCACCTAATTTCTGCCACCAGCGTATTGTGACATTACCACTGACCACTGTGGCCTCCAGTACGTGGGCAGAACCAGAGCCACTTTAACCAATGGACAAAGTGGGCACTTGTCCAGGGCCCACTGGTAAAAGGGCAAAGAAACTATGCTGTGGGCTCCCGCTGCCCCACAGTGGTAGCGCTGGCCGCATGACTGTCTCACATGGAGAGATGAACTCACTGATGTGGTGAAACCCGCATCGGGTTAGGGTCATGTAGCCACCTACCATTCAACTGCTGCTATATTGCCACACTGGACTGCTGCAAATTTAAATCCACTTATTTTTTTCCCAGCGTATGTGGTGCTGGTTCTACCATTTAATGTATAAAAATTTAAGTTGTTTTATAGATGGCCAAACACGATTCAAATGCAATTTAACTAATAATAGCAGTGTACTGGTCCTGCTTAAATTACTGTCTATACGCATGTAATTCTATATATGTAAAAGATTCCACCTTTTAGCATTATTTAATTCCTCTTCAAACTTATTTTTTTTTTTTTTTTTAATTTCTAGAGACACTCAGTTCGATTTTGTAATGGGACTATAAATCACTGTGTTTCTTCTTTTTAATTTACCCGTGTGTCTTATTTTCTTCTTCCTTTAGATTTTCCTCTTATCCCTTCATAACATTTTATTCACATTTTTCCTTCCCCCTTTCCTATTTAAATCTGCCTCCTCCCTTTGTTCAATACTGAACGATTTGATGATCGCGAGGGGGGTAAGAGATGGGATCTGAAAACTGGATCTGTTTATCTATATAATTTACTACAGTTAAGTAATTGTCTTCTCCTTTCTCTCTCTCACTCTAACCACCCAGAGGGAAGGAGAAACAAAAAGGGAAATCTAATACTGGAATACATTACACAGTAAACAAAAAACATTCATACTACTTTCATACTACATTCCTACTTCTACGTTACTTGTGGTATTGCGATTTAATAAGAGACATGGGTCAAACGCTATTTTTATGTGATCGAATGCCCATGACCTCAAGTCCCCTCTTTGGTCAATGAGCTATTTCCTGTTTATATATTTCCCAGGGGGCCCAGATTTTTTCACACTCCCCTATGTTATCTTGTCTTATATATGTTCCCTTTTCCATTGTATATTGGAAATTAATCTGATTAATTATTTCTTCCCATACTAATGGACCGTTTTTTTCCAGTTTCTAGCGATGGAGATTTTTGTTGCTGTGAAAAGATGTATTAATAAGGTAGAACAGTTCATGTAAAAAAGGAACATTTGTGGGGTAATTAGAGTTAATCCCGAGGAAAGGTCCTTTATTATACTGTTTAGTTATTATCCAACATTGCACATTCCCACCATATATGTTTTATTGTGCCGGTAGCCAATAGGCACCGCCAACATAGAGTTATTGATGTTTATTTTATGTAAGTCTTTGGTATAAGATACCAACGAAGTTTGATCTTATGATTTGTTTCGAGTAAGTTGAGAGAATGTATACATTTTTTAGTATATAGGAAGGACTGATTCCATTCCTCCAGAGTGCACGACAAGCCAAAATCAGTTTCCCATTTAATCACTGGTGGGTCTTTTTCGTTATTTGTTAATTGCAGAATTAATTTGGTAGTTCTGGTAACTTGCTTAGTCTTTTTGTGTGTCCCTAGCCAGTCTTCAATGAGCTTGTTAGGGTGCACCCCAGAAGAATCTACCAGTCCTTTCAGTCTCAAATACGTAAAAATTTCTCCTTGTGGGAGAATATATAATTGTTTTATCTGATCAAACAAAAGTCTCTAAGGGAGTGGATGGTAACAAAATATCCTTCAATGCATTTTTATTTTTACATTTGATTATAGAGCAAAAACAGACCTTGGCTATAATTTACCAATACCTAAAGATTATAATTTAGTGGCCTTAAATCGTTATGCATTAAACTGGATTACAAACACTGATATATATACAAATATCAACTTGGAACAAAATTTTTGTCCCACAATAGCATTACAGGCATTATTACACATACCAGTTACACAACTCCCAGAACAAATTCAAAATAACCCCTTACTAACATCCACGATTAGGGCTTGGGAGATGGTTAGAGTTCGCTGGAGTATGCAGTGGAGATTCTCTGTCTTTCACCCCTTTTGTAATAATCCATTATTATTAAAAAAAAAAAGAAAAATTGATTATAGAAGTAAATGTTCACTATCATAGGGCTCAGATTAAATTTAGTCAGTTCTTTCAGGGATTTCGTGTGAGCCCAGAATAGTGAAAACAAATTACAATTGAGTATTTCTCATTGTTCGATTTGAAACCACAGTGGGAAGTTGTTTGTTTGTGTATCCCATACTAAAAATTGTGAAAGCATTACCGATTCATGGAGACCAACAACATCTGGAAAGGAAACTCCTCCCCTTTCTGATTAAGAATCAGAAAACTCCTCCCCTTTTATTTATTAAGAATCTGTTGGCTTATCCTCGGTCTTTTGCCTTGCCATATATACAACTTTAGAATTGTTTAAAGTTGAATTAAATATTTAGTTTGTACTCTTAGAGGGATTGTTTAAAAAAGATCCATGATTTTAGGGACTATATATGCATTGGCTGCGTTTATACGGCCTATCCAGGATATTTCCAACCCTTGACATTTTTTTGTCAAAATTTTGAGTTCAGAAATAATGGAGTTATAATTATAGTCCACTATGGTAGCTAATTATTTAGTTATTTTTGCCTCCAAATATTCGATTGCCTAATTTCTCCAATTAAACCCATACAAGGATCCAAGCTCGTCATAGTCTGTGTCTTGACAGAACATTGTTAGTACTTGTGTTTTATTAAGATTTATTTTATAGTTTGAAATTTCTCCATATTGTTTTATTATTTTAAATACTGTTGGAATAAATCCGAGCGGGTTTGACAGGGACAGGAGAACATCATCCGCATAAAGAGATTTTCTGTGTGAATCCAGGGCTGTTTCCACACCTGTTGTATTAACTAATTTTCTAATATATTCTGCTAGTGGTTCTATGCTCAAGATGTACAATAATGGCGCTAGGGGGAAGCCCTGTCGGGTACCGTTATTGATATGAAACCATTTTGAATCTAGCATCGGGCCCGTGACCTTGGCGGTTGGGTTAGAGTATAGGGACATTGCGTAATTATGGAAGATCCCTTCTATACCAAATTTGTTTAGAACAGTGTCTAAGAATCTCCAACTCACTCGATCAAATGCCTTTTCATTTTTCCTGTCATTTCTTATACAATGTGGCTGAAAAGCCATCCGGTCCTGGTGACTTACCGTTTTTTAAGTTAGCCATGGTCACATTAGTCTCCTGTAAGGAGAAGGATTTATTAAGAGATTCTTTTTGATTATTAGAGATCTTTGGAAGATTAATTGCTTCAAAGAATTGCTCCACTTTGTCTTGATCATAATTCATCACTGACAAATTATAAAGTGATTTATAGTATGTAGAAAAGGCCTTTGCTATGTCTTTGGGGGTGACCAATTGTTTTCCTTCTAATGTGATTTTCTTAATTGTTTCTGTCCTTCTGATATTCTTTAATTTCTTTGTTAAAGCTTTATTTACTTTATTGCCAGACTGATACCACTTTTGTTTTAACTTTAAAAGAATAAAGTTTATTTTATCTAATTCTTTTATTTTGATTTCTGCTCTTGTGACATTTTTTTCTTTCATAGTTTTATAATTTATTGTAATTTTATGTATACGTTCCAATTTTGCCAATTTAATATATAATTCTGTCAAAGTTAAGCCTTTGTTCCTTTTTTCCTGTGTAGCTATTTTAATAATCAGACCCCTCATGTACGCTTTAAAGGTGGTCCATAGTGTGATGTCCGAGACCTCCCCATTGTCGTTGGTCTCCATGAATACTTTTGCTTCCTCGGCTAGGACCTGGACAATATCCTTCTTATTTAAAAGATGTTCATTTAGTCTCCACTTATTTCTAGTTCTGTATTGTAGATTATTGCTTATATCCAAAAAGACTGGGGCGTGGTCTGACCATGTGATTGAGCCAATTGTGCTTTTCTGTATCTTATCGATTGATTGTGCTTTTAAAAGAAAGTAATCAATGCGAGAGTATAATTGGTGTGAGTTAGAATAAAACTTATAGTCCCTTTCAGCTGGGTTGTAAATCCTCCAGCTATCAAATAGAAAGTGTCTACTAAATATCTGGGAAATATCTATTGATTTGGCCATGCGTTTACCAACTGTGTTTCTTCCATTTGAGCTACGGTCTTTTTTAGGATCTGCTTCAGCATTCAAATCTCCTCCAACTATAAGGGATCCCACTAATAATGTATCTATTCTGTCTAAAAGTCTGAAAAAATAAGTAGCTGGAGCCTGGCTGGGGGCATATACATTATTATACATTAAGAAATGTGTAGCTGATATCGTTAATCTTAGCTATCAGTATCTAGTATCTTCCCTGTGGGTCAGCCTCCTCAAAAATTAGTTCAAATGTAAGGTCCCTAGCAATAATAATCGCAACTCCTCTTTTTTTTTTATGGCTTTCCAGGTTCGCAGTAAAGATATTTGAGAATTTGTTATATCTCCATAATCTGGATGGTGGTTCCGTCCAATGTGTTTCCTGCTAAATGCAATATCTATTTTCATATCCACTAGTGTGTTGTATAAATGGCCTCTCATTTGTGGGGCATTCAGGCCCTGGGTATTCAAAGACATCAACTTAATGGACATCCCAGGCTTTGTAGGGCTCCATTTTTACCACCCATGTCTGAAAGAAATCAGCAAGCTTCCATTCAATATATTCATACTGTTTATAACACTTATTTTTTTTACTATAGTTAATTAAGTTAATTTGCTTAAATTAAACGCTAAATCCTGCAACCGCAGCAAGAATAGTTTGGTCCTGGTGAGTGATGGGGGCTATTAATTATTAATTCGTTTTAACTAAAAAGGACAAGCTAAATCTTCCTAATTCCTCCAACCCCCGCCCCCCCCCCCCGTCATCATCTAGGGGAGAGGGGATAGGGAAAAGGCGAGAGGGGAGGGGGAGAGGGAAGAGGGAAGAAGGGAGAGGAGAGAGGGGAAAGGGAAGAGGGGGCAGGGGAAAGGGAGGAGGAAAAAATGAAAAGGGAAGGAGGGAGAGGAGGAGGGGAAAAGGGCAAGGAAGGAGGGGAGAGGGAACAGGCAAAAGGAAGAGGGGGGGAAAGGGAAGGGAAAGGGCTGAAGGAAAAGAGGGAGGGAAGAGAGGTGAGGGAAAATGGGAAAAAAAGGGAAGAAGGGAAAGGGAGGAGAGAAGAGGGAAGGGGGTGTTACGGTACACCCCGGTATAAGAGAGGTTAATACCGCTGAGGACGTTCTCTTTCCGAATGAAGAAGCAGCTAACAGCAGTTCCAATTAGCCGAACAGGAACCATATGAAATCCTTCACGAACCAAACAGCCGCACGAATAAATCATACGAAACCCATACCCCCAGGTACGAGACCAAGTTCCGTGTTGAGGGTTAAACAGAGATCTACTTTATTTGTGTAACAACACAGACTTATAAAAAGACATAAACATGACATCACAGAATTAGTATACAATGGGGGGAGGCGGGGTGGAACTAAACATAGTTCTCCAACTAACTGGGGCTAGGAACACATTAGACTTTCAGACTGCAACCAAATTACCATACAGTGAGTAGACCTAATTGCAAAACACACAGTAAGAGACATAATGAACCCAACATAATCAGTTAATCCAGTTAATACAGAACAATGGATGTTGGAGTAAACTATCCAGGATTGTCACTGACACATTATAAACCTTTAGAGTGGTCTACTCACAGAATTAAACATTACACGTAAAGCAATATGCTCACAGAATGTGACTAACTAACAATATTGATAACTTTCAAAATATGCTTCACATTCCCCTAAAACATACCTTTTTCAGAATCAGACAATTCCACCCAGTAGTTTATTTGATAGTTTGTGAAATAAATGAACGGAGGGTACGGGCAGGCAATTAACCAAAAGATAGACGAAGGCAACGGAATAGAAGTATAGTTCCAAGAAAGAGGGGTCTGTCACAGGGGGAAAGGAAAGAGAGGGGAGGGAAAAGGGGAAAAGGGAAAAAGAGAGGGGAAAAGGGCGAGGGAATAAGGGGAAATGAAAGGAGGGGGAGGAAAGGGGGAGAGGGAGGGAGGGAGGGAGAGGAAAGAGAGGGAAAGGAAGAAAAATGGGAAAGTAAAGAGGAGAAAGGGAAAAAAAGGAAAGGGAAAAGGAAAAAGGGGAAAGACAGAGGGAACCGGGAAAAGGGGAAAGGGGAGAAAGGAAAGGGAAGAAGGGGATGGGAAAAGGGGAAGGCAAAAAGGGAAAGAAAAAAGGAAATGGGCAAGGAAAGAGGGAAAAGGATAAAGAGAAGAGGGGGGAGGACACAGAGAAAGGGGGGAAGAAGGGAGGGAGGCAGGGAGAGGGAAAAGGGGAAAGGAGAGAGGGGGAAGGAAGAGGGGAAAGGAGAGATAAGGTGAGAACGGAAAGGGGGGCAGGGGGAGGGGGAAGGGAGAGAGAGAGAGAGAAAAAAACAAACAGACAAATAATGTGTGCACATTTGATTGAGTGATAGTTCTATATAAAATATTATCTGAATAGTGAGAGGTTGTTAGATCGATAAAAAAAAAAAAAAAGAGAAAAAATGTGTCATACTATGTTCTGGTACTGTGTTTGAAGTGTGTGAGAAGACAAAGCACACAAAAACAAACAAACTGGTGCCTAAGTTCTAAATATACTAAAGTAGGATGCAATGTGAAGTGTAAATCAACAATCAATGTGTAACAGCTGAGTGTTAGATGAGGAAATGCATACAATTCGGAGAGTGAATAATGACTTGATACTAAGATGTAGTGCCCTATCTTGAAATAGTGTACGAATGATAAGTGAAATTACTGATTCCATCCCCAACTCCCTCCCTACCCCCCAACCCCCACGATTTGCACTCCTGCACGGTCTTGTTATATGTCTATTTTATTGGTACAAAAAAGCTATGTTTTATCATATCAGAGACTTCATATACATTTCCTTTTCATTTTGTACATTTTAGGGTTACCCCCTTTGAAGTCTCAATGTACATATTGCTATTGTAGAGACTTTTTATATAAGATTTATATATACAGTTGTACTCAAAAGTTTGCATACCTTTGGAGAATTGGTAATATATGTACCATTTATTTCTTACGGGATTTATATTCAACTGTTGGTTATAACAGAATGGCACAATCATAAAACAAAACATGGCAACAAAGAAAAAGATGAAATGATCCCTGTTCAAAAGTTTTCAAACCCTTAGTTCCTCATACTGTTTATTGCACCCTTTAGCATCAATGACAACATGCAGTCTTTTGTAAAAGTTGTCTAGGAGGCCCTAAATTCTTGTAGGTGTTAAATTCCTCTAGGTCATGTAAAGTCTTTAAACACAAAATCAGGCAGGACAACAGGTAAGTATAAAGACATATACATATATTAAATGGGGTGCAAGCCAGAAGTTAGACCCCAACTGCCCAAAACATATAAATATATACAAAGAGGCTGCACTCCAAATGTAGCAAGCATAAAAAAATACTTTTAATAGGTCAATTAAAACATACAATAAATAAACACACAATAAACAAACAACTTACAGTAATATGGCATAATCCAAGCCATAATAGGATGTATATAAAACAATATTAAAGCCAAAAAACAAATGAACAAAACTAAAGGACAAATAGGCAAATCACTAAAAAAAAACTTACAAAAAAAGCTGAGACCAGGTAAAAGAGTATAACCAAAACAGAAAGCCCCCCAATGTTTCAGCACACAGCCTTCTACAGAAGGAGCGAAGTATTAGTTCTTGAACTAGGGTCTTTGGTTGACTTGCATGAACCGCACGTTTGAGATCTCCCCTGAGTGGCTCGATGATATTAAGGTCAGTGATGGCCACTCCAGAACCTTCACTTTTTTCTGCTGTAACCACTGGAGGGTCAGCTTGGCTTTGTGCTTAGGTTCATTGTCATGCTAGAAAGTACAAGAGCATCCCATGTGCAGAAGAATGCAAATTGTCTACCAGTATTTTGTGATAACATGCTGCCTTCATCTTGACATCAATTTTCACAAAATTCCCTGTGCCTTTAGAACTCACCCACCCTCACATCAGTGAGCCACCCCATGGTTCAAAGTTGGGATGGTATTCTTGTCAACTATGGTTGTGACCATAAAGCTCTATATTGTTCTTGTCACTCTAAATTAGAATGTGCCAGAAGCTGTGAAGTTTGTCAAGGTGTTGTCGGACATATTGTAAACTGACTTTTTTTTTTGTGGCGTTGGTGCAGTAAAGGCTTCTTTCTGGTAACTCGACCATGCAGCTCATTTTTGTTCAAGTATCGTCGTATCGTGCGCCTTGAAACAACCACAAAGTATTTTTCCTGAGCAGCCTGTATTTCTCCTGAGGTTACCTGTGGGTTTTTCTTTGTATCCCCAAAAAATTCAAAATGTATGCCAGGGTATGCAAAATATTGATTCTTCATGTAGCAAACCTAAATATCATGATAATATGGAATCCCACATTAAAATGGGCTCTCACCATAAGAAGATTATTGCCACATTAGCTTTTAACCCCTTAGTGACAAGATATTTTCACCTTGACTTTCCCTTGGTGACAATGGCTGTTTTGACATTTCTGGGGTGTTTGTGTTTATCTGCAATTTTATTTTTTCTCACATACAGTACCCACACAAATTATATGTTGTTTTTATCGTCATAAGAAGGGCTTTCATTAGATACCATTATGTTCATCATATCTTATAATTTACTACAAAAAACATCATAAAATATGATAAAAATGTTAAAAAAAAAACACTTTTTCTAACTTTGACCTAAAATATAATTTACACAAATAAAATAATTAAAAAAGACCCCATCTAAATAGTTTCTAAATGTTGTCCCGAGTTCAAAAATATGCATGTTTTCTTATTTTTCGGTATTTTTTTTGCAAGTTATGTTTTTTTCCTATATTTAACTTTTGACCCCAACCCGAACCCAAAATTTAACCCTAACACTAAATTTAACCCCAACTCTAATCCTTATTATATCCCTTAATAAGTTTTAATTTTAATTAAATTTTAACCCTATCCCTTATGCTAAAAATTATTTAATTTTAACCCTATAGGCTAATCTAACTATATAACCAGTTTTTAATTAATTAAATATTTATTTTAAATTGTTTCCATTGCTATGCTACTTAACTACCATTAGGGGCAGTCAAGTAGCATATTCAGAGCGACGGAAGTTAAGTTACTTTCACTTCTGAAGCTCAGACAGGCAGAGGGCATAGCCATATTGACGTAGCAGCATGCTCCGTCAATATGGCTCCCACGATCGCTCCATGGGGCGATCGTGGGTGCCCCAGAATTGAAATTTCGGTGCTGGCTATTGCCTCAACATCGACAGACCAGCACCATTAAAGCGGATTTCGCGATCGTTGCCAGGCACATCCTTTGTCGTTAAGGGAGTTTCTCCCAGGACGTGCCTGACACGTCCTTTGTCGCGAAGGGGTTAATCCATCAATGTATAGAAAAAAAACTTTGTTACATGAAAACAACATTATCTCTAAAACTAACCATCAGGCCCTCCAAAATGTTAAACAAAATTTTGTCATGCTACAGGTTAAAAATAAATGTAAAGACACTAGTTTGTTGTACTCCATTCATTACAGTAGCCCCACTATTAATTAATTTCAGGAATTTTTAGAAAAAGATCTATGTAATCTAAAACACAAAGGTCATTGTTAGGGTTAACTTATATTTATTGTGTTAACACATAACAAGAGTCAATTCAGCATTGGAAGAGTTAACTTCAGGGAAGGGTTAAACCCCCCCTCCCCTCTTGGAGGGAGCACATTTGTTGTCTGTGCCTTTCATCTATTCTACATACATAGAGTAAGAAGTAATACATCTAATGATACCAGACTTTAACCCAGACTAAATCAATAAGGTAGAGATAAAGGAAAATGGTAGAAAATGACCTAAGGGTCACATCCTGTATCAGCATCTCAGGAGTTTTGTAATTCTACATAGACACATAGAAACAAAGTGTTTAGTTAATTATATAACTATATATTTGTAACACGTATGTATTCTATGTCCATGCCCCAAGGTTGTGTATGAAGTCTTAGCCAATGATATGATGCCAGCCAATGTCTTGTTGTTTCTATATAAGTGCTTGTCTTTACAATAAACTTTAGAGTTACTTAACGAACGGCCTTGTGTCAGACTTGAGTTACTCTCCGAACGCGTTCGCTGATGTCTTTCCAACTCATTTATACATTGCTGTATATCAGAGACTTGCTGATAGAGACCTAAGACAAATTGGTCCCTTTCAGTCATCAGAAAATATTAAAACATAATCTAACTAAGATTTATAAAATAACCCACCAACAACTTAAAGATAACGAAAATATAATATTAAGGAGGGCCGATAAGGAGGCGGCTCAATAGTTATTATGCATGTCAAAAATTATAAAGATTCACTCCATGGCATATGAGGTACTTAACAACAATCCAATATCCAAGTTTCAAAAGAAACTGTACCTGCTGGTCAATAAGGCTAGTAACTAGGGTCTAATAACCTTGGAGACAGCTAACTATCTTGAAGTGGAATATTCATTACCCCTATATACCATAAGTATCCCAATATTCACAAAAGTGATAACACTGTGATTGCCAAATGTTGACCTATAATCTCAGGGATTTCGTCTCTCAATGAGCATTTATCATTGTATAAACACTGTAAAATGGAAAGAAAACTACGCTTTAGTAAGTTTAGATGTTGTTTCTTTTTACTCCTGTATCCTCCTTTAAGGGCCGCCATCAAGAGGTGATGGGCGATACACCCGTCACGAGATCCCCCCCCCCCCCCAAAAAAAAAGTGCAGGCAAACGGGGCATCTGCCCTGGGACAGTCATGATTGGGTAGAAGCTGGCCAGGGACAGGGAGCACTCTCACTGATCCCTCCTCCTAGTGGTGTAGTCACACAGGCAGCGACGGGCTGGCGGTGTTCTGCCTATGCAGACACCACTAGAAACATCCTCCTGCCTGCAAATTAAATTAACTAAGCAGGGAGGAGGACCAATAGTAAAACTTTATTTTTATTTTTTATTAACGTGTGTGTTTGCGTGTGTCAATGTGTGTGGGTGTGTCAATGTGTGTGTATTTCTCTATCTGTGTAATTGTGTGTATTTCTCTGTGTGTGAGTTAATGTGTGTGTTACTGTCTGTAAATGTGACTGTGTGTCTAGGTTGTCTCTGTAAGTGTATATATGTGTGTGTGTGTAATGTTGACTAAGTGTGTGTCTGTGTAAGTGTGTTTGTGACAGTGTGTATAAGGGTGTCTCTGTAAGTGTAGTGTATGTATGTGTGTGTGAGTGTGTGTCTGTGTAAGTGTGTTTGTGACAGTGTGTATAAGGGTGTCTCTGTAAGTGTAGTGTATGTATGTGTGTGTGTGTGTGTGTGTGTAATGATGACTGTGACTGTGTGTATTTATGCGTGAGTGTGTAAGTGTGGCTGTTTAAGTGTGTAGGCAATTCTGCCCCCCCCCCCTAATAGTTTATCAATTAATATGTGACATCCAGCAGATGTGGACCCCAACTTTCAGTCCCATATTAATTGATGGGGGCGGGGGGGCGAGCAGAATTTTTTTCAGTAAGGGGCCCTGAAATTTCTGAATACGGCCCTGCCTCCTTTGCTAACCTTTATATGAGTTTGTGGCACCCACATCTTTGGAGATTATTTGTGAGCACAGAACTGGATTCAAACTATCTTATAAAGGTGCTACATTGACGATTTGATCTTTATAGAACTGTTTTCGATTATTAACAATAATACACTAAATCTGAAATATCATTCTTAGATCTAGTGTTAAACTAGCTAAACTAGGTCTGCATGATCAAGACTAAGCTCCATTGCAAAACATGCAGTGGTAATACTTTTCTACACGTTCAATCGAGTCATCCATCTCATACTATCAGGAATTGCTAAATTTTTGAAGATTTTGTGCATGAGTCATGTAGACAATATTAAAAAGGGCTTTTATGAGAGCCCTAATTCAAAAAGGGAGGATCTATTGTTCACTAAAAAAACTATGCAGTCCAGAGAGATAAATACTCTCTAATAAATAATGAAATCACATCTGCTGCTCCCTAATTTGTAACCAGTTATAGCAGACAATATTACAAGATCAAAACCATCATACAAAACAGTTTACCAATACTATTTAATGATTTAAGATTGCAAGACATAGTAGTAGATGGATGCAATATTGTAGCTTAAAAAAGCCCTAGCAGGGGAAATAATGTTTCCCCAAGTATCTTTAGTAAAGAGAAAGAGCATCACAATTGGTTACGACACCTTGGCACATACAAATGCGGAAGCCACCAGTGTATATGTTGTGATGCAATACAAATTGGTGACACATGTTGTCCTTCAGTTACAAAGAAAAAATATAAAACCAAGAAATATATTAACTGCAATAGTAAAAATGTCTATATTCCCACATTTAAGAATGTACAAAACAATATGTGGGTAAGACCTCTAGTAAATTAGGTAACACTTACCATCTATCACTTGTGATAAACCTTTTGATACACCCATAGGCACCCATTTTTTATGTGCAATAACTCTGATGTTAAACAATGCAGGGTACAGGGTTTAGAACGAGCCATATTACCACCTAGAGAAGGCAATATTTCCAGCCTTTTAGCTCAACTGGAAGTGGAATGGATTTTTTATCTTCAAATAAATAAACCAGAAGGGCTTAATGCCCAATTTGATGTATCCCACTACACATGATGTGATGAGATACAGAAATGTACCTGGACATTTCAAAAGGATAATCATATAATTCAATAATTGTGCTCCCCTTACTTCCCTGATATAAAATTTACAAGCCTTATGATAGTCTTTATGCAAATGTTTATCTCTCTATCGATTTAAATCAATCCTATTTAATTAACTTTCCTGATAAATAATATACATATACGTTTCTAAGTAATTAAAGAAACGAATCAAAACACAATTTGAACTAAATAATCCTCTTCTCTTTTAAATAAAACAAAAACACTTAGGCTGGTTTTGATATGTGTTTTTTTGTTATTTTTAATTTCTGTTTATTTGTGTTTTTTAAATGCACTTTAATACAGACTTCAGATGTAAAGGGGTTTATTTAAAATCTGTTTACCTTCCCTAATAGCAGTGACTAAGGTAATTGCAATACATCGTTACTGTGAAAGGGTGTTACCGTCCAACATGCACTCTATTTAATTTCCCAATCCAAATGTCAGTTTAGCTTATGACTATGTGCACTTCGCACAAAACGTGTAAAGATAGGGCTGCAGCCTTTACTGTCTTTTACTGGAATATTTACATTGCTACTACTGCATTTCACAAGTGCTGAGAGGCTTTAATATATCTTATTGGTGAAAATTATCCGTTATCTGAGATTACCTGAAAATACTTATGTTCCAAGCATTTTGGATAAGGGATACTCAACCTTTGTATGTTAATGTATATACATATGTATACATGGCAAATCCCTAACTTTTATTGGGGTTACTATATGACATTTCAGCAATTTTAGTTTTTGGATGTTTAAGATTATGGGGAACCCATTGCCAAATTAGGGGAGAATAAAAATCTCTACATTCTACTTTCAAGTACACTTACCATGTTCTAGACTAGATTACTTTTATACAGAGAAAAAAATTCTCCAAAGAGGGATAAGATGCGACGTAAGCCTGATGCAATGGTTGGGCCATGCCCCGGCATTGCATACGCTTGCAGAAGAATTTCCTCACGGGACTCCGAACATTTGAGAATCAATGACCATCTATTATCTAAAACTAGCATACAGACATGAATATCTAACAAAAACTAACCGAATATTTTGAATTAAACAACACTTCTGAAAATCTCACCTGATAAGCAGTCCTCAGAAGCTACTTCATCACAACCACCTCTGAAAAGAAAAAAAAGAGAAAACAAATTAGCTCTGCTAAGAAAATAATTAAACGCAAATATCTTAGATTAAACAGGAGATCTCTAATATTCAGCTGTGCCATACACAACTAATGTTAAGAAAATTAAACCATACCAAATAGCAATAAAGCAGGTACCCTGTTGGCTAAGAGGATTATGAAAAGAGATCCAAAAAAAGCAAACACATTTACTGGAACAAAGTTTATGAACCCTGCAGATGTTCCAGATGTATTATTATGCACACAAATAGAACTTAAATTCAGATCCTACAACTCTTCAGATGCAAAAAGAAGATAAAGATAGCTGTTCAAGAAAAATTAATCTTCATAAACTAGATTTTGCCCCACTAGTGTGCTGCTGGTGAGCAGGCAGCACAGTGTGTGTGTGCTGTTCAGGTGTACAGACATGTTGCCTCTCATGCTCACTGAGGTTAGCACATGGGGATCACGTGGCTGGTGCTCAGGCTTCAGACCACATGGGGAGCGCAAGAGGTAGCATGATAGGATACCTCCCATGTGCACGTGGGCAGTGAACAGACACCATGCTGCCTGCCACTGTACCCCAGGGAGCTGTGGGTGCTGGCTGGGGTAAGTCCTGGGACTCCAATGTGGGTGGTGGGGCATGTTCTGGGATTGCTGTGCTAAGTCCTGGACGGGCAATGTGGGTGATAAGCTATGTCCTGGCTGTGCAATGTGGGTGCTGGCATGTCCTAGGTGTGCAATGTTGGTGATGGAGTATGTGCTGGGGCATGTCCTGTGAATGAAAACTGGCTGCTGACTGGGGAAAGTCCTGGGTGAGCAATGTTGTGCTATGGCAAGGGATGTGTAGACCTTCTGGTCTGTAAGTGGCCGCAGAATTTCTGATGCCAGCCCTTCCTAGAAGCTGTACTAACTAAATACAATTTCCCCGCATATTACATCAAACCAATATTGGCCCTAAATTCTTTCCCAGAGTCTCACATACTGGATTTTTATCTTAAGTATTTAACATAACAAATGGCTCTTGATAATGTTGCCTGTTATTTCAATTTTAAGTATTGGCATTAGAGTTTTTAGCAGAAACAATAAGAATAAATCAGGCCATCCATAGTTATAAATATCCACAAGCGAAAAGTCAAATTAGAGCTATTTGCAAATAACATTCTGATAGTCCTAACCAACTAATCCTCTCTCTATCTGCTCTTTTAACCCCTGTTTAAATCAGCACCATATCATATCATAAAGTGAACCAGATTACAACCCACATCAAATGGTTTATTAACCCCTTAGTGACAAGACATTTTCACCTTGACTTTCCCTTGGTGACAATGGCTGTTTTGACATTTCTAGGGTGTTTGTGTTTAGCTGTAATTTTTTTCTTTCTCACATACAGTACCCACACAAATTATATGTTGTTTTTATCGTCATATGAAGGGCTTTCATTAGATACCATTATGTTCATCATATCTTATAATTTACTACAAAAAAAATCATGAAATATGATGAAAAATTAAAAAATAAACCACTTTTTCTAACTTTGACCTAAAATATAATTTACACAAATAAAATCATTAAAAAAGACCACGTCTAAATAGTTTCTAAATGTTGTCCCGAGTTCAAAAATATGCATGTTTCCATATTTTTCGGTATTTTTTTGCGAGTTATGGGGCAAAAACCAAAAATAGTGTTTTTTGTTTTTTTCCTATATTGATCTTTTGACCCCAACCAGAACCCAAAATTTAACCCTAACACTAAATTTAACCCCAACTCTAATCCTTATTATATCCCTTAATATTTTTTAACTTTAATTTAATTTTAACCCTATCACTTATGCTAAAAAATATTTAATTTTAACCCTATAGGCTAATATAGCTAAATAACCTGTTTTTATTTAATTAAATATGTATTTTAATTATTTTCCATTGCAATGCTACTAAACTACCACTAGGGGTTGTCAAGTAGCATATTCAGAGCGACGGAAGTGAAGTTACTTTCACTTCCGAAGCTCAGACCGGCAGAGGACTTAGCCATATTGACGGAGCAGCATGCTCCGTCAATATGGCTCCCCACGAACGCTCTGTGGGGCGATCGTGGGGGTCCCAAAATAGAAATATCGGTGCTGGCTATTGCCTCGATGTCGAGGCAATAGACCAGCACTGTTAAAGCGGTTTTCGCGATCGTTGATCGCGAAAACCGCTTCATTCACTGCAGGACGTGCCAGGCACGTCCTTTGTCATTAAGGGAGATTCTCCCAGGACGTGCCTGGCACGTCCTTTGTCGGCAAGGGGTTAAGCCAATCAAAGACGGTGGTATTGGCATCCCATCATTGGTGCATTAGTAAAGGGCAGCGTGAATGGTCCAAATTATCTTGTACCATGTTCCCCATGGCACAATAGCCTGGGTTGATATTGAGGATTCACAGACTGCTCCTTATAAAATCTGTAACAAACTGTGTATGCTGTCTACCCAGCACCAGTACTGTCTCCAAAAATATGGAAAACCTACTCACTTACGTACATCGTAAATGCTGATCCCAAACATTACTCAAGACTTGGACAACATCAGGTCTCACAAACCAAAGCAAACTGTACTCCTATGATAAATGAAAATCATACAAAGAAATGAAAAAACAATATACTCTTTCGATTTCTATAATGTCACACAATTTTTTCCACACTGAACACCTTTTCGCATCCAACAAACTTACTCCAAGAAATAACAAAACTGTGTGACTGCTCTGCACACTTGATCAAAACCCTCTTACTGGTATAGTAGTATAGTAACATGGATAAAAGCTACAGCACTGAAAAGTGACAGAATAAAAAGGAGCAAACGGTGCTTGTTATGTATAACAGCAAGTCTGCCACCCTTTGGTGTGTGCGACCTGTGCGTCCATGTACCTATTTCAAGTATTTTAATATATTTCCCTTGTTATTCCTGAGGTGATGGTGATGGTGAATAACAGACTATTAATACATATATATTTTTGTTATAGTTTATAATATGTTTTTTTTTTGTTTAAATTTTTTATTAATAGTCTTAGGGAGGTGGTATGTGTCAAAGTAACATCCACATGAATGGCAGAACCCAAGGTTTCCCAGCAGAACATTACCCAAAGCATGACACTGCCTCCGCCATCTTGCCATATACCGTATTTGCTCGATGATAAGACGACCCTGATTATTAGACGACACCCCAAACTTTGGATATTCCATTAGGAAAAAAACTAAAAGCCTGAATATGCTGCCCGACACTTCGTCTATTATGACGGACAGCCGGTCCGTCATAATAGACGGAAGTGTCGGGCAGCAAGGAGGATGTCTGCACGTTTCGTGCAGACATCCCCCAGCTGCCCGATTCTCCCTGGTGGCTAGTGGGGCAGCAGAGGATGTCTGCGCGATGAGCGCAGACCTCCCCTGCTGCCGCCCGGCACGACCGCCGGGACTTTTATGATAAAGCCGGAAGTACCCGGCTTCATCATAGATGTCCCAGCGGTCGTGCCGGGTGGCAGCAGGGGAAGTCTGCGCTCATCGTGCAGACATCCCCTGCTGTTGGAGAGGGGGATCCAGGTCCCCTTATAATCGAGCAAATACAGTATATATATAAATATATATATTTATATATATGGCAAGACGGCAGAGGCAGTGTCATGCTTTGGGCAATTTTCTGCTGAGAAACCTTGGGTTCTGCCATTCATGTGGATGTTACTTTGACACATACCACCTCCCTAAGCACTGTTGCAAACCATTACCCCCTCTCATGGACACTGTACTCCCAGATGGCATTGGTATCCTTCAGAAGGATAATGCTCCCTGCCACAAAGCAAAAACGGTTCAGGAATGGTTTGAGGATCACAACAATAAGTTCAAGGTGTTCACTTGGCTTCCAAATTCCCCAGATCTCAATCCAATTTAGCATCTGTGTGATGTGTGGGACAAACAAGTCCAATCCATGGATGCCCATCCTCGCAACTTACAGGCCTTAAAGCATCTTGGTCTTGGTGCCAGATGCCACAGCACACCTTCAGAGGTCCATGCCTCAATATAGACCGAAATTCAGAGGCTGAAATGATTGGATCAAAGTCCAGACTTCTTCAGGGCACATCAATGACTAATCAGGAGCTACCCAAAATGCCCCGGTGTGACCTCGAATGGTGGAGCCATTTGGCCATCCTTGCCAGTTACACCACAATTGCTTCCAAAACTGAAAGCAGTCCGAAACACACCAAAACAAAAAATACCTCTATCTTCCCCATTATGGAAATAGCCAAATTCCTCCCCAAATTAACAAAATGAGATGAAGAAAAAAAGAATTAGCGGGGCAGAGCTAGCAATGATGGTGAGCTGACGCATGGCACTAAGACCCCTCACTCAAAGCGTCAAATTACGGTCTTATATAAGACTGAACAACCCAAATTCTACATTTTTACCAATGGTACGAGGTATGCGCAGACATCCTAATGCCTATGTCCTGCCCTGTATACCTGTCCTGCCCTGTATACCTCTCTGCCTGTCCTTATGTTCCATTCCAGGTTTTCTGTTTCCCTCTGCCTTGTCAGTTTACTATTTAAACCACACCCATTGCTGTTCAGTTCTTTGCAGTAGTCTACAGGTATTTTCTCTGTGTTTAAGTTCAATGCCATTTATGTGTCTTAGATTCTATTTATGCTTTGTTAATATTATGTATTAGTTAGGGACTTGCCTAATGTGGTTGGCAAGCTAACATCTAAATTGGCCAATTTGTTGAACCAAACCCCCACCTTTACCATCCTTAGTGTTAGGCTAGTTCCTGTATTTATGTTTGTTCCTTTGTATGTGCCTTTTGTGTTCCTTAACCCCATGCTTTGTATTGTTTACCCTCAGTTTGGTTTTGCTTTATATTACTTTGTTATCCCTCTGTCCTGTAGCCCTGCATTCTGTATTTTAGTTCTTCTATCCCTCAGTCACTTTTCTGTTTTAGCTCTGCTTGGCTATCACTTTTCATTTCCTCTCTAGCCTGGGACCTGAATACAGCAGCTGCTTCACAGGGCCTGGTTGTGCCTGCAAAGACTTGGAGTCCCAAACCTCCAAGCGATTGCAGTTACCCAGCACCAGGTCCTGTGTCTCCACCCTGCACCGTAACTCCTGATCTCGGGCGCTCATGGTCCCTTTCCCATCCTGGACCCTGTGCGTTACAGCGACCTTGAAACGCCTTCAGCTGCAGTTACACAGCAGCAAGCTAAAATGACTGCAGTGACAGCTACCCTTACTATGCAAGTGATGCATGATCCACTGTGGCCTGGTGGCGCACGATTAGGCCACTTATGACACATCTTAGATCACTTGATATTAAATATAACTGGGAACTACCCCATTTTCTCACTGTGATTAAAGATGATAAAGTTCTAATCATCCATGATCCTATGGACATTCCAGCATTTTTGTCCAGCCTCAACATACCAATACCTACTTTACCTACAGTTGCTGTGCCGGACAAGATAAAAGTCAAGACTCTACCTCGAATTCATCTATCTGGGCATCTCACCGATCTGCACATTTTGATTCACCTCCCGCCTCACCTCCTATTTTCTCTACCTCACTCACCCATCTGTTTATATCACCACTCTTTTTATTGTAAGGTTATTACAAATGATGCATATTTTGTAAGTGTGATATGTATGTTTTAGGGGTTTCCTCAGCAGTGTCACCCATTATATTCCCCTTGAGTGGTGACTAGTTTTATACTTATTTAATAGCTTGGCTGCTCTTCTAAGAGCTGCTTTTCAAAGAGTATATTTAAGAGATATTCTGGAGACAGACTTGATTTTTGAACTTGCTGAGATCTTCTTTTCTACTGATACAAGTAAGATTCATTTAGTCAAGTTATTGTGTGGTGGTTTGTACTGATTTCCTGCTTCAAATTGCTAAGGAATTTGAATTGAATACTTAGGTGTTTGTCATTGTTTGGTTCTAAGTAGCATAGGCTCACTCAGGTGTTAAAACCTTCCTTGGTGCTTGTAGGTGTGTGCTGTGGGTGTATATAAGGCATAGTAGAAATTAGCTTGGCTAATTTAATAGCTTGGCTGCTCTTCTAAGAGCTGCTTTTCAAAGAGTATATTTAAGAGATATTCTGGAGACAGACTTGATTTTTGAACTTGCTGAGATCTTCTTTTCTACTGATACAAGTAAGATTCATTTAGTCAAGTTATTGTGTGGTGGTTTGTACTGATTTCCTGCTTCAAATTGCTAAGGAATTTGAATTGAATACTTAGGTGTTTGTCATTGTTTGGTTCTAAGTAGCATAGGCTCACTCAGGTGTTAAAACCTTCCTTGGTGCTTGTAGGTGTGTGCTGTGGGTGTATATAAGGCATAGTAGAAATTAGCTTGGCTAATTTAATAGCTTGGCTGCTCTTCTAAGAGCTGCTTTTCAAAGAGTATATTTAAGAGATATTCTGGAGATACTCTGGAGGTAGTCTGAGGTATACAAGAGGTTAGAAAAACTAAAAGATCTTTTTGATTTAAATTCTTAAAATGGCAGATTTGGTTTACTGTGATAATTGTTCTGCATTTGTTTCACATTCCATTTTTTGGAGGTTTGGAGGCTGTCTAATCTGTAGACAGTTCTCAAGATTGCAGCAGGAGATTGCATTTTTAAAGTCCGAGATTTGTAATTTATCTGTAAAACAAACTCGGGCTGAGACTGTTGCGAAGTCACTGCCACAGAGGCCATTGCCGCAGAGGCTTCCTAGGAATGGCAGGTGGATTACTGTTGGATCTGGTAGGCTTAGAGTTGTGGATAAAAGGCATGTCCCACAGTCTGTGGCTGTCCAGAATTCATTTTCAGCACTTGCAGAGTGCAGTGGTGTTGTGGAGGCAGGCTCAGACGCAGAGTTTGAGGAACCACTCTCCTATGTGGCTAAGGTGTGCAAGGAGAAGGTGAGGCCTGATAGAAAGCAGTTGTTGTTGGGCGATTCTATCATAAGAGGTGCGGAGTTGGACACTATTGGCTTAGTGAGATGTCTTCCTGGAGCTACTGCTCGCAGAGACAGGAGGCGTATTTCTAATATTGTTAAGCAAGCAAATCAGGAAGGAGAATTGGATGTACTGGTTCATCTAGGGACAAATGATTTGGCTTGCAATGAGGTTTCAGAGGTGAAGGAAGCTTTTCGTGTTCTTGCCAATGATATACGGCAGGTTGTGTCCACGCTGTCCTTTTCTGAAGTTATGCCTGTGCACAACATTCAGAATGATAGACGGATGCGTATTAGGAACTTCAACTTGTGGCTTGGAGAATGGTGTCGGGAGCAAGGATTTGGCTTTGTTTCTCATGGAAGTTCACTATGGGATAGAAAGGAACTGTACAAAAAAGATGGTTTGCATCTTTCTCAAAAGGGAACGAATGTTCTCAGTGAGCAGTTCAGAGGTTTTGCTAGGAGATTTTTAAACTAAAAGAGGGGGGCAAAATGGCGATAAAACATCAATCCAATTGCCCCCCAAAAAAGGTACAGAAGTTACCTGTAGTCAGCGTGCTAAAAAATGATAAGCTTAGGGTCATGTCTACAAATGCTCGCAGTTTAGGGAATAAGATCCATGAACTTGTGACAATATTGGCAACTGAGAATGTAGATTTAGTGGCTGTTACTGAGACATGGTATAATGAAAAACATGACTGGGACATTTCAATACCAGGGTACTCTTTATATAGAAAAGACAGAGAAGGTAAAAAAGGGGGAGGGGTGGCCCTGTATGTGAGGGATAGCTTAAAATGTAACGTAATACAAGTTAGTGAGGCGAACATAGAGTCAGTTTGGGTTACATTAGAATTTGGTAATCATATGGTAACTCGGGTAGGTGTGATTTATAGGCCCCCTGGACAAATAGAGGAGTTAGATAATCTACTAGTTGAGGAAATAGCTAAAATGACAATGAAGGGAGAAGTGATCATCATGGGTGACTTTAATCTTCCTGATGTGAACTGGAAATACAAAACAGCTACTTGTGCCAGGAGTACGCATATCCTAAACTCCCTACTGGGATTATCTCTAAAACAAGTAGTGGAGGAGCCAACTCGAAAGCAGGCCATACTAGACTTAGTGTTCACAAATGGAGATTTGTTATCAGATATTACTGTAGGTGAAAGTTTAGGATCTAGTGATCACCAGACAGTGTGGTTTAATATAAGAACAGTGACGCAGTCACACCACACAAAAACAAAAGTTTTAGATTTTAGAAAAACAGACTTTTCTAAAATTAGATTAGATGTGAAGGAGTCATTATCAGACTGGAGTTATTTAAATGGAGTCCAGGAGAAATGGGATTATCTAAAAGTTGCACTACTGAAGGCTACAGAAAATTGCATAAGGCTTGTCAGTAAGAGCAAAAAATTGAAGAAACCACTGTGGTACTCTGCAGAGGTGGCTAAAATAGTAAAAAATAAAAAGCTAGCATTTAGTAATTATAAAAATACTCAGAGTGAGGAAGATAGAAAGATCTATAAGAGTAGGCAGAAAGAGGCAAAGCAAGCTATAAGAGCTTCCAAAGCACACACAGAAGAGACTATAGCCCAGTCAGTGAAAAAGGGGGATAAAACATTTTTTAGATACATAAATGAGAAAAGGAAAGTAAAACAAGGATTAGTTAGATTAAAAACAAAAGAAGGATGCTATGTAGAAGAGGATAAAGGCTTAGCAGACTGCTTTAATGAATATTTTTGTTCAGTTTTTACAAATGAAAATGAGGGTAAGGGACCTCATTTAGGGAAAAAGACTAATGAGTCTTTTGATGCATGTAAGTTTACAGAGGAAGAGGTTTTACTTCAGCTGTCTAAAGTAAAGACAAATAAGTCGATGGGACCTGATGGGATACATCCAAAGTTATTAAAAGAACTTAGTGGTGTACTAGCAAAACCGTTAACAGATTTATTTAACCAATCATTGTTAACGGGAGTAGTTCCAGAAGATTGGAAATTAGCTAATGTTGTGCCCATTCACAAGAAAGGTAGTAAGGAGGAGGCGGGCAACTATAGACCAGTAAGTCTTACTTCAGTAGTGGGGAAAATAATGGAAACCTTGTTAAAGAATAGGATTGTTGAACATCTAAAGTCGCTTGGATTTCAAGATCAGAGACAGCATGGGTTTACTTCAGGGAGATCATGCCAAACTAATCTTATTGATTTTTTTGATTGGGTAACTAAAATAATAGATCAGGGTGGTGCAGTAGACATTGCTTACCTAGATTTCAGTAAGGCTTTTGACACTGTCGCACATAGAAGGCTTATCAATAAACTGAAATCTTTGAGTTTGGATTTCAATATTGTTGAATGGATTAGACAATGGCTGAGTGACAGGCAACAGAGGGTTGTAGTCAATGGGGTATATTCGATGCAAGGTCTTGTTACTAGTGGGGTACCTCAGGGATCTGTTCTTGGACCCATTCTCTTTAATATTTTTATTAGCGATATTGCAGAAGGTCTTGTTGGTAAAGTATGTCTTTTTGCTGATGATACAAAGATTTGCAGCAGGGTTGATATTCATGGAGGGATAAGCCAAATGGCAAATGATTTAGCTAAACTAGAAAAATGGTCAGAGCAGTGGCAACTGGCATTTAATGTGGACAAGTGCAAGATTATGCACCTTGGGCGTAAAAACCCAAAAGCAGAATATAGACTATTTGGTACAGTCCTAACCTCAACATCTGAGGAAAGGGATTTAGGAGTAATAATTTCAGAGGACTTGAAGGTAGGTAGGCAATGCAATAGAGCAGCAGGAAATGCTAGCAGAATGCTTGGTTACATAGGGAGAGGTATTAGCAGTAGGAAGAGGGAAGTGCTCATGCCATTGTACAGAGCACTGGTGAGACCTCACTTGGAGTATTGTACGCAGTACTGGAGACCTTATCTCCAGAAGGATATTGATACTTTGGAGAGAGTTCAGAGAAGGGCTACTAAACTGGTTCATGGGTTGAAGGATAAAACTTACCAGGAAAGGTTAAAGCATCTTAACATGTATAGCTTGGAGGAAAGACGTAACAGGGGGGATATGATAGAAACATTTAAATACATAAAGGGAATCAACACAGTAAAGGAAGAGAGTATATTTAAAAGAAGAAAAACTACCACAACTAGAGGACATAGTCTTAAATTAGAGGGGCAACGATTTAAAAGTAATATCAGGAAGTATTACTTTACTGAGAGGGTAGTGGATGTATGGAATAGCCTGCCAGCAGAAGTGGTAGAGGTAAACACAGTCAAGGATTTTAAGCATGCGTGGGATAGACACAAGGCTATCCTAGCTATAAGACCGGGAACGGGGGACTAATAAAAGTACTCAAAAAAAAAAAATTGGGCAGACTAGATGGACCGAATGGTTCTTATCTGCCGACACATTCTATGTTTCTATGTTTCTATGTTTCTATACACTGATGAGGGAACCTTTCATATATTCATTTTAGCTCGTCCATGAAAGGTTTTGGCCAAATGTTCAGAAGCCGTTACCTATTTGTACAGCCTAAAGGTGGCTGAGCATATTATATTTCTTAAAGCCTTTGATTGTCTGGTGGAGAATATAGACCTAATATGATTGCCCCTTAATGGCTTAAGAGTTTTCCTGAGCTTGATTATCAGTACTCTTAGACCGGAATTTTACTATCTTTATTCAACAAGTTATTCTCCCAATAATTTCAAACTTCTATTTCTAGAGTTATAAATCAAAATGTTTCAGACCTTTCTAAAAATGCAAAACGAGTCATTTCTTGCTGTGATATATTGTTTGTACGTACCATTATACTTTTTTTCATGTATTTTCTCTAGACAACTGTAACCCATGTGTTCCTGACTGTAAGCAATCATTGCATCAAAATTGTATAAAAAAAAAGTGCACCGATGGGGTCCCTAAAAAAATACATGGAGGAGGGGGCCAGGGAAAGTAGCCCTGACCCCCCCCCCCCCCCCCATGGCTTGGAGCCACCCACATGTCTTCTATTTATATATATATATATATATTTATTTCATCTAAAACGAATTTCGTTCATTACTGCAATCGTTTCAGACGAAATTCGTTCATTATTTTCGTTTTGTTTTATTCGTTCGTACGAATCAATTGACCTACACATTCCATAAACCGAAAGTCTATAAACCGAAAGACATATCGGTTTATAGACTTTCGGTTTATGGAATGTATGTAATGCTATTGGCTTTCTATAAACCGACTCTATATCGGTTTATAGAAAGCCAATAGTATTACATGCATTCCATAAACTGAAAGTCTATAAGCCCAATGTCTTTCGGTTTATGGAATACATGTAATGCTATTGGTATTCTATAAACCGAAATAGAGTCCCCATTCATAAGAATTTCTTATGAATGGGGACTGTAGTTCGGTTTATAGAAAGCCAATAGTATTACATGTATTCCATAAGCCGAAAGTTTATAATAAGTATAAGTCATAATGAACGACTTTTGGTTTATGGAATGCATGTAATGCTATTGCTATTCCATAAACCGAAATAGAGTCCCCATTCATACGAATAGGTCAATTGACCGAACGTCGTGCGGTTTATAGACTTTCGGCTTATGGAATACATGTAATACTATTTGTATGAATGGGGACTCTATTTCGGTTTATGGAATAGCAATAACATTACATGCATTCCATAAACCGAAAGTCGTTCATAATGATCGGTTTATGGAATGTATGTAATGCTATTGGTATTCTATAAACCGACTCTATATCGGTTTATAGAATGCCAATAGCACAAATGGACCAATGGATGAATGATTTTCGTTTATTAACCATTCGTTCATTCGGCTTTCGTTAGTTTAGCATTTTTGTTATTCGTTTTTCGGACGAATGGACGAAAATGCTATTTTCGCACGAAAATGCATGCACATGTCTAATATATATATATTAGAGACTCATTTTGGTACAATATTGGCTATTATGGAAACTTCTCCTGAAATGGAAAGAAAAAAAAAGGTTTAAGGGGGAGTGAATAGTCTTGTGCAGTGATGGCTGCTGAGCCCATGAGCTCTCACTGATAGCCCGGTTGAAAAGCAACAGGTTCAGTTGCACACACCGCAATAGAGTGGAATTATACATCTAGGACAGTTCAGCACAGCTGCTTCACCGCTGAAAGTTCAGTGAGGCAGTTTGAAAGCTGAACTGTCAGCGGTGAAGATCAACGCACCAGCGGTGAAGATCAACGTGATTAATCCCCCCGAACCCTAATATCCTCCATGAACCCTAATGCTAATACCTAACCTCCCTGAATTCTAATACTAACCCCCCAAACCCTAATACTAACAGTAACCCCTAATAATACTCACCTTCAGTGATACTGCGATGAACTGTCCCACGAAGAAAGATCCGACGATGACATCTTGTGCAATGAACTGTACCATCCCCTGGAATTATATGGACCTCGCCTGGCTGACTCTGCAGGCATGCAACACTTTGGTTCCAGTAACTACCAAACTGAATATTGGTGGGGACACCAATTTACACTGACAGCATGCAAGGAAACCGAAATGCTCATAATACTGTGTCCAGAAGACATACCTTCATTTTTGTCGGAGCTGGGACTACAAGAGGTCACAATCACCAACTGGTTAGATCTTACACGGCTTCCTCAAAGAGAGAGACCGCCGTGGCAGCCCCCTCAAAGAAGGAGACGAAAGTGAGACCTCTGGTGCATCAGCCATCACGATGACCCGAGAAGAATAGTTCTGAACATCACCACAGTTCTGCCCTGTACACCCCTATTTGCATTGAGGTCTCTGATCCTACCATCCACGCACTTGATTTGAGGCCTATGATTGCACTATGGACACGGCTCAGAGTTTACTGAGATCTACACCATCCCTCCCACGGGACACAGGCCTCAGAAAATTCGTACTTTGAGACTTTGCCCGAAGGGGAAGGGGAGATGATCTAATTTAATTTACCAACAACCACCAACCCCCCCACCCCCGCTAAACGTGTGATTTTAGGTGACTCATACCCAAGGTGATGCCTGTTCATGAGAGGACAGAAGATTATTAGGGAGGGGTGTTGCAGCTGGGGATGGAGATGTGATTGAGGAGAATGCCTCTACCACGGGCCGTGGTGTACGAACCCAATTTGGGTGGTCTTGGTGATCTGGACAGGTGACCGTCCTTCCCTGTAATGCTGTAATGCTTATATTGTTTTCATGCATCAATGTTTCTATTGTGAAAATAGATCAATGATTGCTTACTGTTATATATTTTGATTAGACAGATGTTACCCTGTCCTATCTGCACGTTTGTTTTATTTGTATTGCCCGACTGCAACTCTACATATAAATTTAAATTATTTAATAGCACGCTCCCCTACTGATTCTTTCCCAATTTATCACTACACCTGATTCACAGTCAGGACACAAATAATACGTGAATTGTATCTACTGTTATGCCCATACCTCTAGGAGACCGCCTGCTCTATACTGCTCCGGGTTGGGGTTCCACATGTGGGTCATCAGTGCCATGTACAGGTCATGTGGCCGATTACTCACATCACTGCATGCCCATCAGCTGGCACAATGAGCGTCGCTCATAGCTTATCTGGCTCCCTGATCTTGGCTGCTGTATTTGGATTGTTTGGCTGTGGTTCTCTGTCCTTGGCTTCTGTATTTGGATTGTGTACCTCTGACTCCCTGTTCTGCATCCTTAGTCCTGCATGAGTGTTATTCAGTTTGCTGTCTACATCCACAAGTGTTCCTAGCATCCTGAGTCCTGCACCAGTGATCCTCAGTTTTAATCCTCCTAATTAAGACACCTGGAGTCTTGCACCAGTGTTCAGTTTGCTGACTACATCTGCAAATGTTCCTAACATCCTACACCAGTGATCCTCAGTTTTCATTAAGACATCTGTATCCCTACACCAGTGTTATTCAGTTTGCTTACTACATCTCTACATCTGCAAGTGTTCCTAGCATCCTGAGTCCTACATCAGTGATCTCAGTTCATTCGTGCTTGAGCTACAAGCATGGTCTGTCCCATACTCAGCCATTACTGGCGTGTACTACTTTAAGCACCTTTGTTCATCCCTGCATCTGGGCTCCTCTTCTGAATTATAAGTACCTTAACACCTACTGTATTAAAGATGAAGAACATCGACCATAGGGTGTTCCATTACATGACACTTATGAAAATCAACACTAAGGTTTTGAACTCTACACAGAAGAGAGCCAGAGCCCTGCAAGAATTCCGAACCCATAAAGCTGATGTGACTTTTGTTCAGGAGACATATTTTAAACAGTCCCTAATGGGTTTAACACAACTGGAAACTTCAATAACTCAAAAGACTGAAAAATTAAATGGTGTAGGAATTACATTTTCACAAAACATCCCATTCTAACTATTTTCTAAGTATTTTTAACTCTTCTCGTTCAACTGGGAATCCCTTTATTTTTCCATTATTTCTGATATCGTTTGCTAGTATTTCCATTGTTATATATGGATATATAAAAGTGGAGACAGGGGACAACCCTGTTGGGTCCCATTTTTTAACTTAAACCAATCGGCTCAGATATTTTGACCTATTGTTCTGGCCATTGGGCAGGAGTATAATGCTTTGCAGTCAAGAATCTTCCGTCAAACCCATACACTCGGAGAGCCTGAAATATGAATCCCCAGTCAAATTCCTTTTCAGCATCTAGTGTTATTGCTAAGAATGTTCTTTTTTCTCTATTAGCTATATCTAAAATATCAATAGTGCATGTTACGTTGTCATAGGCCATTCTACCTGGAACAAATCCAATTTGATCTGGGTGAACTAGTGAATGGATAACATGTTTCAGTCTCTCCGCCAATACTGCTGCATATATTTTCATATCCTTATTTATTAGGGAAATTTTGAATTAACTATGGGTCTTTAGATGTTTTCCCTTAGCAATTATTCCCTGACTTCTGTTTTTTTAATCTATTGGTTGATGTATTTCCCACTTTATCATTCTGGTGATCCAAATGCTGTTTAATTGTTTCTATATTTCTATTAACTATATCAAGTTCATAATCTTTTTTTTTTTGATGTTCTGTATTTGTGTATTTGTGAATTTTGATGGTTATAATTTATTCAGTCGTTCTAAGTTGAATAATTCAATACAACAATCTATATGGGAGTAGGAGCAGTGCGGCGCCGAGAAGTGTGTGTAGTCATTACTGGCTGGATTAAAAGTTCTTCAGATATCATAGAATCATTGTTTTATCATAAAGTTCGTAAGTTGTTTTGTAGTCAATATTAAGTTTTTATCTATCCCACTCCCTTGGCTTAACATTTTATCAATTTTAGCATCCGGCACACTACGTTTTCAATCAATTTAATTGGTGTTTTATTTGGTTCGTAAATATTAATTAGGGTATATATCTCTTCTTTTATTTTACTTTTAAGAATTTGATATCTGGCCTCTTGATCCTGTTCCTGGAATATAATCTCTATATAAATCTTAGATGAGAGGAGAATAGCTACGCCTCTATTTGTTTGTTTGCTTAAATTAGAGGGGCAACGATTTAAAAGTAATATCAGGAAGTATTACTTTACTGAGAGGGTAGTGGATGTATGGAATAGCCTGCCAGCAGAAGTGGTAGAGGTAAACACAGTCAAGGATTTTAAGCATAGACACAAGGCTATCCTAGCTATAAGACCGGGAACGGGGGACTAATAAAAGTATTCAAAAAAAATTGGGCAGACTAGATGGACCGAATGGTTCTTATATTTTTTAAGTGCATAGTTTAAACTTTTATGATATTTATCAATCAATGTGCAAAAATAAAAAGGAGCACATATTACATCTTTAACCATTACACTTATATTTTTATAGTACATAATCTATGCTTTTGAACCTTTAGCAAACATGGTACTGTGAAAATAATACAAAAAAAAGAAAAATGTAACACACATATTACATTTTCAACCATTACTTTAAGTCTCTGCATTACATTCTTCTTATATTTTAAAGTGCATATTCTAAATGTTTATGATATTTATCAAGCAGTGTGCAAAAAAAGAAAAAGGAGCACATATTACATCTGTAACTATTACCCTTATATTTTTATACTACATACTCTAAGATTTTGAACCTTTATCAAACATTGTACTGTGAGAATAATACAAGAACAAAAAAATAAAATATTAAACACGCATATTACATTTTCAAACATTACTTTAAGTCTCTGCATTACATTCTTCTTATATTTTAAAGTGCATATTTTAAACTTTTACGATATTTATTAATCAATGTGCAAAAATAATTACATATTTAACCATTACCCTTTTATTTTTTATAGTACATAATCTAAGGTTTTAAACCTTTATCAAACGTTGTACTGTGAAAATAATTAAAAAAAAATTGAACACACATTTTTTAACCATTACGTTAAAACTCTGCATTACGTTCTTCTTATATTTTTAAAGTGCGTGCGTATTCTAAACTTTTACCATCTTTATCAAGCAGTGTGAAAAAAGAAAAAGAAGCACATTTTACATCTTTAACCATTACACTTATATTTTTATAGTACATAATCTAAGCTTTTGAACCTTTCTCAAACTTTGTACTGTGAGATAAAAAAAGAAAAAGATCAGGTTTTGCCCTCTCCCCAATCCCACTTCACTCCCCTATTTTGCTATCTTGTTATAAAGACATTAATCTGGTAGGTTCTGTTTCTACCGAAGATATTTGTTTGTTTATCCATTCTTGGGCCCTAGCAACTGAGTCCAGTATATACGATTTGGCATTCTGCCAGTCTATCAGCTTTGGAGGAAATCCCCACATATTTTCTTTTCCTTTACTGTATCTGTTATTGTATTAAATGTTATTTTTTTGTCTTGTCACTTGAGAAAGGTCTTGGAAGAAGAGTAATTTTTCAAATGTGGAATTTTTTGAGATATAGTCTCTTGAAGCTTTATACATTTTTTGACGCAGGAAAAAAGAGGAGAATCTGATGATCACATTTCTTGGACTTTTTTTAAATATTCCTCTAGGTTTTATAAATCTGTGCGCTTTCTCAATTATTATTTCATTTGAGGTTTCTGTGATTCCCATATTCAGAAATATATTCAATAGTGTGGTAATTAGGACATTCATTTCTATAGACTGGTAAACCGTGGATGCACAGTTTCTTCCGCCGTGTACGGTCTTTGGCGTCCACTATTTTTTCTTCTAACTTCTCCACTTCATCTTTTAAGGTTTTTATGGAAAGTTTGGATCTTTTCTGTTCCATTTCCAGCCATTCAATTTTTTGTTCTATTATTACAATTGGATTTAGGTAATGTAGAACATTAATAGGGCTGGTGTTGTTGCTGTCGAAATGATCCATCAACTGAAATGCTTCTGGTCCCAAGCATTTCTGATAAGGGATACTCAACCTGTATTGTAGCACTCACAATGAGTGTATAATATATAGATGCACAGTTCAAGCTTGACACATAGGTAGGTGTCTTTCAGATAAATGTTCAAAATGCTTAATTGTTCAAAATATCTAGAACGGCAATTCATCCAAAGTAAAATTATAATTCACAATGAAAGTGAATAAAGCACAGGCTGCAAGTTAAATGAAAACCAGTGGTGTTTTTTAATGTGTACAAATATAAAACACACCAAGATCTTTACAAAAATACATAAAACAAATGTAAATTTCGTATTATAACATGACAGCCCAATTTAATATTCTATTTAAGCCTGCATAGTTATTTTCATTCTGAAAAAGCACCTAGCTGATTGATCCAAAATACCTCCTGCCTGAGGAGAGCCCGAAATCTATCCCTTCCTCTAGGTGGCGCTGAAACAGCCTCAATTCCAAAGTATCGAAAGAGGTTGGAGAACCATGTTTAGCCTCAAAATAGTGCCCTGCCATATCATTTTTTTTTCATTTTCTGTACCTAACTTTTTAGTTACATTTCTGATAGAAGATGTATGCTCTGTTGTTCTTTCCCGTAAAGGTCTAGAAGTACACCCAGTGTACAAATTTTAACAGGGGCATATCAAGATATATACAACAAAAAGGGGTAGAACAGTGAATAAACTGGTTTACATATAATAATTTTCCAATATTGGTTTGATTGAACCATTTAACATTATTAGTATTGTTATTATTATTATTATTATTATATTATTATTATTATTATTATAGATGGCTGAGGCAGCAACATCCCAGAAGGCACTTTTTAAAGATCACTAAAGAATAAAAATTGCTTCCCCCTGGATTCTTGTTTTAGAGTATGCCAATGTTTTGACAATATAATATATATATTTCCAGCAATAGGAGAAAAGGATGTAGGTATCCCCATGCTCTAAAATGATGAAGTAAGACAGATTTCTCTGACTCCTTAACCATAGAGCCCTCTGTTATATTATACACGCTTTGCCTGTGCCACAACATTATGTCTGCACTTTCTCCTATACAGAGTGGAGCCCCGACTGTAGAACCGTACTCCATATGTTATTATAACGCAACCCTCGGTACTGCGACTGAGTACCTCTGTTAAAAGCTCTGCTTCTTTGCTCAGACCTGGTCTTCCAAGCCTATTGTGACAATAACCCAAACCACTAGAAGGAACCAGTGCTGTGATTAGTTAGCCGTTTCAAGAGCGTGACCTGCTCTAAAGTCACTAGACGATAGCAGTGTTAGAGTTAAGTAAAAATGAAAATGTATTACAGGAAAGGCACACATATATACAGACATAAATAGATCAACAGGGGATTAGCGTAGTATGCTAGAGGGAGGCCACTGTAGTTCCCTACTAGGTCAAGTCATTAAATTGGTACAGGCATACAATGAACAATGATATGACTCAATCATACAATGAGTGAATCACACAGTACTTGTACTGCTTTAAAAATGACTTGAAATATAACAAATAAAAGTTATTTGAAGCACTCTTACAACTGCAGTCCAGTTACCGTGACAATACTCCCCCGTTGTAACCATGCACCCTTGTGCAGACTCACCCAGGCTGTATCCAGGCATTTCTGTATCCTTCTTGCTTTTATTTCTTGTTTATTAATTTGTAGCTATATTATTACCTCAGACCCCTTGTGAGACAATATGCTGGTGCGGTTTACCCTGGGTTTCTTCTAATGCAAGACAATGCTGGATCTCATGTGGCTGGAGTGTGTCAGCAGTTCCTGCAAGACGAAGGCATTGATGCTATGGACTGGCCCGCCCGTTCCCCAGACCTGAATCCAATTGAGCACATCTGGGACATCATGTCTCGCTCCATCCACCAATGTCACATTGCACCACAGACTGTCCAGGAGTAGGCAGATGCTTTAGTCCCGGTCTGGGAGGAGATCCCTCAGGAGACCATCCGCCACATCATCAGGAGCATGCCCAGGCATTGTAGGGAGGTCATACAGGCACGTGGAGGCCACACACACTACTGAGCCTCATTTTGACTTGTTTTAAGGACATTACATCACAGTTGAATCAGCCTGTAGTGTGTTTTTCCACTTTAATTTTAAGTGTGACTCCAAATCCAGACCTTGATGGGTTGAAAAATTTGATTTACATTTTTTAATTTTTGTGTGATTTTGTTGTCAGGACTTTCAACTATGTAAAGAACAAAGTATTTCATAAGAATATTTCATTCATTCAGATCTAGGATGTGTTATTTTAGTGTTCCCTTTATTTTTTTGAGCAGTGTATATGCTAATGTGGAAGTTTAACTCTCTCTAAGGACTAATACCCCTAGAGTCTGATCAAAGAACTCTCATGATTATTTAATTAAACATTTGGGGACAGATTATTTATTCATGTACAGAAATTAACAAAATGAAACAAATACTATGCTATATACATGCTATAATCCTGAATAAAAAAAAGAAATGATGGGAATGTTGATAGTACCATGTAAATAAAATGTCATCTCTGGAATTTAAAAATCATTCACCAGTATCTTTTGTATAATGACTATTGAACCTTTTTTTTATTACCTGCACAAAAGTTAGCATTATGCACTGAACACAATTGTGTGCTATAACCACATGTGCTATTTTTGATAAATAGCTGTTGATAAAGTTAAATAGACATCCTGAAATGCAAAAAAACAGTGGATAGCAGTGGAGACCATTGTGTGAGTCAGTGGTAATGATACTAGGGAAATAAGGGACTTACCCTTTTGGTAATGTGCTTTAAGGTGAAGGATAAGTTTATGCTGAGGCCAAATCAGGTAACCAAAGCCTCTCATGCCAATTATGCCAAGTGGTAAACCATGAGGTTTGCCACTTTATTTAGGGTTTTATGGGATCCCTATTTAACTAGGCTAAATGGATGAACCATTCCACTGGCAATACACAACCTGATGTGTATTTGTAACATATATGGCAAGCTATAGGACCCAGGGGACTGCCACTTTCTTTCCCTGCGCGCTCTCTCCCTTTCTCTCCTATTCCTATCTCCGTTCTGATTACATGCTGTGTAGAAATAAGCAACAAACCTGCTATGAAACTTGAATCAAGGATGTAAGTGATGAATACAATTGAAAAAGGACTGGAGACTGATAAAGGAAACCAATAAATTCAAGCCTGATTAGCAAAAACAACTTTGCTTATTTGGACAATAACTTTCTTTGCATTATATTTAAATATATTTTTTTTTAAAACTCTCTGACCCTGCTCGACATAAACCAATGACTGCAACAAAGAGGACAAGACAGTGAAAACAGAAATATTCATATATTTCTTTTCAAGTCAACCACTGCTGTGTTTTGGACTTTTTTTCTGCTCAGAAGGAAAGCCTAGAATTAAGGAAACATAAGTGTAACCCACCACCCACTGGAGGTAATGTCACCTGTAGCTGAGAACTTGTCACTTGTTTCCTGTCTCAATGACTCTGTGGAATCAACAATTCTCCAAGTGTACCTGCTAGCTGGATGCAATGTTTCATCATATGGTTTGGACCAGAGCCCTCCTTTGCTGGTGGATGCCTGGCTGGTTCCTCTGTTATTTGCGCTCATCATGCTTGTGGGACTTGTGGGAAACTCATTGGTTATTTTCGTCATAACAAAGCACAGACAGATGAGGACAGTCACTAACTTCTACATCGGTAAGATGAGAATACATGTTCATTATCATTGGGAAATACGGTGTCACGCTGTGTATATTAGTTGTAGGCAATATGTAAAATAGTTTTTAACGTTGCTTCATATGTATCTGTGCCAGTGTAATAATAATTATTAGTTCTCTGACAAGTTGGAAGGATGGGGTAACCTTTAATTAATTACAGTAAGGTAATACAAAACCAACTCACCTGCGTTAAAGCAGTGTTATGTTTAAATGTCTCGCTCAGTGTCTTCTGATCTACAGCATATTCAAACGATTTTTAGCACAGGTAAATTATCTTAAAACAAGTGCATCGGGGAGCTAAGGTTTTCTTTGTGAAAGCATTAGAAAATCCAGGGCAATGTTTTATATTGGAAGCCATTAATCTAGAATCAATGAAATATTCCCCTCAGACTAGCTCCAGGTTTGATTTGATAGATATGGATGATGTCTTTAGAGATTAGTAACCTCTGGATATATTAATAAATCACTTATTATGCCTCCTGTTTTCAGAGAAATGATCAGTAAAACCTGCACTTTATCTAATTTTACATGTGGGATTCAAATGATCAATTGTAGTTCAATAAATGAACAAAGTGCCCTTTTGTTGGTCAAGAGCAAGAAAACATTTTTGGCTGCATTAGATTTCTTTAGTGGACCTGAACAGATACAAATGTGAGGTATTCACTAAAATTTCCAAATCTAGAATATAGTGAATAGCTAAATAAAGATGATACTTTAATTTCAAGATACCATTTCAACAAACCACTAAGTCACAGGTTGACAAGGCTTGCCACCCTGGCCACTTTTACCTGAACAAATAACTTTTACATGATGCCCTGCAGCATGCTAAAGTGATATGTACCCATAAGGAAATCAGTTATCTAATTAATATAGTTCTTTAGGATCACTTTCTTGCAGAGTCATCACTAGGGTTACACCCGCTGCAATAACTCAGGGTGTCACACCCCTGGATTTCCTCCAATACCATGCCAAACAGATTCCTTAGTAATCCAAGTCAGATGGCCCATTAAATATGCCATATAGGAGCCCCATAATTTATGCCACATACAGGAGCCCCCCAAATGATGCCATATACAGGAGCCCAGTGATAAAGCCACACACAGGAGCCCCATAAATATGCCTCACACAAGAGCCCCATTAATTAGGCTTCACAAGAGCCCAATTAATTATGCCACACACAGGAGCCCCTTAATTATGCCACACAAAAGAGCCCCATAGTTATGCCACACACAAGAGCCCCGCGAGGCGACAATTGTACAATTCTAAAACAATACATTACACATCTCTCTCTCACTTTTAAATGTTATGTTCAACTATTTTCATATGTAATAAAAATGTTCATTAATAATTGCAGTTCTTGTTTTTATTCCCTTCCTTTGCACCTAAAGGACATAACATAGCACCATACAGTACCCACAGCACATGCCATGTACCTATAATGCACCCACAGCACTTGGCTTGCACTCATATTGCACCCACACAATTTGGCATGCCAAAGTGTCACTTTGTACCACAGAACATGTTATTTTGCCCCACAGAAAATTCCCCATAATCACTTTCCCAATTAAAATAAGCCACTGGCAGGTACCAATTAACATACGCAACAGCCAGTTTCTCTATTAAAATATGCGACTGTTTGTCCATTAAATATGCCACAGGCAGCTTGCCAATTAATATGTCAGTGTTAGTTTGTCCATGCATATTCCACAGCCAATTTGCCCATTAACATGCCAGTATTATTTTGGTCTTAATATGTGGCAGCCGATTCCTCAATTAATATGCCAGTATTATTTAGCCATTAGTATGCCACAGCCGATTTTCCCATTAATATGCCAGTATTATTAGGGGGCGTGTCCTAACCAGAGCCCGAGCTGGACGTGTTTTAGAGGAGCTCCTCGACAGCCTGTGGGGACAAACTGCATACAGACGACAATACTCAGCATAAGCCAGAAGAAACTAACTTACAAGATGTCACAACACCGACATTCAAGAAAGCAGGAAAAACTGCTAAAGTTTATGACGCCAAAAGAAGCAAAAAAGCCAAATAAACTTACCGCGGCAGGCTTCCAAGATGGCGCTCAGGCGGACCACGATGAAGAGGAGATCTTCGATGGAGATGATGGAGCCTCCTCAGCTTCCACACCAGGAACGCTGCCTATGGATGAAATTAAAACAATGCTCACTACCCTCAGAACACAGATAAAGGGGGATATATCCGACCTTACAACAGAGTTTGCCAGAGAAATGAGGGAGCTAGGTGACAGGACAACAAGAATCGAAACTAAAATGGACGACCTCGTGGAACATCATAATGAACTCTCCGACGACCATAAGAGGCTTAAATTGGAGGTTCAAAGTCTCCGGGAGAAAATGTGGGACTTAGTGGACCGCTCCCGCCGAAATAATTTGAGACTCCGAGGCATTCCTGAAGAGATACAACCGGCTCATTTGGCAGAATGGGCACATGGCCTATTCTCAGCGCTCCTGCCAGAGGTTACTGGCACAAATACGTTGATAGACAGAATCCATCGTCTACCAAAGCCAAAAAACCTCCCTGTGGAATTACCGAGAGACACTATATTGAGACTGCACTTTTTCCACTTCAAAGAAGCAGTGATGAAGGTCAGTCTAGAAATGAAAGTCCTGCCAGCTCCGTATGATAAAATAAATTTTTTGCAGATTTATCTCCGAACACGCTGCAGCAACGAAGGCTGTTTCAACCATTAACAGCGGCCCTCAGAGAGGCAGACATTAAGTACAAATGGGACTTCCCTGTAAAGATAATAGTTACCAGACAGGGCTCCACTACAGTGCTTAGGTCCCCAGAAGAGGGTACCAAATACCTACAACAATGGGCCATGGGAAAACACCCTCGGATCAGAAATCTCACCAAGAGAATGGATGCAAATCATAAATAATTACAACAAAGACATACATTGCATAAATATACGAGAAAATCAGTTCAAACTGATGAATTTCTGGTATCTCGTTCCCACCAGATTAGCAAAAATAAACAAAGATGTTACAAACGTATGCTGGAGATGTAACAGAGAAAAAGGAGATTATTTGCATATCTGGTGGGAATGCGAGCGGGCCAAACAATTATGGAATATTTGCTTCCAAAAAATAAAAGAAATCTCTAACATAGTATTAGATAAAAGACCTGAAGTCGCTCTACTGCACATTGCACTGAGGAAAAAAACAAAAGAAGAAACATTTCTGGTCACGCACTTCCTCGCTGCTACAAAACTCCTAATCGCTAAAAACTGGCGAAGTGATACTGTCCCTGGATGGGCACAACTTAAAAATCTAATTCTATACCATTTAAAAATGGAAAAGGGCATGATATGGCTCAGCACTAAGCCGGACAAAAAATGGGAAACAATAGAGGACTGGATAACAAGAATTGAGAGAAACTGAACGGGATCACCAGATACAGAATAGATTTTAAAAAGGAAGAAAGGAAAAAATAGGGAAAGAAAAGGGAAAACATACACTAGTTGGGCAGTTAGCACTCCGCCGTGACCTTTATATGTTTATATGTTTTTTTCACAGGTTTGTTATATGTTTGTTTTATGTTAATTTATGTGCTCTGAAATAGATAACATAAGGGAAGATTTTGATAACTAACAACAAGAGTAAGAGCAACGCAGACAGTAAAAGACACAAGGATGATCTGGAAGCACACAAGGGACTGGTTTACACAGTCCAAAACATAAATGCCACAGAATCTGAGTGTCAAAAAACAAAAACAAAAAAAAAAAAACAATGGGCCATTCCAAGCCGAGACCCGGTGGCCCAAGACCGGGTGAAAATACAGCGCCTAACCAGAGACTGGACCCCTGTCCACAACCACCGCGGACCCAGTCACAATGGAAAAATCGAATGACTGCTCCACTTACCGCGAAGACGGAGAAACGAGTCTCAAAACACGGAACATAGGAACTAAAGATATTTGTACAGACGCTATGCAGCTAAACTAACCTATTTGGAGGAGGAGTGAGATTCCCCGTCTGGGGACCCGGAGGGATCCCTCACTGGCGCCTGAGAGTCATAAAAAAGAAGAGACCCAAACAACAGATATGCAATCAAGATCTTACCTGCGTTACACACACCCGTTGGTCGCAACCGACAGTTCTAGGGTATCTGAAGATCGGATCTCGGGACATTTTTGTGTCGAGTGCCTAGAAGAACTTCTATCTTTAACCCAAAACAGACTTCGCTTAAAACACTGGATGTGGTAATTTTTTCAAATTTCATTATAGCCTTATGTTGAAGGCACTGATCTATTTTTGGATTGTTTTCAATTTGACCCAGTCTATTTATGGAAATGCAAAGTTCCCTTGGCGCACTTCACATGAGATACATGTGAGCGCACCAAGAGTTCATTAGTAAGTTAAGTTTAGACACCTGGGATTCGCTTTTTTCTTTATGTCTTCTTTTACTGATATCTGAATAAGTGGAGCCGTATAGGACGGTCTCCATTATAGCATATTTTGTATGTACAGAGTCAAAGTTATAGTTAAAAAAAAAAAAAGAAGAGAAACAGAAGAGGAGGAAAAAGTTCTCCTAGCTCGTGGCCACACATACAAAGTGCTGTCCCTTATAGGCCGTGTGACCTCCACTATTTGCACGGTTGGTATATGCAGAAACGGTTGTTTTCTGTGACTTACCGACACCCCCCACTCATCTGGTGATGAGATTGGTGCCAAAATATACGTATACACTGTTCTACCAAGTAATGTTTGCACTGATTATGTTTAGGTGGTCCAAACGTGACCATCTTGTCTTCCAACATTGGATTTTTTTTTTGTTTTTTATTTCCTTATTTCTCTGTAATTTATGTTTTCCTTTTTTTCTTTTTCATACAAGTTTATTTAAGTCCCCATCAGAGTTTCATGTAAACCTGGGAGTTGATATGACCAGCACCAATACAGAGCTCAGACCTCCTCTTATATCGAAAATCAAGGATATGGACCACAAATCTAGCCCTCCCAGCATCTAAAATAAACAAGAATGTGGTGAGTACATCGGGGTGGGAGTGCGTGACGCTGGTAGTGCTGTGTAACATCAAACAGAGAAACACGATTTGACATAGATGTCTATAAAAATATTATCTATTAATACAAAGGGGCTTAACACCCCTAACAAGCGCAGATTACTATTCCATGAAGCTAAAATCACTAAAGCTCAAATAATCTGTGCCCAAGAAACACATTTTGCAACAAATAAAATACCTAAATTGGCCACTGCACAATATACTGAAGTGTTTCATTCCACATCCACCAAGAAAAAGTGTGGGGTGTCCACCTGGTTCCACAACTCACTGTCCTTCACACTAACTAAAATTAAGCGAGACACACGGGGCAGAAATCTGATTATAGAAGCGATTATTAATAACCTACCATATGTAATTGTTAATTTATACGCTCCAAATTCTGACACAGTCTCATTTCTAAAGAAATTCCTCAACCGAAATATTTTAGCTCAAAATGCGGCAACAATTTTATGCGGCGACCTCAACACGGTTGTTGATCCCGCTCTAGATTCATCCTCCACCCCATCAATGAAACATCTCCGCACTTTACAATCGCAAGGCCGAGCATTCCAAAAAATTCTAATAGAAGCTAAATTGTACGATGCCTGGAGAATACATAACAGATCCACAAGAGACTACACATTTTACTCACATGTTCACTCGACCTATTCCAGAATAGACTTTTTTTTATTAGATAAAATGACTCTCCAACGGGTCACTAGCTGTGAGATTGGGACAATTCAATGGTCCGATCACGCCCCAATATGTCTTACAATAGCAGTACAATCCCCTTATAAAGGTCATGGCTCTTGGCGTCTTAATGAAAGCTTACTTACTAACCCTGCCACCAAACAAAAGATGACAAAAGTATTAGAAGAATATTTTGAACTTAATGACTCACCAGATATTTCAGTAGAGACACTGTGGGAAGCTCACAAGTCGGTCACCAGGGGACACCTCATAGCAACAGCATCCTACGAAAAGAAAAAAAGAGAATTAGAAATGAAACAGTTATTATCGGATTTGCAAAAGCTAGAGACAATTAATAAATCCAACCCCACAAAAGCAGGAATTTCTAGCATCAAAAGTACAAAACAGGCTATATCAGTTATCCAATTACACCAAACTCAATTACAACTTCAGAGATTAAATCAAATTTATTATACACAAGGTAATAAATCTACTAGATTTTTATCAAGACGCCTAAAAAAGTTGGAAGCCAAAAGAGCCATACCGTACTTAATCACACAACAGGGAGTTAAGACCCAGAATCCAGCAGACATAACTGGGGCTTTCGCCTCATATTATTCATCCCTTTATAATTTAAATAAAGATAGGAATACGCCCCAACCAGATGGCACCCTGATAGAGGAATTTTTGAATAAAATTAAATTGCCCTCAGCAGACCCGTCAGATTTAACCAAACTCACATCGGAAATAAAAGAGGAGGAAGTAATAGATACAATAAAATCACTTCCCAAGAACAAAGCCCCTGGCCCAGACGGCTTTTCTAGTCAGTACTATAAGATGTTTCAGAAACAATTAGCACCACACTTAACCAGGACATTCAATTCTTGTAGTTCTAAAGGGACATTTCCCCCCTCTATGTTGTCAGCCCACATTATCACTATCCCCAAACCAGGTAAACCCCCAACATCCTGTCCCAATTTCCGCCCCATCTCCCTTCTTAATACTGACGTAAAAATATATGCCAAAATATTGGCAAACAGAATCACATCAATATTACCCAATCTTATACATTATGATCAAGTGGGATTTGTACGAGGAAGAGAGGGCATGGATAACACCCGAAAAATAATTGATATTATTTCTTTAATTAACTCAAGAAAAATACCCAGTTTATTTTTAGCCATAGACGCGGTGAAGGCGTTTGATCGCCTCCATTGGCTTTACTTAGAAAAGGTGCTATATAAATTTGAGTTCCCCCCAGAATATATAAAAGCAATCTTTGCTCTATATTCTACCCCGTCAGCGATAGTTACGTATGCAGGGTTCCACTCTGACCCCTTCCTTATTTCAAATGGTTCTAGACAAGGATGTCCTCTATCCCCCCTTTTATATGTTCTTGCTATAGAACCCCTAGCGGAACTGATCCGCAATCAGCCCACGATTACCGGTATTCCATACAAGCCACACGACACAGTTAAGTTAGGACTATTCGCGGACGATATTTTAATCTCCCTCTCCCACCCTCAACAATCGCTTCCTCAGCTACACACAGTACTAGAGGAATTTAGCAGAGTCTCATATCATAAAGTTAATGTAGCTAAAACACAAGCCCTACTGATTGTATTATCCACACAGGTTTTACAGCAATTAAAATACGAATATGCATATGATTGGAGATCGGATGACATATCTTATCTAGGAGTATATATCACAAAGAATCCTGCCCACCTCGTCAAGGGCAATCTTCTTAAACTGTGGAGGAGCAAGATCAAACAGGAACTGACTGAATGGTCGTCCTTGTTTTTGACGTGGCTGGGCAGAATAGCGACGATAAAAATGTCTGTTATGCCAAAATGACTCTATTTAGGGCTTTACCAGTGGCGGTACCTAAGAATATTCTGAAAAATATACAAGCAGGCATTCTAGGATTTATAAATGCCCATAAACCTACTAGAATCGCCAACAAATGGCTAAAGTTACCCCCGAACCAGGGCGGCTTAGGTATCCCCTCTGTGGCACAGTACTACCAGGCGGCACGTATGGCCCAATCATTGATGGCTCACTGCAGCCCGGGTTTGATAGCATGGGTGGACGTGGAGGATGCGCAGCTTCGCCCATATAGATTAGTAGATGTCCTTTGGACACAATTTATGAAACCAGTACCTCAGGATCGCCGACTACCAAGTATTGACATAACTCTAAAAACATGGAAATATTATACAAAAAGTGTACCGGAACTATCCAAATAATCAGTGGCTACCCCTATAACCAGTGTAGAGAGATTAATCACTGATATGAAACTAGATACTTGGCGAAAAAGAGGTATAGTTACTCTGCAAGATCTATACCACCAACAAACCCTGAAATCCTTTACGAATCGCAAGACCCAATTTAGCCTAAGCGATAACGATTGGTTCAAGTATCTACAAGTACAACAAGCCATATCCTGCACTCCTAACATGCTGTCAACGCCAGGGCATACCCCACACAAACTTATTATGTTGTGTTTAAAAATGCCATATTTGAAAAAAACACTCTCTCTATGTTATCAGGTATTACATACACCAAGTATGATCGGTTCTTTTCCTTTCATAACAGCTTGGGAAGAAGAGTTGGGAACTCATTTAACTTCTCTAGATTGGAGGCAAGCGATTACCTTCCCACGTAAGATTTCCCATAATGCAATTCATACGGAACTCACAAAAAAATTATTGTGTAGATGGTATTATGTTCCCACTAAGTTGGCAAAAATATACCCCTCTACCACGAATATGTGCTGGAGAGGCTGCAATCTACCTGGAACAATGATACATATTTGGTGGGAGTGTCCAGCGATCTCCAAATATTGGGCCTATATCTATTTGATTATGAATGAGCTGGTGCAGAAGCCCCTAGTACAGTCCCCAAAATTGGCTATTTTACATGTTTTTCCCCCTTAAAATGGCCACAGAAGGTGATAATAGGCCACATTTTATTGGCTAGTAAAACACTACTTAGCAGAAGATGGAAAGACCCATTAGCTTCGACTAATGATGAGCTTCGGAACTTAGTAACATACACTTTGCAAATGGAAAAATTACACTATGTCCTTAATAACCGTTTAGAACAATATTTGGAGATCATAAAGTCTTGGGAGGAATGTTTGGAAAAATTAAAATAAGAATTGGGATTCACATAGATCCGACTAATTTATTTAATAAGAATGCTGGGGTGATACTGATCCAGATCAAGATATGAGTTAATCTCAAACAAGCTCTGGAACAAACATGGACTTCTGATCTTACTCGATTTCTTCTATTTATTTTTATTTATTTCTTTTTTCTTCTACTTCCCCCCGTCTTAGTTTTTAGATTTCTATTTCTCCCCCTATGATTTCTTTATACCCTTTCTACCTCAATATCAGTTATTTGTAATATATGTTGGTTGTATAAATTGATCATTTCAAATCTTATGTAACCAAGGATATGTATAGTTCATGTGATATAGTATTTCATATTTGTAATATGCTGTGGTGATTCAATAAAAACCGTAAAATTAAAAAAAAAAAAAATATATATGCCAGTATTATTTTGGCATGAATAAGCCACAGCCAATTTGCCCAATAATATGCCAGTATTATGTTGCCATTAATAAGGCAAATCCAATTTGCCCATTAACATGTCACTATTATTTTGCCATTAATGTGTCACAGCCGAGTTGCCTATTAATATGCCAGTATTATTTTTCTCTTACTATGTCGCAGCCGATTTCTCAATTAATATGCCAGTATTACTTTGCAATTAGTATGCCACAGCTGATTTATCCATTAATATGCCAGTATTATTTTGACATAAATAAGCCACAGCCAATTTGCCCAATAATATGCCAGTATTATTTCGCCATTAATAAGCTACAGCCAATTTGCCCAATAATATGCCAGTATTACTGTTGTCATTAATATGCCAATATAATTTTGCCATAAATAAGCCACAGCCAATTTGTCAAATTATATGCCAGTATTATTTTGCCATTAATAAGCCACAGCCAATTTGCCCAGTAATATGCCAGTATTACTGTTGCCATTAACATCCCAGTATTATTTTTCCATTAATGTGCCAGTATTATTTTTGATTAATAAGCCACAGCCAATTTGCCTAATAATATGCCAGTATTATTTTACCATTAATATGTCAGTAAATTTGCCCGTTTATATGCCAGTATTATTTTTCCATTACTATGCTGTTATTATTTTGCCATTAATATGCCAGTATTATTTTGCCATTAATATGTCACAGACAATTTTCCCAATAATTACATTACATTACATTGACATTTATTTGTACAGCGCCACCAATTCTCGTAGCGCTTGGTACAGAGCATAGAAGGGAACTACATACTAAGTTAGACAAACTAGTACAAACTGGTACATGAGGTAGAGAACCCTGCTCGAAAGCTTACAATCTAGAGGGAATGGAGTCCATGAGACAATTAAGGATTGAAGAGGTCAGAGGGATTGAAGTTGTAGTAACAGTAGAGTGGATGGGAGGCACTAGGTGGGATAAGTCAAAGAGTCAAAGAGGGAGTGTGTGTTCCAGCTAGGTGGGATGGGCTAGAGGCAAAGTGACTGGTAACTAGTGGGTTGGGTAGTAAGCCTCTCTAAAGAGATGAGTTTTGAGGGACTTTTTAAAGTTTGAAAAGGAGGGAGAGAGCTGGATGCTCCAGGGAAGGGAGTTCCAGAGACTGGGGGCAGCTCAGGCAAAATCTTGGAGACGCGAGTGAGAAGTGGTGATGAGATTAGAAGAGAGTGTTTGAGGAGCGCAAAGGTCGTGCAGGGAGGTAACGGTTAACAAGGGAGTAAATGTACGTAGGAGCAGAGGAGTGGAGGGCTTTGTAGGTTAAAGACAGAATTTTAAACTTTATCCTCGAGCATATGGGAAGCCAGTGGAGGGCATTGCAGAGAGGAGCCACGAATCAGACTGACGTGCAAGAAAGATGAGTCTGGCAGCCGCATTTTGGATAGACTGTAGGGGAGCCAGACGAGCCAGAGGTAGTCCAGTCAGAAGACCGTTACAGTAGTCCAGGCGAGAGATCACAAGCGAGTGCACTAGAATTTTTGCGGTCTCTTCGCTGAGGAACGGGCGAATGCATGCAATGTTCCTTAGGTGCAGCCGACAGGATTTGGCCAAGGACTGAATTTGAGGAACGAAGGAGAGAGCAGAGTCAAAAGTGACCCCAAGACATCGAACACGGTCAGCCGGTACGATTGTAGCATTATCAACGGTGACTGTGAAACCAGGTGTAGGGACAGCGGTTGAGGGAGGGAAGATAATCAGTTCTGTTTTGGAGAGGTTATGTTTCAGGTAGCGATCAGACATCCAAGCGGAGATGACTGCTACACGTGACACTAGAGAGGGAGTGAGGTCAGGGGAGGAGAGGTAGAGCTGAGTATCATCCGTGTACAAGTGGTAGTGAAAGCCAAAAGAGCGGATGAGTTCACCCAGAGAGGTAGTGTAGAGGGAAAACAACAGCGGGCAAAGGACCGATCCTTGCGGAACACCAACAGAGAGCGGAACAGGCGACGATGTCGCTCCAGCAAACGACACTGAATAGGAGCGCTCAGATAAGTACGACTCGATCCAAGAGAGTGCCACACCGCCTAAGCCAAGCAAGGATAATCTATTAAGAAGGAGGCGGTGGTCAACGGTGTCAAAGGCAGCAGAGAGATCTAAGAGGATCATCACCGAGAAGTGGCCTTTAGATTTGGCAGCAAGGAGGTCATTTGATACTCTAGTAAGGGCTGTTTCAGTAGAGTGTAAGGGTCTAAAGCCAGATTGAAAAGGGTCAAGTAGGTCATTGTGAGTTAGAAAGTCTTTCAGTCGTGAGTGCACCGTTTTCTCCAGCAACTTGGACATGAAGGGGAGAAGGGATATAGGACGGTAGTTAGATGGAAGAGTAGGCTCGAGGGAAGATTTTTTCAATACAGGTACGATTTGGACTTGCTTGAAGGTTCACGGTACTATTCCAGAGGACAGGGAGAAGTTGATGAGATGGGTTAGAGTTGGACAAAGTAGAGGGGAAAGAGAGGATACAAGGTGAGACGGGATGAGATCAAGCGCACAAGTAGTAGATTTCGAGCAGGAGAGCAGATCGTCAACCTCTTTCTCAGCTACAGGGGAGAAGATAATCAGAGTGGGTTTGGGGGATAGGAACGATGCAGGAGGTAGTTGAAGCAAGTCACGGGAGGTGAAGTTACACTTGATAGTGTTGATTTTGTTTTTGAAGTGAGAGGCAAGGTCTTGGGCCGTAAGAGTGGAGCAGGGCGGAGGAGCAGGAGGGCAGAGGAGAGCATTAAATGTTGAGAGTAGACGTTTGGGATTCGATGAGTGGGTGGATATTAAGTAGAGAAGTAGTGTTGCTTGGACTGAGTGAGAGCAGAGTTGTAGGAACACTGCATGAATTTGTAATGAAGGAAATCCTCCTTGCAACGTAATTTCCTAAAACGCCGAGACGTGCAGTAGTCAACTGAGGTATAGTGGGATAGAAGGTAAGAAGGTGGTGGTCAGACAGGGGGAAAGGTGAATGGGAAAAGTTAGAGATGGCACATGATTTAGTGAATACTAGGTCTAGTGAGTGACCGACAGTGTGGGTTGGAAAGTTGGTCCACTGGGAGAGGCCAAAGGTAGAGGTGAGGGAAAGAAGTTTTGAAGTAGCAGGAGAGTTGGTTAGGTCAAGTGGAATGTTAAAATCTCCCAGGATGAGACATGGTACATCAGTGGCAAGAAAGTTGGGGAGCCATGCAGAGAAGTTGTCAAAAAACTGGGAAGCAGGCCCCGGTGGCCGATAGACAACGGCAAAACGAAGGGATAGAGGGAAGAAAAGACGAATAGCGTGCACTTCGAATGATGAAAATGAAAGGGAAGGGGCTGAGGCTAATGGCTGAAAGGAGCAGTTTGCAGATAGGAGGATGCCAACACCTCCGCCCTTTTTTTCCCCAGATCTTGGGGTGTGGCTGAAGCGTAGGTCACCATAAGAGAGAGTAGCAGGAGAGACCGTGTCAGATGAGGTAAGCCAGGTTTCAGTAAGTGCAAGGAGTTTAAAGGAGTGAGAAAGGAATAGATCGTGTATAGCTAATGTTATTTTGCCATTAATATGCCAGTATTATTTTGCCATTAATAAGCCACAGCCAATTTGCCCAATAATATGCCAGTAGTATGTTGCCATTAATAACCCACAGCCAATTTGCCCAATAATATGCCAGTGTTATTTTGCCATTAATATGTCAGTATTATTTTTGCCATTATTAAGCAACAGCCAATTTACCCAATAATATGGCAATATTATTTTTCCATTTATAAGCCACAGCCAATGTGTCCAATAATATGCCTGTATTATTTTGCCATTAATAAGCCCCAGCCAATTTTCCCAATTATATACCAGTATTATTTTGCCATAAATATGTCAGTCAATTTGCCCATTTATATGCCAGTATTATTTTACCATTACTATGCCAGTATTATTTTGCCATCAATAAGCCACAGCCAATTTGCCCAATACTATGCCAGTATTATTTTGCCATTAATAAGCCACCGCCAATTTGCCCAGTAATATGTCAGTATTATTTCGCGATTAATAAGCCACACCAAATTTTCCCAATAATATGCCAGTATTATTTTGCCATTAACATGTCAGTATTATGTTGCCATCAATAAGCCACAGCCAATTTGCCCAATACTATGCCAATATTATGTTGCCATTAATATGTCAGTATTATTTTGCCATTATTAAGCAACAGCCAATTTACCCAATAATATGCCAATATTATTTTGCCATTAATAAGCCACAGCCAATTTGCCCAATAACATGCCAGTATTATTTTGCCATAAATATGTCAGTCAATTTGCCCATTTATATGCCAGTATTATTTTGCCATTACTATGCCAGTATTAATTTGCCCTTAATTAGACACAGCCAGTTTTCCCAATAAAATGTGAGTATTATTTTGCCATTAATAAGCCACAGTCAATTTTCCCAATAACATACCAGTGTTATTTTGCCATTAATATGCCAGTATTATTTTGCCATTAATAAGCCACAGCCAATTTGCCCAATACTATGCCAGGATTATTTTGCCATTAATAAGCCACAGCCAATCTGCTCTAAAATATACCAGTATTATTTTGCCATTAATATGCCTGTATTATTTTGCCATTTATAAGCCACAGCCAATGTGTCCAATATTATGCCTGTATTATTTTGCCATTAATAAACCACAGCCAATTTGCCCAATTATATGCCAGTATTATTTTGCCATAAATATGTCAGTCAATTTGCCCATTTATATGCCAGTATTATTTTACCATTACTATGCCAGTATTATTTTGCCATCAATAAGCCACAGCCAATTTGCCCAATACTATGCCAGTATTATTTTGACATTAATAAGCCAACGCCAATTTGCCCAGTAATATGTCAGTATTATTTCGCCATTAATAAGCCACACCAAATTTTCCCAATAATATGCCACTATTATTTTGCCATTAACATGTCAGTATTATGTTGCTATTAATAAGACACAGACAATTTGTCCAATAATATACCAGTGTCATTTTGCCATTAGTATGCCAGTATTATTTTGCCATCAATAAGCTACAGCCAATTTGCCCAAAACTATGCCAGTATTATTTTGCCATTAATAAGCCACCACCAATTTGCCCAGTAATATGTCAGTATTATTTCGCCATTAATAAGCCACACCAAATTTTCCCAATAATATGCCAGTATTATTTTGCCATTAACATGTCAGTATTATGTTGCCATCAATAAGCCACTGCCAATTTGCCCAATACTATGCCAATATTATGTTGCCATTAATATGTCAGTATTATTTTGCCATTATTAAGCAACAGTCAATTTACCCAATAATATGGCAATATTATTTTGCCATTTATAAGCCACAGCCAATGTGTCCAATATTATGCCTGTATTATTTTGCCATTAATAAACCACAGCCAATTTGCCCAATTATATGCCAGTATTATTTTGCCATAAATATGTCAGTCAATTTGCCCATTTATATGCCAGTATTATTTTACCATTACTATGCCAGTATTATTTTGCCATCAATAAGCCACAGCCAATTTGCCCAATACTATGCCAGTATTATTTTGCCATTAATAAGCCAACGCCAATTTGCCCAGTAATATGTCAGTATTATTTCGCCATTAATAAGCCACACCAAATTTTCCCAATAATATGCCACTATTATTTTGCCATTAACATGTCAGTATTATGTTGCTATTAATAAGACACAGACAATTTGTCCAATAATATACCAGTGTCATTTTGCCATTAGTATGCCAGTATTATTTTGCCATCAATAAGCTACAGCCAATTTGCCCAAAACTATGCCAGTATTATTTTGCCATTAATAAGCCACCACCAATTTGCCCAGTAATATGTCAGTATTATTTCGCCATTAATAAGCCACACCAAATTTTCCCAATAATATGCCAGTATTATTTTGCCATTAACATGTCAGTATTATGTTGCCATCAATAAGCCACAGCCAATTTGCCCAGTACTATGCCAATATTATGTTGCCATTAATATGTCAGTATTATTTTGCCATTATTAAGCAACAGCCAATTTACCCAATAATATGCCAATATTATTTTGCCATAAATATGTCAGTCAATTTGCCCATTTATATGCCAGTATTATTTTGCCATTACTATGCCAGTATTATTTTGCCCTTAATAAGCCACAGCCAATTTTCCGAGTAAAATGTGAGTATTATGTTGCCGTTAATAACCCACAGCCAATTTGCCCAATAATATGCCAGTGTTATTTTGCCATTATTAAGCAACAGCCAATTTACTCAATAATATCCCAGTATTATTTTTGCCATTATTAAGCAACAGTCAATTTACCCAATAATATGGCAATATTATTTTGCCATTTATAAGCCACAGCCAATATGTCCAATAATATGCCTGTATTATTTTGCCATTAATAAACCACAGCCAATTTGCCCAATTATATGCCAGTATTATTTTGCCATAAATATGGTAGTCAATTTGCCCATTTATATGCCAGTATTATTTTACCATTACTATGCCAACGCCAATTTGCCCAGTAATATGTCAGTATTATTTCACCATTAATAAGCCACACCAAATGTTCCCAATAATATGCCAGTATTATTTTTCCATTAACATGTCAGTATTATGTTGCCATTAATAAGACACAGACAATTTGTCCAATAATATACCAGTGTAATTTTGCCATTAGTATGCCTAATTCCTCAAAATTCCTCAAAAGGAATACACGTAATCCCCTAGTGGGTATAACTAACCCCTAGCGAGTCTGACCAAAAAAATGCTGATAGCAAAAAAAAATCCTTCTGCGACTAGATTGCTCCATATGCGCTGCTTAGGCAGTCACCATATGCACTGCTTAGGCAGTGACCATATGTGCTGCTTAGGAAGTGATATACGGCAAGGAAGGGGTTAATAGCTCTTAAAAGAGCCTTTGATATACTGTAATAAATCAAAGTAAAAAAAAATAACCCCTAAAAAAATGCACAGACAGCAAAAAATGTGCTGCTGTGTAAGATCACTGCGTACACAGCGATCAATTGCAGGGAAGGGGTTAAATACTGGAAACGGCTTTTATAAAAGCCTTTGGGTCTCAATTCTATTAAATATATTATAATTAAAAACTTACATTATACAGCTCTGTCTCCCTCCCTCACTAAAACTCAAGTGAGAGGGAGGCAGATCTACACGGGTCAGATCAAATATTTACAAATATTGATCTAACCAGATGAATTGTGATGCTCATCTAAGCAAACGCCAACCCGCCTTTGTTACTTATCAGCTGTTACTGATCGCTATACATGCGGTCAGACAGCTAAAAAAAAAAATTTTTTTACGTTAAACGTAGTCCCCTAGCGGGTATAATTAACACGTGACTGGTGTAATAAAAAAGTTTAAAAAATTTTAAAAATGCTTCTGCAGCAAGATTGCTGCATTTGCGTCAGATCGCTGCTTAGGCAGTGATCTACAGCAAGAAAGGGGTTAATCTCTCTTAAAAGAGCTTTTTTTTATACTGTAATGAATCACAGTAAAAAAAAATGAACCCCTAAAAAATGCACAGACAGCAAAAAATGTGCTGCTGTGTATGATCACTGCGTACACAGCGATCAATGGCAGGGAAGGGGTTAAATGGCTTTTATAAAAGCCATTGGTGTTTAAAATGTTATTAAATATTTTTTTTATTATTGTATTTTATTTTTTTACTTCATCTGATCTGTCTCTCTCCCTTACTATAACTAGTAAGGTGAGGGAGGCAGATCAATACTTGTCAAAGGCAATATTTGCCAATATTGCCTTTGACTGTATGGTAAGTGCTCATCAGAGCACTTACCATACATGCCTGCACACAGATCACATAGATCTGTTGTGCCGGCATCGATTGGCTCCCCCTAGAGCATCGGAAGTGAAATACTTTCACTTCCGGTGCTCTTGCCATTAGAAGGGAAGCGCTGCCTGTACAGGCAGCGTTCCCTTCTACTGAACCGATGGGGTCGCTCAGGAGAGCGACCACCATCGGCTCTGGGCAGCCTGAAGGTGTTGTTAAGTGCCTCGCTGGCGAGGCACTTTAACAACACCAGAGATGCTTAGAAAGCGAACGATCGTTCGCTTTCTAAGCACATGTGTGCAGTGGGCGCAGCCATTTTTAAATGGCTGCTACGATCACTCCGTGGAGTGATCGTAGCGCGCCCCTGCACATTTGGGGGGTGTTGCACAATGCCTCTACCTAGAGGCATTGTAGCAACACCGTTAGAGTAAAGAGAGCGACCGCTGGTCGCTTTCTTTACTCAGTTTAGTGCATGACGTGCCAGGCACGTCACCTGTCGGCAAGTCCTCGATTTGCCGTGACGTGCCTGGCACGTCATCTGTCGTTAAGGGGTTAATAAGCCAACGCCAATTTGCCCAGTAATATGTCAGTATTATTTCACCATTAATAACCCACAGCCAATTTGCCCATTACTATGCCAGTATTATTTTGCCATTAATATGTCACAGCCAATTTGCCCATTAATATGCCTGTTTTATTTTGCCATTAATAAGCCACAGCCAATTTGCCCAATAATATGCCTGTATTATTTTGCCATTAACATGTCAGTATTATGTTGCCATTAATAAGACACAGACAATTTGTCCAATAATATACCAGTGTCATTTTGCCATTAGTATGCCAGTATTATTTTGCCATTAATAAGCCACTGCCAATTTTCCCAATAATATACCAGTATTATTTCACCATTATTAAGCCACACCCAATTTTCCCAATAATATGCCAGTATTATTTTGCCATTAATGTCACAGACAATTTGCCCAATAATATGCCAGTATTATGTTGCCATTAATAACCCACAGCCAATTTGCCCATTAATATGCCAGTATTATTTCGCCATTAATAAGTCACACCAAATTTTCCCAATAATATGCCACTATTATTTTGCCATTAACATGTCAGTATTATGTTGCCATTAATATTACACAGACAATTTGTCCAATAATATACCAGTGTCATTTTGTCATTAGTATGCCAGTATTATTTTGCCATCAATAAGCTACAGCCAATTTGCCCAAAACTATGCCAGTATTATTTTGCCATTAGTAAGCCACCACCAATTTGCCCAGTAATATGTCAGTATTATTTCACCATTAATAAGCCACACCAAATTTTCCCAATAATATGCCAGTATTATTTTGCCATTAATAAGCCACGGCCAATTTGCCCAATACTATACCAGTATTATTTCACCATTAATAAGCCACACCCAATTTGCCCAATAATCTGCCAGTATTATTTTGCCATCAATAAGCCACAGCCAATGTGCCCAATAATATGCCAGTATTATGTTGCCATTAATAACCCACAGCCAATTTGCCCTTTAATATGCCAGTATTATTTTGCCATTATAAAGCAACAGCCAATTTACCCAATAATATGCCAGTATTATTTTGCCATTAATATGTCACAGCCAATTTGCCCATTAATATGCCTGTTTTATTTTGCCATTAATAAGCCACAGACAATTTGCCCAATAATATGCCAGTATTATTTTGCCATTAACATGTCAGTATTATGTTGCCATTAATAAGACACAGACAATTTGTCCAATAATATACCAGTGTCATTTTGCCATTAGTATGCCAGTATTATTTTGCCATTAATAAGCCACTGCCAATTTGCCCAATAATATACCAGTATTATTTCACCATTATTAAGCCACACCCAATTTTCCCAATAATATGCCAGTATTATTTTGCCATTAATGTCACAGACAATTTGCCCAATAATATGCCAGTATTATGTTGCCATTAATAACCCACAGCCAATTTGCCCATTAATATGCCAGTATTATTTCGCCATTAATAAGTCACACCAAATTTTCCCAATAATATGCCACTATTATTTTGCCATTAACATGTCAGTATTATGTTGCCATTAATAAGACACAGACAATTTGTCCAATAATATACCAGTGTCATTTTGCCATTAGTATGCCAGTATTATTTTGCCATCAATAAGCTACAGCCAATTTGCCCAAAACTATGCCAGTATTATTTTGGCATTAATAAGCCACCACCAATTTGCCCAGTAATATGTCAGTATTATTTCACCATTAATAAGCCACACCAAATTTTCCCAATAATATGCCAGTATTATTTTGCCATTAATAAGCCACGGCCAATTTGCCCAATACTATACCAGTATTATTTCACCATTAATAAGCCACACCCAATTTTCCCAATAATATGCCAGTATTATTTTGCCATCAATAAGCCACAGCCAATTTACCCAATAAAATGCCAGCATTATGTTGCCATTAATAACCCACAGCCAATTTGCCCATTAATATGCCAGTATTAATTTGCCATTATAAAGCAACAGCCAATTTACCCAATAATATGCCAGTATTATTTTGCCATTAATATGTCACAGCCAATTTGCCCATTAATATGCCTGTTTTATTTTGCCATTAATAAGCCACAGACAATTTGCCCAATAATATGCCAGTATTATTTTGCCATTAACATGTCAGTATTATGTTGCCATTAATAAGACACAGACAATTTGTCCAATAATATACCAGTGTCATTTTGCCATTAGTATGCCAGTATTATTTTGCCATTAATAGGCCACTGCCGATTTGCCCAATAATATACCAGTATTATTTCACCATTATTAAGCCACACCCAATTTTCCCAATAATATGCCAGTATTATTTTGCCATTAATGTCACAGACAATTTGCCCAATAATATGCCAGTATTATGTTGCCATTAATAACCCACAGCCAATTTGCCCATTAATATGCCAGTATTATTTCGCCATTAATAAGTCACACCAAATTTTCCCAATAATATGCCACTATTATTTTGCCATTAACATGTCAGTATTATGTTGCCATTAATAAGACACAGACAATTTGTCCAATAATATACCAGTGTCATTTTGCCATTAGTATGCCAGTATTATTTTGCCATCAATAAGCTACAGCCAATTTGCCCAAAACTATGCCAGTATTATTTTGCCATTAATAAGCCACCACCAATTTGCCCAGTAATATGTCAGTATTATTTCACCATTAATAAGCCACATCAAATTTTCCCAATAATATGCAAGTATTATTTTGCCATTAACATGTCAGTATTATGTTGCCATCAATAAGCCACAGCCAATTTGCCCAATACTATGCCAATATTATGTTGCCATTAATATGTCAGTATTATTTTGCCATTATTAAGCAACAGCCAATTTACCCAATAATATGCCAATATTATTTTGCCATTAATAAGCCACAGCCAATGTGTCCAATAATATGCCTGTATTATTTTGTCATTAATAAGCCACAGTCAATTTGCCCAATAACATGCCAGTATTATTTTGCCATAAATATGTCAGTCAATTTGCCCATTTATATGCCAGTATTATTTTGCCATTACTATGCCAGTAATATTTTGCCCTTAATAAGCCACAGCCAATTTTCCCAGTAAAATGTGAGTATTATGTTGCCATTAATAACCCACAGCCAATTTGCCCAATAATATGCCAGTGTTATTTTGCCATTAATATGTCAGTATTATTTTTGCCATTATTAAGCAACAGTCAATTTACCCAATAATATGGCAATATTAGTTTGCCATTTATAAGCCACGGCCAATATGTCCAATAATATGCCTGTATTATTTTGCCAGTCAATTTGCCCATTTATATGCCAGTATTATTTTACCATTACTATGCCAGTATTATTTTGCCATCAATAAGCCACAGCCAATTTGCCCAATACTATGCCAGTATTATTTTGCCATTAATAAGCCAACGCCAATTTGCCCAGTAATATGTCAGTATTATTTCACCATTAATAAGCCACACCAAATTTTCCCAATAATATGCCAGTATTATTTTGCCATTAACATGTCAGTATTATGTTGCCATTAATAAGCCACTGCCAATTTGCCCAATAATATACCAGTATTATTTCACCATTAATAAGCCACACCAAATTTTCCCAATAATATGCCAGTATTATTTTGCCATTAATAAGCCACGGCCAATTTGCCCATTACTATACCAGTATTATTTCACCATTAATAAGCCACACCCAATTTTCCCAATAATATGCCAGTATTATTTTGCCATCAATAAGCCACAGCCAATTTGCCCATTAATATGCCAGTATTAATTTGCCATTATAAAGCAACAGCCAATTTACCCAATAATATGCCAGTATTATTTTGCCATTAATATGTCACAGCCAATTTGCCCATTAATATGCCTGTTTTATTTTGCCATTAATAAGCCACAGACAATTTGCCCAATAATATGCCAGTATTATTTTGCCATTAACATGTCAGTATTATGTTGCCATTAATAAGACACAGACAATTTGTCCAATAATATACCAGTGTCATTTTGCCATTAGTATGCCAGTATTATTTTGCCATTAATAAGCCACTGCCAATTTGCCCAATAATATACCAGTATTATTTCACCATTATTAAGCCACACCCAATTTTCCCAATAATATGCCAGTATTATTTTGCCATTAATGTCACAGACAATTTGCCCAATAATATGCCAGTATTATGTTGCCATTAATAACCCACAGCCAATTTGCCCATTAATATGCCAGTATTATTTTTCCATTATTAAGCAACAGCCAATTTACCCAATAATATGCCAGTATTATTTTGCCATTAATATGTCACAGCCAATTTGCCCATTAATATGCCAGTATTATTTTGCCATTAATAAGCCACAGCCAATTTACCCAATAATATGCCAGTATTATTTTGCCATTAATATGTCACAGCCAATTTGCCCATTAATATGCCGGTATTATTTTGCCATTAATAAGCCACAGCCAATTTGCCCAATAATATGCCAGTATTATATTGCCATTAATAACCCACAGCCAATTTGCCCAATAATTTGCCAGTGTTATTTTTGCCATTAATATGTCAATATTATTTTTGCCATTATTAAGCAACAGCCAATTTACCCAATAATATGGCAATATTATTTTGCCATTTATAAGCCACAGCCAATATGTCCAATAATATGCCTGTATTATTTTGCCATTAATAAACCACAGCCAATTTGCCCAATTATATGCCAGTATTATTTTGCCATAAATATGTCAGTTAATTTGCCCATTTATATGCCAGTATTATTTTACCATTACTATGCCAGTATTATTTTGCCATCAATAAGCCACAGCCAATTTGCCCAATACTATGCCAGTATTATTTTGCCATTAATAAGCCAACGCCAATTTGCCCAGTAATATGTCAGTATTATTTCACCATTAATAAGCCACACCAAATTTTCCCAATAATATGCCAGTATTATTTTGCCATTAACATGTCAGTATTAAGTTGCCATTAATAAGCCACGGCCAATTTGCCCAATAATATACCAGTATTATTTCACCATTAATAAGCCACACCCAATTTTCCCAATAATATGCCAGTATTATGTTGCCATTAATAACCCACAGCCAATTTGCCCATTAATATGCCAGTATTATTTTGCCATTATTAAGCAACAGCCAATTTACCCAATAATATGCCAGTATTATTTTGCCATTAATATGTCACAGCCAATTTGCCCATTAATATGCCAGTATTATTTTGCCATTAATAAGCCACACCCAATTTTCCCAATAATATGCCAGTATTATGTTGCCATTAATAACCCACAGCCAATTTGCCCATTAATATGCCAGTATTATTTTTCCATTATTAAGCAACAGCCAATTTACCTAATAATATGCCAGTATTATTTTGCCATTAATATGTCACAGCCAATTTGCCCATTAATATGCCAGTATTATTTTGCCATTAATAAGCCACAGCCAATTTACCCAATAATATGCCAGTATTATTTTGCCATTAATATGTCACAGCCAATTTGCCCATTAATATGCCAGTATTATTTTTCCATTAATAAGCCACAGCCAATTTGCCCAATAATATGCCAGTATTATATTGCCATTAATAACCCACAGCCAATTTGCCCAATAATATGCCAGTGTTATTTTTGCCATTAATATGTCAGTATTATTTTTGCCATTATTAAGCAACAGCCAATTTACCCAATAATATGCCTGTATTATTTTGTCATTAATAAGCCACAGCCAATTTGCCCAATAACATGCCAGTATTATTTTGCCATAAATATGTCAGTCAATTTGCCCATTTATATGCCAGTATTATTTTGCCATTACTATGCCAGTATTATTTTGCCCTTAATAAGCCACAGCCAATTTTCCCAGTAAAATGTGAGTATTATGTTGCCATTAATAACCCACAGCCAATTTGCCCAATAATATGCCAGTGTTATTTTGCCAATAATATGTCAGTATTATTTTTGCCATTATTAAGCAACAGTCAATTTACCCAATAATATGGCAATATTATTTTGCCATTTATAAGCCACAGCCAATATGTCCAATAATATGCCTGTATTATTTTGCCATTAATAAACCACAGCCAATTTGCCCAATTATATGCCAGTATTATTTTGCCATAAATATGGCAGTCAATTTGCCCATTTATATGCCAGTATTATTTTACCATTACTATGCCATTATTATTTTGCCATCAATAAGCCACAGCCAATTTGCCCAATACTATGCCAGTATTATTTTGCCATTAATAAGCCAACGCCAATTTGCCCAGTAATATGTCAGTATTATTTCACCATTAATAAGCCACACCAAATGTTCCCAATAATATGCCAGTATTATTTTGCCATTAACATGTCAATATTATTTTGCCATTTATAAGCCACAGCCATTATGTCCAATAATATGCCTGTATTATTTTGCCATTAATAAACCACAGCCAATTTGCCCAATTATATGCCAGTATTATTTTGCCATAAATATGTCAGTCAATTTGCCCATTTATATGCCAGTATTATTTTACCATTACTATGCCAGTATTATTTTGCCATCAATAAGCCACAGCCAATTTGCCCAATACTATGCCAGTATTATTTTGCCATTAATAAGCCAACGACAATTTGCCCAGTAATATGTCAGTATTATTTCACCATTAATAAGCCACACCAAATTTTCCCAATAATATGCCAGTATTATTTTTCCATTAACATGTCAGTATTATGTTGCCATTAATAAGACACAGACAATTTGTCCAATAATATACCAGTGTCATTTTGCCATTAGTATGCCAGTATTATTTTGCCATTAATAAGCCACGGCCAATTTGCCCATTAATATACCAGTATTATTTCACCATTAATAAGCCACACCCAATTTTCCCAATAATATGCCAGTATTATGTTGCCATTAATAACCCACAGCCAATTTGCCCATTAATATACCAGTATTATTTCACCATTAATAAGCCACACCCAATTTTCCCAATAATATGCCAGTATTATGTTGCCATTAATAACCCACAGCCAATTTGCCCATTAATATGCCAGTATTATTTTGCCATTAATAAGCCACAGCCAATTTGCCCAATAATATGCCAGTATTATGTTGCCATTAATAACCCACAGCCAATTTACCCATTAATATGCCAGTATTATTTTTCCATTATTAAGCAACAGCCAATTTACCCAATAATATGCCAGTATTATTTTGCCATTAATATGTCACAGCCAATTTGCCCATTAATATGCCAGTATTATTTTGCCATTAATAAGCCACAGCCAATTTACCCAATAATATGCCAGTATTATTTTGCCATTAATATGTCACAGCCAATTTGCCCATGAATATGCCGGTATTATTTTGCCATTAATAAGCCACAGCCAATTTGCCCAATAATATGCCAGTATTATATTGCCATTAATAACCCACAGCCAATTTGCCCAATAATATGCCAGTGTTATTTTTGCCATTAATATGTCAATATTATTTTTGCCATTATTAAGCAACAGCCAATTTACCCAATAATATGGCAATATTATTTTGCCATTTATAAGCCACAGCCAATATGTCCAATAATATGCCTGTATTATTTTGCCATTAATAAACCACAGCCAATTTGCCCAATTATATGCCAGTATTATTTTGCCATAAATATGTCAGTTAATTTGCCCATTTATATGCCAGTATTATTTTACCATTACTATGCCAGTATTATTTTGCCATCAATAAGCCACAGCCAATTTGCCCAATACTATGCCAGTATTATTTTGCCATTAATAAGCCAACGCCAATTTGCCCAGTAATATGTCAGTATTATTTCACCATTAATAAGCCACACCAAATTTTCCCAATAATATGCCAGTATTATTTTGCCATTAACATGTCAGTATTATGTTGCCATTAATAAGCCACGGCCAATTTGCCCAATAATATACCAGTATTATTTCACCATTAATAAGCCACACCCAATTTTCCCAATAATATGCCAGTATTATGTTGCCATTAATAACCCACAGCCAATTTGCCCATTAATATGCCAGTATTATTTTGCCATTATTAAGCAACAGCCAATTTACCCAATAATATGCCAGTATTATTTTGCCATTAATATGTCACAGCCAATTTGCCCATTAATATGCCAGTATTATTTTGCCATTAATAAGCCACACCCAATTTTCCCAATAATATGCCAGTATTATGTTGCCATTAATAACCCACAGCCAATTTGCCCATTAATATGCCAGTATTATTTTTCCATTATTAAGCAACAGCCAATTTACCCAATAATATGCCAGTATTATTTTGCCATTAATATGTCACAGCCAATTTGCCCATTAATATGCCAGTACTATTTTGCCATTAATAAGCCACAGCCAATTTACCCAATAATATGCCAGTATTATTTTGCCATTAATATGTCACAGCCAATTTGCCCATTAATATGCCAGTATTATTTTTCCATTAATAAGCCACAGCCAATTTGCCCAATAATATGCCAGTATTATATTGCCATTAATAACCCACAGCCAATTTGCCCAATAATATGCCAGTGTTATTTTTGCCATTAATATGTCAGTATTATTTTTGCCATTATTAAGCAACAGTAAATTTACCCAATAATATGCCTGTATTATTTTGTCATTAATAAGCCACAGCCAATTTGCCCAATAACATGCCAGTATTATTTTGCCATAAATATGTCAGTCAATTTGCCCATTTATATGCCAGTATTATTTTGCCATTACTATGCCAGTATTATATTGCCCTTAATAAGCCACAGCCAATTTTCCCAGTAAAATGTGAGTATTATGTTGCCATTAATAACCCACAGCCAATTTGCCCAATAATATGCCAGTGTTATTTTGCCAATAATATGTCAGTATTATTTTTGCCATTATTAAGCAACAGTCAATTTACCCAATAATATGGCAATATTATTTTGCCATTTATAAGCCACAGCCAATATGTCCAATAATATGCCTGTATTATTTTGCCATTAATAAACCACAGCCAATTTGCCCAATTATATGCCAGTATTATTTTGCCATAAATATGGCAGTCAATTTGCCCATTTATATGCCAGTATTATTTTACCATTACTATGCCATTATTATTTTGCCATCAATAAGCCACAGCCAATTTGCCCAATACTATGCCAGTATTATTTTGCCATTAATAAGCCAACGCCAATTTGCCCAGTAATATGTCAGTATTATTTCACCATTAATAAGCCACACCAAATGTTCCCAATAATATGCCAGTATTATTTTGCCATTAACATGTCAATATTATTTTGCCATTTATAAGCCACAGCCAATATGTCCAATAATATGCCTGTATTATTTTGCCATTAATAAACTACAGCCAATTTGCCCAATTATATGCCAGTATTATTTTGCCATAAATATGTCAGTCAATTTGCCCATTTATATACCATTATTTTTTTACCATTACTATGCCAGTATTATTTTGCCATCAATAAGCCACAGCCAATTTGCCCAATACTATGCCAGTATTATTTTGCCATTAATAAGCCAACGCCAATTTGCCCAGTAATATGTCCGTATTATTTCACCATTAATAAGCCACACCAAATTTTCCCAATAATATGCCAGTATTATTTTGCCATTAACATGTCAGTATTATGTTGCGATTAATAAGCCATGGCCAATTTGCCCAATAATATACCAGTATTATTTCACCATTAATAAGCCACACCCAATTTTCCCAATAATATGCCAGTATTATGTTGCCATTAATAACCCACAGCCAATTAGCCCATTAATATGCCAGTATTATTTTGCCATTAATAAGCCACAGCCAATTTACCCAATAATATGCCAGTATTATTTTGCCATTAATATGTCACAGCCAATTTGCCCATTAATATGCGAGTATTATTTTTCCATTAATAAGCCACAGCCAATTTGCCCAATAATATGCCAGTGTTATATTGCCATTAATAACCCACAGCCTATTTGCCCAATAATATGCCAGTGTTATTTTGCCATTAATATGTCAGTATTATTTTTGCCATTATTAAGCAACAGTCAATTTACCCAATAATATGGCAATATTATTTTGCCATTTATAAGCCACAGCCAATATGTCCAATAATATGCCTGTATTATTTTGCCAATAATAAACCACAGCCAATTTGCCCAATTATATGCCAGTATTATTTTGCCATAAATATGTCAGTCAATTTGCCCATTTATATGCCAGTATTATTTTACCATTACTATGCCAGTATTATTTTGCCATCAATAAGCCACAGCCAATTTGCCCAATACTATGCCAGTATTATTTTGCCATTAACATGTCAGTATTATGTTGCCATTAATAAGACACAGACAATTTGTCCAATAATATACCAGTGTCATTTTGCCATTAGTATGCCAGTATTATTTTGCCATTAATAAGCCACGGCCAATTTGCCCATTAATATACCAGTATTATTTCACCATTAATAAGCCACACCCAATTTTCCCAATAATATGCCAGTATTATGTTGCCATTAATAACCCACAGCCAATTTGCCCATTAATATACCAGTATTATTTCACCATTAATAAGCCACACCCAATTTTCCCAATAATATGCCAGTATTATGTTGCCATTAATAACCCACAGCCAATTTGCCCATTAATATGCCAGTATTATTTTGCCATTAATAAGCCACAGCCAATTTGCCCAATAATATGCCAGTATTATGTTGCCATTAATAACCCACAGCCAATTTGCCCATTAATATGCCAGTATTATTTTTCCATTATTAAGCAACAGCCAATTTACCCAATAATATGCCAGTATTATTTTGCCATTAATATGTCACAGCCAATTTGCCCATTAATATGCCAGTATTATTTTTGCCATTATTAAGCAACAGTCAATTTACCCAATAATATGGCAATATTATTTTGCCATTTATAAGCCACAGCCAATATGTCCAATAATATGCCTGTATTATTTTGCCAATAATAAACCACAGCCAATTTGCCCAATTATATGCCAGTATTATTTTGCCATAAATATGTCAGTCAATTTGCCCATTTATATGCCAGTATTATTTTACCATTACTATGCCAGTATTATTTTGCCATCAATAAGCCACAGCCAATTTGCCCAATACTATGCCAGTATTATTTTTCCATTAACATGTCAGTATTATGTTGCCATTAATAAGACACAGACAATTTGTCCAATAATATACCAGTGTCATTTTGCCATTAGTATGCCAGTATTATTTTGCCATTAATAAGCCACGGCCAATTTGCCCATTAATATACCAGTATTATTTCACCATTAATAAGCCACACCCAATTTTCCCAATAATATGCCAGTATTATGTTGCCATTAATAACCCACAGCCAATTTGCCTATTAATATACCAGTATTATTTCACCATTAATAAGCCACACCCAATTTTCCCAATAATATGCCAGTATTATGTTGCCATTAATAACCCACAGCCAATTTGCCCATTAATATGCCAGTATTATTTTGCCATTAATAAGCCACAGCCAATTTGCCCAATAATATGCCAGTATTATGTTGCCATTAATAACCCACAGCCAATTTGCCCATTAATATGCCAGTATTATTTTTCCATTATTAAGCAACAGCCAATTTACCCAATAATATGCCAGTATTATTTTGCCATTAATATGTCACAGCCAATTTGCCCATTAATATGCCAGTATTATTTTGCCATTAATAAGCCACAGCCAATTTACCCAATAATATGCCAGTATTATTTTGCCATTAATATGTCACAGCCAATTTGCCCATTTTATATGCCGGTATTATTTTGCCATTAATAAGCCACAGCCAATTTGCCCAATAATATGCCAGTATTATATTGCCATTAATAACCCACAGCCAATTTGCCCAATAATATGCCAGTGTTATTTTTGCCATTAATATGTCAATATTATTTTTGCTATTATTAAGCAACAGCCAATTTACCCAATAATATGGCAATATTATTTTGCCATTTATAAGCCACAGCCAATATGTCCAATAATATGCCTGTATTATTTTGCCATTAATAAACCACAGCCAATTTGCCCAATTATATGCCAGTATTATTTTGCCATAAATATGTCAGATAATTTGCCCATTTATATGCCAGTATTATTTTACCATTACTATGCCAGTATTATTTTGCCATCAATAAGCCACAGCCAATTTGCCCAATACTATGCCAGTATTATTTTGCCATTAATAAGCCAACGCCAATTTGCCCAGTAATATGTCAGTATTATTTCACCATTAATAAGCCACACCAAATTTTCCCAATAATATGCCAGTATTATTTTGCCATTAACATGTCAGTATTATGTTGCCATTAATAAGCCACGGCCAATTTGCCCAATAATATACCAGTATTATTTCACCATTAATAAGCCACACCCAATTTTCCCAATAATATGCCAGTATTATGTTGCCATTAATAACCCACAGCCAATTTGCCCATTAATATGCCAGTATTATTTTGCCATTATTAAGCAACAGCCAATTTACCCAATAATATGCCAGTATTATTTTGCCATTAATATGTCACAGCCAATTTGCCCATTAATATGCCAGTATTATTTTGCCATTAATAAGCCACACCCAATTTTCCCAATAATATGCCAGTATTATGTTGCCATTAATAACCCACAGCCAATTTGCCCATTAATATGCCAGTATTATTTTTCCATTATTAAGCAACAGCCAATTTACCCAATAATATGCCAGTATTATTTTGCCATTAATATGTCACAGCCAATTTGCCCATTAATATGCCAGTATTATTTTGCCATTAATAAGCCACAGCCAATTTACCCAATAATATGCCAGTATTATTTTGCCATTAATATGTCACAGCCAATTTGCCCATTAATATGCCAGTATTATTTTTCCATTAATAAGCCACAGCCAATTTACCCAATAATATGCCAGTATTATGTTGCCATTAATAACCCACAGCCAATTTGCCCATTAATATGCCAGTATTATTTTTCCATTATTAAGCAACAGCCAATTTACCCAATAATATGCCAGTATTATTTTGCCATTAATATGTCACAGCCAATTTGCCCATTAATATGCCAGTATTATTTTGCCATTATTAAGCAACAGCCAATTTACCCAATAATATGCCAGTATTATTTTGCCATTAATATGTCACAGCCAATTTGCCCATTAATATGCCAGTATTATTTTGCCATTAATAAGCCACACCCAATTTTCCCAATAATATGCCAGTATTATGTTGCCATTAATAACCCACAGCCAATTTGCCCATTAATATGCCAGTATTATTTTTCCATTATTAAGCAACAGCCAATTTACCCAATAATATGCCAGTATTATTTTGCCATTAATATGTCACAGCCAATTTGCCCATTAATATGCCAGTATTATTTTGCCATTAATAAGCCACAGCCAATTTACCCAATAATATGCCAGTATTATTTTGCCATTAATATGTCACAGCCAATTTGCCCATTAATATGCCAGTATTATTTTTCCATTAATAAGCCACAGCCAATTTGCCCAATAATATGCCAGTATTATATTGCCATTAATAACCCACAGCCAATTTGCCCAATAATATGCCAGTGTTATTTTTGCCATTAATATGTCAGTATTATTTTTGCCATTATTAAGCAACAGCCAATTTACCCAATAATATGCCTGTATTATTTTGTCATTAATAAGCCACAGCCAATTTGCCCAATAACATGCCAGTATTATTTTGCCATAAATATGTCAGTCAATTTGCCCATTTATATGCCAGTATTATTTTGCCATTACTATGCCAGTATTATTTTGCCCTTAATAAGCCACAGCCAATTTTCCCAGTAAAATGTGAGTATTATGTTGCCATTAATAACCCACAGCCAATTTGCCCAATAATATGCCAGTATTATTTTGCCATTAATAAGCCATATCCAATTTGCCCAAGAGTTATTATGCCATTAATATGTCAGTCAATTTTCCCATTTATATGCCAGTATTATTTTGCCATTCCAATGCCGGTATTATTTTGCCATTAATATGCCAGTATTATTTTGTGATGCGCTGCGAAGATGATGCAAAAGGCATCCCCCTTGTGATGTCACTGCCTTCTTGATTAAGTTATTGATTTCCTGCAAACAAACCAAGTAATAGTTATATTTGTCCTGGAAAAATGTCCAAGACGGCAGCCTTAGTCAAGCTGTTCTATATACAATATCATGTAACAAAGCTTCAGTGACTTAATTCTGTGGATTAAGAGACATTGCAATCAGTAAAACAATTGAATAGGCACTCAAGAAGTAGCATGAAATGAGAACATATATTGCATAGAAAGAACTATTACTTTTACTGCATATGTAATACTGATAATACTGCTTTTAAGGGCTTTTGTGGTACACCTACTCTTTTTTCTGTGTATAGCTAAATTGGTAAGATTAAATGTTCATCTCAACTCAACTCCTGTGTCTCAATAAATGTAACTCTTTTCTTGGAGGACACTTTAAGTTTCACTATATTTTTTAAGCTTGTCTATTATATCATGAATGTTAATCATTATATAATTTGAACTAAAAAAACAAATGCTACACAAGTCTGGAAAAGTCACAAAATAAAATCAATAGAAAAGCAGAAGTTGTCTCTAAGACCTTTACAGGACTGTCTAGTGCCCAAAATGCATCTTCCAAACATTAATTCATATTAATGTGCTTTCAAAGTACTTTAAAATGCATGTTTTACATTTTGCATTGCTTAAAATATGAAATACTAGCTAGATGAAATTTTGAAATTACAGCAGTTTGCAGGAGTGCCCACACTAGGTGAGAACAAGTCATTTCCGTTTATCTTGCTGCAGGAACCAATGAGAATAATTTCATTCAAATTAATGGAATTTTCGTTCTCTTTAGTGAGGTCACCAAACAATGCGTTGCACTATTAAGAAATCCTACTGTGTACAAGAGCACATTTATCACAGTCCACACAATGTATTCAATTCGAGGAGCACAGGAAGTGAAAAAAATCAATACTCAGTGTCTATTTAATCAGTTCTGCCTCACCTTCTGTAAATATGCAGAGTAATCACTGGGGAGAGCTTGAGTCAAATATTAGCAATGTGATTAATGCAGAATGTCTGCATCCAATCACACTGGAAAAAGCCTGGGTACTAAACAAGGGACTAGACTGTCCCTTTAATGTATTATACAAAAATAAATCAGTATTTCTTAGCAGTAGCTGACTGAGAATCCCCTAAAATACTGCAATAATGCAACCTCATCAATATATTTCTTCAAACTTTATTCTAGGTCAAATGTGCCCCAAAGATGCTGACATGTCCAGATGGCTTTTTGCTAAATTACCACCACCATTTAACATGTGACTACATTTGAATCTTGTAAAATGAATATCCAAACAAAAGCCAAATGAAGAAGAGACATTAACTAGAATAGCCAAATGAAAATCCCCTTTTGACAATTTCAGTAACTATCACCACAAAAGATAGTATGTATTTGTGCACAGTCTATACTTTTATACATAGACACAAAGAATGTGTCGGCAGATAAGAACCATTCGGTCCATCTAGTCTGACCAATTTTCTAAATACTTTTATTATTTAGTCCCCAGTCTATCCTACTATCCTATTACTCAACCTTATCATCTATCTCTAAGGGACACACCATCAGACATTTTGGTACGACTTTCAGAACAAATGTTCTGGGACCCTCCCATAAATATGCCCAACACTCAACACATACCCTGGGTGACCTAGGGTACTGCTAGTTTTTAGGCGGCTTGCATTTAAATGAAGACCTCTCTTTCAACATTGTGCTTATTGAGCAGCAGAAGGATATGAGCAAATCGGCTCACCCTTCCTTGCTAGATACGTACAAAGCAGGAGAGTGGTCTTTACTGCTACAGCTGCCCCATCGATAAGAAGGCATGGATATGCCCAGCCGAAGACACAGCCAGCCGCGAGACTCCTAAAAGTGCACCACGAAATGAAACCCTCTCAAAACCTACCGTATTCACTTGAACATAAAGCAACCTTGATTATAAGGCAACTTCCCAAACTTTGGATCTTTTTTTTTAAATGAAAAGGCTAAATAGAAAGTAACCCTATAATACAAAATTGTTCTATGTCATTTATTTAAAATAAAAATGTTATTAAAAAATGTACTCCAGATGTTCTGCCCACCTTTCATTTTAGCCCCCACAGCTTAATATTGCACTCGCAGGACTTGCCCCGGCACCACATGCAGCACTCATAGGACTTGACCCTGTACCAAACTGCTTTACCCACATGACCTACCCCACACCAAAATGTAGCACCGTATGGGCTTGTCCCAGCACCAAACTGCAACAACCAGTGGACATGTCTCCTTACCACACTGCAGTACCCATTAAACTTATAGAAAAAACAATAGTAAATAACAGGCACCAATTGCTTGCACATACATCCCATTCCACAGGGCTGCCATTTTCCAATGACCTTCACATTTCCTCCATAGGACAGTAAAAAAAACACATACCAGCACTCCCTAAGTGAAAAAATATACAAATACATTTTTGGATCTTGCAAAAAAGTATGAAAATACATGTCACATGGCAGGTGGCGATAATGACATGCCAACAGGCTTGTGCATTTCTCAACGAGAGGTGCTTAATCATAGGCAAACTTCCAAACATAATAGTGAATATATATATATATTTAAAATCACTAACCAAATGCCTCTCCCCCGGCCACACCTATCCAATCCTCTTATTCCAAACCAGTGCAAGGTCGGGTGTGGCATGTAGTAAAGTAAATTAAAACCAAAGGTGATTATAGTGTGGTTAACCGTTAAAGTTGAATAATGTAAGAAAAAAATGTACATAAATATACAAAAGCAAATGTATATTGAGTATATGATCTCTCACTATCCTGCAGTATAAATTGAGGATATCCATATAAAGTGCAAATGCACAAATTTAGTACAACATCAGGTTTGCTGAAGTACCTGGTGGGGTGAAACCCATAGTTTGCAAAAAATTGAGTCATCTTGGTTGAAGACTGTATTTGATTGTTGTAGGTAAATTCTGCCATTGATAGGAGTTGAAACCAGTCATCCTGTAGGTAAGTAGTGTAACATCGTAAGTAGTGTTCCAAAATCTGATTCAGTCTTTCAGTTTGGCCGTTAGTTTGGGGGTGAAAAGCCGTGGACAGGGTTGGTTGGATCTGCAAATTCTGACAAAAAGACTTCCAGAAGAGTGATGTAAATTGTACCATGATGGTGTCATGTTTGCTTGAAGGAGGAAGTTCTACTATAAAATCCATGGAAATGTCAGACCATGGCATGGATGGTACTGGAAGGGGGCGTCATAACCCTGCTGGTTTGGAACGAGATGTCTTGGTTCTGGCGCAGATGTAACAGGAACGTACATACCTTGTGACATCCTTAAATAACGAAGGCCACCAAAAATGTCTTTGCACAAGTTCAGTAGTTTTCTTCATCCCTCCATGTCCCGATAGTAGGGAATCATGGCAGTTTTGTAGTACAGGGAGACGGACTGATTTAGGTACAAATATCTTGGTTCTGAAACTAAAGTAACCATTAGACAGGCGGATAGGAGGTACTGGGACAGGGATAGATCTGGATACAGTATGGGAGCGAATTTTATTGAGTAAGGCAGACTGGGTGGCCATGAAGAGATGAGGGGGCAATATAGTATCAGGTACATCTTTAGGAAGGGCAGGAGATAGACGGGATAGCGGATCTGCTTTAGTGTTACGGGTACCAGGTCTGTAGGTGATGTGTAGATTGAAACGAGCAAAAAAGAGGGCCCATCTTGCTTGTCTGGGTCGTAGGCGTTTGGCGGATCGAAGGTATTCTAGGTTACGATGATCTGTAAAGATTGTTACAGGATGTTGGGCTCCTTCTAGTAGATGTCTCCATTCTTCCAGGGCTTGTTTTATAGCCAACAATTCTCGATCTCCCACATCGTAGTTGGATTCAGATGTTGATAGTCTATGGGAATATTAGGCTACAGGATGTAATAAAGCCTTCTCCCCATGTCTTTGGGAAAGGATAGCCCTTATCGCAGTCTCTGATGCATCTACCTCTACGGAAAATGGTTGTGTGATGTAAGGTTGAATCAAAATGGGAGCACTCGTAAATCGTTGTTTCAAGGTATCAAAGGCTTTTTGGGCATCTTTGGTCCAGAAAAATTTGATGTCTTGTCTGGTTAATTGGGTGATAGGTGCTACGATTTGTGAAAATCCACGTATGAATTTGCGGTAGTAGTTGGAAAAACCAATAAAGCGTTGTACTGCTTTTTTATCTGTGGGTGTAGGCCATTCTAGGACTGCTGTTACTTTCTTTGGGTCCATCTGTATGTTACCTGGAGACAGAATGTATCCTAAGAATTCAACATGAGAAACTTCAAAAAGGCATTTTTCCAACTTGGCATACAGTTTGCGGAGTTTTTCCAGGACTTGTCTGACATGTACACAATGTTCTGTCATATTGGAGGAAAAAATGAGTATATCATCCAGATAGATAACTAGAAACGTATCTAGATATTCTCTAAAAACATCATTTAAAAAGGGCTGGAATGTAGCAGGGGCATTACATAAGCCAAATGGCATTACCAGATATTCAAAATTACCATACCTAGTGCGGAAAACAGTCTTCCATTCATTTCCCTTACGTATTCTGACCAAATTATAGGCACCCCGTAGATCAATCTTGGTAAAGAAGATGGCTTCCTTGATTCTGTTGAGTAGTTCGGGAATGAGTGGCAAAGGATAACTATTTTTGATGGTAATATTGTTCAACTCTCGATAGTCCACACAGGGACGAAGTTTGCCATCCTTCTTCCCGACAAAGAATATAGCTGCCCCATCTGGAGAAGTGGAAGGACGGATGAACCCTTTATTAAGATTTTCATTAATATAGTCCTTTAGATGGTGCATCTCTGGTTCTGTAAGGGGATAAATTCTACCAAAAGGTATGGGAGCTGCAGGCAGGAGATTGATCGGGCAGTCATATGGGCGTCTGGGAGGAAGTAGGTCTGCCTTTTTTTTTATCAAATACATCGATATAATCAGCATAAGTTGTTGGGACTGCGGCTGTCCCTGTGGGAGTGTCTTGTGAGAGAAGCAGCGAGGAGTATGTCTGAAGGCATTGTTTCTGGCAAAATGATGAGGAAAAGGTGAGGGATCCGTGACTCCAGTTTATGGTAGGGTTGTGGAGACGTAAATAGGGGATCCCCAATATAACTGGAAACAGTGGTGAAGTCACCAGGTCGAAGCATAAAATCTGTGTGGTGTTGTCCCAGTTGTACTTGTAAAGGTAAAGTCTCTTTAATAACTGGTCCAGAACATAATGGACTACCATCCACTACTTGTATTTGGAGGGGGTTTTCTTTGGTTCGGGTAGGTATCTGTAATCTGTTGGCGGTCTCAAGGTCTAAAAAGCAGCAGCTTGCCCCAGAATCTATCATGGCCAGGATGGAAGCTGCATCATTGGTCCACTGCAAGAGTAAAGTCACTGTTAGATGATGGGACCCACAGGATAATGTAGAGCTTAAACAAAAGTCAGATGGAGTGTCCTTACCTCGAGGATTGGATGGACGTCGAGGGCAGGAGCTGATAAAGTGGCCAGATTTACCACAATACAAACATAGGTTGTTAGTTCGTCGATGTGTCTTTTTCCGTTCTGTAAGTAGTCCTCGGGCCAACCCAATTTGCATGGGTTCCTCTGAAGATGATGAAGCAGCTGGAGTACTGGATGGCTCTAAGCGGGGAGTACAGGGCCGATCCTGGGTGGGTGCGCGGGGTGCCGGGCACCTTCTTCCCTCATCATGATCCTCCTCCGTTGAAACGGAGAAGGACATAAGTAATGGGAGCCGAATATGCTGCTAAACACGGAGGTGCGCCCTCCGTGGGATAAGCTCCACCCCCTCACACTGTCAGAGCGCCAGGATGTCACCTGACTTCCTGCTGGTTCTCAGAAGAAGGTAAATGCTGCAGGGGTTGGAAACCCACACCATCTGAACATCCCCCTCCCTGCAACAGAAAGGTAAATAACCAGGGAGTGGGACAAACATTATAGCAACCTTTTTTAGGTTATAAAAAAGGTTTAGGTTATAAAAAGGCCATACATCCTTCTGTATAAGGGTATGTGTGTTATGAGTATGTGTGTAAGGGTGTCTGTGTGTGTGTAATGGTGTCTATGTGTGTTTATAAGGCTGTGTCTGTGTGGATATAATTGTGTGTGTAAGAGTGTCTGTGTGTATAAGGGTATCTGTGTGTGTGTAAGGCTGTCTGGGTATATGTGTGTAAGGGTGTCTGTGTGTCTGTAATGGTGTCTATGTGTGTGTATAAGGCTGTGTCTGTGTGGATGTAATTGTGTGTGTAAGGGTGTCTGTGTATAAGGGTATCTGTGTGTGTAAGGCTGCCTGGGTATATGTGTGTAAGGGTGTCTGTGTGTCTGTAATGGTATCTATGTGTGTATATAAGGCCGTGTCTGTGTGGATGTAATTGTGTGTGTGTATAAGGGTATCTGTGTGTAAGGGTGTCTGTGTATAAGGGTATCTGTGTGTGTATGGCTGTCTGGGTATATGTGTGTAAGGGTGTCTGTGTATAAGGGTATCTGTGTGTGTGTAAGGCTGCTTTGGTATATGTGTGTCTGTAATGGTGTCTGTGTGTGTGTATAAGGCTGTGTCTGTGTGGATGTAATTGTGTGTGTGTATAAGGGTGTCTGTGTATAAGCGTATCTGTGTGTGTAAGGGTGTCGGTGTATAAGGGTATCTGTGTGTGTTAGGGTGTCTGGGTATATGTGTATAAGGGTATCTGTGTTTGTAAGGCTGTCTGGGTATCTGTGTGTAAGGGTGTCTGTGTATATGGGTATATATGTGTGTAAGGCTGCCTGTGTATATGGGTATGTGTGTGTGTGTAAGGCTGTCTGGGTATATGTGTGTGGATAAGGGTATCTGTGTGTGTAAGGCTGTCTGGGTATATGTGTGTGTAAGGCTGTCTGGGTATATGTGTGTATAAGAGTATCTGTGTGTAAGGCTGTCTGGGTGTGTAATGTTAAAATAAATATTATATGAGATTATGGCATTGTTTTAATTTTCACACTTGATTAGCACATTCAGTATGAATAATAGTGATTCAATATTTTCTCCATTACTAATCACACTGGGTTTCTTCTTTTCTTTTTTTCAAATAATTCATAATACAATTTTGGTATTTTAATTTATATTTCATCAAAACGTGTAAAGGGGAGGGGTTAGTTATATAACCACGCCCACCATAGGGGCGCCCAAACAAATCCTGCACCCAGGCGCTCATGACCCTAGGATCGGCCCTGGAGGAGTATACCGTCTGAATGGTGGAGCAGAGAAAGAAGCACGTTCTAACCTTCGTTCTCGGAGTCTTCGATCTAACTGCACAACCAGTAGGATCAAAGCTTCAAGAGAGGCTGGGATGCCAATGCGTGCTAGTTCATCTTTCAATTGATCCGATAAGCCAAGACGGAATTGATCCAGGAGCGCAGGTTCATTCCAGGTACTCTCTAATGCTAGGCTACGAAATTCTGTGACATATTCTTCTACAGGCCTTTTTCCATGTCGGAGAGATCTTAGGGCTGCCTGAGCTGAGGTGGATCATAAGGGGTCATCGAATAAAGTATCCATAGCTTGACAGAATGCTTGCCAGGATTCCAAAATAGGATTTTCAGTATGTAGTAGGTGGTGGGCCCATGTCTGTGGTTCACCACTTAGGAGGGAGATAATGATATGAATTCTGACAAAGTCTGTAGCATACGTCCTTGGTTGTAGAGAAAATAAGACTTGGCAGGAGGTCATAAATGATCTGTATCGGGTACGGTCACCGCTGAAACGTTCCGGTAATGTTACTTTAGGTTCTGGGGCTGCTGCTTCCATTTGGTGCAGATTTTGTGGAACTGGAGCAGGTCCAACAGGTGGCTGTTGACGTATTTCTTGTAACTCATGTAGTTGCTGCTGGAAATGTGCTTGTCCTGCTTGAACATCTTGACCAGACTGTGAGAGGATAGCCATCTGTCTAGTTAAGGTTGTAAGGGCATCCATTACTCCTGCGGGATCCATGGTAAGGCTCAGTTATTCTGTTAGGATCACGTACCGTGGTTCTGATGTGGAGCCCAGTTGCAGGAGTAACACTCTTACAATACACTATATACCTGGTAGGACCAAATTGGTACAGGTCCTCAGGAATGTAGCATTGGTATGAGTGCCCAGAAAAGGTATGATGTACTGGTACTGGTACTGATGAGGAGTCCCAATAGAACTGACAGGATGTCTTGGTTGTAGTACTAACTTCCGTCAATAGAAGGGGTAATAATCAGGTTCTAGATGTAGTACCGAAAAGTCACCAGTTGAGGCTGTGCAGAGTAGTCTTTGTTGCAATACCAGATCTTGTAGCGCACTACTCCGTTTTTCAGCAGAAGACAAGCACAGCAGGCATAAACTGAAAGTGACGATCTCCTTGGGAAACAGCAACAGAATTTCTGAAGGTAAGTTTTGCTGAGACAGGTACCTTTAGAGGGAGAATAGTACAGGAACAAGCCAGGGGTCGTTTGGGAACCAGATAGTAGAATAGTCAGGGTGGAAGCCAGAAGGTCGAGGGAGCCAGAGATCAGGATAGTCAGGTAGAGAAGCCGTGGGTCAGGAAGCCAGATATCAGGGAGGTCAAAACAAGCCAGGCAATTCAGAAGGGATCAGGATACAAAGGCCTAGGGTACAAACAGCACAGATAACTGAGCAAGGAGGATTTGGCGCCATAGAAATTTAAAGGGCAGTAAGCCCACCCCCCTATGACACCGGGGAGTAACGTCGCCTCCTCCGTTGCCGTGGTAACGGAGTGGGGTCCTTAAAAACGGGTGGCCCTCGTGCCCGTGTAATCATTGGATAGTGGGTAGGGGAAGTGCAGGGTGCATGCTGAAGGCCCTTCTGAGGCCTGGGGGCTGGAGAAGCACTGCAAAGAGGAGTGCCACGATGGACCTGATGCAGGCCTGAGGCAGATACTGGTGAGGTTAGTGGCCTGAGGGAATATTTATTATGACAACGACTGATTGCCCATGTTAGCTTTGGCTAAGTTCCAGCACTCTATTGGGATGTCTCCCTTAAGAGCCAACTATGAGTATGACCCTGCTTTCCTCCTGAATCTTACTGATACCCAAACCTTACCCCCTGCATCTTCGTCTCATCCAACAGAATCTCATCATCCTTAAAAAGAATCTTACCAAGGCCCAGTTGGAATACAAACGCCTAGTTGACAGACGTCGTAGACTGGCTCCTTCATACCAAGTCGGGGATAAGGCTTGGCCCTCATCCTTGCACCTCAAGTTACCGGGCCCCCGCCAAGAAATTGAACCCCAAATTTGTAGCACCATTCCCAATAAAGGTGCTAGTGGGTCCTGCTGCTGTTCATCTAGATTTCCCATCTTCATGGCGCATACATCCAACCTTCCACGTCCCTACTGAAGAAATGGTAACCAGCCTATGGTCCTCAAGACAAACACATCCTTCCTCCCATTCTGGTGGACGTTATGGAGGAATACAAGGTGGAGGAGATCCTAGACTCCCACATCCACCTGGGACAATTTGAATATCTGGTCCACTGGAAGGGATATGGCCCGGAAGAATGGTCATGAGAACCCTTAACAAATATCCATTCTCTTGCCAGAATCCGGGCTTTTCACAGAGCTCATCCAGCCACACCCAGATATGAACGCGCCCCGAGGTCGCGTGTAAGGGGGAGGGGCTGCCAGGATGCCAGCCTCCCACATCCCCCATCCAGGGGACACTCACCTTCCACAGGGTTCCCCGTTACTCCTAAGTCCTGCTGCACTGGAGCTCATCGCATAGTGGGCCGCATCCCCGGGCTTGAGTAGCACGGGTGTCACATTCAGCATGCACTTGGCAGGGGGGTGTGTCTTGGCATCTGGTGCTGCTCCCGTATTGGAGGATGAGTGGGAGGTGGGGACAGAGGTGGAATCCTCTCTGAAAGGTCCCATTGATTCCTGTGAAGGTGGGAGTAGACCCCTGGAGCTAAGGAGAGGAGCTGGTAATGACAACCATATAAAAACCCCTCACACTGTTCAGTACTTGCTTGATTAGTAAGCTGCTAAATCTGGTTTTCCTTGCTTGGTCCCTTGGTCCCTGTGTTGCTGTGCATCCACTGTGTTTGACCTCCTGATATTGACCTCGGCTTGTTATTGGACTTTCCTGATCTCTCCAACCCTGACCCGGCTTGCCTGACCATTCTGACCCTCAGCTACCTTCCCTGACACATTGCCTGGCTATTGGACTTTCCTTGCTGTATGCTGACCAGGGGCCCTTGCTCTCACCCTGCTCTACATTCCCCTGCCCGACAGGCCTGACATCTGGCTATATTGGGTAGAACACTGAAGCCACCTCAGAACTAGGGATTAGCCAGGAAATAGACTCTTAGTTCAGCCATAAGTATATGGAATGATTAGTATAATTTAAACAAAAATATTTTATTAAATTCTTGTTAAAAAGGAATGTTGGTCTATGTAGAGGCATTGTGCAACACTAAAAAAATCTGCAGGGGCGCGCTACGATCACTCCCCAGAGTGATCGTAGCAGCCATTTAAAAATGGCTGCGCCGCCTGCACACATGTGCTTAGAAAGTGAACGATCGTTCGCTTTCTAAGCATCTCCCGTGTTGCTAAAGCAACACCATAATGCTCCCCCAGAACCGATGGTGGTCGCTCTCCTGAGCGACCCCATCGGTTCAGTAAAAGGGAAGGCAGCGCTTCCCTTCTACTGGCAAGAGCATCGGAAGTAAATGTATTCCCCTTCCGTTGCTCTAGGGGGAGCCAATCGATGCCTGCACATCAGATCTGTGTGATCTGTGTGCAGGCATATATGATAAGTGCTCTGATGAGCACTTATCATACAGTCAAAGGCAATATTGGTAAATATTGCCTTTGACAAGTATTGATCTGCCTCCCTCTCCTCACTAGTTTTAGTGAGGGAGAGAGACAGATAAGATAATGTAAAAAAAATATTGTTTTAATAAAATTAAATATTTGATAACATTTTAAAAACCAAGGACTTTTCTAAAAGCCATTTCAAGTGTTTAACCCCTTCCCTGCCATTGATCGCTGTGTACGCAGTGATCATACACAGCAGCACATTTTTTGCTGTCTGTGCATTTTTTAGGGGTTCATTTTTTTTACTGTAATTCATTACATATTACATTTTTTTTCTCTTCTAGATGTTAAAGATTGGATTTCATCATTGAATTTGACCTATGCAAATGTGCACTAAATCTGAATGAAAACCATTTATCATAAGTATGTATACCCCCCCCCCCCCCAAAAAAAATAAAAATAAATAACGTTTCAACGTGAGTATTGGTTAAGTTCATGCCTTTTTTTTCCTGGAAGTTAAGTCTGCCTCTAAGTCACTCAAATTGTGATTTACACAGAATAAACCAATAATCTGAGAGAGAGAAAAAAAGGATGGAGCTATTCTACGCAACACCAAAAAATGTCAAGACTTTCTGTTTAAGAACGATTTGTATGATGCATGGCGTATACTAAATCCGGATGAAAGGGAGTATACTTTTTTTTCTAAACCTTTTCTCTCTTATTCCCATTTGGATTATTTTCTGGTGGGAGCACACAGCGTTCAGCTATGTACGAAGATTATTATAGACATGGTGGGCCGATCACTCGGCAGTGATACTGGAAATCCAAGATTCTGATGATAAAAAAAACCCAGAAATAACTGGAGGTTAAATAATAACCTTCTAAAAAATAAGATCAATATAGAATGTTTAAAGAAACAATCATCTGATTTCTTCAGAGAAAATTGTAAGGACAAAATACCAGCTACAATAGTGTGGTTAGCATAGTGTGTTTTATTCGGATATCTGATTAAACTTGGCTCTGAAACAAACAAAAAAAAACAGCACAATTATATGCTGACCTTAACAAGAACCAACACATTAATAAAATATCCCCAAATATAATTACAACTAATACCATTAAAGAAATAACGGAAAAAATAAAAGAACAAGTAATGGCTAAAACGAACTACACATACTGAAATTGAATCAACTTTGGTACTCCAAGGGCAATAGGGTGGAAAAAATAATAACAAATAAATTAAAGAATAATAAATTAAAAACAAGAATTAAAAAAATAATTGTTCAAAATAAAACAAATACCTCTCCTAAAGACATCGGCGCAGCCTCCAACGAGTATTATGCTAGTTTATATAACCTACCAACAAAGGGAGATGTTGGGGTTCAAATAAAAAGTTATCTAGATAGTATAACACTGCCAAAGATAACTGAAGACCAAATAAGACACTTAAATTCCCCATTTGAAAAAGCAGAGATATTAGAGGTTATCTTGTTTTTTATGTGTATACCTATCTAATTTTTTCCTTTACTGTTTATATATTTTCATTTTGAGTGTTGCATATTGTCACTTCATTTATATGCTCACTCTATATTTATTATTCTTTTATTCACTATTTTTGTGTCTCTTTTACCTTTATTTATTTTGTACATTCATTGTTGCTAAACATCTTTCTGTTTAATTGTGTTTACACTGCTTAGCAGCTTTTTTGCACTATTAGCACTATATTATTATAGCTATTCATTGCTTTTGCTCTGCTCTCTGTATGGTAGCTTGGGAGTGTGACTAGTGTGTTTACAGGGTTAATCTAGTTAAATCCAGTTTATTCACTTTATCTTTCACCCACAGACAAGATCTCCCGTTATTACTACACAGCCTCTAAATTAAACATAGCAAAGGGGTGGAAAACGGTAGACCCAATAATATGGGAGCTGATAAAAGCTCAGATAATTCATCAATGCCCGATGGAGAGAGGTATAGAAATCTATACGAGTGGGGAAAGAAATATATATGCATATTGGGACGGGTGGGCAAAACGACTTAAGGACGGTGAATTAGACACATTGATGTGAAACTCTGGATAAAAAGCAGCCTTATCCCTCCAATTACGGGTCTTCCAGTCCAGGTCCAGTGGACCCCCCTTCAAAAACCAATCAACACTAAGTCCATTAAGTATTGTTTAAGCAGATGTACTTGAATATTGTGAATTATGTAAGTGTTTTTCTCTCTGTCTTTTTTCCGTAAAGAAGATATGTAAGGAAAGAGAGAAACAAGGATTGGGAGGGAGATAGGGGGGAAAAGGGAACAGAATGAGATAAATGGTTATGCAATAATACGCAAGATTTTATTATTTATGTATGTCTTTTTCTAATTTTGATAAATAACAAAACCAAAAAAGCAAAAAATAATTCTACATTTATGTTATAAAAAATCTCAGCATTTTGGAGACTCCTATTATGCTTGAAGAATATGCCCCAAAATGATAATATCAATACATTTCACCCATATTGCTAAAGTCATATGTGAGTCAGGTAAATGTGCTTTTCAATAAGTCAACAGTTGTGGATTGTTAGAGGTGCAACAAATGTTTGTTCCCTCCTAATAAACCTTCAAAAACATTGTACTACATATAATTGAGGATTATCGATAAAAGCTGGATACTAAATAATTTTTTTTGAAGTTTTTGTTAATTTATTATCATTTATTATCATCATTAAGAGTAACCTTTCTGGCACTGATATGTTTCCTGAGGAAAGCTAAAATAGGCAAAACAATTTTTTGGTTGTGTTTTTTCTCATTTGATTTTGTGAACGTATTATATTAATATGTATGGATATAGATAATCATAGGGATCTGCTGATATTGTTGTTTTGGTATTTTTGGATATAAAAAAAATATGTTTGTTTTATTTATGTAGCGTGCAGCTCCTTGAGATTAGCCATGCTATCTGCATCAGCTTTGCTTCTTGAATGAATGTAAGATTTTGTCCTTCTGTATTCATCAATAAATATTTGTGTCATGGTAAATTTTGTGGATAATCTGTTGTCATTTTTAGTAACTGTGGGAACCATGGCCGAGTTTACCAAAAGGTCCTACAAAAGTGTGTGACAGAGTTATAGAAGCTTTCTATGTAAGGAAATAAGAATGGGGAGGAAAGACGGGGTAGTGGACAGATGGTACACCAAGCAATTTGTTCTGCATCTTTAGGAATAGTATGTCATATCAGAGTAGGTCATCTAGGGAAATGGTTTATCCACGGGTCCCAAATTTCATGAAATTTGGCTGGGTCTTCATGGACATAGGCTGTCAATTGTTCCATATCGATTACTTTTTCCGTAAGACAATCACAGTGGACAAAGTGGGGGACGGTGGTCTGATTCCACATCTGGGCTCTAGCCCTGTGTGCAGCTAATGCTACTTTAGAGATCAACATGTTCTCGTATTTTGTGCAAGTTTCTTGTGGTCTGGAAAAGAGGGAGGTGCAGGGATCCAAGGTGATGAGTTTTTGAAAAATCTGAGAGATTAGGCTTCGGATCCGGTTCCATAGGTTCTGCAAATGTTGGCAAGTCCACCATGTGTGGTAGTATGCGTCGATGGAGCCACAGTTTTTTCATCAGAGATGGGAAAAGTTTGGCTGCATGTTGGCAAGTTTGGAGGCCTTTACATACCACCTCATAAGGATTTTGTACACTTGTTCCTCATGGATTTGTCAAATGGAGATCACTGAAGTAGCTTCCCATATTTTGTTACAATCTCCCGTCTCCAATGGACCGCTAAAATCTGCTTCCCAAGCTGTAATGTAAGAGAGTGTGGGATTCTTAGCATTGAATGTGAGTATAAGGTATAGTTGGGACAATTGGAATATCTGGTCCACTGGAAGGGATATGGCCCGGAAGAATGGTCATGAGAACCCTTAACAAATATCTATGCTCTTGCCTCTTCAATTCAGTGTCTTTCAAATCTTGTTGGAGTGGTAAGGGCCGCTGTTTTGACCTTAGAAGTGGATGCAAAATCTTTTAGTTGTAATAGTGGAAGAAATCCAAGGGCTTTAGCATTATGGTGGTATTTAGTTTGCCAAAAGTTTTACCTTGGCCTTAATGGTAGAGATCATATTCCCAGCTACTGATTTGGGACATTGAGGAGTGCCAAGCAGATATTTGTGTCAATTCTGCTGCTAGACAGTACTTCTTAAGGTTGGGTAACCCCAGTCCTCTTGTTATTTTAGGCATATACATGGTTGTTTGTTTTACTCTTGGCTTTTTATCTTCCCAAATTATTTTGTTGTTGTAGGGCTTTAATATCTGAGACTGTAGAATGGTAGTGTTTAAAAGCAGTATAAGATCCAGGGTAGAATGTTTCATTTTTACAGTAGCAAGCCATCCAAGCCAAGAGATATTTAAAGTATACCATTTTTGCAAATCTAGTTTGTCGTTGTATACCTAGATAAATTAAGAGGTTCTCAGTTATTATTATCAAAACTGAGTTGAAGAAGTTTAATGGTATGATTTGGTGTATGAACTGCTTCCAATTTTCTCATATTGATATTAAAACCTACAAATTCTGTTAGCTCATAGAAAAAGTTGGGCATGGATGTAAGGGGCTGACTTGGTGAGGGAGAGCATAACATCATCAGCCTAGGCCACCACTTTAAAATGAGTTTGAGCTAAGGTAATACCTGAGATGTTAACATTGTTTCTGATCGATTGTAAAAGTGGCTCTAAGGAGATAGCAAAAAGTAATGTGGACAAGGGACATTCTTGATGTGTGCCTTTTAATTACAAAAAGTGAAGTGGGGAAGCCCCAGGGATGTATATGTTGGAAGAAGGTTTATGGTAAATGGCTGAAAGGCAGTTCTGAAACTTTTGGGAGAAATTCATATCTTCTAGGTGAGGGATAGAAATTACCAGATGACTCTGTCAAATTCTTTCCCTGCATCCAAAGATAGAAACACAGAAGGTGTCCGCGTCTGGTTTGCCAACCAGCTTACGTCCACACACCTTCTGGTACCAACTTACCTGTTGGGTATAAACCCTACTTAATATATAAATTTGGGTAGAACCTGATTGAGCCTATTTACTAGAATTTTGGTGAATAATTTAGAATCTATATTTAAGAGGTATATAGGTCTATAATTCAAGGTTTGGCCTTTGGGATTGCCAAGTTTGTGTATTAGGGTAATGTTTGCTTCCTGCATAACATTACTGAACTAACACCATTCCATGATTGTGTTAAATAAGGGGAGTAATTGGGAGATTCATTCTTCCTTAAATATCCGATAATATACTGCTGTGGTTAGAGCAACTTTATTGCTTCAGCTATTTCTTCTTCAGCTATGGGCTCTTCAAGGGCGTCACTTTCTTCTGTTGACAATTTTGGGATATTGGTGTGATGTAAATATTGTAGTATTGATTGGATGTGATGTGGGATCAACAACTTTTTGTCAGGTGAGTTATTGTATAGAGAGGAATAGTAATCGATAAACTCTCTGGCTATATCTTGGGGGTTTGTGGTTGTCTTTCCATTTTGCTTTTGAATACTGGGTATCAATCTTGAGGGTTGTGTAGGATTGAGTGATTTAATTTAATTTCCTGTGTTTGTTATATTCTGGTAATTAAAAGACAATAGGGACATCCCCATGGTCTGACCAAGTTATTATATGTAGTTCGGAGGATGAGCTCAGAGGCAAGACTGGCATATACAGAACATATATATTCTCGAGTAACTGAGATGGGGATTGGATAAAAAGGCATAGTACCTAGTAGAGGGATTTTGGAGTCTCCAAGAGTCTCCAAGAGTCTCTAGAAGATTATGATTCGTAATACATTCCAAAAGGTATCTATTAGACAGGTTTTGGGAGGTTATGTCAATACTGGGGGATGAGTATTGATGGGTTTGTTAGTGGGGTGAGTCGTCACAAAATATGAAAGTTCGGTCAAGAAAGACGCATCTGGGATGGCTGGAGCATATACATTCAGGATCACTAGCGTTAGAGGGCCAATTTGTCCATAAAGAAAGAGAAATTACCCTTTGGGGACAGGGAATGAGAAAGATAAACCAGTAAGCATGGTCTAGAGCAGTAATTCTCAAATCTGTCCTCAGGCCCCCAAAGGTCCAGAATTTAGGTGTTACCCAGTTGCAGCACTATCCACCACGTGGCCACGAGTCGCAATGGTAGAGGGAACTGCACCCGGTGATAGAGACACCCTAGGCAAGGTAAATGAGGAATCTGAGGACTGATAGCTACAGGTAGAAAATATCCATTAACTCTATGTGAGGCTGGGTTATATAAGTCCCATTTCTTTCACAGCTAGGTTAGTTAGCCTGGAGTCCATTTTTAACAGGATAGATCTGTGCCTAATACTTGGATGTTAACATTCCCTATCTAGCATATTGTTCTCTATACCGAACTCTTAATGTCGGAATATTCACATTAGACTTATTTGTTAAAGCCTCACCAGTTTATTAAAATATGTTTGTTAAAGCAACTATTTAGTCCAGTAATTTGTCTTAGCATTATCTCAATGATATATCCATACCCTTCCTAGGGTCTTTTCCTGGTTTTGTCAGGTACTTTACTAATCATTGAAATATGTAAGTCGTGTTACAGATCTTATTATTGATTCTTGAAGATCTTGGGTAATCAGTTTTCAATTTATTAAAAACCACTCTCATCAAGTGTTTTTTGAGTGAGTGTTCTATATATTGAGACACATGTTCAGCTTGTGTCCTCTCTGCTGACTAGGGATGTTGAATCCCTTCAGAGTTAAACATCAGTTGTCCTTGATTGTCTACTCATTGTTTATCCACAGGTATTTGTATTGAAGTAGACATACCTAGATTATATTTATTTTCTTTAAAGCTATTCTCTGAATCAGAGATTATTTCTTTATATTCATCCACTCCATCAGAAGAGCTGGGACAGCAAAAAGAAGGGAATGGGTTTGGTTCATGAATGCAACCGTTTCACCGTCCCCTCTTGCGCGATAGCCAGCTCATCGCAAAACCTTTCTTCACGGGACATTTCATTGCAGGATTGCTGAAGGTGAGTATTATTAGGGGTTAATGTTAGTATTATGGTTCAGGGGGTTAGTATTAGGGTTCGGGGAGGGTAGTATTAGGGTTCGGGGGTTAATGTTAGTATTAGGGTTTGGGGGTGTTAGTATTAAGGTTCAGGCAGGGTAGTATTAGGGTTTGTGGGGTTAATGTTAGTATTAGGGTGCAGGGGTGTTAGTATTAAGGTTCGGGCAGGGTAGTATTAGGGTTTGGGTGGTTAATGTTAGTATTAGGGTGCGGGGGTTAATGTTTGTATTAGGGGTCGGGTCGGGGTTAGTATTTGTGTTCCTGCCATCACTTTCCCCTTGTATGTCTTATATTATCCCACCCACGGGATATCTTTCCCCTTGCATGCATTTTCTTCCCCCACTCATGTCTTCATCCTCCCGATTTTAGGTCTTATATTTTTATATTTCCCTACCCCTGCCATCGTTTTCACCTTGTATGTATTATATTCCCCCACCCTTGGGATATATTTCCCCTTGCATGTCTTGTCTAATAGTCCCCCACCCCTGCCATCTCTTTCAACTTGTGTGTATTTTCTTCCTCCACTCCTGTCATCTCTTTTCCATTGTATATATTTTCTCCCCAACCCTCATCTCCTTCCCATGTATGTGTTTTCTCCCCCACTCACTCCTATCATCACATTTCCATTCCATTATATGCATGTATTTTCTATCCCCCACCCTTGTCACTTATTTTCCATTTCATTGGTTGTATGTATCTTCGCTCCCCCATCCCTTTCAGGCTGTCACCTCTTTTCCACTCCATATGTATTTTCTCCACCACCCATGTCCTGTAACTCTGTATTTATCTTCTTTACCCTTCTCTTCTGTAATCTCTTTTAACTTCCTTTTGTAATATGTATTTTCACCCCCAGCCACCTCTTTTTAATTATATATTTCCATGCCTATCTCACACTGCTGTTGAACTGTCACTGCTCCTGCTGCTCAACACTGGCAGCGCAATCTTTTGTGAGAAAAAAAACAGCAAGGGCAAGCACCAATGAGGTAAGCCCTGCTATAATGTCTGATTTGGAATCTCATGGTACTTCCCCTTTATTGTGAAAGTTGTGATATATGCTCCATTGGAGCCACTGGGGTACTGTGTTGTAATCAGAGTCATGTTATAAAGGACAGCGCTATAAAAGGGTTTTGCTGTATATATACCCACAGATGTATTCATCTGTATTGCTGCTGAGCTTTGTGTAAACAAATATGCTAAATCAAAGAAGTTTCATTAATTAGGGATTATTCTAACCTTGGTGTAGATATACCGTATTTGCTCGATTATAAGACGACCCTGATTATAAGACGACCCCCCCAAATTTGTATATTCCTTTAGGAAAAAAACTAAAAGCCTGATTATAAGACTACCCTATAGGAAAAAAGTTTAACTTGTATATATGTAAATTGCTTTTTAATATTTAATAAAAAAATGTATATTATACAAATGCATTTCTTGTTTTTATTTGCTTTTATGTGCCAATGCGGCCTCTCTCCCGCACCCCCAGCTGTCTTTCCCCCCAGCGTTGTCTCTCTCTCTCCCCAAAACTTCTCTCTCTTGTCTCTATCTATCCCCCTCCCCTTTTCTCTCTGTCCCCCTCCCTCCCCTTGTCTGTGCCCCCCCCCTTGTCTATCTGTGTCCTCCCCCTCCCCTTGTCTCTTTCTCCCCCCTCCCCTTGTCTATCTGTGCCCTCCCCCCCTCCCTTTGTCTCTTTCTCCCCCCCCCTCCCCTTGTCTGTCTGTGTCCTCTGTCCAGCCCCCCCTTACCTGGTTTCGCTCCCTGGTGGCTAGTGGGGGCAGCCGGGGGATGTCTGCTTTTATAGAGGGGGATCCAGGTCCCCTGCAGCTCTGCTGGGGACCTGGATCCCTGTCTTATAGTCTGACCTCAATTTGAGGTCAGATTATAAGAAGACCTCGAATGTAAGACGAGGAGGATCTTTGCTCTGAAAAAAACCTTGTCTTATATTCGAGCAAATACGGTAATCTAAATTTTATTAACACGGTAAAATAGCTATATAAGTCAGTGCATTCCTTCCCACTTCCTCTTTCTTTGATGTGTAGAATAACGGACAGATGAGTCAAAATCCTAAAGAACCAGAGTTTTTCAAACGATAGGAAACCAACAAATGTTCAAACGATAGGAATCAAATGAAAGTTGACATCCAGAACTTTTAAGTGGATCAAGCTAGGAAAAAACAGAGAGACATCGTGAAAGTAAACTGTCCACCATAATAATTCATATTCAATATTCACTGTAGGAACTGTAAACTGAGCATCATAGACTATATAGACAAGGTAGACAGGTAAATAAGCTCAGAGTAAAGGATTACATTTAGACATAGGAGGGAGGGTAGTAGTAGGTATGTGATCTGGGAGGGAAATACTCGCCTCCTGTCTTTAATAAAATTTAGATTATATCTACACCAAGGTTAGAATAATCCCTAATTTTATGTCAAGACAGGAGGCTTCATATTTTCTATTTTAACGCTGAACCAATAAAGATGAACCCGTGTGGGTCCAAGGGCGATAATAGAATGTACGAAAGGTCGATTCCCTGGACCAGTCCGCTGCCGTGAGAACGTTGAGTAAGGACCCTCCGAAGTCTACAGCCGCAGATGCCGCCGCTCTGCGAACAAAATGTGCGCCAAAAGAACCGTCGATGCCCTCGAGTCCTAGAACCCATTTGATCCAGCGAGCAATCGTGGGGGCTGATACTGGACGAAAAGGTTGTACGTATTAAATCAGTAGTTGGCTGTTGGTCAAAGAGCAAAGCGGAGCCGTAGAGGACAGATAACAGCGGACACAGCTAGCGACGCAAAGTTTAGGACGGTCCGGAAAGTATGGATAGAACACAGCCGAGGAAGAAGATTTGGATATTTTGAGGTGTCGGGAGCAGCAGAGGGTCCTTGCAAGAGAGTTCCAATAGGAGAGGGAACCAAGGTTAAATCTGCCATAGCGGAGAAATGAGCAGTACCGTCGACCTTTGACAGATCAGCAGATGAAGAGCGCGAAGAATCATCGCTGGTGTCTGGAGAACCAATCCGCCACCGTATTGTCTTTCCCTGGGAGGTATTCCGCCTGAATGGAGAGGAGATGATCCATGCAGTATTGGTACAGATCTTTGATCAGGTCAGACTGTATCTTGGACCGAGAGCCCCCCAGGCAGTTGATGTAGCGAACCCGTTGTCCATCCGAAGGACCAGAGAGCAATGAGTTGTGTGTTTCGGGAAACTGCGAATGGCGAAGGAGCCAGCAATTAATTCCAGACGTGAGAGGGAAAGAGTGGTCGTAGGAGCCCACTGCGCGCAGATGATGGGTTTTTAGTCTTTGCATAGCGCGGTAGTACAGGGCCCCCAGAAAAATTGCCTGTATTGACGCAGACAGCAGGCCGATGACACGTGCGAGCTCTTGTAGAGTCACCCTAGGTTGAAAACGACAAATGGCCTTCTGTATGGAGGAGATCTTGGATTGTAAGAGCCTGAGCACCGCCGCTACAGAGTCCACCATGAAGCCAAGGAACTAGATTGACAGTTCCAATTTGTCCGGGTTTATGACAAAACCGAGATCTTGTAAGAGGTGGATAGAGAGCGATGTGGCTTGGCTGAGAGAAGACCTATAAACCGAAATAGAGTCCCCATTCATACGAATAGGTCAATTGACCTATTCGTATGAATGGGGACACTCTTACCCACATTTTACTTTATTTTGCAGCCCTCTAGCCCTTTCCAGGACTTTTTTAGAGGCATTTTAGTGGCCAAAGGTTCGTGTCCCCATTGACTTCAATGGGGTTCGGGGTCAAGTTCGGGGTCAAGTTCGAGCACGGACCCGGCCATTTTTTCGAAGTTCGGCCGAACCTGCCGAACCCGAACATCCAGGTGTCCGCTCAACTCTAGTAGACACCCTAGGCTATTTTAAATGGTGGTATTTTAACACTTTCCATGCACCACCAGCCTTTGTACAAGTTTGTGGTAGTAATTCTATGTTGTATTATTTCCCACATATACATTGTACTTTATACACAACTTCACAGATTTTGTTATGTGTCACTGCCAAATAACACCCCAGTATGTGTTCAGCAACATCTCTCGAGCACAGGGATACCACCCATGCATAGATTTGTCAGCTTATTTGGGGGTTACACACATTTGAGAGGTGTGCTTTTTGATTTTCCAACTATGAATTTTGACATGTAGAGCAGAGAAGGGGTTAATAGCTCTTATAAGAGCTTTTGTAGTACTGTACAAAAAATAATAACCACTAAAAATGCACAGAAAAAAAAAAAAGTGCTGCTGTGTAGTAATCAGTGGCAGGGAAGGGTTTAATACATAGGGTACACTCAGGGCTGGCCTTAAGTGTTCCGGCGCCCTGTGCGGGCCTTCCCCGTGGTGCACCCCACCCGTCTCTTTCCTCCCACCCTATGTATGTGTCTCTCTCCCTTCCCATGTTTGTCCCTTTCCTCTTCCTTGCCATGTCTGTCTCTCTCCAACTCCCCCATACCTGTTCTCTCTCCCCCTCCATCCCAATATCTGTTCGCTCTCCCGTCTCTCTCTCCCTCTCTCTGTTCTTTCTCTCCCCACTTTCTCTGTTCTTTCTCCCTCCCCTTCCTCTGTTCTGTCTTTCTCCCCCACCGTTCTCTGTCTCTCCCCCCTGTTCTGTCTCTCTCCCCCTCCCCTTCCTCTGTTCTTTCTCTCTCTCCCCCTCCCCTTCCTCTGTTCTGTCTCTCTCCCCCTCCCCTTCCTCTGTTCTGTCTCTCTCCCCCCTCCCCTTCCTCTGTTCTGTCTCCCTCCCACCTACCCTTCCTCTGTTCTGTCTCTCTACCCCTCCCCTTCCTCTGTTCTCTCTCCCTCCCCCCTACCCTTCCTCTATTCTGTCTCTCCCCCCCCCCCCCTCCGTTCTGTCTCTCTCCCCAATCCAGTGCCTCTACCGGGGTGTTGCTGCGTTCGCACAGGCTGGCTTTTATAAAAGCCCCTGGGTATCACAATTTTGTAACATTTAATTTAATTTATTACAATTAAAACCTTATATTATACAGATCTGTCTCTCTCCCTCACTAAAACTCAAGTGAGGAGAGGTAGGCAGATCCATAGGGGTCAGAACAATATTTAACAATTTTGATCTGACCAGGCGAATGGTGATGCTCATCTGAGCAATCACCAAACCGCCTTTGCCACTGATTGGCTGTTACTGATCACTCTACACACGTACAGACAGCTTCAAAATGAATACAGATAATCCCCTAGTGGGTATAATTAACCCTTAGTGAGTGTTACAAAAAAAATGCAGATGGCAAAAAAAATCCTTCTGGGGCCCTGATTGCTCCATATCAGCTGCTTAGGCAGTGACCATATGCGCTGCTTAGGCAGTGATCTACAGCAGACAAGGGGTTAATAGCTCTTAAAAGATTACAGTAAAAAGAATTAACCCCTAAAAAATTCACAGACAGCTAAAAATGTGCTGCTGTGTAAGGGGGTTAAACACTGGAAACGGATTTTATTAAAACCCTTGGGTCTCAATTTTATTAAATATATTATAGTTAAAAACTTACATTTTACAGCTCTGTCTGTCTCCCTCACTAAAACTCAAGCGAGGAGAGGAAAGCAGATTTACACGGGTCAGATTAATATTTACAAATATTGGTCTGACCAGGTGAATGGCGATGCTCATCTGAGCAATCGCCAAACCGCCTTTGCCACTGATCAGCTGTTACTGATCGCTATACATGCGTTCAGACAGCTAAAAAAAAATGTATGTTAAACATAATCCCCATAATTAACTCGTTGCGGGTCTAATAAAAAAAGTTAATTTTTTTTAAAAAAATGCTTCTGCAGCAAGATTACTGCATTTGAGCCAGATCGCTGCTTAGGCAGTGATCTACAGCAAGCAAGAGGTTAATAGCTCTTAAAAGAACCTTTGTTATACTGTAATAAATTATAGTAAGCTAATTAACCCCTTAAAAATGCACAAACAGCAAAAATGTGCTGCTGTTTAAGATCGCTGCGTACATAGTGATCAATGGCAGGGAAGAGGTTAACACTGGAAACGGATTTTCTAAAAGCCCTTAGTTATTAACATTTTATTAAAACTTTAATGAGGAGAGGGAGACAGATCAATACTTGTCAAAGGCAATATTTACAATAGTGTGATAATGTTTCAGGTAGATTACACCATATGCAGCCACTATATGTACACTGATTCATGGATCAAACAAATTGATTTGTGGATCAACAAGTAGTAACAGAAGACTGAAAATAAAACAGTATAATTATGAAAAATTAATTCCCTATTGTGGTTAATGGAACAAACCTAAATACTTTATTAGTTTGCTTCCTAAGCACTGATAGTGTTGCTAAATGGACAATTATATCATGTGAGTTTCGGAAGAGTTGCAACCTGAAATTCAGCTGAACATTTCCTGGCAGAAATGGGTACAGGTTCAACAAATTTATACAAATGAATGTTGCAAACTACGCACAACCAATTGTGCGTATTTTGCAACAATGTTTGTGTAAAAGGTGACCACACTGCATGAACGCCATTTATAGCACTACTAGCAGCCAGCAAAATCTGTAGCAAAAGAAACCTGTTAAAAAAGATGGAAACAAGCAGGATTCCATCAAAGAGGAATGAACAGAGCCACATCCAGTGCCCTTTTGGTAGTAAAGGGATGAGGGCTAGACAAAAAATGTATGGGCAAATTTTCCCATTTGAGAAGAATCAGGTATTAGTTAAGCAACTGTGTCAGTGTTATAATTTGGTGAAAGTGCCCAGAGCCAAAAAGACCAAGCGAGAAAATGAGGAACCATCTGTGGCAGGAGATCATCAGTCATGTGACCGCTATGGGATTGAATAACCGAACCGTTAAAAAGTTAATTACTGTTACAATACTTCTACACCAAAGACCTCTTGTTAAAATGCATTCCACACAACACACCTGTAGTTGATTTAATACTTATGTTACCTGAGTGAAGGCTGCTCTGAATAAATCTAATTTCAGTCTGAGTGCCCACAATCACCCCCCTAACTAGCATTCTAGGAAGTCTGCTGAATGTGGCCTTCACAAAGTGTGGGGTGTGCTGACTACAGTTATGAATAGCTCAAATGTTTCATAGTACATGTTATTCCGTAATAAATGTGATAGAAATAATAGCACATAATTGACAAGGAACATGGGGGTTTAGTATTCTTAATTGGATAGAATGTGTCATCATTTTTATTGTATTATTAATATATACCCTTAATTGTATTTTCTTTGTGTTTTTAGTGAAGTGAACTGAAAACAAATGCATTGATATGGTTCTCACTTGCATAAATGTGTGACTATTAGATGCAATTATCTTATTTTTCTATGGATTTTGTAAATTATCAGATAATGAAATAAAATTGTTATAAAAAAATAATAATAACACATAAATGGCTTTACTCATGACAGAGAGAATTGCAGGGAATTAAGGAGGAAATTCCAAAATGAATGGCAAGTGGCAGAGTTTTAAAATAATTCACCAAATTTGAGAAATACTATAACTTTGCTACTGTGGCCTTACTTTTTAAATTCCCTCCTCATTTCCCTGCAATTATCTCTGTCATGAATAAAGGCATTACTGAATGATAAATTGTTTAACTTGGAGGCTTTCATTGAGATCTGAATAATTTATTCATGTGTTGCTGTTATATTTCAGGCACTCAGATATCAAGAGACAGGTGATAAAGACGTTGCATTAGGCCAATGCATAACGCACTGGTGGTGCACAGCAGGCGCTTCCTAGTAAAATTATCTCATCTTGTAGGATTCCACTGGTATGCCTCCCAACTGTACCTCTTTGCGCAGGAAAGCCTGATTTTGGGCAGCAATCCCGCTCTCCCACCGAGCTCTACCTCTCTCCCCTTTTCAGGTCCTATCCAGCTGTAAAACTGGAAGTCTCTGATGTCTGGGACACCGGAGACTAGCTACTGCGCATGTGCAGCATCATGTGCATGCACAGTTGCGCTGCCAAAGTGAGTGACACGCACCTACCATGCATGCGTAGTAAAGATGTCACTCGTCCTACCAAGCTTTGCCACTGGGGTCCTGATTTGCCAGGGGAGAGATTTGGGAGGAATGTAGAGATGCAGAACAAGTACATTAGGAGTTCCACCTCAAGCGACTGCATTACCCTAGATGATGGAGTCCAAAACTGCTGTCCGTAGTTGCCGGTACGCGATCCAAAGTGATGAAGCACTGCACCTGCTATGATGGAAGAACCAGCTACATATCAGGGCCTTTACCAGATCATGTAGGAGTTTCAGTGCAGGGATAGATGAGAAGTCTGGTTGCATGTTATTATTAGGTTTTAGAACAGATATTGAAAAAAGGAAATAAGGATTGTACTAAGGACTGTAGCATAAACAAAAGAGGACTTTAGCAAGGAACTGTAGTATATGAAAATACATAGGTTGGGGTAGAGAGAGAAACACAAGGGGTAGGTAACGGTGATTCCTGAGAAGGGCAAGTAAGCAGGGAACGCCTAGAGAGGGTAACTAAGCAGGAAAACCCCAAAGAGATGGTAACTAAAGCAGAAAACCCATAATAGTGTAACTAAAGCAGGAAACCCTTGATAGGGTAGATTAACAGGAGTGGACCTTTAAATAGGGCAACTTAGCTGTATTAATTATGCTGTAGCCAGATGGTCTCAGGAGATTCTAAAACATTTTCCCTGGCTGGTTGAGCCCTCCAGGTTCCATTTTCAGAGCAGCTAAAAGCAGTGGATCAGTAGTAGCAGTTTAATTCAGCTTTAGCATAGGATCCAGAACAGATGAAGCAGCTCTCAGAAAACAGGTATCAAACTTTAAGGCAAAAGAGCCCTGTTTGCAATAAACTGCAGATATTTAACAGGCTGTGTTGAACCAGCTAACAAACACCCCTGACACCAACTGGGGGGGAAGAAATACAAGAAAAACAAAAGATAGGTTGGCCTTTAGAGGAGGAAGAAGGGATATGAGCAGTGAGATGTTTTAGATCCCTGGGAAGCAGGCAGAGCTGGATGGACAGGGAACATGTATGAGTGAGGGGATGAATGAGTTAAATTATGTAATGGAGGTGGGAGGAGTTTAGGTATGCATGGGTATAAATGCTGTTCCCCATCCCTCAATTAGCAGCCATTTTATTCACTGGCCCAGCCTGAAGCAACGGTCTAAGGGATGGATGTTGAGGCCATGTTGTCTGCCCCTTCTGATGGCAGTCAGGCAACACACGCCCTCCTGCTCACCTCAGTCCGGATCCCACCCCCCTCTACTGGAGCCGGAGGCCAGACGGGCGGTATCGCGGCAGGCACTCACCTCATGTGAGGCCGTCATCATCCCCTGTTGCGTCCAGCATACCGGATGCGGCTGTGCCCCCTCCACCGGTGCATTGATGAGTGTTCCTCTCCCGTCATTCAACCCTCTGATGTCGCAGGATACTCCCAGGCTGCAGCTAGCTCCCGCTGTGGCCTTTGAATCTCCCCCCGTGGGAAGAGTTGCGCACGTACTCAGCCTGCCTGCATCCCAAGGGGAGGGAGGGCCTCTCACCTGTCATTTTCCTCTCCCCAGCCTGTTCCTAGGCTGCACCATCACCTCTGCCTTCTCCTGTGGTGCACCTGATTTCCACAGGGATGCAGCTCTGCATCCACAGACCATTCCTGTTCCAGGCACCCCTGCACCTGGTCAACAGCTACCTGGTGAGTATGGGGGTTTTGGGCGGTCCACTACTCTACTGGCTAGGGATGTGTTATTGTGGGGTCTGCAGCAGTTGGGTGCTCCTGGGGTTATCCCTGCTCCCCACCTCCCCCACAGTCTTTAGATGGGCAGTTTTGGTCAGTTTGACACAGCACAGACTCATATGGGGCCAGCGCATCCTCTACGTCTGGGAGATTCCAAAAACTTTCAGAAACTGGATCCAGCCTTCTCTATTTTGGCGAGCATGATCAGAGAAAAGTTCCTCTAAAAATGCCCTTTTCTGTTCTCAAGATTAGGTGTGGACTGCATGTCGCGTATACGATGGCCTGGGTTGATGGTGCAATGATGAGCAGTTCCATCAGTGCTTGGCGGTTCACCCTACCACTAGCTGGGATCAGATGGACATTGTGGTTGCATATCATGACCTGTCTGTCTTCCCACCAAGGGAGCATGCCATCCTTTTTCGGTGGGCCGATAGGATGGGACCAACCCACACACTGTTGGCCACCCGGCTCCGGCTGCTGCTGGCAATCTAATGACAACCAGTGCAAGTGGGGCAATGGTTGCCGTTTCAAGCACGAGTGTTCGGGTGTGGTGGATCACACTTCCCCTCCTGCTGTTTTAAAAAAGCCAAGGTTGGTGACAAAAGTGACATGGGAGGAAAAGGGGAAGATGCCAGTGGACATCATCACGATGGCCCCCTGGCTGAATAGGTATCCAAAGTGCAGGGTGGTCTCCTGGGATTCTTTGGGGAGGAATTTTGGATCGCTTTCCAGGAACGGCCCAATATTGTCCTTAAAAAAATTGCCCTCTGTAGTTCATGAAAAATTGTTCAAAGAGATGGCCCTGGGTCAGACGCAGTTCCTTTTGTGGACAACCCGGTCCCCAATCTTAGACCTTCTTTGGATTCAGCTCCACCGGTTGCAGTCTCTCCTCGGCAGGCTTAATTTTGCCTGCTGCGTAATACCCATGGGGAGGTTTTTTTTTACCTCTGGCCAGTAGTGAGTTATGACTAACAGTCCTGCTCTCCGAGCTTATAGCTGGCTGGTGGTTGGCATTAGGAAGAAAGAAAGTTGAGAGCTAAGTATGATGAGGGGGCCACCCCAGAAATGTTATTGTTCCAGGTTATATCGTAATTGATGGGGTAAGGTTAGGAGATTGGCAAGGACGAGGGTTATGTTTGTGAACTGTATTTATGATTTCATGTGAAAGTTATTTATATTTATATATAGAAAGTATGATAAATTTGGAGATTTAGCTAATACAGTTTAAGTGTTGTTTAAAATAAATGCGGTGGCCTGTTTTAACTTTATATAATGTGTGGCGTCTTTATTTGGGTGCTTCTGGGAGGGTATATAGGAGCATTCCCCTCTACCACCATACAGGGCAATGTTCTGCTGAGAAAGCTTGGGTCATGCCATTTATGTGGATGTTACTTTGACTTTGTACCACCTACCTAAGCCTTGTTGCAAACTATGTACACCCTTCTATGGAAAAGGTAATACCTGATGGCATTAGCTATTCGCAGGATAATATGCCCTGCCACAAAGCAAAAATAGTTCAGCAATAGACTGAGAATCTGTGGGATGTGCTGAACAAACAAGTCTGATCCATGGGAACCCACCTCGCAGCTTACAGTACTTAAAGGAGAACTGTAGCAAAAAAATGTACTAATGTTTAATTGAAAGATAGTATCAAGTGTAGATGATTTATAAAGAAATTATTTAATGAAATTATACAAATTAAGTGTCTTATTAAGCCTTCTTTACTCCATATAGTTCTCTCAGGGGTTGTTTAGAATCTTGGGTCAGATCTTCACTCACCTTGGTTCAGATGAACAAAGATCTGACCCATCTGACCAAAGATTCTAAACAAAATGTCTGCCTCCTGGTAGAGCTATATAGAGTAAAAATGACTGAATTATATACTTTATTTGTATTCTTTCATTAAAGCATTTCTATATAAAAGGCCTACACTTGATGCCATATTTCAATTAAACAGATTGTTTTTGCTACAGTTGTCCTTTAAAGGATCTGCTCAGATACCACAGCACACCTTTAGAGGTCTAGTGGAGTCCATGCCTTGAGGGGTCGGGGCTGTTTTGACAGCAAAAGGGGACCTACACAGTTTTAGGCAAATGTGTATAATGTTATGGCTGATACACAAACAGTGAAGTTACACTGGTGGGTCTCTTTAAATGAATTGTACAAAAGTTTTTTCCCCCCAAGTTTGTCTTTCATGAATAAAGTCCACAGTCACACACATGCACACAGACATGCAGTCACACATCCCCAGTCACACACAGACACATATAGTCACTCGTACATACAATCAGACACATACAGTTTGCATTTTATTTATTTAAATAGATCTGTCTGTTAGTTTTGAGAGAAAAAACACAAATTCAAACAGTCATAGCAACAACAAAAAAAGAACATTACCAGGTACCTGCTATAAATGAGCATGTAAGTGTTCCATCAAGATATGATCTGTATACAACATATAGCAATGTTAACTGGGGGGGGGGGGGTGATGAGAGAAAAGAGATGGAAAAAATCAAATTATCATGCATCTGAATAATACAGAATATAATAATATTATATACAATTACCATATTGGAATACTTCGACATAGGGAAGGTTTTGCCTTCACATTCTGTTGTCTAAGGGGAGCCCATATTAGGGTTCTCTGTGACCAAGTAGCCCGGCTCCCAGACAACGCATTACAGTTATATCGCAAGATCATATTATTACTCCCTACGGGAGGTCTGGTTGTGCAATGATCGTCTTATATCTTTCAGTGTCTGTGAATTCTGTCCAATGAAACCAATTTTGTGTGTATGTATCTGTTTGATTGTTGTTGGTTGATGTAATGTCTTCCATTCTTCTGGTCATACATTCTGAGCAACCATGATTTCAGCATTTGGGCTTGAGTCGACTTCCACTATAGTGGTATGAGTTTGTGTGTTATTTTTAATACGAACATGCAATAACAAAATGTAATGAGTAAAGGGGTGCCTCATAAAAACAGTATAGGATGTAGTAAAATGCAGTGGAATAATAGGGCAAATGATTAATGTGTATACATGTATTTATTTTTTTATATATATAATTTTTATTTATATTAAAAAAAATTTTAACAACATAAACTGACTGAAAGAAATACAAAACAGAACAGTAATGGTTAACATTTACAATATGGTTGAAATAGGAGAAGGTTGAGCTAAAAATGGTTATGGTGAGGGAGAGGGGAGGAGAGAACAACAACCAAAAAAAAAAAAAAGTATTGAACCTTTGGCCCTATGCAGTATTCCTTAATGTTTAAATCATATATTCTGGAGGCTTTAGGAGATACATAAACTTATCCATCTCCTATTCAGTCCTTCCTTTATTTACCGGGCACATTCACTGTCATGTACCTAGGTTCAAATTGTACCCCTTCCTCTATCTCCCTTCCACTGCCCCGTTTACCTCTCAAGAATCAATTGATCAACCGACATTGCATTAGTTTTTCCGCTCTGTTCTCGCCTATCTCCCGAGTCCATCGTCACCATCCTTCAATCGGCCATTCATTCAACTTTTATAACATTCACACTTCCCTTACGCGGGGGGGGGGGGGGAGAGGGGGGAGCCCGGGGAACCGAACCCCATCCGGGGATATCCACAGTTCTGCCCGTTATTTATTCCAATATTTTTTCCAAGGGGCCCATATCTGCTGATATTTTTCCAACCGGCCAACTCCAACATAAAAGCCTATTTCCATATTTAATTGGAAATCTATTTGGTACATAATCTCCTGCTGGTTTAATTCCCCTTTTTTTTTCCAATTCCTGGCAATACAAAGCTTTGCTGCGATCATTATATGGATAGCCAGGGCCAATTGGGTCCCTTTTCCGGGTAACTTAATATTAAACAGAAACCTTTCTGGTGTGAGAACGAATGGGATCCCCAGCATGCTACTCATGATAACTTGCAACCAGATGATTATGGGTTTCAGATGTCTACATTCCCACCAGATATGCGAAAAGGATCCTATGTCCTCTTCACATCTCCAGCATAGTTCTGACATCCCTGGATTTATCCTATTTAGCTTTGCTGGGACCATATACCATCTCATATTTAATTTGTGTTGAATTTCCATCAAATTTATGCTATGAATATTTTTTTTCAACAATATTATTGATTTTCCCCAATCCTCTTCTGCGAGTGAGAGCCCCAGATCGTTCTCCCATTTTACCCATGGAATGGGTTTTTCAATTGATTCTAAACTAGATAAATAATTCTTAACTCCTGATACCACTTTTTTTTTTAAGTGTTTTGTTATTAAGACGCTAAGTGGTTTTTTTTCAAGCGTTATCCGTCTTTTTACATAATTTTTCAATCTGAGATAATTAAAAATCTCATTTGACGGTAGGTTCCAATTAGATCGCAAAGCTTCAAATGAGTATAATAAGGCCTGAGGGGCTATATCTGCTATTATAGTAATATTATTGCGTATCCAATTTTGTAAGTTAATATCTCCTATGTCATATTCCAAAACATCTATTGGGGTGTCCATAAATATTAGGTTTTATCTCTGAAGAATTTTTTCTTGCCATAGCTATCACCATAGAAAGATCATTAAGTATTGGGTTTTGGAAAAGAGATTTTCGGCTTAACACCCTTTGACTCCAAAAGAGACCAATTGGGTTCATCCGTTTTATTTCAGATCTTTCAATCTCTAACCAGATTGGTGGTTTAATTGAAGTGTTATCCCAGGCTAATGCATGGGCTAACATACAAGAATCATATATACGGTGTATATTTGGGAAGGATATACCTCCATGTTGAGCCTCCCTTTGGAGTAATTTTAATGCCAATCTAGGTTTTTTTCCCTGCCAAATATATTCCGTAGCAATCTTCTGTATAGTATTTAGAATTGTTAAGTTTACTTTCAAGGGAATATTCCTGATTAGGTATGATATCTTTGGAAATATGTAGGCATTAATTACTTCTACTCTTCCTAGCCATGATATTTCTTTCCCTTTTTGCTCAATTAAATTTTTCTTAATTTCTTTGATTTTAAGTTCATAGTTTATTTTTATAATGTCTTCTAAATTTAACGATATCCCAACACCTAAGTAATTTATATGGTCCATAGACCAGCCGAATCCGAATTTTAATTTAATAGCTTCTAGGTCATCCTTTTTTATATGACATGAAATTATCTGAGTTTTATCAAAATTTAATTTGTAATTAGAATATCGGCTAAATTGTTCAATTAGTCCAATTACAGTAGGGATCGACTTTAATGGATCCGTCAGGGTTAATAGTACATCATCCGCGTAAAGAATCACCTTGTTGTTGACCGTATTGGTAAATACGCCTTTTACCTCTATGGACTTTCTGATCATGGTAGCAAATGGCTCCATTGTCAATGTATATAACATAGGTGCCAGCGGGCAACCTTGCCTGGTCCCATTTCTTATCACAAAGCAATCTGAAGAAAACATATATCCAGAGACTCTAGCTGTAGGTGTTGAATAGAGGGTCATAGTACTGCTTTTAAATGGGCCCTCGATGCCGAAAGCCTCCAAAACCTGATCCAGGTAACGCCAACTAACTCTATCAAAGGCTTTTTCGGCATCGAGGGCCATCAAAGCAGCTAAATACTTACATTTAGAAGTATGAGTCTAATAGCTATTTACTAAAAAGGTGAGTTGAGGTGAGATGAACATTTCATGCATTGTTGCAGGGACAAGCTTAGTTTTGTAATATTAGGTTGTTTGGCCATGGATATTAAATTGTTAAATCTTTAAAAATATAATTTTTTTAACAATGCATTTGGTAGATCATCTCGCATTCAAAACTCACCTGGTAAGTTGCCAAGTTACTCACCTGGTAAGTGGTTAAATGTTTATCTTACCTAAACTTACCTTTTAGTAAATATACCCCTTGATCATCTTATTAATATTTGATATCCTTTCTCCTCTAGTCAACCTTGCAACTACGGATATTACTTTCCTGGTATGCTGCGTACCGTTTACTGCCACTCTCTATCCACTACCCAGCTGGATATTTGGTGATTTCATGTGCAGATGTGTGAATTATCTTCAGCAGGTATATATAGATATATATATATATATATATAAACAACAAAAACATTTTTTTCTATGCTGTACATGAAACTATGTGCTATGCAAAATGTTTTAAAAAATAAGATGCTGCTATTAAAATTCATAGATTTTACATTGGATAGGACAAAATGATAAATATTATTAAATTTCTTACAAATTATCATGACTGTACAATTAAACCCTTGAGGCATAGGATCTAGGGAACAGAAGATGTATGCTACCTCTTCTTTCCCAACCACCAATGCTAAGGGGATGGCTTAAATCAAATTGTTTGAATTCCCTGAAGCTTCAAAAAAAAAACCCACAGGATTGAAACAGCACTTGCTACCCACCTTCCTCCCATCCCATGGGTGGTGGGATGGGGGGTAAGAGCATATATTTATTGGTCGGAGGTCTTTTGGGTAGCATATTGCACTGATCAAAACCATAATATATTGGAAGTTACATGATGGTACCATTAAGGAAAACTCTTCACTCTTATGTGTTGGTGAACAGGATCTTTAATAAACAATTGTTTCAAACTTTTTTTTATCTAAAGCTTTCCTGTGAACTTATTTAAACTGTGTGCTACATTACTCATTAAATAGGTAAATTTGAAAATACGTTTAAGCCACAATCTTTCAAAATGTTTGTTTCATGTTACATTATGTTATCATTAAGAGACATGATACATGGAGATCTAAAGTTGGTTTGCCTGATTATTCAGTAACTATTATGTAGTGACATTTATGAAGGCTAACTAAGATTAAAGTATTCTTTCATTTGTGACCTTCATGATTTAGGTATGAAAGAATTGGATTAGAAACTAGATTTCACTGATAATTGATTCATTTTTCTCTCGATAATGTACTTACATAAGCTATAAGCACAAGTATTTGCTAATAAAGTTCTCAACATGCAATATTTAGGACCTGCACAATCTGACTGTCAATTGTTGTAAAACAGTTAATGTCAACCAGCTGATACAGAAATCCGTGGGGCACATTGGGCTCTATTCAATAAAAAATGAATTGCAAAAATCAGTCATTAATTGTTATTTTTCCTATCTTTCCATCTGCTGTTCATCACAATTTTCATTATAGCAAACACATCCCACTGACTTTATGTTATAAATGTATATTTTTACCATGGTTGCCATCAGAAATGTTGGGGCCCCTCACAGAACACATGGTCTGGGCCTCCCCTGCCCCACTCAATCTCTCCTGCACTTCTTTTGTTATTGCCCCCAGCACAACCTTGCAGCACTCTTGGCCATTGAAATAGTACTTACACCTTCATGTCTTGCCAGAGCACCAAGTTTGCATTTACTGGTCTTTCCAGAGCACCCAGATTGCACACCCATCTCATGCCCCAGCACCCAGAATATCCTCCAGCCAGCATCCAGATTGGTACAAATACAAAATAAATGAAACAAAACTCTCCTAGAGTGTCTGCGGGGAATCCTCAAATCCCAAAAATCCAAAGGCAGGAAACAGACACTCTCAACCATGTGCAAAACCAAGCTGGATGTCTCCTCAGGGACACGGGTGGACATATAGGGAAAAAAGAGGGGATGGACTGAATATATAAATATATATGGTGTAACACTGTATGATGCTAAAATCAGAATATAATTTATTAGAAAAAAACACTCACAAACATAATGCGCATCGAGAACCATCTCAAGTGCTAACAGCATATTATGTAAACAAGGTTACTGGTGCTGCTGTGCTGAATAAAGTGCTGCTTCTTCATAGTGATTTCACAGATAGCTTTGTCTTTCAGGGACACTACCACTTACATAAGATGTAAATAGATTACCTGTGCATTTAAAACAAACACATATATAACACATATGCCACTGATGTTTTTATCTATACTTCAACTGCAAATAAAAGTAAAAATAAAATTAGGTGTCTGTCTCCCGCATCCATTTTGAGTATTTTACCCATGATGCAACATTCTCCAAAATCTTCCAGCAAGTCTCACTTTACAATTGTGGCCAGAGCCTGAATGATGTTGCCATAAGATACACCCCTGCTCTCTTACTAGTTCCTGTGTATTACTAGTGGGCAGTGTTGATGGCGGTGTACAACACAAAGAGAGGAGATTGACCTGATCAAACAGGATCATAACTCCGCCCCCTTGTGATTTAATAGTTACATTATCCTCCCATTCAATGGGATCAGTATTCTGACTTATAGACTGCGTTCTGTGTCCACAGCCCCAAATTGAGATACTAGTGCTGTAAAGTCACAGGGGAGTGCCACCCAAAACACTATATTCTCAAAATGGCGGCACCCAGTCACACTTGTTTAGTAAACTATTTGATAAAATAAACTCACATGACAAAAAGAAAGGACATATCTGAAATCAATAATGCATTTTTTGGCGGGAGTGTCACTTTAAAGAAATTCCAAGCAACTTTTCCAGAGCATTGGCAGTTAGTCATATATTTTAGCTAGCTCCATTGGAACTTTGGAGCTTCAATTCATATAAAAACACAGTTCCAAAAACAATAAATGGTGTCACCCTTAGCTCTACGCGTTTCATTAGACTAAGTTTCTTAGGAGCTGGGCACATCACTACACAAAAATACACTCAACACCCCCCTCTCTCCCCACTGTTTAATCCCCACAGTTCCTTCTATCATCTGTCACTGTTGCAGCTTAATTCACCACTTCCGCATTCCATCTGTCGAACTTTCATATATCCGTGTGTCGTGCAAGATTTCTTTTCAGCCAACTTTATTGTATGTTCAGAAGCCTCCTATTCTTTCACTCATTAATCCCTCTTTCATAGATATCATGCAATACTTTATACATAGGAAAGGCTTATTATTTAAGCAAAATGACAATGAATGTAACTACGTATATAACTGGAATCAGGGCTGTCATCAGAAATTCGCTGGATGCAGACTTCTGGCTTCAGGGCCGATCCTAGGGTCACGGATACCTGGGTACAGGGTTTTTTTTGGCACCCCAAGTGGGCATGGCTATATTATAAACTCCTCCCCTTCACACATGTCTGTTCTAGACATGCCGATTTTTAATTACTGGGGGAGGGAGAGAGCACAAACTTGATTTTGACGTGAAGAACCAACACAAACTTTTATTTTAAATAAAGATATGTATTTGGCCATAATACGGTGTAGTAGTTTTATATTATATATATAAAACTATTATTATATATATATTGAAATGGGACGTTGGGCCAGTTGAGAGGGGAGGAAACTTTGGCGCCAAAAATAACGAACTCATAGCGGCTCTCAGCCATCTTATCTCACACTGTTAATGAATTACTGAATATTTATTTTAAACAAATGTATATAGTAATATATTAAATAATTAGAAAGCATTTATATATTTAATCATTATAACATAATACTTTACTTCACAGCATATTTATTCTTTATCAATTATATAAATAAAAAAAGGGGGTACAGCTGTAATACGGAGAGCACATTGAGAGGGAGGAGGATTTGGGAAAGATAAAAAAAGATGGAAGGGTAGTGTTCAGGTTTATTCACCTTACATTAAAATTATTTATATGTATATATTAATTAATTAATTGATTAACATATTTATTAATTTATTCATCTATTTATTCGATATATTTATCTTGTAATATCTTATATATGTTGAGGTGGGATGCTGGAATAATGAATATTTATTTAAAACATATATATACATAGAAATATATTAGGTAATTACTAAGCATTTATTTAATTATTTATTATAACATATTATAAATATATTTAGTTTACACTATAGCATACTTACTTCTTATTTTTCTTTAATAACTATATTAACTTTATAAATAAAAAAAAGGGGGGTTGAGATAGTGGCAAAGTTAAAATGTAATGAACTGAGCAAATGAATAACTATTTAAAAAAATTAAAAGAAATTACAATTAACTCTTAAAAACTAATGTACATAACTTATTACACTTTAATTAATTTGTTCAATAGATTTATTAAATTAACTATTAAAACACAATATATGAGATTATACATAATTGTTGTATATTTGGATATGGGATAAAGTTGAATATAAGAAGAAATTATTGTATATATGTATACATGTGTATATGTATATATAGATGCAAATATATATAAATTATAATATATGTGTTGATTTAAAATTTATATATAAGTATGAGTAATTTTATATAGATGAAATATACTAATTTATTTATGTAGATATATATGTGAATGATAGAAATATATTATATATTAATTGACATTTATTATATCATTATGTTAGTTGATATATTATTGATAGGTAATTTATGAACATATATTAAATATATTAGACCTTATTTAATATCGAGAAAATTATATAGAGAAAAATACAGAGCTAATCCATGTATAATAACCTATTATACTAAGCAAATCTAAAAAATCAACAACAACAAAATTATATACAACAATCTTTAATAAACCATTGAACATTAGTCTATTATAAAGTTTGATAGAGACTTTGGATACTAGTAATACATAGAACCATTGTTTTTCATCGGTTGCAAATATTGAGCAATATCATTAATTACAAAATTCAAATTCTATTGTAAATCATATTTGAATATGGAAAAAAAATCAACTTCAAGAAATTCCGGAAAAAACAAAGATTTACAGTCGCAAAAAAAACAAAATTATAAGAATCGGACACAGATTATATATTACCAACAAAATTGGAAAATACAAACACACCAAAAATGATATCTTCTCAAACAATAGCCTCTGAAACGCCAGAAGCAGTGGCAAAAACGTTATGGCCTCTTATAGATTCTAAATTTCATTAATTATCTATGAAAGTCGAAGCGACACTAAACCAAATTTCAGAAAATACTTATAAAATATGTGATATACAACAACGAATAAGTGACATAGAAGACTCATCTATACATACAAATGAAAAAGTCGAAAAACATACAAAATCAATAGAAATGCTACAAGAAAAAATGGAAGACTTGGAAAATCGTAGTAGACGTAATAACTTACTTAAATATACCGGAAACAGTCAAACCACATCAACTTGCAGATAAAATGGTTGATTGAAACATTTCATCTTCAAAATTCGGACACTCATACTGGAAAGAATTCACAGAATAGGCCCAGAACAAACAGAAACAAAGACATGACCAAGACCAATCATAATAAAATTCCTAAATTTCTTAGACAAAGAGAAAATCCTAGCAGAATACAGAAAAGATTCTGAATTTTTTTTTGAATCACACAAGTTATTTATCTTTCAAGACTATTCGGCTCAAGTATCAGCTAAAAGAAGAGAATTTACCCCGATATGTAAACATCTTTATCGACAAAAAAATTAATTCACATTACAATACCCAGCAAAACTGAAAATTATAAAAAAATGGTCAACCTTTTTTCTAAAAATTCATAACAGAATGGAAATCAAAACAAAATGGTTCACCACGCAACCGAAGAGAAACATAAACTATTATATTTACATTTTGATTAATAAGTTGTTATATGATATTGACAGAATATAAAAATACAAAATATTATGGCACTAATAAACCCAATAACTAAAACAAATACCAATATATATATACAACTCCAACTCTGATTAACATTGTTTCATGGAATGTTAATGGTTTAAATAGCACAATTAACCGAAAATTTATAATTTATCATCTTAAGCATTTTAATCCCCATATAGTTATGCTACAAGAAACTCATTGGAAATTTTCAGAACAATCAACATTAAAAAGCACATGGATAAAAGGTTGTATATCAGCCCCTTATAAAAATAAATCTAGAGGAGTAGCCATCTTACTACATAAATCATTGAATTATACAAAACATTCCATAACTATTGATCCCGAAGGAAGATATATTATCATAGATATTACAATCGAATTGAAAAAAATATTGTTGGTAAATATATATGCTCCAAACATAAATAATAATAATTTTTTTTGCAAATTATATGATATGCTTGCAAAAATTAACTATAGTGAAATTATTATAGGAGGAGATTTCAACTGCATACAAAATCCCTGTATTGATAGATGGGGACCTGATAGAATATCAAATATATATACCCCAGAGGGTCTAAAACTAATAAAACAGAACTTACAATTAGTGGATCCTTGGAGGATATTTCACCCAAAAGTTAAAGATTATACACATATATCAAATGTCCATTATTCATCATCAAGAATCGATTATTTTTTTAATATCACCGACATTAATTTCTCAGGTTAAACAATGCCATATAAAAAACATAGTCATCTCAGATCACGCCCCAAACACATTAACTCTTGACTTAAATATGGTTAAAAAATATAGCAAACACTGGAGTTACCCACAATATCTGACAAACGATCGATTTAAAACATATTTGGAACAAACTTGGGCAAACTATGTTGACGATAATTTAGAACATATAGAACAGCCATTACTATTTTGGGAAACAGCAAAAGTAGTAATACGTGGACATATAATATCTTATACTGCAAAACAAAAAAAAGATTGGATAACAAAATGTAATAAATTAACACAGGAAGAGACAAATACATATAATGATTTCTTATTAAACCCCAATGAAACAACAAAACAACACTACTTAGAGACTAAACGTATATTGGAAAATTTTCTGACAGCTAAAGCACAATCCCAACTTGACTATACAAAAGCAAGATTTTTTAAATGGGGAAATAAGGCTGGAAGACTACTATCGAACATGATCAAACCCAATAGATATAAACATAATATCACACATATACAAACAAAACAAGGAAAAATAGAAACATCCCTAGACAAAATAAATAAGGCTTTTCATGAATACTTTTCGAATCTATATCAAGAAAAACCAGATAACTTTAGTCTGGGATTAGAATTGCTTAATAAAGCAAAATTACCACAACTAACAATAAATCAGAGGGAAATTCTAGAAGCAAAGATTACAAACAAAGAAATACAAAAAACTGTATCAACTTTATAAAATAATAAAAAACCAGGTCCAGATGGATATCCAGCCGAATTCTATAAAATTCTTAAACCGCATATAACAGAAACATTAGTAGCATTATATAATAAAATATTACAAGAAAATATTGATATCACCAACTTAACCTCAACAACTATATTCATTTTAAAACCAGGAAAAGATCCGAAGCAAATATCAGCATATCGTCCTATTACTCTCTTAAATAAAGATATTAAAATATTAGCAAAAATATATGCTACTTGTCTCCAATTAATTTTACCAGAAATTATAAGTCCACAACAATTGGGTTTTATAAAAGGTAGACACTCAGTAAAAGGAGTCAGAACAGCAACTGGGGCCATCATACACACATCTTACAAACAAACAGCTAACCAATACACTCTTTTAAGCTTAGATGCAGAAAAAGCATCTGATCAAGTTTCATGGTACCACTTATTTAGAGTCATTAAATATCAACATTTCGGAAAAACATTTTTAACTCTAATACGTCATTTATATAAAAATCCCACAACGGTTATTACAACAAATAGCTTAGACTCTCCCATGGTAGTAATGCATCGAGGAGTAAGACAGGGATGTCTACTGTCCCCTTTATTATTCAATTTAGCATTGGACCCATTAATCAGAATAATACAAAACACAAATGAAATCTTAGGAATACCAATAGATACGAAACAACTTAAAATATCTGCATTTGCAGATGACATTTTACTATACATTACCAAACCACAAACTACTGTACCGTATGTATTTAACTTACTGGATAAACATGGTACAATAACAGGATTCATTATAAATAAAACAAAATCTAAAGCACTATACTTATCTAAAAAAAAAAATCCTAAAAATATACCAAAAATTGGTATCCAATGGGAATCAAAATCTTTAAAATACTTAGGAATAAATATTCCAAAAAATCTCATTGACTTATATAAATTAAATTATAAACCTATAATAAAATCCATAATAACAAAGATAAATAATTGGAATAAATTACCTTTAACCTATACAGGTCGTATTGCAATTATTAAAATTATCTTTTTTCCTAAACTATTATATTTAATTCAGACTTTACCATTATTAATTACAGAAAAAGATAATAAAAATATTATTAAAACATTTAGAAACTTTATATGGAATAATAAAAGATCAAATAGCACTCAATACTTGACAACGGAAAAAAAATGATCTAGGTTATAATTTACCAATACCTAAAGATTATAATATAGCGGCTTTATATCGCTACTCACTAGATTGGATAGCAAATTCTAACATATATTCTGATATCATATTAGAACAAAGTTTTTGCCCAACAATAGCATTAACAGCGATATTACATATACCTAGTACAAAGCTCCCAAAATATATCCAAAATAATCCTTTACTGATGTCTACTGTTAAAGCTTGGAAACTAGTAAGAACTCGATGGGGTATGCAATGGAGATACTCCATTTTTCATCCATTTTGTGATAATCCACAATTTGTACATATTAGTGAGACTAAATCATTTCTAGAATGGAAAAAACATAATATAAGCAATCTCACAGCATTTATTAAAACTAAGTCCACCTCCTTGATGAGTTTCACTGAATGTAAAGAGAACCTACCTCAGATAAATATTAAATGGCACGAATATCTACAAATACAAGAATTCGCAAGAATACAATTTCAAAAACTAAAACAAACAGACTGGGACAACATCTTTGATAATAAAATAAAATTATCAACAGAACTTACTATATCTACAAAATTAATATATAAAGAAATACAAGAAACAAAATTTACTAAGGATATTCCTAAGGGCATTAAAATATGGTTAACACATTTTCCCAATATAAAACTAGAAGTAATAATAATAAAACAAACCATAATAACATGCAAAATAATACCAGCAATATCATACACTGAAATGCAGTATAAAATTATACACTACACATATCTGTCAACACATAGACAATATCTTATGGGTATTATTCCCAAAGACATGTGTCAAAAATGTGGTTTAAAAAATGCAAACTTAATACATAATTTTTGGGAATGTCCAAAGATTAATAACTTTTGGAATAACATTGAACAATTCCTAAATATAATTAAAATAGTTAATTATAAAATACAAGCTGAAGAAGCCATTCTTGGTATAATCACAAAAAAAAAATTATATCATTGAAAATATATTTATATTACGTATTACATTGGCTGTAGCAAGAAAATGTATATTGCAACAATGGATAAGTAAAGATATACCAACAATGTCATTATTCCATATAAAAATGTTATTTTTACTCAAAATGGATTGGATGGAAGCTACCCTGCACAAAGAAAAAGATACAGAATATTTTTTTTAAAAATTGGAAAATTAGATAGATACATTAGATAATAATTACAAAGAAAAAATATGAATGGCATTTCAGGAAACAACGTGATATTCTAAACAACTATTAAGTGGTAGAACACCATGTACATAAATGAAAATGATAAATAAGATAACTAAAATATATATATATATATATATATATATATATATATATATATATATATAAATAAATATATAGAATAAAATGACATATAGAATAAAATGACATAGATAAAGATAGTATAATAGTTAATTAATATTATAAGGAATTGGTAAAGTAATGGATGAATAAAATTAGACTGAAATACATATGATTGGTATATAATTAATTAAAAAAATGAAAGTATTATCGTTATTATATATATATTGTATTGTAATACTATGTTTATTGTTGTTACTATATATTTACTGTATTGTATTATTATATCTATTGTAATTGTTTGTATTACATGATAATATTTTTAATGTAAATGATTATATATATTATTAACTATTTTATTATTGATATTGTTTGACATTGTAATGTATACTTATTGTTTTTTTTTTTTTAAATATATAATGTAATAATAATAAATTGAAGAGAATATAATATAAGTTATAAATAAAAAAAAATTTTGAAATAAAAAGAATTAAAAAAAAAAAAAGTTTGAAATTCCAGTCTCTGTTCCCTGCAATTCTCTCTTTATTGAGGAGACCCTCAAGTGTATGAACAGTTTGAAGCAGGGGAAGGAGCTAGAGTTTAAAGTAGGGGCAGATAATAAGAATATATTAGTGACCATTGGAGTTGGCAGTAATTAGGGCTCTTAGGTTAAAGTAGTCTTGATGGAGTGCCGACAACAAACTCCCGATTATGGAGGTTCAAGCAGACAATGGCAATCACAAAAGTAGGTCTGTTATATATATAAAAGCCATTCAAGAATCTTGAAGACAAAAAGAAGTAGAATAAGGTAGTTTGATAAAGAAGCTGGGTATAATAAAATGGCTTTACTGAAATTAATAATGCCAAACCAAAGAGGAGGTAACTTATAGTGGTAAAAAAGGATGGGATAGGATCTGGGGAACAGTTGATGAAAAGCAGAAACCTCCTTTTCCGTATCTGTAGTTGAAGAGACCTTGATAAGGGTTAGTTGAATGTGAGCAGTAGAGAGTGTTCAGATTTTCAGGCTTACTTGAAAATGGTTTGCAAAGCAATGGACCGAGAGATTAGCAGAGGGTGTAGAGGGTAACATAGCAAATAAAAGACACTTTGATTATGAGACAAGGTGGAGATGAGGGAAATGGTGTAAGATTCTTTGGCAAAGGAGAGGACTGAGGTATGAGAATAATATGAATTCGTAGTGCTGGAAGTCTAGAGGAATTTTCATATATGTATTTTTCTTTTGCCTATTTATCTTGATGAAAAGTCATGTTAAAGTACTGTACCGTCTTTAGACTGGTTGCCTAACATAGCTATACAGATCTCTGACATTAATCCGTCATTCCATTTATTTATTCCTGTATTCCTTTTAGGTCACAGCCCAAGCCACCTGCATTACTCTGACAGCGATGAGTGTTGACCGCTGTTATGTAACAGTGTATCCACTACAATCACTGCGTCACCGGACCCCTCGTATGGCTATGGCAGTCAGTCTGGGCATTTGGATAGGTAATCATGTTGCTTAGTGTATGAGCTGCCTAATGTTAGGTCACAAATGCTAACAGTTGTTAGCATTTGAATTGTCTTTATACTTTATGTTTAGTATTTTGCTTGTGATACAAAAGATCACAATGGTGTCTAGTCACTAAACAGTGAGATTTAAAAAATCAGGCTAAATAACAGATTTAAACAGAAAGGAATGTTAGAGAATGTTTCAAAGTGATCATTTAAGGCCTATTTTTTCCTATTCACTTGGCAATTACCACAATTAACTATTTAGGGAATAGACCCCAATTTTAAACTCTGGGATTAATATCGGATGCCAGTGTGCAGAAATGTAATGTCATATATTGTAGACCCATAGCTACCCGAATAATAACAGGGTTGTCAATAGTGGTAATAGTGTTCTTAATTTGATGGGATGATATGGATCTACTAATTATAACTTTATGGATGAACTGTGCAAAATTATGTTGGGCACTGTTTGCACTTACTACAAGATGTTTTGGTTGTAAACATTGGCAGTCCATTACTAGTTATAGGCTTATTCTCCCACTCAGGTAAGAGATTACTCACCACAGTTTTACACCATGAAACTCATAACAAAAACAGGCATCACTCACTTGTTGAAGGGATAAAGATGTATTCAGAACCACACATTTTTTTTTTATAAACAATTAGAAGACGGGTCATGTGTAATAAATTAAAAAAGGGCACCCTTATATAATAATAGTTAATAAAAAGCTGTGACAGTATTCAAATATCCACTCACCGTCCTTAGTAATGCTCCAAGACTTATGGTTAAACATTGGTTTATATGCAGAACTACTTTCCACCAGTTTTGCTGCATGCAATTATTTATGGAATACATACACTTTGTTTTTTCACTTATAGTGGCAAGCAGTTTATTTCTTTCTCAAAACACTTTGGAGTTGTCCTCAAGATCAGGAGGATGCCTGAGCATGTACTTATATTAACACCATTACAAGTAGAGTTTGGCTTCCCTGTGTTGAATGGTCCAGAAGTGTGATCCAAACCCTATGATATCTAAGGGGATACACTAGTAAATTAAAATGGAAAATAATACTTAACAGTGAAAATATTATTGCCAATATAAAAAGGACTTCAGTAATATCATATATAGAAATAATAGAAAGTCATGAATAGATTCCAGATTTCATCTCATTAATAATTATTGGTGTTTAAGATATGTCTGGAGAAAGCTTGAGATCCCCACGTGGAGGGAGATAGAGGCGCAGCTAGAGGCACAAGCAAACACCAAAATATATTTTTACCGTAAAGACAAAGACACGAGAGAAAGATATAATAAAATCTGGGCAAAGTGTAGTTATTTATAACCTTAGGTGTTTCGCTTTGTTTTTTAATCACCCCTAAACCTTTGCCTTTACATTAAACCCAAGCCTCTCCTCTTCAGATCTGTTGAGGAATGTGTTTGATTGAAATTTGATTATTTTATTATTATTGTAAACTGCTTAGTGGAGCAACAAATATCAAATGCCTATCACACTCCATCACAAATAACACTAATCACCTTTTCACAGTAACTACAGTATCCCTTTAATATATTATAAAATGAACCATTTAAGAGGTAAAACAGAAACCAGTGGAGATGATTCTAACTAATTCAACAAATGATATCAAAGGCAAAATGTAATTGAGGTCATCTTCTACGGATATTAGTATAATTGACAATGACATAGAAAGATTATCTTTACATCTGTAATTTCCTCAAACAAAGCATGCTGAGAGTTTGCTTAATGGTTCCCAGTAACTATCAATTAAAAAAAAAAAGCAGGCAAAGTAAAATGCTCTGAGTAATTAAACATGCTTGTGTTTTGTTCCGGTAAAAAAAAGTGTTTGATCTTTTTTTACATAGAAAGAGCTGTCATTGTGTGTTGTTTATAAATAGAGTGACCAAATCTCACCGTTAGCAGGTAATGCCTTTTGAAAGAGTTTAATGTGGAACTGCTGCACTAAAAACATGTCTCCATAGCATGATGCCTAATTTAGAAATGTTATTAATATGGTCACTCATACTCAGGCCTAAAAGATGACCCAGTACTCGCATGGTGCCGTTAGATTGGAGTATAGCCAATGTGGTGCCCATATAAAAAAAAAAGGGATAAAATCCTAGCCAGGCAATTACAGAACTGTAAGCTTGACATCTTTGGTGAGGAAACAGTTTGAAATGTTGCTAAGGGAATATATTCAAGATTTCATACTGAACAGGAATTTCCTTAACAGGAGCCAAAATGGCTTTGTGAAAGAGAGATTATATGAGGATGTAAGTAAAAAATATAGATATGGGATCTGCACTGGATGTGTTATATTTAGACTTTGCTAAGGCGTTAGATACGGTTCCACACATAAGGTTCATGTACAAATTGACTGAAATAGTCCAAATGTTTGTTTGTGGATTGGCAATTGGTTGAAAGATAGAAAAATGGGAAATGCTCAAAAGGGACATATGTGATAAGTAGAGTACCTCAGTGATCTGTCCTTGGTCCTCTTCTTTTTAATTTGTTTATTAATTATCTCCCAGAGGGTATAGTGAGCTATGTCTCAGTGTTTGCCAATGACACAAAATTAAGTAGGGTGATACAGTCTGAACCAGATGTATCTTCGCTGCATGAGGATTTGGACAAATTGGGTAATTGGGCAGATAAATGGCAAATTAGATTCAATGTACACAAGTGTAAAATTATGCATTTTGTACAATAATAAAAAGGCTAATAAGATATTGGGATGTATTAAAAGGGGTATTGACTCACGTGAGGAAGATATTATTCTGCCTCTATACAGGTTCATGGTAAGACTCCACCTATATTCAATTCTGGGCACATAGTGCAGAGTAGGGCTAGTATAGGCATTAACCCCTTAGTGACCGAGTGCTATGCTGCATTTGAAGACCAGAATTCCATTATTTTTGTCTAATGTTTACTGAACTGTGAATTTCTTTCTTTGTGTTCAGTCCACCCACACAAATTATATATCATTTTTTAAAGGACAGATAGGGCTTTCATTTGATACTATTATTTTCATCATATGATATCATTTACTATTAAAAACATATAAAATATGATGAAAATATGCCATAACTTTGACCTGATTTTTTTTTTTACACAATTACAAATCGTAAAAAAGACCCCGTCTATATATTTGTAATATTTGTCCTGAGTTTAGTAATACCAATGTTTCCTTGTTTGTCTATGTTTTATTTCCCGTAATAGGGCAATAAACAATATTAGTGCTTTTTTGGTTTTCTAACCATTTTCTTCTACAGAAACTTTTTAACCCCAACCCTAAATTTACCCAAACTCTAAATTTACTCTAACCCTAAATCTACCCCCACCCCTTAATCTAACCCTTGTAATCATCTGAACACCCCTTTAACCCTAATTATGACCCTAACCCTAGATCTAGGTTCAGTAGATCAAGGGTTAGCTTTTTCCATTTATTTATTTATTTTATTTACTTATTTAATTCATTTTCTATTTTTTACTGTAATATACTTAACTGCCTGTAGGGGCAGTCAAGTAGCGGTTTCAGAGCGACTGAAGAGATTTTATTTTTCTCTCTTCCGTCGCTCTCCTCTGCAGAAGCATGCTCCTCCGATACAGCAGGTGCCCAGGGGGGCTCAGCAGGTGTTGCATGATGCCTCAATCGAGGCATCATTGCAACACTTTACACACATAGGCAGTGATGAGCTTTCACTGCCTATGTGTGTAACGCGCATACGATCACATTCGCGGTGATCGTATGCGCGCGGGGAGGCGAGGGGGGGGGCTGAAGGCCCTCTCAGAGGCTGCTTTAGATCCAAAGCAGCCTCTGAGAGTAGCTGTAGGCATGTAGTGTTGCGCTCTTCATGAAAACGGAGGACGTATATATACGTCCTCATGGTCCTTAAGGACCATGCTTTTCAGGACATATATATACGTCCATATGCGTTAAGGGGTTAATATTTATTTAGTGCTTGTTGATCCATGGAGAAATCTGATTGCCATTTGAAGTCAAGAAGGAATTTTTTCCCCACTGAAAGCAGAATTCGAAATTGCTAAGATAAAGGGTTTTTATTTGCCTTCTTTTGGATCAGCAGTGGTAAACATGGAATATGAAAAGGGTTGAACTTCATGAATTCTAGTCTTTTTTCAACCTTAACTACTATGTAACTGTGTAACCATCTGATATAGAAGAGTAGGGTAGTTTATATTGATTACAGAATAGCTATTGTAAAGAGAGGGATGAGGAAGATTTTACTGATATGTCAGACGGGGGGAGTAAAATGGACAGGGAATTTGGTAGAGCCAAAGGGTTGGAGAAGTGGATTAAGATTTAGAAGGGTTAGAGAAGTGGATTAATATAGAGAAGGGTTGAAGAAGTGTATTAATATGGATGGATGAAAGATGTGAATTGATAGAAAATGAACACATTTATAAAATTGGACAAATGTAGAGAAAGGCAGGATGACTTGGAGGTGTGGGGAATAAGACTGATTTGAAGGAAGTTAAAGAGTTTAATCTTGAGAGATAAAGAGAGATTAGATGGAGTTGATGGGAACTGAGAAGGATAAATGAAAATGAGGTTGGGGACTTAAAGTTTGATATTTAGGTGATATGGAGGAGGCGAAGGGGAGCGGATATATAAGGGGAGAGAAGAGGAACTTATAAAGAAGAGAAAGGAACAGATATGAATGGGGAACTGGAATGGACAATGGGCAACAATAGGGAGAAACGTGAACTGAAGGGAAGAGCAGGGCACTTGCAAAGAAAATTGTTAATAATTGTTAACCTAGAACATCTGTTCTCCCTCTTGTATTTTGTAGGTTCCTTTGTATTGTCTATTCCGTTTGCAATGTACCAAAAACTAAGCACTGGATACTGGTATGGACCACAAACTTATTGCATAGAAGCTTTTCCCACTGTCCTTCACCAGAAAGCCTTCATTTTGTACACGTTTCTTGCTGTATATCTTTTGCCGCTGATAACAATCTGTGTCTGCTATTCGTTTATGCTAAAACGAATGGGTCAACCTGTTGTCGAACCCACTGATAATAACTATCAGGTTAGTAGTCTGGAACACCTGTCTTCTTTATTGTTATGAAGAACAGAGTACATACATTACACATTTAAAAATGTTTGTTCTCAGGTCTAATGGTTTTCTGCTTACCTACCAACATTCACTTCCTTGGTAGCAATATATGGTGATCTGCACTGTATTATAATGTTACAGATTGTTTTTCTACTAAAACAACCATGACCCACTCACTTGCGAATATCCAGTGTCCATTTGCACTGAGCATGTCTCCTGAGCCAAATTTAGATATCTGAGAAATGAGAACCAGTTGGACACAGCAAGAGTCCCTCAAAAGGGCAACACTACTTTGGGGAGACTCTCGGGTCTATTCAATGAGAATCAAGAATAGGGAAAAAAGTATAAATTGGGAGGTTGAATATGACTTATAATAAAATACAAATTCAACCTCTTCTCCCTATTCACTAAAAAAACTCAGACTCCCATCTCGTACTTCAATGTAATGCATAATTTTATCAGGCTAAACCCTTTTATGCTCTCTATATTAACCCCTTCATGACACATGGTCAAGCTAAAAACATCACAATTTGTTCCTGGCCACCAATCACAAGGTGATCGGTGGCCAGGAACACTATGGCAGAGTCTAGCTCCTGAACCAACTTAAGTGAGATTCTGCACAGCTCACTCTCTGCTTTGCACCGTTGGGGATAGAAAATGGGGAGGCAGTGACTATCATTCCTGCATTGGGGAGACACTACTTCGATCCATTTACACCAGGTTACTTTAAAAAATATAGGTTGTAACAGTGAAGTTGGCTGCAGACATCATCCTTACCCATGTGCCCTTTGGTGCTAGGGGAGAAGCAGTGTATAGATTTTGTAGTAAAAATTGCTTCACACTAAGAAGTGATCCTTTACCCCCTTAAAGAGTGTATTTATAACATCAGGTTGTGTTTTTTCTGGTTTGGTTAACATTTTGCACTCTGAACGCACATTGATGTTTTTTACCTATTTGTTTTACCTGTGTGAGTTATTTGGAAACTGCATGTATGCATTCACTTTTTGGCACTGGGATATTCTATTACCGTATTTGCTCGATTATAAGACGACCCTGATTATAAGACGACCCCCGAAACTTTGGATATTCCTTTAGGAAAAATACTAAAAGCCTGAATATAAGACTACCCTATAGGAAAAAAGTTAAACTTGTATATATTCACATGTAAATTGTTTTTTAAATAAAATATTATATAAAAAAAAAATGCATTTTTTGTGTTTATTTCTTTTTATGTGCCAATGCTGCCTCTCTCTTTCCCTTGCCCCCAGCTTTGTCTCACACCCCACTCCCCCCTCACCTGTCTCTTCCCCCCACATGTTTCTCTCTGCCCCCCTTCCTCTGTCTCTCCCCCCCTTCCTGCTCTGTCCCTCCTGTCTCTCTGCCCCCCTCCCCCTGTCTCTCTGCCCCCCTCCCTCCCTCTGTCTCTCTGTTGCCCCCCTCCCTCCCCCTGTCCCCCCCCCCTTACCTGTACTTCAATCCCTGGTGGCTAGTGGGGGCAGCCGGGGGATGTCTGCACGATACTTGCAGACATCCTCCATGCTGCCCGACACGGCAGTCTATTATGACGGACAACTGTCCGTCATAATAGTCTGCCGTGTCGGCAGCATGGAGGATGTCTGCACGTATCGTGCAGACATCCCCCAGCTGCCCGATTCTCCCTGGTGGCTAGTGGGGCAGCAGAGGATGTCTGCGCGATGAGCGCAGACCTCCCCTGCTGCCGCCCGGCACGCTCGCCGGGACTTCTGTGACGAAAGCGGAAGTACCCGGCTTCTTCACAGAAGCCCCGGCGGTCGTGCCGGGCGGAAGCAGGGGAGTCTGCGCTCGTTGCGCAGACATCCCCTGCTGCTAGAGAGGGGGATCCAGGTCCCCTGCAGCTCTGCTGGGGACCTGGATCCATGTCTTATAGTCTGACCTCAATTTGAGGTCAGATTATAAGAGACCTCGATTATAAGACGAGGGGGATTTTTCAGAGCATTTGCTCTGAAAAAAACCTCGTCTTATAATCGAGCAAATACGGTATTTATTATTTTATGAAACATGCCCTTAAGGGTTTAATATGTTATATCTGACACTACAAGAATAAGCTCTAGAGTAAGCATTAATGTGTGTATCTATTGTTATTTTCTAAACAGGTTCAACTCTTGGCAGAAAGATCTGAGGCTGTGCGAGCAAAGATCTCGAAGATGGTTGTGGTGATCGTTTTGCTTTTTACCTTCTGCTGGGGTCCAGTTCAACTGTTCATTTTATTCCAGGCTTTTGATTCCAATTTTGAAAAAAGCTATGAAACATATAAACTGAAAATCTTTGCTCATTGCATGTCCTATTCTAATTCCTCCATTAATCCAATAGTTTATGCTTTTATGGGTGCCAACTTCAGAAAGTCCTTCAAGAAAGCTTTTCCATTTATATTCAAGCAGAGGGTTCAGGCCATACCCAGGGTACCTGGTAATACAGAAATGCAGTTTGTGTCATCAGGAACCTAATTATCTTTAGCACATTATGTAGTACACAGTATAAATAGTATATCATTGCGGTGTTGCTGGAGAAAATACAGTGTCACACGTGAGAGAGCTCTCTATATTTTGTGTTATTATTTTTAAGGAATGTACTGTTACTATAGAAATAATCCTCCTTGTACTTTGCTCTTACCTTTTTGCTAATCCTGCATAATTATGCTCATCCCTCCTTTATGCTAGGACATAATTGCTTCTGGAAGAGCCTGCTTCTTGTACTATTTACCACAGCTCTCAGTATTTATAATTAGTCAAATAGGGCTAATTTTGCCTATGTTGTACCTTGAAGTGCAGAGCCATTTCGTTATTTTTGACGTGTTTGTTTTCTCTCTCATTTAGCATATACACAAAAATTGCATTTCAAGGACAACTATGGCTGATTTTTTATATTTTTTGTAACACGTAATTCAGTATGAAAAAATGGAGGATTGAAAAAAAACACTTTTATAATTTGCTTGTGTCTTTTTTATTGAGCTATTGTATCAAAATAATAATAAAATAGATTCATTTATTTGTCCTTTTTTTGTAGTTATTCATGTGTCTAGGATTTTAACTTATTTTTGGCAACTTCACTGGAAATATTTAAATTTGGAACTAGAGATATGCTAATTGTGAGATTCCATATTTTTCTGTCCCTGGTGACAGAACCCAGAACTGCCTCATAAATATATAGAGGGGACTACTATACACTAAAATTAAACTGACAAGTGAACTGCAAAAACTTACCATTAATAGCCAAGCTGGAGAGAGTTGGAAAGAGTTTGAAATGCAGAAACTTGATATATCATGTCAATTAGCTTTATATGCATAAACTTTATATATAATGCCAATGAGCAGAGGCGTCGCTAGGGGGGGGGCTACTGGGGCTGAAGCCCCGAGTCTCAGCCCCATAGCCCCGAGTTGCGACTCTAGGGGCTAAAGCATGCTTTAGCCCCGAGTCTCTTACTTACCTGCAGGTGCCTTCCTCCGTTTTTTAAGGAATCGGGTGTTTAACGCGATCCCTTAACGCGCTCCTGTTGCCAGCTGCCGGATATGATCATACGAGGTCACATCCGGCAGAGCTACAGTGCGCAGAGATCGGGAGTTTCCCTCCGCACGCAGTAGCTGGTGAGGTGAGAGCTCCTCTCACATAAAGAAAAATAAATGTTATTTTTTTTAATAAAAATGTCTAATTCTTAAATTTGGAGGGTAGGGGGGCTGGAGAGGGGGGGGGGGGCTGGGGGCGATTTGCATTACTGATGCTGATCCTATTGCTGGCTGAGGGTCATGAGAGCTTAGGGATGCAATGATTATATAATCATTGCATCCCTAAGCTCTCATGACCCTCAGCCAGCTATAGGATCAGCATCAGTGTGAGTCACATAATCAAAACATAAAACCTGACTGTGGGCATATTGTTTAATAAAAATCATTGGGTCTAGATGCACTACTTTTAATATCATATATATAACTACCCCCCCCCCCCCTCCCCACCTCAGTAAAAGTCATTATTTGTGGTAATTTGTTTCCCATAATATGTTATTTGTAGTCAATAATTTTTTGGGTTCTATAATACTGAAATTACCCCCCCTCTTATGTGTTTTGTTTTTTATTACAGATCCCCCCATTAATATCAGTATTATAGAGCCCAAAAAATGATTGACTACAATACCCAAAAACATATTAATGGAAACAAATTACCACAAATAAGGACTTTTACTGAAGTGTGGGGGGGGGGGGGGGGGGGGTAGTTATATATATGATATTAAAAGTAGTGCATCTAGACCCAATGATTTTTATTAAACAATATGCCCACAGTCAGGTCAGCATCCCTGATCGTGTATATAAACCCAACCACTCCAGAAATATTAATGAGCAAAATGGTTCACATCTCTTCTATAAACCTGAATATTTTTTGTTCCTGCTGATGTTTTATGTTTTTGATTATGTGACTCACACTGATGCTGATCCTATAGCTGGCTGAGGGTCATGAGAGCTTAGGGATGCAATGATTATATTTATATGATGTTTATTTCAATGTGGCCCATATTAAAATATATCATTGTACCTCAGGTGGGGGACAAAGGCAATGGTATATTTTAATATTATATTAATGGGGGGGAGGGGGTTCTGTAATAAAAAACAAAACTGAGTGGAGCTGACATGGCTTGGGCTGAGTGAATTATATATTTTAATATTTATATCTATGTGTGGGGAGGAACTGTAAAAAGAGGGGGCTGCAGTCTGTGGTGTATCTTGTATTTGTGCTGCCCTAGGCAGACAAATGTTGGGCACACCCCCCCCTACCCACGATGCACACCCACGACATGACCCATAACCCACGTTGCACACCAAGGACATGCCCCATCACCCCATTTACATGCCTCTATCACCTCATTACATACACATTGCCAATATTATTTGCCCATAATAGTCCCCAGCTAATTTGCCCAAGAATATGCCAGTATCATTTGCCATTAATATGCCCCAGCCAATTTGCCCAATAATATGCCAGTGTTATTTACCATTTAATGTGCCCCTGCTAGTTTGCCCAATTATATGCCAGTGTTACTTGCCATTTAATGTGCCCAGCCAATTTGCCCAATTATATGCCAGTGTTATTTGCCATTTATTTAGACCCAGCTTATTTGCCCAAATCCCCCCATTTCTCCAGCACTTACCTTTCCCTAGTGGCTAGTGGCAGGCAGCATGGTCCCTCCATGCTGCCTGTTCTGCTCCCAGGCGATTGTGACCCGGCGCGATTGTGACCCGGCGCGCGTATGACGTCAGCACGCCCGTCATGTGACTGTTGGCACTTCCGTGTCACACTGCACAGGGAGCCGAACAGGCAGCACAGAGGTTTCTCAGTGCTGCCTGTTCGGCTCCCCGTGCAGCCTGGCAGGCAGAGCGATGGTGAGGGGGGATCTTCCGATCCCCTCTCACCTCCGTCTCTGCCTGCAAGCGCAGTCTTTTTTTTTTTTTTCAAAGGGCCGGGCTGCTGCCCCCCAAAATTTGCCGCCCTAGGCATCCACCTAGGATGCCTCGTGATAAATACAGCACTGGCTGCAGTGGTGAAGGAAATGTATATATCCCAAAGGGGATTGGGCATTATATACTGTAATATTATATTTATGTGGGAAGACCAGGGCTTGGCAAATCCCAGATTGTCTTGGCGACCAGGAAATTAGGTCTGGTGTCTGGGTATTGTTAGCCTTGTATGGTGCCCTCACTGCTGGGATGTTACATACTGACTGTATATGTGTGTGTGTGACTGACTGTGTGTGTGTGTTGTGTGTGTGTGTGTGTGTGTGTGTGTGTGATTGACTGTATCTGTTTTATCTATAAAAAAAATACTCTTAAAAGGTGCTGTAAAATGCATGGTTTCCCTTTTTATGAACAAAAATATACTGGTATAATGCAATGCTAGGGGGCAGGTTTAATGAAGCAATGCTATGGGGCTGGTATAATGGTGCAATGCTAGGGGGCTGGTATAATGATGCAATGCTAGGGGGCTGGTATAATGACCCAATGCTATGGGGCTGGTATAATGGTGCAATGCTAGGGGGCTGGTATAATGATGCAATGCTATGGGGCTGGTATAATGGTGCAATGCTAGGGGGCTGGTATAATGAAGCAATGCTATGGGGCTGGTATGCAATTATTTCCTGGGCTGGTTTTCATTCCCAGTCTGGCCCGGGGTTTATGCTCTCGTGGGGGTGAGAGACAGGTGACGTTGGTGCGGTTATGACGTATATATATATATATATATATATATACTGACATTTATGTTTGCTTGCAACAGAATCTACTGTCCATTGGCTTCCCCCACATTCATATTTCAACAACTGAGAACCGCAAAAAATAGTTTCTTGTGCTTCCTACAGAGGCAAATTGTGCGTGTCCTAATTGGAGGTGAGATGATATGTTAGGAGAGTGTGAAAGGAAGTTGAGATGATGATTTGAGCAAATCTAACGGTATTTCATTTTTTGTCTCTAGACAGATATATGTCCATTGTTGATATTTACAGTGACGCTTGCTGTCGCCATCTATTTTGGTAGCTGTAGTCAGTACAGGTATGATACCATGGTGTTTAAATATATTCATATTATGTATTTATTTGTTTGTGTTGTTAACACATGGAATTGACACATTTCAAAAGCCTGTTAACACGACTCCTTAATTTCTTGGGGTTATATAGAAAGGTTTTTCCATCACAAATGTAGTGCATATTTTATGCCTACCCCTATGTATAAAATGAATTCAGTCAGAAAAAGTCATAGTGCACCAGTTGCACCAAAACTTTAAAAGGTGATATAAGTTGGTTAAGTATTTTGTTGCATGCTAACTTTAAAAAAAAAAAAATCACACAACTGTGACAATTTTAGATCCCTTTATTGGACTACATTTGTCCGACAATCCTAATCTGGTGTTATCTGCACTGTTATCTAGTGTTAAAGTCACAATTTGAGAATAATAAGTTGCATATTGAGCATGTAAAGTCGGATTTTTGTCCACATAACAGACACAGAAACAAAAACGTGTCTAAATGAATCAGAATTAGACATAAAACATTGCCACTATTTCCACATAACCCTCATTGTGTGTACATACGTCACAATAGCTGCACTCAAAGCAATAACTTACAGAGACTCTGGTTTTTATATGCGTAAAGTTATCTTTATTTTTCTTAAAACTTTTCCATTAAGCAGCAAGTTAAAAATATAGCCACCAACAGTGAGGAACCCAAGTTGCCACCAAGCTTTGTTGACTTACTCTGACCACTTACTCTGTCAGCACTCTAATCTCAAAAAAATTATTTAAAAAAGGAACAGTTTACAAAAATGAAACCATTTAGAGACAAATGTGGTCCTTAACTTACATTGATTCGCAGTATGGACCATTATAACTGGACTTGCATCAATGCTGCCTATTTAAAGTGCTTATATGCACTGAATGTAATGGGATCCTTTTTATATACATTTTTATAGGACATGGATATTATAAAGTTCTTTCTTGCTAAAGCTGCAGCAACGGAATCATCACCATCAGATGAGTCTCCGCAGCAGCAAGAAGAATCAGAGAATGCTGAACAAATGATTGAGGTTTATGATGATCCATTGGATGCTGGGGAAGGGTCAAGTTCATGTACAGCTAGACTTGAAGAGCGGACAGAAAGACCAGGGAGCAGCTCTGTACATATTAGTACAGTATGTGAGGCTGCTGACCTAGGTGATGTTGAAAAGGGTCCAGTACAGCCTAAACTGGCTCAATATCCTTATGAACTTTTTGGAACACAAAAACGTTCATTTCAGTTTCAGTGGTTTCAAAAATATAACTGGTTGGAGTATTCACTTCAAAAAAATGCCACATTCTGTTTTGCCTGCAGAAACTTTGGGCCAAAAGTAAGTCGGTCACATTTGGATTCACTTGTGTGTAAAAGTGGATATAAAAACTGGAAAAGAGCTCTAGACTCGTTTAAAGAACATGAAAAGTCATCCAGTCATAAGTCTAGTATGCTGGCGTGGTCGTCTTACAAAGATAGCATAGTACATGGCAATGTGGTGGAGAAAATACAGACAGGCAGTGATGCTCAAATCCAGGAAAGGAGACAATATCTAAACCGTATTGTGGCTATCACAACCTTCCTTGGTAAGCAAGGCATTTCATTTAGGGGTCACGATGAGACAGAAGAAAGCCACAATAAAGGAAATTTTAAGGAATGTTTGCATTTGCTTTCCAAATTTGACCCTTTCCTCCAAAATTATTCACCACCTGCCAATGCTACTTATACTTCCCCTTCATCTCAGAATGTAATGATTCAGTGCTGCTCTGAGGAAGTTACCCGCCGGATAGTTAGTGAGCTGAAGGCTTCTGGTGTTTATTCGATCATGGCAGACGAGGCAAGAGATCACCAAAAAGAGCAGTTGGCCATATGTATCCGTTATGTTTTACCTGAAAATGGTGAAATAAAAGAACATTTTCTTTCTTTCAATGAACTAAAACATTTCAATGCGGATTCAATCACTGAATCTTTGCAAGAATGCTTAAAAGAGAATGGGCTAGATAGTCTTCTATGTGTTGCACAAACCTATGATGGTGCAGCAGTAATGAGTGGAGCAAGTGGTGGTGTTCAGGCTAAATTCAAAAAATACCACCCTGAAGCAATATATGTGCACTGCTATGCCCATGAACTGAACCTTATATTGTGCCATACTTGCAAGGCAATAAAAGATGCTAAGGACTTTTTCAATACCATGGAAAATCTATATGCATTTTTTAGCACATCTCTGATTAACCATCAGAAGTTTAAAGATGTGCAATCTACTTTAGGCTTAAAACCAGGGGAGCTAGTTCAACTGTCTGAAACACGCTGGTCTTGCCAGATAAGTTCTGTGAATGCACTTGTCACAAACTTTGCTGCAGTCTACAAGTGCCTTTCCGAGATGAAATCCAGTACTGCAACTGGTCTGTTTTCAAAACTAAAAAAAATCTCAGTCATTTTTTGTCTTTTTATGTTCCAAAGTTTATTTAGCATAACAGAGGGATTCCATAAAATGCTCCAAAAAGAAAATCTAGATTTAGCTAAAGCAGCTGACCTAAAAGAAGCAGTTTGCAGTACTTTAAAATCCATGCGCACAACTGAAAAAGCTTCGGAGCTGCTTCAAAAAGCTGAAACCTTATTAGCTAGTATCAGCACAGAAGGTGAGGGAGTGGCAGCGCAAAGAAAAAAACAAAAGTACATGGAAGACTATGTGACTGAACCTAGTTTTTCTCGGGAAGATATTGGTTCCAAAGATGACTTCAGAACAAAGTTATTTTTTCCATGTGTAGACCGCATGCTATCTGAACTAGACCATAGATTTTCTAGTATCAATAAAGAACTTATGAAAGGGATTCAGGCTTGCAGTCCCGTTTCGTCAAACTTTCTTTCTGAGGATTTAGCTGAGATTGGTAGGCATTACAAAGTGGAACTCAAAAGTGAGGAAGTGCTTGTTGCCAAACATTTTTTTGAACAGAAACAACAGCATGGTGAACAGCTGTCAATGGTTCAGATCTATCAGCAGTTAATGTTCCCAACTGTAAAAAAAATTATTCAAATTGCTCTAACTATTCCTGTGAGCAGTTGCAGTTGCGAGAGATCTTTTAGTGCACTCAGGCGGCTTCATAATTGGTTAAGATGTACAATGGGACAGCCTAGATTAAACAACCTTGCAATTCTTTCAATAGAGAAACAGGTTCTTTTATCTGTTTCTGAGGAAGATATCATTGATCGTTTTGGCCATAAACAAACAAGAATACAAGCACTAACATTTGCTAGTTGAAAATGGAAATTAAGCGTTTACGTGGACATTATATAATTTAATGCAAAGTTTTTGTGAAGAATGTCTTAATTACATAGGTAGTATGTTTGTTATATATCTTAGCACTTTAACTGTGATGTACAGCTGCATACCTCAGTTTCACTTAATGCACATTGTTTACATCTATTTTAATTATTTTTCATATTAAGGAGTTTGAAAAAAATAAGCTATTCATTGGTAATGGACAGTAGTTAAAGGGACTTTATCACCTAAACATTGCTTTTACTGAATGAAGAGAATGTAATGATTTAAATAATCTATACATTATGCTAGCAGAACTGCAAGCAGTTGCCTAAATTTGGAGACAAAATGTGTTTAAAATGAGTCTGTAGAGTCTCCTGTTTGACATCACCTGTGGCACGGTATGCAAATGATACATTTCCGATTGAAAACCAAATCCGTAAATTCTCAAATATTATTTTTCTCCTAATTTAGGCATTTGGATGCAACTTTGCTAACACAATGTATAGATCATTTTCAATCATCATTTTTAGTGTGAATGAAGAGAAAACTATGTTTAGGTGATACCATTCCTTTAACTAAATCTGTTGCTGGTGAAGATATTTATTGTTTTGCACTATGGTTTACATGTTACAATGATACCTTAAAAATTAAAATGTCTCTACAAATTCATTTGTTTGTACCAAAGTATTTAAAGCTGTTAATATATTACATATATGTGTTATGTTTAAGTATTGATGTTTTACTTGCTTATCTTAAGAACCTAAAACACCTTTATTCAAAGGTTTTCTTGAGAACTGTTTTATTTATTAAATTGTTTGTGATGTGCTGAATATATATTTAAAATATATACAGGTCTATTCACTGGGTTGTACAACTGCAGACCTCAGGTTTAACTTGTACAAATGTGCAAGGACATTGTTTACATCTGTTTTTTCATTGATCTCTTTTGTACGGCAATTTTTGTTTTTAATTAAAAAACTGTTGTAAATGACCCTAGCTTTATTTTTTTTATACATATCTCATTTATTTCTATATGATAGCAGTGGTCAACAGTTGGATTTCTATATTCTTTCATCACATATGTGAATGCAGATCTTATTAATAGAAATGTAAAAATGTATGTGTGTATGTGTGTATATATACACATTTACACATGTATTTTATGTGCATGTATATGCCTGTCCAAGCGTGTGATATTCTCTACGCCAGTGCTATCACATCTGCTATGGGCTCTAGCCCCGGATCTTTTGGGATCCTAGCAACGCCCCTGCCAATGAGCTTTAAATGCATAAACTTTGATTATCATGCCAGTGACTTTTAAGTGCATAAATGTTATATGTAATGCCAATGAGCTTTAAATGCACAAACTTTATATAGCATGCCAAATGCATACACTTTATATAGCGTGCCAATAAGTTTTAAATGCATAAAATGTAGAAATTATGTCAATAAGTTTTAAATACATAAACTTTATATACCATGCCAATACGTTTTAAATGCATAAACATTATATATCCTGCCAGTAAGTTTTAAATGCATGCACATTTTATATCATGTCAATAAGTTTTAAATGCATACACATTTTATATCATGTCAATAAGTTTTAAATGCATACAATTTAGAAATCATGTCAATTAGCATTAAATGCATAACATTATATATCATGCCAATGAGTTTTAAATGCATAAACTTTATTATGCCAATGAGCTTTAAAAGCATACACTTTTTTAATAGTTTTAGGCAGATATCGGCTATGATGTCCAAATCAGTCTGGTCTTCGGAGGCATCATTTCAGGGCCAAATATTAGCGCATATTGAGTCAACTCTTATATATTATGCCATTAAGCTTCAAATGCATAAACGTTAAATATCATGCCAATAGGTTTTAAATGCATTCAAATGTTATATCATGCCAATAAGCTTTAAATACATAAAATTTATATATAATGCCAATATGTTTTAAATGCATAAACATTATATCATGCCAATAAGTTTTAAATGCATACAATTTGGAAATCATGTCAATTAGCATTAAATGCATAAACATTATATATCATGTCAATAAGTTTCAAATGCATACACTTGAGGAATCATGCCAATGAGCTTTAAATGCATACCATTTACATATCATATCAATGAGCGTTAAATGCATACATTTTGTATAACATGTAAATAAGTTTTAAATGCATAAACATTATATATCTTGCCAATTAGTTGTAAATGCATACACATTTTATATCATGCTAATAAGTTTTAAAGGCATACAATTTAGAAACCATGTCAATACATTTTAAATGCATAAACTGTGTATATCAAGTCAATAAGTTTTAAATGTATAAACTTTATATATCATGTAAATAAGCTTTAAATTATTAAATGTTCTATATCAAGTCAATTAGCTTTAAATGCATAAACTTTGTATATCATGCAAATGAGCTATAAGTGCATTAACTTTGTATATCATATCAATTAGCTTTAAATGCATAAATATGCTTGTCTGGGACTGGGAGATTGTCTCACCCTGCAGGTGCCTTGTGTCAGTGCTTCTTACGTAATGCCTGAATGTCATGTGACAAGCAAAGGCTCAGATTAGCCAGTTGTGCTGTGTGCAAGGGGGCAGAGCAAGCAGTCTGTGCGAATGCCGCCGGCACAGACTATACCCCCTCCTGCTGCGCTGTATCCTCAGTTCGTAGCAGGGGCCTTTGAGTGGTAAGAGGAGGTTTTCTTTCCCAGTCAGAGTTATCGCGGGCACAAAAAAATTGGTATGCTGCTCCTCTATTACTCTACGGACAGCAGGATGAGATCTACCATGTATATATAAATATATATATGTTTAGATAGGAATGGGCTGGAACCACACAGAGACACTGCAGATATATAGAAGCAATATGCACCATGAACAATGAGAAAAGTCAGACAAGCCAGGATAATACACAGAATGACAGGCTCAGGACTGGAGACAGAATTCCAGTAGAGTTCAGGACTAGGAGCAATCAACGAAGTAGGACAAGTCAGGGTCATACACAGAATATTATAAACAGAATCGGAGTCAGAATACTAGCCGAGTTCAGGAACATGAACAATCGGCAAAGTCAGGATCTGCCAATAGTCAGAACACATGAATCAGCAAAATTACACCAGTACCCAGAGAAACAAGGAATAGTAGGCAAGCAGACATAAATTGAGGGGATTAAATAAAAAAGGTTCAAATTCCCTGCCTATTATGAAGATTGGAGAGGTGGGGAAGAAACTATAAGACTGGCCATTTAATATGCCAGTTCTTGCATGCGCGGAAAATTTCTGTTGGCCATGTTGTTGACAAAATGGCATCATGGCTACTGGTTTCACCGCCAGGGGTCCTGCAAGGATTCCCCTGACGGCACAACAGAGGTGAAGGCTGAAAATAAAGTGATTAAGTGCGCTAAATCACTTAATAGGTGAGATGCAGGGACGTCTTTAACGCGGGGCAAACGGGGCAGCTGCCCTGGGCCCAGTTACTCCTGGGGGGCCCAAGGCAGCTGTCCCGTAGGCCCCCAGCCCCTGCTTGCCATGTTCACAGCGCATTGCGCTTGTGAATGTTTTTTCCGGCAAGACTGCATGGAGGAGACATGCGTCCGGGGACACGGAGCAGAAGCATTCGGTGAGTACTGGGGGGGGGGATTACAGGCATCTGACTGGCACAATATTCCTGGGCTCTGACTGGCACAATATTCCTGGGCTCTGACTGGCACAATATTCCTGGGCTCCGACTGGCACAATATTCCTGGGCTCTGAATGGCACAATATTACTGGGCTCTAAATAGCACAACAATTATGACATCTTAATGTTACAATAATACTGGTATCTTAATGGGCAAATTGTCTGGGGCATCTTAATAGTACAATATTACTGGTATCTGAATGGCACAATAATATTGGCATGCTCTGAAGTATAGATCTGAAAATAAAAGAAGCCAAAAATAGTGTGTACTGTATAAAAAAAGATTTAATGAGCTAAAACAGTTACACTTACAAGACGGGATACGAAGACCAATCACAGGAATACTAAAAACACATGTAGACTGAAGACGGACTTCCAGATCTCAGCTTGCCTCATCGAAAAAAAACAGAGCTTCAGGATGTTTTAAGAAAGCCGGCCGGAGTACCTCCGCAAATATCGGGAGACAAAGTCCACAAGCAGAGTCAGGAATGAATCCGTAGAAAAAAGAGCAACTCCCACCCTACGCAATTCGTAACTGACTACGTTACTTCATCAGGGGTGATGGGAGTTGCTTAGCAGGCTGCTGTCTTATATATGCATGCCTATGAGTCCCATCTAAGTGGATTGCGCATGTAATTAACAACTAATAAGGGGAAATCACGTAAACCCACAAACAACAATAAATAGCAATATAGATAACAATAGCAATAACAAGAAAAGGCATCAGTATTGAAAAAAATAGAAATAGCAATAATAATAATGGGCTACAAAATGGCATAATTATATAATTTGTATAATTTGTGCAAAGCCAAACCCAAGATAATTGCCTGTCTCTAATCAATATATTAAGAATGTATTAGAAAATCTATTTTAAGAAAAGCCTTTAAATCTTTATTATGTTATATTAAAAAGCATAAAGAACGATGTATGCATAAAAATTTACAATTAATAATTGATATATCAAAAAAATACACATAAAGACATATATATATTAGACATTTGCAAAACTAAAATTTTCGTTTCGTTTTCGTCCATTCGGACGAAAATTTTATTTATTTAGTCTAAAACGAATTTAGTTCATTACTGCATTCATTTCAGAGGAAATTCGTTCATTATTTTTGTTTCGTTTAGTTTTATTTGTTCGTTTTATAGAATACGTGTAGTACTATTGGCTTTCTATAAACCGAACGAGAGCCCCATTCATAAGAAATTCTTATGAATGGGGCTCTCGTTCGGTTTATAGAAAGGCAATAGTACTACATGTTTTTTATAAGCCGAAAGTCTATAAACCGAACGTTCGGTTTATAGACTTTCGGCTTATGGAATACATGTAATCCTATTGCTATTCTATAAACCGAACGTTCGGTTTATAGAATAGCAATAGGATTACATGTATTTCATAAGCCGACAGCCTATAAACCGAACGTTCGGTTTATAGGCTGTCGACATTTCACTACACGGAGACAGAGTCTCCATTCATAAATTTATGAATGGAGACTCTGTCTCCGTGTAGTGAAATGCCGACAGCCTATTAACCGAACGTTCGGTTTATAGGCTGTCGGCTTATGTAATACATGTAATCCTATTGCTATTCTATAAACCGAACGTTCGGTTTATAGAATGCAAATAGACTTACATGCATTCCATAAACCGAAAGTCGTTCATTATGTCGGTTTATGGAATGTAAGTGTACTATGCTATTGTATTCTATAAACTGACTATTTCGGCTTATAGAATGCAATAGTACTACGAATGGACGAATGAACGAATGATTTTCGTTTATTAACCATTCGTTCATTCGGCTTTCATTAGCTTAGCATTTTCGTTATTTGTTTTTCGGACGAATGGACGAAAATGCTATTTTCGGATGAAAATCCATTAGTCCGAAAACGAATGCACATGTCTAATATATATATATATATATATATATATATATATATATATATTTCTTTCTACAACTGCAAAAAATAAAATACACAATATGACAGTTTGTAGTCCAAACAATCACAAAATCAACAATGCATATAAATATGTGAGAGTGAGGCCACAGAATATAGTTTCATAAATACAAACAAAGGGGGAAAATAATAATATAAAATAAATATAAATAACATTTAATAGAGCCATAACAAATGATAATATATGATTTTTTGATATATCAATTATTAATTGTTAATTTGTATGCATACATCGTTCTTTATGCTTTTTAATATAACTTCAGAGCAAGACATTTTTTTCCGGATATAAAGATGTGTTGATTGATTTTATTTAACATCTTCAAGACCTTGTTTCTGGACTTCATTCATTATTACATCAGTGTTTGCAAATGTTTAGTTACTGCTCTTGCTACATTTGATATTTTGCCACATTTTGTTTCAACACATATCATTGGTTTTATTGCAGCTATTTCATATATCCTTTTTCCCTTTTTGTCTGCATTATATGTGTTATTTGCTTGCTTATTATTATTTTTTTCCCTTTCTTTAGAAATGTATTGTTGTTCACTATATATTATTTGTTTCACTTATGACATTTATTAGTTTTTTGTATTCAATTTATTGATATGTGATTTGTGTGCTATTTGCCAATTTTTATTTTTTATTCACATTAGATATATTTCTATCCATTTTTCTTTGGCACATATTAGTTCTGCATATTTATTTATTCATTTATTGTTTCAATATATATCTATTTATATCTATTCATTTATCCACTTATCTCTATTTATTTACTGCTCTTTATTAACTTGTGTTAGCTTGAGTGTATTTGTGTGTCCATTGGGCTAGTCCCTGTTGTTCCCTTTCCTTTTCTCGTTTAATGGGAAACATGTCTGTGGCATATTTATGGCAAAATAATACTGAATATTAATGGCAAAATAATATTGGCATATTGATGGGCACATTGACTGTGGCATATTTAATGGACAAACGGTGTAATATTTTAACAGGCAAACGGTCTGTTGCATATGCAATGACAAAGTCACTGTGGCATGTTCTCTGGGGAAAAATAACATGTCCTATGGGGAAAAGTGACAATGTGGCTTTTTTCTGAATGGGCAGTTCAGTGGAACAAAGTGAAACTGTGGTATGTTCTATGGGGCAAATTTACACTGTAGCATGCAAAATTGTGTGGGTTTAAAATGAGTGCAAGCCATGTGCTGTTGGTGCAATATAGGTGGATGGCAAGTGCTGCGGGTGCAATATAGGTGCATGACAAGTGCTGTGGCTACTCTATGGGGCTGTGTTAAGTCCTTTAGGTGCAATGTGGGTGCAGAAAAAGGGAATAAAAACAAGAAATGCAACACCTTCAATAACATTTTTTTTTACATATGAAAATAGTTTAATATAATATTAAGAAGTCCATATAAGTATAAATGCAACTAGTGAGAGAGAGCGAGATGTATATAGATATTTATCAATATATATGAACATATGTAAGTGCACTCTAATATCTGTGTATGTTTGTCATTTAGGTAATGAGTAGTTGTAGTGCAATGTTGCATAGTAAGATGGTATACATATTGCAGCCATATATACACATTTTGTATCCAGATATACAGTTTATACACTGCAATTATACACGTAATATACACATTTTATTCAATGCAATAAAAATACTCACTGCTAGAAAAGTCCAACTGTGTGTGTGCTTATTTTTATGTTTTTTTTTTGTGTGTGGGGGGGGAGGTAACATTGCAATGGATGGAGTGATTGCATGCAGGGGAGGGGGCAGGGTCCAGGGGGCCCAAGCAAATGCTTGCCTAGGGTCCAATCACTATTAAAGACAGCCCTGACTCCATACCACAATATCTTCCAAATGGCTCAAATTGCACTAGCCATATTTCTACTCATTTGGTAGGGTGTCCTCTCCCCATTCTAAATATTCACAAAAGGTGGCATTATTACTAATCTCTGAGTTATTATAATTGCATGTTTAGTATATGACTTTGTCAGGAATAGTCTCCTGACTGCTAAGTGTCACTAAGCATATCAAAAGAACCTATCTATCTATGAGGTGATACAAGCAAATGGTAGATAGACATAGAGGCAACTAACCCAGTGTAACATTTCACATCTTGCAACAGGAGATCCAACTTCAAAGGAAACATTCAAGTGGTAAAGCTTTTGACATCAGAAATGTCATACTATTTCTACCAGGTAGCAGTTTCAGGTATGCACTACACGAATTGGTGTGACATCTTACATCCCATTGGCTAATTTGAAAAACCAGGTCCTATGTCTGGGCCAAAGAGGAGGTTTTTTTATATTTGTAATAGGGATTTGGGGCAATCAGCAGCCCTAAACCCTGGATGGATATTTTATTGTATGGGGGCGAGGGGATCTATGTAATCAGGGCTGGGAGCCATTTGTGTGGCTCCCAGCCCCGGTAATGTTACGGGGGCAGGGGTACTTGCCTGGCCTGCTAAATGTATTTTTTATGGTGATGGAAGCATTAGCTACCAGTCCTGTAGCTCAGGCTACATGCACAGGGTCCCCATGTATTTTTTAGGGGCTAAGAATCATTTTTCCAGTACCCAACCCCAATTATGATTAGGTTAGGGAATTTTTCTTTAACTTTTACATTTAAATTCACCTTCTCAAAAAAAAAAAAAAAAAAAAAGGCAAATTGAGATATTTGGGTCTGGTCATCATATATTGTGTAGCCGAATAAAAAAAAAATGTTTTTTTGGTGAAAATGTTCTGATCAAAAAGGCCTCCAGTGCTTTAGTTTCTGAACGGCCATTCTCACAAAGATATGTGCATTAAACACTCATTGCCATGTATCTGCCACATCAAGCCCAAATTTCACTTGACCCATTAAATACAATTTTGAAATTATATCCCTAAAGTAAATGGTGCCACCTCAGCTGCTTCCAAATCCTAGAGGAGATACTGGAAGAGATATCAGCTGTACTATTGAAAACACCTTCATCGATTACTTGGGAAGCTTCTCAGCTTCAGACAGTGAATGCAGCATGTGTCGCAACATCATCATTTCTCCCCCTAAAAACACAGGTCTGGGACCCACTCCATGCCAGCTAGTGACCCACTTTTGAGTCAGGACCCACCAGTTGAGAAACACTGTAAACCCTATTGTATTTTTTACTGGACACTTACATGCTGCCCTGCAGTATGTAGAGTTCATGAGTGTTTAGTGTGAAATGAATGAATCGTCTCTTGATTTAAATAATTAATTTATCTCTGGACATGTGTGAATTCTACTTCTTGCAGGGCAACTGTTTGTTTGGTAAAATATCTGGTTATCTTAACTGTTCACCCATGGCATGCCAGACATGCTATGTGCAGGGGCATATCGTGCCTGTGAGTGACAGGCGTGTTTCATCCGAAAGGCTATGCCAGCTACGAATTCGGCAACAGTGTCACTCACTCTGTTGTCAATTCAACAAGCGCGAAAAGTATACGAAAATTTGTTTACTCTTAGTGCTTGTCGAATTGGCAACAGAGTGAATTCGTAGCTGGCATCGCCTTTCGGATGTATTTCTGGGGTTTGTGTGCTCTCTGTTCGGAGCACACAAACCCCATAAATACACAGCACGGGTGCTCCGTGCTAGGTGTGCGGCTATGTGTCTTCTTCTATGAGGTTACTATGACAGTAGCATCAATAGTCAATCGCCAAGACAAAAAGTAGCCTTCCAACTGTTCAACAATGACATTTCCCATCATTTCAAGACAAAATGCTTCCAGCCAACTGTTATTTTAGAATCCTTAAAACGGCACAAGGAGAGCTATCTATTCGGCAGCCTTGAAATACACTCTATTTAATTGTATCACTTACATTTAAAAAATATTAAACTGTAATGAATTGTAACTGCAATATTACAAAAGCTTTGAACTGTCCTTGTGTTAATGGACCCATCTCTTTCTATTGTGTTTATATGCATGCTTAGCTCAAGTGCAGAATAGCACTGGATTTTTTTTTTTTTGCACCACTATTACCTTTAGTTGGCGTGGTGCACACATATTTGCAGAAATAAAAAGATGAACTTATACACATATTATTGGATAATATAGTCAGTATACAGTCTGCCTAGTCATAGATGGTACATCAGTATGATTCAAATCAGCCTCTTCCGGCACAGACCTGTCTCTACTGACTCTCGAGTGGCCATGTGCAGTGCTGGGGCTCATTGCTCTCACTGGCCACACAAGCAGAGCAGGCAGGCCTGTATACTGCCGAAGGAGTAGGCTCCCTGAGGAGGCAGAAGCATCACCTGGTGTAGTAACTCCCCCTGGATTTCCTCCAATACCATGCCAAACAGCTTCCTTAGTAATGCCAGTCAGATGGCCCATTAAATATGCCATACAGGAGCCCCACAAAATATGCCACATACAGGATTCCATAAATTATGCCACACCAGAGCCCCATTAAATATGCCTCACACAGGAGCCCCATTAATCATGCCACACACACATTTATACTTATTTGAACTTTTGTAAAATGTTCAACTATTTTCACATGTAATAAAAATGTTATTGAAAAACTGCATTCCTTGCTTTTATTCCCTTCCTCTGCACCTGCATTGCACCTAAATGACTTACACAGCACAGTCCAGTACCCAAGGCACTTGCCATGCACCTATATTGCACCCACAGCACTTGGCTTGGACTCATTTTGCATCTACACGATTTGGCATGCCACAGTGTTGCTTTTCCCCACAGAACAAGCCAGTGTCACTTTCCCCATAGTACATATTATTTTGCCCCACAAACCATGCCACAGCATCACTTTGCCAATTAAAATAAGCCACAGTTTTCCCATTAATATGCCAGTATTATTTTGCCATTATTAAGCCACAGTCAATGTGCCCAATAATATGCCAGTATTATTTTGCCATTGATAAGCCACAGACAATTTGCCCAATAATATGCCAGTATTATTTTGCCATTGATAAGCCACAGACAATTTGCCCAATAATATGCCAGTATTATTTTGCCATTAATATGCCACAGCCAATTTGCCCAATAATATGCCAGTATTATTTTGCCATTAATAAGCCAAAGCCAATTTGCCCAATAATATTCCAGTATTATTTTTCCAGTTAATATATGCCAGTATTATTTTTCCATTTAATATATGCCAGTACTATTTTGCCATTAATATGCTAGCATTATTGTGCTCATTGTATATCACCCTCCTTCCCCAGTACTCACCTCTTGGCTGGTCCGTGTCCCCGGTTGTCTCCTCCATGCAGTCTTCCCTTCTGCACGGAGGAGGGAAACACAGCCACTGGATATGCCACCAGCACCAGAATCTAGCGGATGCGGCTGCCCCAGCAAAACGATGCACTGCAGCTCCAATAGCCGTTAATCCAGCCCTACACAGCATGGATAGACAGGGCAGCCGGGCCCACTGGAGTAGGTCCGCCACTGATAGATACTTACTAGTGGTGTATGTACCATTATCCTGTGCATACACAGATGCAGAGACAATTTTAAGTGCCTCTAGGATTAAAAAAAAATGGATAGGGTATTTCCATTGCTGCCTGCATTAATAGATAATGGCCACAGTCTATGACGGGTCTAGGATAGTTCTTTGCGGCAGTTAGAGTGCCGACAGTTCAGCACGGCTATTTCGCCGCTGAATTGTCAGCACCAAATACTAATCCCCTTAATAAAATAACCCCCTCTTAACCCTAAAAGTACTCCAAACCCCAAGTCTCAAACTTACCCTAATACTTAACTCTAATAAAACTTACCCTAAAACTAACCTCTAAGACTCTATTGCTAACCCTAAACGAGCCCTAAATACTCCCCCTAATACTAAACTTGTTCAACAGTGATGAACTGTCAGGTGCTCAAACTCCCATGATGAAGCGACCGCGAAGAACTGTTTCAGTCTGTCTATGACAACTATGCATTTGACAGCAGTTAAAGTAGTCAAAAGTAAACCGAAACAAACAGCAGGTTCTTTTGCCTCCAAAAAAAGGCGATGCAGGCAGAATCATCTAATTAAAACACCAGATTCACTGATTTGCTAAACAGCATGAGACTTTCTAGTGCCACTTAAATTAAGTGAAATAATGTAAAGGGTATTTCCATTGCTGGCTGCAGGAACACCCTGCCAAATAGATAATTAACATAGTCTAAGACAACGGTGTATGATAAAGTAGTCAAAAAAGTAAACAGAGACAGGCAGCAGGTTCTTTTGCCTCAAAAAAAAACACACAAAAAACACTAGGTTAGGCAGGCAGAATCATCTAATAAAAAAACAAAACCAGATTGATTTGTTAAAACAGCATGGGACAAAATATTGCAGTTTGAAAAACTCCATAAAAAGAATGCTATTTTTTGTAAGATGTCATAACAAATCAATAGCACAGGAATAACACCCAAACCTTGTAGTTTACATTGAGTAACTTCTATTCATCAAAAACTGCAGTGTGTTTATGGAAATGTCTCAATAGTTTAAATGTGCTGAGCTACTGCATTAAAAGTGCTTAGAGGAAATATACATCACTAGTTATTTCTACCAAAGATGAAGACTTTTCATGTAACATAAAACCCAATATCTCTGGTAACATTGACACAACCTGTACCTTATATTATTCTTGGATCTTCTGGAGACATAGGCGTCAAGTTAATTGTTGCTTCTGTGGTTATTAGTACACAGGCATGGCATATTATTGTGATCAAGGCACATAAAGAATGTACGTGAGAGGCAAAGCTCAACGTTAAACTAAAACATGTGTCACAGAAGTTAACCCCTTTATCCACACACTCCCTCACACACATATAAAGTCAGTCTGTCATTCACACTGACATACACACTGACACTCTCACTCAAACTGACATACACACACTCCCTCACACTGTTATACACACACACTCTCACTCGCACTTAGGGTTGCCACCTGGCCGGTATTTTACCGGCAGGCCGGTAAAAAATTGACATCAGGCCACTGTTAAGTCTATGGAGACAGTACCAAGGCCGGTATTTTTTTGAAGAAAAGGTGGCAACCCTACTCGCACTGACATACACACAAACTCATTCACACTCACTCACACTGACATACACACACACTCATTCACACTGACATACACACACACACACACTCATTCACACTGACATACACACACACACTCACTCACACTGCCATACACACACACACACACTCACACTGCCATACACACACACACACACTCACACTGCCATACACACACACACTCACACTGACATACACACACACTCACACTGACATACACACACACACACACTCACACTGACATACACACACACACACACACACACTCACACTGACATACACACACACACACACACACACACTGACATCCACACACACACACACACTCACACTGACATACACACACACACACTGACATACACACACACACACACACTGACATACACACACACACACACACACACACACTCACTCACACTGCCATACACACACACACACACACACACACACTCACTCACACTGCCATACACACACACACACACACACACACACTCACTCACACTGCCATACACACACACACACACACACACACACTGACATACACACACACTCACACTGACATACACACACACTCACACTGACATACACACACACTGACACTGACATACACACACACACACACACTGACATACACACACACTCATTCACACTGACATACACACACACACTGACACTGACATACACACACACACACTGACATACACACACACACTCATTCACACTGACATACACACACACACTGACACACACACACACACACTCATTCACACTGACATACACACACACACTCACTCACACTGCCATACACACACACACACACACACTCACACTGCCATACACACACACACACACACACACTCACACTGCCATACACACACACACACACACTCACACTGCCATACACACACACACACACACACACTGACATACACACACACACACACACACACTGACATACACACACACTCACACTGACATACACACACACTGACACTGACATACACACACACACACACACACACACACTGACATACACACACACTCATTCACACTGACATACACACACACACTGACACTGACATACACACACACACACACTGACATACACACACACACTCATTCACACTGACATACACACACACACTGACACTGACATACACACACACACACACACTCATTCACACTGACATACACACACACACTCACTCACACTGCCATACACACACACACACACACTCACACTGCCATACACACACTCACTCACACTGACATACACACACTGCCATACACACACACACACTGCCATACACACACACACACTCACTCACACTGACATACACACACTCACTCACACTGACATACACACACACACACACACTCACACTGCCATACACACACTCACTCACTCACACTGACATACACACACACACACACACTCACTCACACACACTCACACTGACATACACACACACATACACACTCACTCACACTGACATACACACACACATACACACTCACTCACACTGACATACACACACACATACACACTCACTCACACTGACATACACACACACTGACATACACACACACATACACACTCACTCACACTGACATACACACACACATACACACTCACTCACACTGACATACACACACACTGACATACACACACACATACACACTCACTCACACTGACATACACACACACATACACACTCACTCACACTGACATACACACACACATACACACTCACTCACACTGACATACACACACACATACACACTCACTCACACTGACATACACACACACTCACTCACACTGACATACACACACACTCACTCACTCAACCTGACATACACACACACTCGCTCACACTGACATACACACACACTCACTCACACTGACATACACACACACTTACACTGACATACACACACACACTTACACTGACATACACACACACTCACTTACACTGACATATACACACACACACACTTACATACACACACACACACACTTACACTGACATACACACACACACACACACTTACACTGACATACACACACACATACACACTCACTCACACTGACATACACACACACTCACTCACACTGACATACACACACACTCACTCACTCAACCTGACATACACACACACTCGCTCACACTGACATACACACACACTCACTCACACTGACATACACACACACTTACACTGACATACACACACACACTTACACTGACATACACACACACTCACTTACACTGACATATACACACACACACACTTACATACACACACACACACACTTACACTGACATACACACACACACACACACTTACACTGACATACACACACACATACACACTCACTCACACTGACATACACACACACTCACTCACACTGACATACACACACACTCACTCACTCAACCTGACATACACACACACTCGCTCACACTGACATACACACACACTCACTCACACTGACATACACACACACACTTACACTGACATACACACACACACTTACACTGACATACACACACACTCACTTACACTGACATATACACACACACACACTTACACTGACATACACACACACACACACACTTACACTGACATACACACACACACACTTACACTTACACTGACATACACACACACACACTTACACTGACATACACACACACACACACTTACACTGACATACACACACTCACTTACACTGACATACACACACACACACACTTACACTGACATACACACACTCACTTACACTGACATACACACACACTCACTTACACTGACATACACACACACTCACTTACACTGACATACACATACACTTACACTGACATACACATACACTTACACTGACATACACACACACTTACACTGCATAGTTGCCAACATTGGACATTTTTCCAGGGACACATATGTGTTCAACATACTGCAGACAGAGCATGCAAAGTGAAGCTCGGTAGTATGTAGGATGCAAATACGCACAGACACAATCCAATCAATTAATCATGGTAGGTCCTTTGAGATCTCCACCCTGATTAATTAATTGAATTCTGTCTGTGCGTATATCCATCCTACATACTGCCGGGCTGCACTTTGCATGTTTTTTTATGCAGCATGTGGAACAAATATGTGTCCCTGGAAAGATGGCTAATGTTGGCAACTATGACACTGACATACACACACACTCACTCACTCACACTGACATACACACACTCTCTCTCACTCACACACACACACACACACACACACACACTCACTCACTCACTCACTCACTCACTCACTCACTCACTCACTCACTGACATACTCACACTGACATACATTCACACTAACATACATACTCACACTGCCTAACTGTATAACTTACCTCTCTGCATCTCTGTGCTTTGAGCTCCTTGTGTGAAGTAGGTCTCAGCCAATCACTGGAGGCTTCTGAACTCTCAGCCAATCAGGAGAGTTGAGAGGTCTCATTTGATTGACATTCTTCAATCAAGCTCCAGAAAAAAAAAGAAAGAAAACAAAAGCTGCACTGAGCAGCAAAGTGCCAATTGGGGAAGCTGCCCCATTAAAGGGCCAGACTGGCAGGGGCCCATGGGGCCCCCAGGAATTAGTGAGCCCTGGGCAGATGCCCAGGTTTTTGTTTTGTTTTTTTGAAAAAAAAAATTAATTTTTTTTTTTTAAAGGGCCGGGCCCTTGTATTGCCCATCACCCCCTGATGGCGGCCCTGCCACCTAGTGTCATTACCAGCTCCTCCTCTCTTCAGCCTTTTACTCCTTCATCCTTGACACCTCCCCTAACCCTGGCCAGAAATATAATCAGCATCTGCCACAGACCTTGCCTGCTTCATATCACCAACACCAAATGCAATACTGATACGCTATAAGCAGAGCAGCGTCTGCTTCACAGGGAGCCGGTGGCAGCATGAATAAGTGCTGCTTGCGCTCCCCATGGTTAGTGATAATGCCCAGCATCACATTCACATGGTGGGGGCGGAGCTACAACTCTCAGCCAGAGAGCGATCACCATCGCGGATAGCAGGTATTACTACCGGCCCCAGCTTCGGCCTACTTTGCAATCGTGGAGGAACTTTAACACTGCATGGAGACATGGAAGCACTGGGATAGCAGGTGAAGGTAAGAGGGGCATGACAGAGACAGACATGGTAAGGAAGAGGAAAGGGATAAACATGGGAAGGGAGAGACACATACATGGAGGGAGTGGAAAGAGACAGGTATGGGGGGGGGGGCGCCACGGGGGAGGACATTCGTTTTTTTGGACCCCGGACCCAGACACAGACATTCCACTGTATGTTCGTGTTGGAGTTCGGGGTTCGGCAGGGCCGGTGCCTCCTGTAAAGCGACTTAGCAGGGGGCGCCGGAACCGTGAAAAAAAAAAACTCCCCCGTACTTACCTCCTTGCTGCTGCTCTGTCTCCTGGTGCAGGTCCGTGGCTGTGAGGGAAGCGTTGTGCACTCCCCTCCAGCCGATGCGGATTCAATAAAGTTTGTTTAAACTTTTTTTTTTAAACAAACTTTATTGAATGCGCATTGGCTGGACGGGAACGCACAACGCTTCCCTCACAGCCACAGACCTGCAGCACCGGGAGACAGAGCAGCAGCAAGGAGGTAAATAAGGGGGAAGGGGGGAGGAAGAGGGTGGCTAAATCCTGGCCCATTGAGAGGCATAATCCTGGCATATTAAGGGGCATAATCCTGGCATATTGTGTGGGAAAATCCTGGCATATTGAGTGGCATAATAATCCTGGCATATTGAGAGGCATAATCTTGGCATATTGAGGGGCATAATCCTGGCATATTGTGTGGGAACATCCTGGCATATTGAGTGGCATAATCCTGGCATATTGAGGGACAAAATCTTGGCATATTGTGTGGGAAAATCCTGGCATATTGAGTGGCATAATAATCCTGGCATATTGGGTGGCTAAGTACTGTCATATTGAGGGGCATAATCCTGGCATATTGAGAGGCAAAATCCTGGGATATTGAGGGGCAAAATCCTGGGATATTGAGTGGCATAATAATCCTGGCATATTGGGTGGCTAAGTCCTGGAATATTGAGAGGCATAACCCTGGCATATTGAGGGGCTTTTTTAGAGGCATTTTAGTGGCCAAAAGTTTGTGTCCCCATTGACTTCAATGGGGTTCGGGGTCAAGTTCGAGCACGACATATTTTCGAAGTTCGGCCGAACCTGCCAACCCGAACATCCAGGTGTCCGCTCAACTCTAGATATAATTGATAACCAAAATATTAACAACGCCCCAGGAACGGATGGTTACATAAACATGTTCTACAAAAAGTTTAAGTTGTATCTTGTACAGCAGGGGTGTCCAAGTTTATTCGGCAAAGGGCCACTTCGCTAGAAATGTATGCGTGCGTGGGCCGCATTCATTTTTTCATTCAGAGAATAATATATATAATTATATACATGTGTGTGTATGTAAATATATATATATATTTTACACTGATGTTTAGTGGTCACATTAACTACAAACACACACATGCATACACAGTCACACTTACCCCTCCTTCCCACACACACACAGTCACAATTACCCCACACACACATACACATTTATACACACACACTCACATACATACATACTTACCCCACACCCACTTAACATGCACTCACATAGATACACATTTATACACATACTCGCATACATACACTTACCCCACTCAAACACATACACATTTATACACACACACACTCACATATATACATACAGTTACCCCACACACTCACATACATACACTTACCCCACACACACACTCACATACACTTACCCCACACACTAATACACATTTAAAAACACACACACTCACATACATACACTTAACCCCCACACACATCCACATTTATACACACACTCACATACATACACTTTACCCCCACACACATCCACATTTATACACACACTCACATACATACACTTAACCCCACACACATCCACATTTATACACACATACATACACTTAACCCCCACACACATCCACATTTATACACACACTCACATACATACACTTTACCCCCACACACATCCACATTTATACACACACTCACATACATACACTTAACCCCCACACACATCCACATTTATACACACACTCACATACATACACTTAACCCCCACACACATCCACATTTATACACACACTCACATACATACACTTAACCCCCACACACATCCACATTTATACACACACTCACATACATACACTTAACCCCCACACACATCCACATTTATACACACACTCACATACATACACTTAACCCCCACACACATCCACATACATACACTTACCCCACACCCACTTAACATGCACTCACATAGATACACATTTATACACATACATACACTTACCCCACTCACACACATACACATTTATACACACACACACACACACACTCATACATACAGTTACCCCACACACACACTCACATACATACACTTACCCCACACACACACTTACATTCACTTACCCCACACACTAATACACATTTATACACACACACATACATACATACATACATACATACACTTAACCCACACACACATTGATATACATACATACATACACTTACCCCCACACACATTGATACACACACTCACATACATACATACACTTACCCCACACACGTGGCTGTGGACTCCCGGTGCGCTTCTTCCCTCCCTCTGACCCTTGCGCATGACCTCACGCACAGGGTAGAGGAGGGGATTTGTGCACTGCACACCGCACGGGAAGCTGTATCGGGGAACGAAGTTCCCTACACAGAGCGTGTAGGAAACTTCGTTCCCCGACACAGCTTCTCGTGTGATGTGCAGTTCGAGGTGCGGCTACCGGAGCAGAGCTCAGGCGGGCCGCACCTCGATTCCCGGCAGGCCGCATTTGGCCCGCGGGCCGCACGTTGGACGCCTCTGTTGTACAGCATCTGGTTGATGTGTTTAATGAAATTAGGGAAAAGGGTCAGTACATCAGAAACTCCTGTAGCCTACCATCTCCCCTATTTTAAAGACAACTAAAGATGATACGAATCCTGCAAATTATAGACTGGTATCACTAATAAATTTGGACATACAAATCTACTTGGCTATATTAGCTAAAAGGCTGAAAGGGGTGATACCGTTCTTAATTCATCAAGATCAAGCAGGATTCTTGTAGGGACGGACAGCAAGTAGCTGTACGAGATGTATAATTGACTTGATAGGACATGCGGGAACCACAAGGACTCCCCAGCTAGTCCTGTCACTGGATGCCAAGAAAGCCTTTGACAGGTTCAGCTGGGGATTCATAGACTGTACCTTGGATAAATTTGGTTCGATAAAATCAGCAATAATGACGTTATATAGTGCCGTTATATAGTGGCCCCATCGCCAAGTGGGTCCTGGCATCTCTGTGAATTGGTTTCCGGTAAAAAATGGCATCAGACAGGGTTGCCCCTTGGGAGATGATGCCAAAAAATCTAGAAATATAATATAAACATTCTGCTGGGAAATTACTAAATGAATGGAGAAATATAGGTATCTCTTGGCTTGACAGAGTAAATATTATAAAGTGCTACTTATTGCCTAAATTGTTATATGCTCTAAGAAAGATTCCCCTCTCAAATTTGCGGTTAAGGCAAATCCAGAAATTATTTATGAATTATATTTGGGTCAATAAAAGGCCAAGAATATCGAAATGTGATCAAATATTACGAAGCCAGTCGGATTTACTATCTGCAGAGATGGCATGACCCTATAGCTACAACATAGTGTCCTATCTGATGGGACTTGTGGATCCGTCCACTGTTTTATGTATGAACTCAAGAGCAGGTGTGGAGTTATTAACTAGGATTGAATTTCACCATATAAGCGAACTAATAAGTGATTGGTTTCGGTTCAGAAAATTACATTCCCTGATGGAAAAAATATCCCCACATACCACGCTAAGAACGATTGAGTTCAATATAGAAGATCTGGGGAATTGGATAAAATTAAACCCTATTATAACTTTGGATTTATTAGAAGGAAAAAATATTAAAACTTTCCCACAGACACAAAAAGAACTGAACCTCCCCGATAAAGAGATTTTTAACTATCTATGTTTAAAGTATTATATAAATGTCCATCTGATGGATAAAGATGGAAATCTCCCTGATAAAGAACTTTATTCTTCTTTTTTTTTATTATAAACATATAAAAGGACAATACAAATAAATAAAACAGAATTGACAAACATTATCAGTTATACACATATTACATACATTTTTGGTATTTGGTACTTAGTTCCTTGCTCAGCTGATTATTCTTTAATAAAAGATATCAGATATATTACACTTTGGGAATTCTAAGAGGGTTTTAAGTTTAAACTATCCAGAATAATGATCACTTCTTGGGTGTTTATTTATAATAAGAAAAGAGAGAAAAAAGAAGAAAGGGTTTTCTTCTCCCCTTCTACCTTCCTTCCCCTTTCTCCCTACCGTCTTTCCCCATTTCTCTTCCCTCCCTCTCCCCTTCCCCTCTTCCTCTCCTTCCCTTAATTAGTTTATAATTTATTATTTTCTTATTTTGACTCACTTGGTGGCAGGTTTATTTTGAATTCTTTTTACTGGACGCTCATGGGTTCCTCAGCTCCTCCCATGTTTTCCACATACTTCTATAGTACCGGTATTGGTCCCTAGAGCTGTAAAATCCGTCTTCCATTTTACATTGGTATTCTATTTGCGATAACACTTCTATCCAGTTGATGGGTTCATTATTTTTCCAATTTCTTGCTAGACAGAGTTTCACTGCCAGGAGAATATGAACTATTAAATAATGTATTTTCCTTTCACATTTGGGAATATCCAGATGAAAAAGGAATATTTGAATCAAAGGGCCTACTTCTGTATTTACGTTTGTTAAAAGAGAATGGACTTTTTTTAAAATGGGTTGTAATTTACTACAGGACCACCCCATGTGCAATTGGGTCCCCTCCTTTTCTTGACCTCTCCAGCACATTTTAGAATGTTGGAGGGAGAATTTATTCATTCTTATTGAAGCTAAATACCACCTGTAGATAGTGTCATGAAGCATTAAGTTGTGGATGCTCTTTTTCATTATTTTTTGGGCCTGCAGCCATTCTTGTAATGTGAAATCGTTACCAATCTCTGTTTCCCATTTGATCCAGGTGGTGTCTTTTGGTATATCCGTGATGGCATCAATTTCTTGTGTTATCTTTCCGATTAGCTTTTTATCATGTTGTATCTCTAAAAATTGTTCAATTTGTAAACTTTGGGATATTTTTTTGGAGTTTATTTTATTTCTGAGTCTTAAATCGGTATAGTATTCACCTAGCGGTAAATTCAATTTGGCCTGCAATTCTATAAAAAGTTTTGTTGAAGAATTTGCTAAATTTTTGTAATGCCTCTAGCTTTCCACCCATCAAGGTTTATGTTGTCCATGTTCCAAAATATAGCATCTAGTGTGGAAGATTGTAGAATTCCATCAGGGACTTGAGTGACTTTCTTAAATTTAATCAACGTGTTAATAACATCTGTGATTATAGGGTTGGGAGAGTGATATGATTGGAGATCATCACACCAGAAAATATAGTAAAGGTCAAGTTTGCCACAAGTTTCCTTTTCGATCCCATACCAGTTAGTGTGTTTAGAGACGGTGTTACCCCATTTCAAGAAGTTGGAAAACATTGCTATTTCATGGAGGGACTCAACATTTGGAACTGCTAGACCTCCATTTTTGGATTTCCTTGTCATGGAACTGTAAGCAATTCTGGGTTTTTTACTGTTTCATATGTATTCCATGATCAGAGTTTTAAATGTTTTCAATATTGGTTGTGGTACCCGAAGAGGAATTGATCTAAATAAGTACATTAATTTGGGAATTAAATCAGATTTAACTGAATTTAAGCATTCCAGCCACAACATTTCTAGCCCCCTCCATCTGTTGAAACTAACTCGAAAACATTCTATCATATTTTGATAATTGGTTTGTAACATATTATCTATGTCTATTTTTAATTTTACCCAGAGATAACAATAACATGATTATCCCATTTCCACTGCTATGAATGTCTTCTATATTCTAGTGAATCCTTCATTTCTTCATCTAGGTTTGCTGTTATGGTTTGAGTTTTATTTAGGTTTAGTTTGTAATTGGAATATTTGCTATATTTGGATATTAATTCTATTGCGGATGCTAGTGAAATTACTGGATTACTAAAAGTGAGAAAAACATCATCGGTTATAGGTAATTCTCATATCATGTTTCGCTATTTCTATCCCCTGTATTTTTTTAGACTGTCTTATTAGGGCTGCTAATGGTTCTATTGATAGCAAATACAGGAGTGGGGCCAGGGGGAACCCCTGCGATAACCATTGCAAATATCAAACCAGGCTGAGTCCTGCCTCGGGCCTACCACTTTTGCCTGTGGAACTGTATACAATGCCATAGAATTTTTTTTTAAAGGGCCTGTCAGTCCAAATTCCTCCATTACCTTTTCCAGGAAGATCCAGCTCACCCTGTCGAACACCTTTTCGGCATCTAATTCTATTATAACTGATGGGATCTTTTTTTTTATTGATATGATCTATGATATTGTTAATCTTCCTTATATTGTCGCCTGCATCCCTCCCCTTTATGAAACCTGTTTGATTATTATGTATTAAATCTGTCATGACGGTTTTCAATCTGTCAGCCAAAATCTTAGAAAATAATTTTAAGTCTAAATTTATTAAAGAAATTGGCAGACAGTTTGACAAGGTGGCTGAATTTATAAATCTTCTTGATCTCCAAAAAAAAAAAGTACAAAACAACTGCCAAGCGCTATGAAGTTGTAGCCCTTAGGGGGAAAGAGGGGAAACCTAAAGATTTTCATAATTGGGAGAGGGAAATAGGTCACGGGGTGCGAATGGAGCAGTGGTATGATTCCTTGATAGATGTTAAGAAGTAAATTCACTGCCTAAATATGATAGAACAACACTATAAAATTCTCCATCAGTGGTATCTGGTTTCAAAGATCTTAAAAAGAATGGACTCAACCACCACAAGCCTGTGCTGGAGGTGTAATTTGGAAGAGGGTAGTTCAAGACACATATGGTGGGACTGTCTAATTCTTAGACGACTATGGGAGAAAGTTTTTGATGTGTTATTGGTGGTGTTGGAGCAACCATTAGTAGATGATCTCTATGTTGCACTTTTGCATTTTAACCTAACAAAATGCCCATTCAAGGAAAGATATTATTATATTATTATACAAATATTGATGGCCAGAAAGATTGTAATATCGAGAAATTGGCAACAGAAGGGAGCCCCCGGAGGGCAGCAGAGTCAACCTGAGGGGGCATTGACTGGGTTAGGAAAGGGTTAATGGCTTGGGTGTAAGGAAGTGGGATGGTGTTGTAACAGGGAGGAGTTAGGTCCTATATAAGGGATAGCAGCCATTTTAAGGGTCAGTCATTTGTTAAAAGATTCACCTACCTTGATTTTAGTCTTTTGTTTTGCAGATTCAGTTTGATCTTCGCCTGTCAAGAGTCTGATGATGGATGGCTTGCTGGAAGGGATCCGTGCTGCTGTGAGGACCAGAGGAGTGGATTGGCTGTGGGAGCAACTTGGGCCCGCAACGCCTGAGTCCAGAAGCGGGAGGGCGGCGGAGGCGAAAACGGAGCCCGGCGACGGAGCTGCAGGTGGGCCGGAAGCACCCACAGAAGAAAGAACCGTGTCACGCCGCGAAGGGGACGGTGCCTGCGGCAGGGGAAGCAAAGGAGGCGAGACCCGGGCCTTTGGGCCTAGCGCGGAGGACTGGTGGAGCTGTGACAGCAGGTCGTGGAGGTCGAGGCGGCGCTGCGGCCTTACCGGGAGCGGATGCGGACCGCATGGCGTGGGAGACCCAGGAGGCTGAGGTAACGGCCGTGTTAGGGCCTAGGGATCCGGTTGAGGCAGGCCCCAGTATACTTACCCCAGGGATCGTGGAGGACAGGGATGAAGATGGAGAGTCAGGCACCCCCCCTATCGGGACAGAGAGAGGCCGGAAGGGGGGGTCCCTGGGACCTGCTAGGGGATGGTTGTGTACAGAATGTAGCACGTCTGTTCTTGCTTGAGTGGGTATGAAGAGACAAGCATCTTTATACCATAATCCTTTGTCAGGGCGTAGAGTGGGAATGTTTGAAGTTTGGTGAGGGTCTTGACTGTGTCTCTTTATCTTGGAGAGGAGGGTGGACCTCAAAGCAAGGAAATGATTGGGTTGTAGCACCGTTTCTCTAGGTGGTGTTGTTTCTTTTGAAGATTCGTGAATGCGAGAAAGGGCATCAGCTTTCCTGTTGAGAGTGCCTGGGCGATAAGTGATATGGAGCTGGAATCAAGTGAAATATAAGGCCCACTTGGCCTGAGGTGGGCACAACCGACGAGCAGTTCGGAGATACTCCAAATTCCTAGGATATGTGAAAACTGTTACAGGGTGAAGTGCTCCCTCTAGGAGATGGCGCCATTCTTGTAGGGCAAGTAATATGGCTAACAGTTCCCTGTCTCCCACCGTGTAATTTATTTCTGCAGGGCTTAAACGTTTGGAAAAGTAGGAAACAGGATGGAGAAAGTCCTTCTCTCCGTGGTGTTGTGATAAGATGGCACCCACAGCATATTCCGAGGCATCTACCTCTAAAAAGTACGCTTTCTTAGAGTCTGGTAGGATGAGGACAGGAGCTTTGATTAATCGTTTCTTCAATTCCTCAAAGGCTTTTTGGCCTTGTGGAGTCCAAACAAAATGAGTGTCCTTCTTGGTGAGACAGGTGATGGGTTGGACCAGACGAGAAAAGCCATTGATGAAACGTCGTTAGAAATTGGCAAAACCCACAAGCCTTTGGACAGATTTGACGGAAGTGGGTGTTGGCCAGTGGTGCATGGACGAGACCTTTTTGGGATCCGTCTCTATTTTTCCGGGGGTGATGACATACCCGAGGAATTCGACTGAGGTGGTCTCAAATAAGCATTTTTCTAGTTTGGCATATAATTGTTGATCTTGCAGCCGAGTAAGGACTTTGGTAACATGTTTCCGATGTTCCTGAAGTGACGAGGAATAGATAAGGATGTCATCCAAGTACACAACAACAAAGGAGTCCAACATATCCCAGAACACATCGTTGAGGAAGTGTTGAAAGGTTGCTGGGGAGTTACACTGACCAGGGCATGACTAAATACTCAAAGTGCCCATATCTGGTTCTGAAGGCCGTTTTCCATTCATGCCCCTTGCAGATCCGGACCAGATTGTAGGCACCTAATAGGTCGATTTTTGAGAAGATTTTAGCTCCGCGGAGACGGTCCATGAGTTCGGGTATTAGAGGAAGAGGGTATTTATTTTTGATTGCAATGTTGTTGAGTTCCCTATTGGATTACACAGGGTCTCAGGCCACCATCTTTTTTTCCTACGAAAAATATTCCCGCACCGGCTGGTGATGTGGAGGGTCGGATGAAGCCCTTCCTCAAACTGTCTTCGATGTATTCTTTTAAGACTCTGAGTTCAGGTTCGGACAGCGGAAATATTCGACCGAAGGGGATGTTGGCTCCTGGTAATAGGTCTATGGGACAATCGTAGAGTCTGTGTGGGGGTAATTGTTCTGCGTCTTTTTTGTCGAACACTCTGTAGAATTGGCTGAAGGGTGCGGGTTTCACAGGAACTTGTGGGTTCTGTCGGATGAGTGCTGCTATTGTTTGTGGGAGGCAGTGCTTTCAACAATATGTTGAGGAAAAAGAGACTTTGCCAGTGGCCCATTGAATATGAGGGTCATGGTGGCGGAGCCAGGGCAACCCTAAGATCAGGGGAAAAAGGGGAGCCTGGACTAAGCTGAAGCTGATGGTCTCCAGATGTTTGGTGCCAGTGCTGAGAGTCAATGGAATATTCTCTGTTGTGACCGGGCCGGACTGACTGAATGGGACTTCCGTCCACTAGATGAACTGTCAACGGTTGGTCTTTGAGTCTTGTGGGTATTCTTAGAGAGCGAGCCAAGGTGATATCCAGAAAATTGTTGCTGGCCCCCGAGTCTATGATGGCGGTCAGCGTTGTCTTCTTATTTCTCCACTGGAGAAAGACAGAAAGTGATAAATGAGGTGCTGTACCCCCCACAAGTAGTGGTGTTAAGGCAAAAGAGGACTTACCACGTGAGGCAGGAGCGTACCACGTGTCAAGAGTTGCCGCAATATAGGCAGAGGTTGGCACGTCTTCTTCGGTTCTTTTCAGAGTCAGTTAAATGTCCTCGGGTCATTCCAATTTGCATTGGTTCTTCGGTTGAAGAAACCGGAGTTGTTACCGGGGAATGTGCTGGAGGAACAGAACGGAGGAAGGGTGTGGAAAGGGTAGCACGTTCCAACCGCCTTTCTCGCAGTCTTCTATCTATCTGGGTAACCAGATGGATGGATTCTTCTAGGGTACCGGGCATACACACACGGGCTAATTCATCCTTTAGGTTCTCTGAGAGACCAAGACAGAACTGATGGAGTAACGCTGGTTCATTACAGGTGGTCTCCACTGAGATTCTTCGGAATTCAGAGACGTACTCCTCTACCGATCGGCGTCCTTGTTTGAGGGATCCTCATACAGAGTGTCCATAGCTTGACGGAACGTGACCCAGGTATCCAAGACCGGGTGGTTGGTTTGCAGAAGGTGTTGTGCCCATGCCATAGGACCACCGGACAGCAGAGAGATGGCGGTGCGTACAAGTACAAAATCAGTAGCATATGTCCTGGGTTTGAGGACAAATAGAAGTTCACAGCAAGTGACAAAAGATCAATAAAGAGAGCGATCCCCATCAAATCTATCCCGTTGCTTTACATGGGGTTCGGGAGCTGCGGCAGCGCCCTCCATGGGAGGCACAGGTGCAGGAAGAGGCTGAGGTGGTACTTGAAGAGCCTGTACTTGAGCTTGAAGGTGATGTTGGTGGTCTTGTACATTTTGGACTGTTTGAGCCAGAGTTGCAATCTGTTGGGTCAAGGCGAGGATGGCCCCTGCTGTCTCCATGATGGCTTGGTTCTACTGTCGGGCTCGGGAAGGGAGCTACTTCGCAGGGTTGATAACTGAGGCCCAAAGGATTAAGGAATACACACAGCTCAGTAGATCCAGTAAGAAAAATCCTTTATAACAGGCAGCGTAAAGGCAAAACGGGTAACAATCAAGAGTCGGGGCAGGCGGCTTAAAAGGCAAAACGGGTAACAATCCAGAGTCGGGGCAGGCAGCGTAAAAGGCAAAACGGGGTAACAATCCAGAGTCGGGGCAAGGTACGAGCAGGGAAATCAGTAGACAAGCTGGGGTCAAATAGCCAAGGAAATCAGTTAGAATCAATATGGATATCCACAAGTGGGAACCAGGGGCTGGACAGAGCAGAGCTATGAACAGCTTGACAACCAAGCATTGATTGAAGGTATTGCTGGGTTTATATAGGGCTGGAGGACCAAAACCCCTCCCACCAGTTAAGAGTGACACCTTAGCTCCTCCAACTTGCTAGTACTCCATGATGAAGGTTTCCAGCCTTCTCCCCTGCCTCTCCCCCATCCACCAATGAGATTGCAGCAGACAGAATTAGGCCACGCCCCTTTTACGGCCCTCGATTCGCGGTGTCTGTGTTACTAGAGGCCGGAAATGCGGCCTAGTGCATTGTGGAGCATTCATCCAGCGAGCAGAGGAGGAATGGGGAGCTGCAGGATCAGGTAAGGGCCCCCTGGCTGGTGGCAGAGTGGGTCTCAGACCCTAATACAGGCAAAGGAAGAGGAGGGGGGGTAGAGAGAGGCAGAACAGGGGGAGGGGGAGAGACAGAACAGGGGGAGGGCGGAAGAGAGAGACAGAATAGTGGAGGGGGAGAGACAGAACCGGGGAGGGGTGGGAGAGAGAGAGACAGAACAGGGGCAGGAGGAGAGACAGAACAGTGGAGGGGTAAGAGAGAGAGAGACAGAACAGGGGAGGGGTGAGAGAGAGAGACAGAACAGGGGAGGGGTGTGAGAGAGAGACAGAACAAGGGTGGGGTAAGAGAGAGATACAGAACAGGGGCAGGGGAGAGAGACAGAACAGGGGGAGAGAGAGACAGAACAGGCGAGGGGTGAGAGAGAGAGAGAGAGAGAGAGAGAGAGACAAAACAGGGGGAGGGGGGAGAGAGACACAGAACAGGGGGAGGGGGGATAGAGAGAGAGAGAGAGAGATTGAACAGGGGGAGGGGGAGAGAGAGAGAGACAGAACAGGGGGAGGGAGGGGAGAGAGACAGAACAGGGGGAGGGAGGGGAGAGAGACAGAACAGGGGAGGGGAGAGAAAGACAGAACAGAGGAAGGGGAGGAGAGAGACATAACAGAGGGAGAGAGAGAGACAGACATGGTATGGAAGAGGAAAGGGACAAACATTTGAAGGGAGAGAGACACATACATAGGGGGGTGAAAGAGACTGGGGAGGGAGACCCGCATAGGGCGTCTATTGATATCTTCCTTGTTTATTACAGTTACTGACCTTGGACTTCCTCTTGACCATTCTCTGATTGTCTGTGCCCCTCTGACCCGGTCTGTATTTTCGTTTCGTTTATTTCTGGTGACCCATTGCACTAATTGTAACCATCGATAAAGGACACCAGGAGATACTTCAGTTTGATATCGTACCAGCTCCTCTTTTCTCCATCATATTAGGCCTACAATGGTTACGTAAACATAACCCTATCATTAATTGGGAGACTATGTACTAATCAATGCCTTACTACTCCCACCTTGTGTATTACTTTGAACCAATATTCATCCTACCCTAACCTACCCCCAGTTTATTCGCAATTTCAAGATGTATTCGAGAAGAAGAAAGCTGATTTACTTCCTCTTCATATGGACTATGATTGTCCTATCGACCTGCTCCCAGGAGCGCCTAACCCTTTTGGAAGTATATACCCCCTTGCTGAACCGGAACTTTCTACACTCAAGGAATATATAGAAGAGAATTTGGCTAAGGGATTTATAAGACATCCAACTTAACCGGCAGGAGCAGGTATTTTCTTTGTTAAAAAAAAAAGATGGGGGACTACGACCATGTATCAATTATAGAGAACTAAACACTATAACTACCAAGAACCATTCTCCATTACCCCTAATTATGGAGTTACCGGACCATTTACATACAGCACAGATTTTTACGAAAATAGATATCCGAGGTGCTTATAATTTGGTCCGAATCAGGAAAGGAGATGAGTGGAAGACAGCGTTTAGGTCACATTATGGTCATTTTGAATATATGGTCATGCCATTCGGATAATGTAATGCACCTGCTACCTTCCAACATTTTGTAAATGACATTTTCCGCGACATACTGGATCAATTTGTTATCATTTACCTAGATGACATCCTCGTCTATTCCCCATCACTGACATCTCATAGAGAACACGTACACACAGTTCTCACCCACTTAAGAAAACATCAACTATATGCTAAATTGGAGAAATGTCCATTTGAGACAAAAACAGTGGAATTTTTGGGGTTTATCCTTTCTCCTAACAAAAAACAGATGGATCCCAACAAAATTGCTGCAATTCTACAATGGCCTACCCCCACCCCAACAGAAACAGTATACAACATTTTGTGGGTTTCGCAAATTTTTACAGGAAATTAATTAGACATTTTTCTAAACTAATCCAACCCATCACCACACTGACTTCTAAGAACAAAGTATTTGAATGAACTGACGCGGCTCAAAATGCATTAGAATCCCTGAAGGTACAATTTACTACAGCACCTATTTTGATCTTTCCAGACCCTTAACGACCACACACACTAGAAGTAGACACCTCTCAGACAGCAGTGGGTGCCGTCTTATCCCAGAGACATCAGGAAAATAAACAATTACACCCAGTGGCCTTCTACTCCAGAACTTTAACTTCAGCTGAGAGGAATTATGACATAGGTGAACGTGAACTTTAGGCGACATTTACTGGAGGGCGCTTTATATCCAATTACGGTCTTTACCGTAAAATAAAAACCTTGAATATCTACGCACAGCCAAGAGATTACAACCCAGACAGGCCAGTTGGGCATTATTCTTTACACGTTTCCAACTTCATATCACCTACCGACCAGGCTCCTGTAATCTCAAAGCTGATGCCCTTTCTCAAATGTCTGAGAGGAGGTCCACAAGGAGAGTCCAAGTACCATACTCAATCCTGAACATTTTTTAGCTGCCACACAAAATATAGGGGACGCTTTTCGGCCCCATACTTCCATTGCTTCATTACCCAAACAATATCAGTTGATTCACAGGGATGGTCTGTACTACTACTCCAACAAAATGTATGTTCCACCTGAAGTACGTCTACAAATACTACAATTCTACCATGACTCCCCAGCTGCCGGCTATGGTGATATTTGACAAACCCAAGATCTAATTCAGTGAACCTTCTGGTGGCCTAAATTCCATGAAGAGTTCAAGAGATTTGCTTGTTCCTGTACCACATGTGCCGTGCTAAAGAAGGACACCACAAACCTTCAGGGTTACTTCAACATTTCTTTGGATTTTATCATTGATCTACCATTGTCTCGTCAATACACCACATTAATGGTTATAGTGGACCGTTTCACTAAAATGGCACATTTTGTTCTTCATCCAGGCCTTCTTTCATCTGCTGAGACTGCGGATCTTTTTATACGTGAGGTTTTTAAACGACATGGTTTACCAAAGAACATAATTTCCGATCGGGGTGACCAGTTTACATGCCATTTCTGGAGAGCTTTCTGTACAGAGTTACATATTCATCACTCTCTGACATTAACATTCAAACTGAATGTACTAATCAAACTCTAGAACAATATTTACGTTGCTTCACCACCCATCTTCAGGACGACTGGATCAAGTATTTACCTCTAGCAGAATTTGCTTACAACAACCATATCCACAGATATTGAGATGTCCCCGTTTTTTGTCAGTTATGGTTTTCACCCATCCATGCTTCCTGGAGCACCTATACCCAGTAGTGTTCAGCCACTATTCATGTTTGTAATCTCACCAACACATGCTTCACTTCGCAATACTTTGACCCAATCCCAACAACGATTGGGGACCGTCATAGATTCTCACCCCCTATTTACAAAAAAGGAGACAGGGTTTGGCTCTCTACTAAACATCTGAAACTATCATGCCCAACTAAGAAGTTGGGTCCCAAGTTCATTGGTCCTTTTTCCATTTTAGATGTTATCTCTCCCTTGGTCATGAGACTTCATCTCCCCTATTCTATGAAGATTCACCAGGTTTTCCATGTATTCTTACTTAAACCATGGGTGGAGAACTCATTTCCTGAGAGACACGACCCTCCACCAGGACCTGTACTTTTCGTTGGGATGGAATAGAACGAAGTAGATGAGGTTCTAGATTCTAGATTACATCGGGGTCAACTCCCAATACCTCATACATTGGAGAGGCTATGTTCCGAGTGACAGATCCTGGGAGCCTGCTAAGATGGTACATGCTGCTGACCTGGTTCGTTCCTTTCATGAGTTACATCCTGATCACACTGGTCGTTGGTGAGCCCGGAGGTCTCGTCTTGGGCGGGTGGACTGTCATGATCTACCACGGAGTAGATATCCCGAATACCCACTTTTACGCACCTGTCCGACGGCAGCCTCCCGCTCCTGTAGCGCACACACACCACTGCTATCAATGGTCACAGAGGCGTGCCCCCGATGACGTCACGCCCATCGCGTTCACACTAGACGCGGGAACATTTAAAAGGGAGAATCACCATGCACTCCTTGCTTGGTGATTCTCGCGTTTCTAGCCTAGCGTATATTGATATCTTCCTCATTTATTACTGTTACTGACCTCGGACTCCCTCCTGACCATTCTCTGATTGCCTGTGCCCCTCTGACCCAGTCTGTATTTTCGTTTTGTTTATTTCTGGGGACACTGACCCTGGCTTGCACTTTGACCATCCTTTACCCTGCATTTAACCATCTTGCTACTGGATTACAAATACTGTATGTGCCTGCATTTAACCATCTTGCTGCTGGATTACAAATACTGTATGTTCCTGCATTTAACCAATTTGCTGCTGGATTACAAATACTGTTTGTGCCTGCATTTAACCATCTTACTGCTAGATTACAAATACTGTGTGTGCCTGCATTTAACCATCTTCCTGCTGGATTACAAATACTGTATACGCCTGCATTTAACCATCACGCTGCTGGATTACTAGTTGCTTACTCATCTCTACTACTCGGCCATCCATATCAGGTTCGTACTTACAATGTGTTACTTGACCATCCATATCAGGTTCGTACCTACAGTGTGTTATTCTTGCTATTTATATCTATTTCCCATGTCATGCATAGAGGTCTCTATCAAGTTCCCTAATATCCTCACACATTTATGGCCTATCATACTCAGACAAGCGGGGTGTTATCGTGGTACTGCACTGCCTATCATGCTCAGCCATGCTGGCACCTATGTGAAGGGGATGTAATGTTTTGATGACATGACTGAGATTATGAATTGACAGGGCACTAACTTATAATGGTCTCTTGTACACATTAGGATAGTGATGGCGAACCTGTGGCACGTATGCCACAACTGGCACGCTAAGCTCTTTGTTGTGGCACGCATGGCTAGGGGGAGTTGTGGGGCTGAAGCTAGGATCTCCAATACAACACATTGTCTGATGACATCACTAAACAAGAAATCACATTCCAATTCTTATTGGCTGCTACAGGGGAAGAGAGCCCCTTGGATGCCTGAGAAATTGGAAGCGAAAAGGGGCCGTTCTGAACCTCTGCAAATGTGTACTTTCATCCAAGTTTAAGACCTTAATTTTTTAAGTAATGCAAAACATGCACTTTAAATTACTTTAATATTCATTCAAATTTGGAGGAGGCATTTTTGGCACTAGACATTTCCTTTAATTTTTTCTTGTGTCACTGTGCTACTGAATGACTCAAATGTTCAATTTCTCTTCTTCAAACATCCTGCACACTGACCAGACTTATGGAAGTCCATACCCAGGGTATCACTATTTGGACGTTTGCTGTTCTTTTTTTTACGGTGGGGGGTTGAATAGATTTAAAATTAGGTGTCCTATCGAAAACTACACGGGATGCTTAGAAAGCTTATTTCCCACCACTGGATCCCTCTTTAGAATGCCCCAATGAGGATTATTATTTATTAAGGATTATTTTAATATTACCACCCTGTTGGTTAAACTGAGTAATGAAGGGCACTAATAGAGTATATGTATTCTTATTAGCAATGACTAGTTTTTTCCATGAAAATCTCTTCTCTTGTCAATTGTATAAATTTATTCAACTGAAAATTTAAAAAAATTGAGCTTTTAGCCTTTTAGTTTGAATTGGGTAATGAGGTTCACAGTCTGAAGTCCAAACTTATCCTCATCAGTACAATTCCAATTGATAGGTATGAATTGGCCATAAGGGATGTTATCTAGGCATGGACGATGATGGTGGCTTGTATAGGGGCTATAGCTATTGCAATCAATTGAGTTTGTATAGTTTTAACATTATTTGACTGAATATACATCTCCATACTTAAAAATTCCAGTTGCTGATTGGAGGTTTTGTGTATGAATCTTAAATTGTATAGATTGGGGAATAAATAATCCTTGAAAGTATCCAACTCAGTAAGTGTGACACACCAAACGAAAATACAATTGTCGATATAGTGCTTTCAGAGCACCAGAGTCGGCAGTTGTTCTATATGAATTTGTCCTTCCATTTTCCCTTAAAGAGGTTAATATAACTCAGCACGATCCTGGTTGCCATCGTGCCAAAAGATATTGCTACCCAATATAAGAGCAACGCACTGGACAATGAAATCAATCTGGGTAATTTCCAATTGAGAATGGATAGCTAGGGAATATTGCACCACCTCAATGCCCTGCATTTGATCTATTACATTATATAGAGATGTAACATCAGCCGTTACTAAGTAGAAAGAGGGTTCACAACTGATCCCATTTAGAACACGGATGGAGTTGTGTCTATAAGATGGGATTTAAGTGCATTGACAGCTGGCTGCAGGAAGAAGTCTACATATTGGGAAAGGTTTGAAGTGAGGGACCTTATGCCTGAAAAATAGGTCTTTCCGGGAGGTTTTGTCAAACATGCAATTTTTCAGAAATGCTGAAATAAATACACTGGACACAAACTTTTGGACCCTACTATACATACATATATATATATTCAATTTTAGGTACTAGCACATTCAATTAAATTGTAGGAAGGAATTATTATGGCATATAAACCAAAATGAAGTTTACTTACAGTCAACCTCTATGCAGTTAATATTACGGTTTAGGACTTAAATAGTTAACAAATGTTGAATTAGAGCATATTAGAAGACAAAGAGCTTCAAGGTTGACAAAGCGAGAAGTGCCATTGTGTAACAGCAGCTACTTGGTAGTTAATTATTGGAGTGCTATGTGAGGCATGTGTGGTTTATATAAATGTACTTCTTCTTGTTAAATGTTTGTTATTGTATATCATGGTATATGACAAATTACAATAGTGTTGTATGTCTGCTATTGGGGTACTCCCCAATAATCTAATTGTAATTTTGTATACTTTATATTTAATAAAAATAGATAAATAAATGTACTGAGTAAAGAAAACATTTAAAAAGCAGCCCTTTATGTTTAGCATTCTAAGAGTGTTAGCAGATTTTACTAAATCAACAGCAACATAACATGTACCATAGCAACACAATAAGAAAAAAAATAAACCAATCCAAGTGGCCCAACACAAACACCTCCCTCTCCTCCAATATAAGTCCATAACACTCTATACTCCTCTTCTTTCTTTGATGAACGACTTGAATTATAAACCAGATGTCAATAAATGTCCAAATCATGCAGTGTCTAGGCTTCAACGTGTGACAGGAAGTAACATCCAAGAACTGACTTGATCACCCAAACTCGTCTTTGATAATGGATCTTCACAGGATAAAACGAAAAAAGAAAACTACATAATACATGGTTCATACATAAACAGTTCAGACCAATATCTAAAAACTCAAAAAATAATAACATTCAGTAACTCCGCACCGATTTTGCCCGGTGGAGGGCTCTTTTGCACGGTGTGAACACGCCATCCATGACATGACATATCTGTGGTATCCAAGTTTTTGGAGGCATGCTAAGTTTTTACGGTGGCCTTTCTGGCCATGCTCCACAGTGAGGGGAATGAGAAACAGAATTCTGACAGGCCCTTAAGGCCAATTTAACAGAGGATGCCAGGCTAGTGATGGAACTCAATGGGGGGGCGTTAGAGTCCCTAGATATGTTCCTGCATGAACTCAATAATTGTCTGGTGGACCTAAAGTTTAAAATGGAATGGCATTGGGAGGAAATCAATTTCTTGGATACAAAAATGTGTAAATCTGGGCTGAATGATTTGTCATAACTACTAACAGAAATAATATTTTAAAATTTGAATTGGATCATCCAGATAATCGGTTCACGTCACTACCTAGCCAACTACTAAGAGTGAAAATGATAGTTCCAGATGGGGAGAAACAGACCGCATGCAACAAAGAGAGCCTTAAAAATTCTGTATGAGAGGCTGTTGATTGGTCAATGAAACCTTACAGGTGTTAGCCAAGGGAGATCAGGAGATGACCTTGAAAAGATGTAACAGTGTTAGAGATTAATCATTTTTTCAAATTTTTGAACACATACCAAACTAATTTCTGAAATTTTGAGGCAATATTGGCATATTTTAAAGGAGGCTTTTCCAGGTATTAAAGAATTGATAGCTAGCTTAGATGATTTTTTTTTTGGAGATTTAGTCACAATATATGGCCATATTTTGCTTAGCCCACCACTATGCCGAAATATTCCAAACTTGGTGAGTCCTATCTATATAACTACTTACTTGGAAATTAATCTCTCTGACAATCTGTCTTGAACTAGAATTTACACAAATTTCACTGGACACCACACACAGAGCACCTGTGAGTGGTTGGGCTGCACGGCCAAAGGCTGGTCAGGCTTCATGTATACATGCAAAAACAATTGTTTGGACAGCACCCCAGAACCGGCATATGTTGCACAGAGCACCACTGGAGCGACCAAAATTCATACAATGAAATAAATGCAGTGTGCACCCATACAACATATTTTCTTAATAATAATTTTAAACATTTTAAAATAATTTTAGATATTTTAAAAGCACCTAGCTTAGATAAAAAAATATTGGAGATTTAGTCACAATATATGGCCATATTTTGCTTAGCCCACCACTATGCCAAAGGACTCTAAGCTTGGTGAGTCCTATCTCTAGCTACTTACTTGGAAATTAATCTCTGACAATCTGTCTTGAACTAGAATGAAATACAAATTTCACTGGACACCACTGGATTCAATATATAATATAACCATGAATGTAGGGCTCCTACATGACCGCATGACTTCAGAAGCATATTCAGCCCAAGCATCCCATCCCCTCCCAGACATTGTGGCCAATGTGACAGAGCAAGTAAATCCAAACAATATATTACATAACAACAACCTCCAAGTTATAGCTCCGTATCTGGACATTAATCCTCAAGGTAAAGATGTATTAGTGCTCGAGCAGGAGATGGAGGAGTGACCGTATTTGTCAAGTTTGAAATCATGGAAAATAGGTTGCTCCAGGTTTCATTAATTTTATCACACTCCCACCAAATGTGGAGGTATGAGTCCTGGTGAATGTTTCATCTCCAGCATACGGGAGATGACTCTATACCAAATTTAACTAGCTTAGCGGAGACCATTCAGACTTCATTCCAGCTATTTGTTCTCATTCCCAATTTTGTACCAAATCATCATTACCTTGTAGTGGAGTTCCACCATACTGAGGCAATTAGTGGCTTTTGGGATAATATTCCAGCTATCCACCCATTTTTTCATATCTATTCTAATGGTTAATTCTTTCTGCCAGGATTCAATGGGAGTACTTCCAGTTTCTCCAGAATATTGTACCATTTCCTTAGGCTGTTCTTAATAACATGGTTATTAAACATCTCGCTTAGGTGTCATATTACTATCCACCCCAGGTCTAAATACATTACTAAATAAATTACTGATTAGGGTTTCTAATGGGGTGGTATTTATAATTTTATCCTTCATCTCAATCCTTCTTTTTAATGTAGTCCAATATTCTAAGCAATTTATTGTGGTCACTGCCATTCCGTTTCTTTTTAAAGCCTTAAATATGCTTTTTTTTATTAGGTGGCCCCTCATCACGTTTGTATGCACCCCACACATTCCTATATCTACTGTACCAGTGGGATTCTCCTTGAAGTACAGGAGAGATTAGTTAAGTTGACAATTCCATTTGCTTCTTCTATATTTACTATTAAAAACAAGACACACTGGATCATGGTCAGTCCAGGCCAAACTACCTATGTTGATTTTCTTTCAGTCCTTGACGGATTCTGCTCTGGTCAGGATCATATAAATCCTGGTGCATGACTGATGTCTGTGTGAAAAAAAAAGTAAAACCTCTCTCTAAAGATCGTATAATCGATATTTCCCCATCGTCACTCTGAAAGCTTGTGCCAATGCCCTTTGTTTACCATTACCCTTAGGGTGTCTCGAGTTTTATCTGTTTAAATCACAATCCACTATACAATTAAAATCACCTAGACATAAGAATGTGCCCTGAACATTCTTCTGAATTTTCTGTAGAATACAATTAACACAATGTACCGTATTTATCGGCGTATAACACGCGCCGGCGTATAACACGCACCTAATTTTAAGAAGGAAATTTCAGGAAAAAAAACTTAAGAACTTAAATTAAGAACTTTGAAGCCCAATATGCCATTTTAATATGCCAGGATATTGCCCCCAATATGCCATTTAATATGCAGGATATTGCCCCCAATATGCCATTTAATATGCAGGATATTGCCCCTAATATGCCATTTTAATATTCCAGATATTGCCCCCAATATGCCATTTAATATGCAGGATATTGCCCCCAATATGCCATTTAATATGCAGGATATTGCCCCCAATATGCCATTTTAATATGCCAGATATTGCCCCAATATGCCATTTAATATGCAGGATATTGCCCCCAATATGCCATTTAATATGCAGGATATTGCCCCCAATATGCCATTTAATATGCAGGATATTGCCCCCAATATGCCATTTTAATATGCCAGATATTGCCCCAATATGCCATTTAATATGCAGGATTTTGCCCCCAATATGCCATTTTAATATGCCAGATATTGCCCCAATATGCCATTTAATATGCAGGATATTGCCCCCACTATGCCATTTATTATGCCAGGATATTGCCCCCAATATGCCATTTAATATGCCATGATATTGCCCCCAATATGCCAGGATATTGCCCCTTAGCATGCTCGTTATGCCACCCTCCTCCCCCCCCCCCCTTCCCCAGTACTTACCTCGTTCCTGCTCTGTCCCCCGGTGCTCTGAAGCTGCGTGGCTGTGAGGGAAGCGTTGTGAGCTTCCCTTCAGCCGCGCGGTCAATAAAGTTTGTTTTAAAAAAAACAGACTTTATTGACCGCGCGGCTGGAGGGAAGCTCACAACGCTTCCCTCACAGCCACGCAGCTTCAGAGCACCGGGGGACAGAGCAGGAACGAGGTAAGTTTTAGATTTTTTTTTTTTTCGGCGTATAACACGCACACATCATTTCCTCCCTATTTTCAGGGAGAAAAAGTGCGTGTTATACGCCGATAAATACGGTACTTTTACATACCACAAAAGAGTATCTACCCATAGTGTTGTTTATATTATGGATTTACTCAAGCTTAATCTTTTTTGAGACCAGGGTGACGACTCTGAGCTTCTTTTGGCTAGGAAAACATGAATAGACTATTACAGAGAAACTTTTATTATTTAATCAAAATATATCTGTGTCTTGCATGTGTGATTCCTGAATGTAGCAAATATCTATTTGTTCTTTATATAAAAAGATCAAGGAATAGGCAGAGGTTTTGGGGGGACTTCAACCCTTGCACATTTAGTGTGACAATTTTAAGGGCGTCAACCATACCCATAATTTATTTGCCCAAACTCAGAGCTCGAACTTCCCCAAAACATTACAACAAGAAACAACAAAGGTCACCATACATAAAAACATAGTCCTCTACAAGGACCATATACATAGAAAAATGCAGGGATGTATCGTGGGCGATCCAGACCCTCGAATGGTGTATGAAAACAGTTATTCCCTCAAACATTGGGGTCATGGTGGGTGATGATCTTAAGCGATCCCATCGGTGAGGCTAAGATGCATATCCAATTGGGAAGAAAGATGAAAGGAGGCCAGGGCCGGGGGGGCAGAAGAGAGCTAAGGGAAAGACAAGGCAGGAGGCCAGAAAGAGAGGAAGAAAGAAGAAGAAAAAAAAAAAGGGGGGGGGGGAAAGGAAAATGGAAACCCCACACAGTGTACTGAACTAAGTTTACCCTATTACATTATATTATAGCCCTAATGCCTTATTCATTCTTAAATTAGCCATGAGATTCCTTCCTATATTTGTATTTATAAACTTCTTAGTTATTCATTAGAAGCTACCACTCCAAGCTAATAACCATTCCAGCCTTCATTCACTCACTCAAGCAGGTTCCAATGAACATATTTTAAAATATTTAAACAAATCCTGTATCTTATAAATGTGTGTAAACAAACAACCCATAAGCATTATCCTATTACATCATTAATTATCCCATAGGATGAAACCTTTATTATACTATTTTACAGAGGTGTGCTGAGTTCAAGTAATGCTGTGCTTTACCCCTACATCTGCTAATGTCCTACCAGAGGTAATTAAATGTTCTGCTTAATTTTAAAGTGATCATGTAGAAACCAATGTCCAATGCCTATAGTGCAAGGGTACTATTTGCATCTGTTGTAGTGCAGTACAAATTTAATAAACTTACATATTAATGCCTAACTACTGTGTGTTAAGTGCAGATGTGTCTATCAGTACGTACATTCATACAACTCATATCTCTATAACTCATTTATTGTCAAAGATTATGCCTTCTCCCATTCATCCTCTCTCCCCTCCTGCATATACATTCCACAGCCGCCCCCCCCCACCAGAAATACATTTGCTCTCTATCTCCCCCCCACCACATATACACAACTTGAATTCTTTTCCATTCCCTGTCCACATCCTTGCTACCCTCATTACCAGCAACGCTTATCCTACTTCCCCTACATCTGTGGGGTGAGCCTTAATCCACTCACGAACTTAGTCTACAGAAGTCAAAACAAATGTTTGGCTTTCATACCATATTATTAAGTTCACTGGGAAACTCCACATATATGTAATGTGTCTGGCTCTAAGGGCCGCAGTCACTTCTCTGTCTTTTTTGACGTGTATCAAGTGAGAGCTCCTGAAAAAACTGCATCTGTTTAAATCCTCCATCCTTCGGATCGTATCCCCTTGCGGCCTCAAGAACTTTCTGTCTCGCAAAAAAGGTGGAGAAGTGCACAATCATGTCTCTGGGTAGGGAATCTGAGATAGATTTAACTTTCAGGGTTCTGTGAGTCCACTCTATGATTTCTTCTTTTACCCCTTCAAGTGCTCCCATATCCCTGAAGAGTTCCAACAAGAATTTCTGAAGAGAAGCTTGATCGATCTTTTCAGTGATTCCTCTAATTATGAGGTTCTTCTGAGTGTTCTGTCTTCTGAGTATGCCTCCTTAGCTTCCAGTTTTTCCATTCTATTTTTTAGAGAAGTACATTCTTCTCTTATGTTTTTCAACTCAAATTCAAGATTCTCAATTTTTTATTAATTTGTTTTAACTTGCTAGCCCATTTTTTTTCACGTTTCCCCAATTCTTGCTTGAACAATAGTAGTTGCGTTTCCATACATTGCTGGAGATATTCCTGTGTTATCAAGTGTGGATTTCAGCTACTGGGATGGTAGACAGCCTTCCTGATTCCTCCAGCTCCCTCTTTGCAAGACTCAAGGAAACATTATGTGAAGCATCAATTTGTGGTGAAAATATGGATGAAATCATTTTGTCTCCCTTAGATTTGGGTTCACTAGTTTTGACTTTCCTAGATTTCGGCTTAGTTCTATCCCCTCTTTTCCCCTTCTTGGTTGCCATGCTGAACTGCTTTCAAATATATCTCGGGATAAAGTGTTTCCCAGCTTTGGACACTTGAAGATGCCTCCAGCTGTCACCTGGAGAGCACACACCACAAGCGTTATTCACTTGTAAGGTTCCAGCCAATACCCAGGGGGGGGATTATGCCAACTTTGAATGCTCACAGGTACTGTTCCCCATCTACCCCTTGTGATAATCCTATCCAAAAATATATTTTATGTTGGAATTTCACAAATTACGTAGTAGCTTTAGCTTGCATCCGCATCTGAAGTTACCAAACTCTGCAAACCCCTTATTGGAAGGGTATTTATAATCCAAAACCTGTACACACTGATCAGTGTCCTACTGCAGCTTAAAACAGACAATTTATTTCAAGCTCTACTTATTATTCAGAGCCTGTTAGCACAGTGTAACTAGTCCCTTGCTCTGGGAAATATTATATTGTGGGAAGGTATTTAAACCTTTATATGTCTGCAAGTGCACTTTCCCTGCTGCCACAGAGTTTTTGGCACAGTTTAGCATGAGACTATAGAATCCTCAATGGAGGCTTTAAGCATACAGCCTTCTCTTTGCTACCAGTGATAGAGTGTTTCAGAGACTTTACATTTGTCTAGGTTCGGAATTATAAACACAGTCTTTGCGAATTAAGCATGGAATCTACTCAGAGATCTCAGGAGCAGCTTATACTCTCCGATCACTGTTTAACAGGCAGTGTGCCAAAGGAACCAGTTGCGTTTGCCCAATCTTTGCATGGAGTCAGCCTCTTTTTGGTGCCGTCAACATATACTTTATGCGTTATCTTCTCTCCATCGGCAGCAGTTTCCTGCTAGTATTCAGAGTCGCGGCGTCTTTTGCTTTGCTCTCGCCACCACATCTGTGATCCACATATGCTCCTCCCTCACAGCGTCTTCACGTCATGACGTCCCCGCCAGCACCATATGGGTGAGATTTGAAAGATGTTATGTGGACTGATATTATGTAAACTTTAATTGTATGTGTTTGGTTGCACGTTCTTTTTTGCTTTTAATGATTTCATGTCAATTGGGACGAGCTGACTGCCACTCATGTTGTGTGTACATTTATTTCAAATGCACATTCACTAGACTTGTTAAAAACTTGTGTAGTGTTCAAAAGTTGTTCTACATGGAAGAAATATTTCCATTCACAAAGTGCCGGGTGTTTCTATTTCTATTTGCGTTATTGGAGACGTGGGTGTCACCATGTCCCATGCCCCGCTCTATTTCCGGGTGCAACGCCGAAGATTATGTTCAGTATTGCAGAAACTCCAGTAAAATGGCCTCCCTGCTGAAAAAACTCATGTAAGATAACTAAACTCGTGAAAAGCAGGGGAAGAGTCCCTCCGCCTCTTGGTGAACCAAATTTAAAAATTGAAATAGGCCAAGACTGAATATACCAAATATACATCTAAATTTGTCAACAAGAGTGAAAGATGCTGAAAAACAGATGAAAAAGGTAACGAAAACAAAGAAAAATAGATCCCAAAAATAAGAGGAGAACATGCTGTGGCCAAAAATCACCGAATTGAGGTGAAATCAATAGTAGTAGAGAGGGAGGGGACACCACTGCCCCTAGAGAAAAAATACCTCTTATAGCACTGATAGAAGAAAAAAAACACCACAAACAACATTAATACAATACAATAACAAAGTGGGTACTTTTCTGAGGGAAGAAGCAAAGAAAGAGGAGTATAGTGTGTTATGGACTGATACTAGAAGAGAGTGAGGTGTTTGTGTAGGGCTATTGTGATTGGTTTATTTTTACTTATTGTGTTGCTATGGTGTTATGTTGCTGCTGAGGAATTTATAGAAAGAGTTAATAGGTATAATAGGAGCCTTTGTGTCGTTACATTTTTTTTTTGTAGATATCTTTTGTGTGATTAAAAGTTCATCGTGAAAAATGTTTTGTAGGAAAAGTCCAAGGCAGAATAAAGGAACCTCTCGATAGAAAACTAGAAAAGTCAACCACTTTTCATCGACAACAAACACAGAATAAATAATTTAACTCCTTCACGACATTGCCCGCACATGTATGGACTCCCAATGCAATGGTAACAATGACCATTGCCTGTACATGTATTGTACGTCATTAAAATGACGCAATGGTTTTTTCCATGAATCACGCCATCTTCAGCTTACGTGGAACAAAAACAATGGACGTCAGGACTGCCCATAGGCAGACTTAAAGTGACAAGCCAGTGACAATTGTCAATCACATCCCCCTCACCCTATGCATGGAGGCAAGTCTGAAACACCCAGAAAAGGGGCTGTCTTAGCTCACAATTGCTGAGACAGGCTGTCTCAGCCATTGCACGGGGGATTTTGATATGGCTAGGGACATATCAGAATCCATTGCCTTCCTCCTCCAAATTGGGTGGGGGGGGGGGGGATTGATGGGGTGTGGTGATCCTGGTTGAGAGAGAGAACAAGAGAGACACACAAATGGTTAAATATAAAAACAAAACAGTCTCAAAGGAAAGCACTGAGATCTACCCTTAAAAAAGCAATATATACCGTATTTGCTCGATTATAAGACGACCCTGATTATAAGACGACCCCCCTAAATTTGTACATTCCTTTAGGAAAAAAACTAAAAGCCCGATTATAAGACTACCCTATAGGAAAAAAAGTTTAACTTGTATATATGTAAATTGCTTTTTAATATTTAATAAAAAATGTATATTATACAAATGTGCCAATGCGGCCTCTCTCCCGCTCCCCCAGCTTTCTTTCCCCGCCCAGCGTTGTCTCTCTCTCTCCCCCCAAAACTTCTCTCTCTTGTCTCTATCTATCCCCCCTCCCCTTTTCTCTCTGTCCCCCCCCCTTGTCTGTCTGTGTCCTCCCCCTCCCTTTGTCTCTCTCTATCCCCCCTCCCCTTTTATCTGTCCCCCCCCTTGTCTATCTGTGTCCCCCCCCCTCCCCTTGTCTGTGTCCTCTGTCCAGCCCCACCCCCCACCCCCTTACCTGGTTTCGCTCCCTGGTGGCTAGTGGGGACAGCCGGGGGATGTCTGCACAGCTGGTCCGTCATAATAGACTGCCGTGTCGGGCAGCATGGAGGATGTCTGCACGTATCGTGCAGACATCCCCCAGGTGCCCGATTTACCCTGGTGGCTAGTGGGGCAGCAGAGGATGTCTGCGCGATGAGCGCAGACCTCCCATGCTGCCGCCCAGCACGCTCGCCGGGACTTCTGTGACGAAAGCGGAAGTACCCGGCTTCTTCATAGAAGCCCCGGTGGTCGTGCCGGGCGGAAGCAGGGGAGTCTGTGCTCATCGCGCAGACATCCCCTGCTGTTAGAGGGGGATCCAGGTCCCCTGCAGCTCTGCAGGGGACCTGGATCCCTGTCTTATAGTCTGACCTCAATTTGAGGTCAGATTATAAGAAGACCTCGAATGTAAGATGAGGAGGATTTTTCAGAGCATTTGCTCTGAAAAAAACCTCGTCTTTTATTCGAGCAAATACGGTAATAAGCTTTAAGAAGCAAGCGTGCACTTTTATTTAAATGCACACATAGCTAAAGTAGAAAAATAGCTATTGTCCAGAACAACCATCAAAACAAACAAAACCATTGTCTTGGAGGGATTAGAATATTTTATATAAAATTATTCTATTTGCAAATAAAGACAAAAATGACAAGTGTATATTGCATCGATAACTTGTGTTTATTTTTCAAACCAAATTCATTGCATAATAATACATGTATATGTTAGTTCAAGTTACAGACACCTACTTGTGCGCTTATGTTTTTAGGATTTATCCTTCAAACAGAGAAAAGGAAAAAACAGTGCCTGAGGAAATTTCAAATCACATTTTCCAAACCATGTCCTTTGATAAATAATACAATGAAAATAAGAACAAAACCCCCCCACTAAATTAAATAAAAGGAAACAAATGAAACTTATTTGCAAATATATTATCTTAACATAATTAGAATTAAAATAGAACTGAATCAAGAATTGGCAAAACAACCAGTTATGCAAACAACTCGCCATGTAACTGTCGCCAAATTATGTGCGGTCCGCTCCCTTTGTGAGATAGCTGTTCATAAAAGACTGAGCACATTGTACAGCTTGTATAGTACAGTCTTGCATAATCAGTGCGATCTTGAGGGGTGGCTATATGGGAGGAGGCAGGCCACACATAATTTTGGGGCAGAGCTACATGGCGCAGAGATCTGACCCAAGAAAGAGTCAAGATGGCAGCTAGTACACATGCTGCTGCTAAGTGTATCTGAAAATTTTATATAGATTTGTTTTTTAAGTAATGGTACAGCTTATATATCAGGGCTTTTTCATTTATTTCATGCAAAGTTACTTATGGCATGACAGTTGTCCTTTAAGCCCAAATTTGAGGTCATTTTAACATGTATGCAGTGTTTATGTTTAGCTGTAATTTTCCTCTTTAATGTACCCACGTATATGAAGTAAGTGATCACTGAAGTGCGCACAACAGGGCATTACAAAATGGCAATGGGTTTTCGGTGATGTTGGATGCCTTGACATAGAGGCAGTTCAGCAACAGCTACTTAGCAGTGTTAGCAAACATTGATTGCTTCCACCACTCATTTAGCCGCAGGACATGCCTGTGACACCCTTTGCCAGTATGTAATTGGAGACGTGTTTAGCACCAAGGTGTTAAAGAAATAATACAAATAAAGTATCTTATTCAGCCCACTTTGCTCCGTATACAGTCAGATCATATGGATCTGGCCCAAGATGAATGAAGAGCTGACTGTAAATTTTATCTTCTGAACTGCAGTCTGAGACACAATAAGGTTACCAAAACTGCAATGCCATTTTTGAAAGAAAAGAAAATCCTGCTTGTTTCGTAATCAATATCTCCCTCTTTATGTTAGTAGCTTCTAGCACAATGAATTAGACACAGCATTACAAGTTAATATACAACTAAACACAGATTGTAAAAAAAAATGTTTTGATAATTAATGTAAATTTCTTATGAAGTAGAACTGTAGTGATGTGTATTATACAGGAAAAATATAATATCTGGTTTCATGTTGGTGCCAACCTGCGTTCAATATATGGTTTCTGATGGTATACCTTCAGCAGCACAATAAATTTTCCATGTGGGTACGTTCTCAACTGTGAACCTCTGAGCCATTCATTACATCTTTTATGGTAAAATCTATGTAAGTTGTTGAGTGCTCTGCGAATGCATTATTGCCTTAACCTCTAATATTACTGAATTACCTACCACATGGCAGCTGGAAAATGCAATACATTTTGTTAGAGAAAGGTATTCATGCTTACATACAGACATAATTGTTTATTAAATTCCAGATAACATTTTTTGTATCCTGAAGCTTTTATTTCCCATGTCACTGTACTATGAAATAAAGTTTCATAACAAATTAGTATTTCTCCTTTATAATAGATTTCCCTTAATCTAAATAATGTTTTAAAAAAAAAAAAAAAACAGACAAGAAATTTGAATAAAAATAACTTGGCTCTCAAATTTGCAGAAGGAAAGTAAGTCAAAAATAAGATCTGTACCAATCTGAACCTTACACCCCCCCCCCCCCCCCCCCCCCCCCCCCCATGAGAATGGATTATTTTCATTATGTCATTTTTATTATGTTGATATTGTTTTTCTGAAAATAATAAATTTTGATTTACAAAAAAAAAAATAACTTGGCTCTCAACAGTACACAATGACTAAATAAAATGGTTTTTTGCTCCAAAACACACTATAAACCTTTATTAGGGACGCAGCACTTTGGGAAACCGGAGGACTTTACAATGCGCTTTACAATGCAAGATTACAATGGAAGATTTTTTTAGCGTACTGAAAGCAGGCCGCATCCTTTTTAAATATTGAAGCTTTCACCGCACCCGCAGGTTCCTTTGATGTTCGGATTATTAAATACAAACTCACTAGAAAGTTTATCTTCTACAAAGTCCATTTCCGTTCCCAAGAGGGTCAGCTGAGCTTTCTTCTCAATGAACACTCTCACTCCTGTTAGGAAAAAATAAAAACAGAGACACGTAAAAAGGGCTTCATTTCATGTAAAAGAGCTGTAACAAAATTATTTGTGTGCACTTATGATCAACGTTTTGCAACTTAGACTGTGGATTTGGCCACCCTAGAGGTAAAATGTAACTTCTTAGTGCAGGGCTCAACAAATCACGGGTGCCAGGTCGCCAAGACCTGGCGCCCAGGTGATGTTAATCACAGGGAGCCCTTGCAGCTGCCACGGACTGTAAACTACGCTCCCTCACGCAGTGCGCTCTAGTGCCGAGCGTCATGTGACAACACGGCACTCAGCAGGAAGCTGAATGAGATCCGGCTGCAGCATAAATGTCCCCCTCCCCTGCAATGAGGTAAAGCAGCTGGGAGGGAGGACACCGTAACAAATACATTCTTTAAAAAAATAAATAAAAAAAAAACACAAAACTGCTGACTGGTGTGATGTATACCGGTATAAAGGCTTGGTACGTAACTGGCTGTGTATGTGATAAGTGTGTGCGTGTAACTGGCTGTGCATGTAATGCGTGTGCATGTAATGCGTGTGCATGTAATGCGTGTGCATGTAATGCGTGTGCATGTAATGCGTGTGCATGTAATGCATGCGTGCATGTAATGCGTGTGTATGTAATGCATGCGTGTATGTAACTGACTGTGTATGTAATGCATGCGTGTATGTAACTGGCTGTGTATGTAATGCGTGCGTGTGTGTAACTGGCTGTGTATGTAATGCGTGCGTGTGTGTAACTGGCTGTGTATGTAATGCGTGCGTGTGTGTAACTGGCTGTGTATGTAATGCGTGCGTGTGTGTAACTGGCTGTGTATGTAATGCGTGCGTGTGTGTAACTGGCTGTGTATGTAATGCGTGCGTGTGTGTAACTGGCTGTGTATGTAATGCGTGCGTGTGTGTAACTGGCTGTGTATGTAATGCGTGCGTGTGTGTAACTGGCTGTGTATGTAATGCGTGCGTGTGTGTAACTGGCTGTGTATGTGATGCGTGCGTGTGTAACTGGCTGTGTATGTAAAGCGTGTGTGTGCGTATGTAACTGGCTGTGTATGTAAAGCGTGTGTGTGTGTGTGTAACTGGCTGTGTATGTAATGCGTGTGTGTGTGTGTAACTGGCTGTGTATGTAATGCGTGTGTGTGTGTGTAACTGGCTGTGTATGTAATGCGTGTGTGTGTGTGTGTGTAACTGGCTGTGTATGTAATGCGTGTGTGTGTGTGTGTGTGTGTGTGTAACTGGCTGTGTATGTAATGCGTGTGTGTGTGTGTGTGTAACTGGCTGTGTATGTGATGTGTGCGTGTGTAACTGGCTGTGTATGTGATGTGTGCGTGTGTGTGTGTGTAACTGGCTGTGTATGTGATGTGTGCGTGTGTGTGTGTAACTGGCTGTGTATGTAATGCGTGTGTGTGTGTAACTGGCTGTGTATGTAATGCGTGTGTGTGTGTGTAACTGGCTGTGTATGTAATGCGTGTGTGTGTGCGTATGTAACTGGCTGTGTATGTAATGCGTGTGTGTGTGTAACTGGCTGTGTATGTAATGCGTGTGTGTGTAACTGGCTGTGTATGTAATGCGTGTGTAACTGGCTGTGTATGTAATGCGTGTGTGTGTGCGTATGTACCTGGCTGTGTATGTAAAGCGTGTGTGTGTGCGTATGTAACTGGCTGTGTATGTAAAGCGTGTGTGTGTGTATGTAACTGGCTGTGTATGTAAAGCGTGTGTGTGTGTGTGTAACTGGCTGTGTATGTGATGTGTGTGTGTAACTGGCTGTGTATGTAAAGCGTGTGTGTGCGTATGTAACTGGCTGTGTATGTAAAGCGTGTGTGTGTGTATGTAACTGGCTGTGTATGTAAAGCGTGTGTGTGTGTGTGTAACTGGCTGTGTATGTAATGCGTGTGTGTGTGTGTAACTGGCTGTGTATGTAATGCGTGTGTGTGTGTGTGTGTGTAACTGGCTGTGTATGTAATGCGTGTGTGTGTGTGTGTGTAACTGGCTGTGTATGTAATGCGTGTGTGTGTGTGTGTGTGTGTGTAACTGGCTGTGTATGTAATGCGTGTGTGTGTGTGTGTGTAACTGGCTGTGTATGTAATGCATGTGTGTATGTAACTGGCTGTGTATGTAATGCATGTGTGTATGTAACTGGCTGTGTATGTAATGCATGCGTGTATGTAACTGGCTGTGTATGTAATGCGTGCGTGTGTGTAACTGGCTGTGTATGTAATGCGTGCGTGTGTGTAACTGGCTGTGTATGTAATGCGTGCGTGTGTGTAACTGGCTGTGTATGTAATGCGTGCGTGTGTGTAACTGGCTGTGTATGTAATGCGTGCGTGTGTGTAACTGGCTGTGTATGTAATGCGTGCGTGTGTGTAACTGGCTGTGTATGTAATGCGTGCGTGTGTGTAACTGGCTGTGTATGTAATGCGTGCGTGTGTGTAACTGGCTGTGTATGTAATGCGTGCGTGTGTGTAACTGGCTGTGTATGTAATGCGTGCGTGTGTGTAACTGGCTGTGTATGTAATGCGTGCGTGTGTGTAACTGGCTGTGTATGTAATGCGTGCGTGTGTGTAACTGGCTGTGTATGTGATGCGTGCGTGTGTGTAACTGGCTGTGTATGTGATGCGTGCGTGTGTAACTGGCTGTGTATGTGATGCGTGCGTGTGTAACTGGCTGTGTATGTGATGTGTGCGTGTGTAACTGGCTGTGTATGTGATGTGTGCGTGTGTAACTGGCTGTGTATGTGAGGTGTGCGTGTGTAACTGGCTGTGTATGTGAGGTGTGCGTGTGTAACTGGCTGTGTATGTGATGTGTGCGTGTGTAACTGGCTGTGTATGTGATGTGTGCGTGTGTGTGTGTGTAACTGGCTGTGTATGTGATGTGTGCGTGTGTGTGTGTAACTGGCTGTGTATGTAATGCGTGTGTGTGTGTAACTGGCTGTGTATGTAATGCGTGTGTGTGTGTGTGTAACTGGCTGTGTATGTAATGCGTGTGTGTGTGCGTATGTAACTGGCTGTGTATGTAATGCGTGTGTGTGTGTAACTGGCTGTGTATGTAATGCGTGTGTGTGTGTAACTGGCTGTGTATGTAATGCGTGTGTGTGTGTAACTGGCTGTGTATGTAATGCGTGTGTGTGTGCGTATGTACCTGGCTGTGTATGTAAAGCGTGTGTGTGTGCGTATGTAACTGGCTGTGTATGTAAAGCGTGTGTGTGTGTATGTAACTGGCTGTGTATGTAAAGCGTGTGTGTGTGTGTAACTGGCTGTGTATGTGATGTGTGTGTGTAACTGGCTGTGTATGTAAAGCGTGTGTGTGCGTATGTAACTGGCTGTGTATGTAAAGCGTGTGTGTGTGTATGTAACTGGCTGTGTATGTAAAGCGTGTGTGTGTGTGTGTAACTGGCTGTGTATGTAATGCGTGTGTGTGTGTGTAACTGGCTGTGTATGTAATGCGTGTGTGTGTGTAACTGGCTGTGTATGTAATGCGTGTGTGTGTGTGTGTAACTGGCTGTGTATGTAATGCGTGTGTGTGTGTGTGTAACTGGCTGTGTATGTAATGCGTGTGTGTGTGTGTGTGTGTAACTGGCTGTGTATGTAATGCGTGTGTGTGTGTGTGTGTGTGTGTAACTGGCTGTGTATGTAATGCGTGTGTGTGTGTGTGTGTGTGTGTAACTGGCTGTGTATGTAATGCGTGTGTGTGTGTGTGTAACTGGCTGTGTATGTGATGTGTGCGTGTGTGTGTGTGTAACTGGCTGTGTATGTGATGTGTGTGTGTGTGTGTGTGTGTAACTGGCTGTGTATGTGATGTGTGCGTGTGTGTGTGTGTGTAACTGGCTGTGTATGTGATGTGTGTGTGTGTAACTGGCTGTGTATGTGATGTGTGCGTGTGTGTTTAACTGGCTGTGTATGTGATGTGTGCGTGTGTGTTTAACTGGCTGTGTATGTGATGTGTGCGTGTGTGTGTAACTGGCTGTGTATGTGATGTGTGCGTGTGTGTGTGTAACTGGCTGTATATGTAATGCATGTGTGTGTGTAGCTGGCTGTGTATGTAATGCGTGTGTGTGTGTAACTGGATGTGTATGTAATGCGTGTGTGTGTGTGTAACTGGCTGTGTATGTAATGCGTGTGTGTGTGCGTATGTAACTGGCTGTGTATGTAAAGCGTGTGTGTGTGTATGTAACTGGCTGTGTATGTAAAGCGTGTGTGTGTGTATGTAACTGGCTGTGTATGTAAAGCGTGTGTGTGTGTATGTAACTGGCTGTGTATGTAAAGCGTGTGTGTGTGTGTGTAACTGGCTGTGTATGTAATGCGTGTGTGTGTGTGTAACTGGCTGTGTATGTAATGTGTGTGTGTGTGTGTGTGTGTAACTGGCTGTGTATGTAATGTGTGTGTGTGTGTGTAACTGGCTGTGTATGTAATGTGTGTGTGTGTGTAACTGGCTGTGTACGTAATGCGTGTGTGTGTGTGTGTAACTGGCTGTGTATGTAATGCGTGTGTGTGTGTGTAACTGGCTGTGTATGTAATGCGTGTGTGTGTGTGTAACTGGCTGTGTATGTAATGCGTGTGTGTGTGTGTGTAACTGGCTGTGTATGTAATGCGTGTGTGTGTGTGTGTAACTGGCTGTGTATGTAATGCGTGTGTGTGTGTGTAACTGGCTGTGTATGTAATGCGTGTGTGTGTGTGTGTGTGTGTAACTGGCTGTGTATGTAATGTGTGTGTGTGTGTGTGTAACTGGCTGTGTATGTAATGCGTGTGTGTGTGTGTAACTGGCTGTGTATGTAATGCGTGTGTGTGTGTGTAACTGGCTGTGTATGTAATGCGTGTGTGTGTGTGTAACTGGCTGTGTATGTAATGCGTGTGTGTGTGTGTGTAACTGGCTGTGTATGTAATGCGTGTGTGTGTGTGTAACTGGCTGTGTATGTAATGCGTGTGTGTGTGTGTAACTGGCTGTGTATGTAATGCGTGTGTGTGTGTGTAACTGGCTGTGTATGTAATGCGTGTGTGTGTGTGTAACTGGCTGTGTATGTAATGCGTGTGTGTGTGTGTAACTGGCTGTGTATGTAATGCGTGTGTGTGTGTGTGTAACTGGCTGTGTATGTAATGCGTGTGTGTGTGTGTAACTGGCTGTGTATGTAATGCGTGTGTGTGTGTGTAACTGGCTGTGTATGTAATGCGTGTGTGTGTGTGTGTGTGTGTGTAACTGGCTGTGTATGTAATGCGTGTGTGTGTGTGTGTGTGTGTGTGTGTGTGTAACTGGCTGTGTATGTAATGCGAGTGTGTGTGTGTGTGTGTGTAACTGGCTGTGTATGTAATGCGTGTGTGTGTGTATGTGTGTGTGTAACTGGCTGTGTATGTAATGCGTGTGTGTGTGTGTGTGTGTGTGTGTGTGTAACTGGCTGTGTATGTAATGCGTGTGTGTGTGTGTGTGTGTGTGTGTGTGTGTGTAACTGGCTGTGTATGTAATGCGTGTGTGTGTGTGTAACTGGCTGTGTATGTAATGCGTGTGTGTGTGTGTGTGTGTGTAACTGGCTGTGTATGTAATGCGTGTGTGTGTGTGTGTGTAACTGGCTGTGTATGTGATGTGTGCGTGTGTGTGTGTAACTGGCTGTGTATGTAATGCGTGTGTGTGTGTAACTGGCTGTGTATGTAATGCGTGTGTGTGTGTGTGTAACTGGCTGTGTATGTAATGCGTGTGTGTGTGCGTATGTAACTGGCTGTGTATGTAATGCGTGTGTGTGTGTAACTGGCTGTGTATGTAATGCGTGTGTGTGTGTAACTGGCTGTGTATGTAATGCGTGTGTGTGTGTAACTGGCTGTGTATGTAATGCGTGTGTGTGTGCGTATGTACCTGGCTGTGTATGTAAAGCGTGTGTGTGTGCGTATGTAACTGGCTGTGTATGTAAAGCGTGTGTGTGTGTATGTAACTGGCTGTGTATGTAAAGCGTGTGTGTGTGTGTAACTGGCTGTGTATGTGATGTGTGTGTGTAACTGGCTGTGTATGTAAAGCGTGTGTGTGCGTATGTAACTGGCTGTGTATGTAAAGCGTGTGTGTGTGTATGTAACTGGCTGTGTATGTAAAGCGTGTGTGTGTGTGTGTAACTGGCTGTGTATGTAATGCGTGTGTGTGTGTGTAACTGGCTGTGTATGTAATGCGTGTGTGTGTGTGTGTAACTGGCTGTGTATGTAATGCGTGTGTGTGTGTGTGTAACTGGCTGTGTATGTAATGCGTGTGTGTGTGTGTGTAACTGGCTGTGTATGTAATGCGTGTGTGTGTGTGTGTGTGTAACTGGCTGTGTATGTAATGCGTGTGTGTGTGTGTGTGTGTGTGTAACTGGCTGTGTATGTAATGCGTGTGTGTGTGTGTGTGTGTGTAACTGGCTGTGTATGTAATGCGTGTGTGTGTGTGTGTAACTGGCTGTGTATGTGATGTGTGCGTGTGTGTGTGTGTAACTGGCTGTGTATGTGATGTGTGTGTGTGTGTGTGTGTAACTGGCTGTGTATGTGATGTGTGCGTGTGTGTGTGTGTGTAACTGGCTGTGTATGTGATGTGTGTGTGTGTAACTGGCTGTGTATGTGATGTGTGCGTGTGTGTTTAACTGGCTGTGTATGTGATGTGTGCGTGTGTGTTTAACTGGCTGTGTATGTGATGTGTGCGTGTGTGTGTAACTGGCTGTGTATGTGATGTGTGCGTGTGTGTGTGTAACTGGCTGTATATGTAATGCATGTGTGTGTGTAGCTGGCTGTGTATGTAATGCGTGTGTGTGTGTAACTGGATGTGTATGTAATGCGTGTGTGTGTGTGTAACTGGCTGTGTATGTAATGCGTGTGTGTGTGCGTATGTAACTGGCTGTGTATGTAAAGCGTGTGTGTGTGTATGTAACTGGCTGTGTATGTAAAGCGTGTGTGTGTGTATGTAACTGGCTGTGTATGTAAAGCGTGTGTGTGTGTATGTAACTGGCTGTGTATGTAAAGCGTGTGTGTGTGTGTGTAACTGGCTGTGTATGTAATGCGTGTGTGTGTGTGTAACTGGCTGTGTATGTAATGTGTGTGTGTGTGTGTGTGTGTGTGTAACTGGCTGTGTATGTAATGTGTGTGTGTGTGTGTGTAACTGGCTGTGTATGTAATGTGTGTGTGTGTGTAACTGGCTGTGTACGTAATGCGTGTGTGTGTGTGTGTAACTGGCTGTGTATGTAATGCGTGTGTGTGTGTGTAACTGGCTGTGTATGTAATGCGTGTGTGTGTGTGTAACTGGCTGTGTATGTAATGCGTGTGTGTGTGTGTGTAACTGGCTGTGTATGTAATGCGTGTGTGTGTGTGTGTAACTGGCTGTGTATGTAATGCGTGTGTGTGTGTGTAACTGGCTGTGTATGTAATGCGTGTGTGTGTGTGTGTGTGTGTGTAACTGGCTGTGTATGTAATGTGTGTGTGTGTGTGTGTGTAACTGGCTGTGTATGTAATGCGTGTGTGTGTGTGTAACTGGCTGTGTATGTAATGCGTGTGTGTGTGTGTAACTGGCTGTGTATGTAATGCGTGTGTGTGTGTGTAACTGGCTGTGTATGTAATGCGTGTGTGTGTGTGTGTAACTGGCTGTGTATGTAATGCGTGTGTGTGTGTGTAACTGGCTGTGTATGTAATGCGTGTGTGTGTGTGTAACTGGCTGTGTATGTAATGCGTGTGTGTGTGTGTAACTGGCTGTGTATGTAATGCGTGTGTGTGTGTGTAACTGGCTGTGTATGTAATGCGTGTGTGTGTGTGTAACTGGCTGTGTATGTAATGCGTGTGTGTGTGTGTAACTGGCTGTGTATGTAATGCGTGTGTGTGTGTGTAACTGGCTGTGTATGTAATGCGTGTGTGTGTGTGTAACTGGCTGTGTATGTAATGCGTGTGTGTGTGTGTAACTGGCTGTGTATGTAATGCGTGTGTGTGTGTGTGTGTGTGTGTGTAACTGGCTGTGTATGTAATGCGTGTGTGTGTGTGTGTGTGTGTGTAACTGGCTGTGTATGTAATGCGAGTGTGTGTGTGTGTGTGTGTAACTGGCTGTGTATGTAATGCGTGTGTGTGTGTATGTGTGTGTGTAACTGGCTGTGTATGTAATGCGTGTGTGTGTGTGTGTGTGTGTGTGTGTGTGTGTGTAACTGGCTGTGTATGTAATGCGTGTGTGTGTGTGTGTGTGTGTGTGTGTAACTGGCTGTGTATGTAATGCGTGTGTGTGTGTGTGTGTGTGTGTGTGTAACTGGCTGTGTATGTAATGCGTGTGTGTGTGTGTAACTGGCTGTGTATGTAATGCGTGTGTGTGTGTGTGTGTGTGTAACTGGCTGTGTATGTAATGCGTGTGTGTGTGTGTGTGTGTAACTGGCTGTGTATGTAATGCGTGTGTGTGTGTAACTGGCTGTGTATGTAATGCGTGTGTGTGTGTGTGTAACTGGCTGTGTATGTAATGCGTGTGTGTGTGTGTGTGTGTGTAACTGGCTGTGTATGTAATGCGTGTGTGTGTGTGTGTGTGTAACTGGCTGTGTATGTAATGCGTGTGTGTGTGTGTGTGTGTGTGTGTGTGTAACTGGCTGTGTATGTAATGCGTGTGCGTGTGTGTGTGTAACTGGCTGTGTATGTAATGCGTGTGCGTGTGTGTGTGTGTAACTGGCTGTGTATGTAATGCGTGTGTGTGTGTGTGTAACTGGCTGTGTATGTAATGCGTGTGTGTGTGTGTGTGTGTGTAACTGGCTGTGTATGTAATGCGTGTGTGTGTAACTGGCTGTGTATGTAATGCGTGTGTGTGTGTGTGTGTGTGTGTGTAACTGGCTGTGTATGTAATGTGTGTGTGTGTGTGTGTGTAACTGGCTGTGTATGTAATGTGTGTGTGTGTGTGTGTGTGTAACTGGCTGTGTATGTAATGTGTGTGTGTGTGTGTAACAGGCTGTGTATGTAATGCGTGTGTGTGTAACTGGCTGTGTATGTAATGCGTGTGTGTGTGTGTGTGTGTGTGTAACTGGCTGTGTATGTAATGTGTGTGTGTGTGTGTGTGTGTAACTGGCTGTGTATGTAATGTGTGTGTGTGTGTGTGTGTGTGTGTGTGTAACTGGCTGTGTATGTAATGCGTGTGTGTGTGTGTAACTGGCTGTGTATGTAATGCGTGTGTGTGTGTGTAACTGGCTGTGTATGTAATGCGTGTGTGTGTGTGTAACTGGCTGTGTATGTAATGCGTGTGTGTGTGTGTAACTGGCTGTGTATGTAATGCGTGTGTGTGTGTGTGTGTGTGTGTGTAACTGGCTGTGTATGTAATGCGTGTGTGTGTGTGTGTGTGTGTAACTGGCTGTGTATGTAATGCGTGTGTGTGTGTGTGTGTAACTGGCTGTGTATGTGATGTGTGTGTGTGTGTGTGTAACTGGCTGTGTATGTGATGTGTGCGTGTGTAACTGGCTGTGTATGTGATGTGTGCGTGTGTAACTGGCTGTGTATGTGATCTGTGCGTGTGTGTGTGTGTGTAACTGGCTGTGTATGTAATGCGTGTGTAACTGGCTGTGTATGTAATGCGTGTGTGTGTGTGTAACTAATGCGTGTGTGTGTGTAACTGGCTGTGTATGTAATGCGTGTGTGTGTGTAACTGGCTGTGTATGTAATGCGTGTGTGTGTGTAACTGGCTGTGTATGTAATGCGTGTGTGTGTGTAACTGGCTGTGTATGTAATGCGTGTGTGTGTGTAACTGGCTGTGTATGTAATGTGTGTGTGTGTGTGTGTGTGTGTAACTGGCTGTGTATGTAATGCGTGTGTGTGTGTGTGTGTGTGTAACTGGCTGTGTATGTAATGCGTGTGTGTGTGTGTGTGTAACTGGCTGTGTATGTAATGCGTGTGTGTGTGTGTAACTGGCTGTGTATGTAATGCGTGTGTGTGTGTGTGTGTGTGTGTGTGTGTAACTGGCTGTGTATGTAATGCGTGTGTAACTGGCTGTGTATGTAATGCGTGTGTGTGTGTGTGTGTGTGTGTAACTGGCTGTGTATGTAATGCGTGTGTGTGTGTGTGTGTGTAACTGGCTGTGTATGTAATGCGTGTGTGTGTGTGTGTAACTGGCTGTGTATGTAATGCGTGTGTGTGTGTGTGTGTGTGTGTAACTGGCTGTGTATGTAATGCGTGTGTGTGTGTGTGTGTGTGTGTAACTGGCTGTGTATGTAATGCGTGTGTGTGTAACTGGCTGTGTATGTAATGCGTGTGTGTGTGTGTGTGTGTAACTGGCTGTGTATGTAAAGCGTGTGTGTGTGTGTAACTGGCTGTGTATGTAATGCGTGTGTGTGTGTGTGTGTGTGTGTGTGTGTGTGTAACTGGCTGTGTATGTAATGCGTGTGTGTGTGTAACTGGCTGTGTATGTAATGCGTGTGTGTGTGTAACTGGCTGTGTATGTAATGCGTGTGTGTGTGTGTGTGTGTAACTGGCTGTGTATGTAATGCGTGTGTGTGTGTGTGTGTGTAACTGGCTGTGAATGTAATGCGTGTGTGTGTGTGTAACTGGCTTTGTATGTAATGCGTGTGTGTGTAACTGGCTGTGTATGTAATGCGTGTGTGTGTGTGTGTGTGTAACTGGCTGTGTATGTAATGCGTGTGTGTGTAACTGGCTGTGTATGTAATGCGTGTGTGTGTGTGTGTGTGTAACTGGCTGTGTATGTAAAGCGTGTGTGTGTGTGTAACTGGCTGTGTATGTAATGCGTGTGTGTGTAACTGGCTGTGTATGTAATGCGTGTGTGTGTGTAACTGGCTGTGTATGTAATGTGTGTGTGTGTGTAACTGACTGTGTATGTGATGTGTGTGTGTGTGTGTGTGTGTGTGTGTAACTGACTGTGTATGTGATGTGTGTGTGTGTGTGTGTGTGTAACTGGCTGTGTATGTGATGTGTGTGTGTAACTGGCTGTGTATGTGATGTGTGTGTGTATGTAACTGGCTGTGTATGTGATGTGTGTGTGTATGTAATGTGTGTGTGTGTGTGTAACTGGCTGTGTATGTGATGTGTGTGTGTGTGTGTGTGTGTAACTGGATGTGTATGTGATGTGTGTGTGTGTGTGTGTAACTGGCTGTGTATGTAATGCGTGTGTGTGTGTGTGTGTATGTAATGCGTTTGTGTGTGTGTGTAACTGGCTGTGCATGTAATGTGTGTGTGTGTAACTGGCTGTGTGTGTGTGTGTGTGTGTGTAACTGGCTGTGTATGTAAAGCGTGTGTGTGTGTGTAACTGGCTGTGTATGTAATGCGTGTGTGTGTGTGTAACTGGCTGTGTATGTAATGGGTGTGTGTGTGTGTGTAACTGGCTGTGTATGTAATGCGTGTGTGTGTAACTGGCTGTGTATGTAATGCGTGTGTGTGTGTAACTGGCTGTGTATGTAATGGGTGTGTGTGTGTGTAACTGGCTGTGTATGTAATGCGTGTGTGTGTAACTGGCTGTGTATGTAATACGTGTGTGTGTGTGTAACTGGCTGTGTATGTGTGTGTGTGTGTGTGTGTGTGTGTGTAACTGACTGTATGTGATGTGTGTGTGTGTGTGTGTAACTGGCTGTGTATGTGTGTGTGTGTGTAACTGACTGTGTATGTGATGTGTGTGTGTGTGTGTGTAACTGGCTGTGTATGTGATGTGTGTGTGTGTGTGTGTGTGTGTAACTGGCTGTGTATGTAATGGGTGTGTGTGTGTGTAACTGGCTGTGTATGTAATGCGTGTGTGTGTAACTGGCTGTGTATGTAATATGTGTGTGTGTGTGTAACTGGCTGTGTATGTGTGTGTGTGTGTGTAACTGACTGTGTATGTGATGTGTGTGTGTGTGTGTGTGTGTGTGTAACTGGCTGTGTATGTGATGTGTGTGTGTGTGTAACTGGCTGTGTATGTGATGTGTGTGTGTGTAACTGGCTGTGTATGTGATGTGTGTGTGTAACTGGCTGTGTATGTGATGTGTGTGTGTAACTGGCTGTGTATGTGATGTGTGTGTGTGTGTGTGTGTAACTGGCTGTGTATGTAATGCGTGTGTGTGTGTGTGTAACTGGCTGTGTATGTAATGCGTGTGAGTGTGTGTGTGTGTGTGTAACTGGCTGTGTATGTAAAGCGTGTGTGTGTGTGTAACTGGCTGTGTATGTAATGCGTGTGTGTGTGTGTGTAACTGGCTGTGTATGTAATGCGTGTGTGTGTGTAACTGGCTGTGTATGTAATGCGTGTGTGTGTGTAACTGGCTGTGTATGTAATGTGTGTGTGTGTGTGTGTAACTGACTGTGTATGTGATGTGTGTGTGTGTGTGTGTAACTGACTGTGTATGTGATGTGTGTGTGTGTGTGTGTGTGTGTGTAACTGGCTGTGTATGTGATGTGTGTGTGTAACTGGCTGTGTATGTGATGTGTGTGTGTATGTAACTGGCTGTGTATGTGATGTGTGTGTGTATGTAATGTGTGTGTGTGTGTGTAACTGGCTGTGTATGTGATGTGTGTGTGTGTGTGTAACTGGATGTGTATGTGATGTGTGTGTGTGTGTGTGTGTGTGTGTGTAACTGGCTGTGTATGTAATGCGTGTGTGTGTGTGTGTATGTAATGCGTTTGTGTGTGTGTGTAACTGGCTGTGCATTTAATGTGTGTGTGTGTAACTGGCTGTGTGTGTGTGTGTGTGTGTAACTGGCTGTGTATGTAAAGCGTGTGTGTGTGTGTAACTGGCTGTGTATGTAATGCGTGTGTGTGTGTGTAACTGGCTGTGTATGTAATGGGTGTGTGTGTGTGTGTGTAACTGGCTGTGTATGTAATGCGTGTGTGTGTAACTGGCTGTGTATGTAATGCGTGTGTGTGTGTAACTGGCTGTGTATGTAATGGGTGTGTGTGTGTGTAACTGGCTGTGTATGTAATGCGTGTGTGTGTAACTGGCTGTGTGTGTGTGTGTGTGTGTAACTGGCTGTGTATGTAAAGCGTGTGTGTGTGTGTAACTGGCTGTGTATGTAATGCGTGTGTGTGTGTGTGACTGGCTGTGTATGTAATGCGTGTGTGTGTGTGTGTGTGTGACTGGCTGTGTATGTAATGCGTGTGTGTGTGTGACTGGCTGTGTATGTAATGCGTGTGTGTGTGTGTGACTGGCTGTGTATGTAATGCGTGTGTGTGTGTGTGTGACTGGCTGTGTATGTAATGCGTGTGTGTGTGTGACTGGCTGTGTATGTAATGCGTGTGTGTGTGTGTGACTGGCTGTGTATGTAATGCGTGTGTGTGTGTATGTAATGCGTTTGTGTGTGTGTGTGTATGTAACTGGCTGTGTATGTAATGCGTGTGTGTGTGTGTAACTGGCTGTGTATGTAAAGCGTGTGTGTGTGTAACTGGCTGTGTATGTAATGCGTGTGTGTGTAACTGGCTGTGTATGTAATACGTGTGTGTGTGTGTGTGTGTGTGTAACTGGCTGTGTATGTGATGTGTGTGTGTAACTGGCTGTGTATGTAATGTGTGTGTGTATAACAGGCTGTGTATGTAATGTGTGTGTGTGCGTATGTAACAGGCTGTGTTTGTAATGTGTGTGTCTATGTATGTAATGTGTGTGTGGGTGGGTGTGTCTGTAACTGGCTGTGCCTGTGATGTGTGTGTATGTAACTGGCTGTGTATGTGGTGTTTGTGTCTATGTATGTAACTGGTCTCAGTGCTTTTATGATTTCGTGATGTGCCACTGTCTGGCTCTAACATTTTTTAGCTGGCTCCTAAAACTAAATTAAGTTTGTGAAGCCCTGTCTTAGTGACATGACTTTTTTGGCTTGTGTGACGCTGGGCTGTTTTAACATTTCTGAGGCGTTTGTGTTTTGCTTTAATTTCTTTCTCATTTAGTGTACCCACACAAACCATATATTGTTTTTATCGGCATAAGATCTTTCTTTTGATACCATTTTTTTAATAATAGCATATCATTTTAAATAAAAATAAATAAATAAAATATGGTGAGAAATTGTAAAAACATGTTTTATGACTTATCTGAAAAAATCGCATACTTATCTACAAAAGACAACATAAAAACAATGCTAAATAGTTTCTTATATTTGTCCTGAGTTCAGAAATAGCACATGTTTTATGGTTTTGGCTGGTTTTATTCAAGTTACAGGGCTAGAACTATAAGTAGTGCAAAGCTATTTAAGAATCATTTTTTCAAAATTAGCGGAAAAAACACTGATATCTTTACTAAATTCACGAATGACCCCCCCCCACATGTACATATTTTTCAAAACTAGACAACTCAGTGCATTTGACTTGGGGTATTTTGACTTTTCACGTAGCCATTTTACCAGCAACCTTTGCAAAAAAAAAAAAAAAAAAAAATTCTATAATTCCCCCCCAGTATACACACACCCCAGTATGTGATCAGCATCTTCTCCTGAGTACAGGGATACCACCCATGTATAGGTAAGTTACATTATTTGGGGGCTAAAAGGCCACATTTGGGAGGTGCACATTTTGGATTTCACACTTTGAATTTTGACATGCTCTCAACCTGGGCCCATGTCCCATTTGGGACATATTTGAAGCCGGCCAGTGTATTTTACCCCACAAAACCATATGTTTTAGAAAACTAGACACCCTGGGGTATTTCAAATGGTGGTATTTTTTTATTTATTTTTATTGAGTTACAAAGTAGTTTAACGCCTTAGTGACAAGACATTTTGACCTGACTTTCCCTTGATGACAATGACTGTTTTTACATTTCTGGGGTGTTTGTGTTTAGCTGTAATTTTCTTCTCTCACACATACTGTACTCACACAAAATATATGTTGTTTTTATCGTCATAAGAAGGGCTTTCATTAGATACCATTATGTTCATCTTATCTTATAATTTACTACAAAATTATGAAAAAATTTAAAAAAACAAACATTTTTTCTAACTTGGACCTAAAATATAAATTTACACAAATACAATCATTAAAAAAGACACTGTCTAAATAGTTTCTATATGTTGTCCCGAGTTCAGCAATATGCATGTATCCATATTTTTTTTGCGAGTTATGGGGCAAAAACCAAAAATAGTGTTTTTTGTTTTTTTTCCTACATTGACCCCCAACCTGAACCCTAAATTTAACCCTAACCCTAAATGTAACCCTTACGCTATTCCGTAATATATTTTCATTTAATTTTAACCCTCTTATGCTAAAAAAATATTTAATTTTAACCCTAACAGCTAATCTGATTTTCAGCTAATTAAAATCATTTTTTTTTTTTTACATTGTAATGTTGCTGACTGCCTCTAGGGGCAGTCAAGAAACATATTCAGAGCGACAGAAGTGATTTTTTTTTCACTTCTGAAGCTCTGACCACAAGAGGGGCATGCTGCTCAGTCAATATGGTGCCCACGATCACTCCGTGGGGCGATTGTGGGTGCCCCAGAGAGCAAATTTCAGTGCTGGCTAATACCTACATCTCTGCTAACAAGAAGGAGGAGATATATGGCCATATGGAGGGGGGGGGGGGTCAGGTGTTTGGTCACTAGTCCAAGAGAGCTCCACAACCATCTCAAATGTAATCAAAAGATCAGAAGAACGCTCAGGCGTAGTTGTCCAGGCACAAAAATATAAAAAAAACACTTCACATCAGCCAGACTATACGAAAAAGGTAACAGTGTCACAACACATTTCACCAGGATAGTAAGTGTAAGTCCGTTACTGGTTCGAAGGTCCAGGATTGGTCAATTGTTCATCGGGTAACGGAGGGAGATTCATGGATCGTAGTAAAATTAATTATCTTACTAAGTTCTCAGAAAACTGCTCTGTCTTTCATTCTCACTAAACGCAAGTGAGGAGAAAGAGGCAGCTCCATACTGGTCACTGATGAGGCAATCAAGTAACGCCTCCAGGGGGTTCCTGAAGCAACTGCTCTTAGAATGGCATCGCCATCTTAGCACACTCCATGTGTAAAAAAATTTTTTTACGTGTTGCGGACATCCTCCACCTGCGAGGCATGTCAGCAACACTCTGAGAGCAACAAGTTAACCGCTTCCTATGCTCTTTTAATCTGCCATGCGCGCCACGTGTTTAGGTAGTGTGCATTTAAAAAATCGCGTAGCGTAGATCGAAAATCGCCCGGCAGGATTTTTTTGTATAGCATGATGCCTCCCATGGAGACATCGTTGCAATACAGAAAAAACTAAAAAAAAAAAATCGCTCTCAGTGGCTCTGTGTCGCCAAAAGTCTGATTTCTTTCTACATATAATGTTATTTAGTGTCTGTAGTTTAGCAGCTTAAGGGCACGTTTACAGTGGTTTCTATGTCTCCAGCTCTTCACGTACCTTTCAATTAGAACCGCACAACCACAGTCACAGCTCCAATAACTCACTAGACAGGTGAGTGATTGGAACTGAAACATTGATCTGCATCACTTTCTAAATATAATGCATACAAAGTCCTGTAAGTGTTCATTTTATGGATGCTGTGAGGTTTTGTGTGCCGTTTATTGGATGGGATTTACATTGTCTCACAAAATGTGAGAGGATACACATGTATGTATGTTCTCATGTGGCTCAGGAGTTGCTGTGACTCTAGAATCAGCACTGGCTGAAAATAGTCATGGGATATTGAAGTTACTGCCGATTGAAGGGCACACAAAAAAAGGTTTTTTTTTTTTAAATAGTACTTTTAACTAGTATTCTATGTTGTACACAAGAGTTTTTTCATTAGTGACTGACATTAGGGCCAATGAAACAAGTAGTGCTATCTTTCTTGTCTCCTGATGGGAACTCACCATCGTAACACAATGTTAAGAACTGTGTACCATTTTAATATATGTGATTTAATATTTCAGTATACATACTACTGGTGCCATTGCTTCTCAGTAAAAAATGTTTGGGATCCAGAAAAAGGTGGGCCTTGGAGAAGTTACGCTGGTCTCAGGCAGTTACCTGGTTTATGTATTTGATAAGAAACTGAGAGGCCTTTAATTGACAACTGTCATGGCTAAAATAACATTGGTGTTAATAAATAATTAAACCATGCTACATATGCGGTGGTACCTTTCCCAGGAAAGATATTCAGTACAAAGTCAGCAGATCCAGATCCAAACAAATGTATACAAATAAGTGTCGGCGCTCTGACCCAAGCAGAGGCCGAAGATGGCAGCACTTGCACGACCAGCAAGCTGTGCCAAAAGGTAAAATAACTGCACTATTTCTATTGAATTGCTTTGCTTGGTAATAAAATGTAGCATGGTTTAATGATTTATTTACAAAAATGTTATTTTATCCATGACAATTATTCTTTAAGAGAGAGGAGATTTTATTTACAGGTTTTCACTCAACTGGGAAGTATCTATTAATTTTGCTCTTTTCAAATTTCAGATGCTAAAAATTTCTTTTCGATATCATAACCATTTTTTTTTTTACAAAAATGGCAAATGGTGCCTGGTTCTACGAAGTAGGCACCCAGATTTTCTAATAGATTACAATGCTCTTTGCATATGTGGGTGCACGCAAGGTATCGGTGCTAAACCATTCCTCCTGAGCGTGCATAGGTGCATGTTTGGTTTGTCCACAGCAAATAAAATGTGAAGATTTAACTAGCTAATAAAAAAAACAAAAAAAAGAAGACACGTTTGATTCTCTTGTCGCACTATTAACCTCCACTTGTGACCAATTTTTATTGAGTGTCTCTGAACTGGAGCACAGAATTCCTCTAAAATTTTACTTTTAAAGAAAAAAAGGAACGCATAGCACAAAATACAGTAGACGCTGGAGACAGAAGGGCATATCTGTAAGAGACAGAAGGGGCGTATCTGTAACAGCTCTGAAATGAGAAGATATGGAACTGCATGTCCCGGGCAATAGAAATCGCTCATCCCTGACTATATATATATATATATATATATATATATATATATATATATGTTATGTTGCATAACTTCTGGAAACATCTGTGACACTTCGATGTGGTAGCACTGAAGAACCTTATGCCAACCAGTTCCACAAGTGGTATTTTGCATTGTGTGATGTCACATTTTTCATTCCTCAGTCAGAGCACACTTTAATTTTCTTAATTTCTTTGCATGTTTTATTTGCGGTCAAGTGAAGGGGGGCATTTTTACTAGTGGCACTTATAGTTAGTTGAACATTGAAAAAAAAATGTAGAAAGGTATTTATGCATTTTATGTAGAGGAGAATAAAAAGCTTTTATCTATTAAAATGTATCAGGTATGAGAGCTAAGAATGGTTAAAAAAAACTATAGCGCATTCTGCGGAATGTACGATATTAAAAAGATTAAAATAGATTTTAAAAAAAGCATACAAATCACTTAAAGATGAGCGACCAGCAGCTTAAACGCATTGTAGATGAGTAACTCACCATCCTGAATTACTTCTTCATCTGATGCTCCTTTGGACTTTGCGTATTCTAAATAGTATGACAAGCCATTGCAACCTCTTGTGCGAACGGCTACCTTTAAGCCAATCTGCCAAGAAGTAGTTGGAATTAAAAGTACGGCAAACAAATGTATGAGCCAATAAAAACCACACTTAAACATAGGGTATACAGAGAAGAAAAGAAAAAGAAAATAATGTACATTTAATAAATAACAATGTAACAGGCATATGCAAATACTGGAACTTTACTGCCACAAGTAGTAATATAGATTAAGCACATAAAAGGGACTGCTAAACATGATTTATTCTTTGAATGTAGAGAATAAAAAAAAAAATATCATACATTGTACTAATATACATTTGCTTTAAATTCTGAGAAAAATGTGATTTAAAGGGACTGTATCACCTAAACATTGCTTATACTATGAATGTAGAGAGAATAAAAAAAAAATTTGAAAATTAGGAGAAAAACGTGTTTGGAGCCTCCTGCATATGACATCACCCGTGGCTTTATATGCAAATTATCTGGTTTTCAATGGGAAATTTAGGCAATTGCTCTACATTCACAGTAAAAAAAATAGTCACTTTAAGTGTGTCTGTGGTGTGACATCACCTGTGGCTTGCTATGCAAATTACTAATGTAGCAAAATGTGCAGTTTACATTTCAAACCAAAGGATATATCATAAACAGACATTTAAAAAACACTTTCCCCTTAATTTATGGAATTACCTGTAATTTTGTCAAAATAATGTACAGAATCCTTTTGACCATTTAATTCTCTACATTCACAATATATGTAATATTTAGGTTTGATGAAGTTCTTTTAACCCCTTAAAGACGTTAGGACGTACATGTACGTCCTGTGGTAAAATGAGCGGTGCAGTCGATCAATGATCACTATCCGCTGCTCAGCTGCTGTTTCTGCAATGCCTCGCTGTCGAGACATTAAGCAACACTGAAATTGGTGCTCCGACGGCATTATGATCACTCCCCAGAGCGATAGCAGGCACCATACTGGAAGGAAATATGTCTTTCCATCATGGCTCTGCTCTGTTATGGGCAAGAAGTTTGGAAATGATCAATTATTGCTTCCGTCACTCAGGGGTTGTTGCTCAGTAAAATTAAAAATGGTTAGCTCTAGGGTTGGCATTAAGATTAGGTTGAGGTTGGAGCTACGGTTAGGTTTAGAGTTCTTTCTTTTCTTTTTTTTTTTTTTTTTTTTAACACTCAGACTCCACTCGTTTAATTTATCCATTAGTCAAATTCGTGTGGTTTTAGTCATCCTTGTGTCAATTGCTTATTTTCCCCCGCTCTCCCTCTATTTCTCGTATACTTCTGTTTTTCGTTTATAATTTTTCAGAAATGAGAAAAGAAGAGAGAGACGTACCCATACGACAGGACAGTTGAACCACATAAAACATACCCGACAAGAGAGACGTACCCAAATGACAAAACAGTCAAACCACATAAAACACATGTACCCGAGGGGGGGGGGGGGGTTAGGTTTAGAGTTCAATGATAGTTACAGGTGAAAATGGTTAGGAAAAAGCAATGTGCTACTTGCAGTTAGTGACCTATACCTTATAATAGTGACCTATAACTTGCAAAAAAAACAACAGAAAAACACAAAGATTGGGTATTTCTAAATTTAGAACAAATATTAGAATCTATTTAGCAGGTGTTTGTAGATGTGCAAAAGATTTTTCATGTAATAGATTATTAGTTTTATAGTAAATTATATGATCTGTTCAAAATAGTGGTATGTAAAGAAAGTTCTTCTTATGCTGATTAAAACAATTTATGTGTGGATACATTTAATGGTGGGGGGTGGGGGGGTGGATTACAGCTAAACACAAACACTGCAGAAGTGCAAAAACAGCCTCTGAATAAGAGGTTAAAGGTGCCGTTCCACCTAAAGTGTCTTATAATTCATCATAGAAACATAGAATGTAGCGGCCGATAAGAACCATTGAAATGCTAGCAGAATGCTTGGTTGCATAGGGAGAGATATTAGCAGTAGAAAGAGGGAAGTGCTCATGCCATTGTACAGAGCACTGGTGAGACCTCACTTGGAGTATTGTACGCAGTACTGGAGACCGTATCTCCAGAAGGATATTGATTTGGAGAGAGTTTAGAGAAGGGCTACTAAACTGGTTCATGGGTTGAAGGATAAACTTACCAGGAAAGGTTAAAGCATCTTAACATGTATAGCTTGGAGGAAAGACGTAACAGGGGGGATATGATAGAAACATTTAAATACATAAAGGGAATCAACACAGTAAAGGAAAAGAGTATATTTAAAAGAAGAAAAAACTACCACAACTAGAGGACATAGTCTTAAATTAGAGGGGCAACGATTTAAAAGCAATATCAGGAAGTATTACATTACTGAGAGGGTAGTGGATGTATGGAATAGCATTCCAGCAGAAGTGGTAGAGGTAAACACAGTCAAGGATTTAAAGCATGCGTGGGATAGACACAAGGCTATCCTAGCTATAAGACCAGGAACTGGGGACTAATAATAGTATTTAGAAAAATTGGGCAGATTATATGGACCCAATGGTTCTTATCCGCCGACACATTCTATGTTTCTATGACAATACTTTTTCAGACGGACAAATGAAAATGTGCTGCAGAGAAAGCCAGCCTCCCTGTGTACTCCTGAATTTATTTTCATTGTGACAATATTTTCAATGTAAAACCACAAAGTAAAAATAACAGCATTCCACTTATATTAAACCAGTAGTGACGGGACTGTTTGAGAAATGTTGTACCCTTTGCAACAATTTTTTACACTTCTGTGGTGTTTATGTTTAGTTTCCTGTCTCATTTACGGATAAGAAGGGCTTTCTTTAAATACCATTTTTCTGATCATATAATTTACCATAAAAAATATGCTGAAAAAATTAAGAAAAATAAACACTGTTTCTAACTTTTACTTGAAAAATCTTTTACACATCTACTAAAGCAGGGGCCACATTGTACATTTTGCACATTTTCGCAGGCCAAAGAAAAAACACTTTTTACATATGTAATGAAAAGTTTATTGAAATCCATTTCTTGTTTTTAATTCCCTTCTCTGCACCCACAACTTACCCCAGTACCCAGATTGCAATCACAGTACTCAGTACCTTCGCGACTGAAGCAGAGAAAGGGAACGGGAACTGTCAAGAACCTCTGCAAATTTGCAATTTCATCTAAGTGTAAGATCTTCATTTTTTAAGTAATGCAAAAAGTACTTTGAAAGTACTTTAATATGCATTACATCTGGAGGAGGCATTTGGGGCACCAGACATTCCCTTTAAGTAATTTTCCACATGGTTCCATAAAATATGTTTAAAAAATAGGTAATGCTGAGCTCTGTTATCCTTTACAAACTGCTCCTAATGCATTTTATACAACTTGGAGGAGACAGAATAAACTTTCACTGAGTAAATCTTTGAAATTGCTCTAGTTGCAGACAATTTCACCAGCAAATATTTAGACCAAGAGTCCATAACTATTTTAACTTGTCATCCACAGGTTTTAATGTTGAAACAAATTGTACCAGTTAGTTGCAGTCCTTTACAATTAGTAAGAAATTTGCTACGAGATTAGATTCAATTTTTCTTATTTTACTTACATTGTCAGGTTTATCTTGGAGTAACTGCTTTACTTTATTTACAGCAGAAGGGGTCTAAAGAAAAGAAAAACCAGGGACTGTCAGAAACATCATATGTTATTGTCACAAAAGATGTTTTATGTAATTATGTCTTTGCAGATATACATATATACAGATAGACTGACACACACACATTGATCTGAAAGGAGAAACTTAAATGCAATAAGGGAGAAGTAGAACCGCTTAAAGGTCCTTTTTTCTGCTTTGGAAAAAAATAAAAAATAAATTATTCCAATAAATTGGACAGTCTGGTTTTTGTTTCATGAAAACATAAATGCTCCCTCCTCATACAACCAGCGCTGCTGTGGGTGGAAGTAGGGGAGGAAAATCTATTTTATTATTAAATCAAAAACAGACTATTCAATTTATTGGACTAATAGCTTTTATTTTTCTAGGACTACAGTTGTCTTTTTAGAACAGATCAGCTGCTATTCCTGTAGACCACAGCATTCAAAATACAAAGATGTTTATACAATTAAATCTACCATTGTTTTTTTTAACCTTCACGGTCTTACATTCAGAATGAGACAATGCAATAGATTACAGAACCAGATTTAAGTGCATAATAAAATAGTATACTTCAACCGTATCGACAATGTGTGGGAGGATTTCATATTTCTTTGCACTCGCTATTGGTTTTAAAACATGGTTGTTTTAGATTGTATGGATCATAGACAATAGGGCAACAAGCACTGCACTCGTGTATATTCAAGCCACAGTAATGTGATTTAGGAAGAGCTCAACAAGTTTCCCGCTTTATTAACACTTACTCAAGGCTGTTTAGGCTATTGTTGCTGTTTCACATGGGATTTTGCTATCCACCCCACAACGATCATCTGTATGAAGACACCATTTCTTTTTGTACTCAAGCCGTTTACCACTTTTTACTACTCTTGATATTTACATACTTCCCTATTAGTTTTCTTCCTGTTTTTTTACATACCACTTGGAGCTATTCATCCACGAGGCAAAAGAAAAAGTCATACTATATTAGTTTTGTTTGTGAGTGCATGACCACCATTTAAATAGTTATAGCTTGTGTCTTTTGTATTACACCATGTGTTCTCTCCATTTTCAATGTGTTTTGGGATCTCTCTGTTGGAGAGATAGACAAACTAATCATCCTACTAATATTCATATAAGGTTCTACCTTCCATTTGACCCCCAGACTTAGCCAATGCATCCCCCCACACAGTCATCTGCCCCCACGCTTATCCAATGCATCCCCCACACTTATCCAATGCATCCCTCCACACAGTCGTCTGCCTCCACGCTTATCCAATGCATCCCCCCACACAGTCGTCTGCCCCCACGCTTATCCAATGCATCCCCCCACAGTCGTCTGCCCCCACGCTTATCCAATGCATCCCCCCACAGTCGTCTGCCCCCACGCTTATCCAATGCATCACCCCAGTCGTCTGCCCCCACGCTTATCCAATGCATCCCCCCACAGTCGTCTGCCCCCACGCTTATCCAATGCATCCCCCCCCCAGTCGTCTGCCCCCACGCTTATCCAATGCACCCCCCCCAGTCGTCTGCCCCCACGCTTATCCAATGCATCCCCCCACAGTCGTCTGCCCCCACGCTTATCCAATGCATCCCCCCACAGTCGTCTGCCCCCACGCTTATCCAATGCATCCCCCCACAGTCGTCTGCCCCCACGCTTATCCAATGCATCCCCCCACAGTCGTCTGCCCCCACGCTTATCCAATGCATCCCCCCACAGTCGTCTGCCCCCACGCTTATCCAATGCATCCCCCCACAGTCGTCTGCCCCCACGCTTATCCAATGCATCCCCCCACAGTCGTCTGCCCCCACGCTTATCCAATGCATCCCCCCACAGTCGTCTGCCCCCACGCTTATCCAATGCATCCCCCCACAGTCGTCTGCCCCCACGCTTATCCAATGCATCCCCCCACAGTCGTCTGCCCCCACGCTTATCCAATGCATCCCCCCACAGTCGTCTGCCCCCACGCTTATCCAATGCATCCCCCCAGTCGTCTGCCCCCACGCTTATCCAATGCATCCCCCCCAGTCGTCTGCCCCCCCACTTATCCAATGCATCCCCCCCAGTCGTCTGCCCCCACGCTTATCCAATGCATCCCCCACAGTCGTCTGCCCCCACGCTTATCCAATGCATCCCCCCACAGTAATCTGCCCCCACAGTCATACTGCCCGCTCCCAGCCCCCCCTTTACCAATTCTGCCCGCTGCCAGCCCCCCCAACCTTACCAGTGCTGCCGGCTCCAAGCCCCCCCCCCTTTATCAATGCTGCAGGCTCCCAGCCGCCCCCCCCCCCTTTACCAATGCTGCAGGCTCCCAGCCGCCCCCCCCCCCTTTCCCAATGCTGCCGGCTCCCAGCCACCCCCCCCTTTCCCAATGCTGCCGGCTCCCAGCCGCCCCCCCCCCCTTTCCCAATGCTGCCGGCTCCCAGCCGCCCCCCCCCCTTTCCCAATGCTGCCCCCCCCTTTACCAATGCTGCCGGCTCCCAGCCGCCCCCCCCCCTTTACCAATGCTGCCGGCTCCCAGCCGCCTTCCCCCCCTTTCCCAATGCTGCCGGCTCTCAGCCCCCCCCCTTTCCCAATGCTGCCGGCTCCCAGCCGCCCCCCCCTTTCCCAATGCTGCCGGCTCCCAGCCGCCCCCCCCTTTCCCAATGCTGCCGGCTCCCAGCCGCCCCCCCCTTTCCCAATGCTGCCGGCTCCCAGCCGCCCCCCCCTTTACCAATGCTGCCGCCCCCCCTTTACCAATGCGGCCCCCCCCCTTTACCAATGCTGCCGGCTCCCAGCCCCCCCCCCCTTTACCAATGCTGCCGGCTTCCAGCCCCCCCCCCTTTACCAATGCTACCGGCTCCCAGCCGCCCCCCCCTTTACCAATGCTGCCGGCTTCCAGCCCCCCCCCCCTTTACCAATGCTGCCGGCTCCCAGCCCCCCCCCCTTTACCAATGCTGCCGGCTCCCAGCCCCCCCCCCCTTTACCAATGCTGCCGGCTCCCAGCCCCCCCCCTTTACCAATGCTGCCGGCTCCCAGCCGCCCCCCCCCCTTTACCAATGCTGCCGGCTCCCAGCCGCCCCCCCTTTACCAATGCTGCCGGCTCCCAGCCCCCCCCCCCTTTACCAATGCTGCCGGCTCCCAGCCCCCCCCCCTTTCCCAATGCTGCCGGCTCCCAGCCGCCCACCCCCCTTTACCAATGCTGCCGGCTCCCAGCCGCCCCCCCCCCCTTACCAATGCTGCCGGCTCCCAGCTGCCCCCCCTTTACCAATGCTGCCGGCTCCCAGCCGCCCCCCCCCCTTACCAATGCTGCCGGCTCCCAGCTGCCCCCCCTTTACCAATGCTGCCGGCTCCCAGCCGCCCCCCCCCTTTACCAATGCTGCCCCTTCCCAGCCCTCCCCTTAACCAGAAGTCCTGGTGGCTAGTAGGGGCAGTCGGTGGATATCTGCGCTATGCGTACAGACATCCTCCGCAGCTCCCTGACAATTTTGTCTTCTCTCATTATTTGATATTTATTCAATTTTCTGTTTCAATATAAAAAACAAATACACACGTACAAAACCACGTCATACAACAATTCTCTCAATAAAGTGCATCTGATAAACCTGTTGCTTATATAGCGTGAGTATCTTTAGCTTATATTATTATTCTTATAAAAGAGAAAAATTATTGCATTTAAAAATAAACATACAACAATTCACGTGAAGTGCTTCAATAATTCAGTTCTATTACAGGTATTACCATAGATCATGGTCAGGTCTGTGGGGATGAGGGAGCACAGCTGGGCGGACAAGATTTAGCATATCAAAATTTCCCTTGCCATCTTGTTTTTACCAGGGTTTCCGATTAGTGTCCTCTAAAGTTTACCCATTCCTCTCTTGCCTCTAAAGCCATCACGGACTTCTCTTTTTCCATCTCTAGTTGGTAAGATACTTGGTTCTTAAAAGTTAACCAATTTGGAATCTCGTCCATAATCTTGCAATATTAATTCTGGCTACAAATACTGTATCATTATGAATTTCTGCTTCTTTTCTATTCTATGCCACTTTCGTCTTCGAAAGGTTCGCCAAAAGGTCACATGACCACCGGCTTCCGTCAGAGAAGACCCGGTGGAAGTGCCGGGCAGCAGCGGAGGATGTCTGCATGCATAGCGCAGACATCTACTGGCTGCATGCGAGCAGGATCCAGGTCCCCTGCAGCTCTGTGGAGGACGTGAATCCCAGTATTATAGTCAGACCTGGATTTGAGGTCTGATTATAAGACCGCGCTCGAATGTAAGATGTGGGGTACTGAAAATAAACAGTCTTATATTCGAGCAAATAGTATACTGGCATATAAAATGAGGATTATTGCTTATGAAAGAATATTGCTTAACTGCAGTTTGAACCCATTATGTCAGATCAGATTGCTATTTTATGCTCTAAATTTTGGTTTCTGTAATAGTATAGGACACATACTATGTGTAAGTGATCCATGACTATGAAATCAGAATGGTCTTATAACCAAGACTCAGCTGTTCTCTAATATATTCAGCACACTAGAAACATGTTCACAGCCCACTAATCATTATGAAAATCTATTTACTTTTTATAGCACTTTTCTCCCCAAGACGAAGACTTAAATGGACGGTCACCTAAATATGGTTTATATCAGGAATGTAGAAAATAAAATTATCCATACTCTGTGTTAGCACAAATGCATATATTAAAATAAACATGTTTTCAGTGTAATTTGTCTTTGAAATCACTTTGTAGCTTGATATGCAAATTAAACATATCCCACTGAAAAGTAGTTTGTTTATATATTAAGCCGTAGATGAGGTCATAAACCAGAGACACCACAGATGTAGTTAAAATATTTTTTTTTTATGTATTTGCTTGCAATTTGGCTGACAATGTATAGTTCATATTTTTTCTTTACATTTAAATATAAACAATCATGGAAGAAACGTTAATATTATAATATATGTTGAACTTGATGGCCTTGATCTTTTTATTAACATCATTTACTATGTTATTATTCCTTCGGATCCCTTCTCCACTTAATGCAGTCAGGGTTTGACAAAGAATGTAGGAACAAACATCAATTCAGGAGATTCGTTTTGTAAGCTCGCGTCTAACCCTTTCATGACATAAGTCGAGCAGGTAATAAGACTGTTGTAAGGGGAATGTCATGTTACATAAGGAAGACATCTCTTTGCCTAACACAGAATTGCTGCTAACACAACATACCCATTAGAAACATATATTGCATACGTTGTTTTGCTGTGCGCAGCGCAGTCCTACTCACTGGTAATGAAAGGGTTACACTTTTAAACACAGCGTTATCCAATTTTTAGGTAGAACCCATTCCACTGATAAGCCAATGAGGCCTTTCTACACTTTACTGGCACTCACCAGAGTGAGGGCTGCCCGGGTGGGCTGCAGCTTCCTCTTGCTGACCGCCCTAATGGTCGCTCTCACTACTGAGGCGGACATGTCGTTGTTATTTTATTCGCCCTTTTGCCCATGAGCTCCCGAGACTGGCCTCCTGCCAGATAGAAGGGCACACAGTGTTCTGTGATGACAGGTTCCGGAGCCTGCAGCACGACGTATGCCCCGCCTTCCCTCAAGTAGTTGATTGGCTAAAGAACCCAAGAGGAGGCGTGGCTCTCGAGAGTTTGATAAACACAAACAGGATGTCACTATACATTTTCCGTTCTGTAATGAATACCTGATAAATGCATATAACTCTAGTCTTTAAATCTGCGACACAATATATTAATTAAGCACTAGGTCTAGTCTGAATTGTAAATACCGTTTATTCAGCGACAACCACAGAATACAGATATTTAAGTTAGTGGGAGACGCACAAAAATAGCCTTCTAAGTTAACCCCTTAGTGACGACTTTTTTGGCTTGTCCGACGCTTGGTGACATGGGCTGTTTTAACATTTCTGAGGTGTTTGTGTTTTGCTGTAATTTATTTCTGTCTCATTTAGTGTACCCGCACAAACTATATATAGTTTTTATCGTTACAAGAAGGGCTTTCTTTTGATACCATTATTTTGATAATAGCATATAATTTGATGTAAAAAAAATAATAAAATATGGCAAAAAAATTGAAAAAAATATTTTTTTTTATGACTTTTATTTGAAAAATCGTATACTCATGTGCAAGAGACAACAAAAAAACACTGCTAAATAGTTTCTAATATATGTCCTGAGTTCAGAAATAGCCCATGTTTTATGTTTTTGTGCTTTTTTATTCATGTTACAGGGCCAGAACTATAAGTGGTGCAAAGCTATTTTAAAATCCTTTTTTTCAAAATTAGCGATAGTGACATTGTAACACTGATTTCTGTACTAAATCCATGAATGACCCCCAACATGTACATATTTTTGAAAACTAGACCACTCAGGGCATTTAACTTGGGGTATTTTGACACATTTTATGTAGGCATTTTACCACCAATCTTTGCCAAAGTTTACAGCAAAAAATCTTTTTTTTAATTTTTCACATAGATTGCAATTTAGGTAAACATTACCTTAAAATGTGAAGGGGTATTTCCAAATAACACCTCAATATGTGTTCAGCAACATCTCCTAAGTACAGGGATACCACCCATGCATAGGTTTGTTGGTTTGTTTTGGGGATAAAAGGCCACATTTAGGGAGTGCGCATTTTGGTTTTCCAACTTGGAATTCTGACATGCAGAAAACTTGTGCCCATGTCCCATTTGGGACATTTTTGAAGCCAGAAAGTGTATTCTACCCCACAAAGCCATATATTTTTCAAAACTAGACACCCTAGGGTATTTCAAATGGTAGTATTTTAACACTTTCCATGCACTAATTATACTACCAGCCTATGTCAATGTTTTGGGTAGTAATTTTTTTTCACATACATTGTACTTTGTGCATGAATTCACAGATCCTGTTATATGTCAGTGCCAAACAACACCTCAATATGTGTTCAGCAACATCTCCTGAGTACAGGGATACCACCCATGTATAGGTTGGTTAGGTTATTTGGGGGTTAAAAGGCCACATTTGAGAGGTGCACTTTTTGGTATTCCAACTTGGAATTCTGACGTGCAGAAAACCTTCGCCCATGTCCCATTTGGGACATTTTTGAATCCAAAAAGTGTATTCTACCCCACAAAACCATATATTTTTGAAAACTAGACACCCTAAGGTATTTCAAATGGTAGTATTTTAACACTTTCCATGCACTAATACTACCACCAGCCTTTGTCAGATTTTAGGTTAGTAGTTTTTTAATGTTTTGTGTCCACATACATTGTACTTCGAGCATGAATTCACAGATCCTGTTATGTGTCAGTGGAAAAAAACACCCCAATATGTGTTCAGCACCATCTCCTGAGTACAGGGATACCATGCATAGGTTTGTTGGGTTGTTTGGGGGCTAAAAGGCCGCCATGTTTAGGAGGGGGGGGGGGGGGTGCATTTCCAACTGGGAATTTTGACATGTAGTCAGCCTGCGCCCATGTTCCATTTGGGACACTTTTGAAGCCTGTCAAAGTATTTTACCCCATAAAACCATATATTTTGGAAAACTAGACATCCTAGAGTATTTAAAATTGTGGTATTTTAACACTTTCCAAGTGTTAATTCTACCACCAACCCATGTCAAATGGTTGGGATGTCATTTTTCCCCACACACATTGTAGTTCAGGCAGGAATTTTCAGATTCTGGTATTTGCCACTGCCAACCAACACCTCAATATGTGTTCAACAACATCTCCTGAGTACAGGGATACCCCCCATGCATAGGTTTGTTGGTTTGTTTTGGGGCTAAAAGGCCACATTTAGAGGGTGCGCAATTCCAACCTGGAATTTTGACATGTAGTCAGCCTGCGCCCATGTTCCATTTGGAACATTTTTGAAGCCGTCCAATGAATTGTACCCCATCAAACCATATATTTTTGGAAAATAGACACCCTAAGGTATTTCAAATGGTGGTATTTTAATACTATATAGGTAGTAGTTCTACCACCAGCCTTTGTAAAAGTTTGTGGTAGTACTTTTTTCCACATCCATTGTACTTCAGGCATGAATTCACAGATTCTGGTATATGTCACTGCCAAACAACAACCCAATATGTGTTCAGCAACATTTCCCGAGTACAGGGATAGCACCCATGCATAGGTTTGTTGGTTTGTTTTTGGCTAGAAGGCAACATTTGTGAGATGCGCATCTCAAAATTCCAACTTGGAATTTTGACATGTAGTCAACCTGCGTCCGTGTCCTTTATGGGATATATCTTTGAAGCCAGCCAATGTAAATTTACCCCCACCAAACCATATATTTTTTTTAAATTAGACCCCCATCACTCCTTGTGGCAAGGGCTCAGCAGCCACCGATACATCGCTAGATGATGTATCAGAAAGCTGACTAGGGTCAAAATCGAACCCTGAGTCCACGGCCTCAGAATCAGTGCGTAAGCAGTGATCTCGAGCAAAGAAGGGGTTAATAGCTCTTAGAAGAGCCTATCTAGTACTGTAATACATTACAGTACAAAGAAATTAATCCATAAAACAGTGCAGACAGCAAAACATACTGTTGCTGTGCAAGATTACTGCTTACACAGTGATGAATGGCAGGGAAGGGGTTAATACACAGTGAAAGACTTTCATAAAACCTGCCAATTTTATAAAATGTTATTTTATATCACTAATACTGATCTGTCTCTTTCTGTCACAAAAATGTAAGTGAGGAGAGGGAGGCAGATCAATTTTTGTGAATATTGATCCGACCAATTTTGATCTGACCAGGGCGAATGGTGAGCTTAATTGAGAAAAATCTCAAATATTTTTACTTTACATGTAATCCCCTAGCGGGTATGTGTAAAAAACAAAAATAAAAAAAAATATGCAGACAGATAAAAATTGTTTTGGCGTCAATATCATTGCGTAAGCAGTGATCGACGGCAAAGAAGGGGTTAATAACTCTTAGAAGAGCCTTTGTAGTACTGTAATAAATTACAGTACAAAAAAAATTAACCCCTAAAAAATGCACAAACAGCAAAAATAAATGCGCTGATGTGCATGATCACTGCTTACTCAAAATCAGTGGCAGGGAAGGGGTTAAACGCAGGGAATTTCTTTAATACATTTTTTTTATTGTTTTATTATTCGTGTGTTGTGTATTTTTTTTAACTTTTACTTACTTTTATAACTCTGATCTGTCTCTCTCCCTCACTAAAAAAAAATGTGAGGAGAGGGAGGCAGATCATAACTGGTCAGATCAATATAGGGTTAATATTGATTTGACCAGTCAGTGGGGATGCTCATCAGAGCATCCCCACTGCTTGTCTGTGTGCCTGGCAGTCACTGATTGCCTCTGTGAAGAGGCAATCGTGTGACAGCCAGAGAGCACAGGAAGCAGGTACTTCCTGCCTCCTGTGCTCTTGCCCTTAGAAGGGCAGCGCCATCTTGGTCACCCAGTGACCACGATCGTGCATTTTTTTTTTTGTGTTCCTGATTGCCTTGACTTGCGAGGCAATCAGAAACACTTACTGAGCATAGGAAGCGAAAAATTCGCTTCCTATGCTCGTTTTTTTAATGCCCGTCGTTTTAAAGGCACTGTGCCTTTAAAACCAGCATTTCTATCGCTCTCCGGAGCGATCGAAATGCCGACGGACATTTTATTTGAGTATTGTACGATGCTTCCATACGGAAGCATCGTTACAATACCGCTTGAGCACTTAAAGCGGAAAAACTCCGCATTCAGTGCTCGTTTTGACACAGGACGGACTAGGTCCGTCCTGTGTCACTAACGCCTCGGCACACAGGACGGACCTAGTCCGTCCTGTGTCGCCAAGGGGTTACGAAAGTAATTCAGGAAAGTGCCAGGCTGCACTTTGCATGCTATTTCTGTAGCATGTGGAACAAATGTGTCCCTGAAAACATGGCCTTTCCAAAACTTGCTTTGACCAGTTGAAATATTGGGAGATATGTATTTGAACCAGAAAAATGTTGCACATAACAAATATGGGATTGTTTTCCTGGGACAAAGCTATATCTCCCAATAAAAGTTTGCTTTTAGTTCTGATAAAACAATATATAGATTGTTGCACAAAACACATAGCAAATAGGGGATTAATTACCCCTCTAAACAGTGTTTATTTTTCAATATTCTCTGCATTCAGTTTAATCTATACATTGTTTTATCAGAACTGCAAGCAATATATGTTAAACGGACAGTCTAGTGCCCAAACTCACTGGTGCAAGATGAAGATTACTACTTGTATAGTGCACAGGCTTTTTTCCAGCTCCTGGAATAGAATAAATTGTGTGGACTATAATAGACTTGCACTTGTACACAGTAGGATCTCTAAACAATCAAACACATTGTCTGATGACATCACAAGAGGAACAGGACATTCCATTCATTTGAATGAAGTTATTCTCATTGGTTCGTGCATAAAAAAAAAAAAAAAAGGAAATTGACTTTTGCTGAGCTTGTGTGAGCAATCCTGAATTCTTGCAAACTGCAGTAATTCACAATTTCATCTAGCTGTATGCATTTTTTAAGCAATGCAAAATTGCATTTTAACATATTAAACATGCAATTTAAAGTACTTTGAAAACACATTAAAAGGACTGCCTGATGGCCAAAAAACATCTTCCAAATATGAATGCATATTAAGGTACCTACAAAGTACTTTAAATGCATGTTTTACATTTCGCATTCATTAAAGTTAAAAAAATGCTTTATGAAATTATGAAATTACAGCAGTTTGCAAGAAACCAGAACTTCCCACACTAGGAGTAGAAGTCAATTTCCTTTTCTTTTCTTTTTGCTGCAGGAACCAATGAGAATAATGCCATTCAAATGAAAGGGATTTCCTGCCTTTCTAGTGATGTCGTCAGACAATGTGTTGCAATGTTAAGAGATTCTACCGTGTACAAGAGCAGTGACTAAATGAAACAAAACTTTATATCCTGTGTCTATATAATCAGTGTTGCTGCACCTGTAATAAACATGCAGAGTAATCACTGGGGGATGGCTTGAGTCAAATATAAAAAAGAATGTCTGCATCAAATCACACTGGAAAAGCCTGCAAACTATAAAAGCAGTACTCTTCAGCTTGCACCAAAGTTATTTTGACTAGACAGTCCATTTAATATGCATTAATATTTGGAAGATGCATTTTGGGCACCAGACAGTCCCTTTAACAAGAAATGTTTTTTCTATTTATGTATTATTGCATTATAGAACTGAAGGGAAGCAGGTTCAGAATAGAATGTTACAAAATGTTGTTGCATGCACGCCAATCTGAAGGAAGGAGATTCTAGATAGAATGTTACAGCATATTGTTAAACATGCACTAATTTGAAAGTCCACAATTTAAGCAGGATATCAGTGGTTCTCAACCTGTCTTACCTCATGACCCACATTTGTCCTTGGTCATTAAGTCAAGACCCAAAATGAATTCAATTTCCAAAACACTACAATTTACGCCACAAAATAATTTGCACACTATGTCACAATGTATAAATGCACGGTTTAAAAAATAAATAAAAAAAAAACAGGGTTTCTTCCCAAAATGAATAGTGCAAAAATTGCAGTGCAAGTGAAAATAAAAGTGCTATTGAGTTAAAAAAAAAGTAATTGAGCCTAATTAGAACTAGTGGGATAGTTCGGGTGCTTTTTGCTCCTGATAAATGAGTAGCCACTCTCAGAAAGATGGTACATTAAACACACACTGCCATGTATCTGCCGCATCAAGGCCAGACTACACTTGACCCATCTCAGGCAATTGTATCCCCAAAGTAAAGCCTCGGATATTTCCTAAACCCCAGAGGTGTTACTGGAAGCGGTATCAGCAGAACTATTGAAAACAATTCCATCCATTCTTTGGTGGGTTTCTCAGTTTGAACACCATCATTTCATGCCCCTCCAATAAATTGTAAGGCTTTTTGACGAAACCAACTTAACATGTCCGTGACCTATGCCACACCAGCTCGTGACCCACTTTTGAGTCAGGTCCCACGAGTTTTGAAACACTGCTTTATATACACATCTAAAGTAGATGGATTAATAATATGAATATAATATATTCAAAGGGATAATGATTTCTTTTTTGATGTTAATGTAATATTGCCTTCTGTCATTAATTCAACCTTGTTAGTCAATATACTCTTAACTCAATTATTATTTCAACACTTCCATATTGAAGATTTGTTTATTTTCTACTTTAATTGATATTGATGTTAATATTGATTTTTTTTTAATAAATAGAAAAATGTCTTATTAATTGAAGAGTTGCAATATTTATTACTCCTACTCACTTTAAAAACATGGTTTTAATTTGCACTATTTGTATGTGTACCGTTATATTCATTATGTGTTAATGCTTTTAAAATAGTAGGTCAATTTTTTTTTATATTCACCGTGGAGGGTTTCAGTGGAGTCTTAGAAGCAAACTAAGGTCTGATTTAAACTTGCTAATCAACAAACTATTATTATATAGAGGGGGGATGGAGCCCTACAGACAAATATAAATACACCACGTGTTCAAATTTAAAAAACAATACTTAGATTTTAGTTGTATTTCCTTTTGTTACTTAGATGGAAATCTACCTATGGCAGAGGGCCACTTCACCAAAAAATGTATGTGTGCATGGGCCATATTAATTTATCATTGTGAGAAAATAACACACAAAAATATGTACCCCTATAGGGGCCCCTGGAACAATTTGCCATACCCTTATAGGGGCCCCTGGATGCCTTTTTTACGGAGCATAGCGCTCAGGGAAATGTGAGTGGTCTGACTGTTTTTACCTTCACAACTTTATTTGTATATGACATAGTTCGCTATTTTGTATTTTTACTTTGTTTTCCCCCTCTATATAACACATGGAGGAAACCATGTCTCTATGTAAAGGTGAAGGTGAAGTGTTGGGGTGTGAAGTGTTGGGATAGCGCAGTGATTCACTTGTTGTATTATTTGTATGTTTAATTTTTTTTTAACACTAGTTTGGTGCTGCTTTTACCACCACATAAAGGTGCAGTATATTTATATTTTTTATATTTAACATACAAATATATTTATCACAGACTCCACAGCAATAAAACGGATACTAGCATGCAGTGTGTGAGTTTATCACAGACTCCCCAGGAACATGATGCACATTACTGCGAGTTTGTTTTTTTTGTTGCTCTGGAGTCTGTGGTACACACACACACACATTACTGTTCGTTGTATTGCTGCACTAGACTCCACAGCAATAAAACTCACATTAAATATGCAGACACACACACACACACACACACACACACACACACACACACACACACACAAATACATACATGTCACAGACTCACACTTACATAAACAAAGTGACACGTACATAGTCACACACTACACATGCACAGACACAGGTTTTTTTATTTTAACGGGGCTGTGTGGAACTCCTCCTCCATGCACCTCCAGGTGTATGTATTCCCTCCCCCTGACCCTTACGCATGATGTCAGGCGCAGGGTAGTGAAGGTATGCGCACCAAATTGCAGTGGATCAGGAAGAGACTGAAGCAATCAAAGTCAGGAATTTTATAACCTATCAATTAAAACATTTCAATAAATAGCATGACCAGCACATAAAGTGACAAAATGTGGGTTTATTGTCCCAAAGGCAACGTTTCAAGCTTGTAGAAAACGCCACCTTAATAGTTGAAACGTTGCCTGCGAAACAATAAACCCACATTTCGTCACTTTATGTGCTGGTCAGGCTATTTATCAAAGTAATTATTAGCAGTCTGGGTGAGACGGCGACCCTGCAATGGACAATTGGAGTGCGTGTCTATTGGACTCATTTAAAACATGTGATAGATATATGTTAATTCTAACCACATGTTGAATTAATAAGACCTCATATAAAAATGATAAAACATGGTCAGCTGACAAAATTTACATGCGAAAGAAGATGGAAGTTCTTAAAATAGGTTTTCAAATCCAATCCAACATATGCCAAAATACCATAATGTGCAACAATATAAAAATATATGCTCGATTGGTTGCAAGCATAAACCAAAACTGCTAAAACTCAAGAAGTTAGGGCTGCTAAAACATTGGTTATTTTTACACATTCTGTCAGCCCATATTTCTAACCACTGTAGAACCCTCATACCAGATTTGTCTATCACCTGACATGTTTACTCACTGACAAGCAAGCTACCAACCAAACTACAAAATCAGGTATTTGCAACAGAGCTGGGAAGCACAGCAGGTTAGAGAACTTACAAATAAAACCGCAATCATTTAGTGAGTGTATGCTTAATTATAATTAAAAAAAAAAAAAAAAAAAAAAAAAATCAATAAAAAAAATAATTCAGAAAGTTAAACAAAAAAGCATTTTATTCATATTTATTTGGTCTTATCAAGTCTTCACAATATAAGCTTTATCTAAGCATTTATTTCTAGTGACAGGTTCCATTTAAAATGTTGTGCCAGCTTAGATATAGTTTGATGATCCTCTGTGACCTTTGAATGTTTTCAAAATATTTAGTCCTACAAGTCACATGCATATTTGCATCTCAAAAAAGCCAATACAATGAATAACATGGAAAAGAAAATCCTCCTTTAAAGGCAAATGTAACTCCAGTGCAAATCGTTAAAGAGGGAATTTAGGCAAAAATCTAGTCCTTACATAAAAAGGGCCATATAATGATGAGTAAAATGCTTTTTGAATATTTTTAGCACTTGTGATTGCCAATTTGATACACTTTTACAGACAGATCAAAATGATTTGTAATTTATCATTATTCACAGCTGTAGAAGAATAGTTTACATTTCAAAAAAAGAACCAATGCAGTTTTCCATTCATAAGCAGATGTGGTAAATTTTTAAAATTTGAATAAGGTCACTGGAGAGTCATGACAAAAATAAACCAATTTTGGGAGCAAATTGCATAAATAAAACAAAAAAAAAAAAAAAATTCTATTTCTAACTTAAATCAGAGGGTTCACTAAAGTAGATTATAAAATATCAGTATTGAAGAAATAACAAAACTTCAAGATTTTAATTCAGAGAGCATTGTACTCAACATAAAGGGCCTGATATCAAATTATATACACCAGGGCTTGACAAATCTAATTAGATTTTAGGAGCCAGCAAAAAAAATTAAGGAGCCAGACAATCACGCAAGCATACACGTAATTCATAAACACACACTGCTTCTTCACAAATATACACACACCTACTTTACATATACACATATATCCAAACAGCTCACACACATCTACTTTACATATGCACATAAATACAAACACCTCACACACCTACTTTACATATACCCATATATCCAAACACCTCACACACACCTACTTTACATATACCCATATATCCAAACCCCTCACACACACCTACTTTACATATACCCATATATCCAAACCCCTCACACACACCTACTTTACAGATACCCATATATCCAAACCCCTCACACACACCTAGTTTACATATACCCATATATCCAAACCCCTCACACACACCTACTTTACATATACACATATATCCAAACACCTCACACACACCTACTTTACATATACACATATATCCAAACTCCTCACACACACCTACTTTACATATACACATATATCCAAACACCTCACACACACCTACTTTACATATACCCATTTATACAAACACCTCACACACCTACTTTACATATTCACATATTTCCAAACCCCTCACACACACCTACTTTACATATACACATATATGCAAACACCTCACACACACCTACTTTACATATACACATATATGCAAACACCTCACACACACCTACTTTACATATACACATATATACAAACACCTCACACACACCAACTTTACACATACACATATATCCAAACACCTCACACACATCTACTTTACACATACCCATATATACACAAACACCTCCTTTACATATACACATATATACAAACACACACCCACCTCACACAGTCTTTTCTTGATGTGTCCCCCCTCCCTGCTGCTTTACCTCATTGCAGGGGAGGGGGACATCCGTGCTGCAGCATGTCCTCACTCATCGGCCTGCTAAGTGCCAGGATGTCACGTGACGACACCCGGCACTCAGACACGCGTTGCGCGAGGGGGCGGAGCTTGCAGACTGTGCTATAAGCACAGACTTAACCCCCTCGCGCTACGAAAAAAGAAAAAAATATCGGATGGCCGCGGCAAGGGGACAGGGAGGGTAACTTCACCCAGGTCTCATTTCCTGGTCGCCATGGCGACTAGGCGCCTGGGGTTTGTCGAGCCCTGATATACACACATATGCCATTACTTCAAACCTTAAGACTTATTGTGCCTTTTTGGACACAAAATGCAGGTTGTACTATAATCCTTGTACCCGTGGAAGAAAAGAAAAAAACATCCAGTGGAAAGAAACTATGTATTTCATATTATTTGATGTCAGAAACCGTGTCACTTCATAAAGCATACAAAAAATATATTCGTTTTGAAGCCTCTTTTGCACAATGTTCTTACTATTGAAGAGGAATGAAAACCATACTAGTGAAGTCGTGAAAAGTATAAATGTGGCAAATTTGCTTTGGCATTCACAAATTAAAACTAAAAAGAATTGGTAAAAAAAGGGAGTCATGTTAAAATACCAGTCCTTTCCACAAAATATATATTATCGAGCCCGTCCTCACTAACTGCAACACAGATAAAAATAATTTTACAATGGTGTCTTTGTTAACAAAAATGGACTATAATGCAAATAGCAATATAGCAGCTTGAAACTAAAAAAACAAAAAAGCCCAAAACCTGAAGAAGCAACTTTGCACCCATGTTTTGAAACGTAGGTCTTTCTTCAGTTGAACAACTTACCTGATTTCTTACTACATATTTGGGAAGCACTGTTATATTTTTATAATTTATCACAAAAATTCTCCCCTTCTTTAAGATCTTCCCATTAAAATGGAAGCAGTTAAAAAAAAAAAAAATGATTTTTTACGATATCTACAAAGCATTTAATTTGTCAAAAGTTCAAAATGGCATTTTTTTTATTAGCAGCACAGAATCAATCTCTTTATATAATGTTCTTTATGCAAATAAAATATGTACTTGCAGAAGACAAAGGGAAACATGGAGCGAGATGGAATATCTATCCACTGATGTATAATACACAAGGATGGCATTTCCCCCCCCCAAAAAAAATATATCATAAAATCGTGTATGTAAATACAGCACCAAGCAACAGTCCACTATTGTTTACAGAATTTTACAAGGTTTTCGTAAACAATTGACAATAAATATAAATTTACCCTTCAAAAAAATATTCCCATTTTGAATAGGAAGGAAAAAAGAAAAATAAAGGTATTTCATATTTAACCGGTGCACCTAATAGAGACTTAAGAGTGCTGCTGCAATTAAAATATTTGTGGAGGGAAGGAGTTCTGTGATTAAGATAATTTATGAAACTGCCCATCTGTTGTTATCATGGTAAATCATAGCACGGCTTTTTGTTAAAATGTTCAAATAAAAATAAATTAAGACCAGGTGCCAGTAATAAGAGGACTGTTTAAAAACAATGCTTCTGAGAATTCAAAAATCCACCTTTAAAAAAAAAAAAAAAAAAATTAAAATTTTTTTTATTAACCAAGTCCAAAACCTGTTAATCGTTGCTGCTCTGTGAGCCCAGTTACTTTACAAAAAAAAAAAAAAGTAAACCATTTCCAATAAATGTACAGCGGCTTATACATGGACGGCCTAAAATCCCATTTCGGGAAGTGCACTTCACTCCTTAAGAGTCTTGTTGAGCCTTCTTTTGGGAGGCTTTTCCCTGAGACATGTATTTGCTTGAAAGGCTGCCTGGAATGAAAAAAGGAAGATGCTATGTAATTTGACATTTTGATTTCTCAATTCTGCAAACAAAACAATGCTCCATAAAAATGATTGCTTCTAGCAAGTAAAGTAGAAACGCTTTTAGCTTATTTTTACTTCCAGCTCCCAGAATGTTGTCAGTGAACAGAATAAAACTTCAGTGGCCCGGATATTGCTTTTTCCTAAATGCTCAGAATGTTTGAAGTGTACTAGTATCAGTTCTGTTTGAAAGCGTACTGGAACAGCAGTAAAAATTATTTTTAAATTAAGTTTAAATAAAATTTACTTTTTTCATGCTGATTAACTTCATTCTAAATCATCCAACACCTACTCATGCAACAGAGCCAATAACCTAAAACCAAAGTGTGCATGATAAGGTGATCCTTATCTGGGGGATGTAATTTAGTCTACATATTTACTGGTGAGATCAGCAGAAAACCTATCCTTAAGTTTGCCTCCATGTGCACTCCTACAACAGAACACTGTCGTTTCAGACAATATGGAAACTGCAAATGAAAAGAACCATATTTACATGTGCTAGCACAAGGCATATACTGTTACATACAGAAGACTCACAAAAACACACACCTTGTATATTGTTTATGAATTTACCTGAATGAGGACTGAAAGACAATTTCTTTTTGCCATCTTGTGACTGCATTACCTAAAAAAAAAAAAAAAAATAGAATTAGTGCATTTAAAGAAAAAACAAAACAAAACTGCTGTAGCCACCCCCCCAAATACAAACAAACAAAAAAAAAAAAAAGCACTGACACACAAACATGAAGGCAGAGACCAGCTTAAATGCACATACTTACAAGCATTCCTCTTACCATTATCATTGCAAAAAGGATCCATTGATATGAACTATCCTCTTACAAAACAAAAAGCAGTGTAGAGTGATATAGCAGGAAAGTTTGAAAGAGTTCCCCAAGTATTAATGGAAGACATTTATATGCAGGATGGCTGTACAATGTTCTGGTTAGACACTACCATAAGGATTGAACCTATTTTGTTGCCTAGAGTGGTCCTTTAAGACTTCACTGAATGTGAGTCTCATTGTAAAGACTGCTAGTTAAGCTACAGGGAAAGAAATTTGAGCTACAATTTTGTTACAAAGGCACGTATCATTCCATGCTCACCTGGATGGATTTGGCTTGATGTTTCTGGGAGTACATGCCAGAAGGAGATGCAGACATATCTGACTTTGGACTCCCTTTGTACAGGACACGAAAAAGAAAACAAATGTAAAAAAACACAATTATACACATGCAAACTTTTTATTATATCATTCAACCAGTGTATGTTGAAAAACATTTTTCTTTTATCCAAATTAGAAGTAGACAGACCGCATATAGCTAATGATGGTTTTTACCATTTTTCAGGCATGTCTGGACAGGGAAAATGGTTTGTGGATTTTATTGTAGACAACACTTGTCAACCCCTTAACACGTATGGATGTATATATACACGTCCTGAAAAGCATGGTTCTTGAGGACCATGAGGACGTATATATACACGTCCTCAGTTTTCATGTAGCGTTGCGCTCCTTAGCGGATCCGAAGCAGCCTCAGAGTGCTTTCAGCCCCACCCGCATACGATCACCGCGAATGTGATCGTATGCGCGTTAACACACATAGGCAGTGAAAGCTGATCACTGCCTATGTGTGTAAAGTGTTGCATAGAGGCATCATGCAACACCTTCGGTGCCCCCCTGGTGTATGGGAGGAGTATGTGTGCTGTATGGGAGGAGAATGTGTGCCCAGTGGAGAGCGACTGAAGAGAAAAAAAACCCTCTTCCGTCGCTCTGAAACTGCTACTTAACTGCCCCCTAGAGGCAGTTAGACAGTATTTCAGTTAGAAATAGAAAAATAAAATAAATAAATGGAAAAAGCTAACCCTTGATCTACTAAACCTAGATCTAGGGTTATTGTCATAAATAGGGTTATAATTAAGGTTACAGGGGGTTGGGGTAAATTTAGGGTTGGGGTTAAAAGGTCACTGTAGAAGAAAATGGTTAGAAAACAACAAAAAAAAAAAACACTAATATTGTTTATTGCCTTATTAGTTGAAATAAAACATAGGAAAACATGGAAATATTGGTATTTCTAAACTCAGGACAAATAGTAGAAATATGTACCATTTGTAATTGTTTAAAAAATAAAAATCAGGTCAAAGTTAGAAAAAGTGTTTTTTATGGCATATTTTCATCATATTTTGTATTTTTTGAATAGTAAATTATATCATATGATGTAAATAATAATATCAAATGAAAGCCCTATCCGTCCTTTAAAAAATGATATATAATTTGTGTGGGTGGACTGAACACAAAGAAAGAAATTCACAGTTCAGTAAACATATGACAAAAATAATGGAATTCTGGTCTTCAAGGTACATCAAATGCAGCATAGCACTCGGTCACTAAGGGGTTAAGAGGGCTCTACAATGTGATCAAAGATTGAGAACCCATATATAACCATCAAACAGTTTGTTGGTGAATAGTTCATCATTCTGGGTTTTCTTAAATACACAAAACTTCATTACTGTGTTCACTTGTTTTTCATGCAATACTGAACCACCTTATTTTTTTGCTTATGTTTAGAATTACCATAGGGGAGCATTGAGAAGGTGGCTGCATAATAATGGCGTTCATCACAGACCCAACCTTTTATTTAAATTTCACAGCTTGCAATTAGTGTTGAGCGAACCCGAACCGCACTGTTCTGGTTCGTACCGAACATTACGGTAGTCGTACCCCAAACCCGAACATTTCACTGTATGTTCGGGTTGGAGTTCGAGGTTCGGCTATAAACCGAAAAAGACATTCGGTTTATAGAATACATGTAATGCTATTGCTATTCTATAAACCGTCAATTGACCTATTTGTATGAATGGGGACTCTATTTCGGTTTATAGAATAGCCAATAGCATTACATGTATTCCATAAGCCGAAAGTCTATAAACCAAACGAAATTCGGTTTATATACCGTATTTATCGGCGTATAACACGTACCTAATTTTAAGAAGGAAATTTCAGGGAAAAAAAACTTAAGAATTTAAATTAAGAACTTTGAAGCCCAATAATCCATTTTAATATGCCAGGATATTGCCCCCAATATGCCATTTAATATGCAGGATATTGCCCCCAATATGCCATTTTAATATGCCAGATATTGCCCCCAATATGCCATTTAATATGCCGGATATTACCCCCAATATGCCATTTTAATATGCCAGATATTGCCCCAATATGCCATTTACTATGCAGGATATTGCCCCCAATATGCCAGATATTGCCCCAATATGCCATTTACTATGCAGGATATTGCCCCCAATATGCCAGGATATTGCCCCTAAGTATGCTCGTTATACCACCCTCCTCCCCCCCCTTCCCCAGACCCCAGTACTTACCTCGTTCCTGCTCTGTCCCCCGGTGCTCTGAAGCTGCGTGGCTGTGAGGGAAGCGTTGTGAGCTTCCCTCCAGCCGCGCGGTCAATAAAGTTTGTTTTAAAAAAAACAGACTTTATTGACCGCGCGGCTGGAGGGAAGCTCACAACGCTTCCCTCACAGCCACGGACCTTCAGAGCACCGGGGGACAGAGCAGGAACGAGGTAAGTTGTAGATTTTTTTTTTTTTCGGCGTATAACACGCACACACCATTTTCTCCCTATTTTCAGGGAGAAAAAGTGCGTGTTATACGCCGATAAATCCGGTACATAGAATACATATAATGCTATTGGCTATCTATAAACCGAAATAGAGTCCCCATTCATAAGAATAGGTCAATTGACCTATTCGTATGAATGGGGACTCTATTTCTGTTTATAGAATAGCAATACATGTATTACATCTGAGAGTCAAATAGAACCGTCAAATACTGAGCTTACAGCGCACTTTAAAAAATTCTAATAGTTTTGGGTGCTAAATAGTACATTTGCGTCTTGCGGTGCACTTCATATCTGAGAGTCAAATAGAACAGTCCAATACTGTGCTTACAGCGCACTTTGAAAAATTCTGGCTACCTCCTCCAGCGCCGCTTCCACCTACACCGCCACAGTCACGGCCTCCTCAACCTATGGGTCACTTAGTATAAACTGAAAGAGAATACCCTGAACTCCAACCCTCTCTCAAATGGATAATTCTGTTGATCCTCCTGGCAGCCATGCTTTAGATTTAGATTTATGTTCTTCCAAAACTAAAAATCAAAGATTCCATCTAGTGCCATTTTATGGCTCAGCTGTATTTTTAATTTGTATGTATTTTATGTTTTTTGAAGTTATTTCCCTATCCATATTTGTTTGCAGGGCACTTGTCCTACTCTTACCCACATTTTAATTCCTTTTTCAGCCCTCTAGCCCTTTCCAGAACTTTTTTAGAGGCATTTTAGTGCCTAAAAGTTCGTGCCCTCATCGACTTCAATGGGGTTCGGGGTCAAGTTCGACCCTAAACCCGGACTTTTTTCCGAAGTTCGGCCGAACCCGAACATCCAGGTGTCCGCTCAACTCTACTTGCAATTACACTTAATCCTATGTTCACAAAAAATTATTATCAGTTACAACACTTGAAACAGTCTCTGGAAAAAATATTAGCACTTGTGGCCACATAGAAGCAAGTTGATTCTGGAGTGAGGCCTTCATAAAGGTGTCCACATACAATTTGGTACAATTATAAAAAAAAAAAAAAAAAAAAATCAAATATTTAAATAGATTAAAATTATTTTTTAGGGGCATGTTTTAATTCTGAAAGAAAGGGATATTGAGAAAACAAGTGTTATACCAGCCAGAGAACATATTTGAATTAGTTTTCCTCACCTGCTGATCCCTTGAACTGGGGGCACTCTTTCTTTATATGACCTTCTCTTCCGCAAATGAAACAGCGTTTTTCCCTCAGATCTCTATCTTCTTGCCGTCTCCATTTCTCATTGGTGGGCCTTGGTGTTCTATCTCTGCATTTTTCAGGAGTTGATCCGACTCCCTGCCTGGGGCTCTTATTGGAGTTGTTCAGCAGCTTCCCATCTTTACCTAAGCTGTCACTTTCCATATTTTTGTTGATGCCTTCATCCATTCTCCTTTGTACCCTTTTCTCTGGGTACCTTTGGTTGGCAGCACCTTCGTTGAACTGCCTCCTTACCCTGGTAGAGGTGAAACAGAAAATTGACAATTTAATTTTGTATCCAGTGACTAAAATGCTTGAATGCAAATATTCTAAATTAATATACACACAGAAAAAAAAAAAATGAAAATCCAAGATATGGCTTATCACTGTAAGCCATATCTTGGATTTTCATATTTTTTTTTTCTGTGTAACACTCCCAAAAAATGAAAAGGGTTTTTAAAAAAAATATAAAAATAAATGTATTTCAGATATGTCTTGTTTTTGTTATGTGACTATTTAATAAAATATGTAACTAAACAAGGGTGACTGTGCACTACCATTTTGTGAAATTGTTTTTTGGTGCCAGCCCAAAATTTCTCACTTTGGGGCTGGAGACACAGAAATAAGTCTATAAGTCAGAATTCTGATCATAGACTTGCATTTAATAGGAGGGTATTGTAACTATTACATAACAATAGGGCAGAGTTATGATCCTGTTTGATAAGGTTAATCTCCCCTCTTTGTGTTGGAAGCCAGGTAAACAAAGGTGTACACAGCCACCTAGTCTAGTCCTGTCCTCTATGATACACATGAGCTATTAATTGAGCAGGGGTGTATCTTATGAAATCATCATGCAGGTTTTTGCAGCACTTGTAAAGTAAGACTGGCTGGAAGATTTTGGATGATGATGATGCAAATGGAGCCAGGAGATAAAACAGTTATATAGTTACATCTTATGTAAGTGGTAGTGTCCCTTTAAATTTAATCAAACATACATATAACCTGAATAACGGACAACCTAGGAAAAATGCAGTTGTCAGTAACTGCTATGTCACAAGCATGGATTAAACCTTTAGGGTGTGTGTGTGTGTGGTATACACACATGCAGCACCTGACTACAGACAAAAGTAAAAAAAAAAAAAAAAAAAAAGTCTTACTTTCTCCTTTTAGGGCATTCTTTCATAAAGTGTCCAATTTTACCACAAATCCGACAGCATCTGTCATTGGGAGCAAGTTCACCTTCAGTCAGTACTTCTGGATCAAAAAAGTATTCCTGAACACAAAGGAAAGAGAGCCTGTTTGGAAATGATTGTTTATAGGTTTTATGCAAATACTCATTTTCTCATTCCTCAGGTGATCATGGAGTGGAACTATTGGACAATGAAACCTGACATTTTAATAAGTAAATTGCCATGTAAGCTAGAGGATGCATTGTAGTGCATACAAGGAATTTCACTTTGCTATGTTGTTTTAAAAAGTTCGATTTAGATTTCCAGTTCTGAAAATGTGTCAATTATCTGGTTTTAAATAAACTTATTGCTGCAGTTCTGTCCACCCTCAAAAAGTTTTTTTTTTTTTTTTTTAAACAAACATTTCAATAAAAGAAAGAAGCCTGTTATAATGTTAAAAATGTTAAGCAAATTATTTTAACCAGTTACCATTTTGGTTGGATATTCCTTAGGGAATTCTTTTACTGGAGTACCAAACACATGCCTTCCATTGATAAAAGCCTTCATTATAAAATTTGTCACTATAGAAAGAAAAAAAGAAGTTACATCGCTTTAAAAATTGTTAATTGAATATATATATATATATAAATTACATTTTGATAACTTACTCTTTCTCGACAGGCCAGCCCCAAGGTTGTGGTTTAGGTCAAAAGGATCTAAAAAAATGAAAAGGAAAAAAAAAAGTGATTTTTTTTTTTTTAAGTGAGAATCCAATTCAGAGTTCCTCCCCCCTCATTTTGTTATTTGATGATCTTCCTATGCTATGAAACATTTCAACAGATCGGTGGAAGTCATGTGGTTTGCATAATGTACCCTGTAAGATGTCAACCAGTGTACAATGATGTTTATCTTGCAGACAGGTTTAAAAAGAAATAATGGTCTCAAGGTTTTTGTACATGCTGAATACCCGTTTTCAGCTGTATGAAACATTCTGAGGCTTATTTACAAATCAAGGTTGTCATAAATAATCACAGCTTCCAAGAGGAACTATCTTAGCTACTGGTCATAGAAGGTGCATGACTATTCCTTCATTTATTGCTTTGTTTCTGATAAGATGACACCAGAGTGGGCAAGTGAGGGTCATAAGTTACACAGGATTTATCCTCATATGATGTTAAATATCTGTGCATGTCCATTACATTAATAATATAATGGAATAGTTTTTGAAAACAGTCTACAATTTAAAATGACAATAGTGATTACTGTGGCAGTTTCATTTTGATGAACTTGCAATACCATTTGGATGAAGCTTTATAGAGAGTTGTTTCACATAATGTAGCAGTATTCTGTAACATTCAAATTTACATTTACCTTCAATAACTATATATTTTGATGTCCACTGTTTCTTAAATGTGGTCAGTAAGCTTTTTCTTCTGATACAGATGACATGCTCTTTAAAATCAAAATCTTCGGTGTAATAGCGGAGAAGGCCTAGCCATAGTTCACCAACAGATTCTTTGTTTTTACCATAGTAAGGCCAATATTTTTCCTAGATTAAAGAACGGTGGATTGGAGAGAAAAAAAAAAAATGTAAACGCCACCATATACGAGTTCAAGGTAGTAGCTTATACATAGCATGAAGCAATGGGGCTTACACCTACCAGTTCATCCAGTCTTGAAAAAAAGTATGCATTCCAACCATCAACGAGTATTTCCAGCTTCTTTTGGTCTCTGTAGATCTAGAACAGACACAAATTTTAGGGAGTGAATCGTATTAGCAATAATGAATACCAAGCCATTTTTTAATGGTCTTACACAAGTGAAGACACAGATAAGCAAAAAACAGAATAAAAAGGAATTTGCTGTATTGCAGCACTCCTTCCACCTGCCTCCCTTCACGAAAAGGTGCAAAAATTAACACAACACAGACTATTCACTAAAAGCTAGTTGCAGGTAAGATGAACCTTTGATCTCAATGACCACTATGCATTGTGTAGGGACAAACCTGGGAGTTACTTCTGCAAGACCAGAATGTAGATCCCAATGTGACCCTTAAGACCCTTAGTGACGCATGGTGATTGTGCCCCAGAAGACGAAAGCACCGAAACACCGTTTTTTGTTCCTGGCCCCGGTAGCCAGGGCCATAATTGTAGAGACCTGATCCAGATAAAAAAAAAAAAGATTTTTTAAATTGCAAGACCTCCCAATGTCACTTGTAACGTCACACAGAGACGTGCCCAAACCCGGAGGTTCGGCCACGGCGCTATTTAGTAAAATGTAGCTGGTGCTCGCTTTGGAGCATCTGCTACATTTTGCCGGTTAGGCTGAAGGCCCTCAAAGTGGCCTCATAGGACAGATGGAATCCTGCTGCAAGTCCCTGCAGCGAGATCAAACACAGCTCATTGAGGGGAGCCGCAATGAGCTGTTAAGTGAAGGATGTTCTATAACGTCCTGGTGTCTTTCGGGAGCTGTAAAGTGAAGAACCACCAGGATGTGGCCAAAAGCTGGCCCAAAATGTGTGCAAATTGACAATTGTGTGTCAATAAATCGGCCATAGTGGGTAGTCCGATATCTCCGCAGTTCAACTTTATGCCCCAATTTCAGGCCAGATCGGGCATCGCCCAAGAGAGCTCTGGTGTCTGGCTGACATGTTCTGTTAACTGACCACAATAAGCCCATTCCTTCTAGGGTAAAGTCATCTTTTGTTTTAGTCTAATGTTGAGTTTGCCATTCTAGCACTGACCTCTTGGAGAACTGGGATGACTGGTGGGTTCCTTTGTTGTAGAAAAAACAGCACCATAAGTGTATATGCATAGGAGGAGAGACTGCCTCTGGATGCATCTCCAATATCACACATCTTTAAAAAAAAAAAAAAAAAAAAAGAGAATGTTTTTAGCAAGGTTTGCATTTTTTTGTTAAAAAAAAAAATAACAGGTTTTAAAAACGAATCTTACTTTAGTGAAAACTTTCATGGTGTAACAGAGATACTTTACTCGTGGATCGATGGCAGCATAAGATGCTAAAAGTTGAGTGTTATGAAGAGCCTACAAATAGAAAAACCATTGTATGTTAGCCGGAGAAAAACCAAAACAAAACCTGATTACAAGCATATACCGTCAGATTGAAAGATTTCAAAATGAGTAATTTTCAGAATGGGACATTTTCTGAATTTATATCTAAGTAAAAGGATTATTAAAGGTTTATTATGAGACTTTTTCCTTGAGACTACCTCAACTGAAATGAAGGCAACACATTGTGCAAATAACAGTTCTAACATGCTAAGCTTTTATAGCTTACCAGTGTGTTGTACAAACTGATGTCTCCTTCAAGGCCACTCCTTAAATGGTAGAACTTTACAATTGGCACTTTGGCCGAGGTAATGGACAAAATGTTTCTCAGACCTAAATAAAAACACAAACATCAAAGTTACATTTCAGGATTGGAGGGAGTTCATGAACAGATAATTGCAATTCATCTAATTTTCTGAATTTTGTCAAAGGTGTTTTAGCCACACAGATTTTATGAACCTAGAACTCCCTTAAACTGATACTAAACTTTATTTTTCACTTAAGCGTCTACTATAGAGGCCAGGACCAGCGCTACCTATCAGTAAGGTGTAGACCTGCTGGAGTCGCTCTGCCAGAATGCCTGAGGAAGCCATGTGTGGTGAAACAAGTCTGCTTACATGCCCCCTCATCGTCGTGTAACTCAGTGCAGTAGTGTGGAATACCCTCCAGTGTCAGAAGTCACAAATGCCAGACAGACCGAGCAGCTGATGGAAACTAGTTTCAGTGAGAGACTCAGACAAGCTCATATGTGCATCTCACATATGCTTTTAAGTAAGCCTTTTCAATCATTGTGTGTTACTATTAAATTTTCAAATTTTTCAAATATACTGTTGTGGCCATCTTTTCTCCTCTATATTGAGAAGGCATCTGGGTCAACTGCAGTAAAAGCCTGCTTTCCACAGCTGATTATGTTCAATTTAGAAGTATATTGCATTAAAAGCTTGCTTTCTCATAGCGTATTATGTTCAATTTGGGCAGGATACAGTTTGCCACAGGTTGTTTTGCACAAGTGATTTTGTAACTTGTTGAAAACCGTGAACACTACAGTATCGTTCTTTTTTTGGGGGGGGAATTATACTGAACAACGGATCTTCAATCAATCAATTATAAGAATTGACACTTTTTTGATATAGTGTCACAATTTTTATTCATTGATATTCTTTTACTTTATTTCTTTATTGGGTTTTTTTTGTCATAAGTGGATACAGAGGTATTTCTCCTCGTTAAACGTAAGCTGCAGACCACAATAGCTTAAATATATAAGGTAGCGCCTAGCACGTTTTTCTCCCTTTTTTGTTTTTAAAGATAAAAACAATTGGAGGAGCTGGAGAACACAGTTTAATTAACGCAATTTTTTTAGGACATCCCAATTAACATAAGGGCCTACTCAATAAAGAGAGTTGATGGGAATTTCAAACTTTCAGCTGCATTGGAGAAATTTTCCACCTCTGCTACCCTGGCCTAAAGTTTGAAATTCCCATCTCAATTTCCTACAAGTCTCACTTTATTGAGTATAGTGGTGGTCAAAAATAGATCTTTTGACTTTTCTACTGGTACATATTGAGGTTGCAGTTCTGAAAGAACACTTTGTACCTTGATGTTTCCGAAGAAGTCTTGCCAACTCTTCAATAGTTCTTATGCAATCCAAATCCTATCAAAATAGAAAAGTAACCACATAAAAACCTTCAGGAATGTGTACGGATTCAGACAATGGGAGCCGTTCACTAAAAGTGTGGTGCAGGTGAGCAAAAGTAAGAAACACAGATGTCAACCTGGCGAGGTTTTCCACACAGAGCTCTTTATGTAATCTGAAGGAATGCACTTCTCACGTTAGCTCACCTACACCTCATGTTTAGTTGCCAATTCCCAATATGTAAAAATACTATTTTTGATTTAAGCAATAAAAAACTGGGAGAAGTGCTAAAATGTTTTTTCTTCTATATTTTGACAAAAAGTTAGTGAAACGTTTCTTACCTCATCAGTTTCAATGCCATCAATTGTCATGCAGATATCAAGGTCACTCTGTTTGAAACCAAAGCCATTTTTTGAAGATCCAAATAAGCGTAGTCTTGCTCCTGTGAGAACAAATAAGGCACACATGCAGATTGCACCAAATACTGGCAAAAATGGCGTGTGCGCCAATGTATAAAGCAGATGCCGGACATATTTCAGGATTTGTGTTGGGAATCCTGTACTAAAAACTGGCAGAGGTGCCTCTCCTGCAGTGTGTGTATATATATATATATATATATATATATATATATATATATATATATATATATATATATATATATATATATATATATATATATATATATATATATATATATATATACACACACACACACACACACACACACATATATATACACATACATACATACATACATACATATACACACACACATATATATATATACACACACACAGATATATATAGATAGATATATCTATATCTATCTATATCTAAAAAAAAAAAAAACAACAACATCTTTAGGATTTGCAGGGCTGGCATGGAAGATAACCCACATATTCAATACACTGAGCAGAAGCTGACCAAAATGGCGAGGAATGAGCTGCTAATACATAGAAAATAAAAAGTACCAGTTATTGTTAAATTACCTTTAAAATCCCGCCTGATGAAATCTTCCAAATCTAGGCGGATGTGTTCACGGGCTATGTCCTCTAGAGAAGTAGGAGAAAAGTCCTCTGTAATACAGATTTAGAAATAACCAAAAAAAGTTAATATTTCACATAGTAAAAAGGGCCTAAACATGCCACAAAAGATTTCTTTTTCAAGCCCTGATATGGCTATGTACAAGTCAGCTATACTAAGCTACACTTGCTGCCTGAATATTGAGCTAGTCAAATACCAAGCAAACATGTTAACAGATTCATTTACAGCTTTGCTGTGTAACACAGAAATTTAATTATTGGTCTCCAATACCACAATTGTTTACACTTCAAATTCATTCTGAACAATGCATTATGAAACCTAAATAAAAGCTTTAATGGAACAAACAAGTGATTCAGGCTGGAAGCTATAAAAACAACATGAATGTTAAAGTGGCTTTTATTCAACTATTAAAAAGTTATTATAAAATTAAAGTTAATGTTCTAAAAATCAGGGTAATTAGCAGTAGAGAGAAAAGAGAAAAGGGGCTTAGCTGCTTTAATAGTGGCAAAGGTTGTACTAAACCAAAGCATCTCACAACGATTCTGGTCTTGTATATGCTTTTTTTTTTTTTTTTAATAGCAATATAGTGGTAATAACTAAGAATGATAAGAAAAGCCATCCAAAGCTATTACTACTTGCTGTAAAACTCAGGACCAAGATCCTTTTAATAATACATCTAGTGAAGGAATCAGCCGACCCACTTCGATTTCATATCTATTTAAAAAGCTATGCAGGTTATGATTGAAGGCATATAGGAGATGCCTGCTCCCTCTAAAAAAAATGTTTTAAAAAAGGTTGTGGTGAGAAACCGAAACAAAAAAACTTGCACTGGTCATTCATTACAAAAATACATATGTATCATTATTCCCAACCAAATCTCAAGGAGGTTTTTTTTTTTGTTTTTTTTAAATAAAATGTTTAGAGGCAGATTGCAAATGAGATTTGTGGTTTTCAAAGGCCTCTAGTTTTTTCAAAATAGTTTGCCACAACCCTTATATCATTATCTACAGGTTCCACTAATGACCACCTGTATAATGGAGTCTGGCACTGGTGAATCAAGGTATGAAGACACACAGTGTTTGGATACAATGAGTGGATACAGCCGATATTCAATCATTGCCCATACTTACTATAACACTGGATACAAACTTGATCCAATACATTTCGGAATTTAGATGTGAGAGGTGGTAAGGGGTCAAGCTCGATTTTTTTGAAGTCCTCTGGACAGTCCTTCTTTAAATGACCTTCTCGTTTGCACAAGTTGCACACAACAGTAGGCAGCTGAAACCGAAGTAAAGGCATTATTACAAGAAACAAAAAAAAAAATAATCTTTCACCCTGTCCAATGGATGCAAAAGGGTTCTCTGAAGAAAAAAAAAAAGTATTTACAAAGACGAAGATTTCATTTTAGGCCAATTGTTTCTTATATGCAGTTTCCAGCAACAAAATGTTTGTTTGAAGAACTAGTTATGCATTATGTAGCTTGCTTTTAATGATAAATTGAATTAAATCACTATAAATCACCTACCTTGCCTCTTGTGAAAGTTGGTTTATTAAATTCATAAAATAACTGGTCGTCATCCAAAATCATGCTATTCACAGGCAAGGTCTCCTTCACAGAATCTACAGTTTTTATAGCCTCTGTTACTGGAACATCCACACCATGGTTTACTGAATGGTCTTTGAGGCAAGTAGAAGGTTCTTGTGTCACTTGGTCATCTTCAGACAACAGATCATCAGCTGAACCAGTACATGCATGTTCAAAATCACCTTCAGCAGTGAGGCTATCCAGATGAGGTCGCTGCAACATTAGACCAACTTCCTCTTCATTTTCAGAGCTCTTTACAGCTATGTGATCAAAATCATGGGTGACATGCTCAAGACAAGTCTCTTCAAGTTCATCTGTACTATCCTCATCAAGATCGACTGTGTCCTTAAATCTTCTGCAATTTTCCAAACCATAGACATTGCGTTCAGTGTTGGCAAAAGCTTCACAATCAGATAAACTATCAGTTTCCTCATTCCCTGCCACAGGAACTTCATCACCCTCACTATCTTCATCCAAGCCCTGACCAGCTGTTAAGTAATGTTCTTGACTCTCTTCAAGCATATTATCTTCTTCCTCAGACTCTTCATGACCACTTTCTAGTTCTTCACAACTCTGCAGAGCTTCATCAGGATCGCATAAAATGAACTCCTCAGTCATACAGTCCAGGTCATCCAAAGTAGAATCAGGATTTGTTACATCACACACCAGTTTGGTCATTGAAAGGTTACAAACACTATCAGACTCATTGTCCTGAGACTGTGGGATCTTTTCAGCACTGCCATTTGATGGGTGGCCAAAACCAAGCACCACGTGTTCCAGTTGTTCAGTAATAGCTGCCATATAGTTTGCATCCGCATGGAGAGAATCAGAGTGTAAATCTTGGGTTGCAGTTTTATTGGACACTGTAGTCTTCTTTAGGTTGGACTTCACAACCATTCTTTGAGGCATTGCGAAATATTTATACGTTGACTTCAAACAGTGAATCATATAGTCGTATACCAACTGACTGTTCAAAGATCTTGCCACATTTCTTTTTACTGAATAGGGATCTAGAATTTGAAAAGAAGTGGTTGAGTGTTAGCTTTTATGCCGAGAGAGCATTCAGTAACACTAGGAGACTGAGGAGAGGGGGGCACCAGGAAGGGGAATACAATAATTATTACCTTCAACAGCAATCCGTTTCTTTGGCCAGTCCTTCAATTCCCTAGAAACGTTTTCTTTAACACGGATACTGATAACCAAGTCTGCCATGTTGAATTCCAGTGCATAAAATCTGAGCATTTCAACCCAAAGCTGGCCAGTGGAAACTGGGCATTGCTGATCTGTGTCAAAAACCAGGGAAGCCTGGTGGGGGAAATATATTACCAAAAATGATCAGCCGAAGGCTCAATGGAATTTAAAACATTGAACAGAGTTTAAATAGCCTACTACACAAATAGGACACAAATGTGAAAAGTGTTAAGAACTGTAAAATATAACAAAAATGATAGACAAAATGTAACCAAACTGTAAAGTTTGCCATTTGACTTACACATGATTGCAGATCAAAAAAATATATACACAAACACATTTGGTGGAGCACTTTGCATTAAATTGACACTAGGTTTTACACATTCATATGCAAATGTCTGCATATCTGAAAATGCAAAAAGTATAGTTATGCTCCAACCACTTGTACCAATCTGTAGTGAAGGTTAAAAAGCAAGTCAGAGAAAATACACACCTTTTCTATGGTCTATAATCAACAAAACAGATATTTCCTCACCTTGCCAGTTGTAAGATTCTCTTCGTGGGAAGCAGTTTGTCTTTCAGGAGAAGCAGCGTACTCCCACATGACCATCTCCTCTTCTATTGCTCCTAGGCTAAGCTGCCCCAGTTTAGAAATGCTACATCCGTCGACCTAACAGGAAAATCCAAATTTAGTCTGAATAGCCTAAGAGTAGTTGCACATTTTGGTGATCTCTGCTGGTACAAGTCACAACAAACAAAATAACTAGTTTGCCCAGGTTAAAAAACCTCTACAGCACCCACCCCCCATGATTTCCCTCCATCAACAGACCTAAACCTTGGTAGACTTTATTCAGAGGCACCATCCTTAATCACTATGCCTAACTATATACATTTTATATTATAGTATGGAAATTGCATATATCTTAACATTGTACAGTAATGTAAAATATATTGGATCTTTGTAGTAAATGGACTGATACTATACAGAATAAAATAAAACCTCAGTGTTTTTGAATTCCTGGCTGTTGAGACATTTTAATGTAGAAATAATACACATACCCATGATCCAAAATATACAGGGAGAACGGGCTCCTTTCTTTGTTGTAGGAAGAAAACCACCATAAGAGCAAACACATATGGAGGTAGTCCGCCTTCTTCAGGTCTATCAAGGCAACAAAGCTGTGGAAAAAGATTAGGGGTTTTATTACACAGAGAAAAAAATAACTAATGTACAATATGGTTTAAGAAGCATGCTAATATATGCATAAGAGCATATATTAATAATAAGAATACAAATAATGTCATGGTCAGCTATTTATTTTTGCATTGTGCTGAACATACACACTATTTGGAGTCATTTATTAAAACAAACAAAAACACACACACCCCATGGGTAGATATACAAGAATTGTGTCATGGTAGAATTATTTACCTTTGCCCAGTACCGGAAAGCAATAACCAAAGAAACGAGTCTTGGCTCAAGCCTGCTTAGTGTAGCCAACAGAAGAGTGGTCTGACAAGTGTTTTCATTGCCCGCACTCACTTTACACAGGAAGCCACTATAAATAAAAATAAATAAATTGTGCTTTCTTTTAGCAAAGTACACTGCAGCAAATAAATAAATACGCTTGATTTCCCCACTTGTTCTTGCCTATTCTACACTCAGCATTTTAAAGAGCACTTGCGAAACCACACCTGGACAAATTAATTTATATTAAAAAAAGCAGACATGAAAACTAAAGCAAATAACTGTATATTTTTAAAAGTAGGACAAAAAATAAAATAAAAACCAAAAGCCATACTTATGACAAGCACTCTTGGGAATTGACATGGTTCACCAAGACATCAGTAGCTCAAGCTAAAACAAAATAAGCTCCCAGCATATCCTCGAATCAGCGGTCTCCCATAGAAATGCATGGAAATGTTCACTGCAGTTACTAAAATCTGAATGATCCAGATCCTGCAGGAACCTTTCCAAGAGATTCCTAAAGCTCTGTACAATGTACAGGTTAAAAACTAACAGATGAACCAAAGTTAGTGTGTTGCTTCCCTTAAAATAGTCTCACATTGCTACAGTACATATATCCCATTTATCTCCATGTGCTGTAAAATGGATTTGTATACTTCTGCTATAACAAGATAATAGGAATTCACATCTGAAAAGGTTATAGAAAAAAAAAAAAAAAAGCCACAATACAAGACCCTTCCAGTATACAAAAAGGTCTGTACAAAAAGTTTTTACAATACGAAAAACACATACATGTTCTCATCAACAGACATGAAAAAATTTGGACTGGAGAAAGCTGGGATGGAGGAGAACTAGAAAATATTTTCTCCATCACATCTTATTCCTCAAAAGAGGGACTAAATCCCCCCCCCCCCCAAAAAAAAAAAAATTTGCAACAGGCTGCTGTTAATTAAAACATTTTGAATCGTGCTCCAAATCATCAAAAGTTATTTAAAAGTCAAAAGTAATTCCAGTCTAATCATTTGACTAAAAAGCAAAGACTAGAGGGCTTTCATTTAATGCAGCAATGCTTTCTGGCAGTAGAGATAACTGGTGGAGTGACCATTTCTCACTGTCACCTAAGAAACTGAAACACTAGTCAGTGCTCTATTGTCAAGGAGCAGGAGTTCGGAGACATAACAGCCTCTTTAAAAGCAACTGCAGGAAAATGTACTTCCCTGCAAGTGTTTAAGAGTTATTGTTCACTTGTTTACTACAATTATACATTTAGATAACTATAGAAGTATAACACAAAACATTGGAGGATTTTTTAGGTTTCACTGATCAGACCTTTGTTTTTCCCTGAAGACCACCACAGGCACTCTGGCATGAAAATCCACGTCAAAGTCGGTAAATAAATCTAGAATTTAGGCATAAGTAGGTTAGAACCATATATTCCACAATCTGAAAGCACTGGTGAATAATATTATGCACACATAATGGAATAAAATATAGTCTCTTATTTTCAAGTATGTCCTGGGGAGGCTATTAATGCCCAACATTGTGGGCGAATTAACATTCCCCATCTCAATTGTAAATAATAAATAAATAAAATCATGCAAGGCCAGTGGGCTAGAACAGATTCTAAAGTTGATGCACTAACCCACTGAATGTTCACATACAATAACTGGGATGTTTTATGACTTACCACTTTCCTTCAGTCTTTCTTGAACCAACAAGAGCACATCTGGCTGATTCATCTGTGAGGAATACATAGACAGGGAGATAAACACCAAAAAGTAGCACTGGTGACAAACTGAATTGCATTGTAAATTCTTAAATGGACTTTGAATGTCGAGAGAAAAATAAAATTAATAATTATATCTTTATCTATACAATGTGTTTGTAAGTCTGTGCATTGCAAGCGAACACAGACTTAGAGGGAAAAAATTGCAAAGGTGTGTGGTTTTGCTTTGTTTGGTGCTACTGGTTTGATATGCAGACACATTGAAAACACATTTTGTTTTTAACATTTTCTTAACTAAAACCTGTCATTTTGCTATTCTCTATATCACTGGATTTAGAAAACCTACTGTATTTGAGCTGTAAATTGAAGCTTTTGTAGAAAAAAGAAAAACATTTATGGACCACCATGCTTTTTAATGACAGACTGGACGTTGCTTTTTGGTGCAGACCCCTTAAAAACACTTACTGAAACAATATTGCAGATGGAAAATGGGTAATACTGGTCTGCACCAAATCATTTGAAATTGTTTTCAAACAAACTTTTAAAAGACAACAGCAAGGTTTGACAGGAAAAATGCCCAACACATTTAAAAAGGTACAATCGCTTAATTTTAAAATTGTTTTAACTGTGATTTGTAGACAATAAAAAGTTTATCTATCCATGGTATTCACAAAATTGCAAGTGAACGTCTAAATTAGGAGAAATATGCATTTTAAATATATTTCTATCAGTGAAAGTGTGTAATTTGCATATCAAGCCACATGGTGTCATAAACGTGAGACTACAAAGACTCATTTAAAGCACATTTTATCCTAATTTAGGCACTTTCAATTTTCCTAACACAAGATTATATTATATTTTATGTATAGATCTCTACATTCACAGTACAAGCGATGGTTAGGTGATACAGACCCATTAAGTCACCACAAACTGGTGAAACAAAGATAGGAAAGACTAAGGAAACAATAGAACCCAATAAAAAAAAAAATATGATTTTTTTCAATTGTTTGAATTTCTCTCATTGTAATGCATCCATTTTAATCAAATTATGTGAAGGTTTCTGGCAAGGATAGGCAAATAATGTGTGCAAGGATTAGGATTACGAGGCAAATGGTGATTACAGACATTATTTGCATATCATTACTCAGAAACCCTTGCAGCCCTTAATACGGTGCTGTGTGGAGAAAAACAGTCTGGATGTCTAGGAATGTTTTGTGGTGCCAACTGTACTGTATTTTACAATGGAGGGGTGTCCTGATGCCTATGCCCCACCCATAACCGATGAAAATTCAGCAAGATCAGTTTACGCAAGCAACACATTTTACCCAGTTGCTATGCATTAAAAAAAAGGACAGTAATAAAAATTAAAAGACAGTCTAAATAAATGTTCACATAATCACTCAAAAGACCAAATATTTTGAGTTGTACTTACACTAGGTGGAAACTTAACGTCTACATTGAGATCGGACGTTTTGAAGCCAAATCTGGTGAAGGATGAACCATAAAGTCTCAATGAGCACTCTGTTAAGAAAAACACAGAACGTAAACATATTTAGCAACCTCTATTCTTGAAAGAGCTGGTACACCTGCTGCAGAAGGAGACTGCATGCATATTACAAACATATAGGGCATCATTCATGAAAGATGGCATGCAAACTTAAGGTCAAAATAGGTTTTTAAGTTTAACTGCAAAGGGAGAATTTTTTCCAACTCTGCTACTTTGGACTTAAGTTTGCAGTTTTCCTCTTTCATGAGTAAATCCCCTAGAGGTAGGCTAGCAGAGAACAACTTTTACAAAGGTTGGATGCTGTGTAGACTGTCATGACAGATTGTTGCTACAGTCCTGGATTTAAATGGAAGTATTCAACACACAAGGACCATTAAAAAAGGGACTGTCAACCTAAACATTGCTTATACTGTGAATTTATACTGAATTTTTTTTTAATAATATATATACACATACATACATACACACACACACACACACAATATAAAATTTGCATGAACTGCATACAAATTCATAAAAATAAAATTTATTATATACACACACTTTTTTTTTATGAATTTGTAAGCACTTCATGCTAAATGGAAAGGTGTCATTTGCATTTCAGTTCTCAACGGATGTCATAAACTGGGACCACCACAGATGCATAAAATAAGTGAAATATGTTTAAATGTCATTTGCTTCCAATTCTGCCAACACAATGCATAGATCATTTTTCATCATTTATGCTCTACAGTCACAGTAGAAGCAATGCATAGTTTGTTTGACACCATCCTTTTAAACCATATAGGTCTCCGACATACATAGCTTAAAGAACAAATGTGCATGAAGTGAATTCCAAACATCTGGTACAGTACCAGGAAAACTGATGCTCACTTACAGGGGTCACTGCTGACAGTACCGTTGTAAGCAGGTATACCCAGAATGCCAATGAGCCATCATTAACCATAAAAAGTAAGTGTGTAGGAGGTTAGGGGGTTTTGTGTATTCAGCTGTTGTGAACTATGGAGCTTTGGGTCTAGACTGCCTTTTATAGGCAGGTTCTGAAATGTTCAGAAATTCTTCAATAACTAGGGGAAAAAAATAAACAAAATGTGGACACTTAAACAGGTCTCATACGGTCTATTGGTAGTATTCAACAATCTCTGGGATGCAAACTCTGCTACCATGAAAAAAACAAAACAAATAAATCTCAACTTTTGCTGTGGATAGACAATATAATTTGCTCTTATCTGCAGTCTCAATCTTGCTTAAATTACAAACACATTTTCTAGTAACAAGTCTAGACGTACCTGGAAGAGTATGCTGAATGAGATTTTCCATGGCTTTCAAAATAGTGAGCCTTTTAGCTACTTCTTCTGCATACAGCCCATGCTCCTTTACTATTGTATCAATAGCTATACCAACTGCTTGTATCTGAGGTAACGTTGGTGGAGGTAGAGTAGTTAGATGCTGCTCTTCTTTTTTTTCCTATTTAAAAAAAATTAAATGTTATCTGTGGACAAGTCTTCCTTTAAAAAAAAAATAATAAATTAAGTGACTAAAACCAACCAAGCACTCACCTTTATATTCCTTCTGTGCCTCCTATCCTTTATGTGTTTATGAGCCAATTTTACAGATTCAATCAGAAAATCACAGAGCTTACAAGTATAAACTGCTGATGTGCACCTACGAGGACGCTACAAAAAAAAAAAAAAAAAGTTTTGAAGAACAGATTAAAATTGAAAAGGCAGTTACTAGTAAAACCACTTACTGCAAGAAAAGTTTTTTTTTTTTTGTGAGGGTTTGAAGTAAGACTAGTCAAAAGAGGAGAGAAAAAAAAACCGCACACAAAATAAGTTTCACTAATATACATTTCAAAGAGGATAAAAATATATTATATATATATTTGAATCAGAAGATACACAGGTTACTTTAATTGTTTCAGTGTAACAAACAAACAAACACACACCACAAATAAAGTGACCTGTAAAATCAAAAACACAAGGGATATCTTGCTAATGTGCTTAAAATGGATATAAATTATTATTTATTGTTCCCTTTTAATTGTGTTTTTAAATTGCAGTGATGGATATTTTTTCTGTATGTTAGCTATAAACCTCTGCTTGGTATCACTTTGCTGCCAAAGGAAGAGGTGTGTGTGTGTGTGTTAGTTATACACACACTAATCTTTTTAAAAGCCATTAGATGCACACTGACTTTGGCCTCAGATGTTGTTGGGGGGGGTTGGGGTGTAAATCAAGGGCAGCAGAGTTATATAAACTTTATCAATATAGATTTACACATGCCCACACAAAGGTGAGGACAGAAAAAGGAGGGACTGAGCTCAAATCTACATGGGACACGGTCACATGTAAAAAGCAGACTTGCCAGGAACCTGTGCCAGTGCAGCACTTTCAGGTTGCTCTGGTGCTCAGAATCTGTCACTTTTCAGCACAAGTTTATAATGAGGGAGAGATTAACACTAAAGTGTTGGAATGACTCGTTTCACAGTAGGACGTGACAGGCACGTCCATTGTCGCGAAGGGGTTAATAGATACACGGGGGTTTACCTTCTGCGGTGTCTTACATGCGAGACACAGGAGTTCCAGGTTGTCGTGTGCTGACAAACGACAGCACGTGTACAGCCAATCAGAGCAGGGGCTTGCCCCGCTCTGACAGCTGAATGCAAGGGCCTCTCACTGTAGGTCCTCCCTGCTGATCTCATACAAAAACAAGGGTCTCTCTCTCTGCGCTAGCAGAGAGAGCCAGTTGCCGACCAGACGGCTGCCTGCTTCCTATGGGAGCACGGCAGCTGTCGGTCAGAGGATAGACTGGCGTGTACTATCAAAAGTACACGCCAGTTCATCCTCATATTAGGGACAACTACCTTTTCACTTGTGCTTCTATATTAGAATATTAGAAAAGTTTAGTGTCCCTTTAAAATATAATAGTGGAACAATGTGATTGGCACTAATCAGAATAAAATTATCAAAAGTGCAGCAAACACTCGTGTGGCTCCTCCAAGGTACACACAACCCACAGTGTAGAAAACAAATCAATAAAGTGTTGTGCAAATATCACAAGGTATATACTTATCTTGGATATCACTCGGTAATAAACTATGTAAATGAAAAGGCGGCAGGTAAAGGGAGTCCACAAACCGAACCGAAAAAGCAAAAATCTCGCGACGCGTTTCACCCTCAAGCTTTTTCAAAGCTTTGAAAAAGCCTGAGGGCGAAACGCGTCGTGAGATTTTGGTGACGCTGCACGAAATTTTTCATCCGGAAGTCGACTTTCGCTTTTTCGTTTCGGTTTGTGAATTCCCCTTACCTGCCGCCTGAATATCCGAAGACTGGTTGTATGCTCGGACGTTTTGGGACACTCAGACGAACGCTGGGTGATAATTTAACATTGCTGCTCATTATATCTGTTTTTAGATGTAAGCCTCATTTGCAGAGGGATATTAAAGGTGTATTTGTTATTTGTACTACATCTGGCTGTCTTCTGTTTTTATGCTTTGTACCCCCGGTTGGAGAATTTGGGATTATCGTCTCTACTGCATCCTATTCACATGCTGCTATGAATGATAGGACTTAGAGCCAGGGTTTAGGCTCTGTTTTTGTGAGTAATTTTTCATTGGGGGATAATATATTTATCTAATCCATTTATTGCTGTGCCACACATAGTAGGTTTTTTATATTTTTCTCTTTTTTGTTCATTTACATGGTTTATTACCGAGTGATATCCAAGATAAGTATATACCTTGTGATATTTGTGCAACACTTTATTGATACCTTTAAAATATATTTTTACAGTTACACATAATTTGTCCATTGAAAATTGTGTGTTCATATTATTAAAACACATAAATGAATCTCTTAAACTAGTGCGTTGATCTTCGATTTATTTTTAATTTTTATAATAGTTTAAAATGATACCCTGTGTGCTTTCACATCATATATTCCTAGAAAAATGCATTTCTCATTTTAAGCACATTAAGTCGGTTGAAAAGTTTACGTCCATTAAAGCTGCATTAAGACTCCAGTGCTAAGTTGAAAAATATTGTATACATGGAATAGGACTTGCGATAGTCTCAGATATTCACACTGATTACCCTTTTAAGCCTGTAAATAAAATCTTTCTTGAGACGTTCCTCAGCTTGTTGTAAACCCAGTAACTCCGTTTTGGACAGTGTGGACATCTCAACATCTGGACTCTCTTGGTAATCATCTTCATCAGGTTCTGATTGGCGGTGCCTCCAGTCACTTTTGGGTTTTCCATGCATCAAGAAATCTGTAGACAACAGGTAACAAACGACTGTTAAAGTACACTTGGTACAATAACCTATTTTACATTGTCTGCATTTTTCCAGTAGCATTATGTTTCATAAATTTAAGGATTCAAGTTCACCTCACTACAGCATCCTTTACATTACATACAAAAAGACTCACCTTTAAAAAGTGTTTTCCAGTTTATGATATGAATACCAGTCCAATGAACTGACCAACATAGCTAGCTTTTAAGAGACAACATTCCATGGTAGCATGGCAACCGTAAACAAGCAAAACATCTGTCATACCGCACCAGGAATGCCAAAATGAGGCCATTTAAAGATTATATCAAAATGTAGGCATTTTAAACAAACTCTTTAATGAAAGATTACAAATATATGAGCATGGTCAGCTTGTATAGCTAGATCAGGGAGTGGACATCCTCCTTCATTTGACCCAATATTGTAAACATGTCTATCCTGCGAGGGATCAACAAAAAATGGGGTCTCTTTGTATTCTTTCAATACAGCATACGAGGGGGAACATTCGTGCTTCAGCCAATCTTCCTTGCTCTTTCGGCTGATTGCTGGGTTGTCAAGTGACGACACCCAGCACTCAGACACGCGTTATATATATATATATATATCCAACTATGCTACACTGTACATTTATTAATCCCATGTACAATCTGTTCTCTTGTTTTTTATTCCATTGTATAAATACATAATTTCTTTTTAAAGTACATCATTCCATTTTCTAGTACATTTTTAAGTGCATGAGTCAATTTTAAAGTGCATGATTTCACCTTTAAATGCATGATTGAACACTTTTTTTTTTTTAAATCTATTTAGTCCCCTCCCCGAGTACATGTTTAGCCCCCTCCCCTTTATATGTTGACCCTCCCTCCTTTTTATGTTTTGCATAGTATTTATAGCTATCAATATTTCCCACTCTTTTTTTCTAATAAATTCTCCCTTCATTGTTTTTTTGTCGCCATAACATGCACATGGAGCCTTTCTCCGCTCCGTTTTTACTTTTTGGGACATTGTACTGCATTGACGATCATCTGGAACGCAAAACCAGACGGTGGAACGCACGACGTCACTTCCGGACAGACGATATCCGCGTACCAGAAGTGGGTATTATTTGTCAGTGCCTTCCATCCTACTTAAAAGGACAGCTGTTTTTTTACTTTAGTTTATAATTTCTACTACTGAGGAAGCCGGGACTTGCAATTTTTCCCCGGAGAAACGCGTTGAGCATCTCTTCACCGGACTGTAACTCCTGTTAGCAGCTCCCGTGGACTTTATTCCAGACGCTTTTTTACATATGGACTCTAAGTGCAGTGCCACGTGCAGACCCCCACTGTTATTAACTGTACTACTCTATGAATGTTCTTGTTTTATCCCACCTCTACAGATTAAAAACAGAAGTTTTAACCTTCTCCTATTTGAAGCCTGTTTTACCTGGTTGCTTATGAGTGCACTAAAATATACATATTATTTCACACAGTATATTTTTACTCTGTGGCACTAATATATATATATATATATATATATATATATTTTCACATTGAGGAGTGCCAAGAGTGTCAGCGTTTGTACAAAGGGTTATTTATTGTTTTATTTTTGGTGAAACACTCCTTTTTTTCATGCTAGTGTATCGACTGACTGGCAGTTGCCACACTTTCCTGGGATCCACTTTGAAAACCAGGGTCTCTCTCTGCACTAACAGCGAGAGACAGTAGCGCACCCGACAGGGCTGCTTCCAGGGTAAGAGCATAAACTGGCATTTACTATCAAAAGTGCATGCCATTTTATAGTCAGGCTAGAGACAATTCTTCTTTCACTTGTGTTTCACACATTTAAAAGACCAAAAAACAAACTAATAATTTGTCATTTAAAGTTTTCACATGCTGGTGTTTTTCCCTCTTTAATGGACAAATGTGAGCAAAAATATAAACTTGGTGCAACTGAAAACCTTGCATCAAGTGCAAACATTTTAAATAGAATGCTCTGAGGCAGAGGGTTAAACAAGGGTAAAATAAACAAATACAAGTTAATTGTCCACATTTTATACACTGGCGCTGATTGATTGAACACATGGTCTTTGCTCCAATACCCACAGCTCTTGACAGAGCACAAAGATTGCACCGACAAGACTTGACTCTGCACCCAGATTGTATCCTAGACGTTCCTGGTGTCTAGTTGGAGGTTTGTGCACTTGCTGAGGCACACAGACATCCCCACAGGCTTCCTCTTGTGCTTCCAGTGCAGTCTCTGGAATCTGAGTGCAGATAGATCATGTAACCTTCAACTGAAAACAAATCCATGTTTTACATGTGGTTGTGGTGTCTCTTGCTTATGAAAATTTGTTCATGTGCAGATCAAGCCATAGTTGAGGTCATAAGCAGGAGACTTTTATAATGCATGTAGAGGATACAAATATTGAAAATGATCTATACATTGTATTAGCAAAATTGCAAGAAAATGCCTAAATAAGGAGAAATAAAAAAAAATTGTCTCTGGAGTCTACAGTTTATATCATCTGTGGCTTAATATGCAAATTACACATTTCCCATTGAAAAGCGGTTCATTTGCATATTAAGCCACAGGTGATGTCATACACTGGAGACTCCAGACACTTATATTTTTAAAATGTTGTAAGTAGAGTTGAGCGGAAATCTGGATGTTCGCGTTCGGCAGAACTTCGAAAAAATGTCTGGACCCGTGCTCGAACTTGACCCTGAACCCCATTGAAGTCAATGGGGACACAAACTTTTGGCCACTAAAATGCCTCTAAAAAAGTCCTGGAAAGGGCTAGAGGGCTGCAAAATGAAGTAAAATGTGGGTAAGAGTGTCCCCATTCATACGAATAGGTCAACTGACCTATTCTTATGAATGGGGACTCTATTTCGGTTTATAGAAAGCCAATAGCATTACATACAATGTAATCGCCAAACCCCGAACTCCAACCCAAACATACAGTGAAATTTCCGTTTTTGGGTCCGGGGCCCAAAATCGTAATGTTCAGTACCAACCCGAACAGTGCGGTTCGCTCAACACTAGTTATAAGTCATTACTCCCTCTTAAATACATCTGCATGGAGATTTTCCAAGATGTCAAGCCCAGTCACACGTGTTCCCTGGTGCAGGTTCCTAACATCCCTACTGCTGGCTCCTAACTTTATCTATGGAAGCACAGACAACTCAGTGGTGGGGACGACTCACCCTTATCCTTTCGAGGTCGATAAAAGGAGTTCAGTTAGATTGGTAAGAGTTACAGGCCCTGTTAATGGGGCAATAGCAACATACCTGGATGTACTTGAAAACAAGAATATCAACGGCTATCCTAATTAAATACTTTGCAGGGAAAAAAGGTGTTCTGTTTAATTAAATGCTACATTTGACTGCCAAAAAGTCTGCAAATATTTCCTAAAGCCCCAATAAAATACTTCAATAATTGCAGCCATTACCTCTGTCCCCAGCTTGCTGCCATGGGCCGTCATCTTCAGTTTCTCGATTGGAGTCCTTCCTAGTACGCCTGTGTGCATTAGACCCTCTGTCTCTCCAATTTCCTGAATTGCTCCGCTGTTCATCACCAAAACATCTTTTACCATCTTTTTGAATGGTGACTGTTAGTCCACTGGGACTGGAACTGAAATTTTGTAAAGTATTCTGATTGGGTCCATTCCTGGGACTGCTACCTTGTGTTAACGGAATGGCCTTTTTCTTGTGGGTGGCTCTTTCATGCTTCTTTGGATAGGTGTTTCCATGTCCTTCACTGATTGGGTATTGCATGATAGGATCTCTCTTAAATTCCTCATCATCCATTAAACCACCCTGTTTAGTTTTCCTGGTAGAATCTCCCATTTTTCAACAACCAGAATTGGGTCATACCTGAAAACAGATTTTCAATGATAATTAAGCAAATAAAAAAAAAAAACACACACAAAAAAAAAAAAAAACAACAACAACTTAATGAGTGTTCAGAATGTTACATAATAGCATTCAGTTGCCTTCGCTACTAAACCCCCCACCCCAAAAAACATTGGAGTCTATTCACTAGAGACGACACCACCACCAAGATGTCATCTTTTGCTGGGCCAAACTTTGTGAGCCTTAAAAATACTCTTGCCTACTAGTACAGTAATTATTTTTAGGATGTCATTGGAAAACCCCAGACATCAACACTTACACTACTGAGGCTTAAAGTGATTCAGTCATCAAAACATTTAATGTATCCCTTCCATTCCCAGTACAAACAATGCTCAGATGACAGACCATTTAAGGTTGGGTTAGTGGTATCTTGTTTAAATAATGCCATTTTAGACCAAAAACAATTTGCTGCCAGTTATACCAATACATACATCCTATATGGTGACCTAAACCAGTCATTCCCAACCCAGTCCAATACTGACCAACAGTCAAGGATTTAGAGATTACCCTTTTTGTCTAAGGGTTTAAAAAATATATATTTTAAACACCTTAAGACAACAGGGTAATCCCAAAATCCTGGACTATTGGGTGAGTATTGGACTGGGTTGGGAACCAATTACCTTAACTACTACTAACAACATGAGATCCAAGGAGCAGATATTATCTAGTCTTTGCATACTCAATGTTTTTAGTAGTAATAACCAAGGAGAAGCTGAACCCAACCAGATGCACAAGTAAGCAAAGCAACACTGCATCATAGCAATAAACAAGCAGATGGGGCACCAATTAAAAACTTACCTGGAATGTTTAGATATGTTCAATATGTACAGACACTTTAAAATTTGTTTTACTAAACTGGGGTGAGGTCGGTGGGATGGAAGAGCCCTTTACCAGTTACAAGGCAGTCAATAAGGAGGTATACCACCATGGAAAAACAATATTTTTTTTACACAAAGTGTATACTAATGTGATTTAATTTCCTCCATTCCGCAATTTAGAGGTCAGGTTTCATGAATTTATAAAGAAAGAAAAAAAATCATAGACTTACAAATCACTTTGCTTGTGCTTAGATCTCTTTGCCTTTTACTCTTATTAAAAACAAGATCTTATTTTATGGCTTTCATCCTGCAGAAGTATTAAAACAAAATGTCAGCAAGTCAGAGGCAGAGCTCAGTTAATATTTCACAAAAGTTTGGGCTTAGATGCTTAAGGTTCCCAGATCAGTTTATTTCCCAGAAACACTTTTACATACTAATCTGTATTATGTGGAATTCATTGGCTTCCAGAGAGAAATCAATAAATCACGAAAGAGCTCCCACAGCACAACCTTGACCAATTAGTTTTCACATTGTTAGCAAATGAATTCAACATGCTACGAGGCAAAATTTAAAAGTTACATGATTGCCAAAATCAGGGCAATTTGGCAACTCTATATATGGTAGTGTCCAATTAAGTATAGAATAGGTGAAGGAGAATTGCATATGAGCTACTTTAGAGATACACAGAATGGTTTTTAAAAGGCTATTTACAAGGTAACCAACTGTTCATCAGTTATGTAAACTAACGGGCCACAAACAGACAACAGATTTTAAAAAGGCACTTCTGTGGCAAAGTTATAATATCAAATGTACCTGCGGCACTTTTAGAACGTTGTTTATTTTTATTTGAATAATCCCCTTTATAAAAATGAGAAAGACCATACACTATAGGCACTGCTAAGAGTACTTCAGGTTTTAACAGGTTGGCATATTATACCAACAAGCAGTGCAATTGATAATTCACCAGCAATAATAGTCAGCTTTCAAATGCTGCCTGTTGTATTTTCTTACATAAAGAAAGCATATGTGCTAATGAAGAAGTACAAAAAGGTAATTAATTACATGTAGTAGGGCGGGGGGATGGGAATGATTGGCTATATACTTAGAGGCAGTGACAGATGACATAGATGGAATTATCATAGCCTAAACATAGAGCCGTAAAAGAGTAAAGACTTGGGGGAAGTATAAAATAATAGTATTAAGACCAGAGTAGTGCTGGTTAGCATTTAGTACTCCAGCTGCTGAGGATTATAGCTCCCACAATACTCAGCCAGGGAGCAGCAACGGTTAGGCAGCACTGAACCTGAGGATAAGGGGGAGGTTGATGACCCTCCAGTACTCATGCACACTGACCGGAGATGAGCCTTACTGTGTGTCCTATGCTTGGTCCTCTGCTGATTTTATAATTCCCTTCCCCCCGGTTTTTATCTCCTTTTCTCCGTCATGCTTTTCGGCCGCCTCCGCCCGGAAGAAGTAAAGCGGCAACACAGGAAGAAGTCACTAGTTGTGTGCAGAGTCTGAGACACCCAGGATGGCTGTCAGTGCGCATGCTTTGAGCTACAGCTGTCAAATTGGTGTGTAATGCTAGGCATCTGATTGTAGCATGTGCGACAGGAAGCGCTACTGCGTTTATTTTGCGTTACCATAATGACTCTGAGGTCAGTGAATCCATACCTTCTTGCTGTAGCTGCCAAAGCACAGCTATGCAAATAGTTTTAAACCCAATGGTAACCATTTATTATGTTTTACAAATATATAACCATTTTAAAAGAACTTCATCCCACAATATATGTTCGCTTGTCGAGCCACTCTATTTAAATACAACGACTGCAAAAGAAGCAGACAATTATTTTTAGGAGTTGCACACCGATTCAAGAACTATTAACCTTTGCAGCTGATGAGCTGTACAAGTTGTCAGCACACTACCTGCAGCCAAGCAGGTGGTATTGACAAACTGGATCTTTCACTTCAGCTGCACTGTGGAAGCATCGATATTTCAGAGAAGGGGAATGACATGAACTAACTACTGTACTGTTCAGTACATAAGTAGAATGATTACAAATATAAATCTGACATAAATTACAGTAGATTTTAACTTCAACTACCTAGGTAACACAACCTTTTGGCCATGACTCTCTTGGTAAACCCACGGTTTTAACCCCATAGTGACAAGACATTTTCACCTTGACTTTCCCTAGGTGACAATGGCTGTTTTGACATTTCTAGGGTGTTTGTGTTTAGCTGTAATTTTCTTTCTCACATACAGTACCCACACAAATTATATGTTGTTTTTATCGTCATAAGAAGGGCTTTCATTAGATACCATTACATTCATCATATCTTATAATTTACTACAAAAAAATCATAAAATATGATGAAAAATTTAAAAAAACCCACTTTTTCTAACTTTGACCTAAAATATAATTTACACAAATAAAATCATTAAAAAAGACCCCATCTAAATAGTTTCTAAATGTTCTCCCGAGTTCAAAAATATGCATGTTTCCATATTTTTCGGTATTTTTTTGCGAGTTATGGGGCAAAAACCAAAAATAGTGTTTTTGTTTTTTTCCTATATTGATCTTTTGACCCCAACCCGAACCCAAAATTTAACCCTAACACTAAATTTAATCCCAACTCTAATCCTTATTATATCCCTTAATATTTTTTAACTTTAATTTAATTTTAACCCTATCCCTTATGCTAAAAAATATTTCATTTTAACCCTATAGGCTAATATAGCTAAATAACCTGTTTTTAATTAATTAAATATGTATTTTAAATTTTTAAACTACCACTAGGGGTAGTCAAGTAGCATATTCAGAGCGACGGAAGTGAAGTTACTTTCACTTCCGAAGCTCAGACCGGCAGAGGTCTTAGCCATATTGACGGAGCAGCATGCTCCGTCAATATGGCTCCCCACGATTGCTCCGTGGGGCGATCGTGGGGGTCCCAAAATAGAAATTTCGGTGCTGGTTATTGCCTCGATGTCGAGGCAATAGACCAGCACTGTTAAAGCGGTTTTCGCGATCGTTGATCGCGAAAACCGCTTCATTGACTGCAGGACGTGCCAGGCACGTCCTTTGTCGTTAAGGGAGTTTCTCCCAGGATGTGCCTTGCACGTCCTTTGTCGGCAAGGGGTTAACTAATATGTGGTGTTTGTGTTTAGCTGTAATTTTCCTCTTCCTCATTTACTGGACCCACACAAATTATTTTTCATAGAAATTGTGTTCTTTAGTTATTTATAGAATTATAGTATGCAGTTATTTTTTAATATAATATATTATTTAATATAAAAAAAAGATGAAAATGTAAAAAAAACTTTTTTCTACCTTTTACATAAAAAATGTTACACACCTACACAAAAGTTAATAATAAAAAAAAAACCTGCTTAACCCCTTCGCGACCTTATGATGAGTTAACTCGTCAAAAGAGCCGGAGCGTTATCTGTTGTTCATTCCTAGATGTGCTTTGCATTTCCTATGTCATGAAGGAGATAATAGGTACATTACACAAGTCAGGCATCACATATGTGGCAATGTTTCTTTCAGCAATTATTTACCTCGATAGTGTGCATTTTTCCGCTTGCGCAAATATATTGCGATTATATTTGCACATGCTAAAGACTTTTTAAATATTTTGTGAAAAAATATTCTTATTTTGCATGTGAAAATTACACCAGCTCTTAGCAAGTGCTAATAAAAAGGTGGGGGAAAGAATTGCAAATATGGCTGTTTTTGTTCGCAATTTGCTCGTATTTACTATTTGAGTGATTAGTACACTGCAACAGGAGCAAAGTGCAAAAATAGTTTTGCACATAAAATATATTTGCGTTTTTTTTTAGTACATGCCCCTCATAATGTAGAAGTCATATGTAGCTGGTAAAAAATGGTTGAAATGGCAATCTACTTGTGGCAAAGTTTTCAAAATAGTCTTTAATGACTGAACAGTGAATGAATATTGAGTGTCCAAAGTCTTTGGCAAGGGTATTAACCCCTTCATGACCAGACTGTTTTTGGAATATTGTGCCAGTCAGAGCCCAGTAATAGTGTTCCAGTCAGAACCCAGTAATATTGTGCCAGTCAGAGCCCAGTAATAGTGTACCATTCAGAGCCTAGTATTATTGTGCCAGTAATAGTTCGCCAGTCAGAACCCAGTAATATTGTGCCAGTCAGAGCCCAGTAATATTGTGCCACTCAGAGCCCAGTAATATTGTGCCAGTCAGAGCCCAGTAATATTGTGCCAGTCAGAGCCCAGGAATATTGTGCCAGTCAGAGCCCAGGAATATTGTGCCAGTCAGAACCCAGTAATAGTGTGCCAGTCAGAGCCCAGGAATATTGTGCCAGTCAGAGCCCAGTAATAGTGTGTCAGTCAGAGCCCAGTAATAGTGTGCCAGTCAGAACCCAGTAATAGTGTGCCAGTCAGAACCCAGTAATATTGTGCCAGTCGGAGCCCAGTAATATTGTGCCAGTCGGAGCCCAGTAATAGTGTGCCAGTCAGAACCCAGTAATATTGTGCCAGTCAGAGCCCAGTAATATTGTGCCAGTCAGTGCCCAGTAATAGTGTGCCAGTCAGAGCCCAGTAATATTGTGCCAGTCAGTGCCCAGTAATCGTGTGCCATGCCAGTGCTCGTCTTAAACCACCCTCCCCCCCCCCCCTTCCCCATCACTTACCTAATGGCTGATCCGAGGAGGGAAAGACAGTCGCCGGATGTGATGTATCGTCAGAAAAAAAAAGGTAAGTAGCGTGGTGCGGATGGGGGGTGGGGCGGTGTCGGCAGCACGGGTGTCACCCCCGCTGAAGGTGCAGACAGCAAAAATGTACTTCTGCAACTGGATCAATGCCTAAGCAGTCATATATGGAAATGTAGGGTTCAATAGCTCTTACAAGAGCCTTTGTAGTACTGTAATAAATCACAGTACAGAAAATTAACCCCTAAACAAAATTACACAGACAGCTAAAAATGTGCTGTTGTGCAAGTTCACTGCTTATATAGTGGTAAATGGCAGGGAAGCGGTTTACACACAAGGAATTACTTTTATAAAAGCCCTTGGGTCTCACAATTGTATTAAATTCTCTCTCCCTCAGAAAAATGCAAGTGGGGAGAGGGAGGCAGATCCAAATTGGTCTTTTTAATGCATGATGTGCCAGGCACTATTATTAGAACAATTGTGCGTCCCACAATTACCACTGAGATCAACCTAAACAGATTTATAGCTAGGCTTTTCCATTAAATGATACCAGAAGCCACACCTGTTGAATTTGCTGATGTTACATGGGTTCCAACAGTTCAGATAGACCTGATTGATAACTACATGCATTAAATCACTACAACATTTTTCAGTTTCCACCTTTCACTAAAACAAATGAAAATTAAATATAAAAATTGTCTAAAATATTACACCTAATGGTATACTCAATAAGGAGTGAATGCAGAGAATTGCAGCAGTGTTGTATTTTGGTTTTGTGCTGCCTAGGAAGAACTGGGGTGATGTCCCATGACACCAGTACATGCTCCATAACACACATTGCAGACCAAGGACTTACCTAGTGGCAGGTGGCATAGTGTCTGTGACCATTGCCACAGGTGTTTAAAATCAAGCACCTAGCCATACAGTCTGCATTTACAAACATTTGTGAAAAAAATGGGTCGTCCTGAAGCGCTCAATGATTTCAAGTGTGGTACTGTGATAGAATGCCACCTTTGCAATAAGTCGGTTTATGAAATGTCATCCTTGCTAGATATTCAATGATCAGCTGTAAATGGCATTATTAGAAAGTGGAAGCATTTAGGAACAGCAGCAACTCAGCTGGGAAGTGGAAGACCACGTAAAGTCAGAGAGCGGGGTCACCGAATTCTGAGGCACATGGTGCATAAAAGTCGCTAATGTTCTGTTGATTCCATAGCTGAAGAGTTACAAACTTCCTCTGCCTTAAATTCAGCACAAAAACTGTGCAGCAGGAGATTCATGGAATGGATTTCCATGGCCGAACATGATCGGTTCTTTCAAATGCAGTTGAGAGATACAGAACAATTAGGATGGAATAATAATAATCACATTTGTCTTTCGCCGTAAGAAGATAACTCAGCATTCAGACTAGCGCTGTTTCAGTGCTGTGGTGTCATCTGAAACCTGACTGGAAAGGCACAAAAATGTTATAGCTTGATAGATTGGTCTCCAGTTGAGTTGTCACTACTTTTTCAGTGAATTTCCCCAGCAATGTAAGATTGGATACTAATTTGCCATGCAGTCTGGTGAATAGAAACAGTGTCTTCAAGATTGTGCAGCTTTTCCTGGTCATTCTACCTCATTTGCTTTTAACCATTTTAGACTGTTTATCCATTAAACCTATTTTGGGGTTCCATTCGACTGGAGTGTCTCATTGTCATTGAAAGCACTTGACATAACACAGAGCCATACTTGTGAGTAGTTCCAGTACTTTGCCACTCAGTATATATCCTTGATATTTTTCCAGATTTTAAACTATAGTTGCTGCTAGGTTTGTTTATGTTATCTGCTACTTCATTTTTATATAAAGTTATACAGCTACCATTTGCCACTTTGCTTTTAGTCCACTATTTAGAGGCATTTTGTCTTTTTTGGTTCACCTTGCTCAGGATTTATTCTATCTTGATTGTATGCTCTCAGTAGTTTGTGTGCTGTTAACCTCTGCTTCATGGTATTCCCTCTCTCTGTTGGCCACCCCTTAAATCTATTTTTATCTCTGACACTTCTAGTCCAGACTGCAGCACTAAATCAAGACCTTTTTTTAGGTAGAAGTGGCGATGATTTGTATGAAGCCGATTACACTCATACACTTAAAACACCAAAGGCCTTTAATTAAAAAAATGGTAAGAAAGCCCTATACATTTAAAATACAAGGGAATTATTGTATATAGTTGTTTATAGTTGTGTAAATTTTCTTTAAAAACAAAACAGTATATTCTAAAAAACTGAATAAATTCTAATTTTAACAGTTTTTTTTTAAACTGAATAAATTCTAATTTTAACAGTTTTTTTTAAATTGAATTATGTCCATTGTATGACGGTAGGTGGCAGTGTTTGAGCACACTTAGACCGCAAGAGCACTAAAGTTAAAAGTGACACTAACCAGATCCTGAAAATTAAAATAGCTCTGTAATGGATACGTGTTTATCAATAAAACATTAAAAACACAATAATTTACAAGGACTTTGTGAGTTTTGTGTTTGCATTTCATCATCACAAAGTGCTTTCTACATTATTTTAATGTTTTCATTAATTAAAGCCTCATGCTCACCAGAAGTAACATGGGTCTAAATATATACCTAGTGATCATTTACCTAGAAGTAGAATGTGTGTGTGCTGTTTAGTCAGGGTATACTACAGGTGCAAGTGAATGGCTACTGTCTGAATAGTGCACTTCTTTTCCAGTGTGATTTGAGGCAGGATACCAATAGCAGGGCCGTCTTTAATAGTGATTGGACCCTGGGAAAGCATTTGCTTGGGCCCCCTGGACCCTGCCCCCTCCCCTGCATGCAATCCCGCAATAGATCGCAATGTTACCTCCCCCAACCCCCCCCCCCCCCCCCCCCACACACACACACACAAAACATAAAAATAAGCACACACACAATTGGACTTTTCCTTCAGTGAGTATTTTTATTGCATTGTATAAAATGTGTATATTACGTGTATAATTGCAGTGTATAAACTGTATATTTGGATACAGAAAGTGTATATATGGCTGCAATATGTATAGCATCTTACTATGCAACACTGCACTACAACTACTCATTACCTAAATGACAAAAATATACACAGATATTAGAGAGCACTTACATATGTTCATATATATTTCTAAATATCTATACACATCTCGCTCTCTCTCACTAGTTGCATTTATACTTATATGAACTTCTTAATATTATATTCAACTATTTTCAAATGTAATAAAAATTTTATTGAAGGTGTTGCATTTCTTGTTTTTATTCCCTTTTTCTGCACCCACATTGCACCTAATGGACTTAACACAGCCCCATAGAGTAGCCACCTATATTGCACCCACAGCATTTGTCATTCACCAAAATTGCACACACAGCACTTGTCATGCACCTATATTGCACCCACAGCACTTGTCATGCACCTATATTGCACCCACAGCACATGGCTTGCACTCATTTTGAACGCACACAATTTTGCATGCTACAGTGTAAATTTGCCCCACAGAACATACCACAGTTTCTCTTTGTTCCACTGAAGTGCCCATGCAGAAAAAAGCCACACTGTCACTTTCCCCCATTGTACATTATTTTTCCCCACAGAACATGTCACAGTCACTTTGTCATTGCATATGCAACAGACAGTTAAAATAGGACACCGTTTGTCCATTAAATATGCCACAGTCAATGTGCCCATCAATATGCCAGTATTATTTTGCCATTAATATGCTGTATTATTTTGCCATTAATATGCCAGACATTTTTCCCATTAATATGCCAGTATTATTGTGCCATTCAGATACCAGTAATATTGTACAATTAAGATGCCCCATCCAATTTGCCCATTAAGATACCAGTATTATTGTACCATTAAGATGCCATAATTGTTGTGCCATTCAGATTCCAGTAATATTGTGCCTTTCAGATGCCAGTAATATTGTGCCATTCAGAGCGCAGTATTATTGTGCCAGTCAGAGCCCAGTAATATTGTACCATTCAGAGCCCAGTAATATTGTGCCAGTCAGATGCCTGTAATATTGTACCAGTCAGAGCCCAGGAATATTGTGCCAGTCAGAGCCCAGGAATATTGTGCCAGTCAGATGCCAGGAATATTGTGCCAGTCAGAGCCCAGTTATATTGTGCCAGTCAGATGCCTGTAATATTGTGCCAGTCAGAGCCCAGGAATATTGTGCCAGTCAGAGCCCAGTAATATTGTGCCAGTCAGATAACAGGAATATTGTGCCATTCAGAGCCCAGTAATATTGTGCCAGTCAGATACCAGTAATATTGTGCCAGTCAGAGCCCAATAGGTGTGCCACTCAGAGCCCAATAATAGTGTGCCACTCAGAGCCCAATAATAGTGTGCCACTCAGAGCCCAGTAATAGTGTGCCACTCAGAGCCCAGGAATATTGTGCCAGTCAGAGCCCAGGAATATTGTGCCAGTCAGAGCCCAGAAATAGTGTGCCACTCAGAGCCCAGTAATATTGTGCCAGTCAGAGCCCAGTTATATTGTGCCAGTCAGAGTCCAGTCATATTGTGCCAGTTAGATACCAGTAATATTGTGCCAGTCAGAGCCCAGTAATATTGTGCCAGTCAGAGCCCAGTAATATTGTGCCAGTCAGAGCCCAGTAATAGTGTGCCAGTCAGATGCCTGTAATATTGTGGCAGTCAGATGCCTGTAATATTGTGCCAGTCAGAAGCCTGTTATACTATGCCAGTCAGATGCCTGTAATATTGTGAAAGTCAGATGCCTGTAATATTGTGCCAGTCAGATGCCGGTAATATTATGCCAGTCAGATGCCTGTAATATTGTGCCAGTCAGATGCCTGTAATCTTGTGCCAGTCAGATGTCTGTAAAACCTCCCACCCCCCCTTCCCTAGTACTTACATGAATCTGTTCTGTCCCCCCCCCCCGCCGGATGTCTCCTCCGTGCAGTCTTCCCTCCTGTGTATTAACCCCTTCCCTGCTATTCATCACTGTATAAACAGTAATCTTGCACAGCAACAGTATTTTTTGCTGTCTGCACTTTTTTATGGATTAATTTCTTTGTACTGTAATGTATCACAGTACTAGATAGGCTCTTCTAAGAGCTATTAACCCCTTCTTTGCTGTAGATCACTGCTTAGGCACTTGAGGTCGCTGACCCAGGGTTCGATTTTGACCCTGGTCAGCTTTCTGATAAATCATCTAGTGATGTATCGGTGGCTGCTGAGTCCTTGCCACAAGGAGTCATGGGTGTCTACTTTTAAAAAATGTATGGTTTGGTGGGGGTAAATTACATTGGCTGGCTTCAAAGCCCCAAAACAAATAAACAAACCTATGCATGGGTGGTATCCCTGTACTCAGGAGATGTTGCTGAACACATATTGAGGCGTTGGTTGGCAGAGGCAAATACCAGAACCTGAAAATTCATGCTCAAAGTAAAATGTTTGTGGAAACAAAACATTAAAAAATTACTAACCTACAATTTGACAAAGGCTGGTGGTAGAATTAGTGCATGGAAAGTGTTAAAATACTACCATTTGAAATACCCTAGGGTGTCTAGTTTTAAAAAAATATATGGTTTTGTGAGGTAATATACACTTTCTGGCTTGAAAAATGTCCCAATGGTACATGGGCGCAGGTTTTCAGCATGTTAAAATTCCAAGTTAGAAAACCAAAAAGTGCACCTCTCAAATGTGGCCTTTTAACCGCCAAATAACCTAACGAACCTATACATGGGTGGTATCCCTGTACTCAGGAGATGTTGCTGAACACATATTGAGGTGTTATTTGGCAATATTCATTCACGTTGTCAGGTAATGTTTAACTAAATTTCTATCTATGTGAAAAATTAAAAAAACATTTTTTTTGCTGCAAACTTTGGCAAAGGTTGGTGATAAAATGGCTACATGAAAAGTGTCAAAATACCCCAAGTTAAATGCTCTGAGTTGTCGAGTTTACAAAAATATGTACATTCATGGATATAGTACAGATATCAGTGTTACAATGTCACTATCACTAATTTTGAAATAGCTTTGCACTACTTATAGTTCTGGCCCTGTAACATGAATAAAAAAGAATAAAAACATAAAACATGGGCTATTTCTGAATGCAGGACAAATATTAGAAACTATTTAGCAGTGTTTTTTGTTGTTGTCTCTTGTAGATGAGTATACGATTTTTAAAAAAAAAAGCAGATTTTTTTGCCATTTTTTTTATATCAAATTAAATGATATTATCAAAATAATGGTATCAAAAGAAAGCCCTTCTTATGATGATAAAAATGATATATAGTTTGTGTGGGTACACAAAATGAGACAGAAATAAATGACAGAAAAACACAAACACCTCAGAAATGTTTAAACAGCCCATGTCACCAAGCGTCGGACAAGCCATGTCCATTTTATTGGTTGAATATAATATTAAAAAGTTCATATAAGTATAAATGGAACTAGTTATATACATATATTTTGGGTCCACCTCAAGCTTTTCAAAAGGCTGGAAATATTTAATATTTTAATGTTTTTTGTGGTCAGAAACATTATATTACTTTGCTGAGAGGGTGGTGGGTGCATGGAATAGTTTTACAGCATAAGTGGTAGAGGAGGAGTTTAAGCATGGGATAGGTATAAGGTTATAAGATAAGGCCAGGGCCTAATGAAAGTATTACTTTACTGAGAGGGTAGTAGATGTATGGAACAGGCTTCCAGTAGAAGTGGTAAAGGTTAATACATGAAGGAGTTTAAACATGCATGGTATATGAATAAGGATATCCTAGATATAAGATAATGCCAGGGATTAATGAAAGTAATACTTTACAGAGAGGGTAGGGGATGCATGGAATAGTCTTCCAGCAGAAGTGGTAGAGGTTAATACAGTGAAGGAGTTTAAGCATGCGTGTGATAGGTATAAGGCTATCCTAGATATAAGATAAGGCCAGGGACTAATGAAAGTATTACTTTGTGAGAGGGCAGTGGATGCATGGAATAGTCTTCCAGTAGAAGTGGTAGAGGTTAAGGTTAACCCCTTAGTGACCGAGTGCTATGTTGCATTTGACGTGCCTTGAAGACCAGAATTCCATTATTTTTGTCATACGTTTACTGAACTGTGAATTTCTTTCTTTGTGTTCAGTCCATCCACACAAATTATATATCATTTTTTAAAGGACAGATAGGGCTTTCATTTGATACTATTATTTTCATCATATGATATAATTTACTATTAAAAAAATATAAAATATGCTGAAAATATGACATAAAAAACACTTTTTCCAACTTTGACCTGATTTTTTTTTTTACACAATTACAAATGGTAAAAAAGACCTCGTCTATATATTTCTACTATTTGTCCTGAGTTTAGTAATATCAATGTTTCCTTGTTTGTCTATGTTTTATTTCACGTAATAGGGCAATAAACAATATTAGTGTTTTCTAACCATTTTCTTCTACAGTGATTTTTTTAACCCGAACCCTAAATTTACCCCAACTCTAAATTTAATCTAACCCTAAATTGACCCCCACCCCTTAATCTAACCCTTGTAATCATCCGAACCCCCATTTAACCCTAATTATTACCCTATTTGTGACCCTAACCCTAGATCTAGGTTCAGTAGATCAAGGGTTAGCTTTTTCCATTTATTTATTTAATTTATTTATTTAATTAAATTTCTATTTTTAACTGTAATACCGCCTAACTGCCTGTAGGGGCAGTCAAGTAGCGGTTTCAGAGCGACGGAAGAGATTTTTTTTTCTGTCTTCCGTCGCTCTCCTCTGGGCACGCTGTATCGGAGGAGCATGCTTTGTCGATAGAGGCATCATGCAACACTTTAACACACATAGGCAGGGATGAGCTTTCACTGCCTATGTGTGTTAGCGCGCATACGATCACATTCGCTGTGATCGTATGCGAGCAGGGGGGTCGAGGGGGGGGGCTGAAAGCCCTCTCAGAGGCTGCTTCGGATCCGAAGCAGCCTCTGAGAGTAGCTACAGACATGTAGTGTTGCGCTAATGAGCGCAACACTACATGAAAACGGAGGACGTATATATACGTCCTCATGGTCCTTAAGGACCATGCTTTTCAGGACGTATATATACGTCCACATGCGTTAAGGGGTTAATACAATGAAGGAGTTTGACCATGCATGGGATAGGTATAAGGCTTTCCTAGATATAAGATAAGGCCAGTAACTAATGAAAGTATCACTTTACTGAGAGGGTAGTGGATGCATGGAATAGTCTTCCAGTAGAAGTGGTGGAGGTTAATACAGTGAAGGAGTTTAAGCATGCATGGGATAGGTATAAGGCTATCCTAGATATAAGATAAGGCCAGGCAGTATTACTTTACTGAAAGGGGAGCGAATACAATAATGTATGCTTGTGTTGGAAACAATTGTATTCTCATCCACATTCACATAGGTTGTAATGTAATGTGTAAGTGTCTAAAGGAAGCATTAAAATATAATATACAGCTCGGATATGTCAGAATGGATTTTAACTGCAGTCTGCTTACAATGCACTAATTATGCAATTAGTAATAATGGCTGCGGTTTAGACTTCAAGCAAAACCCATTTTTCTCAGGTAAACAGTTTAAACTTAGTTAAATCCAGCATGTTTAGCTCTAGAGTTTGCAACACAAAATGTGGATCATGATTAGAAGGCCAACAGAAATTGACCTTTTAGTAGTTAATAGTTTTACAAACACTACATAGTAAGCTATGTTTGTACAATGCAAAATTAAAAACGTACAAAATCCCAAAACAATTAACTTTTAATCACTGGAAAATGCAGGTGTCCATCTTTTTTTTCACTAAAATGTACCTATTGTGATATCTCTCCTGGGACCTAACCTAGCAATAAAAATATTTTTTGCATGAGACATGTCTAATTTAATGTAATTTTAAAGCGACTATACAAGCTGGCAGCAACCTGTGCATCAAGGCTTTTACATAAATCTAGAGAGAACCTAATAAAATGTTTATATAACCTTGTAAATCCACAGTCTAGTGGGGAAATATTGCGTCATATGTCCCATTACAGTCCCATTATAGTAGGACATGGTTACTACTTACAGGCATGTGTGTATTGAGAGTGTTGCTGCACGTTAGCTGAAGTTAACATCTGTGGCAGTATTTCCCACTGTAAAAAAAGATACATAAATAGTTCCAAGAATGTAGTAAAATTCCTGATGTTTTTCTGTTCTAATTCCTTATTTCAAAAATAACAGTGCTCATGTATTGCAAAGAAACAGATCTGTTCTGTCGGTTTGTCCTTAAGACATCTTATGTTCTAAAAACGGCATATAACGTGTGATAGTTGTATTCCTGTTGCTGTAGCAATGTTGGATGACACTGAATTTTGAGGCACCTGTAATATTATTTTCAATATAAAAATAGAGAGAACTGTAATTTGTTTTAACGTAAAAATAAAATAATGATATATGAATTAAAAGCATGTACAACATATGGAAAATCAGCTATGTGGAGCTGCCCTTTTTAAAGAAAAATATATGACATATTACATATGCAAACAAATATACATTCATACATATTGTGGCAGAGTTAGAGAAACTTTCTATGTAAGCAGCAGGTTGGAGCGCTCTCTATTCCCAGCATGAAAGGGTTAATAGGTGAACGTTAGCCCTTTCAATTTGAGTTAATTAACCTGGAATGCAATGCTTAAAGGTCAGCCTCTGAAGCCAGAGAAGAGTCTGACAACAGGGAGAGAGAAGGCAATTAAGCCTGAGACTCTAATAAAAAAAGGTATTGTTTGAAAACCTGTGTGGAAGTTTTTTGTGATATCATATTTTTTGTAACTGGGAACTGGATTAGCCGGCTAGTTCGATATTTAGGAAAATCTAATCTTTAGTTAGTCTCCAAGTAAGAGTAGGTTTTGATTTTGTTTTATTTAAATCTGTAAAACACAGCACCAGAGGCATCACTAGGGTTGGTGTCACCCAGTGTGGTAACTCATGGTGTCACCCCCTGGATTTCCTCCAATACATTGCCAAACAGATTCCTTAGTAATGCCAGTCAGATGGCCCATTAAATATGTCACACACAGGAGCCGCACAAATTATGTCACACACAGGAGCCCATTAACTATGCCACACACAGGAGCCCCATAACTATGACACACATAAGAGCCTCATAAATCATGCCATACCAGAGCCCCATTATTTATGCCTCACCTTGGAGCCCAATTAATTATACCACACACACAAGCGCCCCATAATGCCACACAGTAGAGCCCCTTAATTAAGCCACACATGGGGCCCAATAAATATGCCACACATGGGACTGCCATTAATTATGCGACACACAGGAGCCCCACAAGGTGACAATTGTACAATTCTAAAACAATACATATCTATACACACAGACATCTCTCTATCTTTCTATAACTAGTTGTATTTATACTAAATTGAATTTTTTATTTTTTTTTCCTTTTATTGTGAAAATACAAAATCATCATATTTACATATCGGGCAGGTTGAGACATCTCCAATACCTCTATCCATAAACATATGCCATTAGATCTCTTAAAGTTTGTTAGGGCGTCTCCCTGCAGGATTTCTCAAAAATATATATACATACAAAACATACACATTAAAATGATGCTCAGGGTGTCCTCAGTGAACTTCTAGGTTTTCTTCTAAGTTTTCAGCTTCTCTATCCAACCTTCCCAGGTTTCTATTTTTTCATTACTATAGCAACTTTGTCTTAAAATACCCACTTCCATCTTAATCTGCCATATTGTTTTTTTTTTTTATATGCTCCCATTGCAGGATATTTCTAGATTTCCAGTTTCTTGCCAATAACATTTTAACTGCGGTGAGCAAATGTACCAGTAGAAAGCTTTCATATCTCTTCATTGGTGGCCACTCTAGGTACAGCAACATGGTTTTGGGTGATATTTCTAATTTTATACCCGTAATTCTCTTGAAATGTTTCCCCACCTCTAACCATATTTCCCTGATTCCCTCGCATGTCCACCACACAAACAAAATCTGCCCCTGCATTCCCACACCTAAAGCAAGATGTGGATACATACATTTTAGCTAATTTCGTTGGTACCAGGTGCCACCTATGCATACTCTTATAGTGGGCCTCAAATATATTAAGACAATGAACTGCCGAGTTTGTCAACTTGAAGGAATTTTTATAGGAGTTATAATCTATTTTTATATTTAGATCTTTTTCCCATCCCCTTAGTGCAATTGGTTTTGATATTTGTTCTGTCATCTCCAGTAACCTCAGGGATTTTGCTAAGTGGCTTATTGTTTTTACAACTTAAAATCTGTGAAAAATAGTCAATTGTTTTGGTTCTATCGGTTATCAAATTATTTATTTATTTTTAAATGTTTTACTCTTATATCGGTGTATGCATCTTTAGCCTTTAATCCATACTCTTTCTGTAGCTGTTGGAATGTTTTCATTTCATTTCCCTTCATAGTTGCATTTATTGTATCAATTCCATTTTTTCCCAAATCTTCACGTTTATATCTTCCATATTATATGTAACAACTCTGAGTGGCAAGTCTTCTATTATTTTATCTTGTATTTTTAGTGTATTTTTTAACCTGTTCCATGTTATTAGGGTATTAGCAATTGTTATTGAGCTGTCTATTTTTTGATTTTTCCCTATGCTAGGTTTTATTCGCCACATGACTTCATTTAAATCCTCTACCCCCATTTTCTCTGCTTCTATCTCTTTCCAGGCCTCTGTCTCACTACTATCCTTGATAGTGTAAATCAGATGAAGTATCATTGCGGCTTCGTGGATCTCAAATATATCCGGTGCTCCCAATCCCCCTTCTGCTAATTTAGATTTTAGTATTTCCTTTTTTAGTCTAGGTCTTCTATTTTTCCATATATATTTTGAGAATATGGTTTGTATCAACATAAGCCAGGGCTTTGGTATTCTTATTGGAATCATTCGTAAAATGTAGCTGAGCTTTGGAAGGATGTAAGCTCTTACCACATTTATACGTCCTATCCAGGAGATTTCTGCATTCTTTAATTCTTGTAGTTGTTTACTTGTTTGTTTTATGAAGGGGAGGATATTCGCTTTGCATATTTTATATGGGTTCTTTGTTAATATTATCCCTAAGTATGTAAAAAAAAATTTTTTTGCCCATTTGAACGCATATCTCCTACTTATTTCTTGCCTTTCTTCCTTTGTTATATTAATACCCATTAGTGTTGTTTTCTCTATGTTTAGTTTGTAATTTGAGAAGCAGCTGAAATTTTCAATTGTCCTCATTAGCTCCACTATGTCATGTCATCGGCAATCTGTTTTATTTTAAATCCTTTTATTTTTTCATTATTACGTATATCGTCTGCCAGGATTTCTATTGTCACCAGATATAGCAATGGCGACGAGGGACACCCCTGGCAAGTGCCATTAGATATCGGAAACCATTCCGAGACAATTCCTGCCCCTATCGTTCTGGCTTTAGGTGTAGTGTATAATGCCATGATAGCATCCAGGATCCATCCTGTAAGTCCCGAGATCTCCAGCGCCCGACGCAGGAACCCCCATCCGACCCTGTCAAAGGCTTTCTCAGCATCCAGTGACAGGGTCAGAAGTGGTGTTCCCGCGCTCCTTGCCGAGTCCAGGATGTCTATCACCCTTCTTTCAGAGTTCGTTGAGTATGAACCCCACCTGGTCAGGACGGATTATCCCCTCCAGCACTTTTTGTACTCTGTTAGCCAAAACACTGGCATAGATCTTAGTGTCTGAGTTTAATAATGAAATGGGTCGATAATTTGTAATCAAGTTAGTGGGTTTCCCTGGCTTTGGGATGGGGATTATATTTGCGTATAACATCTCTTCTAAGAGTGTTTTGTCTTTCACGCTTTGATTATATGTTTCAAGTAAGTATGGTACCAAATCTTCACTAAAAGTTAGATAAAAATAGATTGGGGTATCTGTCCGGGCCAGGTGTCTTGCTCGTTTTAAGGGCATTTATAGCTGTTTTTATCTCTTCAGTCCTAAATGGGCTATTAATCTCTAGGATTTGTGTGTCTGATAGCGTTCTTCCTTTTCTTTTACTGAAGTAATCATCCATTCTAGCTGGATTCCTTTGGATATTGTATAATTTGCGTCAAAGTCATTAAAAGCCTCACCTATTTGGAGAGGTGTTCGCTGCTCTCTTTCTTTGGTTAGAATTTTATGTATGTAATGGGCAACTCTTTTACCTTTAACTCTATTTGACAACAGTTTTTCTGCCCGGTTACCCTGGTGATACCATTTTATTTTCATATATTCCATATTTGTAGTGGCCTGGTCCACTAGGATATCATTGATGTGGCTTTTTATTTCGTTAATTTCTCTTGCTAATTGTTCTGATGGATTAACTTTAAGTTGACCATGTTTTTATACAAGCTTATATAGAGCTCTGATAATTTAGCCCCTCTCTCTTTTAAATTTTTTATTTTTTATTTAATGATTCCATTTTTATTAAGTGGCCTCTAAGCACCGCTTTATATGAACACCACACCACCAGGGCTGCTACTACTTTGTGGCTATTTTCCTCAAAAAAATATTTGGTCAGCAATCTTATTGCTTCAATATCCTTAGGTTTTTTTTTTAATAAGTGTATCGTTCAGCCTAAACAACTTGTTTTGTATCTTACATACTAACAATATATACCTTCCTTGCTCGTCTATTTCTTGAAACTCAACCTGGAAGTCGATATCCCTGGTGACCAAGATTGCCACGCCTCTTTTTTTTTTCTCTCTCAGGGAAGAACAAAACATCTGTCCGAAATCTTTTTATATCCTTTGCTAGCCAATGTGTTTCCTGAAGGAGTATTATCTGAGCTCTTTTGTTTTTTATATCCTTATATACAATAGATCTTTTATTGGGTGCAAACGGAGAGAAAAAAAACCCTCTCAGGGTTCTCAGATTCAGTTGGGCAATTACCTGCCCCTTATTCACAGGCTTTTCCCCAAAACATTCAACATACAAAAAACAGTTAATTCAGACTCCCGATACTGTCGACAGTGCATCCGGGGAGAAGGGGTGGGTCCTACTGCCCTTCCAGCATTCTCTCAGCTCCCTCTGCTTTGGCTTTCTGTGACAGATTTTTTTTGTTTTTATTTCTCCCTTTTTCTCTCTCCTTTCCTTTCTTTTGATGTTCCTTTAGTTTCCGTTGCAGGAGTTGTCACTGGGGGAGGTGAAAGTCGGAGGCCAGTTGAAGAGGGAGAAATTTACTTTTCCCGTCGCGGTAGAGCCTGGAGAGGACTTCACCGCTTTGTGCTTTCCGGAGGTAGGTTTCTTTCAATTTTGTTCTCTCGTTACTCATGGCCAGGGGAAGCTCAACATCCAGGTTCCATCGGGACAACGCTACAGCCACGGGCTCCGCCTACTTGCATCTCTACGTCATGACGCCCCCCCACATATTTGAATTTTTTAATATTATATTCAACTTTTTTTATATGTAATAAAAATGTTATTACAAAATTGCATTCCTTGTTTTTTTTCCCCTTTTTCTGCACCCACATTGCACCTAAAGGACATAACACAGTACCCACAGAACTTGGCTTGCACTCATATTGCACCTACATAATTTGGCATGCCACAGTGTCACTTTGCCCCACATAACTAGCCAGTGTCACTTTCCTCATAGTACATGTTATTTTACCCCACAGACCATGCCACAGCATCACTTTGCCAATTAAAATAAACCAGTTTTCCCATTAATATGCCACTGTTTGCCCATAAATATGGCACAGCCAATTTGCCCAATAATATGCCAGTATTGTTTTGCCCCCAATATGCCAGCATTTAACCCTTAAATATGCCAGCTTTTAACCCTTCAATATGCCATTCTTTTGCCATTAAATATGCCATTCTTTTGTCACTCAATATGCCAGAATTTTGCCACGCAATATGCCAGGATTTAACCCCTCAATATGCTAGTATTTTGTCACTCAATATGCTAGAATTTTGCTACTCAATATGCCAGGATTTAGTCACTCAATATGCCAGGATTTAACCCCTCAATGTGCCAGGATTTAACCCCTGCCAGGATTTTGCTTGTTCGATCCCCCCCCCTTCCCCAAAACTTACCTTTGCTGCTCTGTCTCTGCTGTGTCCCCGACCGTCTTCTCCGTGCACGTTTCTTCTCACCTGCATGGAGGAGGGAAACCACAGACACCGTATGTGATGTAACGTTGCAGCCGAATCCAGCGATGCGATTCGGGGGGATGCCAGCAGCACGGATTTCACCCCACTGCGGTCCGCACCCCCCGCACCCACCTCGGGACGCCACTGCACAGCACTGTGTACCTTGTGAAAAGCTTCATTAAACCACATTACAATTTTATTTGAACGCTTGTGTTTGGAGTTTCTTGTCAAGAGTCCGGCCACCCTGCAACAATATACATGTGTGTTGCGAATCGCACAACGTGAGTGTCTATCCAACAAGTCTTGTTGTCAAAGTGGTAACCCGTATACAATAACCAACCCGATAAACAAGCAATGCCGCAAAATAATTCTAAGAAACAGTGTGGAGCCCACCTAATTTTACAATTATGCAGTTTGAAACACTTTGAAGAAAGATTTTCACAATTCCACTCTTCTCCAGTTGATCAAGCAGTCTCACTACACTTAAACAATAGAGTCTTGCTATACTGAGTTATTCTTAATACTGTATAGAGTTCCTCAGTAGATAAATCGAACTTGTCAGACATTCCCATAAACAATGTTACTTTCACTCCTGATATCATATGTGCTAATTTTATTGCCCTTTGGACAGCCCCATGTATCGTGTAGCCGATCCTCGGTTCTTGATCTCGAACTGCCGAAGAACTCAATTTTCCATGGCGGCCATCTTCCTGGAGCCTGCTCGTTCTTTATGTGGTATACGCGCTCCCATGCGCACTACAGAACACTGTTGCCGGCTACAGAAGACTGCCAGGCATCACAGACAGTCTCTCAGAAGTCAAGCATCATCTTCCAGCCATGCGATAGTGGTGATTGGCGAATCACATGGACGGAAACAGAGCTGTTCAGTTTGCAGGCTTACGAGACTGCCTGGCAACATAGGTAGTCTCCCAGTAGCTTAGTATCTTCCTGGCCATGTGATTGGTTTGATTAGCGAATCCGCAATGATAGCAATCACATGGCCAAGTCAATATTTAGAAACATTGACACTGTACCCCTGTCATCCTCTATACCTCACACACTAATCGTGAGGTTCAGAGAGTGACAGAACAGAGATACAGAGTTGCAGTGTCTAACGTTTTAATAAAAATTAACCCCTTATTTCCCTGCTTGATCACAGTATATAAGTGTGATCATTCCCCCCCCCCCCCCCCCCCCGAACCATTTTTCTTATAATTACTTTGAGGGATTTAAAAATAAATACATAAATTCTTTGCTTTGATCTTTGCAATGGGAATAATAAAAATCCCCATAAAGCTTCTCCAACTCTGCTACGTGTCCCCCTAAATACTACATGTCCCCCTAAAACTGACCCACAGAATGACAGTGTGTGAAACTAAGACCTTTGCTGACATATCTGTCAAAATTCTCAGATCTTCATGTCCCAGAAAAAAATATATGTATTGACGAATCGCTGATGAAATTCAAAGGAAGCCTCCTTTTCAAACAGTATATTCCATCTAAGCACTCATGATATGGAATAACATTCTACAAGTTGTGTGAGAGCAGCTCCGGCTATAATTATGCATTCAGAATCTATGGGGAAGTATACAAAAGTAGATTCTCCAGGATTCCCTGACTCTATTGGCATCAGCGGAAAACTATTGTGGGAGCTTCTCCTCCCTTTACTAAATAACGGGTACCACTTGTACGTTGACAACTATTATACGAGCATAGCCCTTTTTGAAAATTTAAATTACTTTGAGACTGTTGCTTGTGGGACCATTAGAAAATGTCGGAAGGATTTTCCCCAGCAGACTGCACAGCCAAAATTAAGTTGTGGAACAACCACTTTAAAAATCAGACTTTTTTTTTCTCATTTTGTCTCTCATAGTTGAAGTGTACCTATGATGAAAATTACAGGCCTCTCTCTCATCTTTTGCACAATTGGTGGCTGACTAAATACTTTTTTGCCCCACTGTATATGCTAACGATAATACACGATGAACGCACAGTGCATGTGAGTGGACTTAGCAGACCAAAGCCTTGGTCCATATATTGTACACTAATATATGGTACAAAAAGGTAGCCATATACCTTGTACAAATGGCAATGTTCAATTCCTATGTGTTGTACACAAAAGGCTGCACAGTGAAGAAATACACCTTCCTGGAGTTTCAAATCCAAATCATTTCTGATTTTGTGTTTTGCAGTCTGCAATTCCAGAAAACTTACACTCTCCAACTGTAATGAGACTTACTGAGCGACATTTCCCTTGCAGGATCCCCCCTACTGTCTGTAAAAGTGCACCAGAGAAACTCTGCCGTGTGTGCATGAAAAAGGGCATAAGAAAGGATTCAAGCTACCACTGCTCATATTGCCCTACACCCCCAGGCCTTTGCATAAGCTGCTTTGGTGTCTACCACAGTATTATAAAATATTGGTAGAGAACATTGCGATGTGCCACAAATTTCTCCAGTTGTTTGAAACTTGAAATCAAATTGATAGTTCACTATCAGTTCTAAAAAGTTTTAAATAATTAAAGTTTTTCCTTTAGTTCGTTTACTTTTCAAAAATATATACCGTATTTGCTCGATTATAAGACGACCCTGATTATAAGACGAACCCCCCAAATTTGTACATTCCTTTAGGAAAAAAACTAAAAGCCTGATTATAAGACTACCCTATAGGAAAAAAGTTTAACTTGTATATATGTAAATTGCTTTTTAATATTTAATAGAAAATGTATATTATACAAATGCATTTCTTGTTTTTATTTCCTTTTATGTGCCAATGCAGCCTCTCTCCCCCTCCCCCAGCTGTCTCTTTCCCCCCCAGCGTTGTCTCTCTCTCTCCCCCCTTCCCCTTGTCTCTATCTATCCCCCCTCCCCTTTTCTCTCTGTCTCCCTCCCTCCCCTTGTCTGTGTCTCTCCCCCCCTTGTCTGTATGTGTCTCCCCCCCCTTGTCTGTCTGTTTCCTCCCCCTCCCTTTGTCTCTCTCTATCCCCCCCTCCCCTTTCCTCTCCCCCCCCCTCCCCTTGTCTTTCTGTGTCCTCCCCCCTCCCCCTCACCTGGTTTCGTACCCTGGTGGCTAGTGGGGGCAGCCGGGGGATGTCTGCACGATACGTGCAGACATCCTCCATGCTGCCCGACACGGCAGTCTATTATGACGGACAGCTGGGAGATCCTTAGTATTAATACCAGGGGTATTAAAAAGTAAAAACTTATAGTCTCAGGGAGACTAGACTATTCTTGGTTTGACATATCAATTGTATATTTTGTATTTGTATATATATATATATATATAAGATCAATTATAAAGTTATAAGAAAACATAGACGGGTGGTAAGTGTACGTCTAAGGAAATGTATTATATTTACTGTATTCTCTTATTGGTGGTAAGTATTATTTTCTTTGTTATTATTTTTCATAGTTGTACAAGTTATTAATTTAAATATGGGAAGTTCAGAATCCAAAATTGATTACCCCATAAAAATGTTGGAGAAACATGTAAACAATATGTAGCCCGAGTCAGTCCAACAAACTATTTTTTAATCGACCCCTGGGTGGATATTTTAGCTGGATGGACTGAGTTTATGAAATCGAGTAGTCCATTTCAGAGGGAAGGAGATAATGACCCTTTTCACATGGATATGATAAAGGGACTTTGTCTCTGAGACGAAGAAACTTTTCCATATTACAAAGGGTACCCAAAGTGGTATCACAAATATATGCAATTAGGAGGAGAACAATGGTTAGAAATTGCCCCACACTGGTACGATAGACCCACAAATTCCACCAAAAGAAATAAAAAGTCCAAAAATAAATCCAATAATAATTCCTCTACTTTCCATAATATCGAAAAAGAATTACAGAATTATCACAATCCCAAACTTCCCCCACCCCCTCCTCCTCCACATAATACTAGTCCACATTCAGACCCTAAACCGAAAACTAGTCTCTATCCCTCTCTAAATCCCGATGATTTAGAAATAATGGCCATAAGTCATATAATTCAAACTGAACCCCAAATTCCCCCTAACCCACCTCAAGCCCCACTACTTGATCCCATGCCCTTACCTGATCAAAGCCATGAGACAGAATCACAAGACTTCCAATCTGACTCCGATTCTGATACTGATATAGGAGCAACCGGAATATGGACCTCTGCCGACTCCGTTAAACAAACTATAATTAGTCCACCTGTCACTCGACAAAAACACAAAGGGACCAAAGTAGAACTTAATCTCCCCTTCATGACAATAGGAGACCAAGTAATGAAAAAACCTATTGAAATCGATGATATTAATCGGATCATCAAAAATTGTCCTAAACCCACAACTGCCCCACAAGGTACTTTGATGTATCTAAAAAAGGCCTGTAAAGGCCGAAATTACACCCAAGAAGACATCAGGTTAATTATTGATACATTGGTAGGGTCGAGGTCAGGATGGGATTGGACCAAAGTCCCAACCATCAATAATATCCAACAAAACATAACCGCCGATACATACAAACTTAACACTGAGACAGGTATACAAGAGATGTGGACAGAAATAACTAACCACATGTTAGAAGTTTTTACTCAGAGATCATCCCTGCCCATTGCAGTTGCCTGTAAACAAAGGTCGACTGAAACTGTCCCAGAATTCTGGAAACGATTTATTGAATGTTGGATTCATGAGGCCGGTCTTCCGACAACAAATAGTGACAGCCTCATTATTTCTACTTTTGTCAATAACCTAACACCCAGTCTTATACTCACTTTCAAACAGAATGTTAGTTCTTGGACATCAGATAATCTCAAAGATTTTGAGAAACACATATATGAAAAGGAAGCGGCAGGATGTTTTTAACAAAAGAAACTTACCCCGTTAACACACAATTACAAGGGTAATTACAGACATCAAAAAGGGCAATTCTAATAGATATCCACACCGCCCAGGCCACCAACCACAAACATACACTGGCCATAAGAACTATAAACCACCTCAGGGATCATCCCAATCCCGCCCCAAACCCAGTGTTTGTTTCATTCATTGTTCATTGTTTGTGGCCAAGCCGGTCACTGGGCACGTCAATGTCCTTTTCAGGGACGGGACAATTCCACCAATTCCCCCAATCACAATTCTTCCACTCACACACCACAACCACAGACCAATAACCCTTACCACAATCCCCCACCAAGTAACGAACGAGGATTTCAGAGTCCTCGTTTCCCCGTTGATTGGAATAGACAGTATCAACAATGATGCTGCCCGGAGGATTCCATCCCTACTTTCATGCAAATCACACAACACTGGAAAGAATCACCTTTAATTATTTTAATGGTCGAAGGGCGAAAAATAGGTTTTATGGTTGACAGTGGGGACACTACCAGTGTTTTGTGCGGGGACCTTTATAAAGGACCCCTTAGAAAGTCAGATCCTTCTATGGGAATTAATGGGATTGTAACAAAAACTTATCAGACTGATCCACTAAATTTAAAAGCTGCCGACGGAGAATTTCTGACAACTCATGTTTTTCATGTCATCCCCAATAGTCCAGTCAACTTGTTAGGGAGGGACTTATTTTTCAAATTAAAATTGCAAGTTAAAGCAACAGAAGACGGACTACATGTCAGTTCAGACCTCAAGCTCGTCACTGCCTCCACACCTATGTTTCTCTTACACACATCGCCCACATTACATCCGTCATTACAACAAATAGATCCATGGCTGTGGTCTACTAACGATTACGACACAGGTTTTATCGATTACACCCCTTACAAAGCAACACTCAAACTAGGTATAACCCCAATATACCAAAAACAATACCCATTGTCTAGGGAGAAAATCGAAGGACTCAGACCCATGATTACCGAGTTTTTAAAACAAGGTATCATTCAGGATATTATATCCCCTTTCTGAACCCCAGTGAATCCAGTAGCCAAAGCTAAGGGTACCACCAGATTTGTACAAGACCTTAGGGCAATTAACCGACTCATTATCCCAATTGCACCTATTGTACCAGATGTGACTCAATTACTTTCAGCCATCCCTGCAGACGCTGCCTATTTTAGTGTCATTGATCTGAAGAATGCTTTCTTCTCGATCCCAGTTGACAAACAGACCAGACTACTTTTTGCTTTTTCCTTTGAGGGTCGACAACTGACTTGGACACGGATGCCCCAAGGTTATACTGATTCACCAGTCGTGTACAGTATTGAACTCCAAGCCACTTTGCAATCATGGCACCCCCCCTGTGGTTCTGTCTTATTACAATATGTGGATGACTTGCTGCTATGTAGTATGTCAGAGGAGAACTGCCTGGAGAATGGTTTATCACTGTTACAATGGTTGTTTGAATGTGGTCACAAAGTTTCTCTGACAAAAATGCAATGGTGTCAAAAGCAGGTTGAATACTTAGGGTTTGTTCTCACACAGGGGGTCCACAGAATCAGTCCGGGAAGAATCCAATCTGTAGTGGGCCTGGTCACCCCGCATACCAAGAAAGACATGTTTTCTTTTCTGGGAATGATTAATTATTGCAGACAATGGATTCCCGACTGTTCCTATTATGACAATATCTTGAGACAAGCCACTCAGATATGCCAGATCTTGTCAAATGGTCACCAGAAATGTTGAATGCTCATGATTTTTTGAAATGTGCATTAATGTCAAGTCCAGGTCTAGGACTCCCTGACTACAAATTGTCATTTCACATATTTGCCAGACAAAAATGTAAAACTATGGCGGGGGGCTCACCCAATTTCACGGAGGCAAGTTGCGTCCTTGTGCATTTTTCTCAAAGGTTATGCCAGTTTCTGTACAAGGAATGCCGGCATGTCTGCGATCTCTGGCAGCCTCAGCAATGATGGTGGAATTATCTACCTCACTCACCTTGGGACATCACACCGTTCTCCACACCAGCCATGATGTTTTAGGTCTCCTTAAGGGACTACACACCCAACACATGTCAGCACAACGCTTATCAGGTTATGAGATCCTTTTACTCAGTAACCCCACGTTAGAAGTTAAATACGCAGCACATAATTCAGGTCCATTAGCTGTCCTCAATGCTCTTTTGGGTCTCAAGGGTGAAGAGGATAATTTCCCCGACTCACACGATTGTCTACACTGTATCAAACATGAAACTTCTCCCCGAATAGATTTGTCATCCACACCCATTCCACTGGCCCCTGAAATTTTTGTTGATGGCTCCTGTAGCCGTCCCAATGACACAACGTACCATGCAGGATATGCTATTATTATGTTACCAGATATTGTTATTGATTCTAATTCTATCGCTTACCAGTCAGCACAAGCCGCAGAACTCATTGCCCTCACCCGCGCCTGCCAATACTATACAGGTAAGCCTGTCACTATCTACACAGATAGAAGATATGCCCATGGCGTCGTCTGGGACCACGGCACTATATGGCTACGCTGAGGTTTCATTGCAGCCGACGGAAAGCGTATTTCACATTCACATCTAGTCACTAATTTACTACAAGCAATCCAATTACCATCACAATTGGCTATTGTACACTGCCGTGCCCACACAGGGGGCAAAGATCATGTCTCACAAGGCAATGCCTTCGCGGACATGGAAGCTAAAAAGGCTGCACTCAAAGCTCCAGCTGTCCAACAAATGGCCATGCTACAACCCCCATCCCTCGAGGAAGTACAAATGATAACTGATTTACAAACCACTGCTTCACAACACGATCTCGAAGATTGGTGTTATCCTGTATTGCATAAAAATCTACGCAGTGGATTGATCTGCAAAGAGGGGAAACCATGTATTCCCCAACACAGTGCAGCTCTTTTCATATCACATTTTCATGGTATTGGACACAACAGTATACAAACAACACACATGTTACTGACACATTCCTTTTATTTGACAGACGCGCGCACACTAATCAAAGATTACATTAAACACTGCATCACATGCCTCAGAAATAACCCTAACACCAACACATCAATTAAACATCAACATTTAGAATACCCCACAGCCCCATTCACTCACTTACAAATTGATTTCACACATATACCACGAACAAAAGGGAACACAGGAATATGCTTTAGTGATTGTGGATATGTTTTCACACTGGCCCGAAATCTTCCCTACCAAACGAGAAGATGCCAAAACAGTTGCACGCATTTTAACACAAGATATTATCTCCAGATGGGGCTGCCCAACCAAGATTGAGTCTGATCAGGGTCCCGCATTTACTTCTAGAATAAACAAAGAGCTAGTGAAACTCCTTCACATCGAATGGAAATTTCACATCCCATATCACCCACAGAGTTCAGACATCGTAGAACGCATGAACAGAACGTTCAAAGACAAACTAAGAAAAGCCAGGGCAGGGTCATTTGAGAAATGGAAAACCATGTTACCTATAATACTTGCAGAAATTAGAATGACCCCAATAAGAAGACAGGTCTATCCCCTTTCGAAATTTTAATGGGACGTCCTTTTCCCACTCCTTGGGCCAGGGAACCCCTAGTAGTCCAGGAAGGAGATTTAGATCTCATAAGGGAACAATATGTACGTGATTTAATCACAACATTAGACAAAATCAAAAGAAACGTTGCTTGTAAGTCTCCCTCTCTTTCCCAGGAACCAACACACCCATTCCAGGTCGGAGATGAAGTGATGGTGAACGCTATTCAGAAAAAGAATCCTTGAGATTTCCCATACGGACCCACAACTACAGTAGTAGCTATTACCCGCACGGCTGTACTGACTGAAGACTCCCCCACGTGGATACACGCCACAAGAATAGAATTGGTACAGAAAAAGGAGGTACTAACGGGGGCAGACAGCCCTGACCTCGAAGGGGATCATCAGACAAAGGAGGTAAGAACGGAGACAGACAGTCTTGACCTCGAAGACAACCGACCCACAAAGGACGTAATAACGGGGGCAGACAGCCCTGACCTTGAAGATGACGAAACACTCCCTCAGTTTTGGAATATGGTGGACAATTAAGTCAATTTTAATTATTTGGTATATACAAAACAGCCAAACTGAAGTAACTATCACCCAAGAAGGAGGTACGCCAATATATCTGAATAATGAAAAGGGTGAAAATTTATTTTACAACATGAAAGGGGCAAACACCACCTTCTGGTTTAATTCATCCAACACTCAAGTAGCTACCTTCCAATTCAATCACAGTTTATGTGACAGGGATATCGTTCCTTTATGTGTCACTCCATACATATGTGTATCAGATTCTTATTGGGGAGATAATTGTAAATATTGGGGAGCAGTGGGTTGGAACACCGGACACGACTGGGGATACAAACCCCAGAGTGCCCTTGATCGAAAGGATAACTATGGTAAATCATTACTTACCCGAATGACCCTCATGAAACTAGGAATTGGGGCAGCCCACAATTATGATAACTGTAAGACTGAGAAAATCAGATGCAATCCAACTTTGTTTAAATATTGAAAACCCATCCCCTAGTGATATAGGGAGATATATTTTAAGCATGTATTATCCAGGAGGGGATGGAAGTATTCATTGCCCTTTTTATATTGATGATATGTTTAACAATCAACGATACAAACCCATCCCTACAGTATCCAAACTTACAGCCGCCACCACTCCGTCCCGTATATCCACATTTAAAAATAGGATAGCTATCTCCAATCCCACATTTGAAGATACCTTTGCAGCTGAAACAGGGTTTTCAGATATCAATTTATGGTTAGAATGGATGAAATACAGTGACACGTCTGTGAATAAGTCAAATTGTTATGTTATGTTTGTGGTTCAGCAAGACCTCATCTTGGTACTGTCTTCTGCCTTCTGACATTGAGGAATGTTTCCTACAAACATTCACCAATGTAAGTTCTAACGATTCTGCATGTCAAGAATGGAAACATAGATATCCCTTTCTCACTAAAACTCCTCGTCCTGATGAAGGCATTACCATATATCCAGGTAATTACACCTGTTACAAGGGTGGCAATATTGGGAGTTCGGTAGGGAATTTTTCAGAGGGATATTGTAGTTCTTACAGCAACATGTCTGTTGATATAACTCAAAACCAAACATATTCAATAAGTGATGTATATTGGATCTGCGGAGACAAGAGAATAAGATCCAGATTAGAAGGTAGTTGGCAGGGTGAATGCGCCCTTGCCAAGGTACTCATGAATATTCATATTTTTACAGAAAGCGAACACCACACAAGTAAAACCCATAAAACAAAACGTTCAGTTGCCCCCCAGGGTAGTTCTGATCCACATGTATATATTGACGCCATCGGAGTCCCAAGAGGGGTCCCCGATGAGTTTAAAGCCCAAGACCAGGTAGCTGCTGGTTTCAAATCAATATGGCCCATAATTACTGTAAACAAGAGATGCATTTAAAGGCTTAGCTGAACAATTGCAAGCCGACTCCATTATGACATTCCAAAATAGAATGGATCTTGATATGCTCCTTGCTGAAAAGGGGGGTGTATGTAAGGTATTAACTGATCCCGCCTCATGCTGTACATACATTCCCAATAATACAGGACCTAATGGAAAGGTTACAATAGCCATACAGAAGCTCGAGGATTTATCCATAGGGCTGAAGAAGAATTCAGGTATTGGTAATCCTTGGGATCAATATTTTGGTGCAAGGAACAGGGCAGGAATACAAGCAGACAGGAATGAGCATAAATAATAAACAAGAAAGAAAAGCAAAAACGATAATAAAATAATAATAATAAAAAATAGATACAGCCTGGATGTGCCTTCACATTGGTGAATGGTTACACATCCTCAATTGAGTTCTCTTCAAAAAGCTGTCTGGATGTCTCAAGGATATTATCTATAGTTCATCTGTTTCTACTATATTTCTTTTTTACATCAAGACACACTGGATCATGACCATACGACAGTACCAGTTGTGATGTTTTTGCAATATTTATTAATGGTGTCTCTAGTTAGGATCATATTTAGTCTGGAGTAGGACCTGTATCTGGGTGAAAAAAGGTATATTATTTGTCTAAGTATTTTAATGTCCTCCAAATTTAGAACAACTTGAACTTTCCTAGTGTGTCCTAAAATGATTTGGCAAGTGCCATTTGTTATGTGTCTATCTTTTTACCTGCTGGGATAGTTTTAGTCATGTCTACAGTGTTCAGTTTAAATCCTTACACATAAAAAGGTTTCCCGGAACAAATACTGAGTTCTCTGCATTATCCCATTAACCAAATTCATTTGTCTTTTGTTGAGTGCATAGGTATTTAATATTAAGAAAACTCAAATTTGCATATTTGTCACTTTGTTTATAAATAAATTAATATTTGACATTATTGAACACGAAGATAGCTAACCATCTTTTTTTTATAAATTGGATTTTGTTTCCCCTTATTCTAAGAGCATCATTTCTTGTGGATTCAGCAGACATCAACGTTGTCTTTATAAAGCATGTCGATTCAGGTGATTCCTTTTTTCAGGGAGTTCATGCCCTGAACAATGAGTGTTATAAACGTAAGCGTCTGTCATATCTTGCAAAGTATATTGCTTCATAGATTCATAAATGAACATAGAAAAACAACAACAAACAACCTCACCCAACCAAAGATGAGTACACTCCTATGGGTTTTATTTTCCCCACCATGTGCATAGTTGGAACCCTTTTTATGTAATTTATGCAACTTTGTATTTACACAGAAAGGAGATGTTTGACAGGTGATTTATTATTTCCACGAGAAAAGATCAACTCTACAAAAGGCAAAGAGCAGTATTCTCATCATTAAAAACAACCTTGTATATTACATCAGTCCTTACAGCCTTAAAATCGTATCTAAAGAAAAAAAAACATTGTGAATTTAATGCCTATTAAATAAGAATGACTTGGACTCCATGTTTATTTGTCTAAAACTATTACCCTGCTACCCACTGTTAGTCCTTTCAGTTAAATTTCTGAGTTTCTGAGTTTCCTATATTGGGATCAAGATCCTACTAAACCAAACTATTACATGTTACGAATTATTCATATCCGCAGTGAAAACCATCTAATGCATAGAGATTAAAAACAAAAAAATGATCAGTGTCTTACTGGGTTTCCCTACAGCCCGTCCCAGCCCATACAGTGTCTGCAATTTATACATAAAAATAAGAAACAGCATGGCTGAGTGGACAGCAGAGAAAACATGTTCTTTATAAATGTTGGCTAATACATCTTAAGAGCACACAAAAGCAGTGCAAGCAAAATGCCAGATAGCTACCTGACGCATTTTGTGCATAGCTCAGTTATTCATAGGTAATTACACCCAAAGCTTAGAGGTGATTAAATAGAGTGCCAACACTGGGCACACCTACATCAAAACATTTAAAAACATCAAGAAATGTTCAAACATGCAAGGGTAAATGTACAGGATTGAATGACAACATACAAAAATATTGACAGAGGATATAAAATTGTAAAAATAGAAGTTGTCACCTGTGCAAAAAAAGTGGTGCTAAACAATGTACAATCTCTGTATCAAAACAGTAAAATATAAAAATTGCAGAAAATTATTATTGCTGGAATAGTATCTTGCACATACAGTCTCTCCACAATGAGGATGTAATCCACCATATACAGTCTTTTCCTTTTTAGACATCATTAATCCATATGTAGGGGAAAAATTACCTTTCCTTGTAACAAGTGCCTAAAACTGAACCAGCCTTTTAGCGTGGTTCATCAAAGAGTTATAACACACTTTTGATATGGTTAAACAAATTAAAATCATAATCAAAATTTAAAGCTCTGTTTAAACCCAGGAGCGACAGTGTATCATGCGTAGTAACAATGCGTAGTAACAATGCTGAACTCGTGTGTTGTGTCCCTGCTGGTTCTGTCGCCAGCAAGTGAGGTCACAAACAGGAAAATAAAGGGGTGGCCAGAGGGCTTTATACCTCAAAACCACGTGCTTGTTGGACATGGAATAGGAGATAGGGCATGTTTAATTGTGGAGGTCGTCCATGCAAAACCAACATTTGGCTTTGTAAAAAAAAAAAAAAAGGTAATACCTTTTCTAGCACAATTAGCGGTACAGCTTGAACACTATAGGGTCTACTCAATGAAGAGAGAATTGAGACAGAAATTTTACATTTAAGGCCAAAGTAGCCACATTTTTACAACTTGATTACATTGGCCTAAAGTTAGAAATTCACATCACAATTGTCTGCAGTTCTCTCTTTATTGTGTAGACCCTTTAATTAACTGAAATACCAACTATGTAGTATATCTGTTGACTTGTTACTTACGTAAGAGTCAGTGTATTGGAGAAACTATTAGGACACTTGAACCCATAGCCAGGAAATATTTATCTGCCTTATTTAAAAATTACTGTTTGTCTTTTAACCCCTTCGTGACGCATGGTGCTTGGGTCCAAAATGTCACGTTTTGTTCCTTGCCACCAATCACCGGGTGATCGGTAGACAGGAACACTGTGGCAGAGACCCGATCAGGGTCTTAATAGACCCTGGGGGTCCTGACAAAAGTTTGCAATACTTCAGGACGTCATATTCATCTGACAGGTAGGAGTCGCGATGAGTTGTTTAACGTTGGACGTACTATGCAGTCCTAGCGTCTTTTAGGTACACTAAAATCAGGACGGCATAGTACGTCCTAGCATTGGGAAGGGGTTAATGACTGACTGATAGATTTAAAAAAAACTCCCATCAGTAAGCATGTTTCACAATGCTCAATACAGGGCATAGATATAGACTTGGTATCGGAACGAGGCAGTAAATTGTTAATCGAAAAGCTATCTGGATTTGTAATTTACATATCAGAGAGTCCAAAGGTCTAAATTCATAATCTGATGTACTATGTTTTGTATAGCAAGCAGTCTTGAAATATATTGTTTTTATCACCATTCATCTCCAGTCATTTTCTATTCAGTTTAACTTGTGCTTGAATTGTATTATTTATTCCAGTCTAGTATTTATTTTGGCAACATTGTTAACTGTTATAATTAAATTAGGTAGTAAAATGGATACATTTTGCCAGGATATCGTTTTGTGTTTTCAGACATTGCTGTACATGTATATTTGTTTGATAATGCCTTTTGATACAGAATAAATAGAAAGTGCTTTTACCCTTCCATATTCATGTGTTAAAATAAATTGCCCTTCTACGCATTCCTAATGCTTCTTAAATTTATGGCTTTATTTTCATTTCCCTCAATCAGCCATAACATTATGACCATCTGCCTAATACTGTGTAGGTCCCCTTTTGACATCAAAATAGCTCTGACCCATTGAGACATTCCTCCACTAGACCTCTGAAGGTGTGATGTGGTATCTAGCACCAAGACTTTAGCAGCAGATGCTTTATGTCCTATAAGTTACGAGGTGGGGCCTCCATGTAGCAGACTTGTATCAGACTTGTTTGTCCAACACCTCCCACAGATGCTCGATTGGATTGAGATCTGGGGAGTTTGAAGGCCAAGTCAACGCCTTGAACCCATTGTTGTGTTCCTCAAACCATTCCTGAACCATTTTTGCTTTGTAGTAGGGCACATTATCCTGCATAAAGAGGACAATGCCATCAGGTAATAACATTTCCATTGTAGTAGACTTTATTTCATATCATAATGATTATTTTACGCTGTACAGGCTAAATGTTCTTATTTTCACTGGTATATCTTAAATGAAGTTAGTAAGGAGGCATTCTACAGAAGAAAGAACACTCATTATCTACTATGTAATATGCAATGGGAAAATTACCATTTTTTATTATTAGTAGTGATACTAGATATTTTATGACATGCATGGATGGTTGTAAAGACACACAGGGATGTATTCATCAAAGAGAGAATTGCAGAGAATTCTATTCTCTCTTGGAAAAAGAGAAAAAAAAATCTACTAAATGGGAGAGTTTTCCAAATTCGGTTACATGGTTTTAAGTTTGAAATTCACTTATCAATTCCCTGCAATTCCCTCATTTATGACCACAGGAAGGAAAAACAACCATGATAGTGAACACCGCTAAAAAGCTACTACTAGTGCAAATACAAAAAAGTCTACATGTTAAGATATAGCAGGGTGGATTATAAAGTTGATATATTTTACCAAACAATATGCCAATATTTTGCCACACAATATGCCAGTATTTAGCCATTTAATATGCCAATATTTTGCCACTCAAAATGCCAGTATTTTGCCATTCAGTAAGTTAGTATTTTGTCACTCAATATGCCAGTATTTTGCCATTTACTATGCCAGTATTTAGCCATTAAATATGCCAGTATTTAGTCACTCAATATGCCAGTATTATTTTGCTTCTCAATATGCCAATATTTTGCCACTCAATATGCCAGTATTTAGCCATTTAATATGCCAGTATTTAGCTATTTAATATGCCAGTATTTTGCCACTCAATATGCCAATATTTTGCCATTCAATAAGTCAGTATTTTGTCACTCAATATACCAGTATTTAGCCATTTAATATGCCAGTATTTAGCTATTCAATATGCCAGTATTTTGTTGCTCAACATGCCAATATTTACTCACCCAGTATGCCAGTAATATTTTGCCATTCAATAAGCCAGTATTTTGTCACTCAATATTCCAGCAATATTTTGCTACTTATTATGCCTGTATTTTGCCACTCAATATGCAAGTATTTTGTCCACTCAATATGCCAGTATTTTGCCATTCAATATGTCAGTATTTTGCCACTCGATATGCCAGTATTTAGCCATTTAATATGCCAGTATTTTGCCACTCAATATGCCAGTATTTTGTCACTCAGTATACCAGTATTTAACCATTCTGTAAGTCAGTATTTTGTCACTCAATATGCCAGTAGTCAGCCATTTAATATGCCAGTACTGTGTCACGCAATATGCCAATATTTTGCCACCCGGTATTCAAGTAATATTTTTCCATTAAATATGCCAGTAATATTTTGCTACTCAATATGCCAGTATTTTGCTACTCAATATGCCAGTATATTGTCACTCAGTATCAGTGGTGTATCTTGGTTTTGTGCTTCCCTAGGCAGACAAAATTTGGGCACCCCATCTACCCATGATACACACACGACATGACCCATAACCCACATTACACACCAAGGACATGCCCCATCACCCCATTTACATGCCCCCATCACCCAATTACATACACATTGCCAGTATTATTTGCCAATAATGTTCCCCAGCCAATTGCCCAACAATATGCCAGTATTTTGTCACTTGATATGCCAATATTTACACACCCAGTCTGCCAGTAATATTTTGCCATTCAATATGCCAGTATTTTGTCACTCAATATGCTAGTAATATTTTGCTACTCAATATGCCAGTATTTTGCCACTCAATAAGCCAGTATTTTGCCACTCAATATGCCAGTATTTTGCCATTCAATATGCCAGTATTTTGCCACTCAATATGCCAGTATTTTGCCATTTAGTAAGTCAGTATTTTGTCACTCAATATGGAAGTATTTATCCATTCAATTTGCCAGTATTTTGTCACTCAATATGCCAGTAATATTTTGCCACTAAATATGCCAGTATTTTGCCACTCAATATGCCAGTATTTTGCCACTTAATATGACAGTATTTATCTATTTAATATGCCAGTATTTTGCCACTCAATATGCCAGGATTTTGCCACTTAATATGACAGTATTTATCTATTTAATATGCCAGTATTTTGCCACTCAGTATGCCAGTATTTTGCCATTCAATATGCCAGTATTTTGCCATTCAATATGCCAGTATTTTGTCACTCAATATGGAAGTATTTAGCCATTCAATATGCCTGTATTGTCACTCAATATGCCATTATTTAGCGACCCAGTATGCCAGTAATATTTTCCCATTCAATATGCCAGTAATATTTTGCTATTCAATATGCCAGTATATTGTCACTTAGTATCAGTGGTATATCTTGGTTTTGGGCTGCCCTAGGCAGACAAAATTTGGGCACCCCCCCTACCCATGATGCACACACACGACATGACCCATAACCCAAGTTGCACACCAAGGACATGCCCCATCATCCCATTTACATGCCCCACTGACCCAATTACACACACATTGCCAGTATTATTTGCCATTAATATGCCCCAGCCAATTTGCCCAATATTATGCCAGTATTATTTGCCATTAATACTCCCCAGCCAATTTGCCCAATAATATGCCAGTATTATTTGCCATTGAATATGCTTCTGCCAATTTGCCCAATATTATGCCAGTATTATTTGTCATTAATATTCCCCAGCCAATTTGCCCAAAAATATGCCAGTTATATTTGCCATTAATAAGCCCCTGCCAATTTGTCCAATAATATGCCAGTATTATTTTCCATTAATATGCCCCTGCCAATATGCCCAATAATATGCCAGTATTATTTGCCATTAAAATTCCCCAACTAATTGCCCAATAATATGCCAGTATTATTTTCCATTAATATGCCCCAGCCAATTTGCCCAATAATATGCCAGTATTATTTGCCATTGAATATGCTCCTGCCATTTTGCCCAATATTATGCCAATATTATTTGCCATTAATATTCCCCAAGTGATAGTCAAAAGAAATAAGTCCAAGTCGGCTCCACTCCCATGACAGAGGCCAGCAACAGGTGCTCCACACGCGGATCAAGTTTGGATATCGATGATTAAATAAAAGCAAGAAACGTGTGCACTCCGTAAAGGCTGAATAAATCTTCAAAAAACTGTATTCATTTATTAAATAAGGTGACAGACAGTGGGAAAAATACGGACAAGGTGGCAAAATGAAAAAGGGGAAAAGACCTGACGCGTTTCGCGTGATAAACACGCTTAATCATAGGTGACCTATATCCTATGGCTAAATAATAAGGTGAATCCACTCTAAGTAAAAGACTGATCTACTAGTTAAATGGCCTGTTGATTGGCCTATGGCTAAATCCACTAGTTGACTGGCTGATTGGCTGGTTGACTGGTCGATCTACAAAAAGATTACCGTATTATATTGAAAAATTTTAAACTGCTCCTCTTCCATACTCCAAATTTCAATTTCAATCCTTGCTCCCAATTTAAAATTTATATGTATTCTAATTTAGATTCTTGGTAGTAAGGTAATTAATTGTACTAAAAAGCATATTCTTATAACCATACCGTCTTATGTTTATTATGCGTATATGTCTATCTATCTACTAACATTTTTCATTTATCTTTGTCTAGTATAATTTTGATATTTCTACTTGTTATTGTTTGTAATTTTTGCTAATAACAATAAAAAGAATTATATTAATAATAATTGACCTTATGAAGGATCGTTGTGCTGCATAATTGCTCAGTAACTTTTGGTAAAATGCCCTTATTTTTATGTACTGTTCTGTACTTATGTTCGTACCCTTAACATAAGTCTGATATATATTACTATTTTTGGTGACTAGGAGTCAAATATTAAATATGGTTCACTGATTCAGGGTTAACCTTGCTGGAAAATGGTTTGCCAGTGGTTCAATATTTCATTTGTTCAATGGGCAGGTGCTCTCTTAACATTTATATTTGTTTAAAAAAAAATTCAGCTGACAGCCTATATGTATAGGATAAAATGAACCGACAACATATATCATTGACTATGTAAATATAACAGGTACCTAATACATGTGATATTTATTAATTATTCATTCTAATTAGTTTCTAAATAGCAGTGTATGTGAGTGCCCATGCCTCACTTCCCCTGTCCTGCCATAAGAGTTAAAACAGCAGGGACGGGCGGACACATAGAGAAATAAAGAAGACTTTCATATATCCATAAAAGCCACAGAGTTCTGGCGCACGCGAGCAAGTAACCAGTGTTGTCCGTGCGCCGAGTGGGGGACCCGACGGCTGGGGATGTGGGAGATACTAGGTCTCGATCGCGGGACCCGTCTGGCACCAGGTCTTGCAGGTGGGTGGCGGAGGGTAGCCCTGCGGTTCTTACAGTATGTGACTAAGTATCTGGAAGTGATTCTTCACAGAAAGATACAAAGACTTAAAATCTGTAACATGTAATATGAACGCTTTCTCCCTTTCAATTGTCAAATAAGTAAATATTCTAGCGCCATTTGATGAATGATTGTATAATGCATGTATACTATTGTATAATGTAAGTGTCTCCATGCTCTAGTAAGTATCAAAATATACATAGGCAAATTAGATTGTGCAGAAAAAAACACTTGAAAGCAATTAGAATAATTCTGAACTTTAAACCTCCCTTGAAAGGGTTAAAAGACAATCTCTTCTTTCCAAATTGATCCACAGGCTGTCCAAAGCAAGTGTATAAAAAGAGGCAATGCCTTCACCTCAATTATGCACCTTGATGAAGCCAGCTGTAGCGAAACGCGTAGTGCTGCTCCTTTCTTTTTCTCACGGTGATCCGTAGTGTTAAGCACTAGATTTGTTGCTATTTTCAAATCTGCCCCGCTCTCTGCTGTGGACTATTTATTGAATCCGCTCAGCGGATACCGGCTACCCTGTGGAGTCGTGAATTCACATAAGACTACTGCTATTGCCGGAATTTTCGTGTCCCACTTACGGTTATAAAGAACTACTCAAAGGGAACAACGCCATCCAAAAATCTTAAGTCCAGAAGCTGGGGAAGTATCGATAATTTCTTTTAAAAGGGCGCCTGATGCCCAAAGCCTTCAAGTGGGGTACTTTAATTAGGTCCCACCAACACTCCCAGTAGGCCTTTCTAACGACTCTTGCCTCACTGCTATCACTATTTTTTATACTATTTGTATTTTTTACCCTTTGTTTGTCTAGCCGTATTTGTTTGTTCGTCTATGTTTTATATACAGCTGTAGTAGATATATAATCTTTATATTCTGTACTGGTACATTTTTATATATCAATTCAATTTTTTATTAATAGATTAAACATTTTTTGCACTCTGCTATATCCATATATTTTTTATTGTGATACCTTACAACCACATTGTTCTGTTTCTACCAACTGTTATATTGCTTTTTGCTTTAAGTCTATTTGACATTCGTGTCAGATAATACATTGCACTGTTTTTCTGATTTTCTTTCCATATACATGTATTTCTGCCTGAGACCGATTTAAATAAGAAGATACCTCCAGCATCAAGAACACACGGTGAATATAAGCATTTCTGCATTTTTCTTTATATATTTTCATATATGAAAAAAACTTTTTATTTTAATATACATATTATTTTCAGCCCTCCAGTTTTTTGTTTATTCTTCTGGATTGTAGGAATTGTTTTTTGGGTTGCTTTTCTTGTACTGTGAGCAGCTCTATTTTCTCTGTATATAAATAATTTGGTAGCACCATTTTTGTCACCATATTCTTGCAGGTATGTGACTGTGTAAATGAGAAAGTATGTGTATGTCTGTGAGTGTGTGTTTGATCACTCAATCACCGCGATCACATGCCCAGAAATCCACCGATCGGGTTCAGGAGCTTTGCCTCGGGTGCGAGGCTTAGCCCTGGACCCGTTGCAGACTAGCTGGCGGTGCACACGGAGCGCACCGCGGCTAGACTGCATGACGAGTTAACTCGTCATAAGGTCGCTAATGCTGCGGCTCTTATGACGAGTTAACTCGTCATAAGGTCGCGAAGGGGTTAATGTATGTGTGATGGGAGGGCAGCATTTGAGTCATTGATCCAGGCAGTCCAATGTCTTGGGCCAGCCCTGTTTGTGAGAAATCATTTCATGAAGTATCTGCTTCACCAGGGGCGGGCTGGGCCGGGGGGCAGGGAGGCAATTGCCCCCCAGGCCGCCCTGATGCATGCTAAAAACGGCCGCTGGGCCGTCTTTAATGCTGGGCACCCCCCCACACTTTTCCAGTACTTACCTCCTTGCTGCTGTCCCACGGTGCTGCAGGTCCGTGGCTGTGAGGGAAGCGTTCTGCGCTCCCCTCCAGCCAATGCGCATTCAATAAAGTTTGTTGAAAAAAAAAGTTTCAACAAACTTTATTGAAGACGCTTGGCTGGAGGGCAGCGCACAACGCTTCCTTCACAGCCACAGACGGGCAGATGAGAGAACCGGGAGACAGAGCAGCAGCAAGGAGGTAAGTACTCAATATGGTGTGGGGGGAAATCCTGGCATATTGAGGGGCAAAATCCTGGTATATTGGGGGGCAAAATCCTGGTGTATTGTGGGGCAAAATCCTGACATATTATGGGGCATAATCCTGGCATATTGAGGGGAAAATCCTGGCATTTTGAGGGGGCATCATCTTGGCATATTGTGGCTGAAATCCTGGCATATTGAGGGGGCATAATCCTGGCATATTGAGGGGGCATAATCCAGGCATATTGAGGGGGCATAATCCTGGCATATTGAGGGGGCATAATCCTGGCATATTGAGGAGGCATAATCTTGGCATATTGAGGGGGCATAATCTTGGCATATTGAGGGGACAATCTTGGCATATTGTGGGGGAAAATCCTGGCATATTGAGGGGAAAATCCTGGCATATTTAGGGGCATAATCTTGGTATATTGAAGGGAAAATTCTGGCATATTAAGTGGCAAATCCTGGCATATTGTGGGGGAAAATCCTGGCAATATTAGTTATAAAACAAGGAAAAGATGGCCGTGGATGTGGAGGTGATTTGGTGGTGCAATGGGCCACTTGACTGGATTTGCCCCCCAGGCCTTAGGCTGCCAGCCCTCCCCTGTGCTTCACCCAGACTGTCCAGTAACTGTCCCATTGTGGGAAGTCATTTATATGGCAGATTTTTATTTTTAGGGTTTAATCCTTCTTTAAACAAGGGAATATCTGAATGCACAAATTCTGGTTAAACACGTTGAGGGTTATTCAGTAAAAAGGTGAGTTGAAGCTGAGTTGAACATTTCACAAACATGGTGAGTTTCCCCTGCTAAGCAAACTCACCAGGATTGTCTCTGTACAATTATAAAGTTACTCGCTTTTTAGTGAATACCCTTCTTTGTTATTATAATTGTTCTCTTTTTTCTTTTATTCAGTTAATGCTTTCAAAAAACCCACCAGATGGCAGTGTTTGCATTTGTTATTTATTTAACAGAATAATGCAAAGTACAAGCAAAAGCTGTTATCTGCAGCCAGTATTGGATAAATAACATATAATAATTGTTAAAAGAATAGTACCATATTAGCAGTGCAAAAATAGTAAACAAGAAGAGTTAAAATTATACCTTTTTATTTCAAGCTTTCATGAACAAGTTGCAAGGTAAATTCCTCAGGCATTAATAAATGGTATCATTTTAACTTACACTATATGAGCAAAAGTATTGGGGCAGCCCACCATTGCTCCAACAGGGACTTTTATAGCATTGCATTCTAAATATATAGATTAATATGTAGTTGGTCCCCCCCTTTGCAGCTATAACAGCTTCCACTCATCTGGGAAGGCTTTCCACAATAACATTTGTAACTTCAGGAACTGACGTTGGACAAGAAAACCTGGCTTACAATCTCCTTTACAGTTCCTCCCAAAGGTGTTCGGTTGGGTTGAGGTCAGGGCTCTGTGCACCAAAGTAATCCAACCATGTCTTTATGGGCCTTCCTGTGTGCAAGAATCCTGACATCATGGGGCTCCAGGCAGGAGGAGCTTACCACAAAGTATTAGACTTTGCAGATGATATATTATTTGCACTTACCCCCACATCTTATTCCCTGTATTTCTCCAGGAATGTAAAAACTGAATTTCAAATTTGAAAATTAACCTCACAAAATCAGAAAAATTAAACATAAACCTCCCCACTGACAAAGCAAATTCCTTAGCCTCAACTTTGCCATTTAAATGGTGCTGACACAAACTGAAATTACTGGGCCTTTTGCTGACCAATGACACAGCCCTTCTGTATCAGTATAATTTCTCTCCTTCCTAGCGACCCTACAGAGAAACCTCAACACATGGAGCACTTTCTATATCTCCTGGATGGGCAGAGTTAATGCTTTTAAAATGAATGCTCTTCCACAATTTCTGTATCTGCTCCATACTCTGCCTATCACTCTATCCTGGGTATTATTCATTTTATTCGCACAATGTTCATAAGATTCACATGGGCACAGAAACCCCCAAGACTCATTAAAGCTCTATTACAAAAACCCAAGGCCTCTAGATTCATAGGACTATGTATACTAGAATGGAAGTATCATCCCCACACAAAATGTGGATAGGTTTGGAAGCTGTTCAGTGGAAGAGCCTCACCCTCCTGAACTGTATTGTAACGCACCGGGTTCCAGATGTTAAAGGGAGCCTGAGCGCCCGAGATCAGGAGCTACGTTGCAGGGTGGAGACACAGTACCTGGTGCTGGGTAACTGCAATCCCTTGGAGGTTTGGGACCCCAATTTTTTTCAGCCACAACCAGGCCATGTGAAGCAGCTTCTGTATCCAGGTCCCAGGGCTTAAGAGAGTACAGAATGAACTAAATGACAGCCAAGTAGAGCAACAACAGAAGAAGCAACTGAGAGAAAGCAGAAACCAAACTAAGGATAAATAATACAATACACAGGATAAAAGGACTCAAGAGAAACATACAAATGAACAAACATGAATACATGAACTAGCCTAATATTAAAGATGGTAAAAGTGGGGGTTTGGTTCACCAATTGGCCAATTATATGTTAGCTTGCCAACCACGTCAAGGTACTCCACATTAGGCAAGTCCCTAACTAAAACATAATATTAGCAAAAACAAATAAAATCTAAAAGACATACATAGAATAGACACTTAGACACAGAGGAAATTCCTGTAGACTGCACTACTAAGGACTGAACAGAAACGGGTGTGGTTTAAATAGAAGTAAACTGACAAAGCAGAGAGAATCAGAAAACCTGGAATGAAACAGAAGGACAGGCAGAAAGAAAAACATAACAGTACTACAGGGCAAGGACAGGACTATAGGGCAAGGAATAAGCATCAATAATAAACAAGAGATCAAAGCAAGAAGGATACAGAAATGCCTGGATAAACCTGGATGAGCCTGCACAAGGGTGCATGGTTACATGCATCTGCTTTAACCCCTTATACACCTCTTTACCTCTCCTACCTCCCTATTCCTCACACTTTCTATTTATAACCCTTCTCTTATGGACCCCTATTTTGGCCTAATATACAAATCACACAATACCTTGGTGTTCAAAAGCTACCTGTTTATGCAATGTCTTTGCATGTTCTATGTAATTACTGTACATTTATTAGCATATGAGAGATTATGTTGTACCGAAATGTTGAGCCACTGTTTATACATTATATCTGCCTTGTATTTCCCTGTGTTTACCTAGCCCAACAACTGAAAAACAGCCCTAACCATTATCCCTCCTACATCAAACTTTACAGTTGGCACAATAAGGTCAGAGGTGTAAAAATCCAATATAGTATGATTTTAATACAGTGGAATTATGTTGAGATTACACGCCTAATTGTTCTAAGAGATGCATCAGGGTGGAAAAGCGTATCTAAAGTTCAAGAATTATTTTATAAGATCACAGAAATAAAAGAAAATAGTATGATAAGTAGTAATGGGCTCAAAGGGGGTTGAGTAGAAAGGGCTCAACTGAAGGAGACTGAAGAAAACAGAACTTATAAGACTAATTGATAAAATGGGGTTGTTTGTAGCTGAGTTTCAGAATTGTTTGAAATCTGGCTACTCAGTATAGGATCCCCTTACCCAATAAGTGCTCAACTCCCAAAATTGACCCCAAAACTGCTATAACTGTCAAATTTTCGGGCATTTCAAATTGCCACACAAAACTGGCCCCCTGGGCTGCCCCGCTGACCTCACAATCAATATATGGCCTACCCCCATAATAAAATATTCTGAAGTCCCTTGCCTTTTGTCTCTGCTTCATTCCTTATTCCAATCTTTATTTCTTTATTTCTTTGCTGATCTGTTCTTACCCTTCACAATGAAGAGCCACATGCAACCAGACACCTCCTCTGTCCCTGCACTGAAACTCCTACCTGACCTGGTAAAGGCCCTGACACCCTTAAAACTTTAAATAACCATGGTCCAAACCTGCCCGAGAAACTGACACATCTATTTCCCTTCACTCAGTTATCGTATAGCTCTCAATAGTACATAGAGTGCACAAAAAAATAGGTTCCATGAAATTCAGCCATTTTGCTACCATAATCTGGAAATCTCAGTCCCATTCAGAGTTGCTTCATCACTACAGACTTTTGAAAAAGGACTAAACCCAAAATGTATTTTTATCCAGGCAGATCACTACTAGAGGTTTTGCTTTTCAGGCCCATGAGTATCCACAGCAGTTGCATTCATATACACATACGACATTGTTAGATCTGAAATTTGTTAGGTGTTTCTTACCCTATTGCTGCCCCCTCTGAAATGTCACAAAAAAATATTTTTATGTAATACATCTTTAGATTTGATGTTATCCAGACAAAAGGCTTTTCTTTCTTGTTTTTTTTTTGTCAACTAAGTGCAGTTTGGAGACTGCCAAAGATGTAACTGGAGCCACTTGTAGGGAAGCAATACCGACATTATTATTGGTGATATATAACCAGTGCCTATGTCTATGTGCCATAGCAATGTTTTGAATTCGACAAAGCCAAAGCATTATTACTACACCGTTACAGTCTATGAACAAACCAAAACAGATAGTTTTTTTGCTTTATGTATGTGATGTAGAGGTTCTATGGAAAGCTAAAATTAAGTGTCTCACTTCTGTAAACTCTGTATAAATAAAACAAATGCTAAAATATATTCACTATGTATGATTAATGTCATTTTCTAACAAAACATTTAATAAAAATGCAGTGATAGATTTTTGCTGATTTATGATATCAAACATATTTCTCAAGTAAATGCATAATTTCACTACGTGCAATGTAACTGGTCCAGTCAATGCTTAAAGGTTTGTAACCTGTTTTGTTACGTTATGTATTGTACAGTGCATGTGTAGACATGGCACTAATAATTGGTGTGCATGTCTTGAGGGCTTACGTCAATCTTGCTTAAGCAGCAGAAAAAAAACTGGGCGAGGGAGGACAATTTGCACTGAATACATTAATTTAGAGGAATGAAAATGTCAGTAAAGTTTGCTATAAATTACAAATTTCACTGTACATTGAAGGAATTAGGAATACCTAACCTAGAGTGGGGAGGCCGGGTGATGGGATTTCTTTTGAGAGTTATGTCTATTAATCTAATATCAATAAATTCCAAGGACCTTAACACACCACAGAAAAGTGGTGGCTTGTATAATACGTAGATGGAGAACAGAATAGATAAAGGGTTTATTCAGGAAACCCATTGGATAGACACTATGGACAGGCCCTGGAGATTTTCAAAATACCCCTTAGCAGGTCAGGCAAACTTGCAGAAAAAAAGAAAGAAAGGGGGCGTGGCCATAGTGGTGTCCAGTGTGATAAAATACGGACAGGTTTTCTGCGAATCAGATAGAAATGGCAGGTACATAATACTGATAGCTAAAATAAACGACATTCTTTACACCTTGGCCAACTTATATGCCCCTAATCAAAGTCCTTGTAGATTTTTGGAGAAATTGATGCTAAGGATTGATGAGCTGTCATCTGGTCTTCTGATTATCGCTGGTGACTTTAATTGTCTGGTGGACAACAAAATGGATAGAAGCAGTGGTCATGCCCGAGAACAAAGGGAAATACACTCACCTTCTACACTACAAAGATTTTTATATAAAAACCAGCTTTTTGATTGTTGGAGAGTGGATCACCCAGGGGACCGCGATTACTCCTTCTATTCACAAGTGCACCAAAATTACACCAGGATTGACTATTTCCTGGCCAGATCTGAAACCCTGGAAAAAAATTTGCATACAAAAATAGGGGGAATATTATGGTCCGACCACTTTCCCAGCTTTTTAACAATTAGGAATAACCCCGAATATAAAAATTAGAGACAGATGGCGACTGAATGAAAATCTGCTAAGATCGAAAGACAACAAGGAATATTTAGCATCACAAATAGAAGCATTCCTCGAGGCCAACGACAATAAGGAGGTGTCAGATGCGACCTTGTGGTGTCATTTAAAATGTTACGAGGATTATTGATAAAAATTGGAGTGGTGGGAAGAAAGGAAAAGAGGAGATCCAATAAATAAATTATATATCAAACTGGCTAAACTAGAAAGACACCACAAGGAAACCTTAGACATCTCCTTATTAGCCCAAATCACGACAGTGAGAGGACAGATAAATAAAAAACTACAGGAAAATATTGATAAAGCCATAACGTCGTTAAAGCAAAAATGGTACTACGGTGCAAATCGCACGGGTAAACTACTGACTAACAAACTTAAAAACAGACAAGGTAGGGAAATAATAAAAAAAAAAATAGTAATTAAAAATAAACAGCTGTTGTCCCCTAGGCAGATAGGCAAAGCATTCGAAGATTATTACAGCGCCCTCTATAACCTAGAGGAAACAAAATACTCCTCATCAGAAATGTTGGCCTTTTTGAAAAAACTAAAGCCTTGTACTATCTCAACTTTCAAGAACAACTGGCCCCAATTCTCCTAAAACTATTCACACAACCAACCAACAAAGATACCTTTCCAAAGGAGTTACTTCAGGCCTCGATCAACCGATTCCTAAAGCCAACAAAGATCCGATGTCAGCATCTAACTATAGGCCGATTTCTCTAATAAATTTAGACATAAAAATGTATTAAAAAATTCTGGCTGATAGGTTAAAACTGGTGATGCCGGATCTAATCCATAGTGATCAAAGTGGATTTGTGGTGGGGAGGGGAACCGCTGATAACACCAGATGCCTTTTCAACACAATCTACCATATAAACCTGCAAAGGATACCTACCGCCCTGATGGCCCTTGATGCTGAAAAGGCTTTCGATAGAGTTAGCTGGCGAAATCTTGGGGCGGTGCTGGAGGCCTTTGGTATCGAGGGCCTATTTGGTGATAGTTCAATGGTTCTCTATTCTCTAACAACAGCTAGGGGCTCGGGGCATATGATCCACTCAATGGTTTAACATAAAAAATGGGACCAGGCAGGGGTGCCCTTTGGCCCCTATGTTGTACACATTGGCAATGGAGCCTTTGGTCTCCATGATAAGAAGGTCAAAGGGAATTCAAGGGGTAACTATTAACACATTGGACAACAGAGTGGTTCTTTACGCAGACGATGTTCTGTTAACCCTGACTGACCCAATGAAATCTATCCCCAACTTAGTTAACCTGATCTCAGAATTTGGTAAATACTCTAACAATAAATTAAATTTTGATAAAACCCGAATACTCTTGGGCTATGTAGCTACAAATTATCGGTCATCTATTAATGCAAAGTTTGGCTTTAATTGTTCACAAACATACATAGAATATTTGGGGGTTAGGTTGACACTACATCTAGAGGATACAATAAAACTAAATTACGAAGCTAAACTTAAAGAAATCAAGGAAAATCTAGGCCAATGGAAAGGGATAGAATTATCTTGGCTCAGAAAAATTGAAGTGATGAACGCTTATATAATACCCAAGAAATCCTACCTATTTAGGAACAAACCACTGAAAGTGGACCCCTTTATCTTAAATAAAATACATAAACTAGCTATGGGATTTGTTTGGCAGGGCAAAAAACCCAGAATTGCGCTAAAATTATTGCAACAATATTTTAAATCGGGAGGTATATCCTTCCCCAACATACAATCTATATATAACACCTCGATGATTGCGCACTCACTAGCCTGGGATAATTCCTCAGTTATAGTTCCACGGTGGCTGGAGATCGAGTGAATTGACGTGGGACATTTGGAGCCGTTCAGTCTCTTCTGAAGTCAGAGATTAAGGGTCAGGAAATATCTCTTTAAAAACCCAGTAATTAATCACATTTGTATTGTAATAGCAGCCTTGAGGAAAAGTATTTCTGGGGACACAAATTGAATCCCCATGGAAACTCTAACTCTGAGGTTTTGGAATTTGATATTGATAATATTAACTTACTAAATTGGAAGGCGAATAATATTAATGCCTTAGCAGATATAGCACCTCAAGGAGTATTGTACCCCTTTGATGTAATGCAGTCTATTTGGAACCTCCCACCAAGGGAAATTTTTAACTATCTGAGACTGAAGCATTATCTTTCTGGAAAGATAACATCAGAGAGGGGACCCTTAGGGGAACTAATAGCTAAGCACCTCAAGAAAAAAGTAGCATCAGGTGTTTCTCCTTTTCTGTCTAACTTGCAGCTATGTGAGAAGGCAACCCCTTGGATCAAATGGGAACAGGATCTCAGAGTTTCCCTTACATATGAAGACTGGGAGCAAGCAATAATTTAATAAAGTTTCATTGGCATTTAGTTTTCTAAGTAAACAATATGTTGAGATATTCAAATTAACTGGCGAAACAGAGCAACATTTTGAATTTGTTACATTGATTTGGATCGGGAATTAAAACTTGTTTTGCTCAATTCAACAATTAGATATGAATGTCTAACCTCGACTTGGATGATTCATTTTATGTATTAATGTTGAACTTTTCTAAAAATAAAAAGATCATTTATGTAAAAAAAAACAAAAAAAAATACCTAAGACACATGATGGATATTGCATACCAATACTCAAAGTTACTGAGGTGCAGAAGGGATGCAATTTGGTGTTCAGAAATGATGCCTATGTAGGGCGAGCACATTTTATTTCTGCCATTCGAAACACACACAGGAGTAATAAATAAATTATTCATAAATGTGTATATGTATATATATATATATATATATATATATATATATATATATATATATATATGGGAAAATGTATTCATACTTACCGTAATTTTTCTTTCCTGGTCATAGGCCATGGCAGCACAACAATGGGTAGCTCCTCCCCATCCCTAATTAGACAGGAACCAATTAAAACAAGTGCATAAGTACCCCCTTCTACCCCTCATACCCTCAGTCTTGTATTCCAGCAATATCCCAGGGCGGGATTCCTGTGCTGCCATGGCCTATGACCAGGAAAGGAAAATTACGGTAAGTATGAATACATTTTCCCCTTTCCTGGCCATAGCCATGGCAGCACAACAATGGGTAATACCCAAGCAAAACCAAGGGAGGGAATAAAAAGAAGACTCAGAAAATTTAGTAAGGCAAGTGTATTAGCACAACCAAGGTGCAAACATAAAAAAAAAAAAAAAAAAAGACACTATTTGGAAGCGGAGAGGACACTTAGGCCAAAGGCGTCCTGCCGGCCTGCTCTGACATCCAGTTGGTAATGGCGGATGAAGGTGTTCACCGAAGACCATGTAGCTGCTTTGCAGATAAGTTCTGGAGAAACTCTTGCTGCAGCAGCCCAAGAGGAAGAAAGGGACCTGGTCGAGTGAGCTCTAAGGCCGTCTGGAACTGGAACCCCTCTGGAACGGTAAGCTTGGATGATAGCGGAAACAATCCATCTGCTCAAGGCCTCTTTAGATGCTTGGCAACCTCTCCTAGCTCCACTTGGAATGATGAAGAGCTGATCCGAAGAACGCCAGCCAAGAGATCTGTCAATGTAGATTCTTAAGCATCTTACCAAGTCCAGAGGCGCAGGATCTCCTTCTGGGGGTTGGTCCGCTTGTGTTAGGGCAGGGAGCACTATGTCCTCATTTACGTGAAAGGCCGTGGTTACCTTGGGGCGAAATTCAGGGATTGTACGCAGAATCACCCTGTCCCTCTGAAACACCGTAAAAGGTTCTTTCACTGATAAGGCCCTGAGTTCCGACACTCTTCTCCCTGATGCTAATGCCACCAGCAAAACGGTCTTGATAGTAAGAAGATGTGGAGAAATGGAATCCAGGGGTTTCGAAGGGTGTTGACCCCATGGCTTGTAACACCAGAGGTAGATCCCATGGGGGAACAAACTGCCTGATCGGGGGTCTGATCTTCAGTACAGCTGAAAGAAACCTGACTACATCTGAGTTAAAGGTCCATCTGTGGTCGGTGAGAGCTGACAGAGCGGAGACATGTACCTTTAAGGTGTTGTAGCTAAACCCCTTATCCAGCCCTGCTTGAAGAAATTCCAGGATGTCCTTAACCGCATGATGTTGTATGTCAACCTGTTTAGGAGAAGCCCAGGAAGAAAAGGCATCCCAAACCCTATAGTAAGTAGAAGAAGTGGAACGCTTCCTGGCCTGTAATAGGGTATCTGTGACCGTAGCAGAGAAACCCTTCTCTAGAAGCCTTTCCCTTTCAACCTCCAAGCCTTCAGGTTGAGAGCTGCCGGATCCGGATGTAAAATGGGCCCCTGGTGCAGGAGAGATGGAACTGCTGGTAGGTCCCAAGGAGGTTCCTGACAGAGGCTCAACAGAAGAGGAAACCAAGGCCGGCGAGGCCAGTATGGGGCGATCAGAATCATGAATACCGGCTCCTGCCGAATCCTCCTCAGTAGAGGGAATATGAGGGGCGTGGGAGGGAATGCATATCCTGTCGTGAACTCCCACCTGCATGAAAGGGCATCCCTCTCCCGGGCCTGTGTATCGTGACCTCTCGAGAAGAATACCTGTAGCTTGTTGTTGCTGCTGGAGGCCATCACATCCACCTGAGGGAGACCCTATTTCCTCACGATACCCTTGAAGACTTTGTCTGAGAGGCTCCATTCTCCTGGGTCCATCTCCACTCTGCTGAGGAAGTCTGCCACCGTGTTCTGTACTCCTGGTAGGTGAACTGCCACTAGCCCCGCAAGGTTCTTCTGTGCCCAGGACATTAGGGGAATCATTAATCTTATCATCTCGCGGCTTCGGGTGCCCCCTTGGTGATTGATATGGGCTACCACCGTGGCGTTGTCTGTTCTCATCTTTACCCACTTGTGCCGTAAGGACTTCTGAAAGTGTTTCAGTGCTTTGAAGACCGCCAGTAGCTCCAGAACATTGGAGTGAGTCACCAGTGTGGGAAATTCCCACTTCCCCTGAACCAGATCGTCTCGCATGTGGGCTCCCCAACCCCAGAGACTGGCATCTGTCGTAATTGTAACCCAGTGGATGACCCCCAGGGGAAACCCTGAGAACAGGGCTCTCTTGTTCATCCACCATACCAGGCTTAGATGGACCGAAGCGGGAATCTTGATGGGCTGGAGAAGACTTCTTCCTCTGTATTGGGAGAGAAAATTCCTCTGGAGTGATCTCATTCTTCATTGAGCCCATCTTGTCAGGCCTATCGTTGACGACATGGAGCCCAGGAGGCTCATGACCTTTCCTGCTGCAGTAGTCTTGTTCTGAACCATCTCTTTTACCTTCCTGATGATCTTTAGTCCTCTTTCTCTGGAGAGCTGAACCGTCCCTAGTGCTGTGTTGAACAGAGCACCCAGATACAGCATGGACTGTGACGGAAGAAGATGACTCTTTTCTGCATTTATCTTCCAGCTCCTGCAGGAACTGAATGCAGATACGTCCCTGCTGACTGAGAGTGCCTCTGTCCTCTGCAAGGACCAAGATGTCGTCTAGATAATGAAAGACGGCACTGCCCCTCTTTCTTCGGTCTGCAATGAGTACCACCAGGATCTTGGAGAAAGTGCGTGGAGCCATACTGAGTCCAAAAGGGAGTGCCCGAAACTGGAAGTATCCTCCTTCCACTGCAAATCTTAGATATTTCTAGTGCAGCGACGCAATAGGGACATGGAAATAGGCGTCCTGCAGGTCTATAGACATCAGCCATTGCCCTGGGAAAACCGCCTTGATGATGGACTGGATCGACTCCATCTTGAAACTTCTTACGCTTAACCGCTTGTTGAGGGTGTGAAGATCCAGGATGGGTCTCCATGCTCCCGAAGATTTTCTTGTGAGAAACAGGTGGGAATAAAACCCCTGTTTCCTTTCCACCTGCGGGACTTCCACGATGACGCCTTCTTGCTGGAGGGAAGACATAAACTCCAGGAGAGCCAGTCTTTTGTCTTTGTCTCCTGGCCATTTTGTCATCAGAGAACTGTGACGAGGTGGGGCATCCTTGAACTCTAGTAGATAACCCCTGTGGATGATGTTCAGTACCCACTTGTCCTTGGTAGACGACTCCCATCTCCTTCGGAATAGAAGCAGGCGTGCTCCTACCCCTCCAGGCTGGGAGATCAACCCGTCATAATGTTCTTGGGCTCTTGTTGAAGGCAGATCCTCTGGATCTTCCTCCTCTGGTTGAAGACTGCCCCCCTCTCCAAGGCTGAGATCTTCCATACTCTCTACCTGGTCTGTAGGATTTGAAGTCCCGAAAGGAAGAGTGGTCAGAGGGTCTTTTGTACCAGAAAGACCTTCTAGGTCTGCGATCTTGAGGCTGAAATGCATTTTTGCCATCAAATGTCCTCTTAATGCATTCATCCAAGTTCTTCCCAAAGAGCATATCGCCATGGAAGGGTAGAGAACAGAGGCTATTCTTGGATGAAGCATCTGCCGACCAGGACCTCAGCCACAAAGCTCTTTTCGCTGAGACCGAAAATGCCATGCAACCATGTCCACTGAGGCTTCGGTAGTGAAATCCACGGCCAACTTAATGTCCTGCAGACTGCTCATGAATGCTGGATCTGCTCCTGCCTTCTCTGATATCCTCCTCCAATTTCTCTAGCCAACTTTTCAAGGCTCTGGAGACAGAGGTAAGGGCGACAGCGGGGTGAAGGCCTGTACCAGCCGCCACATAAGCCCTGGACAGGCTAGAGTCCATCTTCCTGTCCATGGAGTCCCGTAGGGATCCTGCATTATCCACCGGCAACGTGGTGCATTTGGCCAACCTCACCACAGCTGCATCCACTTTAGGGGCTGACGCCCAGTGGCCTGAGTCCTTCTTCTCAAAAGGATAAAGGCGGGAAATTCTACCCTGATTTGGGAGTTTTTTCTCCGTCCTGGACCTTTCCTCCATAATGACGCCCTGGATCGCCTCATGAACTGGAAAGGTAACCCTTTTCCTTCTGAGGTCAGAAAAATAGTGACTAGAGGTAGAAGGCTCCTCTCTTGACGGTTCCCTCATGTTCAGGGACCTGCGAACCCTGGATATTAAATGATCCACTTGGGCTGGATCCAAGGTGTCAGGGGCGGGTTGTCTTTCCTCCTCCGTGGTGGAAGACCTTTCCCAGTATGCCTCCTCCATAGACTCATCCGAGGAATCATATTGGAAGTAGTCAGGGGGATCCGGGTACCTGGGCCTTTTGTGGGCACTGCCCGCTTCTCTGATGCTCTGGGTTACTGCCTGTTGAATAATTTGCATAAGGTCCGGGGCGGCTGCAGGAGGGCCTCCTGGTGCTTGGAGACAATCAGAGCAGAGGCGCTTCCCTTCCAGGGCCCTCTTGTCACATGCTTCACATCGAGCTCTAGCAGGAGACTTCCCCTTGGATGATCCGGCAGCCTTTTTCCCTTTAGAACTACATCATAAGGAAAAAAACGTGAGCCAGCACTCTTTTGTTTTAAATAAGAAAAAGGAAAAGAGGAAAAATAAAATACATGAAGGGCTTACCCTTTAAATTCTGATAGTGACCGATTACTCCGGACCGATGAATCTGAATCCATGATATCAGAAGAATACTCTGTAATCCGCACTGTAAAACAGGGTGAAAACAGTCCTGAACTGCTGCAAGAAAGTCAGAAATTCACTAGGCCCGAAACCCTTTTGAATTTGGCTCCTAAATAGAAGCGACGACGTCATTGGGAACGCAGACGCATTGCGCAACCGCACTACTGCGCATGCGCGAAAACAGCATGACGCGAAACGGACAGTCTGCGCATGCGCAAAGGCAAAACCCGGAAATAACCTGAAATGAAGCCACAGAGACTAACCAGGACACGGAAAGCCACCCGAGCAGCGAAAATGGACACAAACAAAGGCAGGGGATACCCTAGATCACCAGGGAAGCCCTGTGTAAGAGAAAAGAAAATGGTCAAGAAAAACTGCCAAATGAGCAGGAAGAACAGGTAACCTTAAAACACATCTGAAGAGGGTACCTTGCATCCACATAGTGTCTTGCCCATACCTGCTACCCCTAGGGTCACTGCAGTCAGAAGGGTAGAGGGTCCTTGTGATTGCTATCCCTAGGGTCACTGCAAGACTTTTCCCCTGGTCACTAGGGGTTTCTCCAGGGGGAAACCTTTGCGCAGGACGTGTACTTAACTCCCTTGGGGCCAAGAGTAAAAATTCTTTAGGTAAGCCACCCCCCCCAAAAAAGATGGTTCCCAGTCTGAAAAGACTAGTCTGTCCTAGGGATAGGACAGGAAGAAAAAGACTGAGGGTATGAGGGGTAGAAGGGGGTACTTATGGACTTGTTTTAATTGGTTCCTGTCTAATTAGGGATGGGGAGGAGCTACCCATTGTTGTGCTGCCATGGCTATGGCCAGGAAATATATATATATATATATATATATATATATATATACATATTTTCCCCACACATCATATATAATTTTATATACAGTCATGGGAAAAAGAAAGTACACCCTCTTTGAATTGTATGGTTTTGCATATCATGACATGATAATAATCATCTCTTCTGGTCTTCAAATTAGCTAAATACAACATGACATATTACAGCAAGTCATGTAAGTCAATAAAGTCAAATTGGAGAAGTCATGTGTGAGTAGACATTATAATTGAATAGCGTGTAGATCAAGCTTTAGCAGCAAAGGCTTGATGTCATTGTTTTCTCCAGGATTGAGGCTGTCCCCCCTCAATGACATGCCCAGGACATGAAGTTCAATTGCAGCACAGTCCCAGGCAACCACCCTATGCATAGGCCTAATACCTCCCATAATTCCCCACCAGTGACACATGAACATGGCTTTTGAGGGGGCATGCCAGCTCTAATGTGCATGAGCAAAACTTTGAACATGCACACTTTTTTCTGGTGTTCCTTTCCACTATTAAGCAGAAAATTTGATGGGAATGCATCTGTTAATTGATTCTTGGTGTGTACACTATGATGGTTCACACTGGGTTAGTTTTGTTAAACTACACTTTTTTTTCAGAACCTGTGCATCAGTACATAGGCTAACACATGAGTAGACACAAGCAAATAGCAGGCTCAAGTCTTGATAATATTCCCATGCTCCACAATCCAACAGTCCTGGTGCTATGACAACCAAAGTGGAGACTGCTCCAGTCCCCAATAGTGAGCGAACTGCAGCTGATGGTATAGGCACTCAATAAGATAGGAACATTAACCCGAGATTTGTATAAAAAATATTTTATACAGCACACAGGGTATGTAAATAAAGCTACAACGCTCAGATCGTCAGTATGTGAATTGTGAAACTAAATTGTAATAATCTTATTACCTGCACAAAGTGCAATATACAAAAAGTCAGCCGCACAACAAAGGAACTGAAATATTGAATAAGGGAATATATTTCCATTTCCAGCCTTGAAGTTGAGAAGTCTCTTTTGGGCAAGCATCTCTTATATTTTAATGGTAGAAATCTTCACTTTTTGAATTTCAGGGTATCAAGAGAGTCACATGCCCTTTAAAGGGTAGCAAAATTACTAAAGGCTTCAACCAGAGTGAGGTATTTTGGATATTTTCATTAGACACTAGGAAACCCAAGGGTTTAAATTCACAGTATGAAGTTTCCTATTACTTTGGGTAGTATACCATTGATCTTCCTGTTTTTCCACTATTGGGCCGCTCTTTAAGCAATGCTTGTCCTGCATCCCTTATATCTAAGAATTGCACTGTGTATTTACTATACAGCTGCTCAGCCTTTCTTGCTATGAATGTGTTTCTTTTTGTAGACCTGAAATATGTTGAGTTATGGCACATTGTATTTCACTCCCATCTGTAGCTTTGGTATTAATACTAATGTACATTTAGCCATAGTTATTTTGCTTTATTTCAATTAATTATGCTTGCCAAAATGTCTAATTCTGTTGGTCTCCAGCCCTGAAGTGAAACGTGTAAAGCATTTTTTTTTAGTCTCAAAAATAGCTTTGATCATACACCTTCCATTACTTTCAATGGAGAAGATTCAAACCTGTAGACAAACTTGGGTACCGAATTTCACTTGAAATTCTCAAAATGAAAGTCAACCTCCTAAGTTGAATTTTAGTGAATAGAGCCATTAGATATCACCTGTCAGGCAAACATTATATGGATGGACCAAAGAACCAAACAGTAAATCTATGGCTATTTTTCAAAATTGCTTGCAAATGTATAGATCAGGTTATATTTTGCTTACCGTTTTTTGTTTAGGAGAAGTAAAATCCTGGAATACAGATGGAAATGCTTACTGTGCTAGTTAGTGGAACGTGGAAACATTTGTTTACCCTCACAAATATGCAGTTTGTGGTTTCACAAACCAGTTACTTGTGATGCGTGCTTGGTTCAGAAATTATGCTTAGCAGGTACACATATGCATGCATACCCTAGTGAGCTGTACGGTTGCAAGAGCAAGGCTCTAAAGTTGTAGCACTCAAATAGCATAGACTTTCTTATCCACCCATGAGTGAGATTTTCACTTTAAGGTTTAAAGGAACAGAATATATCCTCCTACTTAGAGATCCTATATCTAGTTGGGGAGTTCAGAGTTTACATCATGTATCTACAGGTGGTGCTATATTTCCGCCATATGGTTTAATGTGTCAGCTGCATTATTACAAGTCTTATTTGCACTGTTGCATTCTACAAATAAAAGAGACATTAAAGACATAAGGTAGCTGCTTTTCGTTTACATGCACATCACCCCTGTATATACCAAGAGAGAATATAATATACTTTTTATATATTGTTGAACTCATTTCATATAGTTAACGCCAGCATCAAGAGAGCTACCAAATAGCTTCCCTCCATTGTACTAACAGTTTTTAGAAATTCTAAACAATTTAGACAGTGAATATTGTGTACCCAGAATCCTATATTTCTTTAAAGTATCATGATATTCTAAAACACTTTACAATATATCCTGTACAGTTGGCAGACAGAGCTTGCAAAACATTGTGACAAATTTAAATAGACAGTTACAAAAAAGTATAGCCATCTGCTACCTATAACTTGAAATCAATAAAGGCACGTTATGACATCATGTAAATACATGTGAGTCAGAATCCAAATGCAAGGTCATTGCTCATTACAGGGAGCTATGCTGTAGATGGAGGTTATTTAAGGTTAGTCATTTATCTTTCCCAGTGTGGAGCTAGCATAGACACAGAGTTTTTATTAAATTATATTCATCTTTCATAACGAGTAAAGAAAAGTATATCGGCTACTCGATCCCACTAGTGCACAACATAATATGTCCATGTATTAAAATAATTCCAGATAACCACCATACTATACATTTGCCAGGGTTGCCGGTGCCTATGACTAAGGTGGCTATTCACTAAAACATGAGTTGAGGTGAGTAGCAGGTGAGTTGAGGTGAGAGGAGCTTTCAGCACAATGTATAGCCGTATTGGTGAGATGAAATGATCATCTCACCTCAACTCACCTGCTATTTATTTCAACTCACCTGCTACTCATCTCAAATCACCTTTTAGAGAATAGCCCAAATGTGCTGAGCTGAGCTCATAAGGCTATTTTGCTCATCTGCACTGTCTATTTTCCTCTTTGCACCGGATCATGAATTCAATACCAACTGCAAGCACTTAAGAGGTTAATATAATTTTAGTTTAAGTACATATTTGGAGGAATGCTAAATCCAACAGTTTCCAGTAGTGGTGTTATTTGTCACTCTTTATTTTCACATAAAACACTTTTCATAAATCTTTGTGTGTTTCATATACACTGTAGGTCTCTTCGCAGTCCCTTACATCTCCTTAATGAACGTACTTGATTACTGAGGACAGCTCATTCTTATGTTTGCATTGATGTCATTACCAATTAAGTCAATGATATAATATAATTGAATTGTAAGCATTACCAATATAGAATGTCAAAATCAGACGACTATATGGAAATATGTCTGTTTAAAATGTCTTTGATATTTACTCATCAACAATACAAATAAATGAAATTGTAAAATACAAAGTGCATCAAAGTTGGATCAGTGATATTAGGGTGTTTTAAACAGGGTATTTGTTTGGCTGTAGTACAATGTTAATACGTATTTCATCAAGCAGTACTAATAATACATTTTAAATTTTCATGTTCTAGAACAATATGTACTTCATGTGAATGATGGCATACTGTTCCTAAGGATTCGTGTTTTGGAGCAACAACGTTCTGATGTTCAAGCAAGGTTTACATATTTTTATTTAGTAATATTAATAATCCTGCATTTAACTGAACGGGGGAATATATAACAATGAGTCTGTTTCAGCATAACCATAATGATTACTCTTTATAACAAATTCAATATTAAGACCAAATGAGATGATGACATAAGAAGACCACCAAAGTTGGATTAATGATTTCAAATAGGATATTTCAAACAGATTACCCATTTTGCTATTCTCCAGGCCTGGTAGCTCTAGCTGTTAATGTCTGCTGTCCAAATTAAACTCAGAAGTTATGTTCAGTTTGGGCTTTGATGTGAGTGATGTGAAAAGCTTTGACTTAGCGATTCCTTGGTGTTATTCTCATGCAATGCTGTTACTTCAATCATATTTGCGGGGTACAGTCTTACAAGAATTGCAAAACTAAAGACAGATTTAAGTTTAGAGTTATTTTTTTTTTCACTCTGACAATCCCAGCATTATGGAAGTTAAGAGCCTGAGGATATGATCTAGAGTTTTTTAAGTCTGGTTTGAATTATCAGGATGACAATGAAATGTACAATATGGTTTATACACGTCCGTGTTTAGTTTTCAAAGTATTGAACAATGGCAGGTCTTGTATGTTACGATTCCTCCCCCACTTGCCATTATAAATCTTGAATGATTTGAAGATATTGGCATGCATAAAAAGGGGTATTGATTCATGGGTATACATTACCTTAAATGTGCAGTGCAATTCTGGGCACTGGACACCCTGGAAATAGAGGAAGGGCAAAGGAGGGCTACAAAATTAATAGGGGGAATGGAATATCTTAGTTTTGAACTGATAACAGTTGCATTTGTATACATGAGAAAAATTGTGTCTTGGAGGGGATATTATAGCATTATATAAATAAATGCATGCCAATATAAAGGACTCTCTAGTGACCTATTTACACAGAACAAGAGGTCATCCTCTGATACTGGAAAGCAACGATTCATGGGCAACAAACCATAAAGGACTATTTACGATTAGGACAATAAAGGAATGAAATTCACTGCCAAAGCGTTGCTATCAAATATAATAGATGCTTTCAAAAAGGGTCTGGATATATATATATATATATTTTTAAAGAAATACATTTTAGAATCAACATTAATATTTAGCTCCAATGAGAAATCAGATTGGCTTTTTGGAGTCAATAATGAATTTCCCTCTTTTGTGGCTAAATTCAACGTCACTTAATTAGTGTCATGCTGGCCTACAGAGAAACCACAATGTGAGTTATTCACGAAAAGGTGAATTGAGATGAGCAGCAGGTGAGATTATTATACATTGTGCAGGGACAAACCTGCTGAATTTCCCCCACTAAGCAAACTAACCAGGTATGTCCCTGCCCAATATATAGCTAAATTGGTGAGATAAAATGTTCATCTCACCTCGAGTACCCTCATGTCACTTCACCTGTAACTCACCTTTTACTAAATAGCCCCCTTTAGAATTGTTTCTGTCTAAAACAGCCTTGCCTGCCCATTGAGCTTTCGGACTGGCCTATCGGGCCATTGTGATGTTCATTTCTTGCACCTTTTCCCTCCACTACAGCTGAGTACCAGTGGTGAGTTATCCTTAAAAGTGAAGCACATAGGTAGTGAAGGAAGGAATAACAGAACTTAACTTGTACAGGATCCCGCCACTAATTTAGTTGTTGAAAAAAATCCTTAACAGCCACTTTTTACCCCTACCAATCATCTCTGACAGTTTCTTATGAATAAATCTCATAGATTCTCATAAGAATTATTAGGGTTGGGTGATGTCACACACATTTCTAATATGTCTAGAATTTGGTTATATCAAGTTTAATTTAATGACCTGCAAATTTAACTCCTGATTTTATTTATATAACTGGATTGTTTTTGTTTTAAGCAAATTCTATATTATTATTATTATACATATAAGTTGCTATGTTGAAGCTTATTGGATATAGTGTATGTGTAATATATTTAAATTATATAACAATAAATGTTATATATGATTATATACCTTATATATAATATGTGTAATAAATGTCAATATGATATTTAATCTATAATATACTTACACGTAGATTGTATATTATATTTATTACACTTCAGTGTACTGATGTTATACAGTATATATTATTTTGCATTGTTATTTATAAAATTAATTAATTAACAAAAATTAATTTAGTTTCTCCTTAATCCCTCCTATACTGACGTGATAATTATAACTATAAATCTCTTTTTCCTCACTCTTATGATCAAAAAGACAATTTAATTTCATACACACACAACATATACACCAATAAGCACATATATGCATGTTGAAATGCAAGTGTATGTAATCTAGCCAAACATTTAAACACACATTCATGCATGTACACTTGTATAATATGTATCATTATGTAAACAGCTGTGTGCAGGGGTGGACTGTTCTACTGGGATACGAGGAAATATACTGGTAGACTGCCTGCCCTTTTGGGCCATTGCTTCGTTATAGATTCTGAGTATAATCTAAGGGCTGGGGTAAGTCCTGGGGGTTGGGACAAGTTATGTGAGTACAATCTAAGTGCTGGGACAAGTTCTGTAACTGCAATCTCAGTGCTGGGGTAAGTCCTTGGTGCTGGGGCAAGTCATGTGAGGGCAATTTGAATGCTGAGGTAAGTCCTGGGTGTTGGGGCAAGTCCTGTGACTATAATTTAGGTGCTGGGGCAAGTCCTGTCAGTGCCAACTGCATGCTGAGGTATGTCCTATGTGCTGGGGCAAGTTCTATGTGTGTAATCTAAAGGCTGCCGTAAGTCCTTGGTGCTGGGGCAAGTCTTGTGAGTTTAATCTAAGAACTGGCATAAGTCCTGGGTGCTGGGACAAGTCCTATGAGTACAATATAAGTGCTGGGGCAAGTTCTGTAAGTGCAATCTCAATGCTGAGGTAAGTCCTGGGTGCTGGGGAAAGTCCTGTGACTGCAATCTAGGGGCTGGGGCAAGTCCTGTGAGTGCCAACTGCATGCTGAGGTATGTCCTATGTGCTGGGTCAAGTTCTGTGTATGTAATCTAAAGGATGCAGTGAGTCCTTGGTGCTGGGACAAGTCTTGTGAGTTTAATCTAAGAACTGTGATATGTCCTGGGTTCTGGGAAAAAGTAATGTAAATGGTAATAAGGCACACTACAGCAAATATCTATAGCACCAATTGTAGTAGAGCTTGCACTCATAGGAAGATTATATCTGATTGATATTCGAACGCAGTAAGAAACGAACAAACTTTTCACAGAGAGACTAAACTGCAGCAAAGACTGTAGCAGAGCTTGCAATCCACAAGGTAGCAATAGTCCAAACAGCTTACAATTGGTATGAAGGCAGTGTGGTATTTATCGCGAGGCATTTTTTTCTTAGGGGGCAGAGTGATGACAGGTCACGTGACCCGGCATTCTGACGTCAGACGTGAGCTGGGTCATGTGACCTATCTACAGTCACCATGGGGAGCCGAACAGGCAGCATGGTAGGACACCATGCTGCCTGCCACTAGCCACCAGGGATAAGGGTAAGTGTTGGGGTGAGGGGTTATGTAATGGGGGTAATTGAGGCATGTAATGGGGTGATGGGGGCATGTGATGGGGCATGTAATGGGGGTGATGGAGGCATGTAATGGGGGTGATGGGGGCATGTGATGGGGGTGATGGAGGTATGCGATGGGGTCATGCAATGGGGTAATGTGGGTTAAGAGTGTGCAGCGTGGGTAAGGGGGTGCCTGAATTTTGTCTGCCTAGGGAAGCACAAAACCAAGATACACCACTGTAAGAAGGCAATAATAAAAGTATTTAGAACAAACTGAAGCAGATATTTCAATCCACAGGATACAGAAAATAATGTATAATAGGAAGCAGCAGTTGGCAATAGAGTTAGCATTTCAATCTCCCAGCGATGATTAGCAGAGATAGGCACAACTTGAATGCACTTATTTGAAAATATGGTATCAAACTGATGTAGTAAGCCAAAGGGATGATCCAGTAGAATATTTAGGGAAGCCAAAGGTCAGGTAATCTGAGCACAAGAAACACTATAGCCACATAGTACTGGAAATGAGTAGTAATCAAAAACCACAGTAGGTACAGGTCAGCTGATCTTTTAAACGTTGGCACTGTGCACACTCCGCCCTTCCGCCGCATGTCACCGTGGGCTGCACTATGGAGACGCATTGAGTGTATGAGTAAATGGAAGAGGTGACTCTCTTGCTAGCCCCTCTCTGATGGGTACAGTAAAATAAGTTTAAACAATTACCACTCCCTTTAAGAATTACTTAACCCATTAAAAAAACTATACTTATAATGGGATCGGATTATTACAGTACCTTAAAAATTATCATACCCATTATAAAAATTCCCTATATTCACAATGGATATTACCGCACCCATTAACAAAATTAGTTAATTACACTTGAAAGGCACATTAATTACCATCCTTCAAGTGTTTTACAAGGTGTGGTAATAATTAACGTGTCCGTTAATTTGAAATGTTGGCCTTTATATTAATGCAATATAAAACAGGACTTACTGACACAATCTGCGTTATTGAAAGTTAATGATGGCGGAAAAGTTAAATCAAATACTGTGGAGTCACCTGTCCATGACATGACTTGTTGCTTAATATGCATATCAACAGGTTAGCAGTGAGTAATATAGTGAGAGGCAAAGGAGTGCAACAGCAGCATGTCATCGTCTTCACAAAAGTATACAGTTTGTTGAGTTCAGTTTTAATTGCTGTAAGAGCTCCACAGATTGTTCCCTGCACAATGTGTTAAAAGTGGGGGAGATGATATGTCCACCTGCCACTCACAAAAAACCCCACAGGGGTTACCTATGTCATGATGTAACATGTGTCCTAGGATCATGCACATTGACACCCAGGGCCGGTGCAAGGATTTTTGCCGCCCTAGGCAAAATAAAAATTGTCCCAGGATTATGCCCCTCAATATCCCAGGATTTTGCCCCACAATATGCCAGGATTTAGCCACCCAATATGCCAGGATTTTCCCCCCCAATATGCCAGGACTTTCCCACACAATATGCCAGGATTATGCCCCTCAATATGCCAGGATTATGCCCCGCAATATCCCAGGATTATGCCCCTCAATATGCCAGGATTATGCCCCACAATATGCCAGGATTATGCCCCTCAATATCCCAGAATTTTCCCCCACAATATGCCAGGACTTAGCCACCCAATATGCCAGGATTTTCCCCCACAATATGCCAGGATTTTCCCCCACAGTATGCCAGCCAGGACTTAGCCACCCACTATGCCAGGATTTTCCCCCACAGTATGCCAGCCAGGACTTAGCCACCCAATATGCCAGGATTTTCCCCCATAGTATGCCAGGATCCTCCCCCTTCCCCCTTACTTACCTCCTTGCTGCTGCTCTCCCGGTGCTCTCATCTGCCCGTCTGTGGCTGTGAGGGAAGCGTTGTGCGCTCCCCTCCAGCCAATGCGCATTCAGTAAAGTTTAGTTTTTTTTTTCAAACAAACTTTATTGAATGCGCATTGGCTGGAGGGGAGCGCACAACGCTTCCCTCACAGCCACGGACCTCCACCGGAGACAGAGCAGCAGCGACGAGGTAAGTAAGGGGGAGGATTTTTTTTTTTTTTGAAGCAGGGTTCCGGCGCCCCCAGCTAAGATGCGCCCTAGGCAGCTGCCTAAGTCGCCTTAATGGTGGCGCCGGCCCTGTTGACACCACCTGGTTTGCCCTCTGTTGTAGTCAGTGCGATGTGCCTGCTTAGTCACCCTCTCCAGGGTGTACCTGCTTAGTCACCCTCTCCAGGGTGTACCTGCTTAGTCACCCTCACCAGGGCCGTCTTTAATAGTGATTGGACCCTGGGCAAGCATTTGCTTGGGCCCCCTGGACCCTGCCCCCTCCCCTGCATGCAATCCCGCCATCCATGCCAATGTTACCCCCCCCCCCCACACACACACACATATGCCATAATTGTTGTGCCATTCAGATGCCAGTAATATTGTAACTTTCGGATGCCAGTAATATTGTGCCAGTCAGAGCCCAGTAATATTGTGCCAGTCAGAGCCTAGTAATATTGTGCCAGTCAGATGCCTGCAATATTGTGCCAGTCAGATGCCTGCAATATTGTGCCAGTCAGATGCCTGCAATATTGTGCCAGTCAGAGCCCAGTAATAATGAGCCTGTCAGAGCCCAGGAATATTGTGCCTGTCAGAGCCCAGGAATATGGTGCCTGTCAGATGCCTGTAATATTATGCCAGTCAGATGCCTGTAATATTATGCCAGTCAGATGCCTGTAATAGTGTGCAGTCAGAGGCCAGGAATATTGTGCCAGTCATATGCCTGTAATATTGTGCCAGTCAGATGCCTGTAATATTATGCCAGTCAGATGCTTGTAATAGTGTGCCAGTCAGAGGCCAGGAATATTGTGCCAGTCAGATGCCTGTAATATTGTGCCAGTCAGATGCCTGTAATATTATGCCAGTCAGATGCCTGTAATATTGTGCCAGTCAGAGCCCAGTAATATTGTGCCAGCCAGATGCCCAGTAATATTGTACCAGCCAGATGCCCAGTAATATTGTGCCAGCCAGATGCCCAGTAATATAGTGCCAGCCAGATGCCTGTAATATAATGCCAGTCAGATGCCTGTAATATTATGCCAGTCAGATGCCTCTAATAGTGTGCAGTCAGAGGCCAGGAATATTGTGCCAGACAGATGCCTGTAATATTGTGCCAGTCAGATGCCTGTAATATTATGCCAGTCAGATGCCTGTAATATTGTGCCAGTCAGAGCCCAGTATTATTGTGCCAGTCAGAGCCCAGTAATATTGTGCCAGCCAGAGCCCAGTAGTATTGTGCCAGCCAGATGCCTAGTAATATAGTGCCAGCCAGATGCCTTTAATATTGTGCCAGCCAGATGCCCAGTAATATAGTGCCAGCCAGATGCCTGTCATATTATGGCAGTCAGAGCCCAGTAATATAGTGCCAGCCAGATGCCTGTAATATTATGCCAGCCAGATGGCCAGTAATATTGTGCCAGCCAGATGCCCAGTAATATAGTGCCAGCCAGATGCCTTTAATATTGTGCCAGCCAGATGCCCAGTAATATAGTGCCAGCCAGATGCCTGTAATATTATGCCAGCCAGATGCCCAGTATTATTGTGCCAGCCAGATGCCCAGTATTATTGTGCCAGTCAGATGCCCAGTATTATTGTGCCAGCCAGATGCCCAGTAATATAGTGCCAGTCAGATGCCCAGTATTATTGTGCCAGTCAGATGCCCAGTATTATAATGCCAGTCAGATGCCCTGTATTATAGTGCCAATCAGATGCCCAGTAATATAGTGCCAATCAGATACCCAGTAATATAGTGCCAATCAGATGCCAAGTAATATAGTGCCAATCAGATGCCCAGTAATATAGTGCTAATCAGATGCCAAGTAATATAGTGCCAATCAGATGCCCAGTAATATAGTCACCCTCTCCAGGGTGTACCTGCTTAGTCACCCTCTCCAGGGTGTACCTGCTTAGTCACCCTCTCCAGGGTGTTCCTGCTTAGTCACCCTCTCCAGGGTGTTCCTGCTTAGTCACCCTCTCCAGGGTGTTCCTGCTTAGTCACCCTCTCCAGGGTGTTCCTGCTTAGTCACCCTCTCCAGGGTGTTCCTGCTTAGTTACCCTTCTAAGGCCTCACCCCTACCTTTGCTTTGTCTACAGTCCCTCCTATAGCTCTTTGTTCTTTCTGCAGTTCCTACTCATACCCTTTTCCTATTCTGCAGTTCTTTGCTAAATTCCCTCTTGTCTCTCCTTCAGTCTTTATTCCAATACCTAGCTCTGTTTCTTTATCTGTTCTCCCTTTGCACTATATTTAACATGCAACCAGACACCTCCACTATCTCTGCACTTAAACTCCTACCTGACCTGGTAAAGGCCCTGATAGAATGCAAAAGCCATACTATGTAGTCTGCAGGGTTAACCTCAGTGCTAAAGCTGTTGGCTGAATGTTTGTTGCAGATATGCAAGTCTGTGATGTGTGTCCTGGAGAACAGTGTTACTAATGTTTGTGAGAAAAACCCCAAGACTGAATCATTATCTATAAAACTGCCTAAGAAAAGTTTTAAACGTGATCCCCTCACTGATGAGCAAATGAAGAAGCGGCGTATTGACAATGCATGTTTCTATTGTGGTGGAAAAGGCCACAGAATTTAATTTTGCCCATTTAAACCAGCTAAAGTCTCTGTACCTAGCAATGTCAAGTTCCAGGCCCAGGAACCTGCATATAATTGTTACACCTACACTGGAGAAAACCCATACAATTCCTCCATGCAGTGCTTCTAGGGAGAGTGTATCTAAAACACCTGAGAAACTTTTGGTTCCTGAAGCATGTTTCTGCTAATCAATCACTTCCACCTGCAACTGATGATGAGTGGTCTGATATGGAGTGCAAGTCTTTTGATGCCTCAGATTTCCGTGAGGAGGATATAACCTGCACAGCTATGGAAGAACCTCCTGGATATCTATGTACTGTCAGGACTACAACTCCTATCACTCATAACAGACAAAATGGTGAATCCAGTAAACTATAGCCTGCCAAACACTCTTCAGGTGCCCCGGGTCTTGTCCAAGCATCTGATGGGACAATAATAGGAAGCAAGAACCTTGTCCAATGTGAGAGTTCTCTGGATGAACAAAAGATAATCCAGAGAGATCCACTACCTAACCAATCTAAATCTGTTCCAGCAAAAAGTGATAATGCTTCTAAAGACTCTTCTAGTTCCTCTGCAGAACATCTTGTCCTTAGTACCGTTCCGGTCTCTTGTAAGAAAAAGAGAAAGAAAAAGGGACCAAGTACACATCTAGAGAAATCTATGACCGCATGTCTAGGTGAACCACCATCCAGTGAGTCCACAGCTAAATATCTCAATACAATATTTGTTTCTGGTCCCAAGGACCCCTACAACAGTACAGATGAATATCTACCACCAGATTGTGCCAAGGCTTCTAATGGGACTATTGCACCTGACCCCACTGACTTTTCTGTACTGACCCGAGCCACAACTGGCCAAATGGGGTTCAGGGATGCAAAGTGTTGTACTACATGCGGAGAGAAAGGTGCAAGTAAGAAATGCTCAGTGTGCAAATAGGTAATTTACTGCGATAAGAACTGCCAAAAACTCCACTGGGTTACACACATGAAAGTCTGTAAAACACTAAAAGAAAAAGGGAATCATTTCACATCTAGAGAAATGTATGACTGCTGTCTTGCTGAATCACACTACAGTAATTCCAGAACTATATCTCTCAATGCAATAAATGGTTCTGGTCCCATGGACCCCTACACCAGTACAGATGAAGATTTGCCACCTGATTGTGTCATTGCCTCAAATGGGACTATTGTAACAAAGCAAGACCTGCATATTTTTGAACAAATGCAACGTGATAATGCTCAGAGACAGCATTCTTATTACTAACCTGTTTTTGTTTCAGCCTTTAGCCATCCCCTGTTCTCAGCAACCATGAACAGTTTGCAGGGGTGGTTGTATTATTGTTTTTCCACCTTCATGCCTAGAAACCTGTGTTTTATGTATTTTGTTATCACTGTTCCTCTTCTGGGAGGCTGTATATGTCTGGCCAGATTCTATGCTCAATTATCTAATTGGTTCGCGTCCGGAGGCCGCTCCTTAAAGGGGGGGATATGTCAGGGTTCAACACTGACCTTCTGACTCATGCATTTAAGACATTATTTATGTGCTTATATTCCTCCTGCCTCCTCTAGAGGTCTCCCTACCTTACTTTGCTTGTATTCCTTCCCCTCTGTTTGCTGTCAGGTGGGCTCGTTACCCTTTGCTCACACCCAGGTTAAATAGCTGCAGTTTCTGGCAAACAGTGCTTTTGCATTGAAGTTGGTGCCTGATTTCTGAGAGCTGCTGCTTCTGTTCCTGATACTCCCCTTAAAGCCCATTTGTATTGTGACCTTGTCCAGGAACTGGGAATCTGACCCTGAGTGACTCAACCATCTCAGTATATTATTTTCAGCATCTCCTGAGACCCTCTGAGTACATCAAGATCTCTTCAGCTAAGTTATTCCCTTTAAGCTACCCTTCTCATTTCTCACCCTCTCCAGGGTGTACCTGCTTAGTCACCCTCTCCAGGGTGTACCTGCTTAGTCACCCTCTCCAGGGTGTACCTGCTTAGTCACCCTCTCCAGGGTGTACCTGCTTAGTCACCCTCTCCAGGGTGTACCTGCTTAGTCACCCTCTCCAGGGTGTTCCTGCTTAGTCACCCTTCTAAGGCCTCACCCCTACCTTTGCTTTGTCTACAGTCCCTACTATAGCTCTTTGTTCTTTCTGCAGTTCCTACTCATACCCTTTTCCTATTCTGCAGTTCTTTGCTAAATTCCCTCTTGTCTCTCCTTCAGTCTTTATTCCAATACCTAGCTCTGTTTCTTTATCTGTTCTCCCTTTGCACTATATTTAACATGCAACCAGACACCTCCACTATCCCTGCACTTAAACTCCTACCTGACCTGGTAAAGGCCCTGACACAGACCCTGATGCTACATGGGTTTTTTTTTTTGTGTGTTGAAACACTGGCCTACCTTGCATAAAAACAGAAGTGTTCTCTGCAAACTGGAATCTTACCAGATCCATTGAAGAAAAACAGTGATGAGAATCTCCTTAAAAAGCCTTCAACAGATCCAGATTATAAGTCTCCAAATTCCCTTTTCTGGAGAATTGGAGACCCATCTTTCAAACTACAACCTATTGGATCCCTTCTAGCCAGGTCACTAAATGTGTATCGTCCACCCATATTTAGTTACGTTCAGCTGAGTGGATGAATGCTAGCTGACTGAACATGAATCTTGAAAAAATTGAAAAACTTCCTGGTGAGAAAACTTTGGGTAACTTAACCATGAATATAGCATTGTCATCCAACTTGTCTTGAATTTGGTAACTATAAGATACTTTGCTCATCAGAGATTAAAACTATTTGAGTGTAGCTTGAGTCTAGGTTGTCACTTAAACGCCAGGTTTCTACTGTGCTAAAATCTGTCTTTAAACTAAGGAACATAGCTGTGATGCAACGTCACTATAATACATACATTTGTTTTTTCTTGCCTGGAATGCCTTACTTAAGCTACACAGGAATTTGTTTTTACCATATCCAGTAAGTGCAAAAGGTAGCAGCCAGACAACTACCAGAGTTCATGTCATATAAGATATAAAAAAAATGAAGAAAATATTTCACGATATACTTGCTGACTTTCAAAGCCTCAACAATAAGGGTCTCCACTACCTTAAACACCTTATATTACATATGGTCCCTTAAGTCGGTTATCTTATCAGTACAGACAGTGCCCAGAGTGCAGATAAATTCATATTTCACTGGATAGATATGTCACATTTATACATACCAGAGGTGGTAGTTGATGAGTCTCCATCCTTTAAATCTCCATTGTAACTATTAGTTTAGGGGTAAATAATTACATGAATGATTTATACAGGGGGCTATTCACTAGGTGAAGAGCAAGTGAACTGCAAGTGAGGTGTAAAAATCAAACATTAGTTGGTGAATCTCCTATCCTTCCAATTCATCTGTTAAAGCATGATTTTTGTAGATCTTATCCTTTTACCTTTAGTGAATAGCCTCAGTATAATTTTTTTTTTCCCATTTTAAAGGCAATTGTACTTTAAAATACTATGAGAAAAAAAGATGCATCTAAAAATATTAAATACAAAAGAGATCATTTTGTAATGTTAAACATTACTGAAAGAGCTAATGGAATTTTATTGTGTCTCATGGGGTATTCAATAGCTGATATATGAATAGCATCTGAATATGTCTGCACAAAAACATATCCTGTCTAACTTTCTAGCATTTTCCAAAAAATTAGGAAGACAGCTATTCACCCGCCCAAACCAGACCCATCTGCAATACATTAGAAATAAAATATGACCTTAACATTGTATATGACTAATTCTAGTGTGATGTAGTCATGTTTCAGTCCAGCCTAGCAGGCTTTCTGGCATTCACTGAGTCTTGCTGGATCTACATATTGAATTGGGATTTGAATGCTTTTTACATACTCTGTGACCTTTAAACCCGTTAGAAAGTGTCCAAGGATACATATCAAAACAATGCATATCAGGATTTCTACTGTACGTATTGCATTTTACCATTTTCATCTTTTTATTTTTTTTATTTCACACAAACGTCTTACAAAAGGACTACTTTTTTATTTTTTATTAAATGATATTAAACAGCAGACATGCAGGTGTTATTTAAGGTAGTTTATAAAAAATGTCATGATGTCATTTCTTGCTCGGCATGTAAGAAATGCTCACATAAGGTTTTGGTTAGGAGCAATTGAAGAAAAATAAAATCGAAATTACACTAAAATAATTGACCAAACATAATTTTCCTCTTGTTGAACTAAACGTTTAAGAAAAAATAAAAACTCAAAATGTTTGTTAAATAAAGATTTTTTTATGGAAACCAAAGAGGAATCAAATATAATTTGCACTGGTGTTGTTTACATTGTGAAGAGTAGAATAATCACCAATCTTTTGCTGCTATGAAGAATTCAAAAACGAGATATTTCACAAAACATTCAATTCCAAAATTCAGGGTACTTAAACATTATTAGAATATGCAACACTCCATATTACTTTGTAATGTTTATATTTTAAATTCAGGCTCAGCTAACTAACCAAAGTATTGGAACTTTCACATTGCGCAGACTTTTGGTCAGGTGTCAAGCCCACCAATTTTAGCTCCTATTACAGCCCTTATGTGCAAAGGAGCAAAAAAAAAAAAGAAGCCATTTCTGCTTTGCACAGGCTAAAAAAAACTTTATCCATGAATGTTCTTCATAGACTCGACCCATCTCATCCATTCATTCACAAAGTAGATGCCTCTGACTGTGGAGCAGGAGCCATATTGTTACAACGAGACCAGATCTCCAGTAGAATACACCCATGCTTCTTCTTTTTTCCTATGCTGAACAGAGCTACAATGTGGGAAACTGGGAATTATTGGCCATCAAAATGGCTCTTGAGTTGAAAGGTAAATCTTCAGATTTATTCACCATTCAGCATTATCCATGCCTCATTGCAGACAAAATATGCCTTCCGCGTTTCGCGCTATAGATTAGTCTGTTTATCTATGGCATCAAGCAGCCCGGTATCCAACAGAGCACCCTCTTACCAAATGGCAATCTTTGTGAACCCTGTCTGTCAGTCTATTACCAGCAATTTGATACAGAGTCTAAGGTGTACTTGAGGGACCATGTTGCAGGTGAAAGTATAACAATTCATAGACAACCGCAATTTGTGTCAAGACTGTCTCCAAAAACCTTCAGCAGACTAATGGTCAGGCGGAGATAATTAACCAAGTCTTCAAACAGTACCTATGGATGTCTGTAGCTGATGATCATACAGACTGGGCGACTTTACTCCCTCTTGCAGAACTTTCTTATAATGCCTCTTACAATGAATCTTTGAAATTCGTCCCATTTCTATGTCGTGAATGGGTATGAACCAACACTCTGGCCAACTGTAAATCTGCCATTAGACATCCTTACGATAGATAAACAAATAAGAGACTTACAATAACAGAGGAATTCTATACATACTGTTCTTTGTAAAACTAAACTGCAGCAAAAGAAAGCCACAGACAAGTGTAAGATGCCAATCATAGATGCCTGTTTTGAAACCCGGTGATATGGCATGGTTATCACTTTGAATAAAGAAAAAGAAGATCTGGCTATAATGCTGTTCCAATTTAATATTTATTGTATACTGCATCCGAAATATATTGTTCACTTCAATTGGTGATGCAGCAATCCATAGTAATAGAGAAGTAAAAAAAAAAATCTTTTTTACATTTTTCACGCCACCAGGTACTTAATCATAAGATTTAAGTTTCACACCAGCAGGCACTTAATCATAAGTTTAAGATTAATCTACCAGAAATCTACACCTACAACAAAGAGCTCAGGCACTGGGTCCTAAATATATTGTTCCTTATAAGATTCTGTCTCAAATCAACAATGTATCCTATGCTCTGGAACTTCCCTCTTCATAATGTATTCCATGTTTCCCTTTTAAAACCAAAAGTCAAGAACAAATGCTCTTACCCTCACATATCCCCTGAGCCTATTTCTGTTTTAGGGGAGGATGGATATGAAGTAGAATCAATTGTCAACTCCCGAGTCCAGAGGGGACATCTAGAATATTTAGTAGACATGTGCAAAACTAATATTTTCGTTTCGTTTTTGTCCATTCGGACGAAAATGTTATTTATTTCGTCTAAAACGAATTTCGTTCATTACTGCATTCGTTTCAGACGAAATTCGTTCATTATTTTCTTTTCGTTAATTTTTATTCGTTCGTTTTGTAGAATACAATGTAATACTATTGGCTTTCTATAAACCGAACGAGAGCCCCATTCATAAGAAATTCTTATGAATGGGGCTCTCGTTCGGTTCATAGAAAGGCAATAGTACTACATGTTTTCTATAAGCCGAAAGTCTATAAACCGAACGTTCGGTTTATAGACTTTCGGCTTATGGAATACATGTAATCCTATTGCTATTCTATAAACCGAAAGTTCGGTTTATAGAATAGCCATAGGATTACATGTATTACATAAGCCGAAAGTCTATAAACCGAACGTTCGGTTTATAGGCTGTCGGCATTTACCTATACAGAGACAGAGTCTCCATTCATAAAATTATGAATGGAGACTTTGTCTCCGTGTAGTAAAATGCCGACAGCCTATAAACCGAACGTTCGGTTTATAGGCTGTCGGCATTTTACTACACGGAGACAAAGTCTCCATTCATAATTTTATTAATGGAGACTGTCTCCATATAGTTAAATGCCCACAGCCTATAAACCGAACGTTCGGTTTATAGGCTGTCGGCTTATGGAATACATGTATTCCTATTGCTATTCTATAAACCGAACGTTCGGTTTATAGAATAGCAATAGGAATACATGTATTCCATAAGCCGACAGCCTATAAACCGAACGTTCGGTTTATAGGCTGTGGGCATTTAACTATATGGAGACAGAGTCTCCATTAATAAAATTATGAATGGAGACTTTGTCTCCGTGTAGTAAAATGCCGACAGCCTATAAACCGAACGTTCGGTTTATAGGCTGTCGGCTTTTAACTATACGGAGACAAAGTCTCCATTCATAATTTTATGAATGGAGACTGTCTCCGTATAGTTAAATGCTATTGTATTCTATAAACCGACTCTATTTCGGCTTATAGAATGCAATAGTACTACGAATGGACGAATGGACGAATGAACGAATGATTTTCGTTTATTAACCATTCGTTCATTCGGCTTTCGTTAGCTTAGCATTTTCGTTATTCGTTTTTCGGACGAATGGACGACAATGCTATTTTCGGACGAAAATGCATTCGTCCGAAAACGAATGCACATGTCTAATATTTAGTACATTGATGTGGATGTGGTGCCAAGAACGTTCCTGGGTATCTGTTCCAGTCAGCCACGCAGGGTCACACCACTCCTTCTACAGACATTTTCAAGACAAACCAGCTCCTTGTCACCTTGATGACGCCATTCAGCTCATGTGTGATGATCTTCCATACAGACCCCCTTAAAGGGGTATTTATCAATTAGTTTACAAATCTTGCTGTGAAGTTGATGAGTCATTGTTCTACATCACCATTGATGTCGTAATCTTCTTTTGTCCATCCTCATACTGTTAGCATCCAGGTCAGTCATGTTGATATATATAAAAATTATTTCTGAAATGTACATAGATTCATCCGTATTTCTATCAGTGCAGTAGCACAACATCAGATTAAATTTCTGTCCTGAAGACCTTATGTTATAGGTTTCAAAGGTTCTAAGGGAGATTATGACATCAATGGTGACGTACAACAAGGAACTTTGTAGTTTATGTGGTCCATAATCACCTCAAAACTTCCAGTTCAGCGTTCAAGAGTTTTTCCTGCTTCAGAAAAACAATAACAAGGACTTTCTGTTTTATAGTTAAGATAAATTTTAAAATGATTAGAAACAGGTTATGGTTTTGTAACAAAATGCACAATGTATCTGTGCGAATGTTTGAAAATGGCCATCCTCAAATACTGTAAAAAGGATTTTTATTCTACATAGCCTTGGACTAATATGAGAACTATCATTTCAGGCTCTTTTCACAAGTTTCAAACAGGGTTATGTAGCTTATCTTCAGAGAAATGCTGGGAATGCAAAACAAGAGAGAAAAGTGCCAAATTAAGAAATGTGAGTTAAACAAATGTGGCAGAGAGTTTTTTTTTTTTTATAACTGTTCTATCTTATTGTGAATCCATCTTCAATGAACACTATAATAGCAACTTCAATTACGACTTAACTCTAAACAGCCTCTCATGTACAAATGATAAATAAGATTTCAGGCCCTTGCTGTGACAATTGGAGCTCTTTAGACCTCCCAGTGATGCCACTACTGAGATATAGGGACCTACCTGCATTAAAGTAGCTGCTAGACCACTGGTATGTCACTAGGCCTAGATTGTTGTCCTTCTTGTATTTTTGGACTACAGACATTTAAATTGGAAGTCACCAACCAATTGTACTTTTGAGCTAGCTTATTACACACTGGCGACACAATGTTTTACTTTTATTATTCTTGCTTAGAGTGAGCAAAGTCAATTAATTTGTGACATGCAGGGACCAAACTATGGTCTTAGGTGTACTTTAAGCTCTGTTAATTAACCATTATTTTAAATTCTTTATATGTCACAAATATGCAAATGAATAAATCAAAAAATAATCCTAGTGTTGTATTATTACACATGTTAAAACAGGATGATATTGTTAAACATTTTAGTGATGTGATAATACGTTGTACATTTAGGTTTTTGGTGGTCATGCTATATACTGTTACATTTATCCTCTATAGTAGCTACGTCACATTACAGATGGAGAAATCTAAACAGGTCCTCTACCTAAGAAAAATAATATTGGAACTGATTAAAAATTATCTTATTATTAATTTGATTTTTAAGTCTGAAAGGGGCTAGTTGGAACTAGTTGTAAAGAGAGACAGAGATAGGTTATCTGGACTATTACTGCTGCAAACAAGCACATATTTACTAAACAGATGTATAGATTATACCCCATCTAAAGATTCCATGACAGATTTTAGAGATGTTATGGTCACTGCTGTAGTAATGACAAGATCTAGATGAGTGATGGCATTTTCTCTCAATCTACATGATGAACATCAGAGGATTTCAGTGTATGTAATTAGCGGTGAAGCCACTGAATTGTCAATGACTGAATTGTTGCTTCGTTATCTAAGATAAAAGCCACTAATGTAATGTTTATACTTCAGTTGTTGTACATTACTAATTAGCAAATCTGCCATGATCCTAGATCCATCAGAGTCCAGGAGACCTGTCAGCCATTTGTTGCATAGGGAGAGGTATTAGCAGTAGAAAGAGGGAAGTGCTCATGCCATTGTACAGAGCACTGGTGAGACCTCACTTGGAGTATTGTACGCAGTACTGGAGACCGTATCTCCAGAAGGACATTGATACTTTGGAGAAAGTTCGGAGAAGGGCTACTAAATTGGTTCATCGTTTGAAGGATAAAACTTACCAGGAAAGGTTAAAAGATCTTAACATGTATAGTAACATAGTAATTTAGGTTGAAAAAAGACACAAGTCCATCAAGTTCAACCCTTCTACCTATCATTTCAGCGTTTTGATCCAAAAGAAGGCAAAAAAAAAAAAACCCCTAAGGAAGCTATTTCGAATTTTGCCACCTAGGGGGAAAAATTCCTTCTTGACTCCAAAAGGGCAATCAGATTTCTCCTTGGATCAAAAAGCTCTATTATTAATGCTTATTCTATTATTAATACCCCTGTATGTTCTGCTTTTCTAAAAAAAACACCCAGACCATTTTCAAATGCATCTATTGTGGTTGATAGCACTACCTCTCTTGGCAGTGAATTCCATAATTTGATTGTCCTTACCGTAAAGAATCCCTTTTTCTTTATTAAAAAACTATATTCTAAACAATATTTAAAACTATTTTGAAACTGCCAGTGCTTTCCTTTGCTCAGTCTTAAATCTGTAACCAATCAAGATAAGCAGCCTAATAAGCCAAGTTATCGTGTATGTGGGCATGTTCAATCATTTAAATGTTTTCTCTCCCTGGACCTACATGTAAATCACAGGCTAGTTGTTTCTTTTTTAATGTTTGCACCTCTTCTTCCTTTTACCCAAATGCTGCAGACGCAACCTAAACAGAGACAGAATCTACAATTAAACATAACATCTGATAACAGCTCACTTGAGTTAGGCCTTTTGTAGACTACCTCTAACGGGCAAGGATTGCATGAGTAGCAGTAACAGGAGTTAGCATCCCAGCCACAGCCACAGCCCAGTGGGTTATGGACAATAATAGGCAAAGTTAAGTATAAGGACTCCAGTGTCCATGACATGGTTTTTTACGGTTCATAGAACATTATTATATTGTTAGCCACAGTCCCCAGTAAATGACCACCATGAGTAACGTTGATGCCTAGCCCTGGTTATGGAGCAGACCAAATAGCTCACTCAGGAAAGGAGAAACAAACCCAGAAATTCCTGACATGGCTACAGTAGTCTAAAAGGAAATTTAGGGATGAAACCAGTTGTACATTTATCATAGATAATGCAGTGCATACCACAGAGAGAACCTGTTTGTACCAGTGCACTACAGTTATATTTTATTATAGCTGGAAGGTATTTGACTTATGTGTTTGAAAAGCTTTGTGATATATAGGTTCCTTCACTACAGTATAAAAGGTTTGCTCATGCAGTATAATTATAGTATACTGTCCTAAGTGCTTCAGATGTTTAATGCATGTTGACACATAATTCACACCATGGCAAATCATTTTGCTTGTCCTAATAAAGCTTAATGGTAATTGATTGGCTGTCATTAAAGTAATTGATGATTTACCTCCTCACTATCTTGATACTCATAAACAGCCAAACTGTATGAGGGATTTGTGCTACCAACACGCTGCAAATGATGATTCTCTGTCTCCAGCTAGAAGAATAAAAGACAAATGTCAAACAAAACAAAAAGGTGAAAAAGAAAGACAGATGATTAGATCAGAATAGACAAAAGACATTCAATGAAATAAATAAATTGGTCATATTAAACAAATCCTGATGATGATAATGGAGGATGTATATACAGTGAAAGAGATAGCAGTTCAGAAAACACACATATCATTCAGGTACATATACATCGACTAGAAGTGTTCTAGACTGTACATTAGTAATGATCGAATATATTGTGATTGTTGTCAACGAGCCAACTTAGAAGATGGTAATACAGACTTAGAGACAAGAGACAAAACAAAATTACAAACACAGTACAATAACCCAAGTGATAAACAAAATACAAAATCATATTTGTATTAAAAAATTCAATGTTTCTTTGGGTTGGACCAATGAGCTCTCCAGTTATAAATACATATTATACGGTAATTGGCTGAACAAATTAGAAACTCCAGTTAACACTTAAAGTGGATGAGGGATGAGGATAAAGGGATAAGGGTGAAGGATGAGTTTAGTTACGAGAATATCGGACCTCTCTGTCAATATATAAATGAAATAATGACTGTTTTTTGTTTGTTTTTTTAGCAATTTGCACTCTTAAGAGGTAATTCCAAATAATTCATTCCTCTCCACACTCTTGTCCTTTTGTATTGTTTTGCTTTGTGTTAAGTCTTTATGCAATAAAATTATGTGTATTGTCTTGTTCAAATGTTAAAGAAAGGAAAAGAGAAATAAAGATATATACTATAAAAAAAATAGTGGAAAAAAAAACAAATTAAAAATTCAATGTTTCTTTTAATCAGCAAGAACTATAAAATATGCTACTTGGCTTATTTTAAAAATACCATTCAATATGTGGCAATGAATTAAGTGGGATTAGCAGACATTATTGGTATTTGGTCTACTGGATGTGGTAGTCATTCTATCTGTCATCAAAGTATTGATACATTTATCTTATCTCAGTATACTGCATATATTCATTATTCATTATTGTTTATTTCTGTTCACAAGGGTTTACATAAACAAATAGGCAGATTTGAATCAAGTTTTATTTCTTTTCTTAAACATGTAACAGAAGTCAGATAATTTTTTCTTATAAATTAAAAATGTACACATAGGTTTGAGAGCATAATAATGCAGGAAGATTGAGCTTTCACCACAACCCTCTGTGGCTCTCTCTCTATATATTTGCTTGTCCTATCTGACCTTCAGGTTCTAAACACTTACTGTGTGGTTTACGTCTGGAGAGCTCTATAATACTGGCTGCCAACTGGACTAGGAATCGTACTTTGTACTCTAGAGCTTTATTTCATGTGAGTATGGTCACTTGCCTTATTTGTCAGACAATGTCTGGCTGGCCCATATATTTGTCCAAGTCTTCCTTTGTGCTTTGCATTTCTGAAGAGAACCTTCCTGACATCTTTTTATTCATGTCGGATACATTTTGCTATAACAAACTGAATCAGTTTCACATTCAGGTAAAATGATTGGTGAGACCAGGAAAGTTCATCTAAATAACGTACATCGACCCTGCACATAACAAAAACAAAATGACTTTCTTGAGCTTGACAACATGACAATTGTCATTCAGCATTTTGATGGGTGTTTCATCAGGTGATTAAAAAAACAAAAAAACTTTAGACCTGTTAAGAGTTTTGATTACATAGTGTTTAACTGCACGTTTTAATGGGTGCCTTTGCATGTGTTTTTAAATAGTGGCCGCATAAGAGTTAAGCTTTTTCATTAACGTGTGGTTTATTGGTCCTTCTTTTACTTCTTCTTTATTGGGTGCTTAATAAAATGCAGCTGCACCATAGGTAAGCCTTTTCATTAATGGTTACTTATCAATGTGCAGCTGCGTTTACATAAAAACCCGTTAAACTGCATGATAAGTAACCTATTAATTAAAATTTGTAACCTAGAGCAAGCATACCATTTAAATTAAGCAGTTTTTACATGATGGATATTACTGTACCTTACTTAATATATAGTATTTTAATAAAAATATGTTCTATTTTAACCATTAATTTGTGGCAAATATTAATGGAACCACTTGATGCTTGCAGAGGTAGATAGGGTGTAGTGTACATTTATAGATTTTGCCTTGAGTTTGCAAATGAGATCCAGATTAATTATTTATCTTTCCTTTAAGAACTCAGATTTGCAATGCTAACAATTATGTCTGCAATGCTTACAAAAACTTACTTTTTCAGTTTTGTTAACCAAGAATGGGTCCTCCTGTTGTTGCTGTGGAAAAGACCTCAGTAATAAAGAGTGATTTTGATACTAAGTCCACAAAACGATTTGGACTTAGTCTAAAAATCCCATGTTGACATCATTTTCAAAGGAAGAAACAACAACAGTAACTGGGACTAAGTGCAAATCGATTTTGGATTTTGTCTTGAAATCACACATTTCACTTCTCATTATTTTCAATGGAGGCCAATTTGAAAGTGTTCCACTTGGAGGTTGAATGTGACTTAGAAACCCCCCCCCCCCCCCACTAGTGTCATTTCCCCCAAAACCTGTAGGGTAGGCAGGTTGAAAGCAATGATTTTTGTAGCTAAGTAAAATTCATCCTCCCAACTCAACCTCTCAAAAATGTTACTGAATATAATATTTGATGCATTCCATGGTGAAATGGGAGGACACATGTTACGCTTTTACTATGGGCGTTGAGTTGGATGCAGAATTTTCTTAAGTGAATAGCTCAAGGGTTTAGAATTCAGAGGTCATATTTGACTTCGAGACTGAGTAATTTGACCTTATTTCTGCAAATTCGATTTTAAGTAAATCCCCCCCCCCCCCCCCCCAAAGATTCTCCCCAAAACCCCTATAGCTGCATGTAACACTAAACAGACAGTAAAGTAAAAGTGAAACACTTTTGGGGAAAATATCACTAAGGATCATTTTAACTGTATGACTAAATTATTATGTACTTGATCAATGCTTATGAGCAAAAATAAACATATTTTGTTAGTAATGATAGGTGCTTTTGGTGTGTGAATATTACCGTATATTATTTTATGTATGGTTGAGCAAGTTTGTTTTTGCACTTTTTTTATTTATTCTTTGTGTTATGATGTGTATTTAGACAGTGTTTTTTTTCACAGCCGTTTCCAAGATTGTTTTGTGTATTTGGAGAATCAAGACTAGAGAATGAATGTAAGTATAGGGTTTGCAGTTTGATAGAATGTTAATTTTCTGTTCATTTGTTCATGGGCCATCTGGGTGCTTGCTAAAAAAGTTAGCGATAAAAGAAACTACAATAGTTGAATCATCTGTGATAAATGTAATGTCTTTTTTAGATTTCAGTAACTCATATACTTTTGATTACATTTTTTGAAACATGCATGTTTTGAGTCTGGAGGAATTCTTTATTAAATGGCATGTTTCTAAGACAGAAGGAAAAAATGGATGGAAAGACTACTGGAAAAAATTACCATCATACCTGAGGCTATTGCGGACAAAATTCTTTTTCTTGCAAGTTTTTTTGGCATGCCTCTAGCAGTATTGTTTTTTTTTTTTTTTACAAGAACCATTTGTTGGAAATTCTGCTGGTTCTAGGGAGCTTTGATGTCAAAATTAGCAGGTCCTTTATTATAATAATTATATGCATTTATACGTTATGGCATTAAAAGCATTACACATGCTGAAAGTATGTGTTTTTTTTTGTTCTTTTACCAAATTAACAACTTGTAAACTCTAAAAATTATTAGATAGACATGGGCACTCTGTAGGAATTTCATGTCTTTTAATTATGATCAACTTCATTTGATTACTTGTTTTTTGTAAATAATGTGTTTTTTAAAAAATAATCAAGAGTCAACAAATGCTTCCTTTTAAAAATATAAAATGTGAAATATGCATTAATGACAGTAATTCTTCATTTTAGAAAGGTCTTTGTAAGTCACTGTATTGCCAGTGAATATGCCCTGTTCCCTGGCAGTTTCTGCATAGTTGCCAACATCGACCATGTTTCCAGGGACATATATGTGTTCCACATGCTGCAGAGCATGCAAAGTGCAGCCCGGCAATCTGTAGGATGGATATACACACAGACACAATCCAATTAATTAATCATGGTAGGTCCTTTGAGATCTCCACCCTGATTAATTAATTGAATGCTGTCCGAGTATATGCATCCTACATACTGCTGGGTTGCACTTTGCATGCACTTTTCTGCAGCATGTAGAACACATGTGTCCCTGGAAACATGGCCGATGTTGGCAACTATGGTTTCTGTAAAATATGATGCCTGATTTGTTCTCTGGTAGTCATTAACAGGGGGCAAACGGGGCAGCTGTCCCGGGCCAGGTCATTCCTAGGAGGTACACAGCAGCTGCTCCGTGGGTTTGCTGCCCATGTAACATCTCACACGCAGACAGTCACGTTAAGGCAGCAGTCAGCAGCCCGCATCCAGTGAATGCAGTTCCTGCCTTCCTGTGACTTGATATCATATCCGGTGGCTATTGCCCTCCTCAGGCACACAGCAGGCAGGAGGGAAGAATGCTGGGAGGTGAATGGCCGGGGACATACAGCAGCCAGGTCAGTATTAGCAAGAGGGGAGGAGGGTTTATGTTTTTATTGGGCTCTTGCCTAGGGAACATGTTAATGGGCATACTGTTACATACATATATTAATGTACAAGCTAACAGTGGCATTTTAATGGGCAAGCTGTGGCATATTAATGGACCAACTAACAGTGGCAGATTAAAACGGCAAACTATCAGTGCAATATTAATGCACAAACTAACAATGGCATATTAATGGTCAAAGTAACTGAGGCATATTAATTTACAAAGTAACTGTTGCATATTAATGAGAAAACTGTCTATTGCGTAGTAATGGGCAAACTAACAGTGGCATATTAATGGGCAAATTGGCTGTGGCATATTAATTGACAAACTAACTTACATAATAATGGTCAAACTGCTGTGGCATATTAATTAACAAACTGGCTGTGGCATATTAATGGACAAACTAATAGTGGAATATTAATTAACAAACTGGCTGTGGCATATTAATGGATGAACTATTAGCGGAATATTAATGGACAAACTAACATTTGCATATTAATGGGCAAACTGTGGCATATTTTATTCGGCAAACTGGCTGTGGCAGATTTTAATGGGCACCTGGCTGGGGAATATTTTAATGGGAAAACTATTGCATGTTTAATGGACAAACTGTGGCATATTTTAATAGGCAAACTGGCTGCTGCATATGCTAATAAGTGACTGTGGCATATTAATTGGTACCTGACAGTGGCTTATTGTTATTGGCAAAGTGATGCCCTGGCATGTAAGTGGGGCAAAATAACATGTACCTTGGGGCAAAGTGACACTGTGGTATGTTCTGTGGGGTAAATTGACAAATCATTTGGGTGCAATATGAGTGAATGTCAAGTGCTGCGGGTGTATGGAAAGTGCTGTGGGTGCTCTGTTACATTCTTTAGATGTAATGTGGGTAGAGAAGAATGGAAAAAAAGGAAGAAATGCAATTTTTCAATAACACTTGTATTACTTATGAAAAAAAATTGATTATAATATTAAAAAGTTCATATATGTATAAATGCAACTAGATATATATATATATATATATATATATATATATATATATATATATATATATACACAAACAACAGCTGTTTTCACTCTAACTCCCTGGTCGATATTGGCAAACTAAAAGACCTAAATGTGTCAAGCTCAGCAAGTAACAGAAGAACTAGGGGCACAGTCTACAAGGGTACCCTCATTAACCTGGAAAGCTTCAGCTCACATTTTTCTTGATGACAGCTAAAGAGCAGCTACATTGGCGTCATTAAACACATTTGTGAAGCATTACAGACTGCATGTCAGATATAAAAGTGGAAGCTTGTTATGGCAGACAAGTCTTGAAATTCTTGTTTACGTCATAATTGCCTCGTGTTTGGTTATGTGTACAGTACCTTCTAACACTAAATTGCGGTAACAAAATGGTTAACAAGTTACATTTCTTATTGAGTGCATTTACCTCTTAAGGCTACATTCTGACTGTGAAAGGGTTAACAAGTTACTTTTTTTTATTGATTGGATTTGGAACATATGAAAGGACTGATTGGAGGAGCAGGGGTTAAGCAACTGAAGAAGCCTATTTGGCAAAACGCGTTGTGAAGTCTACACAACAAGGAAGAGCATTCGCATTGGGATACTGCAAAAAATGATAACACGTTTGCCGCTTACATCCGCCTGTGTTTCTGGCTTACACACAGTGATTTCTCTGCATTGTTATCCCTTCCTCCCTTTTGGCGCAAGACAGTGATTTTCATGTAAGTCTACAATTACCCACTGTGGTGTTATACAATTTACTGTGCGGCACTTTTATCTGTTTGTACTGTTTACAGTGTGTCTGCCTTGCTGCAATATTCAAAAAAAGATAAAATAATTTATAAGCGATTTTGGACCACACCTAATTCTTTGGTTATTTTTGACCCCACCCCTTTCCTCGGTCATTTCTTTCTCAGGTGTTACCCATATGTAATGTTGCCATGGAAAAGCAGAAGAAAGGAAAATATATTAATTTGCCACACTTTTCTTTTCCAGGCTAGACTCCATGTCATCACAATTATAACATCACATACTTGACTAACACAGTTAAAAGGTTGGAGGTTCCTATTTATAGGTTATGTTTAATTTCCTAGCCTATCAAGAGAAAGGTAAGGAACAACCCATAAATAATGCTGCCGTGGAGTATAGCCAGGAAATGAAAATGATAAGTTTGAATATGTCTTCTTTTCTTTTAATTCTCAGAACTAAAATACCAAAAGAAAAAAAATGTTCAACGTTTTGCGATTGTCACAGTGTTACTCTTCTGTATAATTTCATTGACATTTTTCAGTATGCGGAACAAATTATGTCCTTTGTCTTAAACTTAATGTCATTGTCAATGTTTTGATCAGATTCAATGAGATTGGAATTAGGAAATATGTTGGATGTCTACTGCAAAGGGTCACCTCTCTTTCTGGGCATTTCCTGCAAGCTTGTACTGGTTAACTATCCATTATCCAACATGCCTGGGACCAGAAGTATTTGGGATAATTGATAATTTTGCATAACATATAATTTTCACCAATAACATAATAACATAGTAATTTAGGTTGAAAAAGGGCACAAGTCCATTAAGTTCAACCCTTCTACCTATCATTCCAGCTTTTGATCCAAAAGAAGGCAAAAACCCCTAAGGGGGGGGGGGGGGGGGGGGGGGAATCGAATTTTGCCTCCTACAGGGAAATAATTATTTCTTGACTCCAAAGGCAATCAGATTTCTCCTTGGATCAAAAGGCTCTATTATCAAGGCATATTATATTATTAATAGCCCTGTATGTTCTGCTTTTCAAAAAAAAAAAAAACCACCCAGACCATTTTTAAATGCATCTGTTGTTGTTGATAGTACTACCTCTCTTGGCAGTGAGTTCCATAACTTTATTGTATTTACCGTAATGAATCCCTTCCTTTGCTGTCTAGGAAAACTTTGCTCTTCCAGTTCCAGGGGGTGACCTCTTGTTCTTTGTACATTTCTGTTAATGAACAGGTCACTGGAGAGCTTCTCAATATTAATGAAATACAGCAGTATCAATGCAAATACTGTATAGAGCAAATACATCAGTTTTACTGTGATGTAGCTCAACCCTCACAAAAACAAGTTTAATATACACTATATATACAAACATATTAGAACACTTGACACCATTACACCAACCAGTGCTGTATTTACCGCGAGGCATCCTAGGCGGATGCCTATGGCGGCAAATTTTGGGGGGCGGCAGCGCCCCCCAGCACTGGAAAAAAAAAAATTAAAAAAAAAAAAAATTAAAAAAATAAATCTGGCCCTTTAAAAAACAAACAAACCCCACCGCGCTTGCAGGCAGAGACGGAGGTGAGAGGGGATCGCAAGATCCCCCCTCACAAACGCTCTGCCTGCCAGGCTGCACGGGGAGCCGAACAGGCAGCACAGAGAAACCTCCGTGCTGCCTGTTCGGCTCCCCGTGCAGTGTGCCGACACGGAAGTGCCGACAGGTCACGTGACGGGCGCGCTGACGTCATACGCGCGCCCGGCCACGTGACCTGTCGGCACAATTGCCGGGAAGCCGAACAGGCAGCATGGAGGGACCATGCTGCCTGCCTGCCAGGGAAAGGTAAGTGCTGATGGGAGTCAGAGTGTGTGTGTGTGTGACTGAGTGTGATGGGAGTCAGAGTGTGTGTGTGATGGGAGACAGTGTGTGTGACTGAGTGTGATGGGAGTCAGAGTGTGTGTGATGGGAGACTGTGTGTGTGTGTGTGTGTGACTGAGTGTGATGGGAGTCAGAGTGTGTGTGTGATGGGAGACAGTGTGTGTGACTGAGTGTGATGGGAATCAGAGTGTGTGTGATGGGAGACAGTGTGTGTGACTGAGTGTGATGGGAGTCAGAGTGTGTGTGATGGGAGACTGTGTGTGTGTGTGTGTGTGACTGAGTGTGATGGGAGTCAGAGTGTGTGTGATGGGAGACAGTGTGTGTGACTGAGTGTGATGGGAGTCAGAGTGTGTGTGATTGGAGACAGTGTGTGTGACTGAGTGTGATGGGAGACAGTGTGTGTGATGGGAAACAGTGTGTGTGACTGAGCGTGATGGGAGACTGTGTGTGACTGAGTGTGATGGGAGTCAGAGTGTGTGTGATGGGAGACAGTGTGTGTGACCTGTGTGTGATGGGAGACAGTGTGTGTGACTGAGTGTGATGGGAGTCAGAGTGTGTGTGATGGGAGACAGTGTGTGTGACTGAGTGTGATGGGAGTCAGAGTGTGCGTGATGGGAGTAGGAGTGTGTGACTGAGTGTGATGGGAGTGTAAGCCTGCCAGGGAAAGGTAAGTGCTGGTGTGTGTGTGTGTGTGTGTGTGTGTGTGTGTGTGTGACTGAGTGTGATGGGAGTCAGAGTGTGTGTGATGGGAGACAGTGTGTGTGACTGAGTGTGATGGGAGTCAGAGTGTGTGTGATTGGAGACAGTGTGTGTGAATGAGTGTGATGGGAGTCAGAGTGTGTGTGATTGGAGACAGTGTGTGTGAATGAGTGTGATGGGAGTCAGAGTGTGTGTGATGGGAGACTGTGTGTGTGTGTGTGTGTGTGTGTGACTGAGTGTGATGGGAATCAGAGTGTGTGTGATGGGAGACAGTGTGTGTGACTGAGTGTGATGGGAGTCAGAGTGTGTGTGATTGGAGACAGTGTGTGTGACTGAGTGTGATGGGAGACAGTGTGTGTGACTGAGTGTGATGGGAGACAGTGTGTGTGACTGAGTGTGATGGGAGTCAGTGTGTGTGATGGGAAACAGTGTGTGTGACTGAGCGTGATGGGAGACTGTGTGTGACTGAGTGTGATGGGAGTCAGAGTGTGTGTGATGGGAGACAGTGTGTGTGACCTGTGTGTGATGGGAGACAGTGTGTGTGACCTGTGTGTGATGGGAGACAGTGTGTGTGACTGAGTGTGATGGGAGTCAGAGTGTGTGTGATGGGAGACAGTGTGTGTGACTGAGTGTGATGGGAGTCAGAGTGTGCGTGATGGGAGTAGGAGTGTGTGACTGAGTGTGATGGGAGTAGGAGTGTGTGACTGAGTGTGATGGTAGTGTAAGCTTGATGTGAGTCTGAATGATGGGGCATGTCTTAGGTGTGTAACGTGGGTGTGCAGCTTGGGTAGGGGGGTGCCCGGATTTTGTCTGCCTAGGGCAGCACAAAATCAAGATACACCACTGACACCAACAGGGACTTTTATGACATTGCATTCTTAATACATAGACATTTATATATAGTTGTATCACCCCATTGCAGCTATAACAGCTTCCAGTCTTCTGGGAAGGCTTTCCCCAAGATTTTGGAGTATTTGTGTGGGAATGTTTGCTAATTCATTCAGTAGAGGATGTGTGAGGTCAGGCACTGATGTTCAATGAGAAGGCTTTGCTCACAGTCTCATTTCCAGTTCGATGGGTTTGAGATCAGGGCTCTGTGTGGGCCAGTCAAGTTCCTCCACACAAAACTAATCCAACCATGTCTTTATGGACCTTGCCTTGTGCACTGGGGGACTGTGAGGCCTCACCCAATATACCCTCATCCAAGCTGTTCCAGTAATCATGCTGCATCAGAATGGTCTCAGGAGATGCTGAAAAACTTCTCCTGCCTGAATGTACAGAGCAGCTAAAAGCAGTGGATCAGTAGAAGCAGTTCAATTCACCGTCAGCAGAGGATCCAAAACAGATGAAGCAACTATAAAACTCTAAGGTGTCAGGCATCCAACTTCAAAAAAGCCTTGTTTGCTATAAACTCCATGTATTTAAAGGGTTAACATGCTTACCTGACACCAACAGAAGGGAAGAAATACAAGCAAAACAAAAGGTAGGGTGGCCTCTAGAGGAGAGAGGAGGCATATAAGCACAAAAATTAGACTTTTAAATGCATGAGCCAGGAGGTCAGGATAGAGCCATTAGCCCTCCTCCACCAAACATTACAGTTGAAGCAATGCAGTCAGGCAGGTGACTTTCTCCTCGCATCCGCCAAATCCAGAATTGCCCATCAGCGAAGCATGATTTGTCACGCCAGAGAACACATTTCCATTGATCCAGAGTCCAGTGGCAGCATGCTTTACACCACTTGGTCAGACGGTTTGCATTGTACTTGGTCATGTGAAGTTTGTATGCTGCTGAAGTGAAAGTTTGGAACCCTTCAGCTGGAATCAGCAGCCCATTAGCGACTTTTACGCACCATGCACCTCTGCATGGTGACCCCTGTCAGTTGCTGCTGCTCCTAAATGGTTCCACTTTCCAATACCACTTATGGCTGACCATGGAATATTTAGCAGTTATGAAATTTCACAAACTGCATAGCTATTTGCTTGATTACATATACCTGTGGTAATGGGTCTGACTAAAACACCTGCCTTCAATAATTAAGTAGTGTGTCCCAATACTTTTGTCCATATAGTGTATTTAGTCAATGCAACACAAATAGATTACAATACAAGATGTGGATGCAGAAGCACACGATTGTGGAGGTACATGACATCAAAAGCTTTCGTACCAGTTTGTCCACTTACAGAGACTTAAACTACAGATCTTGGAAGTTATGCTACACTCAAACAGGATGTTTCAGGTAGTCTTAGTATAATATATTAGACAATGCTTTCTTTGATGAGCAGATTATGCTAGTGAAATAGGTAACAATGCATAATTTAAATGTTTGAACGTATGTATAATTGGAAGCATGCATGCACATACTCCTTCAGTGCATAATGCATGATGCCAGAATGAGTTCATGAGTTCACAAACCAGGAATTCTGGGATCTTGTGCTATGCCTTGATGACTAGACACACGTGTATGCAATGCAATTTTTCTACAAACACAAGCTGTAATCGTCAATGGAAACCAAGTAGAAGAAAAAAAGTCTCTCTGTTCACTCTTTTGTAGCAGTTCTCATGAAATAAAAGCTATGACAGGCAATCAATTACCAGATATCTGTTGTGAAATAATATCAGATAGGTAACTGTTAAGTGCATGTTTTGATCTGCATTACTCATTTATTATTTGGCATTCATTCCTATTTTTTACAAATAAACTATCTTCTGCATTAAATCTGTCTCCACTAGATGACTCATTATTGCTCCCCAGCCCTCAGCTAAATACAAGAGCACTTTTAGTCCTAGGAAAAATGGAAATAAGATTTGTTTAACCTCTTCAGAGTTGGTATATGCTACAAAGCATGGAATCCTACTAGCATCCACTGTTTTGTTCTTTTTGGATTAGGTTGACATCAGAATTTGAAGTCAGTAAAAAAAATAATAATCACAGAACCATGAATCAACTAGAGATGTGTTCTTATACCGAGAGTCATATAAAAAGCCATACACGGACTGTGAGACGTCTGCAAAAAATCAAATAACATGACAACCTCTTCATTTCAGCATAGCTTTTGAAATCTATAATTATACCCCATAAATATATTGCATTACAAATCATAATAGAATGGACATAGTTATAAAGTTCTCCATAGGGGGAAGCTGATAGGGGAAAGGTACATTCGATTTTCTGTCCTTAACATCAGCGAGTAGAGTTAAGTGAACATAGTATGGAACAACCAAAAGTTGTAGGACATGGAGACATATAGTAAGAATGAAGAAGCGGACCTCAAAAGCAGGGGTAGACCTTTACTGAACAGTATGACAAACAACTTAAGGAATCTCAGTGGACTTCCACAGACCTTGCATTAGACATTAGTGTAATTATTCCACTGGTTATGTTGAATTAGACTGAGCCGCATGTTGACCACTTCAGTTGGGGTCCATTGAAATTTAGACTCTACTGATGATCATAAATCTAGAGTCCTGAGGAGAAATCCTGAAATAGGATGTTGTGAGATTCTCTGATTTTCCAAGTACTCTCCTTGTGCAATCAGTGGCAACATGTCATCTTGGCCAGAAAAGTCAAAATATTATCTGGTCTTCTTAAAGGGAAGCTAAACTGGATGATCTTTTGAAGGTTGCTCTGATTCACATTTGCAAGCTGCCATGTTACATAGTTGGTTGACACCAAACATACTTCCAGCAGCGGGATCATCTCCTCTACCCCTATTGGCTTTGTGCCATGAGATTGATATGTGTACACCCCAATGAAAGTCACTGGACCATCTTTCACAACTCCCTTGGAGTGATGCTCCATGAGATGCAAATCGTTGTATCATTTATATGCCAGGTTGTACTTCTGTAGTCATGATGATGTATCTCTGCCTGCAGCTTGGTTTATTGGTTTGCACCTGTATTTTTTCCAAGCATATTTTCCAGCAGCTGTGTAGACAATCCGACTTTGTATTTTTCATATGCCCTCTGATTTTACAAGTATGTCAATGTACTCTACTCAGCCATGTCTTTTATTTTCTGGTACATCTTTATTTTTTTACCATAATCCTTTTAAACATTATTGACATAATATTTCCCGATGTGACCCCAAAAGCCTTACAATTTTGGCCATCATGGCTGAATACACACCAATGATTTCGAAAATACACCGAAATACACCTTACTGGAAATTGCATCTATGTGATGATACAGCCACATTTCAGGATGAATTTGGCATAGCCGAATTCCTCCCAAAATGAAAAACGAAAAAAAAAAAAAAAAAAAGAATGAAAAGTAAAAAAAAAAAAGAATTCACCCCAGTGTGGAGTAGTATGTAGCCCTTATAAAAAACAGGGTTAGGAGCCATTCAAATATCTCCCTACTGCCATAAAATAGATCGGGGGTCAGGGCTACTTTCCCTGACCCACATACAATAAAATATTTTTGCCCCGGGAAAGGGGCAAATGTGGTCTGGGGCAGTCTGTTGGGATCTGGGGCATCTATTTTTATTATTTTCTTTTTTATTTCACTTTTCAATTTCAATTCTAATATTCAGAATAGGAGACTTTAAATATCCGAAAAGCGGCAATCATCCCCGAATTAGAAATGTATTCAGGGTTGATCGCCACATTTTGTCCTATGCTATGCTTTTCATAGCGAAACTATTCTGCTCCGAATGGTCAGAATAGCCAAATCGGATCCAAAATGCGGCTACTATACCAGAGCCAAATCCATTTCGGAACAGATCGTGTTATTTTTTGTAGACCCTATAGTATTTATTCTTGGGGTTCTTTTGAACATGTTGTTTAGATGTTGTATGTTATGGAGTCAAAACTTTAGGGTCTACTCAGAGAATTGCAGGGAGTTGTGATATGAATTTCAAACTTAAGGCCAAAGTAGCTGAATTGGAAACATTCTCACATTCAGCTGCATTGGAGAATTTTTCTAACTCAGCTACTTTGGCCTTAAGTTTGAAATTCATATTTCAATTCCCTGCAATTCTCTCTATATTGAGTAGCCCCTATCATGAAAACTTTACTAGCCAAAAAGACAGCATTTGCTTAATAAAGTATTATGGGAATTGTAGTTCAGTAACATCAAGCTGTCCATGTTTAATTACCTGTACTCCATGTTTTTAATTTCTCTTATTTATCAAATCTATGTTTTATGGATTTTTGTGATGATAACATTTTGAATATATATTGTTAGTAGACATTTTGCACAATGTCGTGCCTCATTCCACTATACTAACATGTCTAAAAGCAATTTGATTTGGGCTTGTGCAAATTTGTATTTGCCATCAATACCCGTTTAGTTTGTAATGGAACTCTGCCAATCTCTCCTGCTCCACTAGCTCTAACGGGGCTCCTGAAAGCTGGCTTTCATTGGCTGTTCATGATCACACAGAAGAGTCTCTGTAAGTGTGGTCTCCAATGAGCAGCTGCATGCTTTTTTGTATAGAGGAAGCTTGTCATTATAAGTAGTGAGAAGATGAGTGGGTGGCACCTCTGGCTGTTTTTCTTTTGCATGGAGCTCTCTTTTACATCATTTACTATGAAGGGCTATGTCGTTAGCTGATGGTGTTCACAATTCACTTGCACTTGTGAAGGCAGCCTGACAGCTGCATAAATCACTGCTAGATAGCCCTAATAGATTGCTTCATAAGGTTTTCTAGCAGACCACCCAAGCACAGCTCAGGGGCCTCTCAGGTCCCCCCAGTAATACATACCAGTACAGTAATGCAAATCACTTGACATTTTTTTTCCGCAGTGCACAATAATTAAAACAAAACTCTTTTTCCTGAATGTTAAAGAAAACACCACTTCAGTCATATTCTGATTGTAACATAATATAGATTATACTTTAAGTTTTTTGTATTTCTTTTCCCTGTGCACTCTGTGTTTTTTTTTTGTGCATTTCAAATTTTAATGCAATGTGAAGGCGAATGATAGGTTAAATGTAATTCCTTTTAATTTGCAGATTAGGGGAAAGAAAAGAGTACCATTGTGATTAATTGTTTTCCTGCTAGCTGCCTCACAGTGTGCTCTTAGAAATGTGTTCTGTCTACTTTGGTAATGAATGTGTTAGTCTCTGGCTATGAATTACAATATTCCACAATGAGGGTCTGATGAAAGGAAGCGATTGTGTTATGAAGCAGAGTAGGTGAGATACCAAAGAAACTACACTTACTGTGCAGAAAAAAAAGATGTAATGTAAAATGTAAAAATATTTCAATAGCTTATTTTTGTTAATTAACAAAATGAGCAGATGAAAAATCTAAATCTAAATCAATATTTGGTGTGACCAAATAAATGGTCTCCTCAGTGCAGAAATTTACAGGCCGATACTTGCAATGCAATACCATGATCAAGTCATCTGATTGGGACCAACAATTATTTCACAGCATTTAAACGACCCCAAACATACAGACGATGTCATTAAGAACTATCTTTAGTGTAAAGAAGAACAAAGAGTCCTGGAAATGATGGCATGGTCCCCACAGAACCATGATCTCAACATCATGAAGACTGGAGACTTGGATATCTGTGGCTAGTTCTCCAAGATGTTTAGAACAAACTACTTGCCGAGTTCCTTAATAAACTGTGTGCAAGGGTACCTAGAAGAATCTATGCTAAATTGAAGGTAAATATTGATTCCAATTTGTTTTGTGTTCACGCATTATGTTAATTAATACAAATAAACTAACAACATTTTTGAAAGCATTCCTTTGTTACAGCATATTGTTTTTCCACACCTGCCTAAAATGTTTGCACAGTATTGTATGTCTTCAAAGACAATAATGTAACATTGAAACTTATAAGTTTTACGCTGGAAATGTATATTCAGAAAATCTATGCTTTTCAAGAACACCCTGGATATATATCACATTTGCCCAACATCCATAAAATGTTCCCCCAACTTAATTGTACTATGGATTTATATCTCAGATGACTAAAGGATGAAGCAATCCAATAAGGAAATGAAACTTGAAGGAGGGACTGATCCTGCAGATGCCACATTAGCCCACTGAGCTGGGGATGGGACTTTTCATCGCAGCTGCTTCCGCGCAGCCGCTTCACCGCCGACTCTGCAGCACAACACAGATCGTCGCTGGAGATTTCATCACGGGACATTTCTTCGCTAAAGGTAAGTATTTTACCTATTTTAGTTTAAGGGTGCTTAGAATTAGGGTTTAGCAGTTTAGAATTAGGATTTAGGGGGTTAATTTTAGTATTAGGGTTCGGGGTTAATTTTAGTATTAGGGTTTAAGGGGTTAATTTTAGTATTAGGGTTTAGGGGGTTAGTATTAGGGGTCGGGGGTTAGTATTAGGGTTTAGGGGGTTAGTATTAGGGGTCGGGGGTTAATTTTAGTATTGGGGATATTTTTAGTATTGGGGTTTGGGAATCATTTATTAGGGGGGGGTTATTTTCGTTTTACTTTTACATTTGTAAGAGCTGACAGTTCGGCGCTGAACTGTCCGCTCTTACATAGCGCGGCCGCGATGAAACGGCCGCGATATTCTTCATTGCTGACAGTTCAGTGATCAAACTGCCGCGCTGAACTGTCAGAGATGAAGATGCGCTGAACAAGTGTCCTAGACCCCACTGAGCTAACTCACCAGCTTACATACTCCCTAATAGAATGAATACTCTGCATATGCAAACTGCTATATATATAAGAATAAAGTATCTACGACTGCAGTTGACGCATGAAACACGTTAGGTGTTTTATATGATATGCTGAACTGAACAGTTGGTTTGCTGTGTATTGTTTAACTTTTGTATACAAATAAAAAATTATATTGATTTTGAATGAACCCTTTGGGTGAGCCATCATTCTTTCTTCTTCAACGTTTGGTTATAAACACAGATAAGCAAGATCCCAGACATCCAAGACACCTTTCATTCAGTGGTAGTATTTGGTCAATTCGACGACTGTGGCACATGTGATCCTCCGTGTTTTTCTGGCAAACGTGTAAAATAGTGAGATCATTGCTGTCCAGTCTAAAATGAGATTAAATCTCTGAAACAGATGTTAAAAGGCCTTTTTTTAAGACTAAGTTAGAGAGGTGCCCAAATAGGTTATCCTATGAAAAACACTATTTTATAAGTGTCAGAGATATCAAAAACCATATGACTTTTATTAACGAGCTGCTATGAATTTGTATGCTTTGTGGTATGTCCAACTTCCAAACCAGGGTCAGTAACCAGCAGTAACCCTATAGATGCTTATTTATTTATAGAATGCATTGAATACATTGAGCTTTATTGTCAATTACTAAGGCAAATGTAACATCATTGTGCTATTCCTGGTATATTTTCACGATTTTTAGAGAAGTGGAATTTTTTTTTGTAAAGGCAGTTGCACCCATATTTTTATGTTTTATTATGGAATGGTAAGCACTCTGCAGGTAAACAATGTGGGTTCAAACCATGACTTTTTCCGGTCTAACTACTGTCTAAAAAATATTTCTACTTCATCTTTAACAGATGTTTCAAATACCTCATATTTTACAATTTTACATAATTTCAATGCCAGGGATCATTATGTCAAAGGCAAACAGAGCACTGCCATTCCAATACACATGAATCAGAAGAACATGTAGGGAAGAAATGAGCTGCTAAAAAAAGAATAAAGAATCATAATAAAGGCACACAGGAAGGAAAGGTGAGAGAACCTGAAAAGGAGGCAGGACATAGTGATACACCAACTTCTAGGTCCAATCCATAACCTGATCTCTGTAACTCCTCTGCAAGCCTCTTGTTTTTCACGAGACCTTCTATCCTAAACTGTGCTTTGTTACTTTCTAAAGAAGCAGCTATGATTAGATCTAAAAAGTAAAGGGGTCTGAATTCAAAGGCAGGGCAGTTGTGGGCTATGTCATAGTAACATTAGGTTAAAAAAGATTTAAATACATCAAATTGAACCATTTTCCTTTCCTTGCACCTTGTTGTTGATTCATAAGAAAACAAAAATATATTGGGTCAACAAGAATGTCAATATTAATATCTATAAACAAGGCATCTACTGCATTTAATAGAATCACCTCTCTTGGCAGTGAATGTGAATCCCATACCATAATGATTCTTACAGTAAAAAAATCCCTTCCAGTGCTGAAGGGTTGACCTCTCGCCCTTTCTACAGTACTGTTAATGAACTGGTCAGTACAGTAGGAATCTTTGGGTGTTGTCCTTGCCAGCAGTATACAGGCCCGCCATCAGGGGGTGACGGGCGATACTGGCGTCCCAGGCCTGGCGGGTCCAGGGGGCCCGGCGGGCCTGGGTCATGCCAGAAAAAAAATAAATCCCCCTCTCTTAAGCAGGTCCGCGGCTATGAGGGAATCGTTGTGTGCTCCCTTCCAGCCGTGCGCTTCAATAAAGTTTGTTAAAAAAAAAATGCGACCATTTTTTTAAAACAAACTTTATTGATCCGCGTGGCTGGAGAGAGCGCACAACGCTTCCCTCACAGCCACGGTCCTGCACCGGGAGACAGACAGAGCAGGAAGGAGGTAACTACTGGGGAAGGATGGTGGTAAATAACGAGCATACTGAGTGGCTAAATCCTGGCATATTGGCATTATCCTGGCATATTGAGTGGCTAAATCCTGGCATATTAAATGGCATAATCCTGGCATATTAAATGGTATAATCCTGTCATATTGAGGGGCAAAATCCTGGCATATTGAGGGGCATAATCCTGGCATATTAATTGGCATAATCCTGGCATATTGGGGGCAAAATCCTGGCATATTGAGGGGCATAATCCTGGCATTTTAATTGGCATAATCCTGGCATATTAATTGGCATAATCCTGGCATATTAAATGGCATAATCCTGGCATATTAAATGGCATTATCATGGCATATTGAGTGGCTAAATCCTGGCATATTAAATGGTATAATCCTGGCATATTGAGGGGCAAAATCCTGGCATATTAATTGGCATAATCCTGGCATATTAATTGGCATAATCCTGCCATATTAATAGGTATAATCCTGGCATATTGAGGGGCAAAATCCTGGCATATTGAGGGGCAAAATCCTGGCATATTAATTGGCATAATCCTGGCATATTAAATGGCATAATCCTGGCATATTGAGGGGCATAATCCTGGCATATTGGCATAATCCTGGCATATTAAATGGCATAATCCTGGCATATTGAGGGGCAAAATCCTGGCATATTAAATGGCAAAATCCTGGCATACTGAGGGGCAAAATCCTGGCATATTAAATGGCAATCGTCTGGCATATTGAGGGGCAAAATCCTGTCATATTGAGGGGCAAAATCCTGGCATATTAAATGGCAAAATCCTGGCATACTGAGGGGCAAAATCCTGGCATAGTAAATGGCAATCGTCTGGCATATTGAGGGGCAAAATCCTGCATGTTGAGGGGCAAAATCCTGGCATATTAAATGGTATAATCCTGGCATATTGAGGGGCAACATCCTGGCATATTGAGGGGCAAAATCCTGGCATATTAATTGACATAATCCTGGCATATTAAATGGCATAAACCTGGCATATTGTGGGGCAAAATCCTGGCATATTGAGGGGCATAATCCTGGCATATTAATTGGCATAATCCTGGCATATTAAATGGCATAATCCTGGCATATTGAGGGGCAAAATCCTGGCATATTAAATGGCAAAATCCTGGCATATTGAGGGGCAAAATCCTGGCATATTAAATGGCATAATCCTGGCATATTGAGGGGCAAAATCCTGGCATATTAATTGGTAAAATCCTTGCATATCAATTGGCAAAATCCTGGCATATTAATTGGTAAAATCCTGACATATTGAGGGGTAACATCCTGGCATATTGAGGGTCAAAATCCTGCCATTTTAATTGGCAAACTCCTGGCATATTGAGGTGAAAAATCCTGGCATATTGAGGGGCAAAATCCTAGCATATTAAATGGCAAAATCCTGGCATATTGAGGGGCAAAATCCTGGCATATTAAATGGCAAAATCCTGGCATACTGAGGGGCAAAATCCTGGCATATTAAATGGCAATCGTCTGGCATATTGAGGGGCAAAATCCTGGTATATTGGCAAAATCCTGGCATATTAAATGGCACAATCCTGGCATATTGAGGGGAAAAATCCTGGCATATTAATTGGTAAAATCCTTGTATATTAATTGGCAAAATCCTGGCATATTAATTGGTAAAATCCTGACATATTGAGGGGTAAAATCCTGGCATATTGAGGGTCAAAATCCTGGCATTTTAATTGGCAAACTCCTGGCATATTGAGGTGAAAAATCCTGGCATGTTGAGGGGCAAAATCCTAGCATATTAAATGGCAAAATCCTGGCATATTGAGGGGAAAAATCCTGGCATATTAACTGGTAAAATCCTGGCATATTAATTGGTAAAATCCTGGCATAATAGGGGGCAAAATCCTGGCATATTAATTGGTAAAATCCTGGCATACTGAGGGGAAAAATCCTGGCATATTAATTGGCAAAATCCTGGCATGTTAAATGGCATGATCCTGGCATATTGATGGGCAAAATCCTGGCATATTAATTGGCAAAATCCGGGCATGTTAATTGGTAAAATCCTGGCATGTTAATTGGTAAAATACTGGCATATTGAGGGGTAAAATCCTGGCATTTAGAGGGGCAAAATCCTGGCATATTGAGGGGCAAAATAATGGCATATTGAGGGGGCAAAAGAAAAGCATATTAAATTGCATATTGAGGGGCAAAAGAATGGCATATTAAATGGCATATTTAGGAGCAAAATACTGGCATATTGAATGGCAAAATAGTGGCATATTAAATGGCAAAATATTACTGGCATATTGAGTGACAAAATATTACTGGCATATTGACCAACTGCTCCCAACCACCCTCCATATTACATTAGACCGGGATAACATGCTTGTAAGGGTAGGTGGGGCGAGTGGGAGATATAATTTGTTCAGTAAGGAGCCCTGAAATTCCTGGTGGTGGCCCTGGCAGTATAGTCTAGAAAACAGCACAGGCAGTAAACCTGGTGATATTGCTGGTGATAACCAAAGACTGGCACCAGGACAGCTTATGAGCAAGAACTTAATTTCCAAAGAAATATATCATCATTTCATCAACTTCAGACTATATACTTCTTGTGGTAGTAAATGCATAAAGACCAGTGCTCTTTCCCAGGTATGTTATACTGGAGGCCTATATTACTCAATTCAGTACTCAATCTTATAGTTTATTAGTGAGAGGTAGCTATAAACAAATTAATAAATGTAATGAGTTAAGGTATCAGGTAATTAAATCTTGCTATCCACAAAAAAAACAAATACATTACAAATATTATATGCATAAAAATAACCAAACTCTTGCCATAGCGAATAAAAGAATCCAGCAATGCAAATGTTAGCTTTAGAAAAAAAAGATTAAATCATGTATGTGTATAGTTATATATAAGATTTTCTGTCTGGGGATTCATGGAGAAGAAATGAGATACTCTGTCAGTTTGGCTGTTCTTCAAATAGAATAACAGTTTATTATATGACTTCAAGTGCACTTTTCACTGCCACTCGGGGAGAACAACATTTTTGGTCAGTTATCTTAAGGCTCACTCTTATAATGAATTTTAATGTAATTTCTCTTTGGACTAATAAATTACAATTTTACAAAGGGTATGTGAAAGCATTATTGTTTTGTAGCACTAGCAATTTTTGGCATTTCACCTTGATTTCCAAAGTTTTATAACCGGAATTGTAGTGTAGGGACTGCCATTCATCAGGAGGCCAATGTGATGCTAAACTATATATATGCTACTTTCAGTACATTATGTCATATTTTGATTGATAGTTAATGACATGCAAAAGGGATGAGTTTTCTATTGGTGGTACATTAATATTCACTATGGAATTAACAAAATATGAGGTAGGATGAATGAGTACTTACCAGGAACGCACATAAAATAGACATTCATATAAACTGGTAAGATAATATGCATTTGTTTTTTCTTTTCAAACTCTTGAAGAAAAGACTTCTAATTTATTGTTCTTTCATATAAGCCCCTGCGAGAAAAATGAGGACCTTGTTAATTCGGGCCACATCCGAGCCGGCATAACTCTCTTAGTTTGTACCACTAAAGGCTAAGACAGATCCTGAGAAGCCAGCTCAATGGGAGGTACAAAATCCATGCCATCAACACGTACGTCCCGCCAGTCATCAGATACCCTGCTGGTATTGTGAGCTGGCCAAAATAAGACCTATAAGCTGCCAATGTGAAGATTCATAATGTACGGGGGTTTACACCACAAATGAAACATGCAGAGACGGTATACCAGCCGGGAAGAGAGCAGGTGGGGTGTGGGGAAAGCCACCTTCCTGGACGAAACCCATAGTTTCTGGGAATACATCAGTAAGATGGCACCCAAAAATGAGTTTCTTAGAGAATGCCTGAATCAGCAACAGACATTGAAGGAAGATCAAGTAGAGAACTTGTCATGGCAAGCAAGTATGATATGTACCATCGGTAGATAACTGAGGTGGCTGACACTGGGAAATGCTACCAGTGGCTGGAGGGGGCTGATCATAGCAACACAAGAACAAGCACTGAGCACCAGATCCTTAGAGCAGAGATCTACCACATCAGACAGAATCCAAAGTGCAGACTGTGTAGAGAGGCCTCTGAGACAGCCCAACACATAGTGGCAGGGTATAAGATGTGCGTAGGAATAGCGTGCATGGAAGGGCACAACCAAGTAGCTGGCATACAGGAACATCTGCACAGCTTATGGGCTAAACCCTCCCAAGTCCAGATGGGAGATTCCACAAAAGATTGTGGAGAATAACAAGGCTAAGATCCTGTGTGGGGCTTCAAGATTCACATGGACAGACAGGTTCTGGCCAATAAGCCTTACATCGTGGTAGTAGACAAGGACGAAAAGACAGTAATGGCCAAATATATAGCGTGCCAACATTCGGAAGCAGGAGTATGAGAAGCTGAAGAAGTACCAGGTCCTGAAATAGGAACTAGAGAGGATGTGGAAAGGGAAGGCCAAAGTGGTCCCACTACTGATAGGAGCACTCAGGGCTGTGGCACCTAAACTGGGTGGCTTCAACAGATTCCAGGAATTACATCAGAGCACTTTGTCCAGAAGAGTGCAGTGCTAGGAACAACTAGAGATACTGCGCAGAACCCTCAAACTCCCAGGCCTCTGGTAGAGGTCCAAGGTTGAGGAAGACACATACTATCCGTAGAAGGGTGACAAAATGTATACATTTTTAATTTTATATATATTGTATCAATACATGTTATTTTTTTCAAATGTGTGTTATCTTGTACTGGACTTGCTTGCCAGGACATAACTGAAAATGAGAGTAATATAAAAAAAATTTTACTGGTTAAAGGTGCACCCATGAGCTCTTGGCTTAGAAATTTCAGCAATAGTTAGAAATAGTTTTGATTTTTACATAATAAGAGCTACATCTTAGACTTGGTTCAGATGCTGATGCTTTTTGCCCCCATATTTAGTAAATAAAAGCAAACTATTGGGTAATCAATCATGGAATCTATTTTGTTACAAATATGATGTTTTGCTTATGCTCTTTCAGTAGCGTTGCATAAAAATTCCTTAGTAAACCCCTTTCAGATGCATGTTTTAGATAAAAGAGTTCATATAATGTTTCCAGAGGTGCCAGATCTCTTTACATCTAGCCTGACAATGGTTAGAGTCACAGCTTTGCTCTCAGTAATAACACAATTAATTACTGATTTGTTAAATGAGCTTCACAAATTCTTGGTGCACTGTTTGCAATGATTCATTGAAATTCCTCATGCTTCTTTTTTTCTCTATCCTTAGATATTTTTGGATAATTATTTTCTTTTTGATTTCTTGGAACTACAAATAATGTAATAGTATAGAATGAATTAGTCCAAAATTGCAGATATTAAAAAAAAAAAAAGCTTTTCTTTCCATTTTGTGGTTTTACCTTGTAATTAACTGCATTATTAGGAACATGACTATCCATGATTACTACATGGTTTAAAGGTTGGCTTTAAAGAAAAAGTAACTAAGTATGCATTGATTAGAGCTTTTTATGGTCAAGTAAGGGTATAGTATGCTACACAAACCTTTTATTGTATTGTCTGCTGTGGTTCTTGATGATGAATCTGTCACTGATATTTTGATCGTAGTTACTACGAAAAACAGAAATATTGTGAAACACAGTGCAAATGGGCTTTTACGGTGAAAAATAACCAAAACAATTTAACTTTTTTAATGTATTTATTATAAAGTGAAATGTGGGGAATTGACAACCATCTTGCAAAAATCAGAGAAATATATACCCCAACTTTCAGATATTAAACTGGTTTCCACTACTAAGAACTATGTGAGCACTGCACGTAGATCTCATCCGAAATTCAGCTTCTTCATTAAAGATCTTTGTCAGTTTGCTTAGGAACAACCCCCGTTTATACATGTCTCTGTCCATCAATTGAACTGTTCTACCCTGACAGAGTGGTTCAACCCTGCTGTCAGGGCTCTACTACTCTTGGGTATCTGTAGGCTGCATGGCAGCTGACCTCAGAGTATAGTACTCTGTAAGGTATGCCACTGGGCAGATAACTTCCCCAATTAAACCATGTAATTAAATCTGAGAAATCTGAAATCATCAGTTTTGGATGAATACAGAAAAATAGCCACCCACATTCGATGTCACAAAAATGCAGCCCACCCCAATGAATGCTAGCGCAAAAGCAGTCTTGAAAAAAGTAACCTCATATAGAGATGAACAAATCTTCATCGAGACTCCAAACAAATCACGCAGCATACTAATGTACAAGGGGTGCCTTGAAACCGGCACCACTCTCCCCCTTTCAGACCTTTAATGCTTGTGAACAATTAACTATTTAGTAACATCCACAAACCCTTAAATCTGAAACAATTTCTGCATTGCCTTATTTAAATACAAAGGAGATGCCTCTCCAAGGCCAACTGCATAATCCACCACAAAAGAACATTTAATCGGTAACTATCAGTACCCCCCTGTTGGGCCATGCAGCCATCCTGTCCCATTCTTCCCAGACCTTAACGTACGCTGCCCAAGTTGAAGGCACTAAAGATGACGTTACCCAAGCAATTTCTCCCTAGCTTGAGACACCAGTGGCCATCCACCTCTGTTTCTAGTGCTGGCCGTTTGAACCATTCCCACTGTAAAGGTAAGAGAGCCCTAAAAGACATATTCTGTTCCATACACCGCAAAACAAAATAGCACAGCAGGCTGACCACAGGGGCAGAGGAAACTGACAGATTATTGACAGAATATGCCACCGCCAAATTGTCTGAGAAGACCAGCACTCTTTGGTCTTTCATTGCTCAACCCCACAAGAACAGTGCTACCACCAGCAGAAGCACTCTATGAGAGTTAGGTGGACTAGTATACCAGTCATCTGGCCACCTAGCTACAGACCATTTACCTTGTAGGTAAGCCCCAAAGCCCACACTGCCCAAAGCATCTGGAAAGAGCTCCATCCCATCAGCCCCCAACATGGGCTGCTGGAAGACAACAATCCCATTAGATTTTAGTAGGAACACATCCCACACCGCAATATCTGCTCTCATGACCCGTGATACCCTCAAGAAGTGGGTAACTGCTGTGATCCTTGAAAGCAACATGGAAAAAACCTGAGTTAAATCAATTGATCAATGACTGTCTCTGTAGCTGTCTCAATGTGACTTCCATAGCCTAACTTCAACTACAGTTGCCCTTCTCACCATCAACTTGTCTTCCAGTAAATAATACTGTGTCTATTTCCAGGCACATTTTCCTGTCAATGTCTGCATTCACTGAATAGCCCTTTGGGTATGACAAACTAAGAATAAGCCTAAATTTACCTTTCTTCTTTTTGAGCATTAACCCCAATGGGGACACACTGAAAACCTGTACTGGAAAAACATCAAAGGCTCCATGTTAGTGACTAGAGTTGAGAGTTTTGTGCTGCTCACCTTCATTTGGCTAGATCCACCTGAAGCGTGAATAAACCCAAGTGTCAGTGACCCCAGGATCTATACATTCTGTTAGCAAAATTGCAAACACATGCATAAATTAGTGTTTTAAATGGAGTCTCATGTTTATGATATGACCTATGTAATATTTCCCATTGAAAAGCAGTTTATCCACAGATTGGTAATATATAAAATTAAATTAAATAAATAAAAATAATTTCATGGTCAACATAAACAAGAAAGAAAAGCAATTTATCTTCATATCAAGCCACAGGTGATGTCTTAAGCATCACAGACACATTTAAAACACATTTTTGTCCTAATTTAGCAACATGCTTGCAATTTTGCTAACACTGTAAATATACCACTTCAATCATATTGTTGTTCTCTAAATTCACAATAAAAACTATTTAGGTGGTAGAATCTCTTTAAGATTCTCTAAATGTCAAGTTATATAAGAAAGTGAAAACACCCACCTCCAAATTGGCTTGGAAAAGTCTCCACTAGGAGTTGAAATGTTGGCAATTGGAGAGCTTGGCATTAGCAATTTCTTATATACATTTGAGGGATGAGGTGGATTCTTGCTATGGCATCTGCTGCTCTACATTTATTTTATATGTGATTGTCAACTAAAGCCAGGGCCGTCTTTAACGCGGGGCAAACGGGGCAGCTGCCCTGGGCCCATTTACTCCGGGGGGGCCCCAAGGCAGCTGTCCCGTGGGCCCCCAGCCCCTGCTGCCGCGTTCACAGCGCATTGCGCTTGTGAACGCTTTTTTCCGGCAAGCCGCATCCGATGGATGCGACGGCCGAAAAACAAAACAAAAAAAACTGACGCCGGATGTGACGTCGCGTCACATCCGGTGTCTGTTTCCCTCCTCCGTGCAAGAGGGAAGACTGCACGGAGGAGACATCCGGCGGGGGACACGGAGCAGCTTCATGTAAGTACGGGGGGGGGGGCTGGCTGGCACAATATTCCTGGTATCTGACTGGCACTATATTACTGGGTATCTGATTGGCACAATATTACTGGGTATCTGATTGGCACTATATTACTGGGCATCTGATTGGCACTATATTACTGGGTATCTGACTGGCACTATATTACTTGGCATCTGATTGGCACTATATTACTGGGTATCTGATTGGCACAATATTACTTGGCATCTGATTGGCACTATATTACTGGGCATCTGATTGGCACTATATTACTGGGCATATGATTGGCACTATATTACTGGGTATCTGATTGGCACTATATTACTTGGCATCTGATTGGCACTATATTACTGGGTATCTGATTGGCACTATATTACTGGGTATCTGATTGGCACTATATTACTTGGCATCTGATTGGCACTATATTACTGGGCATCTGATTGGCACTATATTACTGTGTATCTGATTGGCACTATATTACTGGGCATCTGATTGGCACTATATTACTGGGTATCTGATTGGCACTATATTACTGGGCATCTGATTGGCACTATATTACTGGGTATCTGATTGGCACTATATTACTGGGTATCTGATTGGCACTATAATACTTGGCATCTGACTGGCACTATATTACTGGGCATCTGATTGGCACTATATTACTTGGCATCTGATTGGCACTATATTACTTGGCATCTGATTGGCACTATATTACTGGGCATCTGATTGGCACTATATTACTTGGCATCTGATTGGCACTATATTACTGGGCATCTGATTGGCGCTATAATACAGGGCATCTGACTGGCACTATAATACTGGGCATCTGACTGGCACAATAATACTGGGCATCTGACTGGCACTATATTACTGGGCATCTGGCTGGCACAATAATACTGGGCATCTGACTGGCACAATAATACTGGGCATCTGACTGGCACTATATTACTGGGCATCTGATTGGCACTATATTACTGGGCATCTGCCTGGCACAATATTACTGGGCATCTGATTGGCACTATATTACTGTGTATCTGATTGGCACTATATTACTGGGCATCTGATTGGCACTATATTACTGGGTATCTGATTGGCACTATATTACTTGGCATCTGACTGGCACTATATTACTGGGCATCTGATTGGCACTATATTACTGGGCATCTGATTGGCACTATATTACTTGGCATCTGATTGGCACTATATTACTGGGCATCTGACTGGCACTATATTACTGGGCATCTGATTGGCACTATATTACTTGGCATCTGATTGGCACTATATTACTGGGCATCTGATTGGCGCTATAATACAGGGCATCTGACTGGCACAATAATACTGGGCATCTGACTGGCACTATATTACTGGGCATCTGACTGGCACTATATTACTGGGCATCTGGCTGGCACAATAATACTGGGCATCTGACTGGCACAATAATACTGGGCATCTGACTGGCACTATATTACTGGGCATCTGGCTGGCACAATAATACTGGGCATCTGGCTGGCACAATACTACTGGGCTCTGGCTGGCACAATATTACTGGGCTCTGACTGGCACAATAATACTGGGCTCTGACTGGCACAATATTACAGGCATCTGACTGGCACAATATTACAGGCATCTGACTGGCACAATATTCCTGGCCTCTGACTGCACACTATTACAGGCATCTGACTGGCATAATATTACAGACATCTGACTGGCATTATATTACAGGCATCTGGCTGGCACTATATTACTGGGCATCTGGCTGGCACAATATTACTGGGCATCTGGCTGGTACAATATTACTGGGCATCTGGCTGGTACAATATTACTGGGCTCTGACTGGCACAATATTACAGGCATCTGACTGGCATAATATTACAGGCATCTGACTGGCACAGTATTACAGGCATCTGACTGGCACAATATTCCTGGCCTCTGACTGGCACACTATTACAAGCATCTGACTGGCATAATGTTACAGGCATCTGATTGGCACTATATTACTGGGTATCTGATTGGCACTATATTACTGGGCATCTGATTGGCACTATATTACTGGGTATCTGATTGGCACTATATTACTGGGTATCTGATTGGCACTATAATACTTGGCATCTGACTGGCACTATATTACTTGGCATCTGATTGGCACTATATTACTTGGCATCTGATTGGCACTATATTACTGGGCATCTGATTGGCACTATATTACTTGGCATCTGATTGGCACTATATTACTGGGCATCTGATTGGCGCTATAATACAGGGCATCTGACTGGCACTATAATACTGGGCATCTGACTGGCACAATAATACTGGGCATCTGACTGGCACTATATTACTGGGCATCTGGCTGGCACAATAATACTGGGCATCTGACTGGCACAATAATACTGGGCATCTGACTGGCACTATATTACTGGGCATCTGATTGGCACTATATTACTGGGCATCTGCCTGGCACAATATTACTGGGCATCTGATTGGCACTATATTACTGTGTATCTGATTGGCACTATATTACTGGGCATCTGATTGGCACTATATTACTGGGTATCTGATTGGCACTATATTACTTGGCATCTGACTGGCACTATATTACTGGGCATCTGATTGGCACTATATTACTGGGCATCTGATTGGCACTATATTACTTGGCATCTGATTGGCACTATATTACTGGGCATCTGACTGGCACTATATTACTGGGCATCTGATTGGCACTATATTACTTGGCATCTGATTGGCACTATATTACTGGGCATCTGATTGGCGCTATAATACAGGGCATCTGACTGGCACAATAATACTGGGCATCTGACTGGCACTATATTACTGGGCATCTGACTGGCACTATATTACTGGGCATCTGGCTGGCACAATAATACTGGGCATCTGACTGGCACAATAATACTGGGCATCTGACTGGCACTATATTACTGGGCATCTGGCTGGCACAATAATACTGGGCATCTGGCTGGCACAATACTACTGGGCTCTGGCTGGCACAATATTACTGGGCTCTGACTGGCACAATAATACTGGGCTCTGACTGGCACAATATTACAGGCATCTGACTGGCACAATATTACAGGCATCTGACTGGCACAATATTCCTGGCCTCTGACTGCACACTATTACAGGCATCTGACTGGCATAATATTACAGACATCTGACTGGCATTATATTACAGGCATCTGGCTGGCACTATATTACTGGGCATCTGGCTGGCACAATATTACTGGGCATCTGGCTGGTACAATATTACTGGGCATCTGGCTGGTACAATATTACTGGGCTCTGACTGGCACAATATTACAGGCATCTGACTGGCATAATATTACAGGCATCTGACTGGCACAGTATTACAGGCATCTGACTGGCACAATATTCCTGGCCTCTGACTGGCACACTATTACAAGCATCTGACTGGCATAATGTTACAGGCATCTGACTGGCACAATATTACTGGGCATCTGATTGGCACTATATTACTGTGTATCTGATTGGCACTATATTACTGGGCATCTGATTGGCACTATATTACTGGGTATCTGATTGGCACTATATTACTGGGCATCTGATTGGCACTATATTACTGGGTATCTGATTGGCACTATATTACTGGGCATCTGATTGGCACTATATTACTTGGCATCTGATTGGCACTATATTACTGGGCATCTGACTGGCACTATATTACTGGGCATCTGATTGGCACTATATTACTTGGCATCTGATTGGCACTATATTACTGGGCATCTGATTGGCACTATATTACTTGGCATCTGATTGGCACTATATTACTGGGCATCTGATTGGCACTATATTACTGGGCATCTGACTGGCGCTATAATACAGGGCATCTGACTGGCACTATAATACTGGGCATCTGACTGGCACAATAATACTGGGCATCTGACTGGCACTATATTACTGGGCATCTGGCTGGCACAATAATACTGGGCATCTGACTGGAACAATAATACTGGGCATCTGACTGGCACTATATTACTGGGCATCTGGCTGGCACAATAATACTGGGCATCTGGCTGGCACAATACTACTGGGCTCTGGCTGGCACAATATTACTGGGCTCTGACTGGCACAATAATACTGGGCTCTGACTGGCACAATATTACAGGCATCTGACTGGCATAATATTACAGGCATCTGACTGGCACAATATTACAGGCATCTGACTGGCACAATATTCCTGGCCTCTGACTGCACACTATTACAGGCATCTGACTGGCATAATATTACAGGCATCTGACTGGCATTATATTACAGGCATCTGGCTGGCACTATATTACTGGGCATCTGGCTGGCACAATATTACTGGGCATCTGGCTGGTACAATATTACTGGGCATCTGGCTGGCACAATATTACTGGGCTCTGACTGGCACAATATTACAGGCATCTGACTGGCATAATATTACAGGCATCTGACTGGCACAGTATTACAGGCATCTGACTGGCACAATATTCCTGGCCTCTGACTGGCACACTATTACAAGCATCTGACTGGCATAATATTACAGGCATCTGACTGGCACAATATTACAGGCATCTGACTGGCACAATATTCCTGGCCTCTGACTGCACACTATTACAGGCATCTGACTGGCATAATATTACAGGCATCTGACAGGCACCATATTCCTGGGCTCTGACAGGCACCATATTCCTGGGCTCTGACAGGCACAATATTCCTGGGCTCTGACTGGCTCATTATTACTGGGCTCTGACTGGCACAATATTGCAGGCATCTGACTGGCACAATATTGCAGGCATCTGACTGGCACAATATTACTCGGCTCTGACTGGCACAATATTACTGGGCTCTGACTGGCACAATATTACTGGCATCCGAAAGTTACAATATTACTGGCATCTGAATGGCACAACAATTATGGCATATGTGTGTGTGTGTGTGTGTGGGGGGGGGGTAACATTGCTATGGATGGCGGGATTGCATGCAGGGGAGGGGGCAGGGTCCAGGGGGCCCAAGCAAATGCTTGCCCAGGGTCCAATCACTATTAAAGACGGCCCTGACTAAAGCCAGTGGTTGTTACTATAGCTCAAAATCCTGGGTATATTATTATACTTAATGATACTTTACCTGTCTCAGCGAGCTAACTCAGGAATCAAACCTGCAACCCAGTGGATTTAACAGATTCTACAGAAACATAGAAACATAGAATGTGTCGGCAGATAAGAACCATTCGGCCAATCTAGTCTGCCCAATTTTCTAAATACTTTTATTAGTCTCCAGTTCCCTATCTTATGACTAGAATAGCCTTGTGCCTGTCCCACGCATGCTTAAACTCCTTGACTGTGTTTACCTCTACCGCTTCGCTGGAAGGCTATTCCATACAGTTGGGAGAATGGACATTAGCCCACTGATATAACTCACCTAAACACATTCTTTGGTCATATGCTTAATACTAAAAATGTACATATTTAAGACATATTGTAATGGTATTTAGATTTAAATATGTGGTGTTAATGCACTTATAAAATGCAGGTATTCGCTACACTGTATCGCAATGCACTAATATTTGAAATAAGGAGGTAGAAATAACTGTAGACATTTAGAAAAACAAATACTTAAAGCTGTTAACAGTTTCATATTATTCTATTCTATTTTTGGTGATTTTTGGTTTATATTCTGAAAATAATTCAACTTTCAGTAGTAACATGCTTTTTATTATGTAGATGTTAAAACACACAGTACAACCTCAAAACAGTAAGTGGTTTTAAAAGTCAATCCAAGTATATTTTACTTTTGAAATGCCTTTTACGGGAAATATTGCTAGGATAGACAATGTGGGTGGCTAATATATTGTAATTGCCGAAAGTCTTGATCAGAACTGCATTACTGCTTAGTGTATCAATTTTGTTGTTTTACAAGTCAACATTGTGATTTTTATGTGGTTCTTATGTCAGAGCCATCAAGATATTTAAAAAAAACCCCAGAAAAGAATAATGTTGGGTTGTCGTATGTATTTCTCTGTTTTATGTTATGCGGTGAAAGACTATGAAACCACAAATAAAATAGACTCCTTGTTCTGCAAGCTTGCTTGGTAATTTGAAACAATAACAGAACATAGCTCTTGGAACTCATAGGAACAGAGTAAGGGACCATTATTATTGTAAGTTTTCATTACATAGCACTGCATTATCTAATTTTTATTATACTTGTTTGTGTTTTTTATGCAATACAGCATAACTGGGCACTATTAAATAAAAATAAGGTGTTGTGATACAATGTATACCATTCCACAATGTACATTTTTATCATAATATTTAGTTTCTATGTATTGTATTTAGTGCTGGATTTTTTTTTTTGTCTTTTGTTTATTTATTTTTGTTTTAGATTTGTGTTTCTTGCATTTGATATATTGGATCAGCGCAGCGTGAAAAGGTCACACAGATAGGTCTGTACTACGGTAGTCCAATAGTACAGATCACTTTTAGTATACTGGTGATCTGTGCTACTGGACAGACTTCATGCTTCCTCCATTACACCATTAGGGTCAGAATGGTACTTTGCTGGTGGCCAAAAAGGTAATGGCAAGCAGGATGTGGGTTAATAAATATACGTATATATTTATTTAATTTAGAAATCTTGTTGGCACCAAGAAGATAATCATTGGAATTATCGATAGTGAAGAGTCCTGAGGTAGTGGATGGTAGCTGGGGCACAGTGAAATGGCTGAGGTGTGTGGTGTGTGGTGTGTATAATGTGTCTCATGTGTGTGTGTGTGTTTGTGTCAATAGTTGCCGGAGAGAACTTTTTATATGTTGATACACCAATAGCTGCTATAAATTTAATATTGACAGTATTTAGAGCTTGTTTATCCAATGAGAAATCTTATTGGAGTGAAGAAGGAATTTTCCCTCTTTGAGGCAAAATTAAAACATTTTAGAGTTTTTTGTATCCCTTCTTTTGGATCAACCAGGATAGGAAGCAGCTTTAGCTTCATGTACTGTTTCTAATACTCATATATAATTATTTTTCTAACATTGAAGGTGTGCTGCTCTTACAATGGTTAAGATATGGATAAACATTATCTAATGTTAAGCCTATATGTCTGAAAAGTCCTCTGTCTCACACTAGCTATTAACAAACACATCTGATGGAAAAAAGAAAATCTCATTTCATTTAAATCCTATTCCATGCATGTTTATGGTTCAATAGTAGTTTAGCCAAAATATGTCCACAGTTTGAGAAAATAACAATCCATATTCTGACTTTATATTGGACCCCAGGTCTTTACACCCTGGGGCAGAAGCCAAAATGTGGGAGGAAAGCATTACTTACAGCATTTCCCACATTCAGAAGAGCCTGGAAACTATCACACCAGTCAGTTGATTACTCTGAAATGTTGCCTTAGATACGAGAATAGAGCCAAATATGTTATCTCAAAATGATTAATAAAACTGGAAAAAGAACACATGGTTTGATGGATTTTAGATTCCACAAATAATGTTGGCTGCATGACTCCCACTGATTGTACCCAAAAACAGAGGTGTATTACAATATAGCTATGAAATATGAGGAAAACATTTCCCTCCTGATCCACCATTAGCCTTCTCTAAATGAATACCTAAATTCAGAAAACAGCACACTGTTAATGGAACACCAACTGTGACAATGGTTAGGCAAGCTGTATTTAAACCTGTCACGTTCTTTTCCCATTAGACCAAATACATTGGTCCCAAGGGGTACTGCCTCGTATAAAGTGGGACAGTTGAGGATATGCCAGTCTCCAGCTCGCATGGAATTTTCACGACTTCAGGGTTTGTCAGTCAAAATCCAATTTATACCATTTTATTTATCAGAACTGGACCTCCAAACTTCGAAAGAATATGATGTGTTAGATTGGACTGATGAGATTGTTCCCTGTCTGAGGCATAAAGATCTGTTCAGATCTCAAGCGAATAGTGTCTAAGAACTACTCTGATTTGATATTAGACCTCAAGGATGCAATCACTCGCTGGAAGGCACAATGAAATATTGTGGCTTGGACAAATAAACATTGTAAAAGCTTATTTGGTCCCTAAACTGTTATATATCTGTAGAGCCATCACAATCTCAGTCCCTATACTTATTAAGGGAGATTGATACACTCCTCTGCTCATAGCAAGATTTTCTGGAGTAATCCTTAGGAGAGATAATGATCGGGATGGTTTAGGTTATCCAGACCTATGTAAAATCCATGAAGCATGTATACTATCTCATCTTTTGCATGGGATATAAAAGGAATAAGAATCTGGGATGGTATCATTTGGAGAGAAGTAAATTCTGGGGATTTGATCCCATTTTCTAATCATATAATGGGAAATCTGATGGGATGGATTTATAAATTTAGAAAGAAGTATGGAATGTTGTACTTATCAAATGATCTGGCTAGGTACAGTTCTGCCTCTCTACACTGAAAACCCAAACCTCTTACATTTGCACCACAATGATTTAAATGTAATTTCAGACTTTTTTCTGTATTACAAAAAAAATTTAATCTTTCTTCTAGTGAGATCTTTAACTATCTCAGGTGTAACAATTTCTATTTGATCCAGTGTCAGATCCTGATATAATAGATGTCCTATATAATCTACAATTTAGCCCTAAGACAATTGCTATAATCTGCAAAGCTCTCAATAAATCAGTTTCCTTAAATAAATCTAGGGCCGCCACAAGATGGGAAGAAGATGTAGGTCAAATGATTCCTTTACAGTCTTATAGTATTAATTTACATGAACAATATTTTAAAGTGGCCCACAGGTCTTCCCCCTGTCAGTCAACCCCATATTCCATATGCCCTATACCATACTATTGTGAACTCTCTTGCTACTACTTTAAGTCCGTCATGTTCATTTTTTATTTCTATTTTTTCTATTGTTGCCCAAATTGGCTGTATTCTTTAGGTACCTTATTGATTTATTAGGTTATTTGTATTTTTTTGTGGTTTTGCTCTACCACCAGCTATATATATATCTTTTTAATTACTGTTTTTTCTTTACTGTTTTTTTCTTAACAGATTTTTCTACTGCGAGCCTGCCATGGTTAGACATCGCATATTTCTCTTATAGCTTAATAGTATGGCAATATTGTCATATTAAATATTGTGGTATTGTATCTCTCAATAAGAGAATGGTTGAGTATTGATTTTTTTTTTGATTTTTTTTTATAGGTGCGTTGTTTTCTTTAGATATACCATGTTAATCTCCAATTTGATTATATTCTTTATTTTTCCTTTTTCTATAGTTATCCTTTGTATCCCATTATGCAGTAGTACACTTCTTAGTACTCATACATATGGACTCATGGACACGGAGTTGATACTATTTAGCATTGTGTTATGCATTTTTTGCTGCACCTCCCTCACCGCCCCCCCCCCCCCCGTAATATGTGTTATATTTTTTTGTATGCCTGTGTATTATTAAATGCAGAGCGTTTATGACAAAGTATGCTTTTCACTGTACAGTCCTTTGTGTGCACATCAGGTATAGGAAATAGACCCATGTGTGTCAACATGGCTGCTGTCATGAAGATTACTCAGTGCTGTAGGGTGCGTTTCAGTGGGAAAAGTTTCTTGATTATTTAATGTGTTAATTTCAGTTTTTTAAACTATTTTTTAAATATATGGGAATATATTAATATTGCTGTAGTTGTTGTGTGTGCTCCTCCAACATTATTTTTAGCTTGTTATTTTATGGGGTTGCTGGAGGATTCCCCGAGGGGTGATGCACCGCTTTTTGCATTTATTTGTATCTTATTTGTGGTGTTCTTCTCTAATACCTGTATTTTTAAACAGAAAATGATTAACCCCTTAATTCATATGGACGTATGTATACGTCCTGAAAAGCATGGTTCTTTAGGACCATGAGGACGTATATATACGCCCTCAGGTTTCATTCAGCGTTGAGCTCCTTAGCACAACGCTACATGTCAGTAGCTATTCCCAGAGGCTGCTTCGGATGCGAAGCAGCCACTGAGAGTGCTTTGCCCCCCCCCCCGTCGCCCCCCCCACGCGCATACGATCACCGCGAATGTGATTGTATCGCATTACACACATAGGCAGTGATCAGCTTTCACTGCCTATGTGTGTTAAAGTGTTGCAATGATGCCTCGATCAAGGCCTCATGCAACACCTTCTGTGCCCCCCTGGGCACCGCGATCACCTGATGATTGCGGGTGGGTGCTGTATTGGAGGAGCAAATACAGTGTACCCAGCACAGAGCGACGGAAGAGAGAGAAAAAAAATATCTTCCGTCGCTCTGAAACCGTTATTTGACTTCCCCTAGAGGCAGTTAAGAATATCACAGTTTGAAAGAGAAAATGAATTAAATAAATAAATAAAATAAATAAATAAATGGAAAAAGCTAACCCTTGATCTACTAAACCTAGATCTAGGGGTAGGGTCATAATTAGGGTCATAATTAGGGTTACAGGGGGTTTGGATGATTACAAGGGTTAGATTAAGGGGTGGGGTAGATTGAGGGTTAGGGTAAATTTAGAGTTGGGGTAAATTTAGGGTTGTGGTTAAAAGGTCACTGTAGAAGAAAATGGTGAGAAAACAACAAAAAAAAACATTAATATTGTTTATTGCCCTATTACTTGAAATAAAACATAGAGAAACAAGTAAACATTGGTATTTCTAAACTCAGGCCAAATATTAGAAACATATAGACGGGGTCTTTTTTTACCACTTGTTGTGTAAAAAAAAAACAGGTCACAGTTAGAAAAAGTGTTTTTTATGGCATATTTTCATCATATTTTACATTTTTTAATAGTAAATTATATCATATGATGTAAATAATAGTATCAAATGAAGCCCCATCTGTCCTTTAAAAAATGAAATATAATTTGTGTGGGTGGACTGAACACAAAGAAAGAAATTCACAGTTCAGTAAATATATGACAAAAATAATGGAATTCTGGTCTTCAAGGTACATCAAATTCAGCATAGCACTCGGTCACTAAGGGGTTAAAGATTGAAATAAACAAAAAAAAGTGTTAATCAGTCAGATTCTCTTTCAAACTCATCAAATTATGTTGCTTTTGTATAGCCCCCAAGCACTACAGGCATCAAATAACTCCTTCATTGCTGGATCTCACACATCAGGGCAAGGTAATGATGGGGCAGACGTTTATAGAACACATGATACAAAAAAGTTGTTTGTAACTTATACATTTGAATTACGAAATGCCACCTTAGTAAATCAATCACATTTAGTTGTGATATGTTTTTTTAATATGGTGATTTTTCAATATATCATTTGACATAACAGGCAAATTGTTGCATCTGCAGAGCTCAAATTGTTAACGTGTTGAAATAAAGTGTCATCCAGAAAGAAAACATCAGCCTCTAGATGTGCTGCTTTTAGAGTGTGCGCATGTTGACACATGCTGAGACTGCTTCTGGAACTGTAGTACTTTATATTCTGAAAGATAGTGTCTTTCAACAATTTCAGTTTACCGTTTTGATTTAGTACTTTTGTTAATTACTTTTAAAATGTCCCTGTAAACTGATGTAATTTATTGTTTTTATTACCCAAATATCTCACTAAACCTAAACCAGTAACTCCTTAATTATCTTCCCATCTTCCCTCTCTTTCTCTCTCTCCCTGTCTCTTGACCTCCCTTGATCTATTACTCTCATTCACTTTTGTGATATCTCATTCACTTTTGTATTATCTCCATCCATCCTTCATTTTATGAATGTGTACTCTTGGTGTATCCCTTAATTTGCTAAAATTTGGTCATGTTTAATATAGTTTAATATCTAATATTTAATATTAATTCTATTACATATTTGTTTTTAAATTAATATCTTGCATATACTGAGTGGTACATGCCTTTTCCATGTACCTACTGTGATCTTTGGTATGGCTTACATCTTTGAATATTTATAGATTGTAAAAACGGAGGTAGGATTGGCAACCTTATCTGCTGTGTGGCAATTAAGTGTTCTAATACAGTGTTCAAATATGGGCAGAAGACTGAATAAGCTTCTGCAATCTAGCCTCAGGCATTAATGGAGTCTACACTCTCCAGAGCACATGGCAAGTAACTAGGTGTCACCTCCAGTCCCTAACTCTACAAGCCCTTCCCCCAGTCAAAATGGTTTCTGGAAATACTACTAGAAGACTGGCTGTGGGGGAGGGAGTGTACAACAAAGAAGGTGGGCTCTCTCTTGAAGAAAGACCTAGCCAACCTTCTTGCAAGCTCTCTTACACATGGTGTCCCTTGGGGACAACATCTCTCTCTCTCTCTCTCTCTCTCTGCGGCTGCCTGGTAACACGTGATTCCAAGGAGTGGTAAATGTATCACATGTGTGAATGCTTGACTTATTGTTTCAGCTAGTTGATTCCATTCAATCAATGAATAATTAGTGATAGCATATACCAACCTAGTACCAGTTTTCATATGTATCTGTAGTATTTGTATGTATTGTTTATTTGTATGTGTTTAGCCTCTATTAATTAAATATTGTTGAATTGCCGAAAGCAAGGAGTGTGGACTCTGAATTTACACTCAGTAGTTAAGGGTTATCAATAGCATAACTAGACATATTGGTGAAGATTTATATCTTTATCAGTAATATAATATTAAGATATTTCATTGGCGGGTCAGGTAATTATTTTCTACCACTTTTTGCTAGCTTGCACAGGGGGAGACAATCCAGTTTCCGGGTACAAGCTAGCTAAAAAGGGACAAAATAACGAACCAGTTTTGTTTTATTTCGTGTGAGCGTTTTCGGCAATATGTCCAGGGCCAGGACGTGCGGGATCCTAAAGAGGCAACCAGAGTGAAACGCAATTCGTAAGCCGGACATCATATCTGGAGGATCAAGGTTAATCCAGACGGAGGATTCAAAGCGGAGTGCACACCATTTGATTGCCTGAAGTCTGAAGACACAAATCGTGTAAGTAATTTATAATTTATTTATAAGAATGGAAATTGTAGCAGAATATGCAGGATGTAGCAGCTTTAACCCATTAATGATTGAAGATCAAAATGAATTTAAGAAAATGCACAGTTTTTGGCTGCAATGTGAGAGAGAAAATACGAGAGTAGATAACAAGAAGTGGTGCTTGAACAAGGATAAACTGAAGTTGCAGAACTGTATGAAGTTGTTAATGACATTAAGAAACCAACTAAATCGTTTACTTGTAATCCACAATCCAATGGCTCCAGTACAAGCTAGTAGTCATAAAAATACTGATTGTCCAACATGTGGCTTGAATGCAGAGTATGTTAACACATTGGAGGACAATTATGAAGCTAGAGGGGAGTTAATTTCATCCCTTAGAACGTGTTTATCTTCACAAACTCCAGTAGCTGTATGCAGCCGCGAGGGTCAATGTGAGACAAATAAAGAAGCCCCAAATACTTTATCAGACAGATTGGACATGTGGGAAGCTCCTGTATTAACCCCTTGCACAACAAAGCTCCCACAGTCACAGCCTAAGAACTGCACTTTAACCACTGCACAGAGTGATAGGATTAGTAGTCCTGCCATATACAATGGGCAGGATCCTAACCTCCATACTGCCCAACAGTTAGACAGACAGAAAGTAGTTAATCGCTTGGTAAAGTTAAAACCTTTGTTTCCAAAATATGATGGCAATACAGATGTTTTATCAAACATGTCCAATTTCGAAATGGCAGTCAAGCAATACATGCTCTCTGCTAAAGAGGCATGCATCATGCTAAAATTGTGGCTACCAGGTCAGATTGCATGTAGGCTTAAAACACCAGTAAGTGAACCTGTTGATTCAGAAAGAGATTGGTTTAATGATTTTAATTGGGGTACAGAGGAAGACCGGTTAAAATCAGTTTCTAAACTGGTAAATGGGAACAGAAACCTAGATAGCCATGTGCTTGCAGAAATGACAGTGAATGTAGAGGATGATCCTTGGGAATTTGCATCTAAATTTGTGCAAGTATATAGGCTAACTCATCGTGTACCACCAGACCAAACTCCTCCTGATTTATTACAGTACTTAATAAAGAAATTTACATACTTAGACCCTCTAATGCAAATGTTAGCAGATCAAAAGGAAACTTTAGAAGGTGTATTAACTATTATTGGGAAAGCAAGGCAGAATCTCATAACAAAAGGAGTAAGGCCTTACAAAATTGCAACTGTATGTTATAGCAATGAAAAGACTGCAACGAATTCACCAGCCCCATTCAAAGGTATTTGCTTCTATTGTTTAAAGCACGGACATACCCAATTCTCATGCAGGGTTAGAAAAAGAGATCACAGGTCAGTGAGAAAGGTGCTTTCAAATGTAAATGCTTCTGATCCTTGGAAAGGTAATCAGTATCAGCAAGGATCATGGAGAACTCACAGAAGGAAGCCACCTGATAAAACAGGCCAGGAATATGCTTATAAATTCCAGCCTACAGGTGACCTGTATGGTGTAGTAAAAAGTATTTTGAAAACCATCATTTTTGAAGAGAAAAACAAATGGAATCAGGGGGGCAGTCCCTCTCACATCCCATTTTATAATTAATGTTTACAGGTTTGAGGTGATAGGATCAGTCTATCCACCCTTGTCCATAGCGGAATGTACTGTGTAATTTTTATAATGTTTCTAGTTTTTCAACAGGTAAAGCAGCTGTTTTTTGTGGTATTGGGTGCAGTCCCAGCCTCAAGAAGTCCTGCTTGCAATTTTTATTTTTTTGTTTAAACCTTGTCTGACAGGTTTAATTGCTTTCAGTGGGACTAGGGGGGTCCTGGTCTCAAAACATTTGTGTTTGTTGTTGTTTTGTTATTTTACAGTAGGTCTGATGTATATCAGAACCAGCTATGCAAGTGCTACTATAGGTACCCTTATGAGCTCATGTAATGGTAATAAAACCTATAGCACTATGTCAAATGTCCACTCCCATGAGAGAACTTGTGTTATGTGACCAAGATCTCAACCAAATTTAGGAGCAGATGAGCTCACTGCTACCTTTTGCTGCATCAATTCTTTCTCACATTGGCTGTAAACATTTGTCTAAAACGTAATTGTTTTAGAAGGGGGGATTGGGATTGATAGGCAATGTGGTCAAGTGATCAAACATTTTCATGCAAATTGTCACTGGGAAACAATTTGGGAAGTTTGAGTTTACATTTGGGAATTTTCAGGTACCATAGTACCTAGATAGATATTTTATTGTAAGTAGGCCAGAATGCAGCCTGGTCTAATGTAGGGTCCATGCGGCCCAATGTTTTGTTTTTGAGGACTATTGTCCAAGATGTATCTGCTAAGAATTGATACTGCTCTTGATCTTTTACAGATTTTGCCATGAGAAATCGGAAGAAGACCAGAGCCAGCTATCTGCCACCGTATTCAGAAAGCAGAAAGTTTTTTTTGCAGCAATAAGCAATCGATTGGAAACAGCAATAGGTTTATTCATTTTGGGACATTTCACAGATTCATTGGACTTTGACACTTTCACAGAGCAACAAGATAACTTGTGAAAAAGGCAATATGTGTTCCAGTTTATCAGAACTACAGCTTAGTAGTTAATTTTTGGGGACACAAGAATATTTTGTTTGTTTTTATGGACTTATTGCTTTCATCATGACCAAGAAAGAAGAATCACCGATCAGTTAAAGTGGGGTCCCAGTAAATAAAGTTCAGCTATTTTCTAGGCCCTAGTAGCGATACAAGCTATGAATCTGCATTAGAAATGTGTCCATTGTGTTACTATGTTTCCAATGTTGCTGCTGTTTATTGTCAGTTTATTATGTGTTTTATTTCTGTAGGTTTTATGCTGTACTTGTGTGCACGTATTATATGTCGTTTCGTTTTAGCTTCTTTCCCATCCACTCACAGTTCCTTAGCATAATCCCTTACACATACAGTGACATGCTAGTCTAACAGCCATAAAATGTAAGGTTGTGTGAGAATGCAGCATTCTCTAGTATGTGTGTAGTGTGATTCATGTTATTTGTGGAGTATGAATGCAATGCTACTTACGGTTTCACCTTGTGGTTAGTATCGTGTATAAAAGCAGCATAGATAGGTAGCATGTGTATTTGTCATACTTGTGTTGTGGCTTGGTGTGTGGAAGTATTGGATGTGTGTGCGCATGTGTGTGGAGTGAACATCTGTGTGATACACTCTGTAGCACAGTGCAATGAGTGCATGTACCAACACCTGGAGTGCTTGTGTGATGTCCTAGTACTGAAAACCATTTAACCTTTGCTATGCCAGTATCACTACATACCCTAGTATTTTCCCATACTACATAATCATATGCAAAGGGTTTGTGGAAAGGGTTATATTACGGAGGGTACATTTTGGCAGAAATTGGTTATGTGATTTCAATCAAACTATCTATGGGCCAAACATCTACAAGACTTTGGGAAATGTGTTTGTGATAATTGTATTATGTATTTCTGTAGTTTGTATTGTTATTCAGGTTGGTGTGTGCTGTTGCAGTTACTCATTGGTTGGGCGAGTATATTCATTTCTAGTATACCATGGAAGTCTCTATTGATATGGTGGGCTAAGCGCGCACATAGTTGATACATTGCAGGATCCTCTTTCCTTCTCTTATCTCTTATCTTTTGGTGGGATCCAAAGAGCTCACGTGTCTTATCCACTTTATTGTCAATAGGAGGGATGTAAAAACGGAGGTAGGATTGGCAACCTTATCTGCTGTGTGGCAATTAAGTGTTCTAATACAGTGTTCAAATATGGGCAGAAGACTGAATAAGCTTCTGCAATCTAGCCTCAGGCATTAATGGAGTCTACACTCTCCAGAGCACATGGCAAGTAACTAGGTGTCACCTCCAGTCCCTAACTCTACAAGCCCTTCCCCCAGTCAAAATGGTTTCTGGAAATACTACTAGAAGACTGGCTGTGGGGGAGGGAGTGTACAACAAAGAAGGTGGGCTCTCTCTTGAAGAAAGACCTAGCCAACCTTCTTGCAAGCTCTCTTACACATGGTGTCCCTTGGGGACAACATCTCTCTCTCTCTCTCTCTCTCTCTGCGGCTGCCTGGTAACACGTGATTCCAAGGAGTGGTAAATGTATCACATGTGTGAATGCTTGACTTATTGTTTCAGCTAGTTGATTCCATTCAATCAATGAATAATTAGTGATAGCATATACCAACCTAGTACCAGTTTTCATATGTATCTGTAGTATTTGTATGTATTGTTTATTTGTATGTGTTTAGCCTCTATTAATTAAATATTGTTGAATTGCCGAAAGCAAGGAGTGTGGACTCTGAATTTACACTCAGTAGTTAAGGGTTATCAATAGCATAACTAGACATATTGGTGAAGATTTATATCTTTATCAGTAATATAATATTAAGATATTTCATAGATCCTAGATAAATTCTTACAATATCTTCACATTATCTGTTCTACCTAATGTAGTAAATTTATAAGACCTGGAATTGATCCAAAATTACAGGTGGCTTAATTATTGTCAAGTAAGTATTGATTTGGTTTTAACTTAAATGTGTCTACTGTTTATTCATCAATGGATTGTTCTAATATATTAGTGTAATAAGATCTTTTATCAGTTCCTAAAAGTGAGTGGAAAGGTAAACCTGCATCAGCAGCAGGCAACTTTTATCTAGATGGGCATACAGAGATTTGGTTAGAGCCGACGTAGATTGAACTGCTAGACCACAGTAAGTCTAACAGCATCAACAATAGAGAGAGATGGGAGTAATTCCAGTACTAAGCATTATGACATGACGCTTTCCTGATGTAAGTGAATACTGTGGCTAATTGTTCTCCACAGTAGCCATTATTCAACACCAAACAAATGAAGCAATCGCACTAGCAATCACAGTTGTGAAAATGGTGAAATGTCAATAGAGTGGATAGGCTGTAGCACAGACGTTTCGGGCAGCAACAGCCACCCTTTATCAAAGCATGCAACCCCACTACAGCTTATTCGCGCTTTATTCATGTAAATAAAAGCAAGGGAACATTTCACCTGGTGAACATTGCTACCCGGTGCGCTTGCTTCATTTGTTTGGTAAGCCTAACATCATTAGAATGATAATCCTACTAGAACACATGTTTTCTCCTCCTTTTGGCTCTCATTAAGTTACTCTATTATTTGTAAATGTACATAGACTTTATCAGAGAGTAAAATCCTGATGTTGATGTAAAGCATAAAGATATATCGCCATGTGTATCAGGAAAAAATAAACTCTTAAACTGAAGAATTCCATTCTTAAGGCAGCATCTCACTTGAAACACCAGTATTACGCATTACTGGATAAAATATGACAAGGGACGCAATACACAGCTAATTTGGGTCAATAATTCACTTTTTTCAAGGTCTGAAAATGACATTATTTTCTAACAGCTGTTCTAGATTACAGTAATGTACGGTATATCACAGCAACATGCTATTTCTATGGCTAGACTTACACATGTTTTATTTCATCATTTGGCAGTGCTGCCAGAACATATTCAAGTATCCTTCACATGTGGCAAGTAAAGTATCAATGATTTATCGGGTTTATCTCTTGGAATTAGAAAGATGGGAACTGTATGATGCAACTCAAAACAGTTTTGAACAATGTTTGTTTTTGGTTTCAATGGAACATATATATATTTTTATTTTTTTTAAATCATAAGGAAACATGCTATAATATAAAAATGCTACTTTTGTTAAAGTGGTGTTTACCTTGTTAAGATGCATAAAATGCTTTGAGAATTTTGTCTCTATCAGCAACTTTTTACTAGATATTAACTTTTTATTTAAACAATTCTAATACATGTTGTATTCAAAACCAAGAGGCATGCGTAAATAAATATTGCTTGATTAGAGATTTTTTTGATCCCCCATTGATGTTTTCAATGTTTTAATATTTTCTATTTCAGCTCATGGGCATATTTGCATGTCAAAGGCCTATACAATGTATATAAAATGTGTCAAAAAAAATGAGTGGTACATTTTAACACACAGAAAGGTCTCTGGAAGGGAATCACTGTGGATTAGTAGACTTTATACACAAAACACAGCTGTGAAGTCTGTCAAATGAAGCACTTCAAGCAGAAGAAAATTATACATTAAATGTTTCGCATCTCAGCAATCAGAATTCATAGACTCAAATTCAAGAATTATTATATTCAGCAAAAAAGCAGACAGTTTCTGTTGTTTGCCCCCAAATTCTATCTGTACAGGGAATTAGCCTCTCTTGTTGTCCATCTATAAAAATTACATATTGCACACCTTGTACCATCAGAAATTATATTAAAAATGAAGATGTATGTTTTATTATAAATGGACACAAATATTAATTTAAATTTCACATAAAAAATCAAAGTTTCCTCATTTGGGCAAAATAGCATTGGATAAGCTGTGCATTGTGCTTGATATTGACCAGTAGTAAAAGCACATAGTTGCTTGTATGATAACACAGATTTCAGATAATATTTCCCTAGTAGGGCACACAATAGGGTTAGCAGGTACATTCTTGTAGCTCCTTTTAATATTTGGGAAGCACTTCCAATTCCATACCAAACACTGACACTCCTATTCACAAGTGTATACACATCCTGTGTACTAACTTTAGCTATAAAATAGGGATAAGGCCATGACATCTTAGCATACCACTTTTTAAAAAATATATTTTCTTGGTATTTTGGTGGGCTTTCGCATGTGGAGATTTTGACACAGCTCTCCTGTAATTACTGCATTGAATAACTTGGGCTTCGACCTGAATGAAAAAAAATTGCATCGGTATAATTTACACTAATAAGGAAGTGCAGGGGAGTTGAGGTGAAATGAATTGAAAAACAGCAGAATCTTTATTCATGGTTTGTACTAGCGTTTTGTGTGGTGACGGAACTGTAGGTCCTGTGCACAAATCACAAACTTCTAACATTTGTCAGGATCTAACAATACACATTTTTGCACCACTAGTAGGCGCTCTCACTGCATGCTCCTCTTTTATACACAACCCAAACAGAATGTTTTGGCAGATAATAACTTTATACTGAAGCAGCATCCTGCAGATAAGCACTTTTACTAACCTCAATGGAACAACACATTCAGGCAGCTAAGAACCATTTGGCCCATCTAGTCTGCCCATCTAGAGTCAATAAGTAGTCGCATTACTGCAATATTTCTCCCTTTATCCCATGCATGCTTGAACTCCTTCACTCATTAACCTCTACCACTTCTGCTGGAAGACTTGCATCTCCTGTGTGCTCACTGAAGTAATACTTTCTGAAGTTACTTTAAAAATTCTGACCTTCTAATTTTAAAACTATAACATTTTAATAAATTAAATGTCAGAAAGTAACATCTCCAAGAATTTTCCTTGAAAATGTTCTATACTTAGCTTCATTCCAAGCATTAAAGAATGAAAAATGGAATTAGAATTTAAAGGACAACTAAACCTTTTTTTCCACTTGTGCTTAACATGTAGAAACACAAGTGAATTATTAATATCCCCTGTCTGAGGATAAACTGGCATGCTAGTTTATCTTCTGAAAGGCAGCTGCCATGCTTCCCTGGCAGTCAGGTAAGGTCAGCGATGGTCTCTCTCTGCTATTGACTAGGTCCCCCATGTTGATCCCCTTTAAATAGGAAGGTCTCTCTCTGCACTAGCAGAAATCTGACCCAGATCAAATGAGTGGGGCTAGCCCCTGTTCTGATTGGCTGTGCGTGCACTGACACTGGCACTGCATGAAAGCCTCCAAACTGGCTCTGCTATGAGGCAGAGTCGAGAGTAAAGCCACATGTATCTATAAAGATCACACACACACATGAGGTTTTCTTTGGGAAAGAGGAGACATTTTTATAACCCTTTGTCCTTTTAAATCAACTATTTGGACCTAGATATCTCCTGTGGGCCCACCATGAATTTACTTCACAGGTTTAATAAGAAAGGGATAGAACAGACCTCACACATGGATTTTAATCTTGCCAGAGAATCAAAAAACCTAGTTTAAGAATCTCCAATTTATACTTAACTTTGGCAAAGAGAAACCCAAGCTAGATGTATATGGATTAATATTCGTAAACTTTTTTACGTAAAAAGAAAAACACTCTTGCTTAAAAATCACAATCACATGGCCATTTTAAAGTTATTACTGCGATATTTATCCTTAAATACATTGCAAGTCTCTGTTTTTACAGATATAATAGTGGTAGGGTTGATTCATTACCAGATGCAGTGGAAATCAAATATGTTAATTTGTGAAAAAAATTGCAATTATACTTATAGAAGTGTAGAATGCAGCCAGTAATGCTGTTTTGTACATTAATGGCTTCTGTATAATATACGGCATTGAGAAACGTTTAAACCTATATATAAGTTATGGAACCTAACAATTAGTTTCTGAAAGCAAGTAAACATACTAAGAACACCGGAAGAGAGTTGAAGGATTATTTTTAAATTGTTGTTGTGAATGTCACTGTGTACTGTGGATCCAAACAGAAAGGGCATTGGTTGTACAGGAAAATGTAACCACCTTTCCCTGGAATTTTGTTTCCCATGTTCTGGCTGCTGCAAGAGCTAATAAGTAGTTACATTACCATGATAATCAGTGAGAGAGGCAAACAGTGCATAGGTTGGGGCAGGCAGTAGTCATAATGAAACATGAAGCCGGAGTATAAAACAAGGAGATCAAGAAGTTAATTAGAAACCCACAGCAAAGTCACAAGACAGAGCTCCAACAACAACTGGACACCGATACAGCAAATAGGAGGAGGGACCCAATGTAGTGGGCGAAGCATTGTACAACCCTCACTCCACCCACACTTAAACAACGTAATGGAAGCGGAAGAAAGAAGTGGATCCAATGGTGCCACAGCAGAGGAAAATCATGAAAATCGGAAGAACATTAAAAGGGAGGGGAGTGTAGCAGTGAACATAAAAGGTGGTGCTTAGATAGAAACAAAAAGGGGCAGAGGTAAAGGAGTAACTGAGTTCACCACCCATCACTGTTGAATACAATCCCATTTGTTTTTTTAATTATCTAACTGCGTAATTAAATGGCATGGAAAAAAAATAAAATAATACAGTTGGAACGCATTGGAGTGTGGTTTGCCAATGGCTTCTGATCTTCCATTTTGCTACCTGTTTAAAGCAAACTGAAACTTTGCTTCGCTGAATAGAGATGTTCAGGGACGAAAGATTCTCATTATAACCCTGGTTATATTGCAATGCAATTCTTTGAAACACAAGCACCGCACTATAAAGGCTTTTAGCTGTGTAACTCGAGGAAGAAAATTCAAATATATCTAGAGAAACAATCCTGTACTGATGTGAAGAATTACTGTAAATTGCTTTTTCCAAAACTGAAAACATTGGATGAAGGAGGAATTGAGCTACAGTTTGAATTTGCATAATGCTGAAAAATCTAGAGAATTTTCTCATTTACAAACAAATGAAAGGTATGTAGTGAAGTGGGTGGTCTCAAATGAGAATTTGTGTATTATGCCAAGGAAAATATTTCTTCTTTGACTTTTACTGTCGAAAAAAAAAAAAAAGAGATTGGAAAAAAAACTTTATGGGGAATTAATCGTTCCAACAAAAATTAGTCTTGCAACTGTACATCTGTGGTAACACATGTACATAGGTGTGTGTATATACATGTATATGTACATCAATATTTGCATAAATACATGTACATATAGGCACTGGTGGCAGTCCTCCTGAGCTGGCTGAGCTGTTGGATTGTGAGTAGGGACTTCTGCAGGTCATGGGGCCAGTCACAGGTTTGAGGGGACAGTTGACACAGACTTTCCTGGTCATAAGCCGACTTTTGTGAAAAAGGTACGCTAAATTGGAAATTAACCATGCTTGCTTGCAGTGGCAATTCATACATCAAACATCCCTCAATGAGCACAGGTGGTTGAAGGTTAGTCTGGTGAGGAGGAAGATGATACCAACATGACTGGACGGTTGCCCAGTATATCATCCTCCTCATCAGATTCTGGTGAGTAAATTCTACTGTAGCATCTTAATAGTAACCATGGGACCCTTGGCTACTTATCATTCATGGCCTTAGCTCCATATATGTCCAAATATCATCTTTTGAACAAATATCTTAATAATGGACATTGGTATCAGAAATTATATTTGGGCATTTTTTTTTTTTAAAAAGCACTTTTTGTGTTTTAAAAACATGTTTCATTCATTTAAATGATTTAAATTTTAATTCTCCAGTGTCTTAAATGCATGAAATTCTTCTTTTTTCAAAGATCTTGTGTTATTTTCCAGGGATTCTGACACATATTAAGTAGCTGAATATCAGAAAATTCTGAAATTCGACTTTGACCAATATGGGCCTATTTTGGGCTACATCAATGCATACTGAATAGACCCTCAAGCCTTTGATCTGGGGCTTAATATAAGAAAGACATTCTTCAGAGCAAAAAAAAAACCTGTGGAGGAAGCCTCAGGGGACTGCCCTTCCCTCTGGGTATTAAGAGGTTAATTTAACAATTATTATTATTATATACGATTATTAAGAAGAAGTTTCATTTTATAAGCAATCAGGCACTCCGTTTTGGATTATGGAGTGTGCTTACTCCCTTCCTTGTCGTGCCTACTTGCTCTTTAAGTTAATAGATCATTGAGGGCAGCTATGGCACTGGTGAGGGAGATCAATGATGGTCCTATAACCTGTCAATTATTTTTTTCGTCTCAGGCTTTCTGTGGCTGCTCTAAATCTGGTTCTCTATTACAGGGATGATCTGACAAGCATGGAGCTCGATTAAAAGCATGTTTTTCCCATAAGGCAGGTCTGTACCCCTTACAAAATGCTTAGCGAAACACACATCTACAGATTCCACCATTTAAGTGGAGCCCAAGATACAGGTATTTGTTGTTATTTACAGTATATACCCGACTCTCTATTGTTTAGAACCTTCTGACCAAAACATTGCTCGTCCTACTATTACATTTCTGCTATTGGTAGTGACAATGAGAGACATTTGGAGAAGCCAATAGCTGTCTGGAATACTTCCTGATGCCACCTTGTTTGGCTCCTTGATTGGTCGGGTGCTTGTCAGTGCTGAGCCACCCGGTCTAAAAGTAAAGGAGGACCGGGAAGTTGAGTTAGGACAGCCTGGGTTTGGCGTTATGGTCTGCGAGGCTGTGGATGGCGATAATATGGACACTGGTGGTGGAGAAGGAGGGCTGGTCGCCGAGACTGGGCTCTTGCAGCAGATCTTGAGCCGCTGTCTGGTGCCCCGATATGGAATCACGACATTATGCCCCACCGCCAACACCCTCTGCTTCTTCCCAGGTGAGAGAGAGACATCAAGGGCAACCAGTATCCAATCCTCCCCCTCATTTGATCACCTCACTATTTACATGCACATGGTGCTTATTCCCCTCCTGTTGTCAGCTGGCTCATTATCCTTAGCCCTTCCCTATTTAAACCTGCAGCTTATGGCACTCAGTGCCTTTGTATTGCTTTGGTTGCTGCCTGTGATAGTGCCTTGTGCCTGCGTTTCTGAGTTCTTTTGTTGCCGAATCCTGCTAAGTTCTGACCATGTCTGTTTGCTGCCTGTCCTGATCTGTTTGTCTGCCTTCACTACATTTTGTTTGCTGCCAGCCTCGATCCTTGCCTGATCCCTTGATCCTTCACCTCCGGTCCTGTTGGTTTGGTTACGCTTCGGTATCCTCGTATTGACAGAGTGCAAGTCCTGGGAGAAAGAAGCCTGCGGTTCAACCATAGGGTGGATTTCATTCAGGCAGAATAATTCTGTTCTTCTACCTGGGTCCGTTGCAATAACCTATACCTATTTCTGCACAGCGGTTCCAACTTCATACCAGATCCTTACAGTTATTACAGGCCGTGTCCTGCTCTGAGAGCTGCCAGTCCAGTCTCTGCATCCTGTTTTCAGTTGCCTGTCCTGTTTCTGCTGCCAGTCTCCACTGCCAGTCCTGTCAGAGAATTCCAGTTCATAGTTATGTATTGTGGGGTGCAGACAGACCCCACACCCTGTCCTGCAATGAGGCTCCTCCCTGGTCTGTTATCCCAGGTTGTAACACTTAGTGGATGATATAAATGTTGACATACTAGGATAAAAAGTTGAGCAAGGTCTGTGTCCAACGAGATCCCAGTCTGAGAGAATGAAGGTGTGCCCATACATCGGCAGCTATACAACCCATAATCAAGTATTGAGATTATTTGAAATAATATAATTAGCCAGTGAAGAAAAACATGGAGTAAGAAGGTGTAATTGGTTACATTTTCATACAGGTACACTTGGGGACACAAAGAAAACATTCCAGGTGGTGCTTGAGACCAGAGGGCACATTGATTTCAGTTGAACTTGATCCATATACAATATTGCTGATGCCAACCTGCCCCAAGACTTGACAAAATCATGGAGGCCGGGTTACTAAGAAGACTAGTATTGTGCAAAAACAGTGCTAACATTAAGTCAGCACTTCATGACATGTGATATAGTAGGCATAAGAAAAAGTAGGCAGAGCATAAGTGTGTATATTCAATATACTTTTTTGTTCTTGTGTCAGGCTCACACACAAGGGGATCTCAGTGGTTGATAGAGGGTGTCTATCCAAACCCTACGTTGTTAATTACTAAGATCCAGTAAGTCTCGGAACACTGTGTGGGCATTAGACCACACAGGAACCACCATGATATTGGTCTTAAGGGAGGTGATTGACATCTCCTTACATACCTCCCAAGTGTCTCTATTTAACAGGAGCAGACCCAAATCACTTTCTCCCTCTTTTCCACCCTGATGTCCCTCTTGTCTAGGAGCACCACATTTTTGATGTGCATCAAAGCATCACCGAGCTCCACAGCAGCGAATCTCACACTACAGCAGGTTTAAACGTTAGTGAAGGAGTTAATAGATTAGTTGTTTGTAAATAAAATATTAGATTTTTATTCTAAATGACTTTCCTAGCAATGCCATGAACATAGCCACACCCTCAGCCACTCCCTCAAAACAAAAGTGTCCCTCTTAAGCGAATTGACATTTTGGAAGGTATGTGCAAAGTGGCCAGACATACATAATGTTCATGACATTTTCAATTGGACCTTAAAATCAAGAAGAGCAGATATATTTAACTGCTGTTGATTTAAGTTTTCCTCCACCCATGGAAAGACACAGCTGCCCTGCACTGAGGTGAAAGTGCCCAAATCCTCATCACTGGACAGTGAAGGGACAAAAAACATATCCTGACATAAACATTATTTCACAGCAGGGGAGTTGCACAAGGGATCTGCGCCAACATAGACTCTAATGCATACCCCTTTCAGAGTAGACAACACTGCCCATTTTCTGGTAACAGGGAACAACAACCGGTGTCTCTCCTGCTGTAGTGGACTACAGCTGCCGTGGTGCTCAGCCAGACATTTGGATGGTAATGCCCAACAGCTGGTGACACAAAGGAACTTTTTATTCCCCCCTTCCAATGCTTTGATTCTCGAGCAGTTCTGAACTACAGCACCCATGTTCAATAGCCATTTAATTTGGCTGACGCCATGAACATTGAAGTGGATAGTGTACCAAATATTAGCTAGCCATCTACAGTAGCCTACAGCTCCCATAATTCCCAGTAAGCCATAATGATGACTGAGCATCATAAGAACTAAAATCTCCATCCCTCCTTTGTGAAACATTTTCCAGCCAGTTTCATTGCATATATCATTTAAATGTATTGCATGGAATTCCAGGTTACTGAAATCACTAAGAATCATGGCTCTGGTAGATCATCTCAGGCCTGCTGAGAGTAACAAATTGATTTGTATCACGGGCTAGTTGAAGCTATGGAGGCACTATTTGGTAGGCCATGGCTTGGTATGCTATCCTTAGCCCATTGATGCTGTCAGGTCCCTCGAAGCTGCGCTGTGGGTCCAGAAAAGGGCAGCGTGTTGGTCCGTGTAAAGCCAACAGTATATGACGAATCCTTTCTTGCCCTCTAACACTGTACTTTTAATAACACATGCAATATCTCAGGATGTTTCACGTGAATATGTTATGGATTTTCTGATATAGTTACAAATGAGCTTGCCACCATCAACACATGCAGCTGAGATGTTTACCATCAGTATCTTTAGTAGAAACATTTAATTTATATCTTTTCTGGCAAATTCACCACCATCAAGATGGCTAACATAGTGGACACATACATATTCTCCTGTCCCCAAACAATGACATCATTCACCAAAAATGCTAAGCATGGTGGCTGCACACTAAGCATTATAATTACTTAGCACTGCAATAAACTATGGGGGTTATGCATAGTTTCATAAAAAAGCACAATCATTGTTTGATATCTAAACAGCGATTGTGTGGTTTTTTTTTTAACTCCCGACACTGTGCAGTGTGGGAGAGAAGGACTTCTGTAAAACTGTGTTTGGCGGAGGTTTCCCCAACACAAATCAGGTGCTTTTCTGTGCCTGACTTTTTATACATAGGCTGCGCCGGGGCGATGAGAGCCAACACAACATAAATCTATATATTTAGCATAGATCCTGTGAGTCTGCCAATTGCACCAGTATTTGACTCAATCTGCGTGTGAACCAATGTTAATACATGCCCCCCCTATGCAGGGCCGATCCCAGGGTCACGGGCACCTGGGTGCAGGTTTTCTTTTGACGCCCCTATGTGGGCGTGGCTATATTATGAATTCCTCCCCTTTAGACATGTCTGTTCCTGAAATGCCCATTTCATTATTGGGGTGAGGGGGAGGGAGAGCACAAACTTTATTTTGATGTAAAGGACTAACACAAACTCTTATTTTAAATACAGATATTTATTTGGCCATCATATCATGTAGTGGTTTTATTCATTCCTATGATGCACAGACAGCAACATGGGAGACTTTTTGCTGGCTAGTTGAATGTGTTTTAACTACCATTCCCATGATGCCAAAGTCTCCCATTAGTCTGGCTGAGCATCATTGGAAAATAAGTACACAATGAGCGATAAATATTATTCCACCATGAAAAGAGCGGACTGAGGTCTCAGGGGAAACCGGGCACTGGTCTGCAGAGCCAGCTCTGAGTGGCAGCAAAGCATCACATGGGCAGCCCATTTGCAGAGGTGTACCAAGGGTCTCTAGCACATGCCACAGTACCACTTTGCCCCATTGTACATGTTATTTGCCCCACAGCATCACTTTGACAATTAAAATGAGCCACAGTCAGGTACCAATTAACATGCCACAGTCAGATTGCCATTTACATACGCAACAGCCAGTTTGCCCATTAAAATGCCATTTTGTCCATTAAAAATGCCACTGTTTGCCAACTAGAATGACAGTTTGTACAGTAGAAATGCCACAGTTTGCCCATTCAAAAAATGCCACTGTTTGCCCATTCAAAAAATGCCACTGTTTGTCCATTAATATACCACTCATAGCTTGTCCATTTATATGCCACAGCCATTTTTTCCCATTTATATACCAATGTTAGTTTGTCCATTAATAGGCCAGAGTCAATATGCCCATTAATATGCCACTTTTAGTTTGCCCAATAAAAGCATTATCTCCTCTCCCACCTTCCCAAGTACTCACCTTGCTGCTGCTCTCTCGTGTCCCTGGCCGTCTCATCCGCACAGTATACCCTCTAAGCACGCTGAGCACAGGAAGTGGGGAAATAGACTCTGGCTGGATGACGACTGCTGCCCTCCATGTGACACAGGCAGCGGGACCATGTTGCGGCCAGCGGGGGCCCCGGTTAACCAGCAGCCCTGGGCAAGTGCACACTTACATAGTCACACACACACACACACACACACTTATACACATTGACACACACTTATACACATTGACACACACACTTATACACATTGGCACACATAAACTTAAACACACTGACACACACACACTTATACACATTGATACACACACGTATACACATTGACACACAATTATACACATGGACACACGCACTTATACACATTGACACACACGTATACACATTGACACACAAATACACATTGACACACACACCCCTATACACATTGACACACACTTATACACATTTACACACAGACACACACTTATACACATTGACACACACACACACCTATACACATTGACCCACACACTCACCTATACACACTGACACACACTTATAAACATTGGCACACATATACTTAAACACACTGACACACACAGTTATACACATTGACACACACACTTATACACATTGACACACACACTGACACACACACACACACTTATACACATTGATACACATACACACCTATACACATTGATACACACTTATACACATTGACACACACACATTTCCACACATACATTTCTTTTCACCCCCCCCCCCCCAAACATATAAAAAAACATGATGATTGGTCCCCCTCCCTGCTTAATTACCTGTATTTGCAAGGAGGAGTATGTTTTCAACATAAAGAAATACAAAAGCTTTAAATTGAGAGCAGCCAGTATAATATCACACACTCACCTGGAGTTCAGGCCATATTTAAAAACCTGAAATTCACTGCAAACCCTGGGACCAATAAGAGATTATATATGCCCACCCTTAAAATATGAAAAATCTGGGATTTATTTTTTATTATTGATTTTTAAAGAAATACAAAAGCTTTAAATTGAGAGCAGCCAGTATAATATCTCACACTCACCTGGAGTTCAGGGGTGATCTGGAGCAGGCGTTACACTATCAGACTCATACTATCAGGCATGGCTTTTGTTTTAATGTAGGAATTAATTAAATGTCCCTGGGTCATGTGCTATGTGATGGAGTGAGTGGTAGGTGTATATTATATGTGCACATTACTCTGTGGGAGGTGTCTGGGAAAGTCAAAGTCAGTAGTGTAGTGTGTTGATGGATGTTGTGCCATGTGTGGGTGTCTGTGTGGATGTCTGTCAGGGAGAAGGATGTATTGTAGCAAGGTACACAATAAAGGGGAATTATGACCTCACTTTTGTGACATCATCACACTGTTCTATAATGAGTCAGTGATACAGGGAAATACACAGACAATTTTTAAAGGAAAAGTGATATATTAGATATTCTGTGCTTTTTAACAAAGCAATTTATTAAGTGCACAAAAAGCCATGTGTTTATGTTTTATTTGCTTATGAAGATTATAATGATCAAGTGATACAATGTAGATGATGTAAACAAACCAAATGCAAGATATGTATGTTCCAGCGGTACAGTTATTAAACATAAATAGTACCCATGAACCACCTTAATATTTATTGGAAAATAATACCTCCTAACGGGTGTTGTTGTTAAGGCATTTGGCAACATTACAATGCACAAAAAAAGGTCAATTAGTCTTACATCTAGGGTTAGGGTTACCATAAGGGGTAGAATTAGAGTTACATTAGGATTAGGGTTAGCATTAGGGTTAGGCTTAGGGTAAGAGCTACATCAACGTTAGCATTGGGGTTAGACTTAGCATAAGGGTTAGATTTAGAGTTAGGGTTAGGATTGGGGCCAAAAAGTCACTGTAGCAGAAAATGGTAAGGAAACAAAAATGCTACTTTCATTTATTACCCTAAAACAAAACAAATGAAAAACATGCAAAGATGACATATTTCTAAACTCAGGGCAACATTTACAAACTATTTTGATGAGGTCTTTTATACCATTTGTAATTTGGTTTTGTTTTTTTAAAGATTTTTCATGTCAAATTTAGAAAGTTTTTTCTTTTTTTAAAAAAAATTCTTAATATTTTATGATTGTTTGTAGTAAATGATATGATATGATGAAAAGAATAGTATCTAAAGAAACCCTTCTTATGCTGTTAAAACAATATATAAGTTATGTTGGTACAGTAAAAGAGAGAGAAGAAAATTAAAGCTAAACACAAACACTGCAGAAATGTTAACACAGCCCATGTCACTTAGGGTAAGACACGGCCAAAAATAATATCACCAAGGGATAAACAATGTTTAGGTGATTGAGTCCCTTTAATGGCAGCTACAATATTGCCCTATGATTTGTTTTTATTTTTTTGTTTTCATGAGGATGATATGTAGACGTGGGCATATATCGGACAGGATATATATATATTTTTTTTTTACACAATACTTCAGTCCACTTGTTCAGGATTAATATAATTACCAGGTAATCAGCAATGAATGCAATGTGTCTGAAGCTGAAGTAGAGCAGTTTGGATTGGTTCATGCTGCTAATAGGACCGACTCATTAACTTGGGTTTTGTGAAACACACTACTGAAAACTTGGCATGTGCTCAATGATGACAATTTAATTCTACAAAAATATGTGTGCAGTTTATTGGTGAAATAAAATGAATGTGTGAAGTACTATTAGTTGTATTCAGATGGACTCCTACCAATCAGAGCAAATAGCACACCACAGTCATTTGCAAATATGTGTCCTATTTCTATAAAACTTTTTCACTGAATTCCATGTGCAACAAAACACATTGCAGGAAAGTCAACTAGAACAGTTCATCTACTTATTACAATTATGTAGAACAATAAATTGTGTGAATCTACAAATAAGCTGAATATTCTCAGCATACTGTTTTACATTTGGAGTCCTGGCAACAACGTACTCTATCTACCAGCACCTGTCATGCCTTCCTGGTATTATGGTTCCCCTCTGAGCTGGGAAGGTTACCCGCCTGGCTGCTAGGAGAGTCAGCATGTTCTAGAAAGGCTTCCTCTACACTGATCTCCTCATCCTCACATAAATTGGCAAGCATGTTGGGATAAACTAAATTATAGGAAAAGTACACAGCAATAAATGAACTGGTTTTCAATGGCAAATGTGTAATTTATATATTAGGCCACAGCGGATATCATAAGCAGGAGACTCCACAGACATGTTACTTGCAATTTTGTTTACACAATGGGGGATATGTATTAAAACTCCTGCACTGCTAAGCGTTGGAAGTTTTATAAACAAGTTCAATCGTACTTTATGTATAGCGGGAGGGAGGGACCTCCGTCAAACTGTGTTTGCAGCATCTGTTATACAGAGAGCAAAAAGCTCCGACACAACATACATCTACGTATTGGGTGTAGATAGCTCAGATTGCTTTGAGTCTTCTTTATACATTGGCATGCACACTGATTGTGACAGGATTTGGCTAAATCTGTGTGCATGCCGTGTTTATACACGCCCCCCAAAAGATCAATCCCTTTCAATTATTTTTTATTCTCTGCATTGCCAGTAAAAACAATGCTTAGGTGATACAGTCCTTTTGAGTTTTCACTTGGATTCGCTTAGGCTAACCAATCCATATATTTATGTAATGTTTAGACCTATGTTAGCTAGATTAGATCTGCATTCTGCAAATGAAGTGAGGCTAAGCCATATTTATTTTGATATATGATATTTATTTTGTATTTTTGTATATATTTACTTTTTCTCACACATTTTGCACCTAGTTTTCTCCTTTATATTTTGTATCTCCTCTTTAAAAATATAATCTAAAAAGACCAATACGTTTTCTATTTGTAGCGGAATACTGTGATGGGACAGTATTGAAATTATGTAGATGCGTCTGTGGTTTAGATTCTGCAGACTTATTCTTGCACTTCATCTTGAATGCTGCTTTACTCCTTGATGTCAGATCCTGGACTTGTTTCTGCAACAATTTTAAATTTGGCCTTTAGTGAATCTGCCCTATGAATTTCCTGAAAACCATTAGGTCATTGCTTCACTATATTGCTTTTACAAAAGTGTGTGCCATTAATCTCTCCTTAGCAACTGCTTGCTGCAAACCAGAATTAGATGAATGCATTTTTGTAGGGTCTACTTTATCAGATGTAGGCAATTAAGAGCCAACACACCTCTAGTTTCAGCTTTGTTTTCAAGAAATTCATGCTAGACAAGACATAAAGCCTCTATTATTTGAAGAACAATATTCCTTGCTAATCCCAATTTATTTTTCTAGCTATGTTAGCAACAAAGGTTTCTGAAAGGGCATAGATAAAAGAATGCTCTCTGGGATTCTAATCTCATCTCTGAAGTAGGAGGCTTTTTTAGTTCAGCTAACCTTTTCTTTTATTAAACAACTGATAAAAAAAAAAAACATTTTTCTGCTTCAATACTTTATTTCTTGAGGCCAGTAAGGGGCCAATTATGCAAATTCAGTGTGTAGAGTTGTTGGCATACCACAGTGCATACCCCCCTCCAAATTAATGCTTCGCTAGAAACCCAGAGGTGAGATTTGTATTAGTTATTGTGGGGAAATTAAAAGCATTCTTCAGTTTATTTCCGCTTTTCTTTACCACTAAATTCCTAGTGGTATTATTACATGTACTGCTGGCTGGTACACACATATATAGTTTGCCAATCGGAAAAGTTGCTCTAGTAAAGGAAGAACGATGAATGTGATCCATATTTTGTAAATTACACAAACATTCATTAGAAAGGGGCAAAAACCTTCTTGCCTGGCCTCGACCTTAATAAGCAACAGACCGAATCTAGACAAACTTGTCAAAGCTGCTCAGATGAGGAGGTCAAGCATTCCTATTAGAGGAAAACTATATATTTACCTAACAAACCCCAAAAGCTAGCACAAAAGACCTGTTATTGTTTTGATAATACTGACCACTGCTTTGGTGGCATATGGTTCACATTTGGTTATGTGGTTTGTTAACTGAGGTTGGCTATATCATGGTTAATAAACTACATCCGTTTGGTTTTATCATGGTTAATAAACTAAATCATCAGGTCTGTAGACATCAATACTTTTTATTGAATATTTGTCTCACATATGACAAACATTTAACAAAACAATAACAAAAAAAACAATATTTGACAAGGAATTCATATATATCAAGGTTTGCAAGTAAAATATTAAGATTGATGCATTACAGTTGTTCAAAATATAAATAATAAAATCAAATTATACATTTGAAAAAAGAAAGGGGAAAACAAAATGTATATAAAACAAATTATGTCACCAGTTAAATTCAAATCTGTGAAGGAGGTCCCTGCTGTTAACAGTCTGCCCAATATAGATTTGGATTGGGCAAGTTAGCCGAATTTCAGAAATGTCCGAAATCAGGCTACACAGTATCCAAAAAAATTAGATCTTAAACAGATGTTTGGGCCCTGCGGAAACAAAATCATTGGAAGCATTCAGATTGGGACATTTTCAGTATGAAAACCATAGATTTGCGGCTACCCAACATGCGCCTCTCACCCCTGAAAAAGCTCAAAATTTGGGAAAATATAAGAAATTTGCACATATTAATTCTTCAGATTTTACTTGGAGAACTGAATAAAATTTTTTAGAAGAATTAATGTAAACACAAAAATATTGATGTACAATTATAATATATTAATGCTATATATTAGAATAGAATATTTACCTTAATGTAAGCATTTTTATATATAAATTAAAAATATCTGATATTATTATCTGTTCATTTACTTTATTTTGTATTTAATTCATGTATCATGTTTTTTTTTTTTGGTATGATTTTTATTTTATTACACATTCGGCTATAGCCAAAGTGCTCCCATTCACAATCAGACTTCAGAAACAGGGCAAAATCTACTTGCATAGAGACCTATGACTACAGTATGCAGAAATGATATCAACAATTATCTAATAAATGACAATATACCTGAGATCAATTATAATCAACTCTTTTTGTTCCATACACTCCAGATTTGAGTATGTTTCTTGAGTTTGAATTATTGTTTTTATGAACAGCAAACTCCAGTAATAAAGACTGTAGTATTTTTTCAGTGTCCTTTCCAACTCCCATTTGGACGATATGCGCATCCTTTTAAAAATACTTCAGCCAACCACATACATGCTCTTTTGTTTTTATATGAGCATATATGTATCAAAAAAGCAATACTGTATTGTAAAAACTATATATTTATATGATTGTTCCCCTTTCTTCCCTTAATACACAAAGGAAAATAGGTTTTAAGAGTTTAACTACAAGCAAATTATTGGACCATTCTCTACATATTAATAAATGCTGAAATTAGCAGTTGAGAAAATTCTGCACAGATTTCTGACTTGGAAGATACTTAGGTAATGATTTATGTAAGGTACCAAAACATTCACCTTTGCATTACACTTTTTGTATTTTCATAAAATCCCAACACATCTTTTTCCGCCATAATTAAGTACATTAGAATTAGCCTTTCCGATTGAAAGAAACCAATTATTCTGTAAACCCAGGGGTCCATCTTTAAGAGAATGGATGAAGACAGGCTTAGACTTGTTACTATGGTGAAGTATAGTTCCTAATCAATGACCTCAAAAGAAGTCAACATTCCGGAGATTAAAGTCAAAGGGAGTTAACGTCACAGACTCACTCGTAATCAAACACACTAGTGCAGACACCATTAACCTGCCTCTTCCAGTCATCATATAAATATGTCTAAATACATATTAGCATTGTTAGGAGCTGCTTCTGTAATTAGAAACAGACAGTGGTTCTGGAAAAAATAAGCGTTAAAACATACTCAGATGTGTTTGTTGTTGTAAACTACCATATTTGCTCGAATATAAGACAAGGTTTTTTTCAGAGCAAATGCTCTGAAAATTCGACCTTTTTTATTCGAGGTCGTCTTATAATCTGACCTGAAATCGAGGTCAGACTATAAGACATGGATCCAGGTCCCCCCCGCAGAGCTGCAGGGGACCTGGATCCCCCTCGCTAACAGCAGGTGGATGTCTGCGCGATGTGCGCAGACATCCTCTACTGAAGCCCGGCACGACCGCCGGGGCTCCTATGATGAAGCCGGGTCCTTCCGCGTATCGTGCAGACATCCTCCGGCTTCCTCCACTAGGCACCAGGGAGATTTGGCAGCTGGGGGATGTCTGCACGATAGTGCAGACATCCTCTATGCTGCCCAACTCTTCCGTCTATTATGAAGGACCGGCTGTCCGTCATGGTAGACGGAAGTGTCGGGCAGCATGGAGGATGTCTGCACGTAGGGAGAGAGTTACAGGTGAGGGGAAGGGAGGGGGGGAGAAAGACAAGGGGAGGGAGGGGAGAGAAAGACGAGGGGGGCAGATAAAGACAAGGGGAGGGAGGAAGGGGGGGAAGAGAAAGACAAGGGGAGGGGGAGAGGCAGACAAGGGGAGGGGGGCGAGAGAGACAAGGGGAGGGAGGGGGGAGAGGGAAGGGGAGGGAGGGGGGAGAGAAAGACAAGGGGAGGGAGGGGGAGAGACAGACAAGGGGAGGAAGGGGGAGAGAGAAAGGGAGAAAAGTTTGGGGGGAGGGAGAGACAACGTGGGAGGGAGAGAGAGAGACAACGCAGGGGGGGAGAGAGAGGCAGCATTGGCACATAAAAGGAAATAAAAACAAGAAATGCATTTGTTTAATATCATAATTTTTATTAAATATTAAAACTTTTTTCCTTTAGGGTAGTCTTATATTCAGGCTTTTAGTTTTTTTCCTAAAGGAATATTCAAAGTTTGGGGGGTCGTCTTATAATCGGGGTCGTCTTATATTAGAGCACATACGGAGAATAGGCACCTTGGAAACTGCCCATTTAAAACAAGAACAAAACGCAAAAATGTAAACACTAATAATTGTCTGAATTATTAATGTCTTACTTTAGCATGATCTGTTCATAACACAGTGTACTGTCGTGTTTTTGATAATTGTAACCACTGCTCACTTTGAGCATTGGTTACATTTAGTCCGTCAGACTGCTTCCATACTACCTAGTGTGTAAGTTCCCGGTTTATTGATTGGACTATTGTGGTGAATGGTTCATATTGGTTCACCTTGATCAGGGTTAGATTTAGGATAAGGGATGGGGTTTGGTCAGGATTAAAAGATCAGTGTAGGAGAAAAGGGTTAGGAAAAATGCTCAAATTTCAGTTAATGCCTTTTAACTTGCAAAACACATATAGTAAATTATACGCTATATGCTATGATGTACATAATGTTATCTAAAGAAAGCCTTTTATATGAAGATAACAAAAAATATATAGTATGTGCGGGTACAGTAAATAAGAAATGGGAAAATTACAGCTAAACAAAAAAACTGCAGAAGTGTAAAAACAGCCATTGTCAGCAATGAGCAAAAATGTTCTAGAAGTCCGGTTACTAAGTGGTTAACAATTCAACTTTTGTAATTTTTGGTGAACAATACATTGTGTATTGAAAGCTACCTGTTATATCTCAAATAGTGAAAAGCTTGCTAAGTCAGGCTAGTTTTCCCAGAGTTGACTTCCTCAACATATTCCCATTCAAAGTTATTGGTGAATGAATTTAGTAAATCTCAGACAAACTAATGAATTAACTGTGTGATTTCATCTAATCGTGTTGAGTGTGCACTTAAATTGCTTTCAAGCATCAAAGATGCACTAAGTTCCTCCCTAACTTGGGGTCCATTAAATTGAACTATAGGAATAAACACCCAAAATGTGAGAAAGGCAAAATAGGAATTTGAGTTATATCCCAGTGGGATTGTAAAACTTAAATACAAAGAAAAATGTCCTCTTCACAAAAGTTCTCGCAGATGCTAAATGCTTGATTCATTCATCTGCTAAGAGGCGATGTATGATACATTGGACCAAGATCAAAAGATGTCTGGACTCTCTCAAAGCCTATATTCCTTAATCCATACACCGCTGCATCTCCCTGGCAGTTTCTTTAATTCTTGCTAACATTAACCTCATTGTTGGGAGAAAAAAGGACAAATTCCAACTTTCTGTCATAACTAAAGTACAAATTAACTAGCATCCAACTGTATTTTCTTCCAAGCTGGCAAATGCTGAACTACATTACCGTGGATGTGTCTTACAAATCCCACACTTCAAAATGGCAGTATAGTAAGATAAATTACTGACTTTATTTAAACAGCTCAATCACCATATCTTTAATTCCCTTGAGGAAATCACTTTGTATCCATGTTTTTAATTAATATTGCACATGCCGCCTCTCCCATTTTACTCTTTTACATTTTACAGCTACCAGTCCCAAAATCAAATACTTAATAAATCAAATATCTATGTAATTCACAAGTGACTGGCATGTGGCCACACAAACCTGGGAATGAGTGACTTCACAGCACAAGATCTTGTGAACTAACTCATGTTATAGGTCTCCTGCATCCCAACATCTGACCTCTATGGGGTCTGACCTATTAACAGTAACAATCACCATTTATGTATAGATCACTTCCTTCCATTAATGACAATGTTCAATCAGAATGCAGAAACAAAACCAACTCAGTCTTTAAAACACCTGCCAAAACTACCACTATACTTCCTCTACAGATTCCATATATAAGAGAGGGGCAGGAACAAGTGGACCAGGAGCTAAACCTTGTTAGATATGACTCACAATGATGTTTGTGATGTAATCTGTCCTGCACTGGCATCACTGCCTGTAGTTTATCAATAGCAAAGCTGTAGTGGCACAAACGTAAGCAGCTCAGAAGAGGATCAAAAGAAGCACATGATTCAGGGATCTTTAGAACCAATCAGACGTGTGCACATCTGCCACTCAGAGCACTGGGAGATCACATGATGGACAGATGCACACATGAGGTTCGCAAGATGTGGTGTTTGCTCAACTGGGAGATGCTTCAGTTTCTCTGCACAATAATACAGTGCTAACTAGAGGGGGAGATTTGAGTAAGTGGCAAGTACTGTGGGAGCATTGTGATACTGTGACAAGTACTATGAAGCAATTTGACCACTGTGAGATTAGTACTATAAGGCAGTGTGACACTGTAATGTAATGTGGAGGCAATATAATGCTGTGGAAAAATATGACAGTGTGACTTTATGGAAAGTACTGTGGGAGGATTGTGACAGAATGACAAGTACATGTCAGGCTCAGAGGCCATCTCCTACCTAGCACAGATCCCCTGCCTCCCAGGGCTAGGGTTGCCACCATTTCTATGAAAAATTAGTGGTCTTGTTAGTGTATCCATAGACTTATCATTGTCATCACCATACCGGTTGGGTGGCAACCCTATCCCCGGCCTCAAGTAGCAGGCCAACCTTTTGCAATAATCACAATGCAATCTGTGAGGTCCGGGGGCTGTTCTCACCAATGTGATTGGTGGATCCTTAGGAGTCTGGTAAGGTCAGTGGAACTTCATCACTCCCCCTCTCTGTGCTCAAAGAGGCCAGGGGATGGATTTCAGGTGTTCCTGATCTATAAATCCAGCCAGCTCTATAAATACCCTGCATACCCTTCAGGTAATGCTTCCTAGTAAAGCTGTGGTACTTGTTGTAGTCATGCTCCCTTTTGTGATATTTGCTACTAATTTACTGGCTTTTGACACTTGGCTTTACCATACTGGATTACTTTAATTGCTGTTTCCCTGAACAATGGCTAGTATTTTCGCTTTTAATATGCTGCCTGCTTTGACCCTCTGGACTGCTTTGTGACCTCTCTTTTGCCTTATTGTGATATTTCTGGATCCTCTTGTGAATGGTCACTTTTTCCATGGATACTTCACACAGAATGAAGAGTCAAAGAAATGAGACCAGGCCCAGATTCTGAGTTGAATAAGCGATGAAGTTTAATGCAAACGTATATACGTGGGGCAGCGTCTTTGCACAGACTGCTTTGCCACACCCAATTTTACACACCTATTTATAGCAAAACAATATAGCATGATTTCATGATTCTCAGCAAATTAAAGCATATGCTTGGTTATAATTTGTCACAGTGCTACGTATTATCTTAATAAAACCACATTTTACCGTCTAGACTATCTGGAAAACTTTCAGTTAGAACATACCTTTATTTAGAACAATTACGTTTGAACCATCTGACCATTGCTCCATACTGTGTATGTCAGCTAAAATTTTCAGGAAGCCATACTGTGTCTGTCAGATAAAGTTTGAGGAAGCTTAATTACGTATGTAATATTTCAACACTAAAGAGCTAAATCTTTAAAATAAAAACATCTTTCATCTCAACATAAATCTCTCACTCTCTTTGGGTATCACAGAGGACAAACATGGAAGAAGGCATACAAAATGGAGTTGGTAGGACAAAATGGCCACCAAGATGCAAAATGGCGTCCAGGGAAATTTCATCAACCACACTCTCATTTCCATTTGGGATTTCTTCTTTCCAAAGACCCTATACACTGCGCTACGCTCCCTTACCCAATCCTGGCAGTACAGTTGGGAAACAGTACTGTGGAAGGATTGTGAGAGCGTAGGTCACTTTGAAATATCTTTGTTTTTGGAAGAAAAGCAAATTTAGTTCATTAAAATACCATCAAATGGATGTGGAAAATTAACATCAAATGGATCAGATATGTGGGAAGATGGTGGCAGTGTGACAAGTACAGTTGGCACAAAGTGACACTTTGGTAAGTGTTACGAGACAATGTGAAATTGTGGCAAATACTTTGGGGGTAATGTGACACTGTGATAAGTACTCTAACGTTCAAAATTTGAGGTTGCTTAGCAATTTGTTTCTGGATGAAATTTTATTCCATTATAATAATCTCAAATGTATTAGAAATACAGTGCAGATGTCCAAAGATGGCCACTAATTAATGGAGCTTCGCCACATGGCCAAATAAAAACATAAATGATTACATCCTAGTCAAAAATATTCCCCCTGTATGCCGGTCCAATTTGAATGACAGGTACAGGAAGAAAATTTCAGAAAAGAAAGGTACTGGACATTTTCACTAGGAAAAGTAGCTATATGAAATTCTGAGCACTGCTCGTGCCAGTATCGCCGAAATCAACACTAGAAATGGCCTCCCCAGTCCGTACTATGCAGGACATCAAGGATATCAAACAACATGTACTGTCTGTAAAAACAGACTTCAACAACTCCCTTCCCTCTCTGATATCCAATTGGCTTCCAATGAACGGTGCCATCACCACAGAGGAAGTTGCTTTAACCATTAAACACTTAAAACACTCCAAGGCACCGGGCCTGGATGGGTTCTTGGTTGCCTATTATAAAACATTCTCTGGAATCCTTGGTCCCCAGCTTACTGGTCTGTATGGAGACATCATGGCTGGGCCTCTGTTCCCGAGAGAGATGTTGAGGGCGAAAATCGTTGTAAACCCCAAAGAAAAGAAAGACTCCACCATGCTTCAAAATTATAGAACTATATCTCTAATCGATGTAGATGTGAAAATGTACTCCAAAGTTTTAGCGAACCGACTATCGACAGTATTGGCAGAATTAGTTCACTCTGGGGTTTATTCCGCCTCGAGGGGCCCCAGACAACATCAGACATATACTTAACTTATTGGAGGTTGCTCATGTTTCCTCCACCCCAGCGATGCTACTGTCCCTCGATGTGGAAAAAGGCCTTTGATAGGGTGGATTGGACCTTTATGTGGCAGACTTTAGCGAGATTCGGATTTGAAAGGGAAATCCTGTCTGGCATCAAGGCCCTCTCCCTGGGTCCGGAGTCCTCCATTTGTGCAATGAGAGAGGAGTCGGCATGTTTTGATATCCTGAATGGGACGCGACAGGGCTGCCCCCTCTTTCCACTGCTTTTTCCCCTTAGTATAGAACCCCTGGCACAAGCGATTTGGGAGAACCCTGACAAATCCGGAATCTCTGTGCAGGGTGAACCTTTTAAAGTGAGCTTTTTGCGGATGATGTCTTGCTCACCCTGTCAAAGCCCTTGGTATCTCTGCCCAATATACACAAGCTACTATTGGAATTCTCCTCCCTCTCGAGTTATAAAATCAACCACCATAAATGTGAAGCCCTCAACCTCTCTCTCCCAACTGCCACAGCCAAATTGATTAGTTTAAATTTCTACTTCCGCTGGAATGACTCTCACATTGGATATCTGGGAGTCAGAATTCCGAGACAGAGTCCACCAAGTACACCGAGCCAACTATCCACATGTAATGGCTACTCTCTAAAGGCACCTGAAGTTGTGGAGTAGCTTCAATATTTCATAATTAGCTAGGGTTTATTCTATTCAAGATGAACACACTCCCCAAATTACTTTATTTATTCGGAATCTTGCAGGTTCCACTTTTAGACAAAGACCTCAAATCCCTACAGGCTGCTATCCTGTACTTCATATAGGGGGTAAATGTCATCGACTACGGCAATCCCTACTCTATATGTCTCCATGTTCCTTTTAGGAGCCTACTATAAAAAAAATTGCACCACACCTTTCTACTTTCCTGATCGCGATTTATAACTAATTTTTACAAGGCTCAACTCCCCACAGGGAGATTATAGAAGCAAAAAGAATCATGATTCATAAGGAAGGAAAATAACCTACCCAATGCGGGAACTATAGCCAAATCTCGTGATTCGGACATGAAGCTATATTCCAAAATTCTAGCGATCAATTTAAAGTGGGTTATAGAATCACTAGTACACCCTGATCAGGTGGGGTTGTATCCCTAATAGAGAGACCACAGATAATATAAAATATTGGTGTAAAGTATTACCCAAATTCAGTTTTGAGGGTCCATTTTTAGATGGAATTAATTCTCTCTATACAGGCAACTACCATAGCACTTAGAATCTGATCACTTTCCCATACTAAATGGGACCAGGCAGGGGTGGACCTTGTCACATCTCCTGTTTGTCATAGGCCTGGAACCTCTGGCAGTGGTGATCAGATATGATTGCAACATCTGTGGGCTGCAGGTGGGGCCTGACTAATTGGAACTTGGACTTTTTGCTTATGACGTCCTTAACCTCCTTGCTAATACCCAATCTGTACTGTCTGTTGGGAAAGTTATCTGCTATCTCAGGCAATAAAAGAAATAATGATAAATGCAAAGCTCTCAGCATGCAGAAATTATTCAACACTCCCATAGATTTTAATGGAAGTCCTTACATATGAAGTATCTCGGAGTCAACATCTCCTTGTATAAGGTAGCTGCTGACCCAGCAACCAAATTTCTTGAATGGGCAGAATTCTCTTAAGATGAACATTGTCTCCAGAATCCTATATTTATATTGAGCTTTGCCGACTAACATAATATCTCAAGACACACATGACTTGCAAACAGGCATTTGCACGGTACAACAAAAAAGCCCACCTGAATAAGAAAATCCTCTATCGGTCCAAATTGATGGGCAGGTTGGCAGTACCCCAGTATCATTTATCTGCCCAAATAGTCGAACTTTGTGCATGGTCACACCAAAGGAGGAAGCTCCCATGGGTAGTTATAGAGCGCAACATGAATCCCCAATTAAACTTCTTATCTGGTTGCCGACAATTTTTTTTTAAATTAACAATTGTGTGCATCTCTCAACATTCCCTATTAAGAAACCTTTAGATACAGACAATTGAAACATTTTGCAGACACATTATTCCGCTATAGTAACATACCCGACCTCACTCTTTTCGAGAACACACATATATGTATGGAAAAAAAGACAGAAAAAATTGATCTCCAAATTTTCTTCCCATTTTATTGATAAATGGATGGTGACGCTCCTAAATTTAAAAAAAAATAGGACATTGACTTTGAGATCAAACTGGAAAACTGAACTATCTCGTTCAATAATGTCCACTTACACCTAGAACCTTAGTTAAAGAAAGAGCATATAAAGTTATATCACATTTTCTCTTTCTCTTAAAAAAATATTTCCCAGCACAGAGGGACTACATGCAAGTTTGGTGGTCCTGTGCTCCTGTGTTGAAATTCATTTTTTTAAATTCTCTGTTTATTATAACATTTTCTTACTTACAATCAAGTACATAGAAAGTATGACATTGTTCATTGTTCACATGGCTTCAGTTGTAGTAGACACTCATATAACGCACTTCCATAGGTACCTAGACACGCAGTAATTTCAGACAGACAGACAAAAACATTGTGTGGGCAGGGGGGCGTCCAGGGGATCCGAGTAGCTATTAGAGACTCCTCAGAGGATTATGAATATTGGGAATTATCTAAACCATATCTAAAATGTGGGCTACGAATTAGGTTGGTTAATTCAAACTTTGTTGAAATTCATGTTCCAACTACTCCCAACTTTTGAACACACATCACAGGAATCCCTCTTGCTGCTGAATGCCCAGGACCCCCACCTGACCAATCACCAAAACTGTTTAATTCAGAGACCCTGTGTGGCTAGAGGACAAGCAATTGCTAAACATTGGAGGGGGAGAGACAGTAAATAATAACAAACATTTTGAGCCTATACACTATGGAGAAAATACAGGAGACAGGATAACAATTTCAATCTATTTAGTAGCTAGGGCAGGCAACCCATCTTAGTGAAATGCCCACTACAGCAATGGTCCATTTATAAGGTGACGTTTGCCTACCCTCAACTCGCTAACTTGGTCAGGTCCTCCTCATCTCCCTTACCTCTTTTTCCTTTTCCCCTTTCTCTCCTTTCAGTTTTTATTTGTTTTGGGTATTGTCTCATGTTGTTATGTGTACTATGTGTTTATTTTACAACCTAAAAAAATGGGTTTTCTATGTAAAAAAAAAAAAAAATGAAAGATGTTCAATGGAATATTCATTTTCATCAACCTTCACTGCTGTGTTCCAATTACATACTGTGTTCAATAATCCAAATTAATAATTTTAAAAGTTAATGTCTTGACTGTATTTCCTATTTATTTTGCAACTCATTTGGTTTATGCTTTCATGTAAAACAAGGACATTTAAGCTGTAGTGTACCTTGGGGCAATATGTGACTTTGGTAAGTACTGTGGGGCAATATGAAACAATTTATTTTTCTAAAGTCACCTTTTCTTAAAAAAGGCATCAAGCTATAGGAGTGCTGTCTATACTCGCGTGCATACCATAATCAGAACAATGCAGTAGTTTTTATTTTATTTTAGAATAGTACAAATTCCAAGGTCCATGGGATTTGTGCCAGTAACCATATATATTTTGAAGAGATAATTACATGTCATAATCAAGACAGTAGTCAGAACAGTAGTCTTGAACATTACTCTTGTCATACTAATGAAGCCCTAAGCATATATTTGGTTACACACCTATAAAGTAAGGTAGTTATATGTTATTATCCTTACCCCAAGGCTTAGGCTGGCTGTGATAGACTTTGCAAAATATAGTCAACACACACCCAGATATATTAACCCGTTTGCTGCTAAATGCATTTCTCCCTGGATGCACATACATTTATATCACATTTCCCACTTGCTGCCCTTATATCAGGATTGCATTGGTTGCAATGCTTAACCTAAAGTGGCGGATCCTAAAGGGGCAGAAAGGATGTTGCTGAATATGTTTGTTTAATGCTAACACTCTGTAAAACTTGGAGAAATGGAAATTGCTCCTTAACTGTCTGTCTATCTATCTATCTATCTATCTATCTATCTATCTATCTATCTATCTGTTTGTCTGTCCATCTATCTGTCAATCTATCTATTATCTGCCTCTCTATATTCCCTTCTATTTATCTCTGTATGATCGTCCATCTGTCTGTCCATCCATCCAGTCATCCGTCAACAATATATGCATCAATGAAAATATATAACAAAAATATATCTTTAAAGGGACTTTATCACCTAAACATCCACAGGTGAGGTCATAAACAGGAGACACCACAGACACATTTAAAACACATTTTTCTCCTAATGTATGCATGTGCTTGCAATTCTGCTAACACAATGTATGGATCAGTGTATGGCTATATTCTGTTTTGGATTTTCTTTGTCTACATTCACAGTATACAGTATGTTCAGGTGGCAGAGTCAGTAAAAGATAAGGTAGATGGGCGGTCCGGTTAGCATTAGTTAAATCCTTAGTGTAAGATCGGTTCCACCTCTGGGCACTCCTGCCATGTCACATACCATCGAGAAGAAGAGAAAGGGTAGAGTGTCACCAGTTACATGTAAAGTAACAAAAGGACAGAGACTTCAAAAAGGTTCTGTGCAGGGCCCTGACGAAGTGCAAGATTCAGTGCGAAACGCATAGGCCCAATATTCCCACCCGGAGACTCTCACTGTTTGTGAACATTGGCTGTGACATTAATACCAATAAAATCCACAGCACTGTACAATGGAATTGAGTTTCAATCACATGGAAATACAGTGAAATATGACATGTCATAACAGAAGGGTTAGAGGGCCTTCTTATGATGGATACTTATGGTGATAGGGGCAGAAGAGAAAAAGAGGGGCAGAGAGAATTAACTGTTGTAAAGGTAGAGCAATTAAACCTTTAGTTGGAAACTTTTTCGTGGGTTAATGCAAGCTTCTCTAAATTGATGGCACAAGGTAAGGTGTTCCAGAGAATAGTTTCAAAATGGGTAATGATAGGAGAAGAAAAACATGTTGTTGGTAGATAAAGGAGAGCAAATGGCTCTTTGTTTGTAGAAAATAATGGAGATATGGAGATGGGCAAGAATGCGAGCCATCTGTAGTTTAGGGTCAGGTGTTTGAATTTTGCACTAGGTTCCAGCGAAAGGAATGACAGCAAGGACAGACTGATGTAGCACAATGGTTGAGACTTGATAGTGGATTCAGGGCGTATTGTGCACCTGAGTGACAGGCGTGCTGCCAGCCCGGAGCACGCCTGTCACTCGGAGGCACGATGTCTCCCGGTTATTTCCGGAGGTTTGTGTGCTGAGAACAGCCAGCACACAAACCCCCAGAAATACCCGAGATGTCGTTACATCCGAAAGACGACACTGCGTTGAATTCGGCAATAGAGTCACTCACTCGTAGAGTGAGTGACTCTTGCTTAATTCAATGCAGCAGCGTCTTTCGGATGCCTTTCTGGGGTTTGTGTGCTCTCTGTTCGGAGCACACTAACCGCAGAAATGCAAGCGCGGGTGCTCCATGTTAGGTGTGCGGCGCACACCTAGCGCATATGGAGCATCCGCCACTGAGTGGATTGGATAACAGGTTGTAGCACCCACCCCACTCTTTGTCGCCATGAGTAACAGGGTATGCCTACCGCCGTGGGTCCCTGGCCTGCTTGCACCTAGAGGATCATCAGCCATACCACACTGACGAGGCCATGTAGGCCGAAACGTACGTCTGTGGTTTGCTGTGTTCCTCGTGTAGAGGGTACTAGCCATGCATTTCGGATCTGGACTGCCCTTATGGGTGGGATCAGTCTGATATGCTAATGGAATGGTTCCTTTGCAATGGTGTAAGCAGGCAAAAAATGGAGTCGCTCTCCCGAGTAGGTATTATCCTACAGGACAGACTATTGCAGTACTGTTTGTTCTCGGGCATTGTAGCACCCACCCCACTCTTTGTCGCCATAACAGGTTGAGTAGCAAGCAATTAGGATAGTGTTACAGAAGGTAAATTACAAGTGAGTGGTTTATTTTCAATAACAAAAATGTGCATAATTTACTATAAATCTTTATGATAATTTCTACTAATTAATTTGAGAAAATCTATACATAATGTCAGTTTGGTGTACAAGTTCCCTTTAAGTGCTTTTCATGGTCTTGCATTGGTAATATGTGTGTATTTTGAAAAGCCAAAGGGCATTCCCATTGCCAGTTTGGGAGGCATTTTTTAATACTGCATGCTCAGGTAGTAGCCGCTGGGAATGACATACATAGGAACTGATGTTAAGACTTGCCCATGTGTTAATATCTTACAACCGATCTTCAGTTTATATTCAAATGTTACACAGAGGCCATAACATAACTACAACTTATGATTAGGTACGGAATGGTGAGTGAACACTGTGTCTATTATTGCATTTGCTGAACAATGGCATTTTTTTTGGTATTGTTTTTTAATTATTATTTCATTTATAAAGTGTGTTGCCACAAAAAATATATTGAAACAAATCTTTTTGTGTGTGTGTAATTGATACCCTCCAAAATATAGTGCTACACATAAAAATGTATAATCCAAATACATCACTACTAGTGTTGAGCGAACCCAAACCGGGTTCGTACCGAACTTTACAGTTTTTGGACCCCGGACACCAACACGGACATTCCACTGTATGTCCGTGTTGGAGTTCGGGGTTCGCGATTTAATGGCGCATTTTGAAAGCCTGCAGGGCAGCCAATCAACAAGCGTTTGACTCGTTTGCCCTTAGAAGCCATCAGAGCCATGCCTACTAATGACATGGCTGTGATTGGCCAGTGCAGCTTGTGACCCAGCCTCTATATATAAGCTGGAGTCAAATACACGCACATCACATGAGCTCTTCTTAGTGTAGGGAGAGGATGCTGCAGCTGTGAGGGACAGATTAAAAAAAATTCTGGTGTTGAATCTGCAAACTACAGCAATTATTCAAACTACAGCGATTATTCAAATTACAGTGATTATTTTAGTGGGTGATATACTACATATTTGTACCCTGCCCTGAGCCCAGTACCACAGAGAGTGCAGTGCACTTGCAACTGCATGTGTGCCAGGCACATGACTTTAATCCTGTTCTGTTAGCTCAGTGGGCAACATCTAGGCATTTTTAAATACTGCAATTTGTTGGTGTTAAATATTACATTTGATTCCTGCACTTCATATCTGAGAGTCAAATAGAACCGTCAAATACTGTGCTTACAGCGCACTTTGAAAAATTCTAATAGTTTTGGGTGGTAAATAGTACATTTGTGTCTTGCGGTGCACTTCATATCTGAGAGTCAAATAGAACCGTCAAATACTGTGCTTACAGCGCACTTTGAAAAATTCTAATTGTTTTGGGTGGTAAATAGTACATTTGTGTCTTGCGGTGCACTTCATATCTGAGAGTCAAATAGAACAGTCCAATACTGTGCTTACAGCGCACTTTGAAAAATTCTAATTGTTTTGGGTGCTGAATAGTACATTTGCGTCTTGCGGTGCACTTCATATCTGAGAGCCAAATAGAACCGTGAAATACTGTGCTTACAGCGAACTTTGAAAAATTCTAATAGTTTTGGGTTGTAAATAGTACATTTGCGTCTTGCGGTGCACTTCATATCTGAGAGTCAAATAGAACCGTCAAATACTGTGCTTACAGCGCACTTTGAAAAATTCTAATAGTTTTGGGTGGTAAATATTACATTTGTGTCTTGCGGTGCACTTCATGTCTGAGAGTCAAATAGAACAGTGAAATACTGTGGTTACAGTGCACTTTGAAAAATTCTAATTGTTTTCGGGGCTAAATAGTACATTTGCGTCTTGCGGTGCACTTCATATCTGAGCGTCAAATAGAACAGTGAAATACTGTGGTTACAGTGCACTTTGAAAAATTCTAATTGTTTTCAGTGCTAAATAGTACATTTGCGTCTTGCGTTGCACTTCATATCTGAGAGTCAAATAGAACAGTGAAATACTGTGCTTACAGTGCACTTTGAAAAATTCTAATTGTTTTGGGTGGTAAATAGTACATTTACGTCTTGCGGTGCATTTTTTGCAGTCCAATAAACAAAAAAGCAAGTAGAGGATGTGGTCGATCTGTGCCAGCTACACGCACAAGTGAAACACCTTCCTCAGGTGCTAATACGCGACAGAACCTTCAGCGTTATTTGGTAGGCCCGAATGCCGCTCTTAGAATGGTGAGGCCAGAACAAGTACAGGCGATAGTAGATTGGGTGGCTGACAGTGCCTCCAGTTCCTTCACATTGTCTCCCACCCGGTCCCCTGCTGAAAGCTCAGTGTTGACACCTGCAGCCCATGGCCATCTGTCTTTCACCTCACCCCCTTGCAAATCAGCCAAGCAGTCTGAGCCACAAGTCATGAAGCAGTCTCTTTTGCTTTTTGATGACTCTGCGGGGTCATCAAACCTAGCCTTGCCCCTGAAGTGGAAGAGATTGAGTGCACTGATGCACAACCACTTATGTGTCAGGATGTGGACATGCGAGGACCACCACAGCACTTCTCTGATGATGACGAAACACAGGTGCCAACTGCTGTGGCTTTCGGCAGTGTGCAGACCGGCAAGGAGGGCAGGGTTGAGGAGTGGGTGGAAGATGATGTGGAGGATGATGAGGTCCTAGACCCCACATGGAATCAAGGTCATGCGAGTGACGTGTCCAGTTTGGAGGAAGAGGCGGTGGTTGCAAAGAGGCACCAGCTCAGCATAAGAGGGAGCATGGTGCAAAACCTAGACAGTACGCCTGCTACTGCCCACCGCACCCAGGGCCAAGCACACCAAAGCCAGCTCCAAGGAGTTCTTTAGACAATGTGCTGACAACAAGACACGAGTGGTTTGCAAGCTGTGCAATCAGAACCTGAAGCGAGGCATAAATGTGCTAAACCTGAGGACAACCTGCATGACCAGGCATCTACATGCTACAGTGTAGTAAGCATCTCAAAACCCAAAAAAGGTCTCAGGCTCCTCCTGCTTCCTCTTCTGCTGCTGTCTTGGCCTCTTCCTCCAGCTCTGAAATCACAGTGGCACCTGCCACCGAGCAAATAGAGGAAGTGGCAGCAACGCCACAACGTCTGCCACCGTCCCCAAGCATCTCCACACTGTCCCATGGAAGCGTTCAGCTGTCCATCTCCCAAACACTGGAGAGAAAGAGGAAGTATGGCCCTACCCACCCGCGAACACTGGCCCTGAATGCCAGCATTTCCAAATTTCTGACCTTTGAAATGCTGTCATTCCGTCTGTTGGAGACGGACAGTTTTAAAAACCTGATGGCGGTGGCTGTCCCGCAGTACGTGGTTCCCAGTCGCCACTACTTTTCCCGGCGAGCCATCCCTTCCCTGCACAAGCAATTGGCGGACAAAATCAGGTGTGCACTGCGCAACGCCATCTGTGGCAAGGTCCACATAACCACAGATATGTGGACCAGTAAGCATGGGCAGGAACGCTAAATCTCCCTAACTGCACACTGGGCAAATGTAGTGTCGGATGGGCCTGTTTCGAGTACTCCACCAACATGGCCAGTGCCAATGACGCCGTTCTCAGCCTTACTATCCCGCTTGTATGTCTCCTTGAAAAAACGCTTAGGGCGATGATGGAAGAGGATGTGGCACAGGAGGAAGAGGAGGAGGAAGAAGAGGGGTCATTTCAATGGTTATCAGGCCAGTCATTCACAAGTGGCTTGGCGGGTGGTTCCTGCACCAGCATAGGCCAGGTACACAACTGTCAAGCAAGTTTTGGAGGAGGATGAGGATGATGATGATGATGATGAGGAGGAGGAACCGTGTTCACAGCAGGGTGGCACCCAACGCAGCTTGTGGGCATCACTGGAGTGTGGCTAGGGGGATACGGAGGACACAGATGATACACCTCCCACAGAGAACAGCTTGTCCTTGCCTCTGGGCAGCTTGGCACACATGAGCGACTACATGCTGCAGTGCCTGCGCAACGACTGCCGAGTTGCCCACATTCTAACTTGTGCTGATTTCTGGGTGGCCACCTTGCTGGATCCCCGTTACAAGGACAACGTGCCGTCCTTAATTCCATCACTGGAGCGTGATCGTAAGATACGCGACAACCAGCGCACGCTGGTAGACGCGCTGCTGAGGGCATTCCAAAATTACACCGGGGTCTCAATGGAAGCACAAGCACCCTGGGAGATATGTTAATATTGGACAGGGCATGTATGAGTGAGGGGAGTGGGGAGATGACTGACGGGGGAGGGGTCCCAAGGGAGTTGATAAAAGTCCTGGGACCCCTCTCCCTGGCAGCCATTTTACTGGAAATCTGTGCACTCAGTGGCAAAATTCCCACCCTCCCTCCACGTATTATGTCTATGTATTATGTGATTTGTACTAATTTTCTGTTTTGTCGCAGCAGGCGTGGGTTTCGGTCCTTGCCAGCGGGGGGTTTGTTTTTGGAAAGCGGAAGTTGGGGTGAATAGAGGAAGAATGGGGTGCTCGGTCCTCCCCTAACCTTTAACTTTGAAGTTGGTTCTTGGACGTGCCCACTGAGCTAAAAGAGCCGGCTAGTGGTCAGCATTGTGGTAAGATGGAACGGTTTTTAAGGTATGGGTTACCTTAGGGGACGAGGAGGGGAGGTGAGTGCCTCTGGAGGTAAAGTTATGCACTATGTATATATGTTTTAAGTTAATGTTTGGCTGGCAAGGGTTTAGACATTTTGTTAGGCTGTATCAGTTTTTTATATTTATGGTTATATGAAGGTTATATGGTGGTTGGCGGATACAGCCTTATCTTGTTTATATAATACATTTGCTGTGGCCATTTTTTATACCATCTATCTGTCTCGTGTCCAGTTATTGGGGTATTGGGTGGTTTGGGGAGGCATGGGTGCGGGTTGGGAATGGTTTTCAGGAATCGGAACAGATATCCCCTCTACGTACATACAAGGCGAAGGCAGAGGAAGAGGTCGCCAATGCAGCTGGGGCACCGCCAGCACCTCAGAAGGCTGAGTTAGCATGGCTGAAATGTGGAAAAGCTTTGTCAGCACGCCACAACAAGCAGCACCACCATCTGATATGCAACGTCTTAGCAGGAGGCAGCATTTCAGCAACATAGTGGAACAGTACATGTGCACAGGCCTACACGTACTGACTGATGGGTCTGCCCCATTCAACTTCTGGGTCTCCAAATTGGGCACATGGCCTGAGCTTGCCCTTTATGCCTTGGAGGTGCTGGCCTGCCCTGCAGCCAGTGTATTGTCTGAACGTGTGTTTAGCACGGCAGGGGGCGTTATCACAGACAAGCGCAGCTGCCTGTCCACAACCAATGTGGACAAGCTCACGTTTATTAAGATGGACCAGGCAGGGTTTGTCCAACACCAACTAGACCTACTGCAACATTTCACATGGGGTGGTTAAAATGCTACCCTCCTGGACAACCACCCACCACACAGAAGGGGTAAGAGCAGCACGAGGGGAAAAGTCTGAGCGCTCATATTCAGATTGGTGGGGTGAGATCTGTTTGATCATAGTGGTGTGAATGTGCGCACAATGGAGGACAGATAAACTGGTAATAGCAATAACTATTTGTTTGAGCTATAGGCTGTCCAGTATTATGGCAACATATGTCCACACTCCCCACTGTCACCTGTAACCCTGCTAGTGCAGTCAGCCTCATTGTCCCCTCCGCTCCAGTTTACAGTTACCCACTATTATGGGCACTTCAGGCTATCCTCCCTGGTCAGCAGCCTCCAGGCTACCCAGCATGGTCTCTGCTCTAGTTACCGCATGAGGCTCCATACACAACTTCCACCTGCAGTGAAAGCATCTTCCGTACACCCTTCCAGCCCACGTCCATTTTGAGTTCCAAGCCTTAATTCCATTCCAAAGGCAGGGAATGGAATTGGCAGGGTATTTAAACTCACCTGATTCAGTATATCATTGCCTGTGACAGTACCTGGAGTCTTCGCTAGCATTTTGTATATTTATTTGAATTCCTGGTTTCTGACTTTTTCTGTTTGTTGACTTCTCCTGATTGCTGTCTGATTTTACCTTTTTGGCTGTACCTAACCTTGCTGTATTGCTGCTTGCCTCCACCTTCTTCTGCCAGTCCAACTTCACTTTTGTCTTTTGACTTTTTTTTTACCTTCCTTTGTAAAAATAACAAATGTTTCTGATGTTAGAAATATATTGTGGTCAACCTAATCCCACTTAGCAAAGTGTTCCTGTAAATAGTTATTGGTGTTGGCAAGTATTATAATGCATCATGATCAACATCCTAACAAACATCAATAACATGTTTAGTACATAATGGGCCTCACTAGCAGCTAATGTTTACCATAAACTTTACTTTGAACGCTAACTCTGATTTGTAAATCAATGTAATTATCTGAAATTGTTCAAGCAAGTATTATTTTCTGAATCCAAAAAGGTCCTTCAAGAAATAGCCTCTGTTAAAAATCATAAATCTAAACCTGTTGAAGGAAATGCATTTCAATACGAACATATGTAAATTATTAGGTTTTCTGGCATCTTTTCAGTGAGAAGAAAAATATAAATGAATAACAAGAGTTGCTGCAAAGTCAGCATTTAAATTAGAAATTCCCTTAAATGTTAATGCTGTGTGTAAAAAACGAAACCACATTTTCCATCATAAAAATCACAGCAAACTTTACAATCCTTCATCTAAATTAGAATTAGGAATGTCAGAACGTATAATCAGTGCCATTTTTTATCAAAGACGGTGGTGACAAATAAGCTACATAATATTCACATACATCACACATAAAGTATCAAGTAACATATCCATTTACATCACAATCTCTCATAGGAAAGCTATAGGGTCTACGTTTCTAACATTTTCTTTATTTTTGTTGTTTGTAGAACATAGTCTGTATATCAGACAAGTTTGTTGATTAACTACACACATATGTTTATGTTTCACTGTTTAACTCCATTTGTCATTTTCCTTGAAAGCTTTTGGATATTTTAAATAAAGATTGCGGATGTCTTCCTGCATGGATGGGGTTAAAACTTTACTGTTTTATTCCCATAAATCCCTTAGCACCTTCACATATGGTCTTTATTACAAGGATTACTGGATGTGTCTAATGACCACATTGTTGTGACTCCATGCTGCATTAGAGTACGTGTTTAAATACAGGTCTGCAATCCCACTTGTTCTTCTGTAGGCATATTGTTTTACAGATAGAAACAAAGGAGTTAGATTGAGCGGTCTGGACTTCTAGATTGATGTGTAAGTGTCTGTTGTACATTATAGAAATATTTAAATACGTTTCATGTGTACTTTCATCTTATTCATCTTAGTTTATATTATTTTGTGTGCAGATTAGTACTTTATGAAAACAGTTTATTGTTGGTGAGGATGAGGTGTTATTGTTTCAGTTTAGTATACCTACATTTATAGCTCAAGTGAACACTTAAAACACTGCTGGCATTTGAATATATTTCTGAACTTAAATGATCTTAGCAGCTGGTTCATATTAAAGACCTACTCTTTATGTACTTTTGATCAGAATCCAAGAAAATATAGATTCAGGTACAGGGTATGGATGCACGGATAGTAAAATCTAATGAGGCCTTACAAAATGTAGTCTAAGCCACCAGAACTATGGTAACTTTACTAGTCTTTCTTTATTTTTAACTTCTGCATCTACCATGCCTTTCTAATGCATATACTGGATTTTTTTAAAAGTTTGTCAGGGGCCCTTTTCCTTTTTTTTTTTTTTAGAATTGTTCAGTCATTATAATGTGAAGTGGGAAATTAATCACATGTGGTCATTGAACTTGAAACATACTATTTTTTTTTTTGTTTGACTGATTGCTCATGTTACAGAGGCTGAAATAGTGGCAACAGTGTGTTTCAGTGACAGATAAATTGCAATTTCTGGCCAGTGACGTAAGTGGAAATATGTCCAACTCTCTTTAATGCTTCAAGCTCCACAAAATTCTTTGGAAACACGACCAGCCATGACTCATAAAACATATCTTATGTTTTCAAGGCCTTAGTATTGAATGTGCCGTTTAAAAATAAGCTCAAACAAACTCTAACAGAGTACTTAATTATGTATTCCATGCAGAGAGTTTTACCAAATGTTTCCTTACATTCCACAACAGTGCCAAAAGTTCTGAGGTCATAGGGGTGCAACTGCAACTTGGCATAAAGTCCCAAAGAGCCCATATGGCTCTGCAGCCAATATTCATTTATTTTTCTACACTTCTGTAATAAGCATGGTCAAGCATTCAACTGCATAATGTCTGCAAAAGAAAACAAGAGCTATTCATTAAAAGTGATGTACAGGTGAGCTGAAGTGAAATGAGCATTTCATCAGACAGACTAAGCTATGCATTATTAAGGGCCAACCCTGGTGAATTTCTCATGTAAGAATAACAGATTTGGCACTAAGAGTTCATTATAGATTTAACAATGCATTATACAGGGCCAATTGAGCTCTTCTAGCAGGAAAAACATTCCACAATGCACATCGAAAACAATTAGATTAAATATTCCTCTCAGCTCAAATGACTAGGCTAGAAAATTATTATATATTTATTTGTGAGGTATGAACATGATTTCATCTAATCATCTTGCAAAATAAGGAACATTTTCCTAACTTGTACTCAATAACCACTTATCACCTGCCCTCTAGATCTGCCCTCTAGATCAGTGGTTCCCAAGCCAGTCTTCAAGGCCCACCCATCTGTCCAAGATTTAGGGATTACCCAGTTGTGTTTTTTAAATACCTGAGACACAACTGGGTAATCACTAAATCCTAGATTGTTGTGCGGGTATTGAGAACAGGTTTGGGAAGAAGAGCTCTAGATACTAAGTACCTTGTGTATTGGTTTGTCCTTGTTCATCTATGTTCCCTCTACATAGTATGTAGTTCACCTTTATGCTCTGTACCAAGTGCTAAATAATGTGTTGGTGATATCTAAATAAATGTTAATCTAGTGTTAAATGTTGACATTTAAATACAGCTAACAATACCAAATGTATATCACTGGTAAATAGCCTCTATGCATTTGCTTGCAGTTCTTATAAAACAAAGTATTGCTCATTTTATTGAAGGCCTTATTTTGCTTTCCTTGTGCCAGTGCCTTTTATCATATACCAATTCCATATATGGGGTATCCATACTCTGTACAAGACTCTCTTTATGCTTACCAGCTTTTCTTTTCCTGCCTTCAGTCTAAATTAACAGAATAATTTCTTTAGTAACAAGGGTCATGGAAAGGAGCCTCATGGGCATTTTGGTATAAAAAAACACCACCATGCTAAAATGGGCCTGTAACTTATATTGTATTTGTATGTGTAAATGGGGTATTGTATTTATAAATTACTCTACACTCAAATTGTACAAAAAATATAACATGTTTCCTCCTTATCATTCATTACCAGAACCAATCAAATTCGACTAAAGGGAATCACAACATTCTTGTGATACCTGATTTGTCTGATAATGTAAATTTCTAACACACTAGGGATATTTAAATGTGCAAACACTATTGCATTAGTTTTCCAAATACAGTAAAAAGTAGGATTTAGGAGAGTGACAGAGCTTCTTTAATCTCATTAAAAAATAATCCTTTAATAAGTCAGCATAGCAAATTGATTCCAGAAACTTCATTTACCAATATAAATCAACAAACGTCCTTTTCTAATGCTATGATTTGTTCCCTTCTTTGCTTTTTGCATGATCACATTATGCCATGTCCTAACCTATTCCAGTTATATTGTTTGTTTAGAGTCAGTGCCCTAATTTAAGCAGGTATTTGGCAAAAGGCCTAAACTGCTCAAAGCTATGTTAAAATTGAATTTTTTTTTGTCTACGCTCTCATCATGAAATTTTTCCTTCATCACTAAACCATATGACATTCTAATTAGTGTTAGTCTAAGCAAATGCCCCCCCCCCCCATGCTTTTCTTTTTAAATTAAGATGTGTTAAGGTCATATATTTTTCCTGCTAGTGGTAACATTTTTTTCCCCAGCATCATTTTTCTATTAACCAGGTCTTTTTTGGAAGTGTTAACACAAGTCTACATTGCACAGCACATAACCTTCCTACAGGACACATATGTTTCGTACCCAGAGGCAAGGTTTCCACATAGAAGGAGCAAAAACCTATTTGTTAGTTTTTGTCCTGCGGATGTTGGAAATAAGTTTGAACGTTCAGTTATTATAGGCCTGTAAGAAGACATTAGTGATCACTCTAAGAATTATAGGTAACTTTAGTGTTTTCCAGTCAAGCCGCCTTCCTAAATTACCACACATAAAACGAACAAAGAATAGAAATATGTGCAGAGAAGGGGATATTTTGAATGAATAGATTGGGGAGTAGGAGTTAATATATTGGGGTAATGTAGATCAATAAATTGGTGGGGAAAGTGGGGGTTTACGGATGTGGTAAATGCGTATGGGTGTTTAAAAAAATGGATGGGCCATCATGTGGATAAATAAATTGGGGATGTGGTATTTAGTTCGGGTTTCTGAGGATTATCGGTTGACCAAATCATGTCCATGACCAAAAAAATCCTATTAAATCTACAGAAAATAAATATGATAAAAATAAATATATATATTACTGTTATATATTATATAACATAATATAATTAAAAACATCACACAATTATATAATATATACAATTAAATTATAATCAAATACATATTTTTACTTATGTAGATAACTGTAAATATATAAAATGCTAGTGATATATGAATACAACAATTTAAAGTTATACATAAATTATATATGTTAATGTATGTACATATAAATATGTGGCTATTCCCTAACTTTTATTGGGGTTACTAAGGGGTGTATGGGATACATGTGTGTTTTGTTATGTCAGGTTGATCGAGATGGTAACTGCAATAATAATACCCGTTTCATCCATAGTTCAGATGTAATCGACACTTTCAGAATAGCCGAAATCCAATACTTTAAATGGTAAACTTTCCCACATCCAAAATGCTGCCAATGTGTCGGCCCGAGAATCTTATTCTGGACCAATTTCAGCCATATTCAATAGCCCAAAGTTATAATTTTCCAGATTTTGGCTCGCCCCCCCCCCCCCCCCCATTTCAGACAAGATCGTAGCTTAGTGTAAGAGTGAGACAGCGCTATATATATATACAAAGTAAACTACACAAACTAATAGATATAAAAATATATAAATGTATTACAAATAAATATAAATATACAAATAAATATACATATATAATATATGACAAAATTCCAGAGTCACAAAATAAATGAGTGATCACATGGAGAATACATGTACATAAATGAAATATATAGTAATATACAAAATAAAAAGCCACAAATGGGCAAAAACAAGAGAATAGAATAAAATGAAATACAAATAAAAACAAGATCCCTTACCCACTGGGTCTGTTCGCCTGGCCAGGTCTATTGAACAGTTAGGATATTGCACTATAAAGAAACACAGCTACACCCCACAGGACGCGTTTCGAATTATCTTCATCAGCTGGTGGGCGGTAGTGCTACCGTAGCTTAGTAATCATAAGACACAACTAACGCCTACCTCCTTAGTAAGTGAATGGTTGCTAACTCCCTATCTACTTCTCACTTCACTTTCTTATCAATATTAATACACTTATGTGCAATGCAAATGCCTTGCACATGTATTGATATTCATAATGAAAACAGAAGCGTAATTTGTCATTTAAGCATGTTCAAATATATGAATATGTATACCCAAGAAAGTGAGGATTTTACCTAATAATAGACATGATGTAGATGATTTTCACATGTGCAAAACATATGACCATATTGAATACATTGCAATTAATAATTATGGACACAAAATGTAATTAATTGCATTTTAAAGCATTAGTTGAGTGTAAAAGTTATATAATGATTGGAAATAAATAAGAATGATAGTTAATAGGTTAGTTGAAAGAAAATCAGTATGTGTTTGTTATTTTCTGTATATTCTTTTGTATTTATGTAAATGCTAAGTTCTCAAACACATATTTTTTATCTATTGACTAAAAAGTGAACAGTGATGAACTGATAAATGAAGTGTAGGTATTAATAGCTGAGTTGGAAACATTCTCCAACTTTTCTATCATCACAAATTAACAATTAATGCCTGAGTTTTCACTTCCAGTTTGATTATGAGTTTACTTTTTAGTGCTACTTTATATTCATCTGATGTTTCTTCTCACCTTTTGTTCTAGTATTTCTAAAATATCATTGGAAACATCTATATTTTCTTGCCAATTGATCACCACTACAGGGTAGGGTGTGTTTTTTTTTTTTTATAGGCAAATGAAATTCACATAAAATTTATAATTTTTAAGTGTAGAACATTTTGAACGAATCTAACCTAAATTTTGTTTCATATTAAAAGTCAACTCAGTTTAATGATTGTGATAAATCAATGAACTTTAGGTATATTTTGCCTCTGTGGTCTAGAAGAGAGGCACAGTTATTTGTCAAGGAAAGAAAGTCTGGGATAAGAAAACCCCCCTCAACTTAAGTGTGTTTAGTAGAGTGGCCAAATTAAAGTGACAAGCATCTAGTTAAATAAGCATTTTTCTAGATTATCATTTTGTTTGGCTTGGGCCTAGGACTTGGTATCACCGCCTTCAATCTTGGGCAAATTCTAAAAGTTTTTGTTTATTTGTTGCATATTATGGACATTCCTTGCATGCTTTTTGTTTAAGTTACACCCACAAAACCTTTTAATTAACTTTTTAGGTATGTGGATGCCTAAAGTCATACACCCAAAGAAACCTGTGATTTAAACCCAGCCCTGGTGATAATTGTTCTGCTTGTTATTACTACTTAAGGCCACCAACACTTCAATTAACCCCGTAAGGACAAGACTGTTTTTGAAATGTCGTGCACTTAGGACACAGTCTGTTTTTACACTTCCGCATTGTTTATATTTAGCTGTAATTTTCTTCTTTCTCAGGAGCTTGGAGCCAGCATGTCGAACAATATACTTGCCCCCACTCTCATGGATAACAGCCTCCAGCGATGCACATGAAAGGATGGTCCAGTTAAGAACAATCATTTATTTCACAAAAAGCAATGAAAACTGGTAGATGTAGACATAAAAATAAATCTTGCTTGGAAATATCTCCACGATTAATCCACGAATGAAATACTCGTATGAGACAGCAAGCCCTCTCAGACCGCAGCTCCGTGTGCCTTGGGCTGGTCAGGGCTTCTGGGTATGGTTTAACAAAATTCGGCTGGTACGTGGCTCACACAGTTCAAAAAACAGCCCAACGCATTTCATCCGAAATAGGACTTCATCATTCCCCTGATTTATTTTTATGTCTACATCTACTAGTTTTTATGGCTTTTTGTGGAATAAATGATTGCACCGTAACTGGACCATCCTTTCATGTGCATCGCTGGAGGCTGCTATCCATGAGAGTGGGGGCAAGCATATTGTTCCAAATGCGAATTCCAAGCTCCTAGGTTGTTAGGAGCTACACTTGTGAGTCTGTACTCATTTGAGTAGATTGCACTCAAAAAAAGTGTTTTTCCTGTACTAAGTATTTTTCAGGTTTATTTATTATCACATGATATATATACACTGATAGAACTGTCAGCATTGTCACAAATTATTGCAAATCATGCTTTGTGCGTCACTATAAAGGACTTTTTTAAATATATATTTATCATTAAAGTGTCCATGCACTTTGCACAGGAAAAATTCCTTTTTTTCCCACGTTTGTTACACAGTTTTTGAAGCTGTCTGTTGTTGCAATTCCGGCTGCTGGTTTTTAGTGGACACCACTTATTATCATTGTTTATTTCTATCACTATCTGTAGCACTTTTTTTGGTTTGCTCATCCTTCCCATTCACGTTATCACACAAATTATGAATTGTTTATTACGAGAACATATTAAAAGATGTCTCATAGACTGGCGAATAAAATAGGTAGGTTTGATAAAGTATGGGAACTATGGGATAATTACTATGAAGTAACAACAATACTGGCTTAACTGGTAAAGGGAGACTTAATAAAACATCATGGCATGTCCAGCTCCTTAAAATGATAAAACAGATATAGAAGTAGTAAGCTCGGCAATGGGTTCGTAATATTAAAATGTATATGGACTAGGGTGTAAATATAGGTAATAAATGTCAAACTTGATGTAAATTATATTCTATAGGTCCTGTATGGTACATCTCTTTGTTCTTTTATAAATGTTATGAAAGGTTATTTATTAAAGTTGTGTAAACATTCTGTCTATTGTGATATGTGAGCTTTTCTTTTTGTTGTCTATGTGAATATAAAATATGAAAGAAGAATAAAATCTCAAATTCTAAAAAAATGTATATTGTTTTTTTATACCATTAGTTTAAACATGCAATGTACTAAAAAAAAACCCCAATAAAATAAGGTCAAAATGTAAAAATAAAAAAAAGAATTTTTCTGACTTTTACTTGAAAAATATTTTACTCATCAACAAAAGCAAATGGAAATAGGTTCTAATTTGTCTGACTTTAGAAATTGTCAATGTTTACATTTTATGCAAGTTATAGGACAATAACTGAAAATAGCGTATCCTAACCATTTTCTTCTACAGTAACCTTTTTACCCGAATACTAATCACCAACCTAACCCTAACTCTAACAATAATGCTAACCCTAACTCTAAACTAACTCTAACCCTCACTGTAATCCTAATGCTAACCCTAACTGAATACTAAATCTAAAGCTAACTAATGTTTTTTTTATTGCAATATTGTTGATTCCATTATGGCACCTGCTTTGACTCCATAGAGCTATTGTGGGTCACTTAAACACCATATTTCAGTGTTGCTTAATGCCTCAATATCGAGGCATTACAGCAACACTGCTTGAGCGGTGGCACCACTCGTTTTAACAGTACGTTCCACATTGTCACTCCATCCGAATGGTTTAAAATTCCATAATGGCATGGAATGTCCTTCCGTCGTCAAGGGGTTAAAGAGTGTGTAAACAAAATGTTTCTCTTAATGAGTCAGAAATACACCATTCAAAAGATATTCAGGCTTAGTCATTGCTAAAGCAAACACTAGGAGGCTTACACCCCATGAAGAATCGCTCTGAATACTGACCCTCTTTGTCATTAGTATGTGTATAGGTCAATCATGCGACATCTATCCAATCACTGGATGCCATGACAAACATCGAATGCTTCGAAGTCGTGGGGAACCAGTGTGTGATTGACTTGGATTATAAATGAAAATCGCTTCTGAATGAAGCTCCATTAGCAATGATGGACTTATGGTGTAACACAAATTAATTTTTCCTCATACATAATACAAAATATTTGTGAAAGATAATGTTAATGTTGCAATCAATATTAAACCATTTATGTTTTTGCTGTTAACATATTCAAATTGATTGATTTAAAAAAAAATCTAGGGGGTTCATAAATGTTTGAATTGAATTATCATTATTAGTTTCTTAATATTTGTATAAATATGATCATATCATATTTTACAGTGCTGTGCAATGGAGCAAATGCAACATTTAAGTAATAGGGGGTGTAACAAATGTACCCATTTATTACAAATGTAAAAATGAATGTAGATTTTTGTTAGATTAGATGTGTGAGATCTAATCTACCTTTTATTTAATTCAGAATGAACCTCTAAGTAAAATGGCTTGATATGGATATATTTTTAAAAAATGTGGTAAGAGCATTGCTAATATATCTTTTACAAAATGTGCGTGAAGCACTCCTTCAAATTGTGTTAAGCTTTTGTAAGCTTTTGGCACCAAATAAATACATGTTATTAATTCCAGTTAATCACTTTCCCCATCACGGTTATCTAATACTTTCCCATTCGTATTTATAGTGATACTGAAAGACTTTCAACTGGTATTGATGTCACAAATGTCTCATTTGTTCGATAATCACTATTCACTTCCAGCATGTAGTTTAATGCTATTTCCAAATGAACTATTTGCCATTGTGAATAAATAACTACCCAGTTGACTGTTGACTGTAAAAACATTACTCATATAGGCTCATTTTTGTGTGGAAATTGTAACTATACCAAAAATCCTATCATTTTAAAGTGAAATTATTCAAATCAGGTGATTCAAGCAGCTTGCAATTAGTGCAAAAAATACAGTTTCAGACATTTAAATACATGTATTTTTTTTACGATTTAGATTTTCTCTATAAAGTGCTTTTATTAGAATTTATAACTTTTTACTAGGCTATGGATAGTTTCTGCTCATAAACTTTTTAGTTCTCCCTGGAGAAGTGTGTTTGTAGCAAGTGTACCTGAAGGTGTTTGTACAGGTTAGCAGACATTTTTCTGTCATGTACCCATGTCCTGTCCCAGAAGACTAAGACCACCTCGCCAACACCAGGAGTCTGTAAAGTCTGGCTCACTTTCCTTCTGCACAGCAGACAGCTGAACTCCCTGTCAAGCTATGTCACATGATTTTAGCAATGCAGTCATTTCCCCATAAAGCAACAAGAGAGTTTAAAAAGGCTAATGGTACTATTTCTACGACAGAAAGTAGTCACTACTGATCACCCCCATGTTTCCCACAGGATAAGCAGGTGGAATTTGGACAGAAAATGGTGAGAGCACTTAACAATTTGTTTGTGCACTAAAAATGATAACTTGTATACTTAGAATGGCAAATATAGTGAATGCAGGTAATTATTATCTTATATCACAAAATGAGTCTTTATACTTTAATAGAAAAATAATAATAACATGAATTTAAAAACTATATAAATATAAGTAAAAGTCTTGTGGTCATTATAATGTCCTGCTTGTGCATCTGTAATAGATGTCTTTATCACTGCTATGTTCCTAGTGGATTTAAACCACTGTACCACACTTCTCTGGTTTAGAAGCAATTCATTTTTTAAACCACTTAATACTTATAAGAATTTACTTTATCAAAGGTATCAGGTTCTGGTGCTCCTGGCAGTATAATCCACACAAAAAAATTAACAATCTTTGTGAATTCCACAGACCAGAATATATATAGGTATCCAGACGCTATCTACCCTTATTGATGAGGTTTGGCTTCTGTCAGTAGCAGTGATTCGGTACAGTCAATAAAACAGGTATTATGACTTAAATTCACATCTTGCATCCTGGTTGTATGTGATACCAGCATGCAGAGCTTTGGGTAATATCATGGACCCTAAGAGCCTGTTTTGTAATCGGTCAAAATTCACCTCCACCCCAAACAAGTAAATCAATGAATAGGTAACCATATTAAAGTCTATAGAACCTATACAGAAGGTAAGCTGGCAATATGCTGGTACTCCACCCTCAGGGCTTGTTTACCAAATGGAACATTTAATTGTCCTGACACTCAAAGTGGCGATTTTTTATAAATCCTAGCCTAAAACATCTTCCCCTCATTCTCATTTTTTCAGATGGGTGTACTTAAATATCGACTGCACATCAGGGTAGTAATGATTGTAAGAAATCAGAGAATATTTATTTCTCCCACTCCCCAATGAATCAAACTTGGAAATTTCAATTCTGACACACTATCACTTTTAAATGTATTAATTAGGTAATTAGAAGTGCTTTGCACTTCCATCTGTGGTCAAGTGTAGATCTGGTGAGACGTAGGTGGATCAGTGTCTGCACAAGGACTGCACGGTCTGTGAAGGTTCAAAGAACACCATTAAATTGTTCATCACAAAGTCCAGTAAACGTCCACCAGGAACAATATTGGTGCCTACCCTTGAGCCGGCCTGTGAACACAAGTCACTTTATTGTAGGATCTTAACCTTCTAAACGCCTACATATAGAATGGTCTCAAACTTCCTTGATACCTACGATTTCAAAATAAAACAATATTTGTGCCCTCCAATACAAAATACTAGTTTATCATATTTAGACTGTGTAATATTGACTATTTTATACTCTTAATTAATTGATTGATCATTGCAGCCCCATTATTATCATTAGCTTTCATGAGTGCAGACTTTATGAAAGGCATTCTATATTATTTTTACACTATGCCAGCCTACGTCCCATCAACATTCACTTCTTTTTTCTCAAATCGCCCCCATGGGCAACCAAAGGAAGTAAAGACACCAATATATTGTCGTGTGCTGCCAATTGTGATGGTAATTACTCTTTCACCTTTTTTCGGTGCCTTTTGAATGGATGCTATTTGTGTTCTTAACTGTGAGCTCTTGAATGATCAACTGTACCAGATGTGCCATCAAAGGAGTATACTCACACTTGGCACTTAATGATGCCAATTACTGGGGGGGTCAGTATGTAAGTTCACATGCTGAGCTTTTTAGCAGGGTCTTTAGACTGTTAAAAAATCTAGTGACTCTTTTGATATTTGCAAATAAGGGAGAATACAATGTTCCCTGGAGAACTGATGCATGTTCTTAATTGAAGGGAATTTTCTCATGCTTTTATTGAATACTATGGTGGAATGCATACTTTGCCAGCCTAACTATGAACTGGCATTCAATATACACTCAGATGTGCAAGAAATACATTTACATACAGTATTATTTATAAGGATATTTCATGCGTGAGGATTGCAAAGCTCAAACAATTGCATCATTAATTCCTCAGATATCCAGCTCCAATTAGGGCAAAAGCTGGCTACTTCTATTAATTAGGGTTAGGTATGCTCATTGTGCTTGTTTGTATAAAATATTCGCTCATTAAAATCAGGCTGAAATTGCTTCAGTCGGAGATGCTTTTTCTCACACTGTTGTTGTGCTTTAACCAGTGAAATTCTGAAAGACTTGTTATTCTCATTGGATTTACACCTGCTGCTGAGAATGTTTGTGCAACAATTCCCCCTACTATACATCAGTATAGCTGAAGTAATGTTATCATTGTGAAAACCGAAAAATGTAATCTGAGCCTGACTGAGGTATAGATTTCAATGGAAAGAAATGCATGCATTCTTCATTTACTAAAAAAAGACATGAGAAAATAAATTGTAACAGTTTATTTACATTGCAAATGTCATAAGGAATCATTTTACCTATAGCGTGCATACTGTAAATTAGTCTTTGAAACTTTAATGATGAATATGGGGCTAAATATATTTGAAAATTGATTATAATTAATTATAATTTAGCCTCAGCCTATATATATATATATATATATATATATATATATATATATATATAAAGTACATGGTAAAGTACTCCCAGGATTATATGGTTAATCAGAGATAGACAATGGTACAACTTTTAGTATTTACTAGTACAGTACAGTTGTTGTTCTGGAATACCCTTCCTGCTCTGCCAAGATCATGGGAGGTTTTTGGCTGGCCAAGCAACAATGGAAACAAAGTTTACAGTTAGTTTCTTTAAAATCTATCTTCTGTTAACCACTGACGTCACTAGGTGGGGGGCAAATTGGCTTTAGCTTATCAATGGAAAAATAACACTGGCATATTAATGGCAAAAGTAATACTGGCATATTAATGGAAAAATAAGATTGGCATATTAATGGCAAAATGTCTGTGGCATAATAATGACAAAATAATTGGCAAGCTGTGGCAATGTTTAATGGACAAACTGTGGCATATTGACTGTGGTGTGTTAATTGGTACCTGACAGTGACTTAGTTTAAAGTGAGGCTGTGATATGTTCTGGGTGGCAAGATAATATGTACTATGGGATGAAAGTGACACTGTGGCTTGTTCTGCAGGGGCAGTTCTGTGGGACAAATTGACATTGTGGTATATTCTGTGGGCCAAATTGACAATGTGGCATGCCAAATTGTGTGGGTACAATATGAGTGCAAGCCAAGTGTTGTGGGTGCAATATAGGTACATGGCAAGTGCTGTGGGTACTATATGGTACTGTGTTAAGACCTGTAGGTGCAATGTGGGACCAGAAAAAGTGAATAAAAACAAGAAATGCAATTTTTCAATAACATTTTTATTACATATATAAATAGTTGAACGTGATATGAAAATAGTTGCATATAATATTAAAAAAGTTTGCATTTACATGCAGTTTTTTACAATGCAACTTTAGAAAAATTGGGTCGAGGGGGGTCCACTGCTAAAGACTTTGCCCAGGGCCCACTAATTTTGGTAATTTTTTACTAATCCATGGTATGTGTGCGTGTATGAATGTATATATGCTTGAAAAAGGGCATGTTTGCCTGAAACGTCGCTATGTTGACTATGGATTAAATTGCGTTTTTTCTATTATACACAAGTCCTGTGAGTGCATTCTTAATTTACCTTTGCACTGCGTTTATATATATATATATATATATATATATATATATATATATATGTATATATATAAAAATATAAATCTATATAGATCTGTGTGTACAGGGAGTGCAGAATTATTAGGCAACTTAGTATTATGACCACATCATCCTCTTTATGCATGTTGTCTTACTCCAAGCTGTATAGGCTCGAAAGCCTACTACCAATTAAGCATATTAGGTGATGTGCATCTCTGTAATGAGAAGGGGTGTGGTCTAATGACATCAACACCCTATATCAGGTGTGCATAATTATTAGGCAACTTCCTTTCCTTTGGCAAAATGGGTCAAAAGAAGGACTTGACAGCCTCAGAAAAGTCAAAAATAGTGAGATATCTTGCAGAGGGATGCAGCACTCTTAAAATTGCAAAGCTTCTGAAGCGTGATCATCGAACAATCAAGCGTACAATCATCGAACAATTCAAAATAGTCAACAGGGTCGCAAGAAGCGTGTGGAAAAACCAAGGTGCAAAATAACTGCCCATGAACTGAGAAAAGTCAAGCGTGCAGCTGCCACGATGCCACTTGCCACCAGTTTGGCCATATTTCAGAGCTGCAACATCACTGGAGTGCCCAAGACACACAAGCTGAAACGTCAAGGCTGGGCCAAGAAATATCTCAAGACTGATTTTTATAAGGTTTTATGGACTGATGGAATGAGAGTGAGTCTTGATGGGCCAGATGGATGGGCCCGTGGCTGGATTGGTAAAGGGCAGAGAGCTCCAGTCCGACTCAGACGCCAGCAAGGTGGAGGTGGAGTACTGGTTTGGGCTGGTATCATCAAAGATGAGCTTGTGGGGCCTTTTTGGGTTGAGGATGGAGTCAAGCTCAACTCCCAGTCCTACTGCCAGTTCCTGGAAGACACCTTCTTCAAGCAGTGGTACAGGAAGTCTGCATCCTTCAAGAAAAACATGATTTTCATGCAGGACAATGCTCCATCACACGCATCCAAGTACTCCACAGCGTGGCTGGCAAGAAGGGGTATAAAAGAAGAAAATCTAATGACATGGCCTCCTTGTTCACCTGATCTGAACCCCATTGAGAACCTGTGGTCCATCATCAAATGTGAGATTTACAAGGAGGGAAAACAGTACACCTCTCTGAACAGTGTCTGGGAGGCTGTGGTTGCTGCTGCACGCAATGTTGATGGTGAACAGATCAAAACACTGACAGAATCCATGGATGGCAGGCTTTTGAGTGTCCTTGCAAAGAAAGGTGGCTATATTGGTCACTGATTTGTTTTTGTTTTGTTTTTGAATGTCAGAAATGTATATTTGTGAATGTTGAGATGTTATATTGGTTTCACTGGTAAAAATAAATAATTGAAATGGGTATATATTTGTTTTTTGTTAAGTTGCCTAATAATTATGCACAGTAATAGTCACCTGCACACACAGATATCCCCCTAAAATAGCTGAAACTAAAAACAAACTAAAAACTACTTCCAAAAATATTCAGCTTTTATATTAATGAGTTTTTTGGGTTCATTGAGAACATGGTTGTTGTTCAATAATAAAATTAATCCTCAAAAATACAACTTGCCTAATAATTCTGCACTCCCTGTATATATATATATATATATATATATATATATATATATATATATATATATATATATATATATATAAAATCCAAGAGCAGGTGCACTCATCTAGGCATGAATACTATACCAAGTAAGCTTAGCCCGGGTGCCGTTTGGCTCAAAACATATAGAAATATCCAAAGTGATTAGAAAAACACGCACTCACGGGTCTTCATTGAAAAATATACAGTCGAAACTTTTCTATCACAAAAAATACATTTTGTAGATCCAGTCGATGTTTCGGTCCACATCGCGGGCCTTTATCAAGACTTGGAAAAACAATGCATAAAACTTATATACACAAACGTTAACACCAACGTGAAAAAAAACATACAAGTGGGAAGGAAGAAAGCCATTCCTCACCGAACGCGTGTCGAATCTGGCAGAGCGCCGGAACTGTGAGATGCAAGAAAAAGGTCTACTCACCCAAACAAGAATGTGCGCATGCGGGTCCTCAGTTGCCATGGTGATAGGACGCATAACCAGAAAAACTGGTGAAACTAAGTCTAACGTGCTCGAAGTTAGAGAATAAGTGCATAGAACAGCAACAGCATACAGATAAATGCTGTGCTTAACGTTGGCAAAGTGATATCTTTAAGAGGACCAAGTGATAACCTGAAAGGTTGTACAGCTCATAACTGGATGGGGCAAAAGCACAAGAAAAAATAAAAGCAAAATGTACAAGCACTAGTAAGAGGGCACTGGCCAAAAAAAAGAACATCCACCTTAGTACAACATACCGAAAGTGAGGCACAGAAACAAACAAAACAACACAAAGACGTGTGATAAAGTGACCACGGAAACATATACACAAAAAAAGCTAGAAATAAAGAGAATACACAATGCAATACATATAAAACAAAAAATGAAAAATACACCATATATATGCCACAAATGTGGGGATAAATAGGTACTAGCCACCGTACCAACAGGGATAATCAAATGCAAATTGCAGGGAATAAAACATGAGTACAAGAGCTGTCCATGAGAAAAGTAGACATAACGTGTCTATCTTGATGGTAAAAATGAAGTGAACAAAATCTGCTTATTTAATCCTTTAGGGGAATTAGTTTCCAATGTTCTGATCCAATAAGCCTCTCGTTTAAGTAGTAACCGTGATATGTCACCACCACGTCTTGGAGCTGGTATATGATCAAAGGCGATGAACCTTAATTGGGAAAGTCTGTGACCAAATTGTAAAAAATGTTTCGCTACTGGTTTATCTGATTTAAGGTCCCGATAAGCCAACATTATAGACAATCTATGTCCTCTTATTCTGTCACGTAAAGTGAGATCAGTTTTGCCCACGTAGGATAAACCACATGGGCACGTGATGATGTATAAAACAAATTCAGTGGTACATGTAATGCGATGTTTGATCGCAAACCTTTTGCCAGTATGTGGGTGTACAAAGTGCGTACCTGCTGCCATATGCGAGCAGGTAATGCAATTGAGACATCTGTAGCAACCCATCCGTTGAAAAGGTGCTAAAATCCTTGGGGGGGTCATAACATTGTGTCGGATCGGCTATTACCAAACGATCACGTAAATCCGTGCCTCTTTTATAGCAGATCAGTGGTGGTGCTTGTAAGGTGGTAGCGAGATGTTTATCACTTTGAATAATATTCCAATTTTTTTGCACAATTTTCTTGACCACATGGGAGGCAGTATGGAACTTAGTGGGAAATACTATGCGCTGTTCGTTCTCTTTCACTGGAGCTGGTGATGTACCAGTTTGTATGGCCCGTTTCAATGACTCCTGTAATGTAGCTTTTGGGTAACCTCTTTCTTGAAACCTATGAAACATCTCTTGCAATTGTTGCTGGCTGGTAATTGTATCAGAGTTATTCCGAATCACTCGTAAATATTGTGATAATGGAAGTGACCTCTTCGTAGCTTGCGGATGAAAACTAGTCGCATGCAGTACTGTGTTGCGATCCGTGGGTTTATGAAATAAAGTGTAACCAAGTTTATTCTCTGTTCTGTACTATTCAATGTCCAGAAATTGGATCCTGTACTTGTCTAGATGCATAGTCAAACGGACCGGTGAATCAATGGAGTTGAGGTGGTCCACAAACTGGTGCAACTCATCCTCATTGGAAAGCCAAATCAAAAAGATATCGTTGACAAATCTCGCGTAGTATAAAATCTTATCACCATAGGGGCCCATAATATGGTCCTGTTCATATATATGCATATATATATTAGCGTACGTGGGGGCCATTGCAGCGCCCATTGAGGTGCCAGACTTTTGTACGTAATATTTATTCTCAAACTTAAAAACGTTGGACGTAAGAGTAAGCTCCAGCATCTGCACCAAAAATTCAATAGGTGGTCCATGGTAATGCGGAGACAGTTGTAGAGTGTCACGGACAGCGCATAGCCCGTCTTCATGAGGAATAATGTTATATAGGCTGGTGACATCCAGTGTCACAAGCCATAAATCTGTATCTGGTAGAATAAGATGTTTATTTTTGACAGAAGATCAGGGGTGTCCTTCAGACGTGTAGGCAGAGATAGAGCAGTCTCTTTCAAGTGCCAATCAATCCATTTTGCAATCGGTTCTCACAAACTACCACGGGCCGATACAATCGGACGCCCGGGTGGTTTGAGAGGATTGTTGTGAATCTTTGGCAGAGTGTAAAGAGCAGGACAGATGGGTTTGGTTTCTTGGAGAAAAGAACGAGTAGTTTGATCAATATGACCAGCGGACAAAGCTTGTGATAAAAGCGATTGAGTGATTTTGTGGGATCTTGTGCCACTTCGGTATATGTATATGTTACAGCTAATTGCCGAAGGATCTCATCACTGCCTTTATCGGCATGTATATATATATACATATATATATATATATATAAAAAATCCAAGGTATGATGCACTCAGCTAGGGGCAATTGTAATGGACACTGGCCCGGGTGCTGTGTAGCTAAAGAATACAGAAATCCAAAAAACACGCACTCACGGGGCTTATACAAGAACAAGTCGATGTTTTACTTACTCATACAGGTGTGGAATTCACATGAGGATACAATCGACGTTTCGGTCCACAACGTGGACCTTTATCAAGACAGTGAAACATGGAATAAACACAAACTTATATAGGAGAGAGGAGAGATTACTTACCCCCAGCGTGTACCAACCCCGTGCTGATGAAAAAACCGCTGGCCGTAACGCGCGGCGCAGCCATGTGGGCGTGTAAAGCAGGATAGTGAGAAAGACGCGGTACCATGGCAACGTGTGTTGTAAACAGACCAGTTCTCATTCAAGCCTGTTAAGCCGACCTCGGGGAGAACGAAGTTAAGTTAAACCGAAACTGACTGAGCGGCGAGCGTCGGATAAACCGACCTCTATGCACATTTATCAATGGGAAAGTCACATATGCAGTTCGGTGACTGTAATCCGAGTGCTGAAACCCGAAAACAGATCGGTTGAAGCGGCTGAAGCACATGAATGAGTCTGGTGTGTATAAGAACACACCGAAACACCAGATCTATAAGCCGAAATTCGGAGTAAAAGAAACAGAGTATCCCTGCAGAGTCACCACATGTGAGACATAGAGTAACAACCACCATAAATAAACGAAGAAGATAGTAAATATAGTAAAAAGAGTCCCAAAGGCAAGCAGACAAAAAGTAAGAAGTGACAAAGCTGATAGACACAACAGACGGTACAAACGACAGAGGCAATAAAGTACTGTTAACGCCTGGGCAGAAATGGCCAAAGTGCCACTTGTTCATTCAGTCCTCTAGGGGAGATAGTATCGAGGGTACGGATCCAGTATGCTTCTCTTTGTAGCAATGTTCTCGAACGGTCTCCACCGAGGTGAGGTGCCGGGATGTGGTCAAATGCGATGAATCTCAGTTGTGAGAGTCTGTGACCTAATTGAAGAAAATGCTTGGCCACTGGTTTGTCCGATTTAAGCTCTCGATAGGCTACCGTGATGGAGGAACGGTGTCCTCTGATTCTGTCCCGCAGAGTGAGGATGGTTTTGCCAATGTATGATAAACCGCATGGGCATGTAATCATGTAAATCACATGTTCTGTAGTGCAAGTGATACGATGCCTGATAAGGTATCTCTTACCGGTGTGTGGGTGTACAAAATGAGTGCCTGCTGCCATATGTGAGCAAGTAACACAGTTGAGACATCTAAAACAACCTGGTCTTTGGTGAGTTTCAACACGCTTTTCTTTTTGATAGCAGTGTCGAGGATCAGATAGTACAAGGCAATCCCTTAGATTCACCCCTCTTTTGTAACAAATGAGGGGCTGTTGTTGAAATGTGTTAGATAGAATGTTGTCGTTTTGCAAAATGTGCCAGTTGCTCCATATGCTCTGTGCTACTTGTGGGGAGGCCGTGTGGAACTTAGTGGGGAACACTATTCTGGTGGGACTACTCTGTGGAGAGGGAACCTGTGGAGAGGGTACCTGGGTCTCGTTGTTCATTTTGTTAATGGCCTTCGTCATGGCTGAATTAATTAGAAATTTGGAATACCCACGTTGCTTGAACCTCTTGGCCATGTCCTGGAGTTGGACTTCACTTGTGATTTTATCAGAGTTATTTCGTAGTACGCGTAAAAATTGCGAGTATGGTAATGACCTTTTCATGGGTTCTGGGTGGAAGCTGGTGGCATGGAGGAGGGTGTTTCTGTCCGTGGGTTTCCGGTACAGCGAGTACCCCAGGGAAGAACCCTGGACTGATACTTCCACGTCAAGGAACTGGATGCATTTGGGGTCAGCGTGCATGGTCAGTCGTACAGGAGAGTCTAGGCTGTTTAAGTTGTTGACAAACTGGGTCAATGCTGTGAAGTCGGCCTTCCATATCAGGAAGATATCATCAACAAACCTTACGTAGTACAAAATCTGTTCCTTATAGATAGGTAGGATGTTAAGATTCTCATACGTGAACATGTATATGTTGGCATAGGTAGGTGCCATGGCTGCTCCCATCGATGTACCGGATCGCTGAATGTAGTAATGGTCTTCAAATTTGAAAAAATTAGAAGACAGGGTAAGGTCTAGAAGTTCAGTGAGAAAGTTTATTTCAGGTCCCTGGTAAGAATCTGAGTGTTCCACCAGCTCTCGTACTGCTTGTACTCCCTCCTTGTGGGGTATGATGGTGTATAGGCTGGTTACATCCAGAGTAACCAGCCAAATTGGACCCTCAGGCAGAGTGAGGTTCTTGAGTTTCGATAGTAAATCGGGAGTATCTTTGATGCATGTGGGTAATGTTATGGCTAAATCTTTCAGGTGCCAGTCGATCCACTTGGCTATAGGTTCGAGGAGGCTTCCCCGGGCTGACACTATGGGTCTCCCTGGCGGTCGGGTGGCGTTTTTATGTATTTTAGGGAGCACTAAAATCGTTTACACAAATTATCAGTGCTGAAACCAAAAAGACCCTGCAGAAGCATCATTTTACGGGGAACTTATCCCACGGTGAATTGAAAGCGCTCACCTCACTCTCCAAGGACCCACGGATAGTGATCAGACCTGCCGATAAAGGAGGTGGAGTTGTCCTTATGAACTACGCCATGTACAAAGAAGACATTCTACAACAATTGTCTGCACCAGGCACATACCAGGAACTCTCCTATAACCCCACCAAGGAAGTGGATAACAAGATTGTACAATCCCTAGACCGTGCCCTCAAAGCGGGACACATCGATTTGACCACATACGAATTTCTGCATGAAGTACACCCGATCTGCCCTGTTCTCTACACACTCCCTAAAATACATAAAAACGCCACCCGACCGCCAGGGAGACCCATAGTGTCAGCCCGGGGAAGCCTCCTCGAACCTATAGCCAAGTGGATCGACTGGCACCTGAAAGATTTAGCCATAACATTACCCACATGCATCAAAGATACTCCCGATTTACTATCGAAACTCAAGAACCTCACTCTGCCTGAGGGTCCAATTTGGCTGGTTACTCTGGATGTAACCAGCCTATACACCATCATACCCCACAAGGAGGGAGTACAAGCAGTACGAGAGCTGGTGGAACACTCAGATTCTTACCAGGGACCTGAAATAAACTTTCTCACTGAACTTCTAGACCTTACCCTGTCTTCTAATTTTTTCAAATTTGAAGACCATTACTACATTCAGCGATCCGGTACATCGATGGGAGCAGCCATGGCACCTACCTATGCCAACATATACATGTTCACGTATGAGAATCTTAACATCCTACCTATCTATAAGGAACAGATTTTGTACTACGTAAGGTTTGTTGATGATATCTTCCTGATATGGAAGGCCGACTTCACAGCATTGACCCAGTTTGTCAACAACTTAAACAGCCTAGACTCTCCTGTACGACTGACCATGCACGCTGACCCCAAATGCATCCAGTTCCTTGACGTGGAAGTATCAGTCCAGGGTTCTTCCCTGGGGTACTCGCTGTACCGGAAACCCACGGACAGAAACACCCTCCTCCATGCCACCAGCTTCCACCCAGAACCCATGAAAAGGTCATTACCATACTCGCAATTTTTACGCGTACTACGAAATAACTCTGATAAAATCACAAGTGAAGTCCAACTCCAGGACATGGCCGAGAGGTTCAAGCAACGTGGGTATTCCAAATTTCTAATTAATTCAGCCATGACGAAGGCCAATAACAAAATGAACAACGAGACCCAGGTACCCTCTCCACAGGTTCCCTCTCCACAGAGTAGTCCCACCAGAATAGTGTTCCCCACTAAGTTCCACACGGCCTCCCCACAAGTAGCACAGAGCATACGGAGCAACTGGCACATTTTGCAAAACGACAACATTCTATCTAACACATTTCAACAACAGCCCCTCATTTGTTACAAAAGAGGGGTGAATCTAAGGGATCGCCTTGTACTATCTGATCCTCGACACTGCTATCAAAAAGAAAAGCGTGTTGAAACTCACCAAAGACCAGGTTGTTTTAGATGTCTCAACTGTGTTACTTGCTCACATATGGCAGCAGGCACTCATTTTGTACACCCACACACCGGTAAGAGATACCTTATCAGGCATCGTATCACTTGCACTACAGAACATGTGATTTACATGATTACATGCCCATGCGGTTTATCATACATTGGCAAAACCATCCTCACTCTGCGGGACAGAATCAGAGGACACCGTTCCTCCATCACGGTAGCCTATCGAGAGCTTAAATCGGACAAACCAGTGGCCAAGCATTTTCTTCAATTAGGTCACAGACTCTCACAACTGAGATTCATCGCATTTGACCACATCCCGGCACCTCACCGCGGTGGAGACCGTTCGAGAACATTGCTACAAAGAGAAGCATACTGGATCCGTACCCTCGATACTATCTCCCCTAGAGGACTGAATGAACAAGTGGCACTTTGGCCATTTCTGCCCAGGCGTTAACAGTACTTTATTGCCTCTGTCGTTTGTACCGTCTGTTGTGTCTATCAGCTTTGTCACTTCTTACTTTTTGTCTGCTTGCCTTTGGGACTCTTTTTACTATATTTACTATCTTCTTCGTTTATTTATGGTGGTTGTTACTCTATGTCTCACATGTGGTGACTCTGCAGGGATACTCTGTTTCTTTTACTCCGAATTTCGGCTTATAGATCTGGTGTTTCGGTGTGTTCTTATACACACCAGACTCATTCATGTGCTTCAGCCGCTTCAACCGATCTGTTTTCGGGTTTCAGCACTCGGATTACAGTCACCAAACTGCATATGTGACTTTCCCATTGATAAATGTGCATAGAGGTCGGTTTATCCGACGCTCGCCGCTCAGTCAGTTTCGGTTTAACTTAACTTCGTTCTCCCCGAGGTCGGCTTAACAGGCTTGAATGAGAACTGGTCTGTTTACAACACACGTTGCCATGGTACCGCGTCTTTCTCACTATCCTGCTTTACACGCCCACATGGCTGCGCCGCGCGTTACGGCCAGCGGTTTTTTCATCAGCACGGGGTTGGTACACGCTGGGGGTAAGTAATCTCTCCTCTCTCCTATATAAGTTTGTGTTTATTCCATGTTTCACTGTCTTGATAAAGGTCCACGTTGTGGACCGAAACGTCGATTGTATCCTCATGTGAATTCCACACCTGTATGAGTAAGTAAAACATCGACTTGTTCTTGTATAAGCCCCGTGAGTGCGTGTTTTTTGGATTTCTATATATATATATATATACATGCATACACGCGCACACACACACACATTTTATAATTGAATCCCACCCACACTCACTTTTGTCACGGGCCCCCCATGTGTCTCCCCTAGTTATGAATGTTGGAGATGCCACTGCTGTTCACTACTGTCCCATTGAGGCTCAGCCAGACAAACTCCTGTCTGACTGAGCATCATAGGAAATGTAGTAATTAGAGCTGTGAACTACAGTTCCCAAGATGTACACTGTAGCCAAAGGTTTTTACAAACCTTTTTCCTCAAGATGAGGCCTTTTTTTACTAATGTTTAAAAGCAAAACAAGACTGGTTACAGTTTCTCATTCTGTTACTATGTATTCATAAAAAATTTTACATGGAAGAAGATTTGTATTTCTATCATAGACTGCTTTTTGTGCCCACTAAATGATAGGTGAGTGTAGGGATATAAAATGTTGAAAGTTTTCATTGATGTAGCAAGTTAGCTTAATTATGCATTGCCCAAATCATATAACCAAACCCCCTCATTTCAATTGTGTTTATCCCCTTTGCGACAATTGATGTATCAGGTACGTCCCCAAAAAATTTCTTACTTAGTGACACTTGACCTGGTACATCCTGCGGTTAAACCTCCATAGGCAGTGATCTATGGTTGCTATGGTTATCCAAATCCCTCTTGGAAATTACTGATTGCTCCTTGCTTGCGGGATGATAGTAACTTTGGACACCAAAATATATATAACGGGTCTGGGGTGCACAGTGAAGCAGCCAACAAGGCTGAATATAAATGTGATGAAACATTGATATGGGAGAATCATGCAACACAAAGATTTGGCCCCCTTACGGTACCGGGAACACACCACAGAGTGATCACGGATACCATATTGGATGGCAACATGCCCCTCCACTATGGCGCTGTCCTGTATCCGGCAAGATCAGAATCACTTCCATTTGCTCTGTTGCTTGAGTGCTCCTAGAGCCAGTCAGCAACATTGCATTGGGGTTGAAAAGCCACTGAAGGAGAGAATGGTTAGGAAACAAAAAAAAAACACTACTTTGGGTTATTTCCCTATAACTTGCGGAAAGCAACAACAAAAAAACATATAAAAATGCATATTTATAAACTCAGGACACTTATTAGAAACTATACAAATAGTTTTTTCCAAATGTTTTTATCATATGTTATGATTTTTTATTTTATAGCAAATTATATGATATGATGAAAAATAATGGTATCTAAAAAAAGCCCCTTTTACTGCGATAACAACAGTATACAATATTTGTGGTTACATCAAATGAGAAAGAGGAAGAGTACAGCTAAACACAAACACCGCAGAAATGTTAAACAGCAATTGTCACAAAAGGTACACACATTTTAAAACAGTCCTGAACTAAGGTGTTATATACCATATTTTTCACTCTACCTGACCATAAGACGCACCTAGTTTTTAGAGGAGGAAAGCAAGAAAACCACTCAGTATGCCAGGATTTAGTCACTCAGTATGCTAGGATTTTGCCACTCAATATGCCAGGATTTAGTCACTCAGTATGCCAGGATTTTGCCACTCAATATGCCAGGATTTAGTCACTCAGTATGCCAGGATTTTGCCACTCAATATGCCAGGATTTAGCCATTCAATATGCCAGGATTTAGCGACTCAATATGCCAGGATTTTGCTCTGCAATATGCCAGTATTCTGTCACTCAATATGCCAGTATTTAGCCACTCAATTTGCCAGGATTTTGCCCCTCAATATGCCAGGATTTTGCCCCTCAATATGCCAGGATTTTGCTCCCCTCCTCCCCTCTTGCCTAGTACTTACCTCCTTGTTGCTGTATCTCCTGTCGTTTTCTCCATGCAGTCTTCCCTCCTGCACGGAGGAAGGAAACTCCAGTCGTATTTTTTTTTTTACTTTATTGAAGTTGCTCAACTTCAATAAAGTTTTTAAAAAAAGTGACCGGAGGGAAGACTGCATGGAGAAAACGAGTACTAATGTACTGAACTACATTTGCTCCATAAGACGTACGGACATTTGCCCTCACTTTTGAGGAGGAAAAAAGTGTGCCTTATAGAGCGAAAAATACGGTAGTTTTCAACTTTGTTGATGTCAAACAGCAATTGTCACGATAAGTACACAAAGTGTTATACAGTTGTCAACTTTGTTGGGGGGTTTTTTACACTATGTAGCCAATTGCATTGTACTCGTAGCATGTTCACACCTATTTAGTAACCAGTCTTATGCTTCGGCTCTTATGACAAGTTAACTCGTCATAAGGTTGCGAAAGGCTTAAATAATAAGAGAAACATTTTGGATATATTAATACTGGATAGTTTATGCCATTAAAGATAAAACATTATTTGAAATTACTTAAGACTAAGTAAGAGTGATAGCGGACAGTGTAGAGAATTTAAATCTGAAACCATGGAAGGATCAAGGTGTAAACAGGATCCATCAACTATTCACAAAGAATGATATACAGTCTTTTGAAAATCTTCCAAAAGAATTTGTGTTATCAGCAAAGGAATTTTTTCCCATTTACTGGTAAAAAAAAATGTCTACATGAATCTGGGTCTTTAGAGATACAGGAGGCTTTGGGAAATCTTATAAATATACTTAGTAACAAAAGAAATACACTTTTACATTTGTTTAAAAATTTACAATCCTGTGTGATTTAGGTAAAATAACCAGTATTAATGGACATGGAAAAATCCCTACATTAAGTAATTACAAGGGAGGAATAATGGAATAATGCTAATAACTCAATGGCATCAGCCGTACATTGAATTTGGTAGAGAGCCATTATAAGGTTATAAATAAGTGGCACCACATGAAACTAGATTGGCAAAAAATGTATTCTACTATGGCCCCGATATGCTGGAGATGTGGCTTTGTGGGAGCAGATTATGGTGGTCATGCACTGGTATTTATAATCTATGGAAAACATAAATATACACTGTGAATGTTTGTTAGGTGTAACAAAGAATGGCTTTCTTTAGATACCACCATTTTTATCATATCCTATAATATGCCATAAATGCCACAGATGTCGCAAGTTTTGAGGGAGCGTGCAATTGGCATGCTGACTGCAGGAATGTGCACCAGAGCTGTTGCCTGTGAATTGAATGTTCATTTCTTTACCATAAGCCGTCTCCAAAGGCGTTTCAGAGAATTTGGCAGTACATCCAATCAGCCTAAGCCTAACCTCAGCCTCAGACTACGTGTAACCACACCAGCCCAGGACTTCCACATCCAGCATCTTCACCTCCAAGATTGTCTGAGAACAGCCACCCGGACAGCTGCTGCAACAATCGTTTGCATAACCAAAGAATATCTGCACAAACTGTCAGAAACCATCTCAGGGAAGCTCATCTGCATGCTAGTTGTTCTCAGCGGGTCTTGATCTGAAGCAGATCCACACGGGTCAGATTAATATTTACCAATATTGATCTGACCAGGCAAATGGTGATGCTCATCTGAGCAATCACCAAACCGCCTTTGCCAGTGATCGGCTGTTACTGATGCATGCATGCACTCATAGAGCTTTGAAAAAATGTTTACATTAAACATAATCCTCTAGCAGATGTAACAAATATAAAAAAAAATGCAGATAGCAAAAAAATGTTTCTGCGGTCAAATAGCTGCACATGTGCCAGATCTCTGCTTAGGCAGTGATCTACGACAAGCAAGGGGTTAGGAGCTCTTAAAAGAGCCTTGGTTATACTGTAATAAATTACAGTATTAAAAATGAACCCATAAAAAGTGCTCAGACAGCAAAAAATGTGCTGATGTGCAAGATAACTGCGTATGCAGCGATCAAATGGCAGGGAAGGCCAATGGGAATGGCTTTTGTAAAAGCCCAGATTATTAAAATTGTATTAAATATAATTTATTTATTACTATTAAAATATTACATTATCTGATCTGTCTCTCTCCGTCACTAAAAATATAATGAGAAGAGGGAGGCAGATCTATACTTGTCAAAGTAAGTAAGTAGTCTTTGAAATGTTCTTTCTTCTTCCATTATCCTACTTGAAATGATCCATTAATTTTCATCAACAGTTTTCCAACAGTAACATGTAACCATAAAGCATTGCCTAGGGGACCAGACATAAAGTGCAATATGGTATTAATAAATGCATGCAATCATAAAGCATTGCCTAGGGGACCAGACATAAAGTCCAATATGGTATTCATAAATGCATGCAATCATAAAGCATTGCCTAGGGGACCAGACATAAAGTCCAATATGGTATCCATAAATGCATGCAATCATAAAGCATTGCCTAGGTGACTAGACATGAAGTACAAAATGATTATCATAAATGCATGCAATCATACAGCATTGCATAGGGGACAAGACATGAAGTCCAATATGTTTTTCAATACCTATGACAATTGGTAATCGGTTTGTTCATCTCACTACCGATCCTACTTTGTTTGGATTTTGAATGCATGAGATAATGAGAAGTGAGCAAAAAATGTAAAAAAAAAAAAAACAATGAATGAAAAAAATAAGCTGGAAATAGTGGACAAAATAAACATATTATCTTAAATGTATGTTTTATCTGAAAAGGCAGACATGAAAAATTTGGATTTGGATTGTTAAAAATAAATGCATAAATAGTACTGAAACACCATCTGGAAAGGAAAGCCCTGACATTCACACATGGTCTTGACCATGAAAAAAGCATTCTTGCATTATTGGTTTCTCTTATCTTCTATTTGAAGCAAGTCCAAATGAGATACCAAGCAACTGACTGGAAATTGCTGAACAGAAAGCTTTGAACGGAGATAAAAAATAAACAGATCTGACATCTGAGGATGAACACAACCTTATTCCACCGAAAACAAGCAATTCTATATATCCATAAAAAAGTTTCTAAATCCTTGTCACTAAAGCTGCATTTATGTCTGTTTAGCAGGATTAACTCAGGTTAGTACTAACACAAACCACAATAATGTCCACACCTTTAAAGCCGCTAGCTACAGCGAATGACATGGAGAATGTAGAGATCATCCAGTTGTATGATCTCTTTCACACTCTCTCCCTGTGTCGGGTTACACTTACTGCAGTCTTCATACAGCATGGAGTGAGAGAAATTCACCACTTCTGCTCTCCAGTTCTGCAGGTCAGTGATGTGAAAGAGTTAGCACTGACAAGCTATTTGGAGGCTATGATGGCACTGGCAAGCTGTTTGGGGACACATATAGTTCACATGGTCTTTGAGGATAAAACTGACACTGACAAATTGGGGCAAATATGTCAATGGCAATTTGGGGACAAAGCTGGCCCTGACAAGCTTTTTAGGTTGGGCAGCCGGGGATGGGACACTTCATCGCGGCTGCTTCCGCGCAGCCGCTTCACCGCCGACTATACAGCCCAAGACAGATCGTCGCTGGAGATTTCATCGCTGGACATTTCATCGCTAAAGGTAAGTATTTTACCGATTTTAGTTGGCTTAGAATTAGGGTTTAGGGGGTTAGAATTAGGTTTAGTGTTTAGTGTTAGGGGTTAATTTTACTATTAGGGGTCGGGGTTAGTATTAGGGTTAGTATTAGGGTTTAGGGGGTTAACTTTAGTATTAGGGGGTTAGTATTAGGGTTAGTATTGGGGTTTAGGGGGTTAACTTTAGTATTAGGGGTCGGGGGTTAGTATTAGGGTTAGTATTAGGGTTAGTATTAGGGTTTAGGGGGTTAATTTTAGTATTAGGGGTTTGGGGTTAGTATTAGGGTTAGTATTAGGGTTAGTATTAGGGTTTAGGGGGTTAATTTTAGTATTAGGGTCGGGGGTTAGTATTAGGGTTAGTATTAGGGTTTAGGGGGTTAATTTTAGTATTAGGGGTCGGGGTTAGTATTAGGGTTAGTATTAGGGTTTAGGGGGTTAATTTTAGTATTAGGGGTCGGGGGTAAGTATAAGGGATTAGGGGGTTAATTTTAGTATTGGGGTTAATTTTAGTGTTAGTATTGGGGTTTAGTGTTTAGTGTTACTATTGGGGGGGATCGTTTATTAGCGGGGGTTATTTTCGTTTTACTTTTACATGTGTAAGAGCTGACAGTTCATCGCTGAACTGTCAGCTCTTACATAGCTGCAGCCGCGGTGAAATATCCGCGTTATACTTCATTGCTGACAGTTCAGCGTTCTAACTGCCGCGCTGAACTGTCAGCGATGAAAATGCAGCGAAGAAGTGTCCTAGACCCTGGGCAGCCACTGGCCCCAAAGGAGGATAATTAATTGGGGCCATGGAGATTGTAGGGCCAAATTATTTGATAGTTAATGGGGCAGCAGGTATATCCATGGGGGCCAAAGTATTTTATTTTTAAATTGTCCGGTGGCATATTGAGCATGTAACACTCGGGGTCCGGGATGGAATTAGACCCTGAGCTCCCGAGACCAGGAGCTACATTGCAGAGGTGGAGACACAGGGCCCAGTGTTAGGTAACTGAAAATGTGGTAGTTTGGTGCTCCAGGTTTTGTGCCGCCACACAGGGGCGTTGCTAGGTCTCCAAAACATCCGGGGCTGGAGCCCATGATAGATTTTATAGAAGTAGAGTAAATAAAATCACATGGTTAGGCAGCATACAGACTGATATAATTGACGCCAATGAACAATAGGTATATATGGGTATATATCGGGGCTCAACAAATCCCAGGCACCAGGAAATTATACCTGGCGCCCAGTTATTGTTGTCCCTGCATGGTGCCCTCGCCGCTGGGATCATTTTATTTATCCAGCGGAGCGCGGGGGAGCAGTGTGTGCACCGGCTGCACAGTCTTCCTGCTCCATCCCCACATGCACCGTACTATAGTGTCCGAGCGCTGAGTGTGCTCAGCAGGGCTAGAAACAACAGCAGGGCACAGACCAGGCTAGAATGAGGTATAGCAGCCAAGAGGGGGACATATTGATAGATGCACTTTTTTTTTTATCATAAACAACAACAAAATTGCTGACTTGTGCGTAAGTGTATGTGACAGAGTGTGTGTTTGTGTGTATGACTGACTGCATGTGTGTGTGTGACTGTGTGTTTATGTGACCCGCTGTATGTGTGTGTGACTGTATGTCTGACTGTGACAGAATGTATATGTGTGTGTCTGTGACTGACTGTGTGTGTGTCTGTCTGTGACTGTATGAGTGTGTTTGTGTCTGTCTGTTACTGACTATATGCGTGTGTGTGACTGACAATAAGACTCGCAGCACACAAAAAACTCACATTACTCAAAGTTACACTTATACACAAAAATACACAGCCACAAATACACACACATACACATGCAGCCACACATACACACACATTCACACTTGCACAGTCACACATGCACAGTCACACATACATACACACACCCTTACACACAGAGACACACAATCCCACTTACACACACCAACTTACATCACACACACACACTTGTATGTGAGCAAATTCCCATGATTTAAAAATAACTGAGCATATAAAAATGACTCAACCCTGACCCCCCCCCCCCCACATAGATACCCTTACATAGACAACCTTACACTCACACACACATCCAGACAACCTTACACACAGACACCCTTATACACACAGATGGCCTTTCCCACACAGACATTCTGCCACGCAGACTCGTGTGTAAACCTGCAACTCTCACACTCACATCACAAATATTTTTAATTTTTTAATAAAAAGGGGTAAAAAACTTGGGGAGAATAGGCTGAGGTATGAAGGTATGCTCCTTCTACCAACCTAATAAAAGAGAGAAGTGCAGGGAATTGAGATGGGAATTCAACTGAATGTGAGAATTTTTCCAGCTCTGCTACTTTAACCTTAATTTTGAAATTCCCATCTCACTTCCCTGCAATTCTCTCTTTCATGAGTAAAGCCTATAATATAATGAGCAGCTCATACACTCATAATGTATGGGTTTAATAGTATAACGAGGTCCATGTGATGTTTAATGCCATGTGTATGGACTCATTGCCATCAACATAAAGACTATATATAAAGATGAATCACTATTATTCATATTGAATGTGATAATCAGGTGTGAAAATAAAAATGGTATGAGCACTGTTTCACACTTGATTATCACATTCAATATGATTAATAGTAATTAATCACATTTTCTCCTAGTAATCTCACTGCCACTGACACACACTCCTAACTCTGCCACTTATGCTTTCACTCTCGAACACTTACACTCTGCCACTCACACACACTCATAACTCTGCTGCTCACGCTTACACTCACACACACACACTCATATCTCTGCTGCTCACACTTATACACTCCAAAACTCTGCCACTCACCCACACTTACACTCTGCCACACACATACACGCACACTCATAACTCACACTCTTCCAAACACTCACACTCTGCACACTCACTCATACAATCACCCTCTGCCACTTACACACACTTACATTCTGCCACTCACACATACACACTCATAACTCTTCCACTCATGCTTACACTCACTCACACGCACACTCATATCTCTGCTGCGTACACTTATACACTCCAAAACTCTGCCACTCACCCACACTTACACTCTGCCACACACATACATGCACACTCATAACTCACACTCTTCCAAACACTCACACTCTGCACACTCACTCATACAATCACACTCTGCCACTTACACACACTTACATTCTGCCACTCACACACATACACACTCATAACTCTTCCACTCATGCTTACACTCACACACACTCTCTTCCAATCACACTCTGCCACACTCACACACATACACTTACTTACACTCTGCCACTCACACTCTGCCACTCATATACATACACATGCACACTCATAACTCTGCCACTCACACCCACTTACACTCTGCAAATTACATTCTGCCACTCACATACATACACATGCACACTCATAACTCTGCCACTCACACCCACTTACACTCTGCCACTCATATACATACACATGCACACTCATAACTCTGCCACTCACACCCACTTATACTCTGCAAATTACATTCTGCCACTCACATACATACACATGCACACTAATAACTCTGCCACTCACAGTCTGCTACTTACATACACATGCAGACTCATAACTCTGCCACTCACACCCACTTACACTCTGCAACTTACCTCACATACATACACCTGCACACTAATAACTCTGCCACTCACACTCTGCCAAACACTCACCTGCAAAACTTGAGGGGGTGGAGCTAAACACGAGGGGCGGAGCCTATCGTGAGGGGATGGAGTCTGCTGCTGTTCAGCATACAGCATGCAGGAGGCGGGATCGAACGTGAGGGGGCGGGGCCGAGCGTGAGGGGGCGTGGTCAGGGTCTCCATTCGGGGCTATGGAGGGGAGATCCGGGGCTTCAGCCCCAGTAGCCCCCCCCTAGCGACGCCTCTGCCACCACATAACGGATCTCTTTTTAAGCATCTGCTATATCCAGATTACATGGTTAGGGCAAAATGAAGTAAGATTTCATTAATGAAGGGACTACATACAGGGGACAGGGCTAAGGAACACAAGAGAAACATACAAAGGAACAAACATAAATATAGGAATTAGCCTAACACTAAATATGGTAAAATGGTGGGGGTTTGGGTCATGTATTGGCCTACTAGATGTTAGCTTGCCAAACATGTCAAGGTACTCCATATTTAGGCAAGTCCCTAACTAAGATGAAATATTAGCACAAGAATAAATAATAGAATCTAAAACACATACATTGAATTGATACTTAACCATAGAGAAAATACATGTAGACTGCACTACTAAGGACTGAACAGAAATGGGTGTGGTTTATATCAGTGGTGGGATTCAAAAATTTTAGTAACCAGTTCCAGCTTTCAAGCATGCTGTAATATTTTTTCTTTAATGTCGAACTAAATAAAAAAAAAACGACTTGCTTTTTGCCAAAGAGCAAAACTTTTTCTACAATTTATATAATGTGGGTTATTTAAAGTGAATTCAAAGTGAATTTCAAATTTAAGGCCAAAGTAGACAAGCTGGAAGAATTCTCAATGCAAACTATGCTTTCAGTTTGGATTCTCTGGTCTTAAATTTCAAATTCCAGTTCACTAGACTTGAAGAGGCCTCTGGGTTAGTATGATGATTATTAATTTTCCGATTTATACAGCACCAGCATTTCATTTAATTAACATTAACATCTGCCAATTCACATTGAATGCATAAACATATCATGCCAATGAAGTTATAAATACATAAACTTGGTATATCATGCCATTGAAGCAATAAATATATAACCTTGGTATTTCATGATAATGAGCAGTAAATTCCTAGATCCTGAATACCATGTCAAAGGGAAGTAAATTCATACAATTTGTGTGTGTGTAAGGGGAACATGGGGCAGCACTGGGACATGGGGCGGCAGAGTGTGTGTGAGTGGGCATGGGGCGAAAGAGTGTGTGTGAGGGGGGGAATGGGGCAGCAGGGTGTGTGAGGGAGAAATAAAGTGGCAGAGTGAGGGGGACATGGGGCAATATTCTTAATATAAATTAAATTAATATTCCACTGTTCATTGCCCATTAATATGCCCATTAATATGCCACAGCCAGTGTGCCCACTAATATGCCACAGCCAGTGTGCCCAGTAATACACCACTGGCAGTATGCCCAGTAATATGCCACTGGCAGTATGCCCACTAATATGCCACAGCCAGTATGCCCACTAATATGCCATAGCCAGTATGCCCAGTAATGTACCATAGCAATTATGCCCATTGATATGCCACAGGCAATTTGTCCACTAATATACCACAGCCAGTATGCCCACTAATATGCCACAGCCAGTATACCAAGTAATATGCCACTGCCAGTGTGCCCAGTAATATACCCCAGCCAGTATGCTTTTTAATATGCCACAGCCAATTTCCCCACTAAAATGCCACAGCCAGTTTGCCCATTAGTATGCCACAGCCAATGTGCCAAATAATATGCCACTATTTGCCCATTAACATGCCACAGCCAGTATACCCATTAATATACCTCTCTTTGCCCATTAACATGCCACAGCCAGTATGTGCAGTAATATGCCACAGCCAGTATGCCCAGTAATATTCCACAGCCAGTATGTGCAGTAATATGCCACTGTCAGTATGCCCAGTAATATATCACAGCCAGTATGCCCAGGAATATGCCACTGCCAGTTTGTCCCCCCAAAAAATCCCCACTCCCTATGAACCGGCTGAATCCCACCAGTGGTTTATATAGAAGGAAACTAACAAGGTAAAGGGAAGCAGAGAAAACCTGGAATGAAACATAATGATAGGCAGAAAGGAAAACAACAGGATTCCAAGGCAGGGCTGCAATACAAGGCTGGGAAACGGGCAGACAGGAAAGAGCATAAATAACAATCAGGAAAGCAAAGCAAAACGCATACAGAAATGTCTGGATACAGCCTGGATGAGCCTGCACAAGGGTGCATGGTTACAGAGAAGACTCGATGGAGTCTCAGGCATGACATCATATCAGATCAGACAATGGAGCAGTGTGAAAGAGCAAAGGAAGAGCTTGCACACACTAGGCCACTGCCCCTGGGCTGGCCTGCCAATCTAGGGCACTAACAACCTGTTTGGGGGCAAAAGTATGACTGGCAAGCTGTTTGGGGGCAAAGCTGCTACTTACAAGCTGTTTGGGAGCAAAGTTGGCTCTGTGCGAAGCGAGGGTGTATCAGGGGCAGATCAAGAGTCTGATCTTGGGAGGCCCACTGCCCATGTCTGTCTGAGCACTGACTGAGCCCCAAGTGTGCTTACACGCAGAGCAGACGCTGTCCGCAGCTCCTCAATGATCCATGTTGCGCTGCTTCATTGGTAGGAGCAGGCCATTCACCTCAGAAAATGAGGTCCACCTCCACCCTACCCTACACAGAATACCACTACTGCAGCTGCTGGCAGTAAGTCAATGGCTCTGCTGTGGGGGAGGGGGCAATTGTCCTGTTGTACCCCCGGATCCACCACTGGGGTGTACAACACTGGTGGTGACATGCTGCATGATTAAATTGGGAAGCACAGTGGTTTCTATTTATGCTCCTGTCAGGAGCGCCAGCTTTCACACACTAGGCCCCCAAGAATAAGCCTTATCAAGGAAAAGTATATTATGCAATTCAAGCAGGGGGGAGCACAATTATCTACAGCCAGTGTGCTGCAGATGTTCCAGAAACCCACACATCCACATGTATCCTGCTGGGCTCATTAAACTTTTGAGTCTTCAACATATCAGTGCTTTGTAATTCCAAACCATCACTGCCACTATCTTTCCTGTGTTAACAAAATAAAGGTAATGGTTTTCAGAATATGAAGTTTTATGCACAATTAATTTGCTGGCTGTGCTATTTTTTCTGTTTTTCATTTGAATGTTTTTCATTCTTCACAATATGTTGTGTGGAACATTTTAATTTACACACACATTTTTAATGTTGGCTGAACATGAAATATTTTTTTGCTAAATTTCATTATTAAAGGGGGAAAACATCTGTTACGAACATGTGGCATTATTAAAATCTGTCACATGGCTGTCCTGAATTAACCTCAGGACCCAATAAAGCATATAAAGTGTAACATTACATTAAAATATATTTATACAGTGCTAACAATGTATGCATAGATTGGTACAGAGGTTAATGAGAGTTAAAAAATAGATTTTGAAATACAGAGGAATATTTATACATAAAGAAGGGGATCCCTGATTTTAGCTTACAATCTGGTGGACAGGATATACCTAAGATCTTAGAAAAGTCAGGGAAAACAGCCTGGCAGAAAGTCATGTTGGGGGTTGGCTAATGACATCACTTCAATGGATGGGTTTTCAATTGGATGCTATAAAAGGCTGAGTCTCCCTTTATAAATTAAGTAATAATATTAAAGTATATACTTTGAAAAGAATATGAATGACTTCATCTGTATTGGGACTCCTTGTCTATCTTCATGGATTATGCAAATCACGCATGAATATGACTTCAGTGTCACTCTAAACTCTATTCACTTAAACTGAATTGACAACTTGTCTATTGTCCTAACTCAGCTGTTGATACCTGATTTAGGGCAGTTGACTTTAACAGTTGACTTTTTATTTAGTGTTTTACCAGGAAGAATACATTAAAATTTCTCTCGTTTTCAAGTATGTCCTGGGGACAAAGTCCAGAACAGTATTACACAGAGTTTACAGCACATTTACATATTTACAGTAATACAAACATATGTACATGCACTCATACATACATACATACATGTTAATACCAGAAAACTGGAGAGAGAACGTAAAAGGTACACAATCATTCATTAAGATAAATAGAGAAAACAATAAACATGTACAGAAGGTTGGTATCTAATAAAAGGTACATTCTGTTTTTAGAAGTTGGGAGACACTCCTTTTCGACTACAGACTGATTTGATGGCATCTTGTGAAGGCACCTTGACCTATTTTCTATTTGAAGTGAGGGACAGCTAGTAATAGACTGGTCCTGGATCTGACATTGTAAGATCAGTGGGGCGTAAGAGTGAGCATACTGCTTAGGTGGAGGTGGAGCTTTCCAGAGATGGGCTTGAGCACTAAGCAAGCTATGTGGAGAGTGTTCCTGGAGGCGACCGTCAGCCAGTTTAGCTCTTTTAAAGGAACATCAAACATTGTTTAACTCTTGCTTCCTTGAATGAAGCAAGGGTTAAAAATAACATATCCCAGTACAATTATGTAAGCCCGACATGTATCTTAATAGATACATGCGTGTTTAATAACTGCTGTGTCTTACATGCGAGACACAGCAGTTCCTGGGTGACAAACGTCAGCACGCGCACTGCCAATCAGAGAGGCGGCGCGCCCCCTAGTTAAGGTCCCCCCTGCTGATGCCATGCAAAAACAAGGGTCTCTCTCATTTATTAGAAGCACAAGTGAAAAATAACATTTAATGTCCCTTTAACATTTTGCAGTGATGTTTTACCCTAAAACATAACCTGATGACTTCTAATCTTTAACACACAGAGCCACTAAAGTCTTCTGTACAGTGTGCTTGCTGGTATAAACAAATTCATGTTTATCTAATCCTTTACTAGTACTATTAAATGCTAACTCCAAGCAAAACATTTGTACACTGTCTTGTTCCTTGTGTTCCTAAGCAGTCATCCATCTCAATCACACTTTCTAAATTGCTACTATGTTCTTGCTATTACGCTGAACAGATTTTACATTAATTCTGCATGTATACTCTGCCATTTTTATGAGGGACAGATATCATTTATTTAATCATTTTTCATGTACTAAGAATGGACAATCTGTTCCTGTTATTTATTTTTCTCCAAAGGCTAGTATTACGAAGGGGGGTGTAACAAGCAAATACAAAACATCTAAACACAACTGCACCACTTTTATTACAACAATCAGCATGCGAGACAAACCAAATGGTAAGATGTTTATTTAGGTACTTTGAAAGAAAGCTCTCATTTCATTGACTGTGTTTACTTTCATGTGACAGCCTCTGACATATCAAAACAGATTTTCTCTGATGTTATGTTGTGTTGTGCTAGGGAGACGTGTGCTCAGATAGGAAGGCGCAAAATGGGGAGTTGGTTATTTCAACATTAGCCCATTCATCAATTGTTAAAATAAATCACCCAGCCGGACTTCTGAGCAACCCTCCAGCAGAGTGGACTTTTGACAGTTCTTTAAAATAGAAAAGGAAAACAGAGTAGCACTGTTAGTACAATTAAACATATAGAAGGAATTGTAAATATACTGTGTTTGTTTTCTTTGAGGAACCTCTGCAACACACTAACAAATTGTTAGATTGAAAGCCCCATTACAGCAAACTGTTATCAACTCCACAGACAACCTGGATAACAGATGTGCTGAACTATTCCTTGTAAACTAGGACATGTGCTCCAGGGTAGGATGTGCAATTCCCACACTGTAGACACTAGGGGACAGAAAAACATTTTGCCCAATGGGGAAGAACAGGAAATGCAAAGCAGAATTTCTTAATCAAGAAGCATAGATAACATAGCCAGAAGTTTTGCTTTGCTGCTATTTCACTAAGACTTTGGTCACAGATGTGTGACCTATGAAAGTACTGGTGCATATGTAGCTACCATAGCAAAAATATTGTATAGGATTATCGCTATTCTCAAAACAACATCATTTTATTTGTTAATGTCATTAGAGACAGCATTACAAATCTTATAAACCTCCATTGACAAAGGCCAAGGGCAGAAATGTAGGAGGTATCTCCTTATTTATGTTATGGACCTTTTGTTTTGTATGAAAATTTTGATTGTGTGTATATTTTAACTCATTGTGTGTAAGTTTTAACTAACTATATTTGGTACACTACTCTTTGAGTTGGCCTCCATCTGTAAACCAATGTAATACAAATAAAAATGACGGTTACGACTGTGCCTTTGTTTGCACAATGCACCACAGTGTAGAAGGACTGGAAGTGCATTTAAGGTAAGTATAGGATTTCAATCATACATTACTATTAATATCAGTAGACATCTGAAGAGATGCTTTTAGGTAACAGGCAGATTCATTGATTCTTGTGAACACTGCATATAGACCCAAGTTTATTGCTCTCAATGCCTGAGGTATGGTATCATTGCAAATGCTAAATCAATTAGTGTAGATGTGCACTCGCACTGTCTGGTGCCCTAATCTGTGTCAGTGCAATCAATTCAATTTGAGCAAAACAATCATGTGATAGAAAATACACCAATGTGTTTAAATAACAATGTGTAAAATATACATAAGTGAGGCATCTATAAGATATCCAATAACAAGTGATATTTAAAAGCACACATTTAAAAACAACACAGAATGCAAAACAGAAAATCTGCAATTATGGCTTTGTATTCTGGCCCAACGGCCAGAACAGTGGGTCCTGGCATCTCCGCTCATTGGTTCGCGATAAAAAATGGCACACGACAAGGTTGTCCCCTTGCTCCAATATTATATATTCTAACCCTAGAAATCTTAGCAATTAGAATCAGAAATAATCCTCAGATTAAAGGAATTACGGTGGGACAATATGATTTTAAGATAAGCCTTTATGCAAATGATATCATTTTGACTCCCTCATATCCCAAAAATTCTTTAGAGGCCCAAATTATGCCTATAAATTTAGATATACAAACAATAAATCAACTTACAGCTGATTATTCCTTTGTTTGGTCACCTGCAGGATTTGAATACCGTGGAATATTTATTACACCAAATGTAATTAAAATGGAAGAATTAATGTCCACAAATTTTGATATACTATATAAATATTCCAATGGAAAACTATCCAAAGATTGGACGGCCACTGGAATATCATGGTTAGGAAGAGTCAATATTGTAAAGTCATATCTCTTACCCAAGTGGACATATCTGTTTAGAATGGTCCATCTTGGGATCCCCATCGTAAAGCTTAGACTATTACAAAAACTTCTTCTGAAATATATCTGGGACCATAAGAAGGTTTCAGAAAGGTTTCAGTATGATCTGTCATGCAGATGCACTGCAGCAGTAAAATAAAATTCACGGATAGCTGTACCAATATGATATCTTAATTTCTAATATCATATATTCATATTTAGAAAAAGGAAAAAAAATACAGAAAAATATAATCTTAATACTTCAAAATTACTTTCCTTTATTATTTATATATTCATTTGAATCTTAACTTGTACCGGGGCAGCTATATCCGGAAAGGGCATTACAAATGCTGTCGTTACTGTTATAATTCTGCACCTGCATTTTCCTGTCGTTACTGGACTAATATCGAATGGAGCCGGCACATACCAAGTTTCTGTCATTAAAAACAGCTATCTTTCAATATATGCTTTGACCTGATTGTGGCAATTTTAAGTTTTACTACTAATTTACTACTTTACTTTGCTTTAGCTGAATCACTTCCTACATAATATGATTCTTACTATCTTATGAGTTTACCAACATTGTCATAAGGAGGAGTAGAGATATTGCCTCATACACTAAAATACAGTCCTGTTTAAAGTACAACTGTAGGGTAAACGTTGACATAAAATAAATTTATATATATGTGTCTCTCTTCCTTCCCATGTTTGTCCCTTTCTTCTTCCTTGCCATGTCTGTCTCTCTCCAACTCCCCTATACCTGTTCTCTCTCACCCTCCATCCCAATATCTGTTCTCTCTCTCGGCCTTCTCTCTCTTCCTCTGTTCTGTCTCTCTCCCCCCTTCCTCTGTTCTGTCTCTCTCCCCACCTCCCCCTGTTCTGTCTCTGTCCCTCCCCATTCTGTCTCTCTCCCCCTGTTCTGTCTCTCTCCCCCTGTTCTGTCTCTCTCCCCCCCTGTTCTGTCTCTCTCTTCCCCCTCTATCTGTACTGTCTCCCCCCTCCCCCTGTTCTGTCTCTCTTCCCCCCTCCCTATGTTCTGTCTTTTCTCCCCCCCATCCCCCTGTTATGTCTCTCCCCCTCCCCCTGTTTTGTCTCTCCCCCTCCCCCTTTTCTGCGTCTCTTCCCCCGCCCTTCCTTTGCCTGCAAAAGTGGATCCAGGGAGGGGGCGGAGCTAACTGGCTGAGTTGTGTAGCTCCGCCCCCACCCTGTGAAGCAGAGCATGCCGAGCAGAGGGCCTCTCTACAATCCAGTGCCTCTACTGGCTTTTTTTTAACATTTTTTTTTTCGAGCGGGTGGCCGGGTGCCCCCTGGGGTGTTGCGCCCTGTGCACTCACACAGGTCACACACCCCTAAGGCCGGCCCTGGTTATAATGAAACATCAAGGACTAACATAAGGCAGGGGTGGTTATGCTTTGGCTAGCACTTGTTCTGGACCATGATGCTCAGCCAGTCATTGGCAGACCCGACCAACATGGTAAATATGTCTCACTACAGCTTTAGAGCACAAGATGAGCCATCCCTCCCTTATGCTAATATTTACCTCATGTAGAGTTTAGTTTTCAGAAAGAAGCATTTAATATTTTTGAACTATATTAAGATGATTCATTTGAAAGAATGCTTGGAACAAACGTTATGGAAATACAATAAGCATTTCATAATTAGCTCTGACCACACTGGAAGAAGGATGACTAAGAATAGATGTCATGTTTAAGGGAAGAACAAAGAGTTTTAGAAAGTAAACATATGTAGACAAAGAACAGAGTATGCTGTGGGTGGAGATTTTCAACGGCTGCTTTCAAGAAATCAACAAGAGAAAAAAACAAAACAGAAAATGGGCCTAATACACTTAAACTTAGTAAAAAAAAAGTGGTACTAACTGATGTACCTCCATGAAGTATGTCCTTTTGTACAAAACAACAAAGGAGGACTGCCCTAAGTGTTAACCAAGGCTCATTGGGCTGCTGCTGAAGCACACTATAAATAGGAAGTGTGCATGGACTCGCCTGGACTCAATCCACTTTTAGAAGGCCCCACCCTGTACTGCCGTTACTCAGCCTTTTTGGGGTACCCGCATCACCCATTTTGAGTACCCCTAAGTACCTTCCTAATGTCTCAGGAATGATCATTCTTGCATCTAGAGAAACAAAAGAAGGTTAAATATTCAGTATTCTGATCCACCAATGTTGTGCAATCAGTATGTTATTGTTATTTACCCTGCTGATAAATAGAGAAAAATGGGTAAGAGCTGCTTATTGGATTTCATTTTGCATGGGAATTTTTTTTTTTCCATTTATTATTTTCATTTTAATATTAGACAAACATTACATTTCGACATTTGATACAAAAAGTGTTGAGATATAAATACAGTATAAATATAAATACAATAAAGCTCGTTTTACTGGGATGATATCCCCCCCCAAAAAATTTTTTTTTAAATAACAATACATAAAATATAACAAGAGAAACAAGACAAATATGTAGCGTGAGCGATAGAGCAAGCACGGATGTTATGCTTATTCAGTTCGCTGTCCCTATCCCGCCAAGGAAGGGGAGGGGAGGGCGATTTGCAGGCAATCCAGGCGTATTAATATGATAAGTTTTATATAATGTGTATGTGTAATTTATTATGATATAATATGATATGGTGTGATATGTCCAGGAGGAAATCAAGCCATTTTAGTAGCATAATAAAAGACCAGGATCCAATTCATAATCCTGTAGGGATATTTTTATATTTATTCAGCCATTCTAACCAAGATATCCATTTTTCTTAAAAAAAATTATTATTGTCATTTTGAAATGATAAGCCTCTTTCCATGTTGTATTGGTATTCCAATTGAGTTATAATTTGGCACCATGGGGGCATTATGTCTTGTTTCCAATGTCTTGATAATATAATTTTGGTGGCTTGCAAAACCTGGATAATTATGTATCTTTTCTTAAAGGGATAGTGTGAAATATTAAAATGAAACAGGGCTATTGCTATATCCGGGTCAATAGGGTCTTTAATAGTTTTGGATATCATCTCAAAAACCCTTTTCCACAAAGGCTTTATAATTACACAATCCCACCATATATGTCTGGAAGTACCTATATCGTTATTACATCACCAACATTGGTTTGAGTTCATTGGATTAATTTTGTTCATAATTTTTGGTACTAAGTGCCACTGGTGCAGGATTTTATAGTGTAACTCAATCATATTTATACAATGAATTACTTTTTTGGCTTCTTTTATCGACATGGCCCAATTCTCCACAGAATTGACTCCCCCTATGTCCCTCTCCCAATTCGTCCATGCTCTTTAGTTTAGTTTAGTTTAGTTTCTTTTTCGTTAAGGTTTAGAATTTCCAGGCATCGAATGATGGTTGTACCTTTTGCATTGGGGTCGATGAATGTAATAATTTTGGCTAAATTTCTATCTTTGTTATAATTTTTTTGTATCAAATGAGACATTAAATAGTTCTATAGCCGCAAATAGTTAAAAATTTCACTGGTTGGAAGATCTAATTCCAGCTGAATCCGGGAAAAAGATTTGAGCGTTGAATTTTCCAGAAGGTCTGCAATTTTAGTAGTGTTCTCTTTTTTCCAGTTGTGCAAATTTAGATTTTCTATATTGAGCTCTATTACTTTTAATGAACAAGAGGGTAAAACTTTTTCTGATAAGTTATTAATTTTTTAAATATGCACAATCCATCAGTAAGTCCCGTATATGGGGGCAATTTGTCTTTTGAATTAATTTTTCTGTGGCCCTAGTATTTGCCCATAGAGCAAGGGAAATATCCTTAATTCCGATTTTTGATGTTTCAATTTGATACCATGGTTCCATTTTAGCAAGGGGGTCCTGCCATCTCCGCAAGTGAAATAATCGGCTCGCTTGGTAATATTTAATAATATCTGGGACCGAGAGGCCTCCTTTATTGGAGTGTTTTAAAATATGGGACATAGCAATTCGAGGCTTCTTATGGTCCCAGATATATTTCAGAAGAAGTTTTTGTAATAGTCTAAGCTTTATGATGGGGATCCCAAGATGGACCATTCTAAACAGATATTTCCACTTGGGTAAGAGATATGACTTTACAATATTGACTCTTCCTAACCATGATATTCCAGTGGCCTTCCAATCTTTGGATAGTTTTCCATTGGAATATTTATATAGTATATCAAAATTTGTGGACATTAATTCTTCCATTTTAATTACATTTGGTGTAATAAATATTCCACGGTATTCAAATCCTGCAGGTGACCAAACAAAGGAATAATCAGCTGTAAGTTGATTTATTGTTTGTATATCTAAATTTATAGGCATAATTTGGGCCTCTAAAGAATTTTTGGTATATGAGGGAGTCAAAATGATATGATCATCTGCATAAAGGCTTATCTTAAAATCATATTGTCCAACCGTAATTCCTTTAATCTGAGGATTATTTCTGATTCTAATTGCTAAGATTTCTAGGGTTAGAATATATAATATTGGAGCAAGGGGACAACCTTGTCGTGTGCCATTTTTTATCGCGAACCAATCAGCGGAGATGCCAGGACCCACTGTTCTGGCCGTTGGGCCAGAATACAAAGCCATAATTGCAGATTTTATTAACCCGACAAAGCCGAATCCTTCTAGTGTCCGGTTCATGAATCCCCAGCTGACCCGGTCAAACGCCTTCTCGGCATCGAGTGACAGGATCAGCTGGGGAGTCCCCACCTCGCCCATATGTCCCAACAGATCTATCAGTCTCCTTGAGCTGCTATTGGCTGAGCGACAAACCTACCTGGTCCTGATGGATTATCAAAGGTACTAAATCTTGAAGCCGGTTTGCTATTATTATGGAATACATTTTTGTGTCTGAATGAATCAAAGATATGGGCCTGTAGTTTGCAGGATCTGAAGGATCTTTAGAAGGCTTCAATATAGGAGAGACCGCCGCCTGAAGCATTTCCAGAGGCATCAATTCTTTCTCTCCAATTTCATTAAAAGTATTTGTGAGATGGTGAATTAAATCCATTCTAAATTTTTTGTAAAATATATTCGAGAATCCATCAGGACCAGGTGCTTTATTTAATTTTAGGTAACTTATCGCCTGCGCTGTCTCCTCGGGTTTAACTGGCTGATTAAGTTCCATTTGTTGTTCAGGAGTCAGAGAGGGGAGAGTCATCTTCTGTAGATATTCTGTAGATTCGGAAAGCCCATACAGCTGGGAATAAAATTTATTGAATGCGTTACCTATATCTTTTGGGCTAGTATTACTTTTCCCTTCCATTACAATATTTGTGACCCTAGCTTTAGCTTTCTTGTTTTTTAATTTGTTGGTCAACATTTTGTCTGCCCTATTGCTCTTATGATACCATTTCTGGTTCAGTTTTAGCAAGGTAAAGTTTATTATAGCCATTAAAAGAGTATTCATTTTTTTTGTAATCTGGTCTATTAAAAGGGCTTGTGCCTTAGATGGAGATAATTTGTTATCCCTATTTACTTTGTATAATTCTAAATATACTTGATTAATTGATGCACCCTGTTTTTTATTTACTTCAGAGTTTAATTTTATTAGGTAACCTCTCGCAACGCTCTTAAATGCGCACCAAACAGTTGAGCTAGAAATCTTGTTTGTAATGTTTTCTTTAAAATAAAGTTTAAACATTGTGGATAAGAGTTCTACATTTTTTGTATGCCCTATTGCTCTTATGATACCATTTCTGGTTCAGTTTTAGCAAGGTAAAGTTTATTATAGCCATTAAAAGAGTATTCATTTTTTTTGTAATCTGATCTATTAAAAGGGCTTGTGCCTTAGATGGAGATTATTTGTTATCCCTATTTACTTTGTATAATTCTAAATATACTTGATTAATTGATGCACCCTGTTTTTTATTTACTTCAGAGTTTAATTTTCTTAGGTAACCTCTCGCAACGCTCTTAAATGCGCACCAAACAGTTGAGCTAGAAATCTTGTTTGTAATGTTTTCTTTAAAATAAAGTTTAAACATTGTGGATAAGAGTTCTACATTTTTTGTATCATCTAAGAGTCTCTCATTTAGTCTCCAATTTGGACGTTGTATCCTTTGTTTTGTTACCTCCAAATCAAGAATAATAACGGAATGGTCTGACCAAGAGATGTCTTTTATATCTATCTTCTGACAATACTTTAGTGTTTGAGATCTTACCATAAAATAATCTAGTCGGGAGTATGATAAGTGGGGGCTTGAGTAGAACGTGAAGTCTCTTTCACCAGGGTGCATACAGCGCCATACATCGTATATTTCAAATTTAGCTACAGTTTTTTGGAGTTGAAGAGCTCCTATTTTCAGAGATGGAGCTATTCTAGATCCCCTTTGAACCTTTTTATCTAGGTCACTGTCAATTATACAATTTAGGTCTCCTCCCAATAAAAAAAAGTGCCTTGAATTAGAAGTTGAGTTTTATCTAACAGGTTATTAAAAAACCTTTGTGGGTTTTTATTAGGGGCATAGATATTTAAGAATAAGTATCTTTGACCCTGAATATTGAAAATGAGAAAAATGAATCTCCCATTTTTGTCCTGCAATTTGAAAATCTCTTGATAGGTTAGATCTTTTGAGATCAGTATAGCAACCCCCCTTTTCTTTTTACTATAGTTAGAAAGTATAATGTGTGGAAAAAGATAACTTTTTAATGGTGAGGAATCCCCCTTCCAATGGGTTTTCTGTATGAATCCCACCGCAACTTGGTCTTTTTTAAACTGTTGAGTCAGAAGCTGGCGCTTTTGTGGTGAGTTTAGCCCCTGGACATTTAATGAGACTACCTTGAATTAACCCGCTTCCCTCCCGTCCCCCCCGGCGCATCACCGTCTTGGCCATCCCTCACGCTCACAAAATAAAAAAAATAAACATATATACAAAAACACAATATAAAACACTATATACAACCTATCGGGTTTACCCAATGTCCCGCGCTTCCCCTTGGTGCGCGGGGCACTCACATTTTTTGTGTGTCCTTCCCCTTTTGGACACTCATTGAGCTCTTAAAGAACAAGTTGTGTTGTGTGGGCAACGGAGAAATCAGAGTTAACATCCATTACTAAATTAATCTAAATACAATATTAAGTCATGCAGAAATATATTCCCAGAGAGTACAATGAATTTTGATAGTATATACAACGTTATGTCTTGTCATCCCTACTTATAACCCCATTGATCCCAGATTGTTAATAACATAACCATAAATGTTGTTTTTCTCTTTCTTTTCTCCTCTTTATATAATCTATCTGGTCAATATTATTGTTATGTCTCAGTTCTATGCCCCCGATCCCTCCTCCCCCCCATCGCCCCCCCACCCCACCCCTCAACCCCCTCTTATATGTGAAGTGTATTGTTAATTAATTATAATATGTGTTAATTTTAAATATATATTTTGTGTGTGTGATGGCATATTAATTATAAATTATGTGTAAATAAGGATACATTAGTCAATTGTTCTTCATCCGCTCTTACGTCCTTATTCCCATGCATGGGAATTTTGAATGACCATGTGTCAAGGTCAAGTTAACCTTGAATTAATACTCAGAGATGAGAACATTCCATGTTATATCAAATAGCTGGATGAATGTTTTTTATCTGTCATAATATTGTATGTGGCTATGTTCTGTAGATTTACATTTATTTACATCATCTACATTGTATCACTCAGTCATCGTAACCTTCATAAGCAAATCATATCACAAAACATGGCTGTAAGTACATATTGACTGATATAACTCTCTGCATTTGTTGGCTAGAATAGACTTTAAAAAACATTGAATATCTAATTTTCTCTGAATATGGCACTTTTCCATCTCTGTTGATTGGAGAAGACATATTTGTCCAGTGATGCAGATGCAAAATAACAGAATGTCCTCCCTTTATGCATTACGCTCCCAAAAGCTTTTCATTCCAAAATACTTTTACTCCAATTAAAAATGTATTACAAGATTCTGCAACATTGTTATTTTGCATGTGCACTTTTCCTTTAAATATTATTCCCTGTATCTGATTTATTATGTAGTAATGTAGTGATGTCATAAGAGTTATTGTGTACCCTGCTATCAAACATCATCCTCCCAGACAGACCATCAGACACTGACTCTTCCAGACGCATCCACACAGTAATGCTCATTTAATAAACACGTAGCACTCCATCACATAGCACATGACCCAGGGACACTTAATTAACTCCTACATTAAACTGAAGCCCATATGTTCCTGATGGTGTAACTTCTATTGCAGACGGATCATTCCTGAACTCCAGGTAAATATGTGATATAATACTGGCTGTTGTCAACTGAAAGCTTTTGTAGAGCTGTGAAAATCAATATCAAATAATAAATTCCAGAACATTTTTAAAATTCCAAGGGTAGGCTTATATAATGTTTGCTGGGTCTGAGGGTTTGCAGTAAATTTCACGTTTTAAAATATGTCCAACAGTGATTGCAATCTATAAAAACAAAGTGAAAGCAGCGCAATAGGTCAACAACCTTAGCACCACTTAGGCGGTGTGTCCCTAAAACCACACACATATACAGTAAAACATAAACAAAAACACAAAAGTGCGCTTAACCCTTTAAGGACCAGGGATTTTCCTGGGCCAAGGACCAGAGCGTTTTTCAATTTTTAATACGCGGTTTTTGAAACATAAATTTCCTCTCTCTCATTTAACGTACCCATACAAGTTATATGTTGTTTTTTAGAGGACAGTTAGAGCTTTCTTTTGATACCCTATACATCAAAATGATTTACATTTTAGTATTAAAAAATACATATAAAAGAGGAAATTTTTGAGGAAAAAAAAGTTTTTCGCCATTATTTTCCCAATAATAAGCTACATTACTAGTGCAACACTAACCCACTTATCCCCCCTAATTAACTAACTAATAAAAAAGAAAAATATTGGTTCCCAAACCCCCCATAACAAAAAAGACAGAAAAAATCTCTGAAGAGTGCGATGTCAGATCAGTAAAAATCATGCAACAGGCATGCAGGGGTTCAATTTTATTAAATAAATATATTAAAATTACCTTTATTTATTCAAAAAAACTTTATAAATTGTAAAAATAAAAAAATCTGTTAAAAAAAAAACTAAATGAGGGCCATAAAGTGGAAGGAAACTGATCACAGTTAAAAACTGTGATCAGCAATGAAAGGGTTAATTTTTTTAAATTTTTTTTTTTCCCCTATGTGTATGTAATTAATTTATTTTTACTTACAGGTCACTCTCTGTGCTTCACTATAAGAATGTGAAGCACAGGGAGTGAATTAGAGGCAAAGTCAGTGTGTGAACACACTGACTTTGCCATCTAATTTGCATGTTATCGCGGTGATGACTAAATCACCGCGATCACATGCCCGGAAACTGACCGATCGGGTCCAGGAGCTTTGCCTCGGGTGCTCTCGTTCGGTTCATAGAAAGGCAATAGTATTACTTGTATTCTATAAGCCGAAAGTCTATAAACCGAACGACTTTCGGTTTATAGACTTTCGGCTTATGGAATACATGTAATCCTATTGCTATTCTATAAACCGAACGACTTATGTATTACATAAGCCGAAAGTCTATAAACCGAAAGTCATTCGGTTTATAGGCTGTCGGCATTTAACTAATAAGAGACAGAGTCTCCATTCATAAAATTATGAATGGAGACTTTGTCTCCGTGTAGTAAAATGCCGACAGCCTATAAACCGAACGTTCGGTTTATAGGCTGTGGGCATTTTACTACACAGAGACAAAGTCTCCATTCATAATTTTATGAATGGAGACTCTGTCTCCGTGTAGTAAAATGCCCACAGCCTATAAACCGAACGTTCGGTTTATAGGCTGTCGGCTTATGGAATACATGTATTCCTATTGCTATTCTATAAACCGAACGACTTTCGGTTTATAGAATAGCCATAGGATTACATGTATTACATAAGCCGAAAGTCTATAAACCGAAACTTGTTCGGTTTATAGGCTGTCGGCATTTAACTATACAGAGACAGAGTCTCCATTCATAAAATTATGAATGGAGACTTTGTCTCCGTGTAGTAAAATGCCGAAAGCCTATAAACCGAACGATCGGTTTATAGACTTTCGGCTTATAAAATACATGTAATCCTATGGCTATTCTATAAACCGAACGTTCGGTTTATAGGCTGTGGGCATTTAACTATACGGAGACAGAGTCTCCATTCATAAAATTATAAATGGAGACTTTGTCTCCGTATAGTTAAAAGCCGGCATTAAATATACGGAGACAGAGTCTCCATTCATAAAATTATGAATGGAGACTTTGTCTCCGTGTAGTAAAATGCCCACAGCCTATAAACCGAGCGTTCAGTTTATAGGCTGTCGGCTTATGGAATACATGTATTCCTATTGCTATTCTATAAACCGAACTTTCGGTTTATAGAATAGCCATAGGATTACATGTATTACATAAGCCGAAAGTCTATAAACCGATCGTTCGGTTTATAGGCTTTCGGCATTTTACTACACGGAGACAAAGTCTCCATTCATAATTTTATGAATGGAGACTCTGTCTCTGTATAGTTAAATGCCGACAGCCTATAAACCGAACGACTTTCGGTTTATAGACTTTCGGCTTATGTACTACATGTAATCCTATGGCTATTCTATAAACCAAAAGTCGTTCGGTTTATAGAATAGCAATAGCATTACATGTATTCTATAAACCGAACGTCGTTCGTTTTAAAGACTTTCGGCTTATAGAATACTATTGGCTTTCTATAAACCGAACTAGAGTCGAGTCCCCATTCATAAGAAATTCTTATGAATGAGGAGGGACTCTAGTTAGGTTTATAGAATGCCAATAGTATTCTATAAGCCGAAAGTCTTTAAAACGAACGACGTTGGGTTTATAGAATACATGTAATGCTATTGCTGTTCTATAAGCCGAAAGTCTTTCGGCTTATAGAACAGCAATAGCATTACATGTATTCTATAAACCGAACGTCGTTTGTTTTAAAGACTTTCGGCTTATAGAATACATGCTGCTATTGGCTTTCTATAAACCGAAAGAGTCCCCATTCATACGAATAGGTCAATTGACCTATTCGTATGAATGGGAACTCAATTTCGGTTTATAGGAAGCTAATAGCATTACATGCATTCCATAAACAAAAAAGTAATTCATGTCGGTTTATGGAATGTAGTACAATGCTATTGGTATTGTAAACTGACTCTATTTCGGTCTAGAATGCCAATAGCACGAATGGACGAATGGACGAATGAACGAATGATTTTCGTTTATTAACCATTCGTTCATTCGGATTTTGTTAGTTAAAATTTTCGTTATTCGTTTTTCGGACGAATGGACGAAAATGCTATTTTCGTCCGAAAATGCATTCGTCCGAAAACGAATGCACATGTCTACTCGTCATAAGGTCGCTAACGCTGCGCCTCTTATGACAAGTTAACTCGTCATAAGGTCGGGAAGGGGTTAAGGTGTACTGAAGCAAATATGTTGTACACCTTTTAGGTAAAACACAGTGTAGTGATAAGAAGTTTTTGTTTGAGTGATTGCAATCTGTCAATCTGAAATAGGAAGTTTATCCAATTGCATGGATTTACTTACATTTCAGATAGATTTTGAGAATAAACTGCAAACTCTTGAACCAGCTGTACTCTATTCCAGCCAGGTAAGAGATTTTTCACTATTTTATTTCTTCCCTTCTTCCCTTCATGTACTTTGCAATTCTATCACTAATTATATATTCCATATAAAGGTTTGGTTCCAACTTTCTTAAGCTGCATAAAAAGAGACATGTTGTACTACCTCTGTATCTGCATGCATGTATAACATGTATAAACGGCAATCCTGCTGCCCCCTCCTTGATTTTTTAGAAATCTGATTTATGCTTATTCTGGGGGTTTTGACATGCCAGACAAAGTTCTTAAATCCAGAATGGATCATCTGGAGCCAACTTGGCAGAATTTGTAGTGGAACCATTCTTAATAAAAATGTCCATTTTCGATCAGGTAGGACTTTAAAATCTTAATTTTACCCAACCAAGATATGCTATTGTTCTGCCGGCTTTTCATATACTTATTGGTTGATTTCATTAATCTTGTGCAGTTTATTTCCATTCTATCTATATTTGCTGATATAATAATCCCCAAATAATTTTTTTCAACAGTGAAAATTACAATCTGTCTGAATAGTTTGTTTAGTTACTTGATCTATATTTAGCATCAAAGCCATTATTTGTTCCATGAAATGTGGTAGGGTCTTACATGGATTAGTCAAAGTTACTAGTATATCATCTGCATTTAAATATAGTTTATCATCTTCTCCTTTACTGTAGTATCCTTCTATTAAATTGTTATTTCTAATATTTATCGCCATGGACTCCAAGGCCATAATGTATAATGTAGAAAGGGGGCAACCTTTCCGGTTTTTCTTTTGAAACAATTTTAACAGAAATCAATACCCGCTACACTTGCTGACATATCCCCATATAAGGCTTCATCATCCATCCACTCAGTCCAAAAGACTGCAGTGTTTGTAACATTTAGCGCCAACCGACTCTATTGAAAGCCTTTTCTGCATCCAACGACATGGTGAGGATGGGGATTCCACTCTTCTCTAGAATATTATAGATATATAATATTATATTAAATTCTCTTCTAATATTATATTTACTACTACTTAAATTAATCAATCCTCAATTAAACACCAAGACCAAATCCAGTTATAACCTGACCCAGCTAAATTCATATAAGTATCTTGGCATGTGGCTATATCCAAACTTATCTTTTGATCTCCATATTGATAAGCTCGTGTCAAGCTATATCCTAGGATTGGCTTTCTATATAGATACAAATCTAACCTAGATTCCACGGTAAGGAAACTTATTGTGCAGCAAATTGTTAATGCCGATCTTAGATTATGGACATGTTGTGTATGATTCGGCCCCGCAGACCCATCTCGGTAAACTTGACACTATGTACAATACATTGTGTTGTTTTGCACTACAGTGCGATTATAACACGCACCACTGTAAAATGTTAAAAGAGTTAAACTGGCTGACGCTTGCCTCCAGGCGCACTCTCCGACTAGCTTGCTTAGTGCATAACCACTTCTCTGGAACGCTCCGCCCTTACCTGAGCGGCATGCTCGCTCTTACTCCCTGCACTTCCTACAATCTCAGATCCTGCACCAACCCTTCACTAGCGATCCCTCACTTCAAAAAGGAAGCGGGCCGAGGTGCGTTCTCTTTCAGAGCCCCTCACATGTGTTTCTGCTAAATCATCATCTAGTCTAAAATCCCTGATAAGTGTCTATCAAATCCTCAAAACAGATTGTACCTTTTATTAGTTTACAAACTCCTTTGTATACTGTACAGGTTGTTCCTTTTTTGTATCAATAATGATTTACCCTGTATGTTCTCCTTTCAACTTGTTTAATATATGTATGCATGTATTTATTTTTAATCTACTGTTAAATGTGTAACTGTGTAATTCCCTTGTGGACTGGGTCCCCAGGACATACTTGAAAACGAGAGAAATCTCAATGTATTCTTCCTGGTAAAACACTTTCTAAAGAAATAAAGAAATAAAAAAATATCAACTATGCGTCTGATGTTATGGTAAGGTAAGCGTCCTGGGACAAAACCTAATGGATCCGGATTAATAATGGAGGGAACCAATATTAACATTTATTAAGGAGATTGGTCTATAGCTGATCAGTTCTTTCGGATGTTTTTCTGGCTTAAAATTTGAATGAAATGGGCAATCTCTGTAGGAAAAAGAGCCATTATGAACAGAATCATTATACATGTTTAGGAGATTATCTATGATGTTATCTCTATAGATAGAATTTCTGTTTTATCCAAATAATTTCTAATTTCGCTTCGGAGGTGGTTGAAGTTAAGTTGTACAATTTAGTGTAAAAACATAACAAATACTTCCCATATTTCTTGGAGACCAGTATATGTTATTTTTGATTTTCTTTCTTTTCTTCTTAAGTTTATTTGACAACATCTTATCAGTTCTTCTAGATTTAGGGAAATATCTTATTTTGAGTTTTATCAGATTTCTATTTATCCTTTCCTGTTGAAAATAGATAATTTGTTTTTTAACTTGTTCAAGCTTATTCATATTTTACATTTTTTTATTTTTTTTTATTCTATCGTTAGTTTATAAAAAGAAAATATATAGATCCGCAAGAGAGGCACCTCAGGTTTTTATCTTTTCCGTTTTTAACTTATATATTTTCTTCACAGAGGCAATCAGTGACTGCAGGGCACACTGACAAGCAGTGGGGATACTCTGATGAGCATCCCCACTGACTGGTCAGATCAATATTAACCCTATATTGATCTGACCAGTTATGATCTGCCTCCCTCTCCTCACATTTTTTTTAGTGAGGGAGAGAGACAGATCAAAGTAAGAAAAGTAAGTAAAAGTACAAAAAAATAATAAATACACAACACACAAATAATAAAACAATAAAAAAAAATTATTAAAGCAATTCCCTGCGTTTAACACCTTCCCTGCCACTGATCTTGCGTAAACAGTGATCGTGCATCAGCGCATATATTTTTGCTGTTTGTGCATTTTTTAGGGGGTTAATTTTTTTGTACTGTAATTTATTACAGTACTACAAAGGCTCTTCTAAGAGTTATTAACCCGCAATGATATTGACGCCAAAGCAATTTTGATCTGTCTGCATACCCGCTAGGGGATTACATGTAAAGTAAAAATATTTGAGTTTTTTTTTTTAAGCTGTCTGAGCGCATAGCGATCAGTAACAGCAAATTAGTGGCAAAGGCGGTTTGGTGATTTCTCAATTAAGCTCACCATTCGCCCTGGTCAGATCAAAATTGGTCAGATCAATATTCACGAATATTGATCTGCCTCCCTCTCCTCACTTACATTTTTGTGACGGAAAGAGACAGATCAGTATTAGTGATATAAAATAACATTTTATAAAATTGTCAGGTTTTATGAAAGTCTTTCACTGTGTATTAACCCCTTCCCTGCCATTCATCACTGTATAAGCAGTAATCTTGCACAGCAACAGTATGTTTTGCTGTCTGCACTGTTTTATGGATTAATTACTTTGTACTGTAATGTATTACAGTACTAGATAGGCTCTTCTAAGAGCTATTAACCCCTTCTTTTCTTGAGATCACTGCTTACGCACTGATTCTGAGGCCGCGGACTCAGGGTTCGATTTTGACCCTGGTCAGCTTTCTGATACATCATCTAGTGATGTATCGGTGGCTGCTGAGCCCTTGCCACAAGGAGTGATGGGTGTCTACCACTAAAAAATATATGGTTTGGTGGGGGTAAATTACATTGGCTGGCTTCAAAGATGTATCCCATATAGGACACGGACGCAGGTTGACTACATGTCAAAATTCCAAGTTGGAATTTTGAGATGCGCATCTCACAAATGTTGCCTTCTAGCCAAAAAACAAACCAACAAACCTATGCATGGGTGCTGTCCCTGTACTCGGTAGATGTTGCTGAACACATACTGAAGTGCAATGCATGTGGAAAAAAAAACTCCCAAAAAAGTACTACCACAAACTTTTACAAAGGCTGGTGGTAGAATTCGTACATATATAGTATTAAAATACCACCATTTGAAATACCTTAGGATGTCTATTTTCCAAAAATATATGGTTTGATGGGGTAAAATTCATTGGACGGCTTCAAAAATGTTCCAAATGGAACATGGGCACAGGCTGACTACATGTCAAAATTCCAGGTTGGAATTGCACACCCCCTAAATGTGGCCTTTTAGCCCCAAAACAAACCAACAAACCTATGCATGGGGGGTATCCTGTACTCAGGAGATGTTGCTGAACACATATTGAGGTGTTGGTTGGCAGTGGCAAATACCAGAATCTGAAAATTCCTGCCTGAACTACAATGTGTGTGGGGAAAAAATGACATCCCAACCCTTTGACATAGGTTGGTGGTAGAATTAGCACTTGGAAAGTGTTAAAATACCAAAATTTTAAATACCCTAAGATGTCTAGCTTTCCAAAATATATGTTTTTATGGGGTAAAATACTTTGACAGGCTTCAAAAGTGTCCCAAATGGAACATGGGCGCAGGCTGACTACATGTCAAAATTCCAAGTTCGAAATGCACCCCCCCCCCCCCTAAATGTGGCCTTTTAGCCCCCAAACAAACCAACAAACCTATGCATGGGTGGTATCCCTGTACTCAGGAGATGTTGCTGAACACATATTGGGTTGTTGTTTGGCACTGACACATAACAGGATCTGTGAATTCATGCTCGAAGTACAATGTATGTGGAAACAAAACATTAAAAAAATACTAACCTAAAATTTGACAAAGGCTGATGGTAGAATTAGTGCATGGAAAGTGTTAAAATACTATCATTTGAAATACCCTAGGGTGTCTAGTTTGCTAAAATGTATGGTTTTGTGGGGTAAAATACACATTCTGGCTTCACAAATGTCCCAAATGGGACATGGGCGCAGGTTTTCTGCACGTCAGAATTCCAAGTTGGAAAACCAAAAAGCGCACCTCTCAAATGTGGCCTTTTAACCCCCAAATAACCTAACCAACCTATACATGGGTGGTATCCCTGTACTCAGGAGATGTTGCTGAACACATATTGAGGTGTTGTTTGGCACTGACATATAACAGGATCTGTGAATTCAAGCCCAAAGTACAATGTATGTGAAAAAAAATTACTACCCAAAACATTGACATAGGCTGGTAGTATAATTAGTGCATGGAAAGTGTTAAAATACTACCATTTGAAATACCCTAGGGTGTCTAGTTTTAAAAAATATATGGCTTTGTGGGGTAGAATACACTTTCTGGCTTCAAAAATGTCCCAAATGGGACATGGGCGTAAGTTTTCTGCATGTCAGAATTCCAAGTTGGAAAACCAAAATGCGCACCCCCTAAATGTGGCCTTTTATCCCCAAAACAAACCAACAAACCTATGCATGGGTGGTATCCCTGTACTCAGGAGATGTTGCTGAACACATATTGAGGTGTTATTTGGAAATACCCCTTCACATTTTAAGGTAATGTTTACCTAAATTGCAATCTATGTGAAAAGTTTTAAAAAAAAAGATTTTTTGCTGCAAACTTTGGCAAAGATTGGTGGTAAAATGGCTACATGAAATGTGTCAAAATACCCCAAGTTAAACGCCCTGAGTGGTCTAGTTTTCAAAAATATGTACATGTTGGGGGTCATTCATCGATTTAGTACAGAAATCAGTGTTACAATGTCACTATCGCTATTTTTGAAAAAAAGGATTTTAAAATAGCTTTACACTACTTATAGTTCTGGCCCTGTAACATGAATAAAAAAGCACAAAAACAAAAAACATGGGCTATTTCTGAACTCAGGACATATATTAGAAACTATTTAGCAGTGTTTTTTTGTTGTCTCTTGTACATGAGTATACGATTTTTCAAATAAAAGTCATAAAAAATGTATTTTTTATTTTTTTGCCATATTTTTTTTACATCAAATTATATGCTATTATCAAAATAATGGTATCAAAAGAAAGTCCTTCTTATAACGATAAAAACTATATATAGTTTGTGTGGGTACACTAAATGAGACAGAAATAAATTATAGCAAAACACAAACGCCTCAGAAATGTTAAAACAGCCCATGTCACCAAGCGTCGGACAAGCCAAAAAAGTAATGTCACTAAGGGGTTAAATCTATGTAAAGGTTCCTACCGGTTCCCAAAAATGTGGATGATAAGTGTTCATTTTTTTTTCTCTGAGCCATTCTAAAACGTTCAGAAGGTTCTCAAAGTTCAAGAGAAGACCCTTCCCTTCTATTCTTAATTGTCTCAGGAAACCCCATCTATATTTGATGTTTTTCCCTCTTAATGTCTTTAGAACCAATGAGAAAGTTCTTCTCCATTGGCTTATTTGATAAGAAATGTCAGGTAGAACTATTATGTTTATATATTCTTAATTCTCCATTTTTTTTTTTCACTCTATTACTCTTCAGAATATGGTCTTTAGTTTGATAAGACAGGAAGTTTGAAATTTCATCTCTTGGTATAGTCTCCTCTATATTTTGTGGTTTGGGCAATTGATGGATTCTTTATTTTTGGAGGTTATATGTTGTGCCATTCAGGCCCAGAGCTTCAAACATATTTTTTAGGAAATCACGTAGTTTATGTTGTGGAACATGTTCACGTATATTGCAAGTTCCTTCTCCTCGATCTATCTAAATTCCCCAATTTCCTTTCTATTTTGATCATCTTAAGTTTTGTCAGCTGTGTTTTTTCTTCCTGAGCTTGTTGTTGTACCTCCATTATTTCTCTTTTTGCTTCCATCAATTTCAGTTTTAAAAACAGAAGGCCAATATCTTTCCTGATTTCAGTAGAACTGTGCTATAAGTTGTTTTATGTCATTCATTTTATTATCCATATATTCCATCATAGGTGTTCGTGTGACAAGTTCTATGTCTCTCTCTATTGTATAAGTTACTGAGGAGTCCTCTGGTGTTTTAATAAAGTGCTCTCTACTTGGTTGTGGAGAGAAAAAGGAGGACATTTTTTTTCTCTTTTTTCATCTTCTTCTTTTTAGTTTGCCGTTCTTTGGGGGTCATAATTCTAAGCCACCTCTTTCCTTTATTGTTAGTTTTTCCAGATTTGGGGATTTTTTTTATTTTATTTTCCCCCTATTTCTCTCTCCTTTTCACTAATTCCTTTCTCTGTTTTTCCTCTTTTTGCTGTATTTGTTTATGTATTTTTGTTCAGACGGTTTATTAAAAAATTATAACAGACTGGTGTTCCTGTATCATAAATTTCTTTTTCCTTCCTCCGCTTCTCTCCGTTAAGATTAAGACTGTCTGAGCAACTCTTAGCTGTTCTGAGTGAGTCTATCAAATTGGATCCAAATATATACAGTAATTAAATGCGGATAATTCGGATACTAAATTTCCAGGTTGTATCAGGAGACTGTTAAAATGAACAGAATATAACCCCTTCTTTGATGTTCTTATCTGGTTTGTCTCACATTTATACTATATTAAATGGGGATAACTCAATACTGACTTTTAGTTGTATCAAGATGTTAGGATTTGTTTATTAAACTTCAGGCTTATATGGAAGGGAGATATATGTAAATAGCTTCCGATACATAAGCTATATGAGATATATAAGTTAGAGAGGTACTTCATTAGCAAGCTTTCAGATAAAAAGGGGAGTCCGGAGGACCCAGCTTGTTTAGAGTGAGGGTTTGCTAGGGTGTAAATAGAAACTATATATTCTCAAAAAATAGTGAGGGTGAGCAAAAATGTAAATGTATAGTAATAACAGACACTGGACATATCTTAATTCACTATTGTTTAGCTGGTATACATCGTTTACATGAAAAAGACAAAAGGCTGTTTCAATGATTCCCTATAATAGCAATAACCCCCTACAGTAATTCCACTCACATGTGGAGGAGCCTATCAGTCCAGGCTCAGGATGATGGACATAGAAAACAAAATTGTGCAAAAATTCTTACATTTAGTCTTCTTATTAACATCATATGTGTTCAATGTTGTTAAATGAACTGCTTCAGAAGACTCCAATATCCTTTACGGGATTCTGACTCTGGCTCCTTCCCTTCCATCTACGCATTTCACTACAAATAGCTTCTTCATGGACGTTTCTTCTGTCGCCTGCCTTGCCTTAAATACCTTGCTATTTACTCTTTTCATGCCTCATGTTGCTAGTAATTGTTTGTTATTGCACTTTACAATTAAACAAAAAAAAACTTAGTTTACAATTTCTTTAATAACAATGTATATTCGTAATCTACAGAAAATGACACAACTCAAAGTCGTCTTTCAGTCCATGTGGAAAGAGACAGTTTAGAGAAAATATTCATCTCATCTCTGTTTGTGCCAATTTTTTCTCCAGATACACATACATGTAGAGGAACACATTAGGGCCATCAAAAGGGGATGCAAACATAGTGTCCCAGTGCACTACACAGAATGTAATAAAAAGAAGCCAAAGGGTGTGAAATTCTTGGTGATCAAACATGTAACCAGACACTGGATGGGTGAAAATCTGGAGAAGAAATTGGCACAAACAGAGATGAGATGGTTATTTTATTTAAACTGTCTCTTTCCACACGGACTGAATGCCGACTTTAAGTTGTGTCATTATCTGTAAATTAAGAATTATTTTCTAAAAGTAATTTCTGTGATACTAATAATGCATTCTACCCTTAGACGGTCTGGAACCCGAAGGATATCAATAAAAACAAAGACCCTTTATTTTCTGTATAATAGGTAATGTATAGCAAAAAAGCAGAATGGCGCGAGATAGTGGGTACCTTAAAATTGAAAATAAAAGTACACAATAATGGTGCAATATTGTAGAGTACCACAATAAACTGTATAAATGGTGATGAATACACTCACAAACCAGTGATCATTGGAAATAATGTGGTTTCTTCATAAATTTAACCCCTTAACGACAGATGACGTGCCAGGCACGTCACGGCAAATCGAGGACTTGCCGACAGCTGACGTGCCTGGCACGTCATGCACTAAACTGAGTAAAGAAAGCGACCAGCGGTCGCTTTCTTTACTCTAACGGTGTTGCTACAATGCCTCTAGGTAGAGGCATTGTGCAACACCCCCCAAAAGTGCAGGGGCGCGCTACGATCACTCCACGGAGTGATCGTAGCAGCCATTTAAAAATGGCTGCGCCCGCTGCACACATGTGCTTAGAAAGCGAACGATCGTTCGCTTTCTAAGCATCTCCGGTGTTGTTAAAGTGCCTCGCCAGCGAGGCACTTAACAACACCGTTCTGCTCCCCAGAGCCGATGGTGGTCGCTCTCCTGAGCGACCCCATCGGCTCAGTAGAAGGGAACGCTGCCTATACAGGCAGCGCTTCCCTTCTAATGGCAAGAGCATCGGAAGTGAAAGTATTTCACTTCCGATGCTCTAGGGGGAGCCAATCGATGCCGGCACAACAGATCTATGTGATCTGTGTGCAGGCATGTATGATAAGTGCTCTGATGAGCACTTATCATACTGTCAAAGGCAATATTAGCAAATATTGCCTTTGACAAGTATTGATCTGCCTCCCTCACCTTACTAGTTATAGTAAGGGAGAGAGACAGATCAGATAAAGTAAAAAAATAAAATAAAATAATAAAACAAATATTTAATAAAATTTTAAACACCAAGGGCTTTTATAAAAGCCATTTAACCCCTTCCCTGCCATTGATCGCTGTGTACGCAGTGATCATACACAGCAGCACATTTTTTGCTGTCTGTGCATTTTTTAGGGGTTAATTTTTTTTACTGTAATTCATTACAGTATAAAAAAAAGCTCTTTTAAGAGAGATTAACCCCTTTCTTGCTGTAGATCACTGCCTAAGCAGAGATCTGACGCAAATGCAGCAATCTTGCTGCAGAAGCATTTTTAATTTTTTTAAAACTTTTTTATTACACCCGTCACGTGTTAATTATACCCGCTAGGGGACTACGTTTAACGTAATTTTTTTTTTAAATAAGAGCTATTAACCCCTTCCTTGCCGTATATCACTTCCTAAGCAGCACATATGGTCACTGCCTAAGCAGTGCATATGGTCACTGCCTAAGCAGCGCATATGGAGCAATCTAGTCGCAGAAGGATTTTTTTTTTGCTATCAGCATTTTTTTTGTCAGACTCGCTAGGGGTTAATTATACCCACTAGGGGATTACCTGTATTCCTTTTGAAGCTGTCTGAACACGTGTATAGCGATCAGTAACAGCCGATCAGTGGCAAAGGTGGTTTGGTGATTTCTCAGATGAGCATCACCATTCGTCTGGTTCGATCAATATTGGTAAATATTGTTCTGACCCATATGGATCTGCCTCCCTCTCCTCACTTGAGTTTTAGTGAGGGAAAGAGACAGATCTGTATAACATAATTTTTTAATTGTAATAAATTAAATAAAATGTTAAAAAAATTGTGAGTCCCAAGGGCTTTTATAAAAGCCATACCCTTTGTATAGTGTAGTGTATTAACCCCTTCCCTGCCACTGATCACTGCACAGCAGAAATTTTTTTCTTGTCTGTGCATTTTTAGGGGTTAATTTTTTTGTACAGTACTACAAAGGCTCTTATAAGAGCTATTAACCCCTTCCTTGCTCTACATGTTCAAATTCCAAGTTTGAAAATCAAAAAGCGCACCTCTCAAATGTAGCCTTTCAACACCCAACAAAGCTGACAAAGCTATGCATGGGTGGTATCCCTGTGCTCGGGAGATGTTGCTGAACATATATTGTGGTATTGTTTGTCAGTGACACATACCGAAATATGTGAATTTGTGTCTAAAGTACAATGTATGTGGGAAAAAATACACAATAAAATGACTACCACAAACTTTGACAAAGGCTGGTGGTAGAATTGGTGCATGGAAAGTGTTAAAATAACACCATTTAAAATAGCCTAGGGTGTCTACTTTTACAAAATATATACTTTTTGGGGTAAAATACACTGTCCTACTTTAAAAAAAAGTCCCAAATGAAAGATGGGCTCAGGCTGGCTACACGTCAATATTCCAAGTTGAAAATGCGCACCTTCACAATGTGGCCCTTTTAGCCCCCAAACAACCCAACAAACCTATGCATGGGTGGTATCCCTGTACTCAAGAGATGTTGCTGAACACTTATTGGGGTGTTATTTGGCAGTGACACATACCAAAATCTGTAAATTCATGTCTGAAGTACAAGGTTTGTGAAAAAAAAACACAAAAAAATGACTACCACAAACTTTGACAAAGGCTGGTGGTAGAATTAGTGCATGGAAAGTGTAAAAATACCACCATTTGAGATAGCCTAGGGTGTCTACTTTAAAAAAATATATGGGTTGATGTGGTAAAATACACTGGCTGGTTTCAAATATGTCCCAAATGGGACATGGGTGCAGGCTGTCTGCATGTCAAAATTTCAAATTGGAAAACCAAAAACTTCACCTCCCAAATTTGGCCTTTTACCCCCCAAACAATCCAACAAACCTATGCATGGGGGGTATCCCTGTACTCAAGAGATGTTTCTGAACACTTATTGGGGTGTTATTTGGCAGTGACACATACCAAAATCTGTAAATTTATGTCTGAAGTACAAGGTTTGTGAAAAAAAAACACAAAAAAATTACTACCACAAACTTTGACAAAGGCTGGTGGTAGAAATAGTGCATGGAAAGTGTTAAAATACCACCATTTGAGATAGCCTAGGGTGTCTACTTTTAAAAAATATATGGGTTGATGGGGTAAAATACACTGGCTGGTTTCAAATATGTCCCAAATGGGACATGGGTGCAGGCTGTCTGCATGTAAAAATTTCAAGTTGGAAAACAAAAAACTGCACCTCACAAATTTGGCATTTTAGCCCCCAAACAACCCAACAAACCTATGCATGGGTGGTATCCCTGTACTCAGGAGAAATAGTAGAATCTATTTAGCATGTTTTTTCGTTCGCTATTGTCGATGAGGAGAAGTTGTTTCAAATAAAAACAAAGAAATTTGTGTATTTTTTTTTTTTTTACCATATTTTATTATTTTTTTTTAATAATATGATAAGATATGATCAAAAATATGGCATCCATAGAAAGCCCTTTTTGTCCCGATAAAAACAATATATAATATGTGTGGGTACAGCAAATGACGAAGAAGAAAATTACTGCTAAACACAAACAGCACAGAAATGTTAAAATAGCCATTGTCCAGAAAGGACAAAAATGTTTCAAAGGCTCTGTCCTTAAGGGGTTAATAAACTCTGAAAGATATAAACAGCAACAAAAATAACAAACAATAGCTAGCAACATGAGGCATGAAAAGAGTTAACAGCAAGGTATTTAAGGCAAGCGATGGAAGAAACGTCCATGAAGAAGCTATTCGTAGTGAAACGCGTCAATGGAAGGGGAGGAGCCACAGTCTGAATCCTGTAAGAGATATTGGAGTCTTCTGAAGCTTTTCATTTAACAACATTGAACACATATGCTGTTAACAATAAGCCTAAATGTAAGCATGTTTTTTTATTAAAACTGCTTGCTTATACTTACCTGTGTATTTTTCTCCTCCGTTTTCTTCACTTTGCAATCTGCCTGCCTGAGAACCAAACATCTAATTCATTTTGTTCTGCCGAACTACTGACTGATTTGCCTGCTGGTCATCAATTCTAGGCCCAACATCCTGAGCCTGGATTGATAGGCTCCTCCACATGTGAGTGGAATCACTGTAGGGGGTTATTGCTATTACAGGGAATCATTGAAACAGCCTATACTATGCTGTGTACCGTATTGTCTTTTTTCATGTCAACGATGTATACCAGCTAAACAACAGTGAAATAAGGTAAGTCCAGTGTCTGTTATTACTCTACCTTTACATTTTTGTGTACCCTCACTATTTTTCTACAGTATAGGTGTGTTTGTTTTGTTTTTGCAACTCCTTTCTTCTCTGTTTGGTCTGTTGTTTTGCTCAGTTGGGCTGCTGTGTAGTTTCGCTTTGCTTTTACACACGGATTTACAATCTCCCAAGCCTTTTACCCCACCATCTCAAACAGAAAGGGAGGAATTCTCCACCAAGTAGCATTAGCTACTTACTTGTCATCAATGTCTGGGACAGTTGTACCCCTTTCATTCTCTCACCCACTCTCCCCGCTCTCACAGGTAGCCAGATCCGCCTCACAGAGCGCGCGTGCATGCGTCATTACATCATGGCGCTCCCCCCTATTTTCACCCAAATAAACTTTTTTTTTAACTTTGCTTCCTTTAAGGAAGCAAGGTAAAAAAAAATTGT